>OZ025290.1:265088946-266412446 GCA_964019185.1 Maratus speculifer | reverse complement strand
ATTTCAAATAATTTTTTCATAAAACTAGAAAAAATCATGCAGTGACTGATTAATGTACATTTAAATTCCTTCTTTTTCCTTTGGGTATTTTTTGTTTCTTAATAATGTGAAAATTTTAAGTACAGACAAACTTGCAATAAATGAGGATAAGGGGACCAGTGCTTTTGTTTGTTATAACAATGTTCTCACAATAAGCAAGTTTGATCACTGTTTATTTATTTTCAATGGAAGTAAAATAATGTATGAAAGCTTAATTAAAGATAATAGGTTGTGACTTTGTACTATTGCACATCATGACATTCTAATTTTAGCAAATGTAATAAGAATTTGTTTTAAAGAAATAATGTAATTATAATAAGAAAATAATGTTTTATTGAAGTTTTTTGATAGGATTTTTTTTTTATATACCATATTTTCAGGTGTATAGCCCGCACCCCTAAATCGAGCAGTGCAGTAAAAAAAGTTCGTGTATAACCCGCGGAGATGCATCGGTGTATAGTTTGCGGACTATATACCATTTACGAAGTATATTTCGATAGTATATTTCGATCAGGATTCAAAATTAGAAGCCATTAGTCATAATTTTTAACACAAATTTACCAAATTTTTTCATGATGCATAATACCTACAGTAATTCGGCTAAAAAATTAAGATTATCAGTACCGTAATTTTCAGAAGAAACGCCGCGATGTTTGTGTGTTTTAAGGTAAAATTTTAAGTGATGCGGCATTTACGCTCATTTAAAAAAAAAAAAAAAAGTGTGAAATTTTTTCTGAACTTTTCCAAAAATTAAAAAAAAAAAAAAAAAAAAATTGGTGATAAATTAAAATTTTTGGACATAACATGTATGTGTATCTTAGGTCATTGGTTCCCAAAAAGATCGAATCCTCGGAATCGGTCCGAAATGCACCAACTCTGAAAAGGAACGATTCCTCGTACTCTACCTGAAATGAAATGAATCCGGAAAAGTTCGATTCCTTGAACTTGTTTCGAAATGAAACAACTCTGTAAAGGAACGATTCCTTGGAATCGTTTCGAAAAATACTGACTGCTCTGAATCGTTCCGAAATGACATAAATCACGCACTTTTTTGTTCTTTGCAACAGGGTAGGGTACCAACTCCGAAAAGATACGATTCCAACGGACTCTATCTGAAATGAAACAACTTCGAAAAAGTTCGATTCCTTGAACTCGTTCTGAAATGAAACGACTCTGTAAAGGAACGATTCCTTGGAATCGTTTCGGAAAGAACGACTGCTCTGAATCATTTAGAAATGACATAAATCATGCACTTTTTTTTGTTCTTTGCAACTGAATAGGGTACATTATTTTTTTTGAAAAATAAACCAAATCTTAAATGATCTTAAATTCAGAATCGTCGAGGTTGGAAAGGTTCCGGATTTTGGATTTTGTACTCTACAAACACAATGGGGTGCTGCAGCACCGATTCACTTGCAAATTATTTTCTGATATTTGATTTATAGATTTTTTTTTTTTAGGTCTCGCGTATAAGTTGACCCCCCCACTTTGAAGTTCTTTTTTTTTTTTGTCTAAAATTTCACAACTTATATGAGAGTATATACGGTAGCTATTATCGATCTATTGGTGCAATACTTGGCGATAGTTGTGACAGTTCTTCCAAACCCAGAAATAACTGTATTTAAGCAGTAAAAAAAAGCCTTTACAAACATGGGAGAACTCTTTAAATTTCGCGGCATAGAGAAAAAAATTTACAAATTTTGATGTTTTTTTCAAATTTTTTGAGGTTTAAAAGTTATAGAAAAAATATCAAGATTTCCAATTAAAAAAAAAATCTTTGTGTAACCCGCACCGTGTATAAGCTGCAGCGGCTTTTTGGAAGGTTTTTTCCTTGTATAAGCCGCGGACTATACACCCGAAAATATAGTATATATTATTACATATTTTTATACTGAAATTGCAATTTACCTCATATCTATAATGGATTTACAATTCAAGCACGTTTCAATCTTTTTGGGACACAGTGTACATAGAATAAGGGAGAACTTATTTTATAACTGGCATCTAATAAAATCTGAAAGAAATAAAATAGCAGAGTTGTTACTTGTACATTTAACTGCAATACTTTTTTTCTATTAAGTTATGTATATATATATATATGTATATACCGGGTGTCCCAAAAATGACTGATGGATTTTAAAATTCAATAACTTGCAAACGGTGACAGCTATTTAAAAAAATTTTGCAGGAGAGTTATGTATAATGTCAGGAGTTTTTTTACCGTAATTTTTTAGTTTAGTTCGCATCTCAAACAATAGGTGGCGCTGACGGCGATTGAAGGCCAGGTGATCAGTGCTGAGTGAAGCGTCGACCTGGCCTTCAATCGCTGTCAGCGCCACCTATTGTTTGAGATGCGAACTAAAATAAAAAATTACGGTAAAAAAATTCCTGACATTATACATAACCCTCCTGCAAAAATTTTTTAAATAGCTGTCACCGTTTGCAAGTTATTGAATTTTAAAATTTATCAGTCATTTTTGAGACACCCATTATATATAATATGGTATTTTTAAGATCCTGCATGTTAGACATTCATTTCAATTTTTACTTCTGAATCATATGTAACAGTTGTATGTAACAAAAACCCAAATTAAACAATCATTCTGATCTGTAGAAAGATTAAAGTATTATTTTTAATTAACAGATAACAATTGTATTGTACGTGTTTTATTCTCAGCTGGCATGACTTGCTTTATTTACAAGTACAAGGGATACTGCTCATTGGGTCTTGCTCTTTACATACTTGAATGTTTGCAATTTTAAATGCCATTCACTTCAAATCATTGATATCAACCACCAGAATACAGTACATAATACCTTTAAATATCTCCAGAGGGAAAAAAAAATCACATAGCAGGATTTTTAATTGGACAATCCATTAGTCTGGGAATTCCTATTTTGCCTACATACTTACAGATCTTCTCTTTAAAATAATCTTTGTTTGCAAATAAAACTGTGTGTTATGGTTATATGGTTATATAAAATAAATCGACTTTCTTATTTATTTCATATTTATTAAAAGTCAAAGTTTTGAAGATAATTCTCATTCACAATGTGTATATGATGATGCATCCATAAATGTTTTATTTTTAAAGAGCTACAGTACCTTGGATAACTTGGATTTCTTTTTATAATGCCTTGAAAAAGACTTATTTACATTGCAAATAATAAATATTTTTGCTTATTTATTTAGGGTCAGAAGATGAAGATGGAGGTGGTGGAAACAAAGTCCTAAGCAGTAGTCGAGGTAAAAAAAAATTTTAATTTTGATCTATTTTACATAGACATTTAACCTGCCATAGCTGAATTTTTAGCAATAATGGTAGTTTGATTTGCTAATAATTATTGTTTTAAATTTATTTGTATAATGAAATCTACTTTAAATATTTCCTCTCCTCATCTCACACAAAACTTGCAATTTAAAATTATCCTTAATTTAAAAAAAATAATTAAAAAATTAATTTATAGCAAATTCAAGGCACTTTAGTTTGTTTTTAGTTATAAACTTATTTATTTTATTAAAATTTTTATATGTGTTTTTTTACCATGAGATTTTGCATGCAGAAAACAATTATTTACATTCATCAGAAACATACATACAGAAATCTTTACATTCATTAGATTTATTATTAACTTTAAATATCAACAAAAATAAATTTATACTAAGGAGAAAAAATTGGTATGGAGACTTTCATAAATGAGTCTGTTAATAAATTAATATTTGTTTACTTTATTTTTTTTTATTTACTTGTTAAATTCCCCCCTCCTTTTTTTTGTTTATTTCTAATTCTTTAACTCAAAATATGGTTTTGTTGTATACTTGCTAAGATGGAAGCATGTCTTAAGATAAAAAAAAAAAAAAAAAAAAAAAAAAATCTAGTTTTTTTTTATTCTATTTTAGCAAGTTTTTTTTAATGTCTGTAATTTGTAAATAAAATCTTTTTATCACCTCTAAATTAACTTTTTTTTAAAAATCTGGTGTACTTAAAAAATGATAACAGTAATTAATTACTTACAATCCTTTTTATATAAATGTCTCAAAATGCATGAAATAAGATTTATCAAATTTCAAATTTGATAATTTTGGTTTTAGATTTTGAAACAGAAGATACTGAAAGTGCTGTTGAAAGTCTCGAAGGTGGTGGTACTTTGTGGCGGGAAGAAAGGCAGAGAGCTCAGGAAAACCACTTTTTACAAGAAATACAAAATAGGAATAGTTGTTCATTATCTGGTCGCTCAGATGACAATGCAATTCAAGAAGAAGATGACCAAGAATTGTATGAGAATGATCGTAGGGTAAGGAAGTTTTTCTTTTCATTTGGATCAAAACAATTAAATGCTGATAGATTCCTTGCTACAGTATGACAACTTTTTGGTGATTTTTAATAATTTTAGTAGATTCTGTTCTTTATTTTATTCTAATTTGAATATTTTTAACAATAAAAGAATACTATATACTCAAAATTCATATGAACTGATTTAATCATTAATTACACATTCATAGCAGTTATCTGAAGTAATCATCCTTGTTACTGAAATAACAAAATACAATTTGATATAATATCCTCTGAAATGCTTCAGTGAAATTCGCTCATATTTAATCAAGGGAAAATTTCTGTTAATTGTCTTTGAGATTTTAGGGAGGAAGTTAAATTAAAAAGTAGATATATGCATTGCTTAAGCAATTGACTATAAAATTATTATTACTCTCCTATTTACTCATAAATAATTAAAATAGGTTATTTTTTTCCTTTGATCTGGATAGAAACTTTTTTTTTTTTTTTTTTTTAACAATCAACAAATTTTGTTAATTCTATCTGATTTCTCAAATGATTTTAAAGATATTGTTCAAACCTATTATAATATGAAAGAAGAGGACGAGGCTTAAAAATTAGAAAAAGGATCTCCAATGGCACACTTATAAATTAGTCACTAACATTAACAAGATTGGAAAAATTTGGCACAATATATTTATGTATGTATAAAATATACATTTAAAAAAAATATGAAGGAACATAAAATTGGGTATTATTCTCTATTTTAAGAAAAGTTACTAATGCTGCCATAATTGATTTGAGTTGGTACTTTTCAATTTCTTGGCTTATCCTGCAGAAACTATTGCACATAAAAACATGAAAACCGGTGGTTTTGTAGAGAAATGTTTGATAAACATGCTGAGGCTGACAGTTAAATTGAAGAATTATATTTAGAGTGTTGGTTACTGAAATCAGAAATTCCCCTCTCGAATGTTAAAATTGTGGGTGTGGGCTTATTTTTAATGTATATATCATGAGGAAATTAATATTTTTAATGTCTGTTTTCTGTTCTTAGAAGATGTCTCACTCTCTCTCTCTCTTTTTTTAGATTACAAAATATTTCTAAATTTTATGTTTAATGTTTTATTTGTTAAAAGTTGTTGAGATATGAGTAAGATTTCAAATAAAATTAAGCATATATTTTAGAAATATTTTGTAAACTTAAAGAAGAGAAAGAGATTGAAAATCGGCCGCTCCCATGGCAGTTCACTCACCCACAACTGCCTCCGAGACTAATAATAAGCCATACATAGGTGGGGTAGTTTGGTAGCTTCATCGCCCCGAGCCCAGACCCTTTTTTTTTTCAGTGTCTTGAATTTGTGTAATTTTTCATTTAAATTTGTCCAGTATCAAATAAAATTTTTTTTTATCATTCTTTTTAGAGAGTCTGATTATTACGTTGCTAGGGATCCATTTGGACTGGCTTCCACTAGAGAGTCTGATTATTCTTGTTGAAGGTAGGGCTGCAGATGAAACTTAGCCGTTCCCACGGCAGTTGCGTGGGATGATATATGTTGATGATACATGCACCGGAAAATATATACTTAATTTTATTTGAAATCTTTTCATATTTCAGCAACTTTTCACAAGTGAAGCATTAAATATAAAATTTAGAAATATGTTGTTATCTAAAAAAAGAGAGTTCTCTTGAAAATAGTACACAGGAACAAGTTGAAAATATTAATTAACTGATGAGATTTTATAGTAATGCATTCCACAGTCCTAGTTCAGTTACATAAGTTATATAGAATTAAAAATTATGCATTGCAACTTCACCCACCTTTGGCAGGCATATAATTTACTAGATTATGGCAGCAGTGTCTAGTCATATTTTTAATTTAATTTTTTATTCAAAACTTTATTGTTCGAGTATAGATTTAATTCATATTTTGAAATTGACATTTTTTACCTACTGCTACTGTATCAAGATTTTTCATTCTCATTTTATATTGGTACAAGTGTGTTATATTCTATTGGTTTGTGATTATATATTTTTGTTGTTTTTCGATACAGTCAAATTTTATTTAGATGAATTAGAATGATACTTAATTTCTATGGCAACATGAATATGCATATATATTTTGCTTTTCTTCTGTATATAATTTAGAATTTTAATACTGTGTTGTTAATTCCTGTTGATAGTATTGGCAATTTATTTTTAGATTTTTTGTTATGCTGAAATTTTATGTTAAAACTGCCTGGTCAAAATTTATGAGTGATTCATGTGTAAATTTCTTGTCATGTTTGGAAATTAATTCAAACACATTAACAACATTGTTTATTTGAATTACAGGTTGAGTCTTGTTTATTATGTTGTTAATTTATACTAAGTTCATGTAGATAAAAATTGACTGTATAGTAATGTTATTATCATTATTTTTTTAATATGTTATATGTAATACATTTTGCACAATTCCCTATTGTTTCTTGTTTCATATTCTTTATGTATCTTAGTTATGTTTATATACCAAGCACTTCATTATTTTCCTGAATTTGTTATAGTATTTTTTCTAATGCACTTTCAGTTATTTTGCATGTTTTAGTGTAGCATGTACTTATTGTGCATCTTATATCTTTGTCTTTTATTTTATGTTTGCTGAATTAAATGCAAAAATGAGTTTAACATTGAATGCTAGCATTCGGTTATATTAATATCTAAAGAAAAAGATTTATAATTAAAACTTTAAACAGCTTTAAAAGAAAAGTAAATCACTTTAATATGAAGTATAATACATGCACAGATAAGAAAATTATTTGAAGAAATTTGATCACTAAAACTAATTAACTTGGATATTCTGAAATTTATATTTTTTGTGAAAAATTATTAGAGTACATTTATGCAAAACTCTTATCAAAAATTTATTTGAAAGTAATTATATACAATCTGCAGCTTTTAAAGTAATTGTGAAATAAAGATATTTACAACCATTTGACTGAATGTACAGATTGTGATTATTTAGATTATTATTTGAGAGATTATTATCTATACATAATTATAAGCTAACATTCTGCAAACCAAGTTTTTGAATTTTGTATCCTAAGTTATGTTATGAACAAAAAGAGAATATATATTAATGAACCTATTTTACTTTCATTTATCTTTTCTTATCCCCCCCCTCCCCCCCAAAAAAGCCTTTTATTCTCTAGGAAAAAAGAAGGAAATAGAGCAAAAATTCTGAAAACATATCAAAAGAAATAAGAACAAGAATGCACACACTCAAAAAGAGAATTTTTTAAAATTGAGTGGTTGGAATAGAAAAAGACAAGTTTTTAAAAAAATTCTTGTCTTTGTAATTCCTTATTAAAGATCCTCTATTTTTTCCGCTTTAATCTTTCTTAAAGATGCATTTAATGAAAGGTTCTCTTTGTATCGTTTGCTTAATATTTACTAAAATATATTAACTAAAATTTCACTATTTAAGGATTCTTTTATGATCAATTTTAACTAATATTTTTTATTCTTTCAAGTATTTGATCATCATTCTTATAAGAAAGGCTTAATATCTGGGCATTATTTAGGCATGGATTCATTTTTTTTTTAAATATGACAATTTTTAAATTTCTGAAGTATTTATATTTCAAACAAAGAAACAATTTAATATTTGGTTAGTGTTTCTTAAAAGGTTTGTTTATAAATTAATTATCATCACATTGTCATACAAAAATGCTTTGCTTCATAAATCAATAGACTTTCAAGTCAGATTATTTTAAAAGAAATAGCAATCTTAAAGAATTGATCTTAAACTTTCTAAAATATTAAGAAAAAAGTGGCCAACTGTTCTTTGAAAAAAATTCTGCATCTATACAGGAATTGCTGAGAACTGCCATCAACTATCAAACATTGGCCTAGAAAATGTACAAATATGTTTGGAAGTTACTCAAAAAAACAATATAAATTTTAAGGATGCAGTCCAAGGTTTACAATTAATTACCACACACAAAGAGTTATTTTTCATTTTTTTAATCACTTACTTTTATTCCTGTCATAATTACAACATGCATGTAACTAAACATATAACAGTAAAGTTAACATTGACAATTCATTTCAGGATTATCATAATAAATTCTCCCCATTGTAATTGAAGGTTTTATTCCCATAAGATTTAATTGAAAATAAATGAAATTTCTTCTGTTCTTTTCACAACCATAGTACATATTAGAAATGCAGATAAAACTGATATATATTTTTAAAAAGTGTCCTTGTATAGAAAAATAAAAATGAACAGTTATCAGCTGATTCATAAAGAAAAATTATTTTAATAAAATCCAATATCTATAGTAATGCTTCTTATTGTATGTTAGTTATGCATAATCCAAAATAAATAATGCTTCTTAGACTATAGGTTTTGACATTCATTCAAACACTTCACAAATTTAACCTTTAAATTTTATTTTGTGTTTCTGTTTAAATTTTTGAATTCTCTGAAATTCTTTTTGTGATAAATTAAAATTTGTTTAACCTTTCAGTTTCTACTTGCATTTACTGCTAAAATCAATGTTAATCTATCATTAATTGGTTTATCCTGACCAAATGTTTTCTGTTCCTTTATGATAAATGACCCATGGGATATTTTCTATCAAAATAACCCTTGGTCTTTTCACAATTATAGACATTTTGGTACATATATTTTTTTATGTAGTTCTTTCAAAGCTAATGAAAATATTTCTTTTGCTGCTTTTTTTTCAGCATTACATGACTATTTATAAACCATTTTATTAAACTTGTGCAGTTGGATAATCAAGCTTCTTTATAAGTCTTTTTCTTATAACCACTCATCAAGTATGTCATTTACCGAGTCTGTTGTTAACTAGTACATTGTAATGATGTACAAGCTTTTAAAGTAAGTAAATAAATAAAATAATTAAAAAAATTCTACAAGGCATATTTTGTCAAAAAATGAGAATGTCTTGATGCTAATGTGCTTAGCATTCTAAATTGTCATTATATACCTTAGAAACAACAATAGAGATTTAGAGGCATTTGGTTAAACTGGACACATACAACAAAAATTTGGTCCTGACCAGATGATAATTTTTATATTCTGTTAAACTCAATTTATAAGCATTAATTTTAGCATTTTATTCTTTGCACTTACTTTATTTTCATTTCACTTTTTTATTTTATGTTCATTCCTTCTCCTGCACCTTCTTAGAAACCAACATTAGCCTTTGCATAAGATCTCTTGAAGTGGGTGTTCCTGTTTTCCTTACAATTCCTCTTGTAGGACTTTGACCCTTTTCAACATCATGCATCACTTACAACAGACGATGAGAGTTATGTTCGTACTGACGATGATGATGACGGTAACAACACAGATTGGGAAGAAACTATGCGGAGATGGGTGAATCGCTAACTTGGGTTTTTACAGTGTTTCTTTCTGTAATCCAAAGTCATATCAGCGTGAGAAAAGGCAGCTAGATCGTCACGAAAATTTTTTGTACAAGTGCCACGTTGCATTTGTTGACATGCATGAAAAAGTTGAGTACCTACCTTTAGCATTTTCTGTATGTGATATTTCATTTTAAAATGACAGGAAACTTGTTTTTTTTTTAGTCACTTTTATGAATTATAAACTTATTTGTATGTAAATATTTTAAATTCAAATTATGTTTTTTTTTTCCATTATAGATATATAAATGATTTAATCAATTTGTTTTAAATATTTTATTAAAGAATATTTTTATGAATTCTTTATTTATGTATATATATATGCTGTGTTTTAATCTAAAACCACATTCTGTTGCATCCTATATTTTTGTCAGAGAATTTCAAGACATATTGACTAGTACAAATTAAATAAATAAAACAATAATTTATATTTCATGTGAAATCCTAAGTAAGTGCAGATTTTATATCCATGTACATAGTCATAGCATATGTTAAAGGAAATACTCCTTTCCCCAATTTTATCATTAGTGTGGAGGGGGAAAAATTGTGGTGCTACATAAGTGTTTAATGTGACATAAATGCAGCATTTAAATGCTATCACATAAATTTATAAAAGATGAAGGCCGGGGATATTTGAAAATTCTGCAGCAAGAATTGCTTGCTTAATGTCATAAATTAGTTTTCCATTTTCTGTGAGGAATAAGATATTTGTGCAAAATTTATATTTTTATTTGAAACAAAAAACTCTTTAAAAGTATTTCTTCCCAGTTTTTTATGCTTTTTACTAATTGAAAAAATATTTTTATTGAGAAATTAAACACTGAACTTTCCTATCTATTTACAATGATATATTGGCTTAAATTTATAGCATATATCTTAATTATACTTTATAATCTCAATGTTTCCATTAGTCTCCAAGTATTTTATTGATCTAGCCATTCATTGGCTATATTTTCATTGCTATATTAATTTTTTTCCTTACATTGGATGAATATTTATAGTCAGTATTATCTTTGTTTCTAAAATATAGCTGTTAGTTAAGAAAAAAATTTTTAGAACCAACTTTTTAAAGTTCTCCTTCAATATTTTAGTTTTATCATTCTGAGACAGATTTTTAAAATATTTCTAATGTAAAGAAATGGCCTCTAAGAAAGGTTAAGTATCTCAAATTCTGTGTACTTAGTTCATGATATCAACTTTTGATCAAGAATTTAAATATTTTTCCAGCTGGGAGAAATGGTATCAACTAAGTGGAAACATTATATTTAATTGTTTTGCATCATGTTTAATTGTTATCTGGGAATCTCATCACAAGTGATACACTGAAATTGCAGATTCTTGTAAATTAGCTTGTGTTTTTAATGTTCAAACTGGATTGAATTTAATATCTGAGAAACATTTTTGGGACTAAGAACACAACTTTCCATGGACCTATTCATAATTAGACATTAAAAGTGAGAAAATATTTTAAATGAAATTAATTTAATTTTAGACTTAAATTTGGATTTTAATACCTTTTTATGTATGTCTGTTACTCTCTGTTTGCGATTTCATGCTCTTTTTCAGAAAATACACCCAATTTACAAAGAAAAATTGGAAAGCTGCTCAATAGTTTAGAAGTTAATTTAAAATAATTGAAATTTTCATGCATGTGTACATGATTTTTTTTTATTATTGATTATATCAAAAAGTATAGTGTTTGGATTTAAGAATATTAAATAGGCCCTATACAACTGCATAATCATATATCAATTTGAATCATTTAAGATATTTTGTTTGGCTATTTTCATTTATAATTATTATTTTAAATTTATTCTCTGGCAAAATAAAATGGATGCCTTGTACAGACTTTTTTTAGGTTTTATGCAACAAATTACATATTTTTTTATATTTGCTTTTTCATATCATTTGAATATAATAAATGAAATTCTTTTTTCCATCTGATCCATTCTTTTCTAAGCAATAATCATTAGCATTTTGAAGACAGCTTCTTCCTTAAGTATTTCATCTTGAGTTTTCCTACTGTGATAACATTAAGGTTGACAGATCAAAGTGCTGGTATTGACAACGAAAGTTTGTATCTGGATAATTGTCTCAAAACTTGTCTGAAATTTTGCTTTAATGTTGTATCTTTGACTTCAGCTTGCTACGAATTCAATATTGAAAACGTTGTTAAAAGCTTTATATATGGGAATTAAAACTTATATTTTGGATGAAAGTTATTTGTATTGTTGTGCTTATTTATTTGCTCAGATTCATTAATGTATACTAAAGTATCAGTAATCTCTCTCAAATAGAATAAGCAGAATAAATCAAGCTTAATTTCATTCTATAGCTGTTTTTATGTTTTATTAACTTTTCATATTAAATTGAAAAAAAGATTTATTATTTAGTTTTCTATTGTATTCATAACAATTTCTTAATACATGAGACTATCTTATTCATGTAAAGTCACTCACAATTTAACCCTATAAGATTGTTCTTTTGAAATATTTTATTAAGATTTAGATAATTGGAAATAATTTTTTGTTTACATTGGATGGCTTACATCAATCTCCACGATGATCTTTTTCTTTACTTTTTAAATTCTAAATGCTGTTTTTCCTTCTTTTTTTATGAGGAATTTCAAAAGTAAAAGAAAGTATTTAGTCAGAATTCAATCTAAGCTATCCAATCCAATATACAAATATATTAAATATTGAAATGCAAATCATATATTTTAAAAGAACCCTCCCATAGAATTAACACCAGCTTATAAATATTTTCACATGAGTATAGTCTGTAAAGAGATTGTGGAGTGTGTTTTGTATAAATATATTTATTATAAATGTTAAAATAAAATTGATTTTAGTTAGAATTATTATTTTTTCATTGTTGAATTTCATATTGTGCACTTATAAGCAATATTTTACAAATCAATATATAAAGATTTAAATTTTGCTCAGAACTTCTAATTAACATACTTACTCATGTATAATGTACATTTCTTTTGAAAATTTAACTGCCAAGCAGTAGATGAAGAATGAATATTAGACACACAATATTTCTGACAGTTATATGAAATCATACAAACTTTCACTAAATCTTCTAGGATGGAGCTTACTTAAGCTTTTCTGTTCCCTTTCTCAATAATTTTATATTTGACTCACTAAGATCGAACTTGTCCTTTGTGTCTTGTATGCATTTGCTTCTATATTACTGTAAAAATGGATGCAACTTTTCACAAATTTTCATAACTGCTAATAGTACATTATAGAATCATTTATCCAGAAATCAGTTAAGCAGAAAACTAGAAATCCAAGATGTTATTTAAATAGATTACATTGATGGGTAACTAGTACATACACAAGTAAATACTGTAGTAATACAGATGCAAATTCATTTGGCATATAGTAGTGTATAAATACTATATTAAGGAAAGTGATAGATTTGAAAAAAATAGTTCACTTTACATGCTAGAATGTCATTTCTCTTCTAACAGAGTGAGATTTCGTATTTAATTATGTCTAAATCATGCTTTATTTAAAACACATATTAAAAGATGTTTAAGTTTATGCATTTCCTAGTATATACACCACTCCTAGTTTGCATAAAGTTTCAAATCTTTTTTTTTTTTTTTTTTTTTTTTTCTGCTCAAACTACCTTTTAAAGGGGCTTAAGTGTAAGAAATTTCTGAAGCTTAAAAGCTTAAAAAGGAAAAAATAAATAAGAATGAGAAAATGTCTTTTTACTCTCTTTAGGAGGTCCTCTACATACAATGTTCAAGTTCAGAACTTTTGACACACTAATTTTTAAAGGTTTTATTTTTTTTAAAGAGTATTTTTCTTGTTGGAGAACCTTATAATTTTTAGCCTAAGTATATTGATCTGACCACCTTTATTTGGCTGATTTTGTCCACCCTTTCTGGTAGAATATTAGAGTTCTCTGGTGTAAATGAAAGATCAGAATTCAATATTGGTCAGGTGTCTGTCAATATGACCAAAATATCCCTTCTGAAATCTGCTATTTTAGACTAGAATATTACACATGTAATGGGTGAAAATAATAATTTATAAAATTTCGTCAAAATGATGTAAGTATTGTGGTTCTCATTTATCATATTTGTATATTGTGGAGTTTTAACATTCATTTTTACAAAGCTATTTTTCATTTCAGTTCTGGTATATAGTTTTCCCCTCATTTGAACAGTTCCTTTGTAGCTTAACATTTTTAATATATACATAAGTTATGCATAAAATTTTAGTATAAATATCACTCAAACATGAAGTTATATGAAATGTTAGATGGAGAAATGAATTGTACATGAAGTTTTATTTGCAATATTTAAATTTCGTATTTAAATACAGTAGACTCTCTCAAATCCGCACAGCTTGGGACCAGAGGTTGTGTGGATTTTAGAATTTTGCGGATTTCTGGTCACTACTTTGTTTACATTTTTTAAACAGTAATTTGAGTGCAATTAACAGTGCAGTCGTAACTATAATGAATGCTTACTGTAAAATAAAATATTAAAATAAGTAATAAACTAAAATAATAAAAATTTAGATAATTTTTTAAATGATTAAATTACTAATAGCAAAGGTCAAGTTAATAACCAATAGTGTATGATTAAATATTCATTATAAAGATTAAAGGTATTTTTCCAAAATTATTTAACAAAACTTGCTTCATAAAAGTGCATTACTAATTCACATCAAAATCATAAAATAAGGATATTTTTTGTCAAGTTTAACCAGACTTAATAACCAAAAAATCTTGATTATTGCATAAATATATTTGGTAAGAAGATTGTGATTACCAGTGATATCAAAAATATTTTGATTTTTTTCCAAAAAAAATTATTCTTCCTTCATGGAAAAAAAAAAGAATATAGTATTATTATGAAAATTACAAGTTAAAAAATATATGGAATTGATACAAAACTAACAAAAATCAAATTTTTTCCCAATATCCGAACTGAAAGTTTCATTGTTTACATCCATAAAATAGTGTGGATTTTAGAGAGTTGCAGATTTCTGGTTTGCGGATTTGAAGGAGTCTACTGTAATTGAATTATTGACATTAATTCTCATTTAAGATTTTTTTTTTCTTTGCTTAGAAGGTTCATCATAAGTTTATGGTTGTACTCAAAATGTTTTATAAAAGTTAAATTTGTGTGTGCATTCAAAAGCATTTTTGTAATAAAACACATTCAAAGTGTAAAATGAACTGTTTTTTCAAATCATTGTTATTCAAACCACAATTCGTTAAAAAGACCACTGATAAAGATGTTTTGGCTATTATCTGCTGATCAACAAACAGTTAAATAATTTAATAATGTTTGTGTATCATGTTCTGTAAAACAAAAACAAAAAATAAAATAAAATTCAAATTTTCATAGCTCGAACAACCAGAGGTTGTGCAAATTTTAGAATTTTGCTGATGTCTGGTCATTGCTTGTTTACAGTAGTAATTTGTAATAATGCAATCAAAATCATAATGAATACCAATGCAGTTAATGTTCAAATAATTAAGTAATGTAGTAAACCAAAATGATAAAAAGTAATATAATTTAAAAAATGATATAATTAGTAAAAGTAAAGAGATTTAAATAATAAATAATGTATAACTAAATATGCATAGAAAAAAGATATATTTATCTTGAATTATTCATTGAAACTTTGCTTTTAAAGTTACTCTGTTAATTCACATCAAAATCATAAAGTAAGAAAGTTTTATTTCTGGTTTTATTAGACTTAATTATCAAAAAAGTTAGATTAATACATAAATATTATATTTGGTAAAATGGTTGCAATTACTAGTGGTATCCGCAACATCTTGATTTTTTTTCTTTTTTTTAGAATTAAATTTATACTTCCTTCATAGTAAACTGTGAATTCAGTGATATTATCAAGAATTACATATTAAAATACATACAGAATGATATATATGTATAGTCGAGTCTCTCTATAATGAAACTCCATACATCAAATTTCTCTATATAACGAATTTTTAGTAGAAAAGGTCCCCCTTTCGCATGATTACATTAAAAACAGTCCCTATACAGCGAAATATCTATCTCCATATAACGATTTTTTTCATAAATTGGTCTTAATTTATTCAATTTTAAAAAAGCTTCGAAATCATTGAATCAATTTTCCATCACTTATTTTTGATTTATCGTTCAGTGCTCAGGTTTTTTTATATTACTTTTCTCCTTGTTCTTTAAATCCAACGAATTCATCCCACCTCCCACACACTTTTCCACATCCTTCTCAAAACAGAGTCAATTGGATTGTTACACATATAAGAGATGCCTTCAAATGGAGGAAAATGTTAACTACAATTTTTCATTCCTTGCTAAAATTTAAACTTTTTGAGAGTGTAACAATTTTAAAATCAAAACAACAAAAAATTACAGATATCTTCGTCTGAAATTAATGCAAGTCTTCCTTATTTGATTTTCATTAAGCTTTCAAATGAAAATAAAAAATGAAAGCTTTCTTTTCGTCTGTTCTCTTTTTTGAAACAGTTTAAATAATTAAGAAATAAAATGTTAGGTTAATATTTACTTTTAAACATTTCAAATTCTTAATTAAAAAGATCAAAAATAATATTTCTTTCAAAATTTACATATTAAATACGATTTTTAACATCATTTTCTATACATCGAATTTCTCTATATAACGAATTTTTTACTGGAACGATGGATTTCGTTATATAGAGACTCGACTGTATATATATATATATATCTTATATCTATATCTATCTATCTATCTATCTATCTATATATAAACATGTATATATATATATATATATATATATATATATATATATATATATATATATATATATATATAATACAGTACAATCTTGTAGTCGTGAAAAAAATAAACCAGAGGGTACTACATGCTAAATTCATGAATGTCATATCTAGAATATACACTATAGCTTTATTTGTAAAATAGAAGGTATACAAAGCTTATACAGACCCCCCCCCCCCCCCAAATAAAAAAAATAAATAAAAAACAGAAGTATGGCATTTACTTGCATATAACTTTCACTACAACTTTGATTGTCCTTACATCTGAATTGAAAGTTTCATTGTTTGCTCCTGTGATGATTTGTAGCTTTGAGGAAGTGTACTGTATTTTTTAAAATTATTATTATACTTTTGTTCATTTTATATTAGGCTGATTGTGTCATCATTCTTTTTCTTCAATTCTTCTGCATAAGTATTATGTCATGTTTAAAAAAATAACATTAATTTATCGATTAATCTTTGTAATGCTTATTCATTGAGAGATTCCTGATAGATGTTGTTTACACATATCAAGTTTGTGATTTAGACTTGTTGTAGAAAACATGTATGGTTGTGATGATCTGCCTCTTAAAGTATTTTTCCTTTTAATAAAAAAAATATATATATAGAATATGTATGGAGTATCCTAAAGAACATATATCAATAAGAAATTAAAAGATGTTATCCAAAACGTGATAATTTCTAGAAAATGAAGGGGAAAAAAAGTAAGGTTTTGTCATCAGTAGGTTGCAAATTTTTGAAATGATGAATCTTTTTTGTGATAAAACTTAAATAATTTCTCTCTTAACCAAAAAATTTGAACATTATTGCTTTTTTAGATGCATTAAAACCATGTTTTTATATTTTTTTGGGGACCAAAGAAATAGATAATAAATTGCAGAAAATTATTGTATAGATGCATTTTAGATACAAAATTTCTGAAAAATATTAAATTTAGAACTGTAAAAAAGAGGATGTATGTATGTACATTACTTGCTGATAAATATTCATCTTAACTGTAAGTAAAAATGTGAAATTGTGAACTAAATTTGTAAAATTCAGTTTAAATTTTGCATGTTACTTGTTTTCTGGATCCTCCATTAAAAATAATTTTTCTTTTATTATTGAATTGAGGCACATTTACTTAAAAAAAAAACCTATTTGTACTTGGTAACTTAAAAAAAAAAAAAAAAATTAGTTGAAGTGCCGAAAAGAAATTTGAGAAAATTATTGGATTGTTTACACCTGTTACTTATTATTTTTAGACACACTGATTGCATTGCTGCATTCTAAATCAAAGTTAATACCAGGTTGAGTCAAAAGTTTTTTTTTTTTTTTTGTATTTTTTGTTGTTCTTTGTTTGAAAACTTGATTTGAAATCACACATACATAATCCATTTCCCGGATACTGACATTCATTTGGTGTAGCATGTTTGAAATTCATTATTAGTTTGAGTGATTTAATTTATGTGTATTTACTATAGCTTGCTATGATGCTAGGCATATATATATATTTAAGTTTTTTGTACATTTTTCTGTCAGAAGAGGGGTTTATTGTAATAACAGGGGCTTCATTCATGCAAAAATACCTGTTTGCTAACATCAATTCTGTGAGAAATTTTTTAAAAAATATCTTATTTGCATTTTGATATTTTAAGTGACTTTTTTTAAAAATTATTTTTTAGATAGCTGTGTTTAATCTCTACAAACATGGTTTTTTACATCTTGATTTTGTATGTTTTTTATGGGGATACTTTCAGTTTCAAAATTTATTCTGTAAATGAATGTAAACTCAAAAAAGGAAAAAAAAAAAAAAAACATTTAAAAATATAGAATTGCAAATGAGATAGTTTTAAATTTTTCTCTTGTTGGATTAAGTTGATGGTGTTTATGTGTGAGTGAAGTAGCCTCTTCAAAATTAAAGGATGCAGAGAGTCTTAGTTCTGTTAGTAAATTTACAAAACACAACTTATTTAAATTTCAGACTTCAAAATGCAAAGAACATTTAAACAGTAATGTGATTCATGAAGTTTGCTTCAATTTTTTGAACAGCAATCAAACTTCATCACATGTAGATTATTGACAGAACTTGATTCTTTTGAAATGACAATCAATATCTCCACTATTTTGGGTTTGAGAGAACACATTATTGAGAAGCAGCCCAATACAAAATTTTTAAAAAGCTTTTAACTGAACCTGGTTGAACATCAATTTTAGATATTTATGAGTCATGCATTCTTAAATTAATTTCTTATTTATCATAAATAAATCATACTGAGTAGAAATATGAACATAGAAATAATTTTTTGTAATATTATGCATTTTAAATATAAATAATAATAAACTTTGAGAAAAGATTCTGCTTTGTATTTTTTTTTTTTTTTTTTTTTTTTTTTTTGCTCTCAATTTTTAAATTTGTTTTTCTATGAGTTTTTGTCAAGATTGGTTGTGCCTTTTCTTTTTATTTTTAGAAAGTAAATTCGCATAACTCCAGATGGAGATTAAATAACTTTAAAAAAATTTATTTGTAAATTTGTGTTTGAATCCATGAAGAGGTTTCAGAGCGAGCTTAATATCATGAATTTAGTGTGGGATTTTTGGTACTACATCATTTGCATAGTTTTTCAATTTTCCCTATAAAAACTTTTTTACTTCTAGTAACCATGGCTTATTTCTTTTATAGTTTAAGTGGGTGTTGTCCTGATAACTTACATGCCATTTTTTTTCTTTTTCATATAAAAGGAAAACAGATCTCTAGTTTCTTACTAATAAACAAATGTTTGGTATTTAAAGTAATAATGAGGAAAGGGTGAATTAGCTTTTCTATCAGAAGTTTTAGAAATGCATAACTGTATGTTTTGTTTAAAAATTAGTTTGGTTTAATATATATGTATATACAATGCATTTCTATAATCTAGAATAAATTCCTTTTTCAATTACTTCTACTGTAAAGTAATTACTGTATTTTTGTTTAAAAATTTGTATAAAATATCCCTTGTAATTTTGTAAGATATTTTACTTTTTAAAATAAACATTCAATTTTTACCTTTTAAACTTTACTTTCAGCAAAATGTAATGATGTGTTTAGTTATATTCAATTTTAATTCTTGTCTGGTAAAATTGAGGGTGTATTTCATCTTAGCTAACTTTAAGATACAGCTATTTTTTTTTTCTATCATGAATTATGTTATGTTTGTGCATTTTTGTCTTAGATGTTACCAACACCATTCCTATATGAGATTGTAGTTTTCTTTAGTGGGATCATATTGGCTGTGTATCTTCTATGTAATAAAATATGGTGCTGTACATCTCACTAAACTTGATAAAAAGGAGTAAACTCATTAATCACATAAAAGATGCTATAGCAATTTCAAATTTTAAAAAAGCTTAAAGATTATACCAAAGAACAATATGAATAAATTGCATCTGTGTATAGCACTGTAAGAAATCTTAACTCCTTAAGCACAATGGGCGTTTATATATACCTGTAGAAGATGATTGCATCTATTATAGAGATGGCACATTCCAATTACAGACAGACAATTTTCACCATCTGAGCCGATAAATATAATGCTAAAACATGCATTTTCTTGATGTTATTTCAGAAAACTAATGTAATCCTTTTTTAATTGTAGAAAAAATGTGATTTAAGTATGATGCTAGATATCACATACAGTTGCATCGTTGGTTAATAGGAGATACATGGAAATACATAATAATTATTCATGATAGTTTTAAAAATGCTATAATTTAAGATGATTGTTTTTAAATGTCACTCATATTACTCCATGGGGGTTTTAATTTTCTGTACCTATGTTTAGGCTTTACAAAGAGAAATTTTCTTACTTATAATTAAATTTTAGAAATGCTTATGTTGTTGACCACCTGAATGTACAAATCTCTAATGTACAAATAATATTTCTAAGAAATTTTCCAATTAATACTTTTTAGTATTTTCACTGTAGTGACCTAAGTTAGAAGAAAATATTTTTACTATGTTACAGTTTGGTTCTTTATTAAAATAGTTGTTTTTATATAGTTTAAAAAAAAGCAAGTTTTTTTTTTAGAATGCCTGTGGTAAGGATATTGTATGATATGACTTTGATTATTTTTACGATTGTAACTCTTTTCAGTCTGTTTAAGCTGCTGAAAATGTTGAGTGCATAAGTTGAAAAAGCAAATTTTCCATTGTGCTATTTTAAGGAAATTGTCCTAGTGTTGTTATTAAAACCTACTCAAAACAGAATTCTTCCTATAGTGCTTTCTACGATTTTTTACTGTGAAAATTTTTAAATCTGTTTTCTAACTTTATACTGCAATTTACATTAATATTAAACCAAGTAGCAAAGTACAACTATAAATACACTAAGGTGACTGCAAAGTTTATTTCTTTTATTTGGAATATGTTTCTGGAGTTTTTCTAAAATTATTTCGTATTATTACTGATTTCTGTCTGTTAGGAGTTTGCATGGATTGTATATATAAGTATATAGAAAAAATTACATATGTGAATTTCAAAGTTTTTATCATATCATGTACATGATTTTTGTGATGTCACTTTCATAGCTTCTGTATATTTGATTGTGTGAATAGTTATAACTTTGAATATAATGCTTGCATCCTGTAGTTTTACAATTTTTTTTCTTTTCTTTGGTAATCTGAATACAAGATATTTTGATTTTTACATTTTTTAAACACTTAAAATAAGGTTGTTATAAATATGTTTACATAATATGCTTAGAAAAATAATTTTATTAATAAATTGAGTCGCCTGGCTTTGCCCATGTCAGTAACAATATTTTGAAATGAACCTGAAATCTGTACTGCAAAATCTCATAAAAAGAACCCAATCTAGAACTGAATGAAGCCAAAACTTTTTAAAATTATTAATTTTAAAAAATAAAATTTAGAAATTATTAAACAGAATTTAAAGATAGGACTAGATGCAGAATTTAAAAATCTCTAAATGTTGTATTTTAACAAACATATTTAACAACTTTTCAAAGAATCCTAGCATAAAAATCACTTGCAGTTTCTGAGACTGGCTTTTAAAATGAGTGTTTAATGATAAATTACCCAATTAATCAAATAATAATTAATATCTAAAGTTGTAATTGGGCTACATTGAAGAAAATTACATACCTGAAATCGGCAAAAAATTCTACATATGAATGCATAAAAATTAAAATTATAAATTTGATATTTTAAAATTTTTATGTTTGTTTGAAAAAATACCCACTAATGAAAGGCATCACTTGTTTGCAGTGAACCTTTGCATCGACGGCAGAAATTTCATACCTTCTTTTTTTAAAAAAAAAAAAAAGATTTTTTTATAAATTAATTTTTTATGGATTTTTTTACTTCTTATAACCTCAATGAAATAAATTTTAGAATTTCTGAAAGGGGAATTTTTTTAGTGTCTAGCTGTACAATTTTCAAAGTTTTAGACCCAGTAGAATTTAAGATACAGCCCTTTATATATGTAAAAAAAAATCCAGTATGATTCATGTTTCATGATGAAAAATTCCAGTAATTCCATCTTATTGCCTTAACAGCGCTATATTTACATTAACCCCTTTCTCTCTCTTCCAGTTTTCAAAGAAAATGGCTTAGCAAAAATCTGTTTTTTTTTTTTAAATCATGAGTACTTTTTCTATCTTCTAATTTTGGGATTTTAATTAATATCTCAACTAATTATAAGAATTTTAAAATTCTGAATGTTAGGTACATCACCAGACCTTTTAGGTGAGTGTCTCAAAAATTTTGAGCCTTGTACTTGTCTTAGATTTTACTGGTTACAGACAGGGCGAAACTTTTTTTATTAGTATAAATTGCAATTTATTTATTTTTTTTCAAATGGCACTGTATTTATTGAAAACTAAGTTAAATGCTGACATAAAGATTCATTTACAAATTAATTGCAAATTTTATTGCATTTGTTTGAGAATTTTATTGAGTTAATGTGTATATAGCATGGTTGTGCATAATTTTCTTGTATTCAGATATATTTATGGAATTTTTTTTTAAACAGTTTTTATCATTATGGATATGTTGATTGTTAATTTCTCAATAAGCATTGATCTTATTTTTGTTTTCCTTTCAAGTGAGTGGTGATTTAAAATTTAATTATTGATACGTCAAAGGTGATTAAAAATTTGTAATTCATTGTGTTTTTGTTATAGTGCAGTGTATTTTGCAGAAAGAAAAGTTTGTTTTATTATTTAATAATGGTAATATACTAATGTTCTTGCATCTATTTGTGAGTATTTTAGATTTTATTTTTTATTTAACTTTTTAACGCAGGTTGTTTCCAGTTTTGTATCAATTAGCAGTTGCAAAATACACTGCAATCTCGAATTTATCTGAACTGGTACCTCTACTTCCTCAGATATTGGATATCTCGGTTAATAGAAATGGTATATAAAATGCATCAAGCCCACGAATTTAACATCTCTTAGACTAAAAAACAATAGAACGTTTTTTAAATGATCTTACAAAAATATATAATAATCATATAAAAATATGTTTAATAGCTCAACAAATTTAAAAAGGAAGACCTCCACACTGTTGCTAATCTAGTAGTATAGAGACATACCGTATATACTTGCATATAAGTTGACAATTTTTGACAAAAAAAGAACTTTAAAGTAGGGGGATCAAGTTATATGCAAGACCTTAAAATATATATATATATATATGTATATCAGAAAGTGGTGTGCTAGTGAGTTGGTGCTGCAGCACTGCATTTTGTTTGTACAGTACAGAATCCAAAATCTGGAGTACTCAAAACCTTGATGATTTCGGATTATTTTTAGTTTATTTGTCAAAAAACCTATCCTATCAGATTGTAGAAAACAAAGAAATAAAAAGTGCATGATTTATATCAAGAATGCATTTCTAATACTAAAAAACAGTTGTTATGTTGACTTAAAATACTGATTAAACTTAATTTAAAGTAAGTTTAAAATAGATAACATGGTGTACTGTTGTTTTCATTCTCTCCAAATCAGCAGCAAATTATGATAGAGTGCCATTATTTCTGACTGCTAGCATATCGATACTTCAAAATACGTGACTTCATAGTGTTCTTTAGCTATGATCGTCAGATCACCAGTTATTTTGCTATTCAACAACAGTCGATCAAAAGTTTGATATCATGGTATTTGGCATGCATTCAGTACTTTTCAGCCAATGGCGTTTTACATAAGTTTTTCTTTTTCAATGGCAGAACTTTGTCACCTGAGAATAAGAAGGCTCTATCTGTATTTTTAAAGAAATTGACTTATCTACATAGAAAGGTTCTGTTTGTATCGATGAAGGCATTTTTGCATCAAAATGATGTTATATATAATTTATGTATGATATTACTATTATGATATTATTTTAATCCAGAAATGCATTCATAGATACAAATAGAACATTTCTATATCGAAAAGTTAGTTTTTTCAAAAACACTGATATAACCTTCTTATTCTCAGGTCATGACTTGTTAAGCAAAAAATCTGTTTGTTTATATGTATAAATTAATTTTCTCGCATAAAAAAATGAGAAAAAAAACTTTTTTGAGGGGTGTTGACTTATACCCGAAGTCCACTTATATGCAAGTATATACCATATTTGTCTGATAACACATTCCACTTAGTGATGAATAGTACCAAACCACATAGCCACTGGAAACAAAATCAGGCTTCTTCATCATCTCAGTTAACAGAAACTTTAATTAATCTAAGCTCGGTTAATTGAGGTTCTACTGTATTATGAAAACAATTTATAATTTATTTTAATAAAAATTATACATTCTTAACTTTTCTGCAAAAATGACACTGCATTATAGCCAAAATAGTCATTTTAATGGAGACTTTACAGATGTTAATTTTACAAGCTGTATATATTTGTTGTAGATATTTTTTCTGCCATTTTCCTTAAAGCTTATACCATTTGAATTTATGTAGTTCTTTCCTTTTTTATTTTATTTTATTTTGTAGAAAATTCTACTACTGCACCTAGTTCAACAGTCACCCTAGCTATTGACCAAGCACATTGAATATTTTTACATTCCTTAAAAAGCCTGTGCACACTTTGTAAGGCAACCAAGTAAAATGTTTGTTACCACTATATGTACAGATTTAGTGGATAAAGATAGCAATAGAAATATGCAAATACATTATGCACTTATATTTATTAGTTATATAGAGCTAGGAAATCTTTTAAAAAATGTTGTGAATTTAATGAACCAAGAATTTGCTGCAAGCAAGTTATCCCTGTGTCTGTGCCTGTTATATGTTATTAAATATAATGCAGATTTTTTAAACTCATTTCTTTATTTCATTTTTAAAAGAAAAACGTAAGTATCATTATATTAATTAAATTTTATTTCCGAATTCCCAGCCATTTATTTCAATTTATTGTTTTTAATTTTCATGGCAGTCAGGTGACAATCTTAAGGTGATAAATTTCTCCTGGTGCTAATTTTTTAGTATTCAAATTACAGCTTTTTCCCCTTATTGTTATTCAATAATACAGTTTTATTTATTTTCATTTATTTGTTAGTTTTTTTTTCCACAAAAAATTCATTTTTTACATAACAGGGAAAAAATATTTCTGAACTTTTTTTTTTTTTCAAATTGTAGTATAACAATATTAATGTCTATATAGTACAAATTCATTTGAGAAATTTGTTTTATACAATTATAATTGATTTTCTTTTATATTTAATACCATATTTCCTTTATCTTTATAATGCAGGGCCTAAACAAGTCTTTTTTAGATTTTGGGCAAACATGGATTTATGCCTCTGCTACTCCGCCTCCACAAAGTATATTTACAAAAGAATTTTTGTATTTTTTTTAAAAATATGTAATTATAAAATATGTTATACTGAACTTAATAATGAAAATACTGCCATGTTTACTTTGCAGTGACTATAAATAAGTAATCAATCATCTAAACTACTCAGTCTCCCTTGAAATTCCAACTTTTAGCCTCCCACCTCTCCTTCCTCTTCTACCTGCTTAGACACATAATAATCTGCAGAATTTTATTTCATCAAAATAATTTCTGCCCTTTTTATTGCTTTGATGTAAATAAGTAATCAAATTTGATTTCCCCCCCTTGTAAGTTTTTTTCAATTTTTCCCTGTTCCCAGGAAAGGAGGAATTTCTAAATATTTGACTGAGGAAGGACAGAAATTCCTATTTTTCACATTTATGCTGTTCTCACCTCTGAATTAGAAAATTTAAATAGAAAATCTTATGTATATATTTGCTTTATGTTTCCCTAGTTTTTTAATGCATTAAAAATTTAGTTGTACTTAATGAAAAAAGATGGGATTAACCATGAAATATTTCCACCTGTTTAAATAAATATTTCACTTTTCCTTAGTACTGTGATAAAAACTGCCTGCAGCAAATTCAAATCTTTCCTGTAAGACACCTTGAAGCAGTGCGAACGTTTTTAAACTGTTGTTGTTACCTTTGCACTTTTCCAGAGTCAAAGTTGTCATTGTGTACTCCCATACACATGTGAATGTAGAAATTTAGACATTTTTTATACTTAATTTTATTTTTCCAGTTCATCAATCTCTCTGCTATGCACACTTTGCTTTTTTTTTTTTTTTTTTTTTTTAAATCTATATCCTCAAATCATTTTGTCTATATTGTGTTCATGTCATATTCTTTTCTTTTCCTTTTCTGTACAAAGGTAATTTTATCTTCATTATTTTTACTTTATTGTTTATAACTACAGGATTTACTGTTAAGGAGAATATATGGATAATCTTTATTCATTGTACAGTTTAATTTAGATTTTGTAGATTTTATCTTTTATGAATGTGAATGCTTCATAAAAATAATGAAATAAATAATTAGTCTTTGAAGCAGTCTTTTCGTTCTTGAACTGTTGGATGATTGAATTTATGTGATCTAGCATTTCTTGTGTTCTTTAATTAAAAAAAAAAAAAAAAACATAGTATATACTAGTGGCAAGGCACGAATTTTCTTTATGGTTCACTGCTGGTGCACAACATTCTAGAACCTCCATACCATTGAGGTGAAGCTCCCTTTACCGCACTGAAAAATAAGTTAAAAAGGATATATACTTTCATTTAAAAGAAAGATATTCAATCTTAAAATCTCTAAGGTCGAGTAATCCATTATATTTTTACTAGCGTAAGGGACCGTTCAAGTATTACGTAAGCATATTTTTCGTCATTTCGTACCCCCTCCCCCCCCCCTTGTAAGAAAATATAAGCAAATGCTAGACCCCCCCCCCCCCTTTGCTTACCTATGATTTTATGACAGTTTATACATCAATACTTCTTGACTTATAAAAAGTTACCAATCAATTACATTATTAATCCTACAAATTTATATAGGCATATAGGGATTATGATATCAAAATATATAAAATCATTTTAATATATTGTTGCTAACTGCATTAAACAAACCACAGAATACAAAATGGTTTAAATATATTGTTATTTATCACTTTGAACAATAAAACAAGATATACAAGAAGTCTTAACTTACTTAGGCATCATAACTAAAATTTTTGCCATAAATCATACAAATGTTGGAGTTCAATTTGGTGTTCATATTTTAATCTGATGTCCAGAATCCTTGAACCCATGTTTCAACATTGTCTGTTATAAGGTTTTCACTGGAACAGTGGCCTGGGGTATTGCAGGTTTCCGGTCCTTGTTTGCTTGTTGAATTTGAACTGCAATTGCTTTGTTGTTTAATGCTTACGTAAGAATTGTCATGACTCCCCCCTCCCCCTTGTCAGAAAAAATAAGCAGACTCTGGACTCCCCCCTCCTCCTTTAGTGCTTATGTAATACTTGAACGGTCCCTAAATGAATGTTCTCGGGTGGTGTGTAGAAATCGTAATTTTCCCTTAAAATTGAAATCTACTTATCTATATAAAATACAAACGGAAATTTCATGTTTTCCGCCTACTCCTCCAATTCTACTGAAGAGATTTTGAAGTAACTTATATCGTTCGATAGATATTATTTCAAGGAAGGTTTTCGTATATAGTACATTGTTCTATGTATATTAGTTATAAAGTTATGACGGAAAGCTCTTTTATTTTGGACAAAATTGTTAACATTTGGCAAATTTTTTTCATTTGGCGCAACATATTAAGCTATCTTTGTTAAAGAATTGAAATGTTTATATTAATTAGAAACGAAGAAAAAAAATAACAACATTTCTAAAAATAAAAAACAAAAATAGTACTGATTTTATTTAATATACAAATAAGGAAAAAACAATTATTTAGAAATAATATAAAATAACACTATTTTATTTAAATATGGAGACTTTTTTTATATGGCTTTAAAGAAATAAGCGTTGTCAAAGTCGATTGATTGAATCAATGTATGGCAATTTATCACATTTTTGCCTACATATTTGGCTACGGAATAACAAAAAAATTATCTAAAATTAAAAAGAAATAATACATAAATGACGCCATTTTTTTAAAAAACAATTTTTTAAGTATGCCAGGGTTGGTTTCAAGAACTGCTGGATGTATTTAAAATAAAGAATACTGCCCAGCTAAACTGATGGCATTGAGCTCACAGGCTACAAATACTAATTGTACATTAAAGCCTTATATTTTCAAGGGTTAATTCCGTTCGAAAAAAAAATTAAGAAGGGGAAACAGCTCTCCCCTTTCCTCTTTTTTTATACTTAATCATTGAACCTCCTATACTATCAAAGACATGCTTTATCATATAAAAAATCTATATCCAAAATTCAGAGCAAGTTAGATAATTCTTAATAAAAACCCATTTAGCATTTATATAATTTAAAAGGAGTTATCCCCCTCTTTTATACTTAACCATTAAACTTCCAAAACTATTCAGAGATTTGAACGAAATCTGAAAATTCTGCTTGAAAAACCCATTTATATAAATTAAGGGGGGGGGCATTAGAACCCCTGTTCCCCCTATTTATACTTATTCAATGAACACCTAATAACAGTCACGGAATCGCCTCATCCGAATGACCCTAATCTAAATTTTGAACGAAAAATTAATTCTGCATGAAAATCCCATTTATATCAACTAACGGGGGAGGGGCATTAGAACCCCTGTTCCCCCTATTTATACTTATCCAATGAACACCTAATAACAGTCACGGAATCGCCTCATCAGAATGATCCTTATCTAAATTTTGAACGAAAACTTAATTCTGCATGAAAATCCCATTTATATCAACTAACGGGGGGGGGGAGGCATTAGAACCTCTGTTCCCCCTATTTATACTTATTCAATGAACACCTAATAACAGTCACGGAATCGCCTCATCAGAATGATCCTAATCTAAATTTTGAACGAACACTTAATTCTGCATGAAAATCCCATTTATATCAACTAACGGGGGGGGGCATTAGAGCCCCTGTTCCCCCTATTTATACTTATTCAATGAACACCTAATAAGTCACGGAATTGCCTCATCAGAATGATCCTAATCTAAATTTTGAACAAAAACTTAATTCTGCATGAAAATCCCATTTATATCAACTAACGGGGGGCATGAGCCCCCCGTTCCCCCTCTTATACATATCGAATGAACTCTTAAAACTAATCAGGGAAGCGCCTTGTCAGGATATACCTATATACAAAATTTCAAGTGGATCGGATATTTTTATCATGAGTTATCGCGTTACGTACATACATACAGAACGGACGGGCACATAAGCTCTCAGGCTATGATAGCCTGTGAGCTAAAAATACATCATTGTACAGGTTGGCGACGTATTCATAATATAACGATACACCTATTTTTTCTTTTTAACAAATTGAGATTTTTTTTTCTTTCAAAGATTATTTCTTTATTTTTCAGCTGCGCAAACGATATATTATGCTGTGTCGTTGATTAAATAATTATAACTGCTATATTAATTGGGAAAAATATGATCAAAGAGAAAAATTTTTTAATAATTTTATTTAAATAAATATACAATTAAAAAAAATAAGCGAACTTACGATTATTCATATGGATAATTACGAGATATACGCATCGGGATACCTAATTATCGCCAAAATGGCATTATTTCATCTGACGAGGTAACCTGGATATTGTTGTCAATTGATTATAAATTGTTTATCTACTTTTATTTATTTATTAATTTATTTTTTGATAAAAAATAAATGTAACGCTTATAATATAAAAATATATGTTTATAAAAATTTAAAAATAAAGTTTTTCCGATACCTTGAAAAATTTGAGGATATTAAAATGTCCATTTTGGATTTCTTCGCCAATCGCGCCAATCAGAAGAGGACATGGAACTCTTTCCTTATTATTCTGTATTTTTAATGAAATGTATAAAAGGCGTGTATTTTAAATGCATTTAATATAACTATTTTACATGTATGTATTCTAAATGAAATGAGAATTATTTTTTTTTTTTTTCAAATGAACTGAATACAATAGGAATGACAAATATGTAAACAACATTTGGTAATTTCTTACATACGCCTAGCTAACATAAAAATATTACTTTTCGTTACAATTTTTGTAACAACCTATACGAAGAATAATGAAAAAAAAATATGCTGCTAACCAAAAATGACAGCTGCTTGGACTCTTATGTCAGAAATATTGCTAATATTAAATATTATAATATTACTGTTCCGCAAGTCAAACAAAAATACCATCGCATTGACGCATATATTTACGTCGGGAAATGTCTAGCTGTATGTCTTTACGTTTAGCTGTAACAACTGAATATAAAATCAACAAACGAACGTGTTAAGCATCAGATTAATTTTAGCGATAGTGTGCTGAAAACATGTGATGTATTAAATTTTCGTCTAAAAATAGTTTGTCATTACTTTTAATTACATGTGAATTACTTAATTACCTGTAATATGAGAAGATGAATATGAAAGAAAGGTTTATTTATACCATACAGGCAGAAATTAGGTTCGAAATAGGCAATTATTATATATATGAGCTTCGTAAGTATTTTTAATTAGTGTATTGTTATATTACAATAAAGTGCAAAAATGTAAAAAATATAAGCTAATTTATGCTATAAAGACTGTACAAAATCAATTACAATAGCAGTTAGTCATGCAAAATAACACATGTTTAGAAAATAGGAATCTGAACTTAAAACGAGGATGTATGCACATACATCATGGTGTAACACTCTTTATTTTAAAGTAAAAAGTCTCAGGTACACTAACAACTTTTTTTCTCGGTGCATAAATAGTTCACGATTACTATAAAAGTACATAAAAGTAAGTACACGCACAGTTTAGAATTATAATTAAATCATTCCCGGATGGCAGGGTCCTTAGCAGATCTTCTGAAAAGGCTTTTGTCGAAGTTCTCTTTCTAGAGAAACCTAGTCTCTCTCCGTATGCTCAAAAGCATTACTTGTCTTGGTCCCTCAGAATCGGGTATATATGTTTAGCCAATTTCAAGTGCTTCTAGAGAGGTTTTAAGAGGAATTCAAGTAACTGAGAAGTATCACTACTTCAATGTTAAGAATTGTTCAACACTTAAGAACATTAAGCGGAATACATGGTCTCTTGAAAAGAATTTATGATTTTACAAGTAGATGGTTTCTGCTTTAACTCAAGAAAGCGGTTAATTTGAAAAACCATAATTTTTATATAAAATTCCAATAAGTTATATATGAATTAAAGAACGATGCAAAAAACCTTACATTGATATTGTAATAGAATATTTCATGGTGTACGCAGGTACATCGTGGGGCTTATAAAGGATTAATACCAATTTGATCTTTTATCAAGAAAAATGAATATTATCCACTCTTTTACATTCACTTACATAGTTTTTCTTCCAAAGCAAAAGTTCTCTGGGTTTAATCTGACATACTTAGGTAATCTTCCTTTATTATGAACCTTCAATGTGGACTGTGGAAATTATAACATAATAATAACAGTCATAAATTTCATAGATTTGCTTTGTCTACTCCACGCAGTCTTCCTCTGGAGTTTCATTTTATAAGCTGGATTACCACTTGTTGAAACATTCCTAATCGTTGCGTTGACACATATCCTACATAGCTTCTAATATCTTATGAAAGTTTATTTAACTTTACGTAATCATAAGTTTTGTTATTTTTAGGGCATGAAGCTCATTTCTACTGCTCTTGTCTATTCTATTGTAATACATGAGATTAATCATTAATAGAATTTTAAAAAATGGTCACTCATTTTTATTTTATTTTATTTTTTTTAACCAGTTGGCTTTTTAAATATTCCACAAACACTAAGTGACAGGGACGGATTTATGAAGTGAGGGGCCCCTCTCACTGTAACTTTTTGGGGCCCTTCCAACTTGAAAAATCGGGTACATTTATAATTTTAAAATAATAGATATTGAAAGCTTAATTATAACAATTACCAACAAATTAATTAAAATGTACTCAAATCGTTAAGGATTAGATACACAAAATTTATTTCATATTAAAATTACATCAGAATTGTGGATTAACTTAGATGCTGTGGCGGATAAATGTAGTAAAATTATCTACCTTATTCTCCTTTCTGTTTTTAGCAGATGGAGGTCCCAAAAAACTTGTTAGAAAAAAAAAACATTTTTCCATTTTTTTCCAAAAACCATTCCACATCAAAAGGGAGTGATAATAAAGGGACACGAAAAGGAACCATTTGATAGTTGAGAGCAGAGCTCTAAGTTAAAAACGTGTTTAAAGGTCCTAAGTATTTAGCACATTAGATCATTATTTAGATGAAATTAAGCACAGGGTATAAATTATTCATCTGAATTAAAAAAAAAAATGCGTAAAAGGAGGAGAGAAATGCTTAAAAAATAGTTCCTAGTGCCTCAATTAAAATATAAGGGTATTGATGCAGAGAGAGGAATCCATCACTCAATGTAAAGTTATTCATGGATAGTTTGACACAATTAAGCTTTGAAAAAAGCATGGTGTACAAAAGTTCAAGGAGCTCGGAACTAGGCAGAGTCTTAACACTATAAATACAGCGAGGAGCCATTTTGGCCCGTACTTAAAATAAATATATTTCTGTTCGTACCAAAAATCCCTTCGTAAAATAAGTTTAATAGAAAGAAAGAAAAAGAAAGTTAAATAGTTTTAAATAAAAAGTATGGTGTAAAAATATTTTTATAAAACTTGAGTAAATTTTTCCGTGTTTCTAGTGTTAAATGAAATGTAGAAACGGATGGATAACTAAATGAAAAGTTTCCTCAAAACAGATGTTGGATTAAAAGGATTCAATTTATGAACAATTTAAGACACGAAACCTCAAGAGGACCTATACCAGGTTCTGGTGGGCCGTAGTCAGAACATTACAATACAATTCGGAATACAATTTGGTATAAGGAAATTTTTCTAGTTTATAAAGTAGTCGGATGACCCAAGAACTATGAAAAAGAAAATAGCAAGATAATTAAGTTATTTTTCAAAAAAGTGCGAAAAGAACTCCAAGAAGACAATGTTCAAAATTGGTAATAAATAAAGTCTGTTTTTTTTTTTTTTTTTTTTTTTTTTTTTGTTGTTATTTATGTTGGTGGGCAGGAAAACCTAAGAAGTTGTAAGGAAAAAAATAGTGAATCGGACCATTTTTAAGGAAGCTATATTAGGGGACCAAAAGAAGGCATCTGATAGTTAGGAGCAGAGCTCAAAAATGGGAACATTTTAAAAGATCCTAGCATTTAGTGCTTTCGATCGTCAAATAGATGAAATTAAGCATAAGATATAAATTAATCATTAGAATAAAATTTTAAAGAAATGTATAAAATATAGTGGAAAATTCTTTAAAAAGGGCCTTACGGCACCAATAAAAGTATTAGGAGTAGATGAAGGTCCTAAGAAGCTGTTTAAAGAAAAGCTAATGAAAAAATCTTTGGGAGAAAAAAAGCTGTGGGAGGTCCCCTTCCCTAATAAATTTGTCGAATTACCTTTAGCATTAACCCAATACGTGTTTTATGAATGAAATCTTGCTTACCCGTTAGAGTTAATAACTTGCCTTTAACAATAGCCTTTTTTTTTTTTTTTTTTTTTTTTCTTTCCGGCTGTAGTAAGTAAACGTAAGTTGGTGCCGAAAAATAAAATTAATATCCAAAAATGGTGTTAGCAAGGGCATGAGAAATTTTTTTAGTAGTTTATAAAGTAGCCGGAAGATCCTAGAATTACGTTAACCCTTTATGTTACTGTGGTCCCGCATTGGAACCACCTAATTTTAATTCCAATTTTACAAGCAACACCTGGAATATTTTCAAAAAGTTTTGCTTTTATACTGAAAGCTTAAAGTAGTAAGTTCTTAGTTTATAAAAAAGTCGTTTTTAAATTTCGGTATCAGCCAATTATTTCATCATTTTACAAACAGAATTTTTCTGTGGCAGAAAGGGTTAAAGAAAATTGTGAGAGAATAGGACCAGTTTTAAAGAAGCTGTACTAAACGCTGCAAGGTGGCGATTAATATTCAAAATTGCTGAAGTCTGAAAATTTTTTATTGTTCTTGTAGTAGCTAAAGAGCATAAGAAGTTCTTAGTGAAAAAAGCTAGTGAATCGGATCATTTTTAAAGGGGCTTTCAGAAAGCGCCCTAACATGAAAGCATGTTAAATGGTCTTAGTTCTTAGCACTTTAGATTTTCAGTTAGTCAAAATTAAACATAGCTATAAAACAATCACTAGAATAAAATTTTGAAGATATGTGCAAAAATTGGGGAAATTACTTAAAACAGGGCATGTTCCTAGCCAAAAGTTGAGGGTGTTCGTGCAGAGAGAGGAATCCACGACGCAACTTTAAAATTTAACATTGAAAGTGTAAGAAAGTTAGGAGGTGAAAAAGGCATGACGCACAAAAAGTTCCAGTGCCTACGTGATCCTAGGGTGCTCAGTATTTTAACTTGAATGTAGAAACAGGAGAATAATTAAATGAAAAAATATACCAGAAATGAAAATCGGATTAAGAGGGGAAAAATTTATTAACAATTTATGGTGTAAAAAAATTCAAGGGTCGGTACCGGGTCCCAAAGTGCTTTGGTTTTTAACTGGCATGTAGTTGCATATAATGATATTTTTTAGTAGTTTTTAAAACAGTCGGAGGATGTTAGAACTATGTTAAAGAAAATTGCATGCAATTCAGATCATTTTTTTTTAAAAAGCTGCACTAAGTTCCTCAGCTACTACATGAATAAAAAAAAATTTTTCTCAGACTTCAGCAACCAAGAAGGCCATTAATATTCGAAACTAGTAGTAGATAAAGTCTGGAAAATGTTTTTCTTAATATAGTAGTAGCTGGAGGATATATGAAGGTGTTAAAAAAAAAAAAAAAACTAGTGAGCCGAACCATTTTTAAGGAGTTATAAGAGAGGGCCCAAACGGGGACAACTGATAGTTAAGGGTGTATTTCCATTCAAATTGCTTATTTTCCGATTTATTTTTGTATTCATTTTTGCTCTCTAACGCACTAAACTTTCAAAATCTCTTACTTGGAAAGCACACAAGGTGCCGTGATTGTCAATTCTTTGATAAACGCAGAAAATATTGTTAAAAAAGCAATCAAAAACACCATTTTGAACCGATTTTTCTGAAGCGGGAGATCTGGGAAAAAAAGGATCATACTGATAAGGTAATTGTTTATAAATCAAATTCTAATGAATTGAGCGTAAAATGACATCACACGACACCTCATACGTCCCTTCAAGAATCCCCTCAGCAAGTTTCATGTTTCTACTTTTAAAAATGTGTCTGAAATTGTATCGGAAAATTTCGAGCTGCTGAAGGTGGAAAAGCTTTTTTTCGAATACACCCTAACATGAAAACTTGCTAAATGGTTTTAGTTCTTCGCACTTTAGATTTTCAATTAGTCAAAATTAATCACATCTAGGAAAATCATTGGAATAAAATTTTGAAGAAATGGGCAAGAAAAAGGCGATGCTTAAAATAGGCCGTGTCCAGAGAATAAAGTCCAAGTTTCAACTTTTAAATTTTGCATTGAGAATGCCAGAAAATAAAAGGTGAAAAATGCATGCTGCACTAAAAGTTCAAGAAGCCCAGAATCGTTTCTTTCATGACCTAGTATGCCCAAGGTTTTAACTGGAATCCAGAAACAGGAAAATAACTAAATGGTAAATGATTCCAAAATTCAAGTTCGGATTAAGAGTTAGTAATTTTTAACAATTAATGGTACAACTACTTCAAGAGGCCCGATACCAGGCCCCAAATTACTAGAGACTTAACTGGCACGTTGTTTGATATAAAGGTATTTTTAGTAGTTGTTAAATTAATCAGAAAATGCTAGAATTATGTTAAAGAAAATAGTATGCAATTTGGATCATTTTTAAAAAAGCTGCACCAAAGACCTCAAGAAGGCGATTAATATTAAAAATTGGTTTCAGCTAAAGTCTGAAAAATGTTTTTGTCATTTTATTCATGAAGTAATTGGAGGACCTAAGAAGCTGTTTAAAAAAAGCTAGTGAAATGGATCATTTTTAACCCTTTCCGGCACGGGCAAAATCTGACGTAAAATGACAAATAATCAACTGGCACCAGAATTCACAAACGAATTTTTTAGATATTTTGAAATCCTTAATTTAAGCTTTTATTGAAAAAGCAAATTTTTGCTAAAATATTATTGGTGCCGTTTGCAAGTTTCGAATTAAAATTAGGTATCCCAGACCGGGCACAGTGTGCCAGAAAGAGTTAAGTGAGCTATAATAGGGGACACAAAAGGGGCCAGCTCATAATTAAAAGCAGAGTCCTAACATGAAAACTTATTAAAAAGTCTTAGTACTTAATGCTTTAGATCTACAATTTGTCAAATTATATTAATCAGAGAATGCTAGTTTTTAAATGAATGCTAATGTTTAAAATGAAATGAATGCTAATGTTTAAAAAAATCATGTAATTCGGATAATTTTTAACGAAGTTACAACAAGGACTTCAAGAAAATAATTACTATTCGAAATTGGAGGCAGTTAAAGTCTGAGGAATTTTTTTGTTGTTCATGTAGTAGTTGAAACACCTAAGAAATCGTTAGGAAAAATGTTAAATTGGATCCTTTTAACTTTTTCCGGCACACTGTGCCCGGTCTGGGATACCTAATTTTAATTCCAAACTAGCAAACGGCACCAATAATATTTTAGTAAAATTTTGCTCTTACAATAAAAGCTTAAATTAAGGAATTCAAAATATTTAAAAAATTCGTTTGTGAATTCCGGTGTCAGTCGATAATTTCTCATTTTAGTACAGATTTTGCCCATGCTGGAAAGGGTTAAAGGAAGTTATAATAGTGGGCCCGAAAAGGACAAAGTGATAGTTAAAAATTAGGGATCTAACATGAAAATATGTTAAACAGGCTAAGTACTTAGTGTATTAAACATTAATTTTCAAGAATTTGGTCCTCAATTCGTCAAAATTAATACAGAGTATGAATTATTGATTCAAATATTATTTTTTAAAAATGTACAAAAATGGATAAATATTTAAAAAAGGACCCTAGGGTCCCATTTAAAATATGAGGGGTGTTGGTCTAAGAAGAAGAGTCTTAGAATCAACTTTGAAATTACGTACTGAGAAGGTGGGAAAATTAAGGAATGAAAAATGCTTGGAGAACAAAAAGTTCAAGGTGCCCTGGACTAAGTTCTACGGCACCCTGGACGGTTGCCCAGGAACTAATCTGGAATGTAGAAAGGTGAGAATAACTAAATAGAAAAAAGATCCCAAAAATGAAAATCAGATTAAAAAGGTAAGAACCTTAAAGATTTTTTAAGGTTTTCTTGAAAACGGTTCCTAAAGTTTCCTAAAGGACCTTAAAGATTTTCAGCAAATAAATTTATTAACAATTTATTTGCTGAAAATCTTTAAGAGGTCCTGTTTCGGGCCCCATGGAGCCAGGATCTTAACCTGGAGGTTAAAAAGGCGAGATTAACTAAATGGAGAAAGGTCCATCAAAACAAAGAATACTGGATAAAACATAAAAAGGACAGGTTATTAAAAATTTAGTGCATAAAAACTTAAAGGAGGCCGTCTTGAGGGACTGTCTTGAACTATCCTTACCTAAATTTTCAGACTTCTATGCATGGTATATTTCACTAGCCATCGAACATAGAGCTAAACTTTGTTTTATTAGTACAGATTTAGGACACAAAAACTTCATTGGCTGTGTACCAGGCCAAAATCTTAACTGAGGGGAACAACAAAGGGTTTACAAAGGGAAATGAAGAAAGGGCCCCAGAAACGAAGACGATTGTATAGAAATAGAGCACGTTATTAAAAATTTAGGACATAAAAACTTGAAAGGATCCAAAGGGCGCAGGTGTAAAAAAATTAAAAATCTGTGCATGGGGAACTGGCTCAGGCTATTCTCACCCAAATTTTCAGACTTCGACGTGCGGTAGAATTTGCTAGCCATCGCAGATAGACAGACAGAATGAAAGTTTCTTTTATTAGCATAGATTAATCAGTAACAAAGTAAAAATACTTTTAAAATATCAGTTTTATGAAAACTGCATTCCAAGTGTGGGGCCCCTAAAAGTCAAGGGCCCCATGATGATGGTCCATGATTTAACCAGCCCCTCAATCTATATAATTAAATCGTCATAGAAGGTCTCTAACAGGGTTCCTTTTGGCTTAGATCCAAATTTCCTTTGAATCCTACCGCATTCCCTTTACAACCGATCATTGTCCTAATAATTCATAAAGAAAAAAAAAGGGGGGGAGCTAAAATTTTTGGCAGTAGCAAATGATAGAGAAAAAATTATTTATTACATGAAAATGGTATAATGTTAAATTAAAAATTAAAAGGGAACTTTTAGGGGAACACTAATAAAAACTTTTTTTCACTACATCATCACATTTTTTTTTTAACTCTAAAGAAGATTTGGGGCCCCTTGGGATGCGGGGCCCCTCGCGATTGCGACCATCGCGACCCCTTAAATCCGCCCCATTGCTTACGATTAATGAACCATTTTCGAAGTTATACATTAATATTATGATAGTCATCTTCTGAAATATTAGATGCAGCTATAGTAGAAGGTCTTTAATCCGGCAATATCGGGATCACAGCCGTGTCGAATTAGCGATTTTGCCGGACTATCGAAAGTCAATGCATTTTTTGTGTTCACCTACATTATGAATCTGTGATATACTGTTCTGTATTTTGCCATTCTAACAAATATAAGAACTAAAGAAAAACATAGAATGCAAAATTAAATTCCAGTTAATATATACTGTATATGAACATTACATTGTACATGTAGTGAAAAATTAATATGAACATCCAGGGCCCGATTAAGGCTATGGAAGGGGGGGGGGCGGAGCAAGCATCATTTTCGAGGACCCCTTCTGTCTATCGATAGAATTTTTTTTTTAGTGAATAATGTAAAAGTGGCTAGTAGTAAACTTCATACATATTGTATGTATGTATAGATTTTGTACTCGGTGCAGTTCACATCTGTATACAGGGTGTTGAGAAAAGACGGTGATATGACTTTTTGCCGGTAGGTGGCAGCAGCAAAGATTTAAAGAACGGATATTTATCTAATATTAACATTATGTATAAATGTATCTTAATATGTAAACTGTGTCTATTTATATATTTTTTGGTAATTTTTGATATTTTTTGTGTGATTTATATTGGTGTTTTTATTTTCTGTTTAAATTTATGAATAATCAAAATAATTATGGTAATTTGTAAAAAGAGTATTTGAATATGTACCTGTAATTTTCATTCACCAGATGGCACTGTGTGTCCAGTATTGTATGTAATGTTTCTGAGTACAAAGCTTTTTTGTTGTGTCAGCGAATTCCAGATGTTATGATGTTAGTAAGTTTTCTCGCAGAAAAGAGATGTTAAAGTTTTGTTTTGGGGTATATTGTAGAAAACCCCATATTGTATATTATTAGTCAAGATTGAAGCTTAAATGTGATATAGTTTTAACAGCGGGATGTCATCTGAACACCAAGCGTTGGAAATAAACGTGAATGTAGACGAAAATGAAACCATGTAAGTTTTCTCTTTTCTTTCCATTGTCTCTTTTTGTTACTCTGATTATTTCTGTTTTGAGCAAGTGATGGAAGTGTTAAAATTATTTAAGTGTATAATACAGAGAGTTTTCCCACTCCGCCCCTTAAAAACGGTTAGTTTTCATCGATCTAAAAAGTGTTAAATTAAATACAAAACTAATAGTTTTAGTTTCGTTTTTTCAAGGTTTTGGTATTGTTTAACATTAAGTGGCGCCCGAACAGGGACTTGGAGAGTGGGATGTTTTTTGGTTGTATGATAGTTATAACTCTCTGTTTTATGATTTTGTAAGAGTAATATATATATTTGAGTTAGAATATTAGTTATTAGTGTATTTATTGAAATTTGTAATTTTGTGAATATATTAATTTTAATGTTGTTTTGGAACATAGTTGTACATAATATTTTTGGGAAATAGTAATCATAGTGTTTTAGATAAAATGGAGACTCTTAAGCTTAAAAGGACAGGCGTCAGGTCATCATTCACCCGTACTGCTAATATTTTAAAAACAGAACTTGCAAAGGAAGATAGTGATATAAGTATTGTTAGAGATAAGTATACAAAATTACAAAATATTCAGACAGAGTTAAATGATTTAGATAATAAAATCTTAGATTTAATAACCGAGGACGGCAGTGCGGCGGAACAGCTTGTTTCGAGTGAAATAGAAAATAGGGAAGCATATTCAGATGATTTTATTACGTTGTCTCGCCTGTTTAATGAGAAATGTAAAATTCCGGAGGGATTTCAGATAGATACGAGGCCAGACGATGTGTTTAGTACTACAGGTAATAAAATGAAGTCTTATAAATTACCGAAAAGAGAATTAAAGAAATTCGATGGGGAACTAATTAATTGGTTGCCCTTTTGGAGCCAATTTCAGAAAATTCATGAGGATGGGGATTTACACGATAGTGATAAATTTTTTTATTTAGTTCAGAGTATGAAACAAGGATCACGCGCGAAGGAATTTATTGACAGTTACCCGGTTACTTCGGATAATTATAAAAGTGCAGTTATGGCACTTACAGAACGTTTTGGAAAACCGGAGTTATTGATTGAGGTTTATGTAAGGGAATTGATTAAATTAATTATTTCTAATGTAAAAGCAGATATTAGAAATAAATTACCCCTTGATAAACTTTATGACAAAATTGAAGCTCAGTTAAGGGCGTTAGAATCATTAGGGCTAAAGTCAAGCGAGAATACATCGTGGCTTTATCCGACGGTGGAATCGAGTCTTACGGAAGACGTCCTGAAAGCGTGGCAAAGAAGTGCATTCTTTAATCAACCCGAAGGGTCAGATCTTTCTCGTCTAACGAATTTGATGAAATTCCTGAAAGCTGAAGTGGAAGGCGAGGAGAGGTTAAAATTAGCACGAAGTGGTTTCGAAAATAACCATCGCAGGGAAGGGTATCATGACAGAGATAGAAATAAATTTAAAAAACCCAATATCCCTACTGCATCAAATTTTCTTACGATTAAAGAACGTTCGTGTATTTTTTGTGACAAAAGTCACGAGAGCAAAAACTGTTACGAAGCCCGTTTATTAACACTAGAAGAAAAAACTGCGAAGATCAAAGATAAAAGGTGTTGCCTTAAGTGTTTAGAGCCTAATCATGTGGCCAAATTTTGCAAGCAATTTGTACGGTGCTATTGTTGTGGGAAACCCCATTTTATTTCACTTTGTCCAGAAATGCATAAAAAGGGGGAACCGCCGAAGGACAAGGGGGTAACGGAAACTGTACAAATGACTGCTGCTAAACAAACATGCACCGCGGAAGTAGCATTAATGACTTTACGTGTAAAAGTCGCGGGTAAGAATATAGTGAAAAAGGTCAGAGTACTTCTGGATTGCGGTTCGCAAAAGTCATATATTTTACAGTCTCTGGCAGCCGAATTAGGTCTGCCAATTATTTCTAAAGAAAACATAGCTCATACTTTATTCGGGGGTGCTAGAACGGCTCCGAAATTGCATAACAAATATCGAGTAAAATTGTGTTCGCTAAATCAACGGAATTTTCCAGATTTAGAATTTGATTTTTTGAGCCAAGACGTAATCTGTGGTGAAATCCCGAGTTTACCTAGAGGGCCAATTTTGAGAGAATTGAAAAATAATAAAATTTGGTTATCTGACATAGGTGCGAATCCTCCTAAAATTGAGATGCTTATAGGGAGTGACATATATGGTAAAATTCTCACGGGTCAAGTCAAGCAATTAAAAGGGGGATTGACAGCAGTTTGCACGAAGTTGGGTTGGGCCGTTTGCGGCGCATTGGATGAATTTTCGCCTCTGAAAGAGCAAGGAGCAACCACTTTGTGTACAAATTTGGCCATTAGAGATTTCAAAATTTCCGATCTTTGGAATTTAGAAGCAATCGGAATATCAGATGGGCCACAAAATTTGACTAAAGCAGTGGAGGGAGAAATGGCCCGGGAACAGTTCTTAGATTCCCTTACTCGAAATGAAGAGGGTCGTTATTGCGTGGGCTTACCCTGGTTGGGAACCAACGCTGAGTTGCCATCGAATCGTCATGTTGCAGAAAAGAGGCTTTTTAGTGTTTCTCGAAAACTTAAATCTTTGAATAAATTTGAGGAATATAATAGGGTTTTCGATGAATGGATGGAAGAGGGCATAATTGAAATAGTTCCAGATGTAGAAATAGAGAGTAAGGGACATTATCTCCCCCATCACCCAGTGTTTAAGCCCGATAGTGCAACTACTAAGATAAGACCGGTTTTCGATGCGTCGTGCAAAGTAGGTAGAGCTCCTTCTCTCAATGACTGCTTATTTAAAGGGCCAAATTTAATCGAAGAAATTCCTTCGATTTTGTTAAGATTTCGGCAAAAGAGCATTGGGGTGTTTTCCGATGTGAAGCGTGCATTTTTGCAAATAGAACTGAAAAAAGAAGATAGGGATTTTTTGAGATTTTTATGGTGGGAGAAAGATAATGTTATAAAAGTTCTCCGCCATACCAGAGTAGTTTTTGGAGTCACTTCCAGTCCATTCTTATTGGGAGCTGTCATAAGGTACCATTTGTCACAGGTACCAGAAGAAAAGAGGTTTTTAGCTCAGAAAATAGACAAATCTTTATATATAGATAATTGCGTAACATCCGTTGACAATGTGCAAGAACTCGAAGAGTTCATAAAATATGCTACAGAAGTTCTCGCCGAAGCAAAGATGGAGTTGCGCATGTGGACTTGTAATTACATTGAGACAGATGGTGCCTTATCGCAGGTTTTGGGGACCGAATCTGAGTTAGAGGATCCAGTATCGGTTTTGGGGATTATGTGGGACAGGAATGAAGATAACCTACATATTAGCATTAAAAATTTACCGATTTCAGAAAATTTGTCAAAAAGAGAGGTTTTGTCTCTAACACAGACTATTTTTGACCCATTAGGTTTCCTGACACCTGTTTTATTGACTGCCAAGTTATTGCTTCAAGAAATTTGGACAGTAAAAGTTGATTGGGATACCCCATTACCCGAAGAGATCAAAATTAAATTCTTAAAATGGTATCACAATTTGGGAATACTTAAAGATTTGAAATTGCCCCGGCGCATAGGATTTGGAGATAGAAATTCCTGTTCACTCCATGTTTTTTGTGACGCAAGCCAACATGCCTATGCGACCGTTATTTTTTTGAGATGCGAGCACGACGGGGAAATTTATGTAAATTTAGTTATGGCTAAAACGAGAGTAGCCTTATTAAAAAAAATGACAATTCCGAGACTTGAACTGATGTCGTGTGTTTTAGGGGCGCGTCTCTCTAAATATGTTACAGAAGCGCTCTCGCTACAGGACCGCCCAAAATATTTTTGGACCGATTCCACCACCGCGTTATCATGGATTAAAAGAAACGATAGTTGGGGAACTTTCGTGGGTAATCGGGTGAAGGAAATTTGTGCAGCTACAGAAGTAAGTCAGTGGTCTTACGTTCCGAGCCAATTGAATCCGGCAGATCTGCCGTCTCGCGGTTGCTCCCCTCTTCGGTTTATGGAATATAAGTGGTGGTATGGGCCTAGTTGGCTAAAAGAACATAGAGATAACTGGCCAAAGTTAGAAATAGAGCCAGATGAAACTTTAATTTTTTCTGAACTCAGGAAAGGAGTAAATGTAAATGTAAATATTAATATTGTAAAGGATCCTCAAGAAATTAAATGGTATGAGAGATTCTCTAAATTCTCGAAGATGATAAGGGTTTTAAGTTGGGTGGAAAGGTTTAGCAATAATTGTTTGAAACGTAACGTTAATAAAGAACCCTTTCTATCTGCTTATGAAATTGAGGAATCTAAAATCACACTTCTTTCACTTGTTCAGGCAGAAAGTTGCTCAGAGACAGGAGACTCAGTTCATGGTCTGATGACTGAAAGAGATCAGAGGGGCCTTATAAGAGTAAAGACTAAAATAGTAGAACGGGATGACCACTACGCATTTAGGTATCCCATTTTGCTGCCTTCGAAACATTACGTTGTACATTGTCTCATTAGAGACTTTCATCTAAACAATTCGCATGCAGGCATCCAAACTCTCATGGTTATTCTACGTGAGAATTTCTGGATTATTGCGGCTAGACGTACGATTAGAACGGTAGTAAAGAATTGCCTATCCTGCAAGAGGTTTACCTCAAAGCCGCCAACTACTGCATCCATCCAATTGCCATTAGACAGAGTTCAAGATGCATTTAGCTTTGAAATTACAGGAGTGGATCTCTGTGACCCCCTGATCCTCAGAAATAAAATAAAAGCATGGGTTGTTCTATGTACGTGTGCTGTGTATAGATGTGTGCATTTAGAACTCGTTACTTCTGTAAGCACAGAATACTTTATACAAGCACTGCGCCGATTCATTTCAGGCAGAGGCCGTCCATCGATTATATATACGGACAACGGCACCAATTTTATTGGAACTTCAGCCGCACTGAAGAAAATTGATTGGGAGAAAGTAGTCTCCCATGAGACCTTAAATCCCATTCAGTGGAAATTTATTCCACCAACTACTGCATGGTGGGGTGGATGGTGGGAGCGATTGGTTCGCACCACCAAAAATCTGCTTGTGAGAGTGCTAGGGCAAGCATCAGTGAATTATGAGGAGCTTCTTACAATCATATGTGACGTCGAAGATGTCATTAATTGCCGCCCCCTCACGTACGTGTCCAATGATGCGGAAGATCTCCAACCTCTGACTCCGTCGATGTTTTTGCGCGACCTTAGATCATCAGGCGTTGTAGATTTCGATATCATAGACAAAAATAAACTGCTTGTTCGACAGCGAAGGTGTCAAGATCTTCGTGAACAATTTCGCATAAGATTTCGAAAGGAATATCTTAGCCAACTGGCGCTAAAACATGGCCAAACGGACGGTGTGTGTATTCAGAAAGGAGACATCGTACTTATTGGTGCGGACAACATCAAACGTGTCAACTGGCCAATAGCTCGCGTGCAAGAGCTTTGTACAGGTAGAGACGGTCGTGTAAGAGTTGTCAAACTCAAAACTGCAAATGGTATACTGCTTCGACCCGTCCGTAAAATTTACCCTTTAGAAGTGTGCGCCTGCACCAGTGACAAAGTGTAGTTTTTGATTTGGCTCTCACCTAATCAAAAAGGTGGGAGTGTTTAGAAAAGACGGTGATATGACTTTTTGCCGGTAGATGGCAGCAGCAAAGATTTAAAGAACGGATATTTATCTAATATTAACATTATGTATAAATGTATCTTAATATGTAAACTGTGTCTATTTATATATTTTTTGGTAATTTTTGATATTTTTTGTGTGATTTATATTGGTGTTTTTATTTTCTGTTTAAATTTATGAATAATCAAAATAACTATGGTAATTTGTAAAAAGAGTATTTGAATATGTACCTGTAATTTTCATTCACCAGATGGCACTGTGTGTCCAGTATTGTATGTAATGTTTCTGAGTACAAAGCTTTTTTGTTGTGTCAGCGAATTCCAGATGTTATGATGTTAGTAAGTTTTCTCGCAGAAAAGAGATGTTAAAGTTTTGTTTTGGGGTATATTGTAGAAAACCCCATATTGTATATTATTAGTCAAGATTGAAGCTTAAATGTGATATAGTTTTAACAGCGGGATGTCATCTGAACACCAAGCGTTGGAAATAAACGTGAATGTAGACGAAAATGAAACCATGTAAGTTTTCTCTTTTCTTTCCATTGTCTCTTTTTGTTACTCTGATTATTTCTGTTTTGAGCAAGTGATGGAAGTGTTAAAATTATTTAAGTGTATAATACAGAGAGTTTTCCCACTCCGCCCCTTAAAAACGGTTAGTTTTCATCGATCTAAAAAGTGTTAAATTAAATACAAAACTAATAGTTTTAGTTTCGTTTTTTCAAGGTTTTGGTATTGTTTAACACAGGGTATCACAAACAGATAGTCACAACGTTAAGAAAAAGTACTAGCAGGTTAATTGTTAAAAAAAAAAAAAAAAAAAATGATAGACTAATTGACAGAAGCATCTCTTTGCAAACTTTTTCTTTGCTTATTTATTATCGCGTTAAGATGATTAAAAGAAAATGTCACAAATTGGTCATAATTAATGGTTTTAGTTTGCCACGTTACGAAGAAAACGTTATAATAAATTTCTTTTGAAAACATTGGTGGAGTACTAAGTTGTTATAATAAAACTTTAATTATTAATTTTCTCATGTAGCTTGTTTTTCGCGTAGATGAATGGGGTACTAGAAGCAAAGATAGGAAGGAGGACCACTTTTACCTTCCTAAATCTTTGAAAATATATGAATTTTGATCCATTTTGGCTAATTTTAATCATTTTGCATTTTTTAGTGAAAATGATAAGTACTCTCATGGGGAGGGGGGGGGTAAAGAAGGAGGCCCAGGAGTAATTGGCAATGCATGCTCCTGCATAAGTCCTGCACTGTGAACATCGCATTTTCTAAAAATTCGCACTTCGAATTTCTTCTTTAAAAAAATCGTTGCGGATTATACACAGATTTATGAGTACTGCAAAGTTCTAGCTTTTGTTCGACTCGGTGAATTTTCTGAATGTATCTAATCATCAGAAGCGCATGCTTCCATAAGACTTTAGATTCATTTGCCATGGCTTCTAATTTATTTGATTCCATGTTCTGAACCTAGGATTCTTGCGCGTTCTTGCAAAATAAATATAAAATTAAATTAAACGCAGGGTAGCATGCCGGATTATAGAATATGCCAAACTGTAGAATGCCGGATGAAAGAACTTCTACTGTATTTTTAATTGTTACAAAAACAAGTACAATCGCTAATTTTGTACACAAGTCTAGCATTTGCATTCTTTAATCTTTGCGTTACAACTTTGAGACACCATACATCTCAGCGACTATTTTTGTTATTCTATTCGTACTAAGTTTTGTAAAATAATCTCTGTCATATACTTGGGTATTTTTCAATAGGTATCTACCATATACATACAAACGCAATAAATAAATAAATATATAAATAAATTAAAAAAATAAAGTATCGTATACGATTAAATATAAAATTAGCCGCCAGAATCTTGGCCCAGCCTAATTACAAAAGGTTAATTAGGCTGGATATTTGTTATTTTTTAACATCTTTTGTGGTTACAAAAATCATCATCCATTGTTTATCACTTCGAAATATATAACAATGAAATAGATTCGGTAATTAGAAATACACACTATAGATATGCAAATATATCCAACTCCTTCTTTATACAATTATAAATACATTAAACAGATGTATCCATCATTAATCCAAATTATTATTAGAGTAATTTTTATATTTTCCACTGATTTTTCTTCCATAACAATAGCTCTTACTATTTCTAATTAACATAAAAATAAAAATGTAACACATAATTTGAATCATTCGACATTATGAGTCGTTAAGATTTTGAACATTACTCTTTCAATTAATTAGAAAGTATAATATATTTGGGATTCATTAAAAAATACGAGAATGTATAACATTGATGGGTCAATCATCAATCTTTGAAATGTGGTTTAACTATTACCAAAGAAATTTAAGAAGAACAAAATTAAAAAATCGATGCCATTATGAGGAACAATTTTTCATCACAAAAATGTTTTCGAAGGATAAACTTATTTTGTGAGTAATTTGTATTGGATCAAGATAGTTTTTCATTGCAGAATGAATGCAGTGTTTTTCCTCTGTGGCACTAATCGTTTATCCATCACATGTATTTTTATTTTTTAGTTGTTTTTTATATCTAGTTTATTAAATAAAAATTCATTGTAACTAATCATATCGACCTAACTTTGACTGCAGGAGTTTTTAATTTCTCTACTTAAAAAGATATTTCGGTGTGGGTATATATATTTTCATTATTAATATATTTTTATACAGTTATAATATGAGTAAAACCCTTTTTTATGTAGCCAAATTTTTTGCATCGTAGATAATTTAAGCGTTACACATAATGTGAACTTGACTGAAGAAGTCTGTTATTATTTTGATTGTTTATGTGCGTGTTAAATTTCACTGTATTTTACCACAAAAGAGGTTAGACAGATCAGTTTTTTAAATTAGCTAAAAATGATAAACATCTCTATCAGACGGTCAGTGCAGAATCGATTCCGCTCACTTCGGTTTTGAATTTCTGTTTTTAACTGACTTCAAAAGAGGAGGTTATGAATTCGATCTGTATGTATTTCTTGTTAACACATAACTTCTTTAAATATGAATCGATTTTGATAATTCTTTTTTTGTTTAAAAGTATAAGATACCCATGAGGTCCCATTTTAATTTCATTAAATTCTGATGATCAGAACATTTTAAAAATAAAAACTTTAAAAATTCAAATTTTTTTGAAGCAATCGTCCAATTAAAAGCGCTCATTTTTCAGGCAATTACTCTTACACAGATACGACATCTTTTTTTCTTCAAAAAACGAAATATGGGCTGAACAAAGGCCAGGATCTAGATAGATTTTGCGAAGTTAGCGAAAGCAGATTGATCAATAAGAAAATTTACACTGTTAGAAATCTACAGCTATAGCTACATAATCCCTCCATCGTTTATATAGGATATCTTCACTTTGACCAATGAAAATGCTCCATACGTAATAAACTAATTGTTTTATATAAAAGCGGTGGCGTGATGATGCATCTGCTGCTGAAGATTTTAAATACAGTACCTATTTAAAGCAGCAAAGATTCAGCAAAATGCAGGTTTTTGGTTGGGCAATAACAACGTTTAATTCTTTTTAGCGCTTTTTTTTCTCTTTTTTTCGATTCGATTTTTTTAAAAGTATATTTTATGATTTGTTGTGTGTCAAGAGGCATTCAGCTGTAAGTATACAAAAATTGAATTCTCTGACTTACATAGATTTTGTGTACGGGCTCTGTGACAGACAGACAGAGGACAGAGACGAATAGGGTTTCGTCAGATGAATGAAACTCTAAAAATCAAACCCCGAAAGGGTTAAACTCATAATTATTGGTCATGTATTTTAAAATAGCAGATCTCATGTTTCACAATAATTATTTCATTTACTTTCACAATTAATTTCTTGGCCAAGAATTGAGAGTTTTGTAACTGTACAATCATTTTAACCCTTTCCGGCGCAGGCAAATTCTGCACATAAGCCGACCCAGTGGCGTGGTTGGTAGCGGCAGCTGCTCCCATGCCGCTGGTCCCTGGTTCGAGTAGTCCAGCTAGCGGCATGGGTGTCTGTGTTGTCCCTGTGAAGTGTATTAAATGTATGTACTGGATTTTCTGTAATAATAAAGTGTTCTGTATTTGTTTCTGTGTATTCTGGATCAATCGAGGCAACAGCCATTGTAGCTATAGGCCTCAAAGCACTGTTCACTCAAACTCAACTCAAAACTCTGCACATAAAATGAGAAATTATTATTTGACGCCGGAATTTAAAAACGACTTTTATAGAAATTAAGAATTCCTAAATTCACGCTTTCATTGTGAAAGCGAAATTTCTTTAAAATATTCTTGGTGCCATTTGCAAGTTTGGAGTTAAAATTAGGTGACCCGGGATTGGTCACACTGCGCCGGAAAGGGTTAACAGTTACTCGGCTTCGCCTTATCTGCGCATTTCACCGCACGCAAACTCAACGAAAGGTAAAACAACATTTACAGGCAGCGGCAGAACGGCTGAATGAAGTTTAGCAGGATGTGACGTGATTAAAAAAAATACGTAAATGTAATGCAACCTCGATTATCCGAGCTAACTGGGACCGCTAATATCTCGAATATTGGAAGTCTAGGTTAATAGAAATTTTGCATAAAAACTGGCCGTGCTCGCGAATTTAACATCTCTTAGACTAACAAACAAAAGACCGTGTTTTAAATTATACAAATAAACATATGTAAAGTTATATCTCATTGCTTAACAAATTTAAAAAGGAAAACAACTACTTGTAGTAAATTTTAAAAAGTAAGTTGAAATTTTTTTTAACTATACTATGTTAAACATTGAAAGATGCACTTTCAAAAATAAAACAAATTTGAAGGAAAAAAAATAATTTTAAAAATTAATTACATTAACTTTTTTAATTTACATTATTATTAATGGATAGCATACACATAGTTCTACAAAAGGTCCTTTATATCAGTTGTCATATTTTTCTTATTATTTTACTCACTAATTAGATCAGGTATTTACCCTTTTATTTTAAACTCTTATTATTATTTTTTTTTTATTGTCATAAATTATCTTTTGCTGTGTGCTACTTCGGAAATTCTTATTCTAAAAAGAGAGTTATTAACGCTTCCGCTACCACAATCTAATTTTTTATTATCTTTTCACTTTCTCGGCTTATCCTCAAAATCTACTGTAATATAAAAATAAGAAAACTGGTAGTTTTTTAAGGAAATGTATGATAAACGTGTTAAAACAGATAGTTTTAAAGTAGAATTATTTTAGAGATATTTAATGTTCTAATCGTTCAGAATAGTTCAGTTACATAAGTTTTATAGGTCTAAAAACTATGCATAGCAATTTAAACATCTTTTGTATGAATACACTTGACTAGAATGTGGTGTGGTGTGTCCATCATTACAATTTTTAAATTTGTCTGATTTTTTTAGCTTTTTTTTTAAATTTTTTATTTAAAATGTCATTATTGGATAAGAGATTTAATTCATGTTTTGAAATAGTCATTTTTATCTACTGTCGCCAAATTTTAAAAAGCTCAAATAATGTTTTCAAATGTTGTACTTTCAATTGAAATATAAATACATGTGAATATTCAAAAAGAAAACTTTTAAATGATTAAATAATTTCGTACGAAAAACATTTAATGGTAAAAATGTCATATTTAATTTTGTCATAATTTTCTTTTAACTTCTACAAGAAAACATCTGTTCTAGACATTATAATTGGTCTATCACACACTGCCTCTAATAGTCCAGAAGACAGCAACATTTTTTACTTTACCCAGCTTTACATTTTATAAAAGTTGATTTTCCAATATGTAATTGATATTTCTTAATTAAACATGTAAACAGCCGTCAGCTGTCGCGATAATGGTGTATGCGGACTTTAAGGCCGAAATATTCCCCAATCAATGGGAAATGAATGTCAACCCGATTAGGAAGATGAACATTAGTGGGGATAATATCTTACAATTTTTCGTAATGGGGTAATATTTTTAAAACGGAACAAATTAGCTTATTTTTAGAGTGTAGATAGGTCTGACTGAGGTTCTCAAATCCACCTATAGCTGAGACTGAGACTAGGGATGTAGTGGAGGATATACTGGGGTATACTCCGTGTACCTTCTGGATTTTGTTAAAAAGCTCCGTATACCCTCTGTTCCTCAAATTAAGCATTACTGTATACCCTACATATGAAGGTTCATGGTGTCAACGTATATCCTCTGCTAATACCGTATATTCTCTGCTTTTCTTATGACTACAACACTGATTGACACGAAGCCTTACAGTTTATAAAAATAAAATGTATTTTTTGATGTGCACACGATTCAAATATGTAAATGCATAACCAAGTTTTTCTTTATACCATTATGAATTTGTTAAACATCATTAATTCAAGTTATTTATTAATATATTCGATCCGTTTTCATATTCTTCCATCTATTTTCCCTCTAACAATTACCCTTATTCTCTCTAATTAACATAAAAATAAGAAACTCACAATTCGAATCATTTGACATTATGAGTCGCTAGATTTTGAACATTATTCGTTCAATTAATAAGAAAGTATATATTTAGATCCATTAAGAATACGGAAATGTGTTTTACTGATGCCCAGTCATCAATCTTTTAAATGTGTGTTCCATTATTACCAAATGAAAGTTATTTTAGAAGAACAAAATTAAAAGATCGATGCCATTATGAGGAAACAATTTCTGAGCTCAGGAATATCATTGAAAGATAAATTTACTTTGTGAGTTATTTGTGTTGGGTAAAGAATAGGTTTTGTTTGCAAGATTTTTTCCTGTGGTACTTTAACCCATTTTCGGCCAAAGGTTCGTATACGAAACATTTCGATAAATATTTTTTTTTAACACTCTGACACATTTTTTTCAAGAATTTTATTTTTCTTCTATTTTTTAAGGCTTTTGAAGACATCCATAAAATATTAGTAATTCAATTGGAGTAAACACTTTCTCTTAAAAAATTTTCAAAATACGCTAGAGTTTTAATTTGAAACACCTTTGACAAATTCGACTTTTTAAAAATATATTATTATTCCAATTGAAATGAATTATATGTTTTTAAAATAGATTAAAGTTGCAAATTCTGTATATGAAATAAGAATAAAACAAAAGTCATAAAAATATTATTCATATTCATATTATTCATTATAAGAAATAATATTTTATATTATTATATAAAATATTATTTCTTATATAAAATATTATTCTTCATGCACGAATCTTTTTTTGTGTCTTAATGTATGTAATTTAAGCATATTTCAATAAAAATAATACTACATTTTATAAAATTTCTGTGCTTGGCCTAAAATGGGTTAATCTTTTATTTATCGCGAGTTTTTTTTTTTCCATCTAGTTTATGAAAAAGAAAAAGTTGAAATTTAGGAAATCTTTTGTTGAAATTTTGGATTAAATATTTTATATTCACTAGTTTCACAAATACAACAAAGTTTATAAAAACTGAATCTTACCTTAAGAGCCACTACCACTAGTCGCTCAAAAACGACCCGGATGATAATGTTAAGTCTATCGAGGCGTTATTTTCATATATCTTGCTCAAATTTTAATTTTTTCACATTTTTTTTTTTTTTTTTTTTGGATGGCTGAGGATACGATCTACAACCGGGCTAGATTTTGCTTTCGGATTTTTAAAATAAGAAAAATTACTTTAACTTTCAAAACCGGTTGAAACCGGTTCTTAAATTAAAACTATAATAATATAAAAAAAATATGTAACCAAAATCTAAAAAGTAAAAACTAACCCGGTTGTCGATCGTGCTCAACTATCCTATGGAAAAAAAAAATCCTGTCAAAATATTAAAATTTGAGTGAGATACTTGAAAATAACGTACATTCGGGTCCTTTTGAGCGAGTCGAGTGACCTCATAAGCTTACATATTTGATGGTCCAATCGAAAATAGCATTATACAGGGTGATTCAAAATAACGTGGACAAATTGATATCGCAAATCAGGCATACGACAAGGATAAAAAATCACATAGGAACATAGGGCCGCAAACCACTTATTGAGCCACAAATACGGGGTGTTTCATCCTAACTCAATTTGGGTTGACGGTAATAAATTTCAGAAAACTGAAGTATACTATAATAAAACATTTTACAGACATTCTCATCTTTGTTTTAAACGTGATAACACCAAACAAAAGTGGTAGAAGCTTGCATTATGCGCACCAGCAATATGCACTTGGCACCTCACATTTTGGACTGGGACAATCAGTTTATACAGCAACATCAATTGCTTGAGCAATATGTTTTTCTAGATCTTTTCGTAACGTTATCACATTTCACACAAATTAAGGTACATATCGTTGCATTTTCATTACAATATTTTTATTTTCCTCGAAATTATTACTTTTAAAACAGGTGTATCTAGAATGAAACACCCTGTATTTGTGACTTAATAAGTAGTTTGCGACCCTATGTTCCTATGTGATTTTTTATCCTTGTTGTATGCTTGATTTGTCGTATCATTTTGCCCACGTTATTTTGAATTACCCTGTATACCAGTCATGCTCGACCGTTCTTTCTCGCGAGCCGCAAACTTATGTTTGCAACGTTAGGTAGGTGGGGCGAAATACACTTATAAAAGAGCACAAACAAGAGTAATTAAAGTGTTTCTCGTTCGTCGCCGAAAAAATTTAAAATTGTTAACACTACTATTTCAAAACAACAATTTTTGTGGTTAGATTTTTATCACAAATATCGTAGAAATATGCTTATTTTTTTTTTTTTATTATTATTATTTTTTTTTTAATAAACATTTTACCTAAATAAAATGAAGTATTAGCTTATTGATATGTAAAAATCAGAATAATGTAACAACTAACAATGCAGAATATCAAAGTTCCAAGGAAAAGAAAATGGGTCATTCCGTCACCTTTTCTCATGGAAAAAAAAATACTTTTATTATTTTTTTAAATTCTAGATATATATAAAGCAAATCTGTGGAAGAAACCTTTGACTACGAAAACGGAATTTAAGATGTTTTAACGTGATTTAAATTATTTCTAAATGACAGGACAAATTTTGTCTTTCCATTAAAATATACAAAACAACAGTGAAGGTCTTAAATACTTTTTATGTACATCTCAAGTGTTTCGGGCCGCAAATAAAAGGTCGCCGGGCCGCAGGTTGTGTATGACTGTTATATACACTGTTAAAAATAAATCTGTGAATTCACGGTGAAACTACTGGCAGCAAAGTAGCCGAACTTTTACCGTTCCGTTAATAAATTGTCCGTTGTGGGAAATACAAGAAGAGAAAACTCCGTCTGAAGAAGCAATAACTTTCCGTTACAAAGTTTGATTTTTAATATTAATAATTTAATAAATTTTAAAAATAAATCAACCGATTAATCGTCAAAGTATTCGAAATTACCGAGTGATTTTAAGCTGCTATGTTATTAAGCTATTGCATAGCTTTTATCACGGGCTTTGAGCGCGGCGACCGAATCCAAAAATTCCGTAACGCGAAAAATCCTAACACATCGGTAACGAAAAAACCTAACACTCGGGTAACGTCGTTTCAGCTCGGCAGACTTCGGCATGGTATCGTTCGGTAGACTTCGGTAGACATTGACGCGGTATTTTTCAGATATTTAGAGAATATCAAATCTCAAACTTATGTTTCTTATTTCAGTTACCATAAATCTATAGTTTCAATGATGAAAATTCCTGATAGAATGTGTATAGAAAAAAATCGTCTTAAGATAAAATAAGGTAGGATAATGTAGCTTTTGGTGATTGGAGACCCGCCCAACGGTGAGGATCGAAAAATTTCAAATGCTTATAACTCGCGATCTAAATTTCGTAGCGCGGCCAAATTTTGTTTGGTAATTTATTATAAGAGAGTGTTAATTTTTGGTGACAAGAGACCCCCCACGGTGAGGGTCGAAAAATTTAAAATGCTTAAAACTCGCGATCTAATTTTCGTAGCGCGGCCATAATTTGTTTGGTAATTTATTATGAGACAGTTTTGATTTTTGGTGACAGGAGACCCCCCACCCCCCCCCCCGGTGAGGGTCGAAAAATTTGAAATGCTTATAATTCGAAATCTAATTTTTGTATCGCGGCCAAATTTTGTTTGGTAATTTATTATATGAGAGTGTTAATTTTTGGTGACAGGAGACCTCCCACGGTGAGGGCCGAAAAATTTAAAATGCTTATAACTCGAGATCAAAGCGTGGCCAAATTTTGTTTGGTAATTTATTAAGAGACACTGTTACTTTTGGTGACAGGTGATCTCCCCCATTGGGGATCGAAAAATTTAAAATGCTTATAACTCGCGATCTAATTTTCGTAGCGCGGCCATATTTTGTTTGGTAATTTACTATGAGACAGTTTTAATTTTTGGTGACAGGAACCCCCACACGGTGAGGGTCGAAATATTTAAAATGCTCGCAATCTAATTTTCGTATCGCGGCCAAAATTCGTTCGGTAATTTATTATGAGAGATTGTTAATTTTTGGTGACAGGAGACCCCCTACGGTGAGGGTCGAAAAAATTAAAATGCTTATAACTCGCGATCAATTTTCGTAGCGCGGCCAAATTTTGTTTAATGATTTTTTATGAAACAGTGTTAAATTTTGGCGACAGGAGACCCCCCCACGGTGAGGGTCGAAAAAGTTAAAATGCTTATAACTCGTGATCTAATTTTCGTAGTGCGGCCAAATTTTGCTTGGCAATTTATTATGAGACAGTGTTACTTTTGGTGACAGGAGACCCCCCCCCCCCCCGAGTGAGGGTCGAAAAATTTAAAATGCTTATAACTCGCGATCAATTTTCGTAGCGCAGCCAAATTTTGTTTAATGATTTTTTTATGAAACAGTGTTAAATTTTGGCGACAGGAGACCTCCCACTGTGAGGGTCGAAAAAGTTAAAATGCTTATGACTCATGATCTAATTTTCGTAGCGCGGTTAAATTTTGTTTGGCAATTTATTATGAGACAGTGTTACTTTTGGTGACAGGAGACCCCCACGGTGAGGGTCGAAAAATTTAAAATGCTTATAACTCGCGATCAATTTTCGTAGCGCGGCCAAATTTTGTTTAATGATTTTTTATGAAACAGTGTTAAATTTTGGTGACAGGAGACCCCCCCCACGGTGAGGGTCGAAAAAGTTAAAATGCTTATGACTCATGATCTAATTTTCGTAGCGCGGCTAAATTTTGTTTGGCAATTTATTATGAGACAGTGTTACTTTTGGTGACAGGAGACCCCCACGGTGAGGGTCGAAAAATTTAAAATGCTTATAACTCGCGATCAATTTTCGCAGCGCGGCCAAATATTGTTTAATGATTTATTATGAAACAGTGTTAAATTTTGGTGACAGGAGACCCCTCACGGTGAGGGTCGTAAAAGATAAAATGCTTATAACTCGTGATCTAATTTTCATAGCGCGGCCAAATTTTGTTTGGTAATTTATTATGAGACAGTGTTAATTTTGGTGACAGGTGACCTCCCACCTTGGGGATCGAAAAATTTAAAATACTTATAACTCGCGATCTAATTTTCGTAGCGCGGCCATATTTTGTTTGGTAATTTATTATGAGACAGTTTTAATTTTTGGTGACAGGAACCCCCACACGGTGAGGGTCAAAATATTTAAAATGCTCGCAATCTAATTTTCGTATCGCGGCCAAATTTTGTTCGGTAATTTATTATGAGAGATTGTTAATTTTTGGTGACAGGAGACTCCCAACGGTGAGGATGGAAAAATTTAAAATGCTTATAACTCGTGATCTAATATTCGTAGCGCGGCCAAATTTTGCTTGGCAATTTATTATGAGACAGTGTTACTTTTGGTGACAGGAGACCCCCCCCCCCCCGGGTGAGGGTCGAAAAATTTAAAATGCTTATAACTCGCAATCTAATTTTCGTATCGCGGCCAAATTTTGTTTGGTAATTTATTATATGAGAGTGTTAATTTTTGGTGACAGGAGACCTCCCACGGTGAGGGTCGAAAAATTTTAAATGCTTATAACTCGCGATCAATTTTCGTAGCGCGGGCAAATTGTGTTTAATTATTTTTTTATGAAACAGTGTTAAATTTTGGCGACAGGAGACCTCCCAAGGTGAGGGTCGAAAAAGTTAAAATGCTTATAACTCGTGATCTAATTTTCGTAGCCCTGCCAAATTTTGCTTGGCAATTTATTATGAGACAGTGTTACTTTTGGTGACAGGAGACCCCCCACCGTGAGGGTCGAAAAATTTAAAATGCTTATAACTCGCGATCTAACTTTCGTATCGCGGCCAAATTTTGTTTGGTAATTTATTATGAGAGAGTGTTAATTTTTGGTGACAGGAGACCCCCCACGGTGAGGGTCGAAAAATTTAAAATGCTTATAACTCGCGATCAATTTTCGCAGCGCGGCCAAATTTTGTTTAATGATTTTTTATGAAACAGTGTTAAATTTTGGCGACAGGAGACCCCCCCACGGTGAGGGTCGAAAAAGATAAAATGCTTATAACTCGTGATCTAATTTTCATAGCGCGGCCAAATTTTGTTTGGTAATTTATTATGAGACAGTGTTAATTTTGGTGACAGGTGACCTCCCACCTTGGGGATCGAAAAATTTAAAATGCTTATAACTCGCGATCTAATTTTCGTAGCGCGGCCATATTTTGTTTGGTAATTTATTATGAGACAGTGTTACTTTTGGTGACAGGAGACCCCCACGGTGAGGGTCGAAAAATTTAAAATGCTTATAATTCGCGATCAATTTTCGTAGCGCGGCCAAATTTTGTTTAATGATTTTTTATGAAACAGTGTTAAATTTTTGCGACAGGAGACCCCCCCCCCCCACGGTGAAGGTCGAAAAAGTTAAAATGCTTATAACTCGTGATCTAATTTTCGTAGCCCTGCCAAATTTTGCTTGGCAATTTATTATGAGACAGTGTTACTTTTGGTGACAGGAGACCCCCCACCGTGAGGGTCGAAAAATTTAAAATGCTTATAACTCGCGATCTAATTTTCGTATCGCGGCCAAATTTTGTTTGGTAATTTATTATGAGAGAGTGTTAATTTTTGGTGACAGGAGACCCCCCACGGTGAGGGTCGAAAAAGATAAAATGCTTATAACTCGTGATCTAATTTTCATAGCGCGGCCAAATTTTGTTTGGTAATTTATTATTAGACAGTGTTAATTTTGGTGACAGGTGACCTCCCACCTTGGGGATCGAAAAATTTAAAATGCTTATAACTCGTGATCTAACTTTCGTAGCACTGCCAAATTTTCTTTGGTAATTTATTATGAGACAGTGTTAATTTATAATGACAGTAGATCCCCCATGGTGAGGGTTGAAAATTTTAAAATGCTTATAACTCGTGATCTAATATTCGTAGCGCGGCCAAATTTTGCTTGGCAATTTATTATGAGACAGTGTTACTTTTGGTGACAGGAACCCCCCCCCCCCGGGTGAGGGTCGAAAAATTTAAAATGCTTATAACTCGCGATCTAATTTTCGTATCGCGGCCAATTTTTTTTGGTAATTTATTATGAGAGAGTGTTAATTTTTCGTGTCAGGAGACCCCCCACGGTGAGGGTCGAAAAATTTAAAATGCTTATAACTCGCGATCAATTTTCGTAGCGCGGCCAAATTTTGTTTAATGATTTTTTTATGAAACAGTGTTAAATTTTGGCGACAGGAGACCTCCCACGGTGAGGGTCGAAAAAGTTAAAATGCTTATGACTCGCGATCAATTTTCGTAGCGCGGCCAAATTTTGTTTAATGATTTTTTATGAAACAGTGTTAAATTTTGGCGACAGGAGACCCCCCCACGGTGAGGGTCGAAAAAGTTAAAATGCTTAAAACTCGTGATCTAATTTTCGTAGTGCGGCCAAATTTTGCTTGGCAATTTATTATGAGACAGTGTTACTTTTGGTGACAGGAGACCCCCCCCCGAGTGAGGGTCGAAAAATTTAAAATGCTTATAACTCGCAATCTAATTTTCGTATCGCGGCCAAATTTTGTTTGGTAATTTATTATATGAGAGTGTTAATTTTTGGTGACAGGAGACCTCCCACGGTGAGGGTCGAAAAAATTAAATGCTTATAACTCGAGATCAAAGCACGGCCAAATTTTGTTTGGTAATTTATTAAGAGACACTGTTACTTTTGGTGACAGGTGACCTTCCACCTTGGGGATCGAAAAATTTAAAATGCTTATAACTCGCGATCTAATTTTCGTAGCGCGGCCATATTTTGTTTGGTAATTTATTATGAGACAGTTTTAATTTTTGGTGACAGGAACCCCCACACGGTGAGGGTCGAAATATTTAAAATGCTCGCAATCTAATTTTCGTATCGCGGCCAAATTTTGTTCGGTAATTTATTATGAGAGATTGTTAATTTTTGGTGACAGGAGACCCCCCCACGGTGAGGGTCGAAAAATTTAAAATGCTTATAACTCGCGATCAATTTTCGTAGCGTGGCCAAATTTTGTTTGGTAATTTATTATGAGACAGTGTTACTGTCGGTGACAGGACACTCCCCTCGGTGAGGGTCGAAAAATTTATAATGCTTATAACTCGCGATCTAATTTTCGTATCGCGGCCAAATTTTGTTTGGTAATTTATTATGAGAGAGTGTTAATTTTTCGTGACAGGAGACCCCCCCACGGTAAGGGTCGAAAAATTTAAAATGCTTATAACTCGCGATCAATTTTCGTAGCGCAGCCAAATTTTGTTTAATGATTTTTTTATGAAACAGTGTTAAATTTTGGCGTTAGGAGACCTCCCACTGTGAGGGTCGAAAAAGTTAAAATGCTTATGACGCATGATCTAATTTTCGTAGCGCGGTTAAATTTTGTTTGGCAATTTATTATGAGACAGTGTTACTTTTGGTGACAGGAGACCCCCACGGTGAGGGTCGAAAAATTTAAAATGCTTATTACTCGCGATCAATTTTCGTAGCGCGGCCAAATTTTGTTTAATGATTTTTTATGAAACAGTGTTAAATTTTGGTGACAGGAGACCCCCCCCCCCCCACGGTGAGGGTCGAAAAAGTTAAAATGCTTATGACTCATGATCTAATTTTCGTAGCGCAGCTAAATTTTGTTTGGCAATTTATTATGAGACAGTGTTACTTTTGGTGACAGGAGACCCCCACGGTGAGGGTCGAAAAATTTAAAATGCTTATAATTCGCGATCAATTTTCGTAGCGCGGCCAAATTTTGTTTAATGATTTTTTATGAAACAGTGTTAAATTTTGGTGACAGGAGACCCCCCCCCCCCACGGTGAGGGTCGAAAAAGTTAAAATGCTTATGACTCATGATCTAATTTTCGTAGCGCGGCTAAATTTTGTTTGGCAATTTATTATGAGACAGTGTTACTTTTGGTGACAGGAGACCCCCAGGGTGAGGGTCGAAAAATTTAAAATGCTTATAACTCGCGATCAATTTTCGCAGCGCGGCCAAATATTGTTTAATGATTTATTATGAAACAGTGTTAAATTTTGGTGACAGGAGACCCCCCACGGTGAGGGTCGAAAAAGATAAAATGCTTATAACTCGTGATCTAATTTTCATAGCGCGGCCAAATTTTGTTTGGTAATTTATTATGAGACAGTGTTAATTTTGGTGACAGGTGACCTCCCACCTTGGGGATCGAAAAATTTAAAATACTTATAACTCGCGATCTAATTTTCGTAGCGCGGCCATATTTTGTTTGGTAATTTATTATGAGACAGTTTTAATTTTTGGTGACAGGAACCCCGACACGGTGAGGGTCAAAATATTAAAAATGCTCGCAATCTAATTTTCGTATCGCGGCCAAATTTTGTTCGGTAATTTATTATGAGATTTTGTTAATTTTTGGTGACAGGAGACTCCCAACGGTGAGGATCGAAAAATTTAAAATGCTTATAACTCGTGATCTAATTTTCGTAGCGCGGCCAAATTTTGCTTGGCAATTTATTATGAGACAGTGTTACTTTTGGTGACAGGAGACCCCCCCCGGGTGAGGATCGAAAAATTTAAAATGCTTATAACTCGCAATCTAATTTTCGTATCGCGGCCAAATTTTGTTTGGTAATTTATTATATGAGAGTGTTAATTTTTGGTGACAGGAGACCTCCCACGGTGAGGGTCGAAAAATTTTAAATGCTTATAACTCGAGATCAAAGCGCGGCCAAATTTTGTTTGGTAATTTATTAAGAGACACTGTTACTTTTGGTGACAGGTGACCTGCCACCTTGGGGATCGAAAAATTTAAAATGCTTATAACTCACGATCTAATTTTCGTAGCGCGGCCATATTTTGTTTGGTAATTTATTATGAGACAGTTTTAATTTTTGGTGACAGGAACCCCCCACACGGTGAGGGTCGAAATATTTAAAATGCTCGCAATCTAATTTTCGTATCGCGGCCAAATTTTGTTCGGTAATTTATTATGAGAGATTGTTAATTTTTGGTGACAGGAGACCCCACACGGTGAGGGTCGAAAAATTTAAAATGCTTATAACTCGCGATCAATTTTCGTAGCGCGGCCAAATTGTGTTTAATTATTTTTTTATGAAACAGTGTTAAATTTTGGCGACAGGAGACCTCCCACGGTGAGGGTCGAAAAAGTTAAAATGCTTATAACTCGTGATCTAATTTTCGTAGCCCTGCCAAATTTTGCTTGGCAATTTATTATGAGACAGTGTTACTTTTGGTGACAGGAGACCCCCCACCGTGAGGGTCGAAAAATTTAAAATGCTTATAACTCGCAATCTAATTTTCGTATCGCGGCCAAATTTTGTTCGGTAATTTATTATGAGAGATTGTTAATTTTTGGTGACAGGAGACTCCCAACGGTGAGGATGGAAAAATTTAAAATGCTTATAACTCGTGATCTAATATTCGTAGCGCGGCCAAATTTTGCTTGGCAATTTATTATGAGACAGTGTTACTTTTGGTGACAGGAGACCCCCCCCCCCCCGGGTGAGGGTCGAAAAATTTAAAATGCTTATAACTCGCAATCTAATTTTCGTATCGCGGCCAAATTTTGTTTGGTAATTTATTATATGAGAGTGTTAATTTTTGGTGACAGGAGACCTCCCACGGTGAGGGTCGAAAAATTTTAAATGCTTATAACTCGCGATCAATTTTCGTAGCGCGGGCAAATTGTGTTTAATTATTTTTTTATGAAACAGTGTTAAATTTTGGCGACAGGAGACCTCCCAAGGTGAGGGTCGAAAAAGTTAAAATGCTTATAACTCGTGATCTAATTTTCGTAGCCCTGCCAAATTTTGCTTGGCAATTTATTATGAGACAGTGTTACTTTTGGTGACAGGAGACCCCCCACCGTGAGGGTCGAAAAATTTAAAATGCTTATAACTCGCGATCTAACTTTCGTATCGCGGCCAAATTTTGTTTGGTAATTTATTATGAGAGAGTGTTAATTTTTGGTGACAGGAGACCCCCCACGGTGAGGGTCGAAAAATTTAAAATGCTTATAACTCGCGATCAATTTTCGCAGCGCGGCCAAATTTTGTTTAATGATTTTTTATGAAACAGTGTTAAATTTTGGCGACAGGAGACCCCCCCACGGTGAGGGTCGAAAAAGATAAAATGCTTATAACTCGTGATCTAATTTTCATAGCGCGGCCAAATTTTGTTTGGTAATTTATTATGAGACAGTGTTAATTTTGGTGACAGGTGACCTCCCACCTTGGGGATCGAAAAATTTAAAATGCTTATAACTCGCGATCTAATTTTCGTAGCGCGGCCATATTTTGTTTGGTAATTTATTATGAGACAGTGTTACTTTTGGTGACAGGAGACCCCCACGGTGAGGGTCGAAAAATTTAAAATGCTTATAATTCGCGATCAATTTTCGTAGCGCGGCCAAATTTTGTTTAATGATTTTTTATGAAACAGTGTTAAATTTTTGCGACAGGAGACCCCCCCCCCCCACGGTGAAGGTCGAAAAAGTTAAAATGCTTATAACTCGTGATCTAATTTTCGTAGCCCTGCCAAATTTTGCTTGGCAATTTATTATGAGACAGTGTTACTTTTGGTGACAGGAGACCCCCCACCGTGAGGGTCGAAAAATTTAAAATGCTTATAACTCGCGATCTAATTTTCGTATCGCGGCCAAATTTTGTTTGGTAATTTATTATGAGAGAGTGTTAATTTTTGGTGACAGGAGACCCCCCACGGTGAGGGTCGAAAAAGATAAAATGCTTATAACTCGTGATCTAATTTTCATAGCGCGGCCAAATTTTGTTTGGTAATTTATTATTAGACAGTGTTAATTTTGGTGACAGGTGACCTCCCACCTTGGGGATCGAAAAATTTAAAATGCTTATAACTCGTGATCTAACTTTCGTAGCACTGCCAAATTTTCTTTGGTAATTTATTATGAGACAGTGTTAATTTATAATGACAGTAGATCCCCCATGGTGAGGGTTGAAAATTTTAAAATGCTTATAACTCGTGATCTAATATTCGTAGCGCGGCCAAATTTTGCTTGGCAATTTATTATGAGACAGTGTTACTTTTGGTGACAGGAACCCCCCCCCCCCGGGTGAGGGTCGAAAAATTTAAAATGCTTATAACTCGCGATCTAATTTTCGTATCGCGGCCAATTTTTTTTGGTAATTTATTATGAGAGAGTGTTAATTTTTCGTGTCAGGAGACCCCCCACGGTGAGGGTCGAAAAATTTAAAATGCTTATAACTCGCGATCAATTTTCGTAGCGCGGCCAAATTTTGTTTAATGATTTTTTTATGAAACAGTGTTAAATTTTGGCGACAGGAGACCTCCCACGGTGAGGGTCGAAAAAGTTAAAATGCTTATGACTCGCGATCAATTTTCGTAGCGCGGCCAAATTTTGTTTAATGATTTTTTATGAAACAGTGTTAAATTTTGGCGACAGGAGACCCCCCCACGGTGAGGGTCGAAAAAGTTAAAATGCTTAAAACTCGTGATCTAATTTTCGTAGTGCGGCCAAATTTTGCTTGGCAATTTATTATGAGACAGTGTTACTTTTGGTGACAGGAGACCCCCCCCCGAGTGAGGGTCGAAAAATTTAAAATGCTTATAACTCGCAATCTAATTTTCGTATCGCGGCCAAATTTTGTTTGGTAATTTATTATATGAGAGTGTTAATTTTTGGTGACAGGAGACCTCCCACGGTGAGGGTCGAAAAAATTAAATGCTTATAACTCGAGATCAAAGCACGGCCAAATTTTGTTTGGTAATTTATTAAGAGACACTGTTACTTTTGGTGACAGGTGACCTTCCACCTTGGGGATCGAAAAATTTAAAATGCTTATAACTCGCGATCTAATTTTCGTAGCGCGGCCATATTTTGTTTGGTAATTTATTATGAGACAGTTTTAATTTTTGGTGACAGGAACCCCCACACGGTGAGGGTCGAAATATTTAAAATGCTCGCAATCTAATTTTCGTATCGCGGCCAAATTTTGTTCGGTAATTTATTATGAGAGATTGTTAATTTTTGGTGACAGGAGACCCCCCCACGGTGAGGGTCGAAAAATTTAAAATGCTTATAACTCGCGATCAATTTTCGTAGCGTGGCCAAATTTTGTTTGGTAATTTATTATGAGACAGTGTTACTGTCGGTGACAGGACACTCCCCTCGGTGAGGGTCGAAAAATTTATAATGCTTATAACTCGCGATCTAATTTTCGTATCGCGGCCAAATTTTGTTTGGTAATTTATTATGAGAGAGTGTTAATTTTTCGTGACAGGAGACCCCCCCACGGTAAGGGTCGAAAAATTTAAAATGCTTATAACTCGCGATCAATTTTCGTAGCGCAGCCAAATTTTGTTTAATGATTTTTTTATGAAACAGTGTTAAATTTTGGCGTTAGGAGACCTCCCACTGTGAGGGTCGAAAAAGTTAAAATGCTTATGACGCATGATCTAATTTTCGTAGCGCGGTTAAATTTTGTTTGGCAATTTATTATGAGACAGTGTTACTTTTGGTGACAGGAGACCCCCACGGTGAGGGTCGAAAAATTTAAAATGCTTATTACTCGCGATCAATTTTCGTAGCGCGGCCAAATTTTGTTTAATGATTTTTTATGAAACAGTGTTAAATTTTGGTGACAGGAGACCCCCCCCCCCCACGGTGAGGGTCGAAAAAGTTAAAATGCTTATGACTCATGATCTAATTTTCGTAGCGCAGCTAAATTTTGTTTGGCAATTTATTATGAGACAGTGTTACTTTTGGTGACAGGAGACCCCCACGGTGAGGGTCGAAAAATTTAAAATGCTTATAATTCGCGATCAATTTTCGTAGCGCGGCCAAATTTTGTTTAATGATTTTTTATGAAACAGTGTTAAATTTTGGTGACAGGAGACCCCCCCCCCCACGGTGAGGGTCGAAAAAGTTAAAATGCTTATGACTCATGATCTAATTTTCGTAGCGCGGCTAAATTTTGTTTGGCAATTTATTATGAGACAGTGTTACTTTTGGTGACAGGAGACCCCCAGGGTGAGGGTCGAAAAATTTAAAATGCTTATAACTCGCGATCAATTTTCGCAGCGCGGCCAAATATTGTTTAATGATTTATTATGAAACAGTGTTAAATTTTGGTGACAGGAGACCCCCCACGGTGAGGGTCGAAAAAGATAAAATGCTTATAACTCGTGATCTAATTTTCATAGCGCGGCCAAATTTTGTTTGGTAATTTATTATGAGACAGTGTTAATTTTGGTGACAGGTGACCTCCCACCTTGGGGATCGAAAAATTTAAAATACTTATAACTCGCGATCTAATTTTCGTAGCGCGGCCATATTTTGTTTGGTAATTTATTATGAGACAGTTTTAATTTTTGGTGACAGGAACCCCGACACGGTGAGGGTCAAAATATTAAAAATGCTCGCAATCTAATTTTCGTATCGCGGCCAAATTTTGTTCGGTAATTTATTATGAGATTTTGTTAATTTTTGGTGACAGGAGACTCCCAACGGTGAGGATCGAAAAATTTAAAATGCTTATAACTCGTGATCTAATTTTCGTAGCGCGGCCAAATTTTGCTTGGCAATTTATTATGAGACAGTGTTACTTTTGGTGACAGGAGACCCCCCCCCGGGTGAGGGTCGAAAAATTTAAAATGCTTATAACTCGCAATCTAATTTTCGTATCGCGGCCAAATTTTGTTTGGTAATTTATTATATGAGAGTGTTAATTTTTGGTGACAGGAGACCTCCCACGGTGAGGGTCGAAAAATTTTAAATGCTTATAACTCGAGATCAAAGCGCGGCCAAATTTTGTTTGGTAATTTATTAAGAGACACTGTTACTTTTGGTGACAGGTGACCTGCCACCTTGGGGATCGAAAAATTTAAAATGCTTATAACTCACGATCTAATTTTCGTAGCGCGGCCATATTTTGTTTGGTAATTTATTATGAGACAGTTTTAATTTTTGGTGACAGGAACCCCCCACACGGTGAGGGTCGAAATATTTAAAATGCTCGCAATCTAATTTTCGTATCGCGGCCAAATTTTGTTCGGTAATTTATTATGAGAGATTGTTAATTTTTGGTGACAGGAGACCCCACACGGTGAGGGTCGAAAAATTTAAAATGCTTATAACTCGCGATCAATTTTCGTAGCGCGGCCAAATTGTGTTTAATTATTTTTTTATGAAACAGTGTTAAATTTTGGCGACAGGAGACCTCCCACGGTGAGGGTCGAAAAAGTTAAAATGCTTATAACTCGTGATCTAATTTTCGTAGCCCTGCCAAATTTTGCTTGGCAATTTATTATGAGACAGTGTTACTTTTGGTGACAGGAGACCCCCCACCGTGAGGGTCGAAAAATTTAAAATGCTTATAACTCGCGATCTAACTTTCGTATCGCGGCCAAATTTTGTTTGGTAATTTATTATGAGAGAGTGTTAATTTTTTGTGACAGGAGACCCCCCACGGTGAGGGTCGAAAAATTTAAAATGCTTATAACTCGTGATCTAATTTTCATAGCGCGGCCAAATTTTGTTTGGTAATTTATTATGAGACAGTGTTAATTTTGGTGACAGGTGACCTCCCACCTTGGGGATCGAAAAATTTAAAATGCTTATAACTCGCGATCTAATTTTCGTAGCGCGGCCATATTTTGTTTGGTAATTTATTATGAGACAGTTTTAATTTTTGGTGACAGGAACCCCCACACGGTGAGGGTCGAAATATTTAAAATGCTCGCAATCTAATTTTCGTATCGCGGCCAAATTTTGTTCGGTAATTTATTATGAGAGATTGTTAATTTTTGGTGACAGGAGACTCCCAACGGTGAGGATCGAAAAATTTAAAATGCTTATAACTCGTGATCTAACTTTCGTAGCACTGCAAATTTTCTTTGGTAATTTATTATGAGACAGTGTTAATTTATGGTGACAGTAGATCCCCCATGGTGAGGGTTGAAAATTTTAAAATGCTTATAACTCGTGATCTAATTTTCGTAGTGCGGCCAAATTTTGCTTGGCAATTTATTATGAGACAGTGTTACTTTTGGTGACAGGAGACCCCCCCCCCCCGAGTGAGGGTCGAAAAATTTAAAATGCTTATAACTCGCAATCTAATTTTCGTATCGCGGCCAAATTTTGTTTGGTAATTTATTATATGAGAGTGTTAATTTTTGGTGACAGGAGACCTCCCACGGTGAGGGTCGAAAAAATTAAATGCTTATAACTCGAGATCAAAGCTCGGCCAAATTTTGTTTGGTAATTTATTAAGAGACACTGTTACTTTTGGTGACAGGTGACCTTCCACCTTGGGGATCGAAAAATTTAAAATGCTTATAACTCGCGATCTAATTTTCGTAGCGCGGCCATATTTTGTTTGGTAATTTATTATGAGACAGTTTTAATTTTTGGTGACAGGAACCCCCACACGGTGAGGGTCGAAATATTTAAAATGCTCGCAATCTAATTTTCGTATCGCGGCCAAATTTTGTTCGGTAATTTATTATGAGAGTTTGTTAATTTTTGGTGACAGGAGACCCCCCCACGGTGAGGGTCGAAAAATTTAAAATGCTTATAACTCGCGATCAATTTTCGTAGCGTGGCCAAATTTTTTTTGGTAATTTATTATGAGACAGTGTTACTGTCGGTGACAGGACACTCCCCTCGGTGAGGGTCGAAAAATTTATAATGCTTATAACTCGCGATCTAATTTTCGTATCGCGGCCAAATTTTGTTTGGTAATTTATTATGAGAGAGTGTTAATTTTTCGTGACAGGAGACCCCCCCACGGTGAGGGTCGAAAAATTTAAAATGCTTATAACTCGCGATCAATTTTCGTAGCGCAGCCAAATTTTGTTTAATGATTTTTTTATGAAACAGTGTTAAATTTTGGCGTTAGGAGACCTCCCACTGTGAGGGTCGAAAAAGTTAAAATGCTTATGACTCATGATCTAATTTTCGTAGCGCGGTTAAATTTTGTTTGGCAATTTATTATGAGACAGTGTTACTTTTGGTGACAGGAGACCCCCACGGTGAGGGTCGAAAAATTTAAAATGCTTATAACTCGCGATCAATTTTCGTAGCGCGGCCAAATTTTGTTTAATGATTTTTTATGAAACAGTGTTAAATTTTGGTGACAGGAGACCCCCCCCCCCACGGTGAGGGTCGAAAAAGTTAAAATGCTTATGACTCATGATCTAATTTTCGTAGCGCAGCTAAATTTTGTTTGGCAATTTATTATGAGACAGTGTTACTTTTGGTGACAGGAGACCCCCACGGTGAGGGTCGAAAAATTTAAAATGCTTATAATTCGCGATCAATTTTCGTAGCGCGGCCAAATTTTGTTTAATGATTTTTTATGAAACAGTGTTAAATTTTGGTGACAGGAGACCCCCCCCCACGGTGAGGGTCGAAAAAGTTAAAATGCTTATGACTCATGATCTAATTTTCGTAGCGCGGCTAAATTTTTTTTGGCAATTTATTATGAGACAGTGTTACTTTTGGTGACAGGAGACCCCCACGGTGAGGGTCGAAAAATTTAAAATGCTTATAACTCGCGATCAATTTTCGCAGCGCGGCCAAATATTGTTTAATTATTTATTATGAAACAGTGTTAAATTTTGGTGACAGGAGACCCCCCACGGTGAGGGTCGAAAAAGATAAAATGCTTATAACTCGTGATCTAATTTTCATAGTTCGGCCAAATTTTGTTTGGTAATTTATTATGAGACAGTGTTAATTTTGGTGACAGGTGACCTCCCACCTTGGGGATCGAAAAATTTAAAATACTTATAACTCGCGATCTAATTTTCGTAGCGCGGCCATATTTTGTTTGGTAATTTATTATGAGACAGTTTTAATTTTTGGTGACAGGAACCCCGACACGGTGAGGGTCAAAATATTAAAAATGCTCGAAATCTAATTTTCGTATCGCGGCCAAATTTTGTTCGGTAATTTATTATGAGATTTTGTTAATTTTTGGTGACAGGAGACTCCCAACGGTGAGGATCGAAAAATTTAAAATGCTTATAACTCGTGATCTAATATTCGTAGCGCGGCCAAATTTTGCTTGGCAATTTATTATGAGACAGTGTTACTTTTGGTGACAGGAGACCCCCCCCGGGTGAGGGTCGAAAAATTTAAAATGCTTATAACTCGCAATCTAATTTTCGTATCGCGGCCAAATTTTGTTTGGTAATTTATTATATGAGAGTGTTAATTTTTGGTGACAGGAGACCTCCCACGGTGAGGGTCGAAAAATTTTAAATGCTTATAACTCGAGATCAAAGCGCGGCCAAATTTTGTTTGGTAATTTATTAAGAGACACTGTTACTTTTGGTGACAGGTGACCTGCCACCTTAGGGATCGAAAAATTTAAAATGCTTATAACTCGCGATCTAATTTTCGTAGCGCGGCCATATTTTGTTTGGTAATTTATTATGAGACAGTTTTAATTTTTGTTGACAGGAACCCCCCACACGGTGAGGGTCGAAATATTTAAAATGCTCGCAATCTAATTTTCGTATCGCGGCCAAATTTTGTTCGGTAATTTATTATGAGAGATTGTTAATTTTTGGTGACAGGAGACCCCACACGGTGAGGGTCGAAAAATTTAAAATGCTTATAACTCGCGATCAATTTTCGTAGCGCGGCCAAATTGTGTTTAATTATTTTTTTATGAAACAGTGTTAAATTTTGGTGACAGGAGACCTCCCACGGTGAGGGTCGAAAAAGTTAAAATGCTTATAACTCGTGATCTAATTTTCGTAGCCCTGCCAAATTTTGCTTGGCAATTTATTATGAGACAGTGTTACTTTTGGTGACAGGAGACCCCCCACCGTGAGGGTCGAAAAATTTAAAATGCTTATAACTCGCGATCTAACTTTCGTATCGCGGCCAAATTTTGTTTGGTAATTTATTATGAGAGAGTGTTAATTTTTTGTGACAGGAGACCCCCCACGGTGAGGGTCGAAAAATTTAAAATGCTTATAACTCGTGATCTAACTTTCATAGAGCGGCCAAATTTTGTTTGGTAATTTATTATGAGACAGTGTTAATTTTGGTGACAGGTGACCTCCCACCTTGGGGATCGAAAAATTTAAAATGCTTATAACTCGCGATCTAATTTTCGTAGCGCGGCCATATTTTGTTTGGTAATTTATTATGAGACAGTGTTACTTTTGGTGACAGGAGACCCCCCCCCGGGTGAGGGTCGAAAAATTTAAAATGCTTATAACTCGCGATCTAATTTTCGTATCGCGGCCAATTTTTTTTGGTAATTTATTATGAGAGGGTGTTAATTTTTCGTGCCAGGAGACCCCCCACGGTGAGGGTCGAAAAATTTAAAATGCTTATAACTCGCGATCAATTTTCGTAGCGCGGCCAAATTTTGTTTAATGATTTTTTTATGAAACAGTGTTAAATTTTGGCGACTGGAGACCTCCCACGGTGAGGGTCGAAAAAGTTAAAATGCTTATGACTCGCGATCAATTTTCGTAGCGCGGCCAAATTTTGTTTAATGATTTTTTATGAAACAGTGTTAAATTTTGGAGACAGGAGACCCCCCCACGGTGAGGGTCGAAAAAGTTAAAATGCTTATAACTCGTGATCTAATTTTCGTAGTGCGGCCAAATTTTGCTTGGCAATTTATTATGAGACAGTGTTACTTTTGGTGACAGGAGACCCCCCCCCCCCGAGTGAGGGTCGAAAAATTTAAAATGCTTATAACTCGCAATCTAATTTTCGTATCGCGGCCAAATTTTGTTTGGTAATTTATTATATGAGAGTGTTAATTTTTGGTGACAGGAGACCTCCCGAGGTGAGGGTCGAAAAATTTTAAATGCTTATAACTCGAGATCAAAGCGCGGCCAAATTTTGTTTGGTAATTTATTAAGAGACACTGTTACTTTTGGTGACAGGTGACCTCCCACCTTGGGCATCGAAAAATTTAAAATGCTTATAACTTGCGATCTAATTTTCGTAGCGCGGCCATATTTTGTTTGGTAATTTATTATGAGACAGTTTTAATTTTTGGTGACAGGAACCCCCCACACGGTGAGGGTCGAAATATTTAAAATGCTCGCAATCTAATTTTCGTATCGCGGCCAAATTTTGTTCGGTAATTTATTATGAGAGATTGTTAATTTTTGGTGACAGGAGACCCCACACGGTGAGGGTCGAAAAATTTAAAATGCTTATAACTCGCGATCAATTTTCGTAGCGCGGCCAAATTGTGTTTAATTATTTTTTTATGAAACAGTGTTAAATTTTGGCGACAGGAGACCTCCCACGGTGAGGGTCGAAAAAGTTAAAATGCTTATAACTCGTGATCTAATTTTCGTAGCCCTGCCAAATTTTGCTTGGCAATTTATTATGAGACAGTGTTACTTTTGGTGACAGGAGACCCCCCACCGTGAGGGTCGAAAAATTTAAAATGCTTATAACTCGCGATCTAACTTTCGTATCGCGGCCAAATTTTGTTTGGTAATTTATTATGAGAGAGTGTTAATTTTTGGTGACAGGAGACCCCCCACGGTGAGGGTCGAAAAATTTAAAATGCTTATAACTCGCGATCAATTTTCGCAGCGCGGCCAAATTTTGTTTAATGATTTATTATGAAACAGTGTTAAATTTTGGTGACAGGAGACCCCCCACGGTGAGGGTCGAAAAAGATAAAATGCTTATAACTCGTGATCTAATTTTCATAGCGCGGCCAAATTTTGTTTGGTAATTTATTATGAGACAGTGTTAATTTTGGTGACAGGTGACCTCCCACCTTGGGGATCGAAAAATTTAAAATGCTTATAACTCGCGATCTAATTTTCGTAGCGCGGCCATATTTTGTTTGGTAATTTATTATGAGACAGTGTTACTTTTGGTGACAGGAGACCCCCACGGTGAGGGTCGAAAAATTTAAAATGCTTATAATTCGCGATCAATTTTCGTAGCGCGGCCAAATTTTGTTTAATGATTTTTTATGAAACAGTGTTAAATTTTTGCGACAGGAGACCCCCCCCACGGTGAAGTTCGAAAAAGTTAAAATGCTTATAACTCGTGATCTAATTTTCGTAGCCCTGCCAAATTTTGCTTGGCAATTTATTATGAGACATTGTTACTTTTGGTGACAGGAGACCCCCCAACGTGAGGGTCGAAAAATTTAAAATGCTTATAACTCTCGATCTAATTTTCGTATCGCGGCCAAATTTTGTTTGGTAATTTATTATGAGAGAGTGTTAATTTTTGGTGACAGGAGACCCCCCACGGTGAGGGTCGAAAAATTTAAAATGCTTATAACTCGCGATCAATTTTCGCAGCGCGGCCAAATTTTGTTTAATGATTTATTATGAAACAGTGTTAAATTTTGGTGACAGGAGACCCCCCACGGTGAGGGTCGAAAAAGATAAAATGCTTATAACTCGTGATCTAATTTTCATAGCGCGGCCAAATTTTGTTTGGTAATTTATTATGAGACAGTGTTAATTTTGGTGACAGGTGACCTCCCACCTTGGGGATCGAAAAATTTAAAATGCTTATAACTCGCGATCTAATTTTCGTAGCGCGGCCATATTTTGTTTGGTAATTTATTATGAGACAGTTTTAATTTTTGGTGACAGGAACCCCCACACGGTGAGGGTCGAAATATTTAAAATGCTCGCAATCTAATTTTCGTATCGCGGCCAAATTTTGTTCGGTAATTTATTATGAGAGATTGTTAATTTTTGGTGACAGGAGACCCCACACGGTGAGGGTCGAAAAATTTAAAATGCTTATAACTCGCGATCAATTTTCGTAGCGCGGCCAAATTGTGTTTAATTATTTTTTTATGAAACAGTGTTAAATTTTGGCGACAGGAGACCTCCCACGGTGAGGGTCGAAAAAGTTAAAATGCTTATAACTCGTGATCTAATTTTCGTAGCCCTGCCAAATTTTGCTTGGCAATTTATTATGAGACAGTGTTACTTTTGGTGACAGGAGACCCCCCACCGTGAGGGTCGAAAAATTTAAAATGCTTATAACTCGCGATCTAACTTTCGTATCGCGGCCAAATTTTGTTCGGTAATTTATTATATGAGAGTGTTAATTTTTGGTGACAGGAGACCTCCCGAGGTGAGGGTCGAAAAATTTTAAATGCTTATAACTCGAGATCAAAGCGCGGCCAAATTTTGTTTGGTAATTTATAAGGAGACACTGTTACTTTTGGTGACAGGTGACCTCCCACCTTGGGCATCGAAAAATTTAAAATGCTTATAACTTGCGATCTAATTTTCGTAGCGCGGCCATATTTTGTTTGGTAATTTATTATGAGACAGTTTTAATTTTTGGTGACAGGAACCCCCCACACGGTGAGGGTCGAAATATTTAAAATGCTCGCAATCTAATTTTCGTATCGCGGCCAAATTTTGTTCGGTAATTTATTATGAGAGATTGTTAATTTTTGGTGACAGGAGACCCCACACGGTGAGGGTCGAAAAATTTAAAATGCTTATAACTCGCGATCAATTTTCGTAGCGCGGCCAAATTGTGTTTAATTATTTTTTTATGAAACAGTGTTAAATTTTGGCGACAGGAGACCTCCCACGGTGAGGGTCGAAAAAGTTAAAATGCTTATAACTCGTGATCTAATTTTCGTAGCCCTGCCAAATTTTGCTTGGCAATTTATTATGAGACAGTGTTACTTTTGGTGACAGGAGACCCCCCACCGTGAGGGTCGAAAAATTTAAAATGCTTATAACTCGCGATCTAACTTTCGTATCGCGGCCAAATTTTGTTTGGTAATTTATTATGAGAGAGTGTTAATTTTTGATGACAGGAGACCCCCCACGGTGAGGGTCGAAAAATTTAAAATGCTTATAACTCGCGATCAATTTTCGCAGCGCGGCCAAATTTTGTTTAATGATTTTTTTATGAAACAGTGTTAAATTTTGGCGTTAGGAGACCTCCCACGGTGAGGGTCGAAAAATTTAAAATGCTTATAACTCGTGATCTAACTTTCATAGCGCGGCCAAATTTTGTTTGGTAATTTATTATGAGGCAGTGTTAATTTTGGTGACAGGTGACCTCCCACCTTGGGGATCGAAAAATTTAAAATGCTTATAACTCGCGATCTAATTTTCGTAGCGCGGCCATATTTTGTTTGGTAATTTATTATGAGACAGTGTTACTTTTGGTGACAGGAGACCCCCCCCCGGGTGAGGGTCGAAAAATTTAAAATGCTTATAACTCGCGATCTAATTTTCGTATCGCGGCCAATTTTTTTTGGTAATTTATTATGAGAGGGTGTTAATTTTTCGTGCCAGGAGACCCCCCACGGTGAGGGTCGAAAAATTTAAAATGCTTATAACTCGCGATCAATTTTCGTAGCGCGGCCAAATTTTGTTTAATGATTTTTTTATGAAACAGTGTTAAATTTTGGCGACTGGAGACCTCCCACGGTGAGGGTCGAAAAAGTTAAAATGCTTATGACTCGCGATCAATTTTCGTAGCGCGGCCAAATTTTGTTTAATGATTTTTTATGAAACAGTGTTAAATTTTGGAGACAGGAGACCCCCCCACGGTGAGGGTCGAAAAAGTTAAAATGCTTATAACTCGTGATCTAATTTTCGTAGTGCGGCCAAATTTTGCTTGGCAATTTATTATGAGACAGTGTTACTTTTGGTGACAGGAGACCCCCCCCCCCGAGTGAGGGTCGAAAAATTTAAAATGCTTATAACTCGCAATCTAATTTTCGTATCGCGGCCAAATTTTGTTTGGTAATTTATTATATGAGAGTGTTAATTTTTGGTGACAGGAGACCTCCCGAGGTGAGGGTCGAAAAATTTTAAATGCTTATAACTCGAGATCAAAGCGCGGCCAAATTTTGTTTGGTAATTTATTAAGAGACACTGTTACTTTTGGTGACAGGTGACCTCCCACCTTGGGCATCGAAAAATTTAAAATGCTTATAACTTGCGATCTAATTTTCGTAGCGCGGCCATATTTTGTTTGGTAATTTATTATGAGACAGTTTTAATTTTTGGTGACAGGAACCCCCCACACGGTGAGGGTCGAAATATTTAAAATGCTCGCAATCTAATTTTCGTATCGCGGCCAAATTTTGTTCGGTAATTTATTATGAGAGATTGTTAATTTTTGGTGACAGGAGACCCCACACGGTGAGGGTCGAAAAATTTAAAATGCTTATAACTCGCGATCAATTTTCGTAGCGCGGCCAAATTGTGTTTAATTATTTTTTTATGAAACAGTGTTAAATTTTGGCGACAGGAGACCTCCCACGGTGAGGGTCGAAAAAGTTAAAATGCTTATAACTCGTGATCTAATTTTCGTAGCCCTGCCAAATTTTGCTTGGCAATTTATTATGAGACAGTGTTACTTTTGGTGACAGGAGACCCCCCACCGTGAGGGTCGAAAAATTTAAAATGCTTATAACTCGCGATCTAACTTTCGTATCGCGGCCAAATTTTGTTTGGTAATTTATTATGAGAGAGTGTTAATTTTTGGTGACAGGAGACCCCCCACGGTGAGGGTCGAAAAATTTAAAATGCTTATAACTCGCGATCAATTTTCGCAGCGCGGCCAAATTTTGTTTAATGATTTTTTTATGAAACAGTGTTAAATTTTGGCGTTAGGAGACCTCCCACGGTGAGGGTCGAAAAATTTAAAATGCTTATAACTCGTGATCTAACTTTCATAGCGCGGCCAAATTTTGTTTGGTAATTTATTATGAGACAGTGTTAATTTTGGTGACAGGTGACCTCCCACCTTGGGGATCGAAAAATTTAAAATGCTTATAACTCGCGATCTAATTTTCGTAGCGCGGCCATATTTTGTTTGGTAATTTATTATGAGACAGTGTTACTTTTGGTGACAGGAGACCCCCCCCGGGTGAGGGTCGAAAAATTTAAAATGCTTATAACTCGCAATCTAATTTTCGTAGCGCGGCCATATTTTGTTTGGTAATTTATTATGAGACAGTTTTAATTTTTGGTGACAGGAACCCCGACACGGTGAGGGTCAAAATATTAAAAATGCTCGAAATCTAATTTTCGTATCGCGGCCAAATTTTGTTCCAAGGTGGGAGGTCACCTGTCACCAAAAGTAACAGTGTCTCTTAATAAATTACCAAACAAAATTTGGCCGCGCTTTGATCTCGAGTTATAAGCATTTAAAATTTTTCGACCCTCACCTCGGGAGGTCTCCTGTCACCAAAAATTAACACTCTCATATAATAAATTACCAAACAAAATTTGGCCGCGATACGAAAATTAGATTGCGAGTTATAAGCATTTTAAATTTTTCGACCCTCACTCGGGGGGGGGGGGTCTCCTGTCACCAAAAGTAACACTGTCTCATAATAAATTGCCAAGCAAAATTTGGCCGCACTACGAAAATTAGATCACGAGTTATAAGCATTTTAACTTTTTCGACCCTCACCGTGGGGGGGTCTCCTGTCTCCAAAATTTAACACTGTTTCATAAAAAATCATTAAACAAAATTTGGCCGCGCTACGAAAATTGATCGCGAGTCATAAGCATTTTAACTTTTTCGACCCTCACCGTGGGAGGTCTCCAGTCGCCAAAATTTAACACTGTTTCATAAAAAAATCATTAAACAAAATTTGGCCGCGCTACGAAAATTGATCGCGAGTTATAAGCATTTTAAATTTTTCGACCCTCACCGTGGGGGGTCTCCTGGCACGAAAAATTAACACCCTCTCATAATAAATTACCAAAAAAAATTGGCCGCGATACGAAAATTAGATCGCGAGTTATAAGCATTTTAAATTTTTCGACCCTCACCCGGGGGGGGGTCTCCTGTCACCAAAAGTAACACTGTCTCATAATAAATTACCAAACAAAATATGGCCGCGCTACGAAAATTAGATCGCGAGTTATAAGCATTTTAAATTTTTCGATCCCCAAGGTGGGAGGTCACCTGTCACCAAAATTAACACTGTCTCATAATAAATTACCAAACAAAATTTGGCCGCGCTATGAAAGTTAGATCACGAGTTATAAGCATTTTAAATTTTTCGACCCTCACCGTGGGAGGTCTCCTAACGCCAAAATTTAACACTGTTTCATAAAAAAATCATTAAACAAAATTTGGCCGCGCTGCGAAAATTGATCGCGAGTTATAAGCATTTTAAATTTTTCGACCCTCACCGTGGGGGGTCTCCTGTCATCAAAAATTAACACTCTCTCATAATAAATTACCAAACAAAATTTGGCCGCGATACGAAAGTTAGATCGCGAGTTATAAGCATTTTAAATTTTTCGACCCTCACGGTGGGGGGTCTCCTGTCACCAAAAGTAACACTGTCTCATAATAAATTGCCAAGCAAAATTTGGCAGGGCTACGAAAATTAGATCACGAGTTATAAGCATTTTAACTTTTTCGACCCTCACCGTGGGAGGTCTCCTGTCGCCAAAATTTAACACTGTTTCATAAAAAAATAATTAAACACAATTTGGCCGCGCTACGAAAATTGATCGCGAGTTATAAGCATTTTAAATTTTTCGACCCTCACCCGGGGGGGGTCTCCTGTCACCAAAAGTAACACTGTCTCATAATAAATTGCCAAGCAAAATTTGGCCGCGCTACGAATATTAGATCACGAGTTATAAGCATTTTAAATTTTTCGATCCTCACCGTTGGGAGTCTCCTGTCACCAAAAATTAACAAAATCTCATAATAAATTACCGAACAAAATTTGGCCGCGATACGAAAATTAGATTTCGAGCATTTTTAATATTTTGACCCTCACCGTGTCGGGGTTCCTGTCACCAAAAATTAAAACTGTCTCATAATAAATTACCAAACAAAATATGGCCGCGCTACGAAAATTAGATTGCGAGTTATAAGCATTTTAAATTTTTCGACCCTCACCCGGGGGGGGTCTCCTGTCACCAAAAGTAACACTCTCATATAATAAATTACCAAACAAAATATGGCCGCGCTACGAAAATTAGATTGCGAGTTATAAGCATTTTAAATTTTTCGACCCTCACCCGGGGGGGGTCTCCTGTCACCAAAAGTAACACTGTCTCATAATAAATTGCCAAGCAAAATTTGGCCGCGCTACGAATATTAGATCACGAGTTATAAGCATTTTAAATTTTTCGATCCTCACCGTTGGGAGTCTCCTGTCACCAAAAATTAACAAAATCTCATAATAAATTACCGAACAAAATTTGGCCGCGATACGAAAATTAGATTTCGAGCATTTTTAATATTTTGACCCTCACCGTGTCGGGGTTCCTGTCACCAAAAATTAAAACTGTCTCATAATAAATTACCAAACAAAATATGGCCGCGCTACGAAAATTAGATTGCGAGTTATAAGCATTTTAAATTTTTCGACCCTCACCCGGGGGGGGTCTCCTGTCACCAAAAGTAACACTGTCTCATAATAAATTACCAAACAAAATATGGCCGCGCTACGAAAATTAGATCGCGAGTTATAAGCATTTTAAATTTTTCGATCCCCAAGGTGGGAGGTCTCCTGTCACCAAAATTAACACTGTCTCATAATAAATTACCAAACAAAATTTGGCCGCGCTATGAAAGTTAGATCACGAGTTATAAGCATTTTAAATTTTTCGACCCTCACCGTGGGAGGTCTCCTAACGCCAAAATTTAACACTGTTTCATAAAAAAATCATTAAACAAAATTTGGCCGCGCTGCGAAAATTGATCGCGAGTTATAAGCATTTTAAATTTTTCGACCCTCACCGTGGGGGGTCTCCTGTCACCAAAAATTAACACTCTCTCATAATAAATTACCAAACAAAATTTGGCCGCGATACGAAAGTTAGATCGCGAGTTATAAGCATTTTAAATTTTTCGACCCTCACGGTGGGGGGTCTCCTGTCACCAAAAGTAACACTGTCTCATAATAAATTGCCAAGCAAAATTTGGCAGGGCTACGAAAATTAGATCACGAGTTATAAGCATTTTAACTTTTTCGACCCTCACCGTGGGAGGTCTCCTGTCGCCAAAATTTAACACTGTTTCATAAAAAAATAATTAAACACAATTTGGCCGCGCTACGAAAATTGATCGCGAGTTATAAGCATTTTAAATTTTTCGACCCTCACCGTGTGGGGTCTCCTGTCACCAAAAATTAACAATCTCTCATAATAAATTACCGAACAAAATTTGGCCGCGATACGAAAATTAGATTGCGAGCATTTTAAATATTTCGACCCTCACCGTGTGGGGGGTTCCTGTCACCAAAAATTAAAACTGTCTCATAATAAATTACCAAACAAAATATGGCCGCGCTACGAAAATTAGATCGCAAGTTATAAGCATTTTAAATTTTTCGATGCCCAAGGTGGGAGGTCACCTGTCACCAAAAGTAACAGTGTCTCTTAATAAATTACCAAACAAAATTTGGCCGCGCTTTGATCTCGAGTTATAAGCATTTAAAATTTTTCGACCCTCACCTCGGGAGGTCTCCTGTCACCAAAAATTAACACTCTCATATAATAAATTACCAAACAAAATTTGGCCGCGATACGAAAATTAGATTGCGAGTTATAAGCATTTTAAATTTTTCGACCCTCACTCGGGGGGGGGGGGGTCTCCTGTCACCAAAAGTAACACTGTCTCATAATAAATTGCCAAGCAAAATTTGGCCGCACTACGAAAATTAGATCACGAGTTATAAGCATTTTAACTTTTTCGACCCTCACCGTGGGGGGGTCTCCTGTCTCCAAAATTTAACACTGTTTCATAAAAAATCATTAAACAAAATTTGGCCGCGCTACGAAAATTGATCGCGAGTCATAAGCATTTTAACTTTTTCGACCCTCACCGTGGGAGGTCTCCAGTCGCCAAAATTTAACACTGTTTCATAAAAAAATCATTAAACAAAATTTGGCCGCGCTACGAAAATTGATCGCGAGTTATAAGCATTTTAAATTTTTCGACCCTCACCGTGGGGGGTCTCCTGGCACGAAAAATTAACACCCTCTCATAATAAATTACCAAAAAAAATTGGCCGCGATACGAAAATTAGATCGCGAGTTATAAGCATTTTAAATTTTTCGACCCTCACCCGGGGGGGGGTCTCCTGTCACCAAAAGTAACACTGTCTCATAATAAATTACCAAACAAAATATGGCCGCGCTACGAAAATTAGATCGCGAGTTATAAGCATTTTAAATTTTTCGATCCCCAAGGTGGGAGGTCACCTGTCACCAAAATTAACACTGTCTCATAATAAATTACCAAACAAAATTTGGCCGCTCTATGAAAGTTAGATCACGAGTTATAAGCATTTTAAATTTTTCGACCCTCACCGTGGGGGGTCTCCTGTCACAAAAAATTAACACTCTCTCATAATAAATTACCAAACAAAATTTGGCCGCGATACGAAAGTTAGATCGCGAGTTATAAGCATTTTAAATTTTTCGACCCTCACGGTGGGGGGTCTCCTGTCACCAAAAGTAACACTGTCTCATAATAAATTGCCAAGCAAAATTTGGCAGGGCTACGAAAATTAGATCACGAGTTATAAGCATTTTAACTTTTTCGACCCTCACCGTGGGAGGTCTCCTGTCACCAAAATTTAACACTGTTTCATAAAAAAATAATTAAACACAATTTGGCCGCGCTACGAAAATTGATCGCGAGTTATAAGCATTTTAAATTTTTCGACCCTCACCGTGTGGGGTCTCCTGTCACCAAAAATTAACAATCTCTCATAATAAATTACCGAACAAAATTTGGCCGCGATACGAAAATTAGATTGCGAGCATTTTAAATATTTCGACCCTCACCGTTGGGAGTCTCCTGTCACCAAAAATTAACAAAATCTCATAATAAATTACCGAACAAAATTTGGCCGCGATACGAAAATTAGATTTCGAGCATTTTTAATATTTTGACCCTCACCGTGTCGGGGTTCCTGTCACCAAAAATTAAAACTGTCTCATAATAAATTACCAAACAAAATATGGCCGCGCTACGAAAATTAGATTGCGAGTTATAAGCATTTTAAATTTTTCGACCCTCACCCGGGGGGGGTCTCCTGTCACCAAAAGTAACACTGTCTCATAATAAATTACCAAACAAAATATGGCCGCGCTACGAAAATTAGATCGCGAGTTATAAGCATTTTAAATTTTTCGATCCCCAAGGTGGGAGGTCACCTGTCACCAAAATTAACACTGTCTCATAATAAATTACCAAACAAAATTTGGCCGCGCTATGAAAGTTAGATCACGAGTTATAAGCATTTTAAATTTTTCGACCCTCACCGTGGGAGGTCTCCTAACGCCAAAATTTAACACTGTTTCATAAAAAAATCATTAAACAAAATTTGGCCGCGCTGCGAAAATTGATCGCGAGTTATAAGCATTTTAAATTTTTCGACCCTCACCGTGGGGGGTCTCCTGTCACCAAAAATTAACACTCTCTCATAATAAATTACCAAACAAAATTTGGCCGCGATACGAAAGTTAGATCGCGAGTTATAAGCATTTTAAATTTTTCGACCCTCACGGTGGGGGGTCTCCTGTCACCAAAAGTAACACTGTCTCATAATAAATTGCCAAGCAAAATTTGGCAGGGCTACGAAAATTAGATCACGAGTTATAAGCATTTTAACTTTTTCGACCCTCACCGTGGGAGGTCTCCTGTCGCCAAAATTTAACACTGTTTCATAAAAAAATAATTAAACACAATTTGGCCGCGCTACGAAAATTGATCGCGAGTTATAAGCATTTTAAATTTTTCGACCCTCACCGTGTGGGGTCTCCTGTCACCAAAAATTAACAATCTCTCATAATAAATTACCGAACAAAATTTGGCCGCGATACGAAAATTAGATTGCGAGCATTTTAAATATTTCGACCCTCACCGTGTGGGGGGTTCCTGTCACCAAAAATTAAAACTGTCTCATAATAAATTACCAAACAAAATATGGCCGCGCTACGAAAATTAGATCGCAAGTTATAAGCATTTTAAATTTTTCGATGCCCAAGGTGGGAGGTCACCTGTCACCAAAAGTAACAGTGTCTCTTAATAAATTACCAAACAAAATTTGGCCGCGCTTTGATCTCGAGTTATAAGCATTTAAAATTTTTCGACCCTCACCTCGGGAGGTCTCCTGTCACCAAAAATTAACACTCTCATATAATAAATTACCAAACAAAATTTGGCCGCGATACGAAAATTAGATTGCGAGTTATAAGCATTTTAAATTTTTCGACCCTCACTCGGGGGGGGGGGGTCTCCTGTCACCAAAAGTAACACTGTCTCATAATAAATTGCCAAGCAAAATTTGGCCGCACTACGAAAATTAGATCACGAGTTATAAGCATTTTAACTTTTTCGACCCTCACCGTGGGGGGGTCTCCTGTCTCCAAAATTTAACACTGTTTCATAAAAAATCATTAAACAAAATTTGGCCGCGCTACGAAAATTGATCGCGAGTCATAAGCATTTTAACTTTTTCGACCCTCACCGTGGGAGGTCTCCAGTCGCCAAAATTTAACACTGTTTCATAAAAAAATCATTAAACAAAATTTGGCCGCGCTACGAAAATTGATCGCGAGTTATAAGCATTTTAAATTTTTCGACCCTCACCGTGGGGGGTCTCCTGGCACGAAAAATTAACACCCTCTCATAATAAATTACCAAAAAAAATTGGCCGCGATACGAAAATTAGATCGCGAGTTATAAGCATTTTAAATTTTTCGACCCTCACCCGGGGGGGGGTCTCCTGTCACCAAAAGTAACACTGTCTCATAATAAATTACCAAACAAAATATGGCCGCGCTACGAAAATTAGATCGCGAGTTATAAGCATTTTAAATTTTTCGATCCCCAAGGTGGGAGGTCACCTGTCACCAAAATTAACACTGTCTCATAATAAATTACCAAACAAAATTTGGCCGCTCTATGAAAGTTAGATCACGAGTTATAAGCATTTTAAATTTTTCGACCCTCACCGTGGGGGGTCTCCTGTCACAAAAAATTAACACTCTCTCATAATAAATTACGAAACAAAATTTGGCCGCGATACGAAAGTTAGATCGCGAGTTATAAGCATTTTATATTTTTCGACCCTCACGGTGGGGGGTCTCCTGTCACCAAAAGTAACACTGTCTCATAATAAATTGCCAAGCAAAATTTGGCAGGGCTACGAAAATTAGATCACGAGTTATAAGCATTTTAACTTTTTCGACCCTCACCGTGGGAGGTCTCCTGTCACCAAAATTTAACACTGTTTCATAAAAAAATAATTAAACACAATTTGGCCGCGCTACGAAAATTGATCGCGAGTTATAAGCATTTTAAATTTTTCGACCCTCACCGTGTGGGGTCTCCTGTCACCAAAAATTAACAATCTCTCATAATAAATTACCGAACAAAATTTGGCCGCGATACGAAAATTAGATTGCGAGCATTTTAAATATTTCGACCCTCACCGTGTGGGGGGTTCCTGTCAACAAAAATTAAAACTGTCTCATAATAAATTACCAAACAAAATATGGCCGCGCTACGAAAATTAGATCGCGAGTTATAAGCATTTTAAATTTTTCGATCCCTAAGGTGGCAGGTCACCTGTCACCAAAAGTAACAGTGTCTCTTAATAAATTACCAAACAAAATTTGGCCGCGCTTTGATCTCGAGTTATAAGCATTTAAAATTTTTATTTTTTATTATTTATTTATATTTTTATTTTCGTAGCGCGGCCATATTTTGTTTTGTAATTTATTATGAGACTGTTAATTTTTCGTGCCAGGAGACCCCCCACGGTGAGGGTCGAAAAATTTAAAATGCTTATAACTCGCGATCTAATTTTCGTATCGCGGCCAAATTTTGTTTGGTAATTTATTATGAGAGAGTGTTAATTTTTGGTGACAGGAGACCCCCCACGGTGAGGGTCGAAAAATTTAAAATGCTTATAACTCGCGATCAATTTTCGCAGCGCGGCCAAATTTTGTTTAATGATTTATTATGAAACAGTGTTAAATTTTGGTGACAGGAGACCCCCCACGGTGAGGGTCGAAAAAGATAAAATGCTTATAACTCGTGATCTAATTTTCATAGCGCGGCCAAATTTTGTTTGGTAATTTATTATGAGACAGTGTTAATTTTGGTGACAGGTGACCTCCCACCTTGGGGATCGAAAAATTTAAAATGCTTATAACTCGCGATCTAATTTTCGTAGCGCGGCCATATTTTGTTTGGTAATTTATTATGAGACAGTTTTAATTTTTGGTGACAGGAACCCCCACACGGTGAGGGTCGAAATATTTAAAATGCTCGCAATCTAATTTTCGTATCGCGGCCAAATTTTGTTCGGTAATTTATTATGAGAGATTGTTAATTTTTGGTGACAGGAGACTCCCAACGGTGAGGATCGAAAAATTTAAAATGCTTATAACTCGTGATCTAACTTTCGTAGCGCTGCCAAATTTTCTTTGGTAATTTATTATGAGACAGTGTTAATTTATGGTGACAGTAGATCCCCCATGGTGAGGGTTGAAAATTTTAAAATGCTTATAACTCGCGATCAATTTTCGTAGCGCGGCCAAATTGTGTTTAATTATTTTTTTATGAAACAGTGTTAAATTTTGGCGACAGGAGACCTCCCACGGTGAGGGTCGAAAAAGTTAAAATGCTTATAACTCGTGATCTAATTTTCGTAGCCCTGCCAAATTTTGCTTGGCAATTTATTATGAGACAGTGTTACTTTTGGTGACAGGAGACCCCCCACCGTGAGGGTCGAAAAATTTAAAATGCTTATAACTCGCGATCTAACTTTCGTATCGCGGCCAAATTTTGTTTGGTAATTTATTATGAGAGAGTGTTAATTTTTGGTGACAGGAGACCCCCCACGGTGAGGGTCGAAAAATTTAAAATGCTTATAACTCGCGATCAATTTTCGCAGCGCGGCCAAATTTTGTTTAATGATTTATTATGAAACAGTGTTAAATTTTGGTGACAGGAGACCCCCCACGGTGAGGGTCGAAAAAGATAAAATGCTTATAACTCGTGATCTAATTTTCATAGCGCGGCCAAATTTTGTTTGGTAATTTATTATGAGACAGTGTTAATTTTGGTGACAGGTGACCTCCCACCTTGGGGATCGAAAAATTTAAAATGCTTATAACTCGCGATCTAATTTTCGTAGCGCGGCCATATTTTGTTTGGTAATTTATTTTGAGACAGTTTTAATTTTTGGTGACAGGAACCCCCACACGGTGAGGGTCGAAATATTTAAAATGCTCGCAATCTAATTTTCGTATCGCGGCCAAATTTTGTTCGGTAATTTATTATGAGAGATTGTTAATTTTTGGTGACAGGAGACTCCCAACGGTGAGGATCGAAAAATTTAAAATGCTTATAACTCGTGATCTAACTTTCGTAGCACATCCAAATTTTCTTTGGTAATTTATTATGAGACAGTGTTAATTTATGGTGACAGTAGATCCCCCATGGTGAGGGTTGAAAATTTTAAAATGCTTATAACTCGTGATCTAATATTCGTAGCGCGGCCAAATTTTGCTTGGCAATTTATTATGAGACAGTGTTACTTTTGGTGACAGGAGACCCCCCCCCCGGGTGAGGGTCGAAAAATTTAAAATGCTTATAACTCGCAATCTAATTTTCGTATCGCGGCCAAATTTTGTTTGGTAATTTATTATATGAGAGTGTTAATTTTTGGTGACAGGAGACCTCCCACGGTGAGGGTCGAAAAATTTTAAATGCTTATAACTCGAGATCAAAGCGCGGCCAAATTTTGTTTGGTAATTTATTAAGAGACACTGTTACTTTTGGTGACAGGTGACCTCTCACCTTGGGGATCGAAAAATTTAAAATGCTTATAACTCGCGATCTAATTTTCGTAGCGCGGCCATATTTTGTTTGGTAATTTATTATGAGACAGTTTTAATTTTTGGTGACAGGAACCCCCACACGGTGAGGGTCGAAATATTTAAAATGCTCGCAATCTAATTTTCGTATCGCGGCCAAATTTTGTTCGGTAATTTATTATGAGAGATTGTTAATTTTTGGTGACAGGAGACCCCACACGGTGAGGGTCGAAAAATTTAAAATGCTTATAACTCGCGATCAATTTTCGTAGCGCGGCCAAATTGTGTTTAATTATTTTTTTATGAAACAGTGTTAAATTTTGGCGACAGGAGACCTCCCACGGTGAGGGTCGAAAAAGTTAAAATGCTTATGACTCATGATCTAATTTTCATAGCGCGGCTAAATTTTGTTTGGCAATTTATTATGAGACAGTGTTACTTTTGGTGACAGGAGACCCCCCACAGTGAGGGTCGAAAAATTTAAAATGCTTATAACTCGCGATCAATTTCCGTAGCGCGGCCATATTTTGTTTATTGATTTTTTATGAAACAGTGTTAAATTTTGGTGACAGGAGACCCCCCCCCCACGTTGAGGGTCGAAAAAGTTAAAATGCTTATAACTCGTGATCTAATTTTCGTAGCCCGGCCAAATTTTGCTTGGCAATTTATTATGAGACAGTGTTACTTTTGGTGACAGGAGACCCCCCACCGTGAGGGTAGAAAAATTTAAAATGCTTATAACTCGCGATCTAATTTTCGTATCGCGGCCAAATTTTTTTTGGTAATTTATAGTGAGACAATGTTAATTTTAGTGACAGGAGATATCCCATGGTGAGGGTCGAAAAATTTAAAACGCTTATAACTCGCGATCTAATTTTCGTAGCGCGGCCAAATTTTGTTTGATAATTTATTAGGAGACAGTGTTACTTTTGGTGACAGGAGACCCCCCCTCTTCACGGTGAAGGTCGCAAAATTTAAAATGCTTATAATTCGTGATCTAATTTTCGTAGAACGGCCAAATTTCGTTTGGTAATTTTAATAAGACAATGTTAATTTTTGGTGACAGGAGACCCCCACGGTGAGGATCGGAAAATTTATAATGCTTGTAACTCGCGATCTAATTTTCGTAGCGCGGCCAAATTTTGTTTGGCATATCTTTTATCGCGGGTTTTGAGCGCGTCGAAAGAATCTAGAAATTCCGTAACGAGAAAAACCTAACACTCCGGCTAACGTCGCTTGAGTTTGACAGAATTCGGCACGGTATCCTTCGGTAGACTTCGGCAGACATTAAAGCGGTATTTTTCAGATATCTTGAGAATATCAAGTCTCAAACTTATGTTTTTTATTTCAGCTACCATAAACGTATATTTTCAATTATAAAAATTCCTGATTAACCTACATGTGTTTTAAGATAATAAAAATATTTTAAACGATATTAATTTCTCATTTATTCAATAAAAGAGAAAAAAAAATGTTTTGTTATCGGTGATCACGCTCAAAAAGTATAACTTGAATTAATATCAAAGACAAAAAAAACTGCATAAATAAAAAGTAAATAAATAATTATGATTGAATAAGTTGATAAAAAATGCTATGCAATAGCTTTACCGCGGCAGTCCCCGAGTGCCACACGTCTTTTTTTTTTTACTTAATTATTATTATATTTTATAATTTAGTTCACGCCGTCCTGAGGATCGAATTCGGGACATTTTGAAAGCGGAACAAATCCTTATGAACTGAGCCAAAGCTGCTGATGCTGGATTGTACAAAGTATGTCTTTTGCGAGTTAGTGGGAAAATCTGTTGTGCTTTTTAAAGATTTCGTTTGAAATATAATCCTTAGAATATTTATAAACGGTTTATTTTATTTTATTTTAAACTGATGCATAATACTTATTATTTTTTAAAATCAAGTTTAATTTTTTATATACTTAAAAAAAAAAAATCACTGTTTAAAACCACTTTTTTTCTGAATAAATGAATGAAAAAAAGTTTTTATTACAATTTAAAAAAAAAAAAAAAAGTAAAGACAATTTTTTTAAATTGTCGTACACTATTTATTTATTTTTATTTTTTAGCTAATTAATTAAAAGATTTTTTTTAATAAGAAATAAGAGAAAAATAAACAGGAAAAACGTAATTTAAAAGGTATTTCTTCCATGGCGCCAGTCGGACCCGAACCCACAATCTGCGCTCGAGGGCGATTAACGGTGTGGTGCCTTGACCACTCGGCCATAGAAGCCCGCATACAACGGCGTGTCTCCGTTTTTTGTTTCTATTTCCCTCCGTTTCGTTATTTTCAGGAAATATGGTGGAATTTTGTGATTTGTAACGGGAAAGGCCCTTTTGTTGTGAAAAAGGTCCTTTTCTGTGAAATTCAGGTAAAAAATGTTCGTGAATTTCAGAATTTTTTTAACAGTATACTAATTATATTTAAGCTACAATCGAGACATGATCAAAATGGAAATTTTTTAAGATTTTTTCCGATTCCATGTTAGAGATTTTTAGTGTAATAACGCCTAATAACAATTGGTTTTATATATCAATATAAAAATAATAAACGAAATAAAATATAATAATATAAAAATAAAATAAAATATAAAATTATATCAATATTTAAAGATATTTAAAAAAAAGGAATTTATAATCTGTTAAAAAAAGTCCATATTTTTTTCGTGTGTAAAGAAAGACAATAAATTATATTTATCATTAAATGTATTACTCGCAATTTCTCATTATTGCAATCATTGAATTATAACTTTCTTTTTGGTGTGCTAGAACTATAAATCCAACACGAATATCAAGTCAACTTATATTAATCTCCCCATTCATCATAAAGATGAACTTACCCTGATTAATCTAATAAAATATGAACTATCTTTTTATTCGGCGGATTCGATGTAAATTGTAGCTATATTTATCAACTTTTTTTAAGTGTTTTCCTATATGTTAATTGCTGTAGTATCCTTCTGTTATACCTAGTTTTAGAATGGAATACTATTTAATTAGGCTTTATTGTGCTTTTGTGAATTATATTATTATGAATTATTAAATTTTTACTTTCTTCTATCTTCAATAGCAGAAAGTATCGTAATCGAAATTTTTTACGATGTATTTACACACTTTTGTAATCAAAGATTTAAAAAAAGATACGTTTATACAAAATGTCTGTCTGTTCGTCCGTGTGTCGCAATTGTGCCATAAAAAATATGTAAAGTTATGTACTTTTTTATTTATGTGTTTGGACATGGCCAGCAAATTCCCCTTCTGTATGAAAATATTCCTCTGGAAGAGGACGCTGTAATGGCGATATCTGCGCCATTTTCAGAATTGTTTCGTCAAAAAGTGAATGAAGCTATGCTTTGAATTAAACTGAATATTTTGTGTATGTTTTTGGACATGGAAAGCCGGACTTCCTTCAATATCGAAATATTCCTCTAGAAGGGGGCGCTGTAATAGCAATATCTGTGGCATTTTTACTGTTGTACAATTGAAAAGTGTATGAAGCTATCCATAGAATTGAACTAAATTTCTGTGCATTATTTTGAAGATAGCACGCAAGTCTCCCTGAATTTGAAAACAAAATCTACCTGAAGAGGCCGCTGTAATAGCGATTTTTGTGCCATATTCATTATTGTACCATCGAAAAATGTATGAAGTTACGCATAGAATTGAACCGAATTTTTTGTGTATATTTTTGGACATGGGAAGAAGAAATTAGAAAAGGGTGCTTGTTCATACAAGTATATCATGAGCTTCATCAAAGACCTCAGAGATAATTTAGATATTTCTGGATATTCTATTTGTAAAATCACCCAGCAGGAAATTAAGACTTTTCTCTAGAAATATTATTTGACGTTGAAATAGTTACATTTTTTAAACAGATGGAATGAAATGTAATTATTTTTGTAACAAATCTCGATTGTTCCGTCACCCACTAGTCGGTCGCGACCCATAGATTGGGAACCTCTGCTCTGTAGTATTCTTATGCAGTCACGAAAGAAAAAAATGTTTAATGAAATCTGAATTCTGCTAAACCACTTTTAATTTTTTAAAAGTCTTACGAGAATATTTCCTGACTGCCTCAAAGCAATTTTCTTAAAAACTGTTGTGAAGTAAGAGGATTGTCTTCGTAAAATCTTTATTAATAAAAGAGCGGTGTTTACATTGTTAATAAAAAAAATTCTCCTTCACATACTTGAATGGCAGTTTCATGAATATCTGAAGACCTTACCTGTGTTGTGCGATAAAGACATTTTATTTTATACAAAGGGTTTTTTGAGAATATATTTACATTATCTAACAATGAAAAAGAATGATCAACTTGCAGTCAATAAAAGAGGAATAACCTAGGGCCACACTGCAGAGTCTTCTAAATTTATATCTTTTGATAAATATTCAGGACTATTAACTTATTGTTGTTATAAACATTATGAGATAAAAGTAGTGACGTTAACGCAATAATTTTTTTTAATTAATTTAATAGCTCCAGAGTAAAGCTAAAAATAATATAGACCCTGAGGCGATAACTCATGCAATTGTTAGTTTCTCTAAATTCGAACTATATATTGTGCCGTATTTGGTCACTTTTATCATAAAGGCAGGATATATTTCAAAAAGTTCTTCCGGCAGTGCCGGGAGGAAAAGGTAACTTTCATATATCTTATTTATTTAACTTAAATTAAGTTATATTGTTCAAAAATACGAAGCTGAAATTAGTGGAATTCGATTATATAAGATTGAATGCAAGTTTTTGTTAATACTGAATATTAATGGGAATTTTTAGAAATTAGTCATCTTTTATTCAAGCTGGTTTTATTTTAAGCGATTTATGAGGTCGCCATATTCCACGATATCATGAAGTGCATGCCATTTTAAAATAGCATGACGGAGAAGTGTAGAGAATTCAATTATCATTATGAAATTCAAACTGCTATATCTCAGGCGTTTTTTAAAGTAAAGCGAAACAAAAAATGCTCAAAAAATACTCTAGAATTCATTTATTAAGATAAAGCACTCCAGAAAGAATCTATTTTCAATTTCTAACTTTTTGTTTGTACATCATTATACATTTAAAAGATTTTGACAAACTTAAATGGCCGCCATTTTGAAACAAAATGACGGATGAAGTTGGCCAGTGAACTCGATCAAGACAATGGTATGTACTATGTACACACCAAGTTATATCCAAATCTGTTCATAAATACGCGTTTTATCACGTGACAAAAATCAGATCGTTTTAAAATGTCAGCCTCACTAGAAATTCAAAGTGCTGTAACTCAGTCATTTTTTAAGATATAGACAAAACAAAAAGTGTTCTGGAATCTTTGTTTTAAGTTCTAACCCCCATAAGAAAATTATTTTTCAACTTTTATTTTTTTCGCATTTAATTTTAAATTTAAATTAAAAAATTAAATGGCCGCCAATTTGAAACAAGATGACGGATTATGCTGGCCAACAAACTCGGTCGAGAAATTTGTATTTACTATGTACATGCCAAGTTTAATTTAAATCGGTTCATAAATACGATAGTTACAGCATGACAAAAGTCAATATATATATATATATATATATATATATATATATATATATATATATATATATATATATATATATATATACAGCGTACCCCGAAACAAAGGGTATATACGCTAGGGGGTGATAGAACACATCAAGACGAGTAATAGTAAATAGGAAACCAAGGGTCCCAAACGTTTTCCAAAGGAGATAGCCGCCATTAAAGTTTGGGATCCAAAATTTCAAATACACATAAAAAACGGAAAAATTGATTGATTGATTTGCGGTTTTCACTAAAATTATTCTTTATGTTGGTATTTTCTTAAAAATAAATTATAAAGATAAATTTCGAAAAATGCCGATAGAGGGCGCTTTAGACTTTGAAGTAATGAAAAACTATTTTTGGCGTGATTTTTTGCATCTCATTAAATGGTTTCGTAAGCTTAGACTTAAACTTAAATTTTGAGCTCAAAATCTGAATGGTTGGAAGCGGTTAAGTAGCACAAACTTAACTGTGTTCAGAGGGTTTAAATTTCAAATTATTATAAAAAACCTAAAAATTGGTCGATTGATTTGCGGTTTTCACTAAAACTATTTATTATTTCTAGATATTTCTGAATATTCTGTTCGTAAATTCATCCAGCAAGAAATTAAGAACTTTCCCTTCAAATATTATTTACTGTTGAAATTGTTTTATTTTTTTAAATAAAACAATGAAATAAAATGTATTATTTTTAAGACAAACTTCGATTGTTCCGCCACCTATTAGTGGATCGCGATCCATAGGTTTTGGGAACTGCTGCTCTTTAGTATTCTTATGCAGTCATAATAATAATAATAACAGGGGCCGACCATAAATGATGACATGTTTAGATTGGGGGGGGGGGGGTAGGGTATTCGTTAAATTGTGACAGGTTGTGACAAGGGGCTGGGAGGGTGTTCGTGACATTGTGACAGTTTGTGACAAGGAGCTGGGAAGGTGTAAGAAGAAGCATTACATCACACATTTTGATTAAAATAAAATAATTAAAATTCAGTAGATTAAATTAGGAAATTTGTATTCATAACAGTAGAGATAAGATTTAAAACCAAATAATATTGAATTCCATTTCAAAATACTACAATTTTCAATTTTTTTTCGTATTAATATTTTATTATTATTGTATGTTAATTATGTTTTTTGTTGTAAACTTTAATCTTATATCATAGAAAATAAGTACACGAATCATTTTTAGCTCACAGGCTATCATAGCCTGAGAGCTTATGTGCCCGTCCGTTCTGTATGTACGTTCGTACATACGTTCATGCGTAACGTGATAACTCATGATAAAAATATCGGATCCACTTGAAATTTTGTATATAGGTATATCCTGATAAGGCGCTTCCCTGATTAGTCTTTGGAGTTCATTCGATATGTATAAGAGGGGGAACGGGGGGCTCACGCTCCTCCCCTTAATTGATATGAACGAGATTTTCATGCAGAATTAGCAGTTTTCGTTCAAAATTTAGATATAGGATCATTCTGATGAGGCGATTCCGTGACTGTTATTAGGTGTTCATTGAATAAGTATAAACAGGAGGAACGGGGGGCTCATGCCCCTCCCCTTAATTGATAGAAACGGGATTTTCATGCAGAATTAACAGTTTTCGTTCAAAATTTAGATATAGGATCATTCAGATGAGGCGAGTCCGTGGCTGTTATTAGGTGTTCATTGAATAAGTATAAACAGGGGGAACGGGGGGCTCACGCCCCTCCCCTTAATTGATATAAACGAGATTTTCATGCAGAATTAATAGTTTTCGTTCAAAATTTAGATATAGAATCATTCTGAAGAGGCAATTCCGTGACTGTTATTAGGTGTTCATTGAATAAGTATAAACAGGGGGAACGGGGGGCTCATGCCCCTCCCCTTAATTGATAGAAACGGGATTTTCATGCAGAATTAACAGTTTTCGTTCAAAATTTAGATATAGGATCATTCTGATGAGGCGAGTCCGTGGCTGTTATTAGGTGTTCATTGAATAAGTATAAACAGGGGGAACGGGGGTTCTAATGCCCCTCCCCTTAACTTGTATAAATGGATTTTTCAATCAGAATTGTCAGATTTCGTTCAAATATCTGAATAGTTTTGGAAGTTTAATAGTTAAGTATAAAAGAAAGGAATAACTCCTCTTAAATTATATAAATGCTAAATGGGTTTTTATTAAGAATTATCCGATTTTCTCTGAATTTTGGATAAAGATTTTTTAATATGATAAAGCATGTACTTGATAGTTTAGGAGGTTCAATGATTAAGTATAAAAAAGGAGAAAGGGGAGAGCTGTTTCCCCTTCTTAATTTTTTTTTTCGAACGGAATTAACGAAAATACAAGGCTGTAATGTACAATTAGTATGCGTAGCCTGTGAGCTCAATGCCATCAGTTTAACTGGGCAATATTCTTTTTATTATTGTTATGCTCAAAATATCATTAAAACTCTGAATTAAAGTTTTAAAATAAAATTTGAAATAGGATTTATAACGTAGTGTTTTATCGCTGAACTGTAAGTGTATGTTTACGTAATATAGCGTGGCATGTGACAGAGGAAAGGGAGGGGGTATGATGAAGTGAGACACTTTGTGACAAAGGCGGGGGGAGGGAGGGATGTAAAAATATTGAAAAAATTAGTGACGTAATTTATGGACAGTTCCTTAATAATAATAATAAATAAAAATAAAAAAGCTGTTTAATAAAATCTGAATTCTGCTAAATCACTTCTACTTTTTTAAAAACCTTACAAAAATATTTCCTGACTGCCTCAAAGCAGTTTTCGTAAAAACTTGCGAAATAAGAAGATTGTTTTGGTAAAATCTATATTAATAAAAGAACGGTGTTTATACTGTTAATAAAAAATTCTCCTTCGCGTACTTGAATGGCAGTTTCATGAATATCTGAAGACTTACCTTGTTTTGTGCGATAAAGACATTTTATTTTATACAAAGGATTTTTTGAGAATATTTACATTATCTAACAATGAAAAAGAATGATCAACTTGAAGTTAATAAAAGAGGAATAACCTAAGGCCATATTGGAGTGTTTTCTAAAGTTATATCTTTCGATAATTATTCAGGTATAACTTACTAATTGTTATAAACTAAAAATAATGTAGGCCGGGATGTGGTAACACAGACAATAACCTCATCGAGTTCACGGCTGAAGTTCTAGAATTAGTTAAAACTCGATTCGCATATTTAAACGCAATCGATTTGCCAATTTATATATTGGTGGAAAACATTTGAAAACTCGATTTTAGCGGTTGGCTCGTAAGGATTACTATTATATTTTCATGCACAAAAGGTATGAAAACATAGAAGTGTGGGAGCAGGAAAACATAATGATAAATTTATCATTCAACTACTAAAATCGGATTTTCAGATATTTTCCACCAAAATTTGACATGTTAGACCGATTGCGTTTTAATAAGCGAATCAAATTTTAAGTAATCCTGGAATTTCAGCCTTGAACTCAGTGGTCTGATTGTCTGTGCTGCCGACTCCCGGTCTAATAACATGCATATTTATGAATCGTCTAATTTCTACAATTTGGGTTTATTACTTGATATTTGCTCACTGACAAGGAAAGAGAGACATCTCACAAAAATGTATTTTGCGTTTTTCCATTAACAGGTCTATCGTAGGTGCGTTTTGCTACAAGAAAAGTTTCATTATTGTAGTTATACAGAAAATCGTTTTATTACGCTACATGTCCATTCGTGACACTACTAAGGAGGCAAATTGTGTGGAGGAAGTAAAGTTACTCAACCCTCCAAACTTCATTTATGTGTTCCTTGTTAAGCGTTTTATGCTTTTACACCTGCATGTAGAGGTAAGTGCTATAATTTTATGTTAGAGTAAGATCATGCGAATCCCATTTTGCATCCCCTGTGAAATTTATTTTTGTCGAGATGTGTCGATGGTGAGAAATAGTTACAATTGATTTTCGAATGTTATCTTGCAAAAAAAGCATAAGTTATTTTAATTATTAGCATATTTAAAACTTACTGTTTTTTTTTTTTTTAAGAATTTCAACGTATTTCTTTTCTTTAAAGTTTTTATTTTTCATAATACACACACACAAATAATAAAATGTCTATTTAATATAATTTATTTCGTAAAGCTTGGTATTCATAAAATAGTATACATGAATAAGACCAATTAATATAAAAATAAAATATCTTTCCAAAGAAATCTGAATATTATGCATATACATTTATACACACAACACACAAAGAAATTTTTGTTAAAATATTTTTATGTTTTTCTTTACTCACAAGAATTTAAGAGAAAATTTTCATATTTTTTACTGAAAGGTTAAAAAAAAAATTATATATATTTGATTTTTTAAAATTTTGTCTCCAACCTTCATGCAGCAGTTTAAACAACCGCTTTTAACATTTTAAGGTAATTTTGTTTTACTGACAAAGTTATGGAGGATATGAAAATATTGAACGTATGCCAAGATAACTTAAAAAAAATTACCTTTTTACCTGAAAAAATATAAGGGAAAGAGATGTTTACAGACTACTTTTTATGATTATAAAAATATATTAAGTATATGTTTTTGTATTGCACAAAGTTTTGTTTTCTTCTTTCATATGTTAATGAAGCATACATGTTTTGGAGTCTAATATTTCTGTTTTTAAGGTAGGTTGAAATTTACATTTATTACGAAACATTTATATTTATTTATTGGATTTTTGAGATAAACTTAATGCACTTGATTTTTTTTTCTTATTTCGATTTCATTTTTTTGAGAACATCCTAGGAAATTTCTTTTCAGTCTTTGAATGTAAACAGAGCTGTAAAATGTTATGTAAATATTCTTTTTTACTTGTCTAAGAAATAATGTATTAAAAAATGACATTTATGCATTGATTTGTTAAGAATTATTAACCTAGAGGGAAGTATTTCCCATATCCTGTTCTGGTTGGCACGATTGGCGAAAAAATCAAAAATGGCGCCGAAAATCCTTTTAACATCTGATCGATTTATCAAGATGGTGAAAAACATTGTCTTTAAATATTTATAAACATATATTTATTTAATAAACGTTATATGGCATATGTTAAAAAATAAATATGTTGTTTATATAATATTTTTATGTATATAAATTACATTATCTTTCTACACATGTAATTATATATAGAGATGTAAATATATAAATACAGAATACATACACCTATAAATAAACTTTATATGTTTCTATTTACATATTATTAAAATCTTATACGTATCATATATTTACTATATTTGTCAAATTAAAATAAAAGTTATAAACTGCTCCAAAACATATGCTAAATGCAAAAAACATGTGGATAAAGTCCATTCCAATAGTAAACAAGTAAGAAAAATCATGAGTTAAGCATAGATTATGAAACACTTTCCAACACTTCCTGAAATCTTTAATAAAACTTTGTTAGTTAGGGAAATAAGATGCTACTGTCCATAGCCAAATAAGTACTCTAATACTTTTGAACAGCCTTGTATTTGATCCATCGATTGATATATATATATATATATAGTATAATAGGAAAATTTAGTTTAGTAAGAAAATGCCTTACCAAGGAGACATGCGCCAAAAATCGTGCAACAGGACGCAGTCAAACCGGTATTTTCTTTGTTATCAGGGTGAAATTGTGGCATTTTGCACGTTTTTTCGTTCAATGTCTCACTGGTGTATGGCGCGCCTTAAACAGTACTGGACATAAAAAAATAAAACAACTTTCCCTTCAGATGGGATCTTCGGTACACTGTAAAAAAAAAGTGTCGATCTACTAAAAAAACTTTAGTGATCCTTGTAATTACTAAAAAATTTTTAGTAATCTTAGTCGGTTACAAGAAAATCTGTAAGAATTACTAGAAAAAAGTTAGCAACGAATAGAGTTAATAAGTTTATATTTTTAATAGCTATTACTAAAACTCACTTGGTGTGGCCTTGGTAGCATAGTGGTTATAGTAACGGAACCAGGCTAAAAGGTCCCGGGTTCGATACTGGCCTCTGCCGAATACGCCCCGAATGTATGCAGTGTAAGTACTCGTTAATAAAGGAATTATGAATATCCTGTCGAAGCAGTATGGATGTTGTGCTGGGGATTTGGTGCTGCCATCTATTGCGGTTTCGCCAAAAATCTTCCGCTCCAGAAGTCTGGATGCCCTTCGAGCCTACGTAATGGTTATTAAAAATAATTTTGGAGCTATTACTAAAATTTGCTTGGTGGCTCATACTAAAAATTTTTAAGTTAGTTATACAAAAAATTCTTTTGTTCAGTTTACAAAAGAAATGCTTGTTTCGCTTGCAAAAAAAAAGTTTGTAATGGTTACTAAAAAATTCTGTGGAATACAAATTTACTAAAAAAATTTTAGTAATCTCTTGAATTTTTTTTTACAGTGTAGCTATGATCTCCTATGGTTTTTTTTCTTTGTTTCTAATTGATGACCAGGACCCTACCTGCCGAATTACCTCAGCTTAACGGGTTAGATACCTGGTATAGGGCAAGGCTTTTAAAATAAAATTCTAAAAACCTTGGGTATAGGGGCGGGTGACCGTCTAATCGCCGCGTAGCGGCAAAAAACCTGATGTCTTCGCTTCACACGTAATCATATCTGCAGTACTTGCTTCTCGTTTGAGCTTACTTTGTTTTGCCGGTTGCAGCCCTCAGGGATTTATTTTTATTTCTCAACCACTGGATGTTTGTCTAAATAAGCCATTTAAAGACAGCCTCTGTTCGAAATGGACTGAATAGATGTCACTATAGATAGCTGTTACAAATGGAGGTAATTAAAAAAATGTTGACAAATGAACAACTATCTCTGAATGGGCGAAATAAGCTTGACTTGAATTACCACAAGAAATGCTTTCAAAAAATGTTGCATCAATAATGTGATGAATGGGAATGAGATTGGTGGCATTTTTGAAAAAAAGATCGTGATGATGATGATGATGATGATGATAATGAATTAGACACTGCTGATATTTATTTTGATATACCAATGAAAAAGAAAGTAAATTTGAAAAAAATGACTTGAAAATTCTGATATGACTTGCATAATGAATGATGATTGGTGACTATTTTCACTGTAAAAGAATGGAGTATTAAAGTATTTTCAGAAATTCATAAATATTTGTTATATTTTTATAGTTAAAAACTTTCTTATTTTAGAATATGAATTTTTAAAATTTCCTTAGACGTGTGTAAACGCCAACCCTATAAATGGATTTCCATTCATTTTCGTTGATGGAAATTTTTAAGGCGAGATCAGCCGCTGTTAAGAGATACAATGTCTGTTTTCATCTTTAATTAAAAAGAAAAAAAAAAAAGGAATAGTTAAAAATTTTGAAAACTTTTGTCTGTTAGTATTTCCTAACAATGCTAAAAGAAAGAATGAATGAAGACCTTTTGAATAAGATATTTGAAATGTATCATTTTAAATATGACGTACTTTTCACGAAAGTTCTCTTTCTCTTTGTAATACTCACATGAAAATAATTTATTTGTTAAAAAGGAAATATTATTTGCGCTGATTTAGAATACGCATCAATAGTTGAAAAGATTATCTCAAAATATGAAATAAATGCCTCGTGCAAATATATTTTTTAATTTAAACTGTTTGGCAATATTATAATTTGGGTCTTTTAAATATCTCGTAATTTTCTCCATTTTCGACTTTTAATGAATGATAATGAATTTATAAATTAAAAATTTTCTTTTACTTTTAAAATTCATGTGTAAATATAATTTTTATGATGTAATTTTTAATATTTCCTGCTTTTAACACACAACCATTTAATTCTAATTTGAAAGTTTTTTCTGTTTATAATAGCCATACGTATCAATATTTTTTTTTATTTGAAGGAAAAATTATTCTTTGCCCTGTTTTTAAATTTGGTAACAATTTAAAATAATATTTTAAAATATGTAAAAAATATCTCTTGAAATCCTGAAAATTTGAATTTAAAATGGAAAACTGTTTTAATGGAGCGATTTTGACCAACATAAGCATTAAATATCTCTTAAAATAATTATTCGATTTAAAAACTGCTTATATTAGCGTGTTTATCAAACATTTTTCTATAATACAACCAATTTTTATATTTTAATATCCAACAATTCTCTTATTATTAACGAAGAATGACTTCCGGTCGCAAAAAAATTATTGCCAGCGGCGTTGACAGCATTAGTTACTATTTTTTTTTAGAATTGAGAGAAAGCAAGGGAAATACATAATAATATTTAACTAGATAATCTTATAAATAAAACACACGCATATATTTATATATCTATACAGGGTGTCCCTGAACGTGTACAAACTTTGAGGGGTGGTAGAGAACACCATTTGGAACCACATTTACGTAGGAAAGTATGGGCGGAAACATCTTGTTAACCATTTCACAGACAGTGTTTTGTATATGAAACTACAAAAATTTTAATGCAAAATGAACATGTGTAATGACACCAGTATTTTAATATGATTTTTCCATATATTAAGTATGTGAATTGTCTGGTTTTCTTTTTTGCAAATGCATCTTTCCGCAAATTCTGATGTAATTCATTTTTTCCACATTTTAGCAACGGAAGTACTTTGCCCGTGAAAAGCTCAAAGAAACACAAAGACACAGTTATGACACAATGCGGAAAGCAGTGTAGAATGCTTTATTACACACACAGAAAAAAATTATATAATTTTAAAATAAATTTAAAATTATGTTTCTTTAAAATCAAGTACCTTAGAAGCTATCAGAAATAGCTAAAATGTGGAAAAATATGAATGACATCAAAAATCGCGGAAAAATGTACTTGCAAAGAAGAAAAAAAAATACATTTCACATAATTAATAATTGTAAAAATCATATTAAAATTCTGGTGTCAATGTTCATTTTGTATTAAAAATTTTGTAATTTCATAGACACACCACTGTCTGTGAAAGGGTTAACGAGTGAGGATGACGTTTCCGCGCATGCATTCTTATGTAATTGTGGTTCCAAATGATGTTCTCTACCACTCCTCAAAGTTTGTACACGAAGTTCTGGGACACCCTGTATATATCTCATCAATAATATATTTATGTGAGGACATGAGTTTCAAAACTTGCCTTATCCAGAAAATAAAATTTTGGGAAATCGACAAAAATCTATAAATTCATTGCAAACCAAGATTTTACAATGCCAGAAACGCATAAGAAAGGTTTTTTTCTTTTTTTTCAAATTGTAGTGTTTTTCCTATAATAAATTGTTAGCAAAAACACAATTTTTAAAATTTTGGATAAGGCGAGTTGTGAAAAAAACGTCCTTACACATACATGTAACCCGCATAAAAATCACCAGGTTTGTTTTCATTGCTGTTTATATAATTTGCTAACAAATTTTCATTTTGATAATCGAATTGCGCCAAGTTTTTACAATGAATGCCAATAAGGTTCTATCTTAGAAAAGTACCCAAAGACCGCTATCTTAACAATTAGACTCAAATTAATTTGTAACATATGGAATAAATTTAAGACGAACGCTATGCCTTTATTTTAATTTGCCTAATTTCAACATTAATATTTTTTATAATTTCAACAATTTATTAAATTCATTGATGTTTACTAAGTTTCAGTCACTTTAATAGTCAGGAAATGGATGTTTGTAACTTAAAATTCACATTTACTATTTATTTTCGAATAATCCGCATGTAAAAGAGGATGAAACATTTTAATTATTTGCTTATTTTAAACTGCAACTTTTTGAAAGAATTTTATATTTATGTGTTTGGATATTTCATTTTCTTACATAACGTAAAAAAGTTAGTTTATCTCTTAGGAAAATCTAACATTTATATAAAAATATGTATACGAAGTAGAAAAAACATAAAAATAAACCGTCAACCTTAATAAATCAAAAGCATTATACAAACACATTTATGAATATCAAAAGCAGCGCTCTTCTCTAAAAAATAACATTATTTCTTCTTTCATTTTTTACTCACCAGAACTTATGATAAAATTTCAAAAAAGTTTAAGCATAAAAAAACGCACACACAACTATATACTTTGCAAATTTTCATATTCAACGTCTATGCAGCAGTTTAAACAACCATTTTAGCATTTTAAAGCTCTGGTGTTTTGCTTGCACCTGGGTATGGAAAATATTGAACAAATGCCAAGAGAAACAACTTAAAAAATTATTTTTACCTGAAAAAAATGGAAAGGAAAAAGATATTCGCCGACTCCTTTTTTATGATTATGCAAATATATTCTTAGAGATTGAGAAACATGTTTTGTATTGGATAATTTCCCTCCCTTTTCTATGCTAATGATGCTTTTAAAATTTGTAGTTTAATATTTCAGATTTTAAAGCAGGTAGAAATAGATCTTTATTACGAAAAATATTTATTCATTGAATTTCTACTTAATGTATTTTATTTTTCTTTTGGAAATTTAGTTTTTCAAACTGATTCAAGAGAAAACTATTTTAGTGGAAAAAAAATACAGCTGTAAAAAATTTTGAATATTTAAATAGTCTTTTTTTTTTTTTTTGTTTGTTTGCCTAACGTTGGCTAACTCATTAAAAATTGAAAAATATTTATTGATATACCAAGATTTAAAGGTAAAACGACTACATACTTTTTCAATATTCAGTATGACGCCATATATAAATAACTATGTGGGCTTTCTGGTAAAGTGTTTGAATTAATTAATGTAAAGATTTAATGTATATTTTATTGGGTGTTCATTCCGTAATCAAAGTATGATTCATAATTCGAAGAAGCAAAAGTCAGGATAAGCAGTAGAATATTATTTTCGCATTTTATAATTATTTGTATTTTCACAAAATTTGTATCTTCACAGTTAGACTCAAATTAATTTGAAACATATGGAGTAAATTTAAGACGAACGATATGTCTTTTGTTTTAATTTGCTCAATTTCAACATTAATAATTTTCCTAATTTCAACAATTTATAAAAGTTATTAATGATTACTAAGTTTCAATCAATTTAAGTGTCAGAAAATGGATGCTATAATATATTTTACATTCATATTCACTATTTCTTTTCGAATATCCGCTTGTAAAGGGGGATGAAACATTTTCATTATTTGTTTATTTTAAATTGCAACTTTTTGAAAGAATTTTATATTTATGTGTTTGGATATTTCATTTTCTTACATAACGTAAAAAAGTTAGTTTATCTCTTAGGAAAATCTAGCACTTATATAAAAATATGTATACGATGTCGAAAAACATAAAAACAAACCGTCAACCTAAATAAATCAAAAGCATTATACAAACACATTTATGAATATCAAAAGCAGCGCTCTTCTCTAAAGAATAAAATTCTTTCTTTCTTTATTTTTTACTCACCAGAATTAAAAATAAATTCTCAAAAAAATTTAAGCATAAAAAACATACATACAACCATTATATACTTTGCAAATTTTCATATTCAACGTCTATGCAGAAGCTTAAACAACCATTTTAGCATTTTAAAGCTCTGGTGTTTTACTTGCGCCTGGGTATGGAAAATATTGAACAGATGCCAAGAGAAACAACTTAAAAAATTATTTTTACCTGAAAAAAAATGGAAAGGAAAAAGATATTCGCCGACTCCTTTTTTATGATTATGCAAATTTATTCTTAGAGATTGAGAAACATGTTTTGTATTGGATAATTTCCCTCCCTTTCCTATGCTATTGATGCTTTTAAATTTTGTAGTTTAATATTTCAGATTTTAAATCAGGTAGAAATAGATCTTTATTACGAAAAATATTTATTCATTGAATTTCTACTTAATGTATTTTATTTTTCTTATGGAAATTTAGTTTTTCAATGAGATTCAAGAGAAAACTGTATTAATTTTCAAAAATAAATATAGCTGTAAAAAGTTTTGAATATTTAAATAGTCTTTTTTTTTGTCTAATGTTGGCGAACTCATTAAGGGTGTGTTTTGATTCAAACTGCTTATTTTCCGATTTATTTTTGAATTCATTATTGCTCTCAAATAGACCAAACTTTCAAAATCTCTTATTTGGAAAGTACACAAGGTGCCGTGATTGTCGATTATTTGATAAATGCAGAAAATATTCCAAAAAAAGCAATCAAAAACGGCATTTCGAACCGATTTTTCCCAAGCGGGAGATCTGGGAACGAAAAAAAAGGGTCATACAGATAAAGTAATTGTTTATAACTCAAATTTTAATGAATGGAGCGTAAAAAGACATCACATCACGGCACCTCATACGTCCTTTCAAGAATCCCTTCAGCAAGTTTTATGCTTCTACTTTTAAAAATGTGCCTGAAATTGTATCGGAAAATTTCAAGCTGTTGAAGGTGGAAAAGCGTTTTTTCAAATACATCCTTAAAAATTGAAAATTATCTATTGATATCCCAAGATTTAAAGGTAAAATGACAACATACTTTTTCAATATTCAATTTAACGCCATGTATAAATAACTATGCAGGTTTTCTGATAATGTTTTTGAATTAATTAATGTAAAGATTTAATGTATATTTTATTTGGTATTCATTCCGTAATCATAGTATGATTCATAATTCGAAGAAACAAAAGTCAGGATAGCAGTAGAATATTATTTTCGCATTTTATGATTATTCTCTATTCCTATTAATATTAATATTAGAACACATATAGAAACTTGTAATAAAATATTTTTTAATGCCTCGAGGCCTTAACATAAAAAAATTGTATAAAATAAAAAGATTGCTTTGATAAAATATAGAATAAAAGAAAATGGTTTTCACATACTCAAGAAACAAGATATTTTTCGTATAATCGAATGGCAGTTTCGTGAATATGCGAAGATTTTTTTTGTGATGATTGATAAATAGATTTTATCTTTTATGTGCAAATATTTTCGTCATAATAATGACAAGAGTGTTATATATTGATTTATATACGGCTTGAAGTCTAATAAAATATGCTACAAAAGAGTAGTTTTACATATTCAATTTAAAAAAAAGTGTTATTGGCATACTCGAATAGAAGTTTCATGGCTATTTGAAGAATTTGTCTATGTTGATATATGCAAATGTTATCTTTTATGGGCAAATATTTCCATCGTCTAACAATAGCAAGAATATTATAAATTGATTTATATTATCAACTTGAAATGTAGTCAAATATACTATTTAAAAAAAAAAAAAAAGGTTTTTACGCAGTCGGAAAAAAAAATGAAAAAAATGTAATTTAACAAAGTACAACGGTTATTTGGAAACTTATATTTTCAAAGACTAAAATTTTAGCCTTATAAATAAATTCTATATTTTAAAAAAAATAATAAACATCATTTTTATGATGACCAAAAAGTGGTTTACGTAATAACAGAGTCCTATATTGCGCGTACGGCATGGATTGACAATTAATATTCCTGTACGAATCATTTACAAATTTTAAATGAAATTTTAGTTTTACAAGTTTTTGGTACTTCAAATTTTTAAACTTCTAACATCAGACATTTTCAATTTTTATACCATCGTATAGAGAAAAAAATGTATTTTTAAATGCAACTCGTTTGAAAGCTGTATCTCAATTTGTTTTTAGGTTATTAATTTTTTTGTAGTTTTTTTTAATACTATTTTCGTCATCTTGGCAACAGAAGTATTTCATTTCCGGACATTAAGCATGGACCAATCAGAAAAAGAATAAAATAAAAAAAAGAAGTATTTCATTTTTGGATATTGAAAATGGACCAATCAGAAAACGAATAAAAGTTGCGGAATTCAAGCAATAAAAAGATTAAGATACATTTCAGATTTTTCAATTCTCTACCGAGGACAACAACTATTTTCCAAATAGCTGAAAAAAATAGTCAGATGTGGCAATCGCAAAATTTTCTTCTATCTTATGTATGTTAATACTTCCTGAAAAATGCAGCATAGAAGCACCACACGTTAGGTGGTTTAAACCAAAATCTATATTCAGCAACAATTTATATCAACTTACAACTGATTCTGAAGTTTGATAAAAATACGTGCATTAGTTTTTGAGATAGAGCTATTGCAAAATCTTAAATAAAATCTGAATAACAGCGCCACCTGTTGGGTGATGTACACCAAAATAAATCAGGATAATTCTTTATCAGGTAATAACTGAATCTGAAGTTTGATGAAAATCCATGCATTAGTTCATGAGATACATTCATTACGAAATCGTGAAAAATGCAGCATAGCAGCATCATCTGCAGGGTGATTCACACCAAAAACTAAACAACACTAATTTATATCAAGGACTAACTGAATCTGAAGTTTTAGAAGATTTCGTGCATTAGTTTTTGATATAGAGCTGCAGGTGACGGTGCCCGGGCAGGGTTCGAACTGGAGAACCCACGGTCAGTAAGCGAGCGTCTTATCCGCCGAGCAAAAGGGTACCTCAGTCGCTTCCTGCGAGAAACTCGTTTTATTGACCGCGTACGATGGCCGCCACAGTACTCCACCCCCAGTGAGAAGAACGTCGCGTTGACGTTCGACGAGCGATGTGCACTCGTGTTGCGCTGGCGCGTGCCAGATGCGTTGTCGTTGTCGTGCTGCCGCCGATTGCACGTGTGAGCCCTCGATGATGCGCGGCGTGGCAGGCTTTGCTTGCTGTGAGCGTGTGAGCGTTACACAGACTTTGGTCGTGTGCTCTGAGTGTTACAGAGGCTTTCGTGCTGCGAGCGTTTCGCAGGCTTTGGATGCTGGGGGTGTTTTCAGTGCTGCCATCTGTTGAACTAGAGCGAAGGTGGTGAAGTGTGTTCGTTTGTCCAAGGTCACCAATGCAGGTGAGGTGACCGGGCAGGGTTCGAACTGGAGAACCCACGGTCAGTAAGCGAGCGTCTTATCCGCCGAGCAAAAGGGTACCTCAGTCGCTTCCTGCGAGAAACTAGTTTTATTGACCGCGTACGATGGCCGCCACAGAGCTGTTGTGATAATCACGAATAATGCATCTTGGCAGCACCACTTACTAAATGATTTGCACCAAAACGTAATTAGCATCATTTTATATCAAGTATTAATTAAATCTAAAGTTTTATGAAAATTCATGCACTAGTTTTTGATATATGGCTATTGTGATAAAATTATGAATTATGCAGCATAGCAGCGCCACCTCTTGAGCGATATACACCAAAAACGTATCAGATCTAGTTTATATTAAGGTCTAACATAATCTAAAGTTTTGTGAAATTCCGTGCATTAGTTCATGAGATAGATCGCCGACAAACATTTCATCACATGCACACAGACGTACAGTCAGACTGACTTATTATATATATATATATTTATTTTTGAGTCACTGAGTTTGTTTTTTTAAAGCAGAATTATTCGATTTGCTTCAATTTTGATATACTGGTTTATTCCGATATGGCGCTTCTCTGATTAGATTTGGAAGTTCATTGGTTAAATATAAAGGAGAGGTAGGGGCTAGTTCCTCCCTTTAATTTAGATAAATTGGTTTTCATGCATAATTATTCAATTTGCTTCAAATTGGATATACCGGTTTATTCTAATATGGCGTTTAGTTGATTAGATTTGGAAACTCATTGGTTAATTATAAAGGGGAGAATGGGGGCTTTAATTTATTTTCTGAGGGACATTATTTTTTGATAAAGGGTATAATATGCAATTAGTGGGAATAGCTAATGAGCTCAATGCCATTAAATTAACTGGGCACTCTTTTTATTCTGTTATTCAGCCACAGGTGATAAATCGCCAAATATTCTTTTTTGTTAAAATTATATGTGACTTAAAACAACAGTGTATTTAATTATATGCCATACCATGCTAAACAATGTTAAAGAAGGTCTGGTTGTGAAAGTGCAGTAATGCAATGTTTTAAACACTAAAAAAAAGTCAAAAATTAAATAAAAAAAAAATAAAATAAAGAGTTTAATAATTGTAGAAAACACTCTTTTACCAAATAAGAGTTTAATAATAATTAAATTATAATTATGTGTTGTGAAAAGAATTTACAAAACCTGTATAGGCAGCTTAAATTATATTTTATTCCTATTACCATATTTCGAAAAAAGGATAAAAAAATTTATGTATTTTTAATAAATTAATTGGTTCGCGCTTTCTACGAAATTTAAAAAAGCAGAGAAATTTCCATAATTGATAAAAAATTAATGTATTATAACGATTTTTTTTTCAAAGTTACAATCGCAGTTATAAACTTAGACATGATTTTCAAGAAAAATTTTGATCGCTTTAAAAGAGTGTATTTTTTTAAAAACTATTTATAATTTTATATTCAGTATATATATATATATATATATATATATATATATATATATATATATATATATATATATATATATATATATATAATATTAAAAGTTATAAATTTCTTTTTTTATAAAGTCCACAGTTTTCTCAAACATTTTATCCTGAACGACGGAAGAAGATACATCTGTTTATTATAGTTTACTTAGAAAAGCCTATGTTTATAAAATATAATATACACATGATCTTGAACAATATAAAAATAAATTGTCTTATTAAACAAACCAAAGTGTTATGCAGAAACATTTATAATTGTTATATACAGCGTTTCTTTCCCCATTGAAATGTGATTAATTTTTTTTCTTTATTCTTAACTCAATAGAATTTAAGAAAAATTTTCCATACTCCTCTTAAAGTACAATGTATATATATATATATATTAGTCTGTACATATTTGACTTTGTAATATTCATTTCCAACGCCCATACAGCAGTTTAACTGAGCTCATTTTAATATTTTAAAGCTCTGGTGTTTTACTTATTGGGCTATGAAAATATTGAACGTATGCCAAGTGAGACAAACTTAAAAAATACATTTCATCTAAAAAAAAAAAAAATAAAAAAAAATAAAAAAAAATAAAAAAAAAGACAAAAAGTGAAGCGGAGAGATATTTCTTGACTATATTTTTTATGATTATACGAGAATATTATAAGACATTGACAAATATGGGTTTCAGAAGTTTATTTTTTCTTTGATATGCTAATGATGCTTTTAAAGTTTGGAGTTTAAAATTTTAGGTTTTTAAGGCTGGTTAAAATTTACATTAATTATGAAACATTCATATTTATTTTCTGAATGTACCGGGTGTCCTAAAATTGATTGATTGATTTAAAAAATTTAATAAATAATTTGCAAATGGTGACAACTATATGTATATTTTTTTCTAGAAAGGTTATGTAAGATATTAGGATTTTCTTACAGCGATTTTCGGTTTTAGTTGTAAATAGCACCAAAACATGGCGCTGCAAACAATAAGTCGAATTTTTTCGAATAAATCGAGATCCAGTTTTTTGGCCTGTAGCATTGGTGTGAAAGAAGGAGATAAATATGGTTTGGATCTCTTCAACATTGCAATCTTCTTCTTAAGGACTCCCTCCATATATTTAACCTTCTTTTGCATGGATTCTGGGCAAAGAGAGAGACCAAAAAACTGGCCCTCGATTTAACGTCTATTGTTTGTAGCGCCATCTATCGCCGCTATTTTGAAATAATACCCGAAATCTCAGTAAAAAACTCCTGACACCTTCCACAACCCTCCTGCAAGAATTTTTTAAATAGCTGTTACCATGTGTACTTTAATGAATTTTAAAATCAGCCATTCCATTTTAAGACATATGGTTTAAATCAAATTTAATAAGCTTGCATTGTTCCTTATAGCATTTATTTTTAATATTAAAAATGTCTATTATCAAGCTTTAAATGTAAAAGAAAAATATAGAAATTTTGTAAATTTCAAGCATTTTCTTTAATTTATCTAAGGAAATAACCAGCCAAACTTCGAAGTTTAATCATTGAGAAGTTAAGAATTATTAGATGTTTTATTAGGTAACTTAAATTTAGATGTGCTTTTGAAACAAGTAATTTTTAAAGGAAAAAGAAACTTGGAGTTGTTGTTCCTTACTTTCGAGCTTGTGGTTACCCTGTATTGTTACTCACATTAGAGTCATATTGTACTCATTTCGGAAGAAAAAAGATAAGCGCTCACCCAAAATTGGGTTATTCGACTCGGCTCACAACTCTACGCCATTGACAACAATGACTTCGTAAATATCGTTGATTTTTACACACAGTAGACATTGAATGGCAATATTTTTGAGCGAAAACATTATCTTTATTTGGTGATTTAAATTCCATGACAAAATCAAACAAAAATTGCTATTTTAGAAAAAAATGTAAAATAAATGTGAATTGCAAGTTTTGTATATTAAAGATGAAAAGAACTCTGGTTTTAATGGGTTAAGAACATTTCCGAGGATAAAAAAAAATTCATATAAAAAAAAAAACTTCGATACATTGCATGTATAAGCAGCTGACATGTTTTCTGGGAAAAAAAAATCCGTTTCTCTATATTAATCAAGCGACTGTCAGCGATAACTTCAGCGATCAATCCCTGTCTTTCCACTGCAAATTTCAGCTGTCATGAATTCCTGAAGTTTGCTTTTTCTTTGACTAAAATACTTCTTCAGTCCTGTCTCCACGTTTTTTTTTTCTTACTCTATTTTGAATTATTAAGTTAATGCAATTACTGAGTTTTGTTTTAATTTGAGTTGCAAGGCCAGCTTGTATCGCAAGATTATTTTATGTTATACTTATTTTGTTTTAATTGCCAAGATTGTAATACTGTTTTATTTTTCGAGTGAAAGTTCACTCTGGTTATGTTGCATATATTTTAATTAATTTCTAATTGGCTTTTTCTGAGCTGGATGGCCGGATTGAGGTTTAGCTGGCGGTGAAGGGGGATTTTCCTCCGTAGCAAACAGCCTATGCCAAATTTGGTTGGCGCTCCGGTTGGATGATTCAAGTCATGTCTCCAGTTCTTATTTTTCCTATTATCCAAATTAAATACGGTAACTCAGTATAGGCTATTCAGCCCTCTTCCCCAGTTTTGTGACATATGGCGGATTTTTTATTTAGAAATATCAAATTCACATAAAAAAATTAATATCAATTTCCTTTTATTTTAATTATTGAATATCTATCATCTTAAAAGAAAAATAACTGTTAAAACTTACTGGTGAGAATTCGGAATGCCTAAATAAAATATCAGCCAGATGTGGCAACATTGCTCTACCTCCCTTCCCTTAGAATTTAGCTTTCATCTTTACTCTTATAGTGTTATAGTCCAAGAGCCGACAGCTCAAAAGCAGAAGGTATCAAGCACAAAAGAAAGGCTTTATTTTATGGAATAGTAGAAATAGAGGAATCTAAAGATCCATGCTTGCTGGAAGTGACGTGATGCATAAGGCAAAAATTAATACCACCAGTAGTCGACTCGTAAATTTATCATTGTGTTTGTTCTACAATCAAAGATGTAAAACCATGGAGAACTGGAAGCGGGAAAAAACTAGTCGTGGGTGGCCACCGTAATACTTACCCATCATGGATATGCATAATATAAAATGTGAAAATAAAACATGTGTAAACTACTTATAAAATGTATTGCAGTTTCAAAACAAAAACTAAACGCATATTTAAATATTTTTAATATACATAGTAATGCTCTCTTAATGAATTGCTGATGAATCAAATTATATAAAACTGCAAGCTGCTGAAGTAGTACTGAATTGTGTAAAAGAAACATATTTATAAATACAAAAATAATAATCCTATTAAATGACAGTTTACTGCATCGGATTAAATGTCTCGTTTGCAATTAATATATATGTTACAGGCCAAACCCGATTTTAGGCCAAACTAGATTAGTCTAGGCCAAACTGGTCTATCCTAACGCCCATCGGATAAACTAGTTTTTCCTAGGCCAAACCGGTCTATCCTAACGCCCATCGGATAAACTAGTTTTTCCTAGGCCAAACTAGTCTATCCTAAGGTCCATAGGACAAACTAGATTTTCCTAGGCCAAACTAGTTTGGCCCAACTCTTATAGGATAAACTAGCTTAGACTGCTGTTTATTGGTCTGAACTAGTTTATCCTAGGCCAATTCAATTTGGCATGATTTTATTGAATTCAATGACCGCCTCAACGCCAACATTCTTGTTTGTCCTAGGCTGATCTAGTTTATCCTAGGCCAATGTAGTTTTACTTGTTTTTAGCTCACGGGCGTCAAAGCCAGAGAAATAATGGCTCACAGGTTCTGTATGTACGCATGTATATATACATGTATGTACGTACGTATGTACGTACGTATGTGCGTAACGAGATAACTCTTGATAGAAATAATGTAATTTGACATGTTTTTAACTCATAAGGCTACCAAAGCCTGAGAACTAATGTGCCCGTAGGCTCTGTAACTATGTATGTACGTAAGCACATAACGCAATTATTCTTGATAGAAATAATCGATTTGCATCAAACTTTCAATATAGCTTTATTCTTATAAGGAGCTTGTTGGATTTTTTTTTTGGAGGTCATTGGAGAAGAATAAATAATGGTGGTTGGGGGGGGGGGACGAGAGGCTGATTTGCCCCTTCCCTTAATTCAAATAAATGGGTTTCCATGCATTATAAGCATATTTTATTCAACTTTTAGATATAGGAGCATTCTCTTGAGGGGCCTCCATGATTAGTTGTGAATGTTCATTGCTTAAGTATAAAGGGAGGGGGAATAGAAGTAACGCCCCATAATTTATGTGAATGCTTTTTTAATGCAGAATTTACTGATTTGCTTCAAATTTTAGAAATAAATTCATTCTTGTAAAGCGCTTCCCAAATTAGTTTTGGTGGTTAATTGAATAAAAACAACGAGAATAACGGGGGATCCTGCCTAATTTTGGTAAATATGTTTTTCATGAAGAATTAACCGATTTGCTGCAAATCTTGGATTTGTTCATTCTAATGAAGTGCTTCACTGACTAATTTTGAAGGTTCTTCAGTTAAATATAAGGGGAAAACTTACAATTTCTTTCTTTCCTCAAATTAGATAAATTGGTTATAATACAGAATTATCCAATTTGCTTAAAATTTTGGACATGAATTCATTTGGTCAGGCGCTTCTTTAAATAATTTGAGTTTTTCTTTTGTTTAAGCATAATGGGGTAGTGGACGTTTTATCACATTCTTTAAATTAGATAAATAGGTTTTTATGCAAATTTATCCGATTTGCCGTAAATTTTGAATGTAGATTTTTAAGGCAAATCCCTAAATTGTTTTGAGGGTTTAATGATAAAGTATAAAGGGAGGAATGCGGTATTACCCTTTTTAAATCAGATGAATTGTTTTTTGAGCAGAATTATCTGATTCGCTTCAAATTTTGGATAATTGTTTAATTTTATAAAACGTATCTGTAATTAGTTTTGGGGATTCAATGGTTAAGTATAATTGGGGGAAATAGAAAAAAGTAATCGAACTTACTTTATTTTTCGAGGGTGTTATTCTTTAAAAAAAAAAATAAGGCTGTAATACACAATTCGTGTAAACAGCCTGTGAATGCAAAGCCATCACTTTAAATAGGCAATATTCTTTTTAATATTGATCCCGACTACTGCTCCATAGCTAACCTTGTGCAAAGTGGTTTTGTTATCACCCTTATATAATGTATTTTATTCGAAGGGTTGTAGAATACTGTCAGAGGTTTGCAAGGGCCGGAATTTCCTGCCAGCGCCCCGCGTGACCTGGCCGCCAGGCCTCTGAATTATGTTGTATTACCTACATTGCCCTTTCTTTTAGAGTTGTGCATTTTTATTGTTTAAGTCTAAAATTTAGACTTAAACAATAAACATCCACAGCTAATCACGGAGGCGCCTTGTCACAATGATCCTATATTTAAAATTTAAAATGAAAACTGATAATTCTGCATGATAAATCCATTTCTTTAAATTAAAGGTGGGGGATTAGCCTCCTGTTCGTCCCCTTTTCTTCCTATCCAATGAATTCCCAAAATTAATCAGAAAAGTACCTTATCAGAATGAACTTACATCCAAAATTTGATCCAAATTGGATATCTCTATCAAGAGTTATCGCGTTACGTACATAAGTACGCACATACGTACATACATGCGTACATACATGCGTACATACATACATACAAAACCTGTGAGCCCATTATTTCTCTGGCTTTGACGCCCGTGAGCTAAAAACACGCAAAACTACATTGGCCTAGGATAAACTAGATCAGCCTAGGACAAACGAGGATATTGGCGTTGAGGCGGTCATTGAATTCAATAAAATCACGCCAAATTTAACTGGCCTAGGATAAACTAGTTCAGACCAATAAACAGCAGTCTAAACTAGTTTATCCTATAAGAGTTAGGCCAAACTAGTTTGGCCTAGGAAAATCTAGTTTGTCCTATGGGCCTTAGGATAGACTAGTTTGGCCTAGGAAAAACTAGTTTATCCGTTGAACGTTAGGATAAACTGGTTTGGCCTAGGAAAAACTAGTTTATCCGATGGGTGTTAGGATAGACCGGTTTGGCCTAGGCCAATCTAGTTTGGCCTAAAATTGGGTTTGGCCTGTAACATATATATCTTTGAATTGAAATCTGAATGAAATACAGGGTCACAAAAAATCGAAGAATGTGAAAAACAGGATTACAAATATCTCGGCAACTAATAATCCGATCGACTTCGTTTACTATGCAGAATTTGTGTTATTTTGTTGTCTTTTATTTCCACTCCTTAAAATAAATAATAAAAAAAATCGAAAATTTTTATATACTTTTCATCAGAACGAATTTTTTGAGAGTCCAAAAAAAAAAAAAAAAAAAATAAATAAATAAATAAATAAATAAATAAAATAAAATAAAATAAAAATGGTTTCGGATAATCGAGGTTACTGATATTAAATAGGCTTCGTTCCATTTGTACATACTAAATGTAGACAAAATTTCAAGTCTCTATCTCAATTTGTTCGAGAGATAGATCGTTTACAGACACACAGACAGACTGACAGACGGACGGACGGCAATTTTTTTTCGGAAAATATGTTTTTCGGAATCTCCACTATCTGAAACGTGTAAATCCATCAAAATATTCTTTTCGATTTTACAAACGATTGCAAGACTTACCCTGTATTGCATATGATGGGTAAGTAATAATGATGAGTCAACCTCTGATGGTATTAATTTTTGGTTTATGCACCACTTCACTTCCGACAGATATGGATCATTATATTCCCCTATCTGTACTCTGCGAGGAAGCAAAGGATTTTTTTTGTGCTTGATACATTAGATTTTTGCGATGTCGGCTCTTAGGCTAAAACAAGCAATACTTACAGAAACAGGATACAGACTAAGGAACTATAACTAACTTTACAAATTAATAATTACACAAAGCTAATTTTTCTGACATCGGTATTTATTGTGTGCATGCTTCTCTTTTCAATACCAAACACGTCCTAAAAACCTAAACAACATACATAAAGTGCATGGCAATCTGAGTATATTTATGCGACTTAGGATACGGACATTAATGCGTATGATTTATTGCTTAAAGATAATGAATATTTCGTATTATTAATATTTGTTACACTGAAAAAATATGAAGTACTCAAAAATGAGTAAGTTGATGTAGTCATATTGAATTGAGTATGTTTGGATCAAAAATGAACACATTGCTTTCTCAATTTTGAAACAGCATATGTTATCAAATCCAAACAAATGGTAATTTTCCACCCAGCATTGATTTATCTCATTCATGGCGGCATAAAAGATGCTTATTAATGTAAATATTAAATTATGCACAGTATTTTTAAATAATTTTAAAGTGTACTTGTAAATCACAACTCTTGTCATAAAAATGTTCGATTTGGGTATTTTACTTATATTTTTACTATTTCTCTTAACAAATAATCAATTAAATGATTATTATTCATAATTTTAAGCAAGAAATAAATACTAGTATATTTTCACTTTAATTTATAAATTCAGGGGGCAGATAATAGTGATTTATATTTAAACACAATCATGGAATAAAAAATGAGTACATGTGTTTCTCAGTTTTGAGAACTTTTAGATCGGAGCTATTTTGGTTATGTGAAGTACTTAAAAATGAGTACTTTTTACTCAATTTTGAGAACCCTTTTTTTTCAGTGTAGCATTGAGTAAAAGTAAAAATGAATATAATAACACCGTTAATCTAATTTAAGATACCAAAAATAGTTTTATCATTTCTTTTTATTATATCCGTCTTTTGAGAGGGAAAAATGGGGGAAATTCCCATTATGGCCAGGGTGGGTCATTTTAAATTTCATTTCTAATTTCAAAGTTTGAAGTGACTTCAACCGTACATATATATTTTACGAACATAATTTTGTTTCACTTTTTTTTTCTCCCATTAATCCATTTCTTAGTAAAAATAAATATGTTTTTATTTATTTTTTTATTTTAATTATTTTTTGTGATTTTCCAGGTTTTTTAAAAATTGCAATTATTATATATAAAATATGTATAAATAAATATACATTATATAACATATAATAATTTGATAGTTTTTTTTATTTCATTTTTCTAAAAATTTACAAAAAGGGCCATAATGAGAACGGGATGTCCCATCATGACCCATATGACATTTTTTACATTTCAGCTTATATAATTTTTAATAATATAACCACAAGTACAATGTCTTTTCTTTTATTTACCATATTAATCATCTAAGACCCGCATAAATAATTTTTGTAAAAAAAATAATATTAACATTGTGAGAAAAGCAACCAATCATTAGGTGGGCCAAAATGGGGCTAGGTTCCTTAGCAGACATCGTAAATAGAACACGGTCTTTCAAAATTTGATAAAACATCTTAACCTCTTGAAAACTGAAGTTAAAACAACACTACCAAATACGCAGTTATTTCTTTTGGACAGGCAAACGGACGCCATAGATAACAGAGAGATCCCTTTTCTAAAATTGATACTTTAGGAAACTGGTGGTCATTTAGATTCACAGACATAGACATAAAATTATTATAGCCCCCTTAAAAGGTCATTTTAACTATGAATAATATAAATTATTCGATAATAAATCAATGGACTTTAAACAAGTAAAAGATCTGCAATCCGAAAAAAATACATATATTGTAAAGGATTTAAGTTATGAAATTTTATTATTTTAATGGCCATACTGTCTCGAAGGCATTTTGCAAACTCAGATGCTAACATTCACTTTATGAGAAATAATATAAGAACAGCCAATTATTAATTTTGTAAAAAAAAAAAAAAGAAGAGGCAGACCGTTTAGTTTTTTTTTATGAGGAAAAGAATAGAGGTGCATATTTGTGTACCTCAGATATGTAGAGGATAAATAAACCGATAGTTTGATGTGTCAGTCTCAAAACGTTCTTCGATTTCATACCTTTCTTTCTTATTTAAAAAAAAAAAAAAAAAACTTTGAGTCTTTTTTGTCAATGAGTGCTTAAAAATCTTTCAAAAGTGTGGAGGGGGTGGGGGAAGAGAAAAGAAATCGTAATGAAGTCTGATCAGTTGGTCGACTCAATCATTGGGTCGATTATATCAAAAAGAGTGAGAAATTTTAATTTTTACAAATATGCGAACTAAACCCAGATTATAGACAATTGGACGATTCAGTATTATTTTCTTTCAATTGCTGCCGCGCTTGTCACGAAAATAAAAAATAATTCGCTATCATAGCACGACCTTCAGACCAATTTTCTGCGAAATTTTATACTAAATTTTATATTTAAAGAAAAGCGGAAAAAAATCTATTACGCTATTTCTTTCATTATAGATAAAACAAAGCAAAATAATAATAATAATAATAAATAATAATAAATAAATAATAACGAAAAATATGGAAATATTTGATGCATATGTCAACTGACCCCAAAATACTGAAATGAAATTTCAGTATATGCGTATAGCACAGTTTGAAACAAAAAACGGTAAAAACGATAGGATAAATTAAAACTTACTAAATTTTATTTTCGTTTTCGATGTCAGTAAAATTCGATGGCAACTGATGAAAAATCTTACTATTATGTTCTTTAGTTTGTGCACTGGGTCTTATATTTACTTCGCTGTCAGTGGTATTTTTTAACGAAACATTTTTTCTTATCGTAATCGGTATTTTCAAGTACTAAGTATAACATGGCTAATTAGGTACTCTGAAACACTTATTCAAATGATCTAATCTTTGCATTTCGCCTTTCTTGCTTTGTACAACCACAGCATCTAAACACTATCTAAAAAGACTAAGGCAAAAAGGTTTTGATTATATTTGCTTGTTTTATCTAGGCTTCATTCTTGCTAATCATTGCAGACACATTTTTCCAGACACCAGATTTCGAGGTAGGAGTGCAGCTGAAGGGAAGAAGAAATTCTAATTTAATGTAACATACATTATTCTGTATAAACGAATTGCGGCAATTAAAAGCATGAAAAAAAAAAATCAAAAATGACAAAAATGAATTAAAGTACAACTATTTGTACAGCCATGCCTTTACAATCACAACAAAATGAAAAGGAAAAATCTAATTTGCATAAGCATCCTGTTACACAATCCAAGCAACAAATCTTGTGAGAGATCATGTTGACGAGGTCATGTGCGCTGAAATTTCTTTAACTAAACTTTTTTAATGACGTATGAATGATTTAAATTCCGTTCATACACCGACGCGTTGAGAGGCCTTTTCCCGTCCGATGTGACGTCCCTACGTGCGACCCGTATGCCTGAGACTAGAAAAAGGGGGGGGGGGAGAGAGAGATGAAAAATCGATACTGGATAAATTTAAAAGGAAAATTACATAAATTAAGTACACCAAAAAGCGAGAAGGGAGGGCTCGGGGCTATGAGTCTACCGAACGACTGCAGCTACGTCGAGCTGATTATTACTATTTTCAAAAGACTGTTTATAAAACTTTTGTAGAATACGCTATGCATCGTTGTGCGTTTTGTGTGCGTAAAGAAAATCAGATATCGACGCGCATCATAAATAATATGCATCATGATACTTGATCTAAACGTATAACAAAAATTCAGATATGGTTCCATCCATAAATGATGCCACGCGTTTTTTTCCAGATTTTTGACTCCCTCCCCCCTTTATCACAAAGTGTCACATTTCACTTTGCCCCCACCCCTCTCTTGTCACATGTCACGCTATATTACGTAAACATATACTTGCAGTTCAGGAATAAAGCGACATTAAATATATATATATATATATATTTCTGGTCAAAAAACTTATTGACATTTTTTTCCCATGTAGAGTAAAAAAATAAACAGAGGAAACTACATTTTCCTTTTACTGCATGCATGACAATCTGTCAAGCAAGTATTCCGATTATTAAATTGTATCTTTCACTTAGTGCAGTGATCAATCGAACACGAACATTCAATCATTTCACAATATTTCTTTCATTCATCGATACACGAACTACCCTGTTAAACCAAGCGAAATATGAATTATTTTTTCATGTTCCAAATTCGACAGAAGGCATGATACGTTAATAACTTTTATTGTTTGAAGCAATTGGAAAAAGATACTTTATATCTATGCATTATTATTATAAATGTTTAATATTTGACATGAGGACTTTCACATTAAAAAAGATCAGAAAAAACTTTTGATGGAATAATGTTTAAATATATTAGACTAAATATTAGAGCATACTCAGCTTATGTGCTTGCGCATTAATGTATAATAACTCATACATTTCTATTCTCTGTAACTAAAGTGACATTCAATAAAGAATTTATACAGTCGAGTCTCCCTTTAACGAAACTCCATACATCGAATTTCTCTATATAACGAATTCTTAGTAGGAACGGTCCCATTTTCCTATGATTACATTAAAAACAGTCTCTATATATCGGAATATCTACCTCCATATAACGAATATTTTTATAAAATGCTCTTTATTTATTCAGTTTTAAAAAAGCTTCGAAATTACATGGAATGTATTTTCCATCACTTATTTCTGATTTATCGTTCATTACTGAGTTTTTTATATTATTTCTATCTTTGAATCTACTTGTTCTCTAAGTCCAACGAATTAATCCCTCCCCCCTCCTTCTCACACACCTTCCAATACCCTTCTCAAAATAGTGTCAATTGGATTGTTATACATATAAGAGCGGGATCAATGGGGGTAACTTTTGAATTGGTGGTGAATTTGAAATTCTTTGGGGGTAACTGCTAAAATTTGAACATTTTTTCGAGAGTGTAACAATTTTGAAATCAAAACAACAAAAAATTACAGATTTCTCCATCTAAAATTAATGCATGTCTTCCTTATTTGATTTTCATTTAGCTTTCAAATAAATGTCTGTTTTCTTTTTTGAAACAGTATAAATATTTAAAAATAGAATAATAAGATAATGTTTATAGCTAAACATTTCAAATTGCTAATTAAACATATCAAAAATAATATTTGTTCAAATTTACACATTAAATAACAATTTTAACTTCATTCTCTATACAACGAATTTCTCTATATAACGATTTTTTTACTGGAACAATGGATTTCGTTATATATAGACTCGACTGTATATCGGTTAAAATATCTTATTGGCAATTTTTTTCTATGTAAAATAAAAAAGTGAATAAATAAATGAGACTACATTTTCCTTTTACTGTATGCTTGACAATCCATCAAGCAAGAATTCAGATTATTAAATTGTTACTTTCACTTAGTGCAGCGATCAATCGAAGACGAATGTTCAATCATTTCAAAATATTCCTTTCATTCATCGATACATGAACTATCCTGTTAAACCAGGCGATACATGAATTATTTTTTCATCTTCCGAATTCGACAGAAATTTGGCGAGGTATAGTATATTAATCACTTTTATTGTTTGAAGCAATAGGAAAAAGACACATTTTAAATGAGCAATACGTTTTTATTTTTTTCAGAGATTTTATGTCCAAGTTAAAAACCTTATTGCTTTATTGAAAATTGATTTTTAACTATGTTATTTACTTTTAAATTGTTTATCTAGATTTTATTTACTTTTATTAAAAAATGAAATTACGCCACAATAGAGTTGTGAAAAATTTCGACTTCCAGTTTTCGAAGGATTTAACATTTTTTTTATAAAAAATTCATTTTTCAAACTTACTAAATTTGCACAGAATATTTTTCTCTTTGTTATGGCAACAGCATTATTTAACCTTGTAAGCAAATAATATTCTCTGATGTATATTTACACTCATACATTATTGAATACATTTTATTTTATTCTTTTTTATAGAATAATGGTTTTAAAGTTAAGATTTGAAATTTTAAGTTTGCAGTTTGAAATTTACATTTTATTTAAAAATGAAAAATTATTTGATTTATCTTAAGCTTATTACATTTACACTGTACATTTTTCTTTTTGTTACGACAACAGTATTTTTTAACCCTCTATGCAAATAGTATTCTCTGAAATTGATTAACACATATCCGTTTAGATAAAGGAAAAGCAAAGATCAAGCTCGGAAGAGGAGTAAGACAAGGAGACACTATTTCACTTAAGCTGTTAGTGCTATATTAGAAAATATCTTCAAGAAGCTGGATTGGGAAAAAAAAGGTATTAGAATAAATGGGGAATATTAAGGCAATCTCCGGTTCGCTGACGACATTGTAATTTTCAGTAACAGCCCTGAAGTGTTGGAAAATATGCTAAAAAGTCTTGCAGAAGCTAGCATCAATGTGGGATTAAAAATAAACTTAGAAAAGACTAAGGTGATGTTCAATTCATTTACATCAAAAAAGAAAATTGTCTACAAGAACACTGAAATTAAAGAAGTGGAAAGTTATGTACATCTAGGACAGGAAATATCATCGGATAATAGTATCATGAATGAAATCAATACAAGAATAAGTAGTGGGTGGAGTGCTTCTGGGAAGAAAAATATTATTCTGAAGAGTAATATGCCTCTTTGGTTGAAAAGAAAAGTGTTTAATCAATGTATTTTTCTAGCACTTACTTACGGAGCGGAAACATGAACACTAACAAAACGGATGATACAAAGACCACAAACAACACAGAGAAGTATGGAAAGATGTATGCTAGACATAACTAGAAGAGACAGATAGAGGATAACCTGGATAAGAAATCAGACAACAGTTTTTGACATCCTTGAAAGAATCAAGCAGCTAAAATGGAAATCGGCTGGGCACATTGTAAGAAGACATGACACAAATATACTACAGTGCAGGGCTCCCAACACATTTTAGTCGTCAAAAAGGGGGAAAGGGGACCATTTTTATTTAAAAAGAGGACTTTGGGGGACCATTTTTGCTTAAAAAGGGGACTTTGGGGGACCAATTTTATTAAAAATGGAAACCAAATAAGGATCATATGTGTGTAAAAATATAGCACAAATTTTCATAAATAAGAAAGTAAATTTTTAAAATTACTCCAGAAAATGTGTTTGATGGTTATCTTTATATGATTTCATTAAACAATGTACACAATTTTATTTAAGCACATTTAAATATCCTACTGAAAAAGTAAATAAAGCATTCAATATTTCAGCATTCACCTTGATAATTCTCGTTACAGGTAAAAAATAATAGTGATCAGTTAATAAAAACAAGTAAGTGGTTAAGTATGATCACAGATCACTCAGAGGGTTTTATTTAATATTTTTTTTTCAAAACATTCTAACCTTTAATTAATAACCAAAATTGTTAATAATTAAATTTGTTAAAAATTAATAATTGTTTATAATGATTAAATCCTTACATAGATGGGGATGACACAAAGCAGTGGGAATGGGGGTAGAGAGAGAGTGAAGAATAACATTATTCATAACCTGGTTTTTCATTTAAGATATTACATGACATATTGTAGATTAAATTTTTTGAGAATTTATTTCAATAACGTCCCCTGGCGACAGAAAGGGATGAAAAGATGCAAACCGTTGGGATATGTTGAGCATATTTTTTTTTTCTTAATTTTTTAGAAAATTTTGGAGTGGTAATAAACACAAACATTAAAACATCTGCTAGAGGTGAAAAAAATGAGTTAAGACGGTGGGAAATGGGTGCTTAGGCCAAGAGTTTTAAAAGGATGTGTGAAAAAAAAAAAAAAAAAAAAAATCAATTATCTGATTCCCCACCCGACACACATATGCACATGAAGAAATGTCCCTAATTGACTAGGGTCAAAATAGACCCTGGCAAGATGTTGGGCTTGATGAGATACCTCCTTCAGCCAACCTTCAAATGAGATTGAATCTCACTATAGTTTAATTAGGAATTGAGTTAGAAAATTGCTTAAAATACTTAAATTAGAACCTGGAGAAGTAAAAAAGAAACTTGGAAATTTAATCCCACTGCTTCCACACACAACTACTTAAAATTTTTTGTATGTTATAAAAAATATCTGAGATTTTAAAATCGAAAATTTAATTACTTTTCTTAATTTTTTTTTTTGGGCTAAAATTAATTTTTAGATTAGAGCTAACTACTACCATTCATAAATAAAAGCTGCCAATAAGTTCATTTTATATAGCCTATAATAACAAATCAGACATAAAATAATGATAATTAGTGGAGAAACGCTTAGATTTAAATAACATGTCATATAAAAGCATTTCTTTGTCTTTTTAAAAAGTGATATTTGAATAAAATAAAATCTTAATAAATTTTTACGAAAATTACACATTTAGAATTAGTGTAAAAAAAAATAGGCATACATGCACAAGTTTAAAATCTATAAATGAAGAAAATGTAAATATTATGTACCCCCCAGGAACAGTCCTTGTCAAACTAATCGGATGTGGCAATCCCGAAACTTTTTACTAGTTCATGCATGTTAATACTTCATAATTCGCTATCGAAGTCCCAAAATTAAATTGCAACCTAAGCCCATAATGAGAATTCTAAAGATATGGAATTTTGTATATTAGTTCTTCAAATATGACTATCTCTAAACTTATGCAAATCCCACAAAATGCAGTTTAGAATCACCATCTATTGAAAGATTAACATCAAAACCTAATCAGTAACAACTTGTATCAATGCTAACTGAATCCTAAGTTAGACAAAAATTTGTGCATTAAATCAGATAGATCTGCAAAAATCTTAAAAGAAAATGCATTATAGCAGCGCTACTTTTTAATGAATTTACATCAAAATGTAAAAAATGTCAATTCATCTTAAGGGCTAACTGCATCTAAAGTTTGATGGAGTTCCGTGCATTAATTCTGGATATAGAACTATTGCGGAAATCGCAACAAATGCAGATTAACAATGACGCTTGTTGAGCGATTTATACCAAAATATAAAAAATGTCAATTCATGTCAAGGACTAACTGAATCTGAAGTTTGATAGAAATCTGTGCATTGGTTCTGGAGATTGAATTATTGCAGAATTCATGAGAAATGCTGCATAGAAGCGCCACATGTTGAGCGATTTACACCCAAAACTAATCAACACCAATTTATAGTGGTGGTCAAAAGTTTCCAGCCAGTGTAAAATTTTTCGTTGTTTTGACAGTATACCCATATAAAGAGGAATCTCAAAGTGATACTAACATATTTTATTGACATAATAGTTAGGAACTTATGTATGGAACAACAAATGAATATCAATAAACACAACTGACAAAATTAATTCCAAAGAAAAACGCATGTTTTCAAAAGTTATCGACCATCTTGGAAAGTTTGGAAAAAAATTTGTTATAATAGAAATTCACTGATCAATTATATTTACAATTAGTATGTTGTCATACCTTTAGCAAAATGTACCAAGGTGCAGCGACTTGGCATCGATTCAATGAACAGTTGAAAATCATCTGTGGTTCGTTTTCCCACTCATCTTCAAATTTATGGGGAAAATTCCGGCCATGCTGAATTGGAGTTTTATTAATTTCAAACATGTTTCTAAAGTTCATTCCAAAGGTTTTCTATAGTATTTAGATTGGGTGCTTGGGCTAGCCATTTAAAAAGCGAAATATTTTTGTGCGAAAGCCATTGCTTGACAAGCTTTCATATATGCTTCGGTTTCTTATTATACAGAAACTAATAGTTGTGATTAAAATTTTGCCTCCAATAAGGCAGCAAATTATCTTGCAAAATATCCTTATATATTGTATCATTCATCTTGCCTCAGATTTTAACAGACGGACTGGCATCTTTTCCATAAAATGCTCCTCATAATGTAACGTATCTTCCACCATGTTTAATTGTAAGAATAACACATCTGGAATCATGTCTTTTTTTGCGAAGTCATCGGGCATACTGCTTGCCAAGGCCCGTTATTGAAGACTGGTCAAGCAGTAGCTTAATATAGTAAATTTCGCATTCTGCAATTTTTTTAATTTTTTAGAATTTTAATGAGATTTAAAAAAATTGCCTGTATTCTGAGGTGATTTTTTTAACATTTAGATTCATGAAAGAATTTCAGTTACAACGCTTTTTTATACCCATTATAATGCCTTTTTTACGCCCACTTTAATAAATTTTGTCTTCTTGGATTTTTAAACTTTTAGTGATTTTCAAAGGTTTTTTTTTTATTTTGCGACGATTTTTTTCAAACACAGAAAAGGGGACTTGGGGGACCAAAATATAAAAAAGGGGACTAAAGGGGACCTTTTTCTAAAAAGGGGACTTTTGGGGGGAAAAGGGGACAATTTGGGAGTCCTGACAGTAGTATTCCAGAGATGTAAAACGATCAAGAAGACGACCACAGGTAAGATGGAGTGACGAAATTATAAAAATGGCTGGTGTAAATTGGATGACGAAAGCACTAGACAGAAAACATTGGAAAAATCTGGGGGAGACTTACATCCAGTAGTAGATTGAAAATGGTTGATTATGATGATGATTATTATTGAACACATTTTATTTTATTCTTTTTTATATAATAATAATTTTGAAAGTTTAAAATTTGAAATTTTAATTCATAAGATAGTTTGAAATTAACATTTTTCATGAAAAATTTTATTTATCTTAAACTTATTGCATCGGCACAGCACATTTTTAGGTGAGTTCGTAATTACGTAGCACCTATAGTTGTCAGTCCGTCCGTCTGTCCGTCTGTTCGCACATAACAATGCAAAAACTACTCAACCGAATCATTTGAATTTTAAGATATATAATTATTACATATTTGTGTCGGGTCATTTCAAGTTTTATGAAAATCGGAAGCATAGTTCTATCACAGGGACAATCAAAAGGATTCCAATACATTACGGTCAATGGGGAAAAAAGTTTCAAGTGCATTTTAATGATTTTACACTTTTTCTAATATAATAAAATTGATACGCATCTATGAAATATCTAAATTGAAATATACATTCTGCACAATTTTTAGTGCAAAGAATATTTGTTATTCGTTTACAGGACCACACAAAAGTTTTTTGTTACATAATGGTATAAGGATAACATTGCTTGGGGCGCATTTTAATTGTATTAAACTATTTAACGTTTTATGAAATTGATATACGTTACTAGGGTTTACTACAAGTTACTTCCTGCATAACAGAAGGCAGATAGTATTTACAGGGACACACAAAAGATTTCGGTTACTATAATGTGTCCGAAATACTGCATACTATTACACCAAGATCTAATTTTTTTTATTTAATTGTACGAACGCACCTTATTTGCTACGCTTGACGTGCAATTTCTGACTTGTTCTCTTTGTCACGCAACAGTATTATTTAATCCGCTATGCAAATAAAATTATTTGAGATTGATAAACATGTATTTATACATGTTTGTTATTGGAGAGATTTTATTTTATTTTATTGATTGTAATATTAGTTTTAAAATTTAAGATTTGAAATTCTAAGTCATAAACCAATTTGAAATTTTCATTTCTTATGAAAAATTCATTAGATTTCTTATGTTAAGCTTATACATTTACATAGCACATTTTTCTGTTTGTTACAGAATAGCATTGTTTAACCCTCTATTCAGATAATATTACATGAAATTCACAAAAATATATTTACAGTGATGTGCTATTGAACACATTTAATTTGATTCTTTTTTTAATATAATAATAGCTTTAATCCTTTCATCCATACGGGATTTATATAAGGATAGTTAAATATTACTCTATAAGCAATTAAAAAAAAATTGCATTTAATTCTTTCCGGCACGGGCAAAATCTGTTAGTAAAATGAGAAATAATCGACTGGAACCTGAATTCACAAACGAATATTTTAGATATTTTGAAATCCTTAACTTAAGCTTTTATTGTAAAAGCAAAATTTTACTAAAATATCATTGATGCCGATTGCAAATTTGGAATTAAAATTAGGTATCCCAGACCGGGTACAGTGTGCTGGAAAGGAGAATCTGATTTAATTAAGGAGATCTGATTTGTGAACAGATAGCAGCTAGCATGCAGCCAAATAATAAAATTATTTTATAATGGGTTCTCATTTGTCACAAAAACGATAATAATGAAAATTAATGAATAATAAGGGGAAATAATTTATGTATGAGAGGTTTAAAGTTTAAGACTTGAAATTTTAAGTCATAAGATGATTTGAAACTTACGTTTATTATGAAAAATTCACTGGCTTCCTTATCTTGATCTTATTTACATTTGCACAGCATAGTTTATCCTTTGTTAGGGAAGTAGCATGTGTTTATGCCTTTATATTTTAAATTGCGAAGTAAGACAAATTCTACTTCAATAATTATTACTCTTATATCTGAAAATGCATCGAAAACTTTATACCTATTATCAATATACAATTTGCTATATCATTTTACAGGAAATAAACATTAAGAATTTTAAATCTAAAAGAGTATCTCAAATGACTAAAATATCAACATAAAATTTATTTTATTACCCACGTACGTCGTACGTTATGTAAACATATTTTCCAAAAAAAATTCTTTCTTTTTCCTTTACCAATCAAGTGATCGTCAGATGTGATTTTAGTGATAAATCCCATCTTTTCATCGCAAAATTTCGGATGTCATGCATTCCGGAAATTCGATTTTCTTTCGTAGAGATAACTTCTATTGAATCTTCGATGCTTCCTATTTCCTTTTTTGAATTAAATATTGAAGCATGTATTGCTAAATTCTTTTCTTGGAGATCTTAACAATTGCATTCCAGGCGATCACAATTCATATATATCCGACCAGTTTAACAATGACCTCGACTCTAATCGAAAACTAGAATTGTTTGCATAGATTTATTAGAGAGACACGGTTGAGATAGCTTTCTTTTCTTAAAAAACCTTTTAAACATTTGTTGGAATGTGGGTTCAAATATTTTTTGGATAAATTGTACTAACTTTGTATTTAATAACAATCATGAAAATCCAATTGCTACCATTGTAATTGTATATAATAACTCTGTGAAAAATGCTATTTAATCATGCAATACCGAAATGGTAGTGACTTCGACATAAAATGGAGTTTATATAAGAGCAAAATTATTCTGACACCATTATTTTTTAAATTGATTGGGTACTTCCTGAGATTGCATAGTAATTGCCATTTAGAACGGTTTTTAGAATACTTTTGTACGCATTTTCACCCTTTTTAAATTTCGCAATTTTTAGGAAATGTTTTTAAAGATCCTTTATATCTTAAAAGTAATTAACATGCCAAATTTTATGTTTCGAGGCCCTTCAGTAACACAAAACTCGCATTTTTAGAAATTTTATGCTCCTGCATCCCTTTTGTAGAAGTAAAACCAGCATAACAATTAGCTTATGTTGGTGCAAGGCCTTTTACTATCCTTTTGACATCACTATATTTTAAATCGGTTTATTACTTCCCAAGATTACTTAAAAATCGCAATTTAGAACGTTTTTCGAATGCTTTTCACCCCTTTTAAATTTCACATTTTTTAGGAAATGTTCTTAGAGACCATTCATACATTGTAAGTAATTAACATGCCAAATTTCATGATTCAAGGCTTTTCAATAACACAAGAATCACATTTTTAGAACATTTTTTGTTTTTGCACCCCCTTTGGATTAGTGACATCGACATAAGATATAGGTTATATTTGATTTGGGCCGAATTTGATTTTGGCACCATTACTTTTGAAATCGGTTCGGTAGTTCCGGAGATTAGCCCCCAAATAAACAAACTTTACCTCTTTATAATATAGGTATAGATAAATAATAGTTTAAAATCCTTACTCGCTTAGATAGATGACAACCTCACAAATATATAAAAGTATTCTGCGTTTAGGGACAATTGTATTTCCTTTAAAAAGTCTTATTCTTCGTTTTTTACCAGCTAACTATCAAAAATAGATTCAAGATGTTCTTGTTTATACTGTTAAATAGCTTTAGGTTATCTAAAAAAAAATCTGGATGAAGTAGATTAGAAAAGTTTCATGGGGACTCATGCTTTTTTTATTTGTAGTTCAAGTAAAGAACTTTTATATGGCTTATTTTTATTCTGTTAGTTACTTTCACACAAGAAATATGTTACATGAGGGGAGAAAAATCTAAAACAGTAATAGCTTAGAGGTACCTCTTGAATTTTCTTCATTTTTAATTCATTCGACTCGTCTATGTAATAAAATTGTTAAAAAGCTATTACAAAACACACTTTTATAACATGAAAATCTCTTATCTAATCATAAAAGTATAGAAAAGGTAATGTGTTTCGACGAAGCGAATTCTCCTTTTTTTTTTTTTTAACTAGTGTAAAACAATTTCATAGGAGGAAAATGTTTTAACCATAAAAGTGCAGAAAAAGCAATGACCTTTCGAAGGAAAGTACTAATGTTTTTTACTTATTTATTCATTTTTTTTCTTCGTAAAATAACTAGAAAAATAAATTAAAAAAATAAAAACCTTATATATCATATTCCTCTTATACATTATAAATCTTATGTAATCATAAAAATATAAAACAAAAAATGCATGTTTAAAAGGTGAATCATCTTCAGTCTATGCTGCTGAAAAACTGCGTTGAAACTACCACCGATAGCAATCGGACACATTGCTGTAAAAAAGAGGATTACGCATATCACGTTGATATTATATATATTGCATCGTACAATCATATATGTTATACGATGTAACATATAATCATATATATGATAGCATCGATAATAAAAAAAATTATTTTGGCACCACTTAAACTAAAGACTTATCGAAGTATAAAATCCTTACTCGGTTAGATATATGACAACCTTACAAACATATAAAAGTTTCCTGCGTTTAGGGACAAATATATTTCCTTTAAAAATTCTTATTTTTCGTTTTACATCAGCTAACTATCAAAAGTAAGTTCAAGATGTTCTTTATGTTTAAATTGTTAAATAGCTTTAGGTTATCTAACCAAAAAAAAAAAAAATCTTTAGCGAAAACGTGAATGAAGTAGATTAGAAAAGTTTCTTGGAGACTCATTCTTTTTTATTTGCAGTTCAAGTAAAAAACTTTTTTAAGTTTTACTTTTATTCTGCTAGTTACTTTCACACAGGAAATAAGTGACTTGAGGGAGAAAAAAAAAATACAAAACAGTGATAGTTTAGAAGTAACTGTTGAATCTTCTTCCTTTTTAATTTATTCGATTCGTCTATGCAATGAAATTGTTAAACAGCTATTGCAAAACACACTTTTATAAGATGAAAATGTCTTATGTAATCATAAAAGTACAGAAAAGGTAATGTGTTTTGAAGGAGGGAATTCTCCTTCTTTTTTCTTGAAAGTATTGTAAAGCATTTTCATAAGAGGAAAATGTTTTACGTAACCATAAAAGTGCAGAAAAAGCAATGATCTTTCGAAGAGAAGCACTAATATTTTTTACTTATTTATTCATTTTTTTTTCTAAAATAATAAAAAAAAGCATTAAAAAATAAAAACCTTATTTAACTATAAAAATATAAAACGCGAAATGAGTTTTAAAAACTGAATCATCTTCAGTGTACGCTGCTGAAAAACTGCTTTGAAACGACTAAACGATAGCAATCAAGGCTCTGACACATCGCTGTAAAACTGGGAACTATACATATCATGTTGATAGAAGTTATCATGTTATTCAAAGAAATATTTTCTCAAAATCGACAACTTAAAATTTTCTGATACTTCAGACTTCTTTTTAAAGGTGAAAATGCTTAAAATGGTGTATTTTAATATATGACTGAGCATCGGGATTTTTTGAGCTACAAAGGGTGAAATTATTATTGGAAATTAAACTATTTAATAAATTGTTATATTGTTAAATCAAATAAGTAATTATTCTGCTGATAAACATCTTTCTAAATGCATCGTTAATAAAAATAATTATTTTAGCAATACGTAAACTAAACAATTATCTAACAAGGGCACCACCAAACATGGTGCTCACAGATTTTAATGATTTCTAAGTATGTTGTAGGGGTTATACCACTAATTATTCAGCTGAAAGGATTCTTTCAAATGGGCCTTGGTTTTTGAGAAATTGGGGGGGGGTCAAAGTTTAGCGTTTATTTCAAATACCTGTTAGTATTTGTCAGCAGCTCCGTGGCTCCGAGGTAAAGTGCTGGACTCCAGACTCGGAGGTGGCGGGTTCAACTCCAAGTTGGACCACCTTTTTTTTTTTTTAATCTTTACATACTTTTTACATGTTACATATTTTAAGCTGAATTTGGAATTCTACAGCTTTGAACTTATTAACATTTTCTTATGTAGATTGTTTATTTTTTTTACTTTTATTTTTCTTACTTAAAAAAATATGGTTCAAATGATAAACTAATTGCACTTCAAAATTTATAAAATAAATAAAAAATGCTTATACAGTAAAACCTCCAAATAACGGACACCTCGGGAGCGCGAAAACTGTCCGCTATTCGGAGGTGTCCGGTATTGGGAAAAATCTCGGAGATTCAAAAATTGCTAAGAAATGCTTAAAGTTTCATTAATTTACTTTATATGTCCTAAAATTCTAATATATGATTAATCAGCAATTAAAACTATTTTTTCAAGCAATAAAATTGAAATAAAATGGTACATAGCTTTATACACTGTTTATTATATTCTTACGAAAAAAAAAAAATGTACTTAAAAAGTCTCTTTTTGCATTTAAAGATTACCTTTTTTTGTTTTCAATGTGAAGTTTTAACCATGTAAATAGTTTTAGTTTTAATAAATCATCTTTAAAAAAAATAGTGTCACTGCTACTTTTTAAAAGCATAAAATCTCAAATCTTCCGAAAGGGCGTTGGAGGGGGAGGGCATTGTGATGCTCCAGGAGGTAATGTCCCTCGGACCATCACACTTGAATTTAATACTGAACGTGAGAGGGAAGGCCCGTGTGAGACCCGGCTCACTCTCTACATTTATCTGTGATCACAAAATTTCGACACATTGTCCTCACAAATTATGAGACTTTTTATTTATTTTTTTTCCTTAGTTAAAAAACAATTTCTCATACTTCATCGCGAAAATTACTTTCCGCTATTCGGAATGTCCGTTATTCAGAGGTTAAACATACAAAAATTTAGATTTTGGGAGTGGGGATCGGTAAATTGTCCGTTAAATAGAGGTGTCCGCTATTCGGGAGTGTCCGTTATGGAGGTTTTACTGTATAATTAGAATTTTCAAAAAGCATAAAAAATTTTGAATATTTTAAAATCCCTTTTACTTTAAATATTAATAATTTTGCTCAATTACTTTTTTCAGATTTTCAAATGAATATTACACAATTACATATTATTTTTATCTTTACATACTTTTTACACGTTACATATTTTAAGCAGTATTGGAAATTCTACAGCTTTGAACTTTTTGATATTTTTTTAATAAAGTAAATTTATATTTCCGAATTTATTTCATGGAAATTTATTTTTATCTGCAATTTTTAAACTAATATTTTTATTGACAAAACGGCATAACTAATTTATGCCTTGAATCTTTTTTTTTTTTTTTTTTTTTTTTTTTTTTTTTTTTTTGTTAATTATTATGTAATTTCTTTTTTTATTAAGCACAATTCTGAAATAATAATTTTTCTCTTTCCTATCGCCTTTTTTGTGGAATTTTTTAAACGAAAATTTATCCTTTTTTTGTATAAATTATACAAAATAATTTTCAGGTGCAATTTCTCAGACATTTATATGATTAGTTAATTCAAATAATGCATACCTTCGAAAGTCTAATAAAATATTATTGCAGTAGTGTTAAAATATTTTCCAAATTTTTACTGATCTTTAAATACATTTATTTCTAAAGTTCATCCTCAATATCATTTATCGTTTGCACAAATAAGAAATGAAGGATTATATTTAAAATAATACATATATTTTTTATTTTAACAAATTAAAGCACTATTCAAAAAAAATCAACTAAATTGGGAAAATCGTTTGCTAATGAAATAATATTTACGATAGATAAAAAAAAATATATATATGTATTTATTTTATTCGTCTGCTTTTATTTTCTCGGTAAAATCACGCAAAAATAGAAATTCTTTTTGCTGTTGTCATTTAGTTTCTTTTGCAGAACTAGTTAAGGAATATAGGTTATGTAAATTTATACGAGTTTTAAAAAGATGAGATTTCAGTCACGAATTAGTTCAAATTTGCGTTTAGATTAATAAGTTTGGAAAAATTATTAATTAAAAAAAATCATAAACGTTAAGTTTTTAAGGAAAAGGTTTATATAAAAGTTGATCAAAAAATAAATATTTGCTCTTAAATATCAAGTAAGATTCTGTTAAATTGTGAATAATTTAATTACTTATTTTTATTCACACGACAAATATATCACGCGATACTGTAAATTTTGTTAATACATTCAGCGCAATTCCCTACGCAAATGATGATTCTAAACGGTTTTTTTCTGTGTGCATAATTTCTTCACTTTCATGTTTTAAAAGTGCTAAGGCCTTTTTTTGTATTTGATATGGTGATTTATTTTTTTTATATTGGTTCTGTATTATACATGCGATAAATATACTCATGTAATGAGTTTTCAGGTTATAATTATAATTTTTTCCAAATAAAAGTGTGTATAAAGATGCGTTATGTGTTAAATTTAATCTTTTTACGCTGCATATACCAGTAACATAAATATATATATATGTAAGTATATTAAATGTAATAATAGATTGTCTAAAAATCCATTCACAGTATTGTGTAATATTCATTTGAAAATCTGAAAAAAGTAATTGAGCAAAATTATTAATATTTAAAGTAAAAGGGATTTTAAAATATTCAAAATTTTTTATGCTTTTTGAAAATTCTAATTATATAAGCATTTTTTATTTATTTTATAAATTTTGAAGTGCAATTAGTTTATCATTTGAACCATATTTTTTTAAGTAAGAAAAATAAAAGTAAAAAAAAATAAACAACCCACATAAGAAAATGCTAATAAGTTCAAAGCTGTAGAATTCCAAATTCAGCTTAAAATATGTAACATGTAAAAAGTATGTAAAGATTAAAAAAAAAAAAAAGGTGGTCCAGCTTGCAGTTGAACCCGCCACCTCCGAGTCTGGAGTCCAGCACTTTACCTCGGAGCCACAGAGCTACTGACCAAAGGCAATACTAACAGGTATTTGAAATAAACGCTAAACTTTGACCCCCCAATTTCTCAAAAACCAAGGCCCATTTGAAAGAATCCTTTCAGCTGAATAATTAGTGGTATAACCCCTACAACATACTTAAAAATCATTAAAATCTGTGAGCACCATGTTTGGTGGTGCCCTTGTAAGTACAAAATCTTTACTCCATTAGATATATGACATACTTACAAATATACAAAAATTTCTTGCGTTTAGGGACAAATATATATATTTTAAAAATTCTTATTTTTCTTTTTTTATCAGTTAACTATCAAAAATAGATTCAAGATGTTCTTTCAGTTTATACTGTTAAATAGCTTTAGGTTATCTTAAAAAAATCTTTAGCGAAAACATGGATGAAGTAGATTAGAATTGTTTCAGGGAGACTCATGCTTTTTTATTTATATTTCCAGTAAAGAACTTTTATATGGCTTATTTTTATTCTATTAGTTATTTTCACACAGGAAATAAGTGACTCGAGGGAAAAAATTCTAAAACAGTAATAGTTTAGAAGTAGATCTTGAATCTTTCTCATTTTTAATTTATTCGACTCGTGTAAGTTATAAAATTGTTAAACAGTTATTGCAAAACATACTTTTATAAGATGAAAAGGTCTTATGTAACCATAAAAGTATAGAAAAAGTGATGTGTTTCGAAGGAACGAATTGTCCTTCTTTCTTTCTAAGTAGTGTAAAATATTTTCAAAAGAAGAAAATGTTTTACGTAATCATAAAAGTGCAGAAAAAGCAATGACCTTTCGAAGGAAAGTATTAATAATTGTTTACTTATTTCTCCCTCTCTCTCTCTCTCTCTTTTTTTTTTTCTTTTTTTTGTAAAATAACTAGAAAAATACATTTAAAACGATAAAAACCTTATATAATCATAAAAATATAAAACGAAAAATGCGTCTTAAAAGCTGAATCATCTTCAGTGTTTACTGCTGAAAAACTGCTTTGAAACTATTACACAATGGCAATCAAGACTCGGACACATTGCTGTAAAACAGAGTATTATGCATATCACGTTGATATTATATATGTTACATCGTATAATCATACAGGGTGTCCAGCAAATAACACCCTGATTTCAAAATTAAATTTCTCAAAAACAAAGATCGATAGTAATATTTGGTAAACGGTTTTTTCATTAGGTAAGCTGTAAAAATCTTATACAGTAATTTCAAACAGTGAATATTTTGAAAAAATTGCGTTCTGATTGCATAGAATGCTTTGATTTGACATTTTTACTTTCTTCTATCTTCAATAGAAGAAATTATTGTAATCGAAATTTTTTTCGACTTCCGGTTTTCGACGGATTTACACGTTTTAGGGGTCAGAGATTCCAAAAAACATGTTTTTACAAAATGTCTGTCTGTCCGTGTGTCTGTATGTGTGTCTGTCTGTGTGTGTGTCTGTGTGTCTGTATGTCGCCATTCTACCATCAAAAAGTGTATGAAGTTATGCATAGAATTGAACCAAATTTTTTGTGAATGTGTTTGGCTGTGGCAAGCAGGTCCTCCTTCAGTTTTGAAATATTCCGCCGGAAGGGGGCGCTGCAATCGCGATTTTTGTGCCATTTTCAATATTGTACCGACCAAAAGTATATGAAGTTATGCATCGAATTGAACCAAATTTTTTGTGTATGTGTATGACTATGGCTATTTGGTCCTCCCTGAATTTGAAAAAAATCTGCCTGAAGGGGGCGCTGTAATCGCCATTTTTGTGCCATTTTCAATATTGTACCGACCAAAAGTATATGAAGTTATGCATCGAATTGAACCAATTTTTTTTTTGTATTTGGACTATGGCTAGTTGGTCCTCCCTGAATTTGAAAAAAATCCGCCGGAAGGGGGCGCTGCAATCGCCATTTTTGTGCCATTTTCGATATTGTACCGACCAAAAGTACATGAAGTTATGCATCGAATTGAACGAAATTTTTTGTGTAAGTGTATGGCTATGGCTAGTTGGATCGGCCTAAATCTGAAAAAAATCCGACGGAAGGGGACGCTGCAATACCGAATTTTATGCCATTTTCAATATTGCACCACATAAAAGTGTATGAAGTTAGTTCTAGAACTGAACTAAACATTTTGTATATGATTATTTTTTGTTAAGGCAAGTAGGTCCTCCCTGAATTTGAAAAAAAAAAATCTGCTTATCATTTTATTGTCCATCGGCTCGTGCAGAGACGGAAATTCGTTTTTACTCCGATTAATTGATTGAAGCAGAAATTTAAGATGAAAATCAAAGTTGGTAAGGTATTGAATTAAAATTATTAAAGCATTAAAATGAGTACCTATTTTTTTAATATTAAAATGTATGTATGAGATAGAAGAAAGTTTTGGGATGGGCACATCCAACTAGTTCTTGTTTTAGATTGCTTGCAGAGAAATAATTTTTCAGCTTACAGTGCAATATTTTAAAGATTTTTTTAAGTAAAGTTTTAGAATTTCGAAATTTCAAAAACTTAATTTCGAAAAACTATGAAATATGGCACTTTAAGCCGAAAAACACATTCTCTGGCAGCAATCTAAAGCAAGAAAAATGTCAAATCAAAGCATTCTTTGCAGTCAGAACACAATCTTTTCAAAATATTTACCGTTCGAAACTTTTGTATAAGATTTTTACAGCTTACCTAATAAACAAACCGTTTACTGCATAATTCTATTGATCTTTGTTTTTGAGAAATTTAATTTTGAAATCCGGGTGTTATTTGCTGAAAAACCTGTATATGTTATATGATATTTTATACGGTGCAACACATAATTATATATGTTGGAATCGTTAATAAAAAAAAAATATATATATTTTGGCGACACGTAAATTAAAGAATTATAAAAACATAAATCTCTACTCGCTTAAATATATGATAACCTCACAAATATATAAATATTTCCTTCGTTTAGGGACAATTATATTTTCTTTAAAAAGTCTTATTTTTCGTTTTCTACAAGCTAACTATAAAAAAAAATAGCTTCAAGATGTTCTTTAACTTAATATTCTTAAATAGCTTTAGGTTATAAAAAAAAAAAAAAAAAAAAAAAAATTAAGCGAAAACGTGAATGAAGTAGATTACAAAAGTTTCATGGAGATTCATCCTTTTTTATTTCTAGTTCAAGTAAAAAACCTTTTTATGGCTTACTTTTATTCTGTTAGTTACTTTCATACAGGAAATTAGTGACTTGAGTGGGGAAAAAAAAATCCAAAACAGTGATAGTTTAGAAGTAGCTGTTGAATCTTCCTCATTTTTAATTTATTCGACTTGTCTATGTAATAAAATTGTTAAACATCTATCGCAAAATACACTTTTATAAGATGAAAAGGTCTTATGTAACCATAGAAGTATAGAAAATGTGATGTGCTTTGAAGGAACGAATTCTCCTCCTTTCTTAGTAACTAGTGCAAAGCACTTTCATGAGAGGAAAATGTTTTACGTAACCATAAAAGTGCAGAAAAAGCAATGACCTTTCGAAGGAAAATACTAATATTTTTTCTTATTTATTCATTTTGTTTGGTAAAATACCTAGAAAAAGACATTTTTAAAGAAGTAAACACCTAATGTAACTATAAAAATATAAAACGAGGAGTGTGTTTAAAAAACTGAATCATCTTCAGTGTACCTTGCTGAAATACTGTTTTGACAAGATAGCAATCGAGAATTGGACACATTACTGTAAAACTGAGAATTATGTACCGGGAGAGCAAAAAGTCCGTAAAAACTTTAAAAATTCATAAAAACCGAAAAAATAACCGAAATGCAAAACGATTTGCAGGGTTAGCATCCATAGGTCACGGGGATTTTTTTTAAGACAGAAATAAAAAATAATTAAAAAAACAGCCGACAGATGGCGCTGGTACTTGCGATTTCCGCGGAAATATGCAAATGAACCGGTTATAAGAGCTTGCGCTCCTAATCCACAACTAGTTCATCGTTGTGAGCCGTGAACTTGATCAAGGATGCTCACTGCGAAGGACAAAGCTTTGTTGGTGAAGTTATTTTACATAAACAAGGAATCAGCGACTATTGCTTTGCGTAAATTCCGATTTCAAAAGGATTTGAGGACGGGAAAGGGGCCTTTAACAGCGGCAGGCTTCATAAAGCTTGTTCGGCGGTTTGAGGAAACAGGAACGTTGGAGGATCGTGTAAGATCCGGACGACCATCTTTAATGAAGATCCGCTCGCCGCGTGTTGCAGCCGAAATGGAAGTGTTAGCGTCCGATTCAGCTGCGGGGACCAGCAGTGCTCGTGAAGCAGCCAGACGCTTAGGCTTACCCCAATCATCTGTCCGTAATATTCTTCATGGAATACTCAATCTTTACCCATACAGATTACAGTCATGCCATGAACTTTTACCAGCAGATACTGCACAGAGAGAAGCATTTGCAAGGTGGGCTTTCTCTAAAATTGATCAGAATCCCACATGGGTCTTTAACATCTTTTGGACAGATGAAGCTCATTTTTCGCTTCATGGAGACGTTAATACCCATAACTGTCGAATCTGGGCGACATCTAATCCACATGAATACACTCAGAAACCATTGCATTCCCCAAAAGTTACTGTGTGGTGTGGATTCAGAAGTTCATTTATCATAGGACCCTTCTTCTTTGAAACATCTTGCCGAATAAATGGGTGGAAAACAATTACGATAAACGCTCAGCGTTATTTAATGCTTCTGCGTGAGAAGGTCATGCTATGTTTGCGTGAAAAAGATGCGCTTTCTACCGTCACATTCATGCAAGATGGAGCACCTTGTCACATTGGTACATCTGTCAAGGAATTCCTGATACAGACGTTCGGGGAAGACCATATCATTAGCAGGGGTTGCAAGTTCCCATGGCCTCCTCGGTCTCCAGATTTGACCCCGGCAGATTTCTGGTTATGGGGGTATTTGAAATCCCGAGTGTATCGATCTAGTCCGTCTAACCTGTCGGAGCTGAAAGATGCAATCCGGCGAGAAGTGTCATGTATACATCCAGACCTGCTACACTCTGCAGTTGCTGGATTTGTGACTCGACTTCAATGTGTCATCCCCTGTGGTGGTGGTCATGTGGAACACATACAGGTCAAATAAACGATTTGGAAACATTCTGTTCTTTATTTGGGTATCTTTTCTTTGATTTGGGTACGTCAGTGCCACCTATTGACTGTTTTTTGAATTATTTTTTTTTCATGTCTTAAAAAAAACCCCGTGACCTATAGATACTAACCCTGCAAACCGTTTTTCATTTCGGTTATTTTTTCGGTTTTTATGAATTTTTAAAGTTTTTACGGACTTTTTGCTCATCCTGTATATCACGTTGATATTTGTAAAGTTTCTGTGGCGTTACGTATTGACTGTAAACATTTGTGAACATTTATTCTAAACAGGGCTGCGGAGTCGGAGTCGCTAAAAAACAAGCCAATTCCGACTCCGGCTTTTTTTCTTAGACATTTAAAGTAAAATTAAACCAATTATATGTTATTATAAATCCATGGAAGGAATTATTATAGTTATTTTTGGATTATATCGGACTACCCAAGTTAAATATTCCCAGTATATTGCCCAACGTATACAGTAGATGAAAACTATTTTTAATTAAAAGCTCTAGTAGGTCCCGGATTGCATATAAGCAATCTTTACATGGATACGGACATGGGAAGAAATCGTGTACTGTGATTGGCTACTATTATGGAGCAATGTCATGAGTCACGAGTATGTTTTTCGCAGTAGTGCAGGAGGGAAAGAACAATAAACCTGCATGGCTTTATGATATCCGATACCACAGACTTCTAATCATAAGAAAAAATAAGAAAAAATATCAATTTTTGGACGATTATTCATTTTTATTTCATCATAATATCGTCCGATTAAACGATTCAAAATCGAATTATCTTCAAAAATCAAACATTGGTTAGATAAACGTTTAAAATTATTTTTCTGCATTTTTTCAGCATAGCTGCAACAATATGGAAATATTACTTTACGAAACTAAATTTATCCAATTTAATACTATGTAAAAAAATCCAACTGGAATGTAGATAGTAGGCCTCAAAGTGCAAAGTTCGTTTCAGTCTCCATGTGCATACTTGCTAGTTCAGTGGTTATGATAACCAATTTTAAATGACAATAGGCATTTTGATCATAAAGACAATCATTCTGCTATCTTCAAGAAATATCACATTTTCTTCTTAGGAAAGTAATTTTAACTGTTCTTTTTTGTATGACTATAATGTATTGTGATTCGTTCGACGATCACTTATTTGTGTAAAATTATACTGAAAATCTAAAAGCAAATTTTTTTTAATCAGCTGCATTCATGAGTCATAAACTTACATTAAAAAATGAAAATCTTTTTTGTTTCATATTTTTTAAGATGCATAAAAAATGTTTCGGCTTTAAGTTATCATTACTTAAACATTATAATTATAAAAACATTGTAACATGTCTATAGATATATAAATAAATTTAAATGTGAAGAAAATTTGTTAAATTATTTCTACGACATATTCTTATACAACGTAGTCTTATCTATCATACCGAACCGAAGAAGAACTTTTCTACGACAAATATCAACAAAATAAACGCTTTTTCATTTTCGGTTAAAGGATTGAAAAACAACGTCCTTTAAATTCCCGTTAAAGGGACAATAGAATCGATCAGCCAATCACAGCACAGGTTTCTTTCCCATGTCCATATCCATGTAAAAGTTACTAATATGCTTCCGGATTGATCCCGGAACGTCTAAAATTTTCATCTTCAATTTTTCTTTCTTCTATCTTTACAAGATTAAAGTATTGGATTTGTGAATTATTTTGACTTCCGGTTTTCGATGAATTTATACGTTTAAGAAGATCCTGAACGCGATTTGATAGCACTTATTTTTTTTATCAAACTTCTAATTCCTTTAAAGTTATTTCTTGATACAATTAGGTGTTGTAAACGTTTTCATGCAAATTGCTCAACAAGTGGCACTGTTATGCTGCATTTTTTATGATTATTGCAACAGCATTGTCTCAAAAACAAATGCTCGAATTTTCATCAAACTTTATATTTGATTAGTTCCTAATCTAGATTAGTGTAGTTTAGTATGTGGTTTAAATCGACCTACAGGTGGCGCTGGTATGCTGCATATTTCACGATTTTGCAATTGCTGTGGTTCAAGCACCAATGCATGGATTTCAATCAAACATTAGATTCAGTTAGTATCTGATAGAAATTGATCCTCATTCATTTTTGATGTACATCACCCAAGAGGTAGTGTTGTTACACAGGATTTTAAGATATTTGCAATAGCCCTATCTCAGTAATTAATGTACTGATTTTCATCAAAATTGAAATTCAGTTAGAAGTTGATATAAATTGTTGACTAGATTTTGGTGTAAATCACCTAAGCGGTGGCGCTGCTATTCTGCATTTTTCAAGAAGTATTAACGTGTATGATAGAGAAGAAAGTTTGGAGATTAACACATCTGACTAGTTTTTTTCTTTCCATCAAAAATTTTCTGCTCTGAAGAACACTAATTAATATAAAAATTGTACAGATTTCCTCCATTTCGACTCCACGGATCTCAAATAATAAAATTTCCGTTTTGTTTTCTCTTTTAGATTTAGGTAATTTGATTTTTAAGTTTAGTAGTACGTGAAATCAAAGAATTTGTAAAAAGAAAAATAGTTTTTTCTAAAGCTCTAAGAACAGCGCTATGCGAAAGGGGGGAGGGACGAAGGGGGCTGTCGCTCCGGGCGCGGAAATTTAGGGGGCGCCAAATTTATACTATCAACGTCATTTTTGGCCTATTACTAGAAAAAACTGGGTGGAGGGGGCTCCAAATTGAAACTTTATACGAATTGAATATTTCCTACTGAGCGAAAAATTGCCAGGCCGAGAATCGAACCCAGATGCTTGGCTTACAAGGCCAATGCTTTACCTGTTAAGCTAACTGGGTGATAACCGGCTGGGATTTTTTGCTCAAATAACCTTATTGGTCATAACATCTGGTCTGTCATTTAGACAGCTCGGAAGAATAAACCGCAGGTAATGGAACTCCATATAACTATGAAAACATAGTTATACTATTATTTTAACACAATCAAACTGATTGGTAGAAATAACATACGAATCGAATATTTCTAGCTGAGCGCAAAAATTGCCCAGGCCGGGAATCGAACTCAGATACTTGGCTTACAAGGCCAATGCTTTACCTGTTAAGCTAACTGGGCGATAGCAAAATGAGATTGAAAATTCAAATTTTATCATCCACTATCACCGCCCGGGGCAAATTGAAACTTTGTCCGGGGCTCAGATTTCTCTTCGCACGCCTCTGTCTAAGAACTGGATTAATAGTGATATTTTTGCCTCATTTTTCCTTCGTTCCCTCATAATTTTTACCAACAACAACACTAGTATATTAGCTAGCCAGGAGTCGGAGTCGTTAAAATTTCCGGAGTCGGAGTCGGAGTCGAAGTCGTTAAAATTTCCGGAGTCGGAGTCGGAGTCGGAGTTGGAGTCGGCCATTTTTCCCACCGACTCCGCAGCCCTGATTGTAAAATATTTTCTGACATTGGCATTAGTAATAGATATATAAATAATATAACAGTGGTATTTAATATGCTTAAAATGCTTTTATATTTTTTACTTTCTTCTATCTTAACAAGAAGAAAATATTGAATTTGTGAAAATTTTCGACCTTCGGTTTTCGGCGGATTAAGATGTAAATTTTAGAAGGTCTTGAACAGGATTTGGACGGTTTCAGAAAATGCCTGCATATTAGTCTGTCTGTCTGTGGCAAAAGTTACTAATGCATTGAATTTAATAAAATTTTAGATTCAGTTAGAATTTGGTATAAATTATTGGTGATTAGGTTTTGGTAAAAATCGATTCACAGGTGGCGCAGAAATGCTGCATTTTTTACAAATTCTTCAATAGCTTTATCTCAAGAATTAGTGCTCAGTTTTTCATGAAATTTCAGATTCCGTCCGCTGATTAGCAACAGCGGCTTTGGCTGTTGCTAATCAAGTTTTGATGTAAATCTATCAAAATGTCAGGCTGATATATTGCATTTTTTAGGATTTAACGATTTTAGCATTAGTTATATCTCAAGTACTAATGCACGGAATTTAGTAAAATTTTAGACACAGTTAGATTTAGATATAAATTGGTGCTAATTGGTTTTTGGTGCACTGAGCGCAACAAGGGTGCTGCTATGTTGCATTTTTCAGGATTTACACAATATGAGCAGTAGTCTTATCTTAAAAACTAATGCACGGAATTTCATCAAAGTTCATAAGATTGTGACATAAATTGGTGCTGCTTCGATTTTTATGCAAATAATGCAACAGGTTGCACTGCTGTGTTCATTTTTTACTATATCTCAAAAATTAACTCACGGAATTTAATCAAACTTCATACTCCATTACATTTTCGTTTAAATAGATCCTTATTAGGCTTAGAAGATATTGTTCAAAAGATGTTGCTTTTATGCCTTTTGGGTTGGGAATTTTAGTTGCAGACACCTAAGAGTGTGTTTGTCGAAATTCAATGATTTGTTTGAAAAAGGCGGTGTTTATATCCTCTCTAAATGCTCCCAATTCAACGTCATTCAATTCCTCATATGCGTTATAGATTGTCATTTAATTTTGGCACTGTGATAGGGAAATTTGAAGTATTAACATGCAGTGTTGTTATTTTGCCCCCTTTTTTCTTAAAGGTTCAAAATGCCGGAAGAAATTGGACAAAATTAACCCTCTTATTCATACGGGCCTCATATCGAACAGATAAGAAATGCCTTATAAAGAAAAAAAATCAGAATTCGTTTATAGAAATTTGATTTATGGACAGATAGTAGATAGCATATAGCACAATAATAAAGTTATTTTACAATGAATTCTCATTTATCGCAAAAAAGACAATAATGTATGATAATGGAACATAATTTATGCATGAGAGGGTTGAAATTCTTTGACTTTCAATTTGTTTGACCATAAAATTATTGTAATGATGTAATAGAATTATATCCCCATATTATTTAATAATAATAAAATATATTTTTTCGTTAATAATTTAATTAAAATAGAATGGCTGCATATCAATCATAATCTAATAAATCAAAAATCAACAAGGAAAATGTTAATTACATGTTGGTAACACTAGCGCACATTTTATCATAGCTGCATCCAAAATACATGGGCGTGGGACTTGCTAATGACCAATCAAGGAAATCGCAAGGACATGCGTGAATGACATTGATTAAAATTTTTTGCCATTGATTGTTAAATTTTCCATTAAGGCATCCCCATTTCTTAATACTTATATTTCTCATTCAATCATAAATAATCTATCACCAGCAGAATGATGGAAATCACTGAAAAGATACAATGACTTAGAAAATATTTCAAATTCTACATGTCATTTCTTTCATAGCATCTGTAGCAGGAATTTGTATTTATTTTTTCCAGTTATAGTATAATTGAAAACAGATTCAAAAATGGTCTTGGATTACAAACTTCTTCAAACTTACTTATAAATTGTTTATAAAAATGGCTTATAAAATATTAAATTCTAAAGACAAACAATTTACTCCTGATCCTGAAGCATTTGACGGCTATTAAATATTTTGCAACCTCTTTACTATATCTTGAATTACAAAATTTCATAATATGCACTAGCGAGCTACGCCCGCTTGCTGGGCCACTTTTTCAAAACGAACCTCGATATTAAGCAGTATATAATAAGCAAAAAAAATCATTTAATAAGCAAGTCTTGGTGTTCGAATCCTCAAGCACAAAAAAAAGTAAATTAAAGAGCTATGGTTGTTATGCGCTCATTATCCCGTTAAAAATATGTGATTTCGCACAGTGGGCGCTACGCGCCATAGTCGCCATCGTCCCGTTAAAAATATTTGGTTTTGCACTGTTGGCGCTGCGCGCCCATAATACATTTTCTCGTATTTTTTGGTTCATCAGAAGCAGACTTTTACGCAGATTCTGAATATGTAATCAGTTTTTTTCTACTTTAAAAACTGTCTGCATGATGGTTTAAGAAAAAACGCGCAAAAAAAGTTTGGGTATTAAAAACTGCAAAAGACTGCTATAAAAAGAAAATAAGTAATTTCATTAATATCACAAACAACATAACTAATAAATAATTTTGGCAGCTCGTTTTCCGTTTGTACTAACAGAAATTAGTATTAATCGCGTAAATCTTAGGTTACACAATATTCGTGTATGCTACCAAAAAGAAAAAGTATGAAAATGAGCTACAACGATTAATACTCACATACAGAATAAATATATGAATAGCCAGTTACATCTGAGATCCTCAAAATATTAATTAGCAACACTATTACCTCTTAGTGAACATATCTTGCTGTGCTTAAATAGTTGTACTTATTATATTAATTAAACCGTTTTTAACATTTTTTACCAATCAGTTATTTTTCTCTTATACATTCTTTGACAAAATGACACTGGAGAAAAAGGGGTTTTCGGCTGCTTCTTCTTTTAGCCAAAGGGGAAAAGTTCTGGTTAATCAGGGGCAGTGTTCTGCCTGAGAGGTCCGTTTGAGCCCCGTTTGGGAAATGTGACGTTTTCCGTTCCGATTCCCGACCGGTTTTTAATTCATAACTTTTTTAATTTTGGTCCCACGGTCTCGAAAATGCCCGAAATGACTTTCCCGGAATTTTTCGAATCGAAAGACACCTCTCGCGACTTCCAACTCGCCCGCGTTACGAAGTGTAATCGGCTTCAAGCAGACAGACAGACAGAGGCGCACGGATTTTATTAGTATAGATTTTATACATTTCTATTAACTTTTTTTATTACTTCTTGGCCATTTTACACTTAATATTTTAACTAAAGGAAAATTTTTATCATTATATTTTTACTTTCTTCTATCTTCAATAAAAGAAAGTATTGTAATCGAATATTGTTTGATTTCCGGTTTTCGACGGACTTACACGTTTAAGGGGTCAGAGATTCCAAAAAACATGTTTTTACAAAATGTCCGTTTGTCCGTGTGTGTCTTCTGTTGTATGTGTATGTGTTTGTTCGTATATCACCATTGTATCATCGAAAAGTGTATAAAGATATGCATAGAATTGAACCATTTTTTTGTGTATGGTAAGCAGGTTCTCCCTGAATTTGAAAAAAAAAATCAGCCTATCGTTCTATTGTTTATTGGATCGTGCAGAGACGGAAACTTGCGTCTTGCTAAGCCGGCCGTATGTAAACAGCTGGTGATAACAGAATAAGCGAAAACTATTGATTTCAATAAATATCATGATCCACATTAATTCATTTTTACTCCGATTAATTGACCGAAGCAAAAATTTAAGATAAAAATCAAAACTGTTATAGTATTGAATTAATAATATCAAAGTATAAACTAGTGTAACTAGTTTTAGAACTATTAAAATGTACGTATGATATAGAAGAAAGTTTGGGATTCCAACTAGTTCTATTTCTTATTGATGTTTTATCCATATTAAAATGTTATATACTGAACATTTTAAAGCATGTATTAAATTATTAATGGCATTACAAGCACAGATCCTTTCAATGTAACATTTTCTTAATTAACGTAAACTTGCTATTTTATCATATGAATTTTTATATACAGTGGTGGCCAAAATTATGGGCACTTTTAGGTAGCTTTCATTACAAAAAGTAAAAAAACTACCTATTGCAGCCGTCCGGGGAAAGCTCATCGGTAAATTTTGCTATATTTTCGTCGATCATATATATATATATATATCTGAATTTTGTCATGCTGTAACTCTCGAATTTATAAACCAGTTTGGATGAAATTTTTTATATGCATAATAGGAGTACTAATGTCTCGACCGAGTTCGTTGACCAGCTTCATTCACCATCTTGTTTCAAAATGGCGGCCATTTGATTTTTTTGAAATTTTTATGTTTTTTAACTTTGCATACTTATAGAAAAAGTTCCGCTTCACAAAATGCAAACTCTTATATATATTTTTAAACAGAATGTTAGAAACATCAAAAGATATTTTAAACAGTCACAGAATGTAAGTTAACAAAATATAATATCTTGTATTTACGTTCTAAAAAATCATTCGATTACCCACAATTTCCTTCTAAATGACTCTAGAAACCGGATTGCACCAGATAACATTCCGACAGTCTGAGAGAACTTTTTTCTTTTTTTCGCGGGTAAAATTTTCGTATTGGTCGAAATCACAATTTCTAAATTTGTAATTGGCAACTTATATCTTAGCCATAAAATCCTGCATTTTTTCGCAGAGTCTGATAAAACCTTGATACATTGGCTTCGGACGTCGATTTTAACGTTTTTCTTGTGCTATTAAACTACTGTCAGTTGGTGAGAATAATTTATCTGGTGAAATTTCTATATCAAATAAAATTTTTTACTTATAATGGTTGTATCTTACGACCTGAGTGGAATGGTTTTCCTGTGAAGTGAAATATGAATAAATATGATTAAAAATATTTGACGCTTCTGATTACTTTAAGTGGGAAACATGGAAAAGGATATTTATTTGTTGTTTTACGACCCGGGGCCACATGACGGCCAAATCTACGAGTATTGTTGGTGAAATTTTCTTACTAAATTGTATGATTTATAGAAGAATTTTAGATAGGAGAATAAATTAAAATAATGGGATTTTAGGAAAAGAATTGCTTTGACAGATTAATGTATTTTAGATTAAAAAAATAACGAAAAAATTGACTAACGGTATTATAAATTTATTTGATATAATTAAATTAAATAAATTAAATTAAAATATTAATTATTATAAATTAAATTAAAATAATTAAAATTAATTTGTTAAGGTATTATAAAAAGAAAGATAAAAATTTGGAAATAACTAATTTAAAATTGAGGCGGCAATTTTTTTTATTGTTACACACACACACACATACACACACATACATATATATATATACAGATGTATTTTGACGGGTGTTTGGGGATTTTTAAATTGCCCATTCAGAATTTTCATTTCTTAATAATATTAGGTTACTGTTGGAAAATATGTCATAACATACGTTTAATGCACAAATTTTCGTTTTTTTTCTTTTTTCAAAAGCAATATAAGAAACTTTTCAAATCAGAAAAGTAACATTAGGAACACTTAGAAAAAAAATATCCTCCATTAAATTGTATGAAAATTAAAAAATTTCCAACAATTCTAGCTTAACGCATTCATTAATTTTCTTTAAAAAGCTACATATTTACATTTTTATTTTTAACTCGTGCTTTTCTAACAGTTTTTTTTCTCTTTAAAAAATTGAAAGCAGTCCATTCACGTGCGGACGAAAATAGAATACTCGAAATGGAAAAAATAGAGACATATCTTTTAAACGCAAATTAAGCATGAACCATTTCGAATTCCACTGAAACTATTCAAATTTATTTTTAAATCATTTATAAAACTCTTTTTTAATGGAATTTTTAATAGAATTTCATTATTTCATAATATTCAATGCTTCAAGCTTGAATAAGAGGGATTATTTTATTTTATTTTTTTTTTGTTCTATGAATCATTGATGGAGAAGTAAAATTGAACCATAAAAAGAGTAAATGGTTAAATAAATAAATAATAAAAATAGAATGCTTGTCCAGTTATTTTATCTTATCATTCACGAATGTTTTAGGAAGTTTTGCTCGGGTTTGAATTAATAATGGTATTTTAGAATACAAGTGTTATTTAAAGTTTTTCTCTGAATCATTGGTGGAGAAGTAAAATTGAACCATAAAAAGAGTAAATGGTTAAATAAATAAATAATAAAAATAGAATGCTTGCCCAGTTATTTTACCTTATGATTCACGAATGTTTTAGGAAGTTTTGCTTGGGTTTGAATTAATAATGGTATTTTAGAATACAAGTGTTATTTAAAGTTTTTGTTTAAAGAAGTATAAAGAATCATTTTACAGATGCCAAGTTTTCAGATTTTTTAATATAACTATTTCTAAACAGATCTTCCTTCTAATGAAATCTTGGACTTACGCTGTAAACATTATAAGTTAAATGCAAAAATTATTACTTATCAGTGTAAAAAAACAATTTATTAAATTCTTAAAGTTTCGAACTCAATCTAATGAGTCATCTTCAGAGGTATGTTTTTAAAGGAAAAATAATTTACATTAAAAACAGATTGGCATACTATAAATTGACAAAAATTATACTAAATAAACATTAAAGGCTAAAATTCAAAAATAAAAACATGTACCAGTTGCCATCACTCAGTACACAATACAATAATGACAAAAAACATGGAGGAAAACTTACAAAAGTATTTCTTTTAAAATATTAAACCAGATATTAGGTATTTGAAAGGACATATTGTCATTGTAGACTTCTTTCTTCCTGAAACCAATTTCTATGGATTCCCTTATGAGTGCTTTTTGCGGATTTGAACAATGAGAAATAATCTTTACTTTATCAAAACAAACATTTCTTAAAGTCCCCTTCATCGATAACCTGGACAGAGCTGTTGATGGTCTATTAAAATAGACCTGTTTTTTGTAAATAGATCTTCCTTCTATTTATTCACAATTTCTGTCATTAAATAAAGCTAATATCTGTATTCAGAAATAGTGTTACTCAAAATAAGAAAAAAATTGGCAGCTAAATTTGCATGGGATATATTTTTTTTGTCACCCTATTTATAAAAAATCTACATTTTAAGTTAGATAACTTTTGAACACGTTTGAGTGTTCAAAAGTTAACTTAAGTTTACTAAATTACTAAAGCTTACTCTACATATTAAAGTTTACGTTTAAGTAGCTTAAAACGCGTTTTAATCTATTCCTGCAAAACTTTAAGAGTCATCTACTAATGATATGTTTTAAGATGTTTAGGGGGACATTTTATCTTAAAATTGTTCAAAAAATCTATTATTTAAAAAAAAATTAAATGAAGCCCCGTTAAATTATGATTATTTTGAACCCTCATTTTTACCCATACGATGGTTATATCGTGAGATATTGTAAATTTCATTAATACACTCAGCACAAATGAAAACTTTATGGCTTTATCCCCATGTTCATATTTTATTCACTTTCCTGTTTTAAAAATCCTAAAACTTTTTTCTATACAGATTTAAACCTTTTTGTATATGCTCTTGATTTTACATGTAATAAAACTGCACATGGAATGAGCTTTCAGTTTTTTTTTAATTTAAAAAAAATAATAAAAGTATATGAAAATGTGGTAGATTTGATCGTTTTATACAATACTACAATACTATATGTCAGTAAAAAAAAAATATGTTAAATGTATAATATTAAATGTATCTAAAAATCCATGCACAGTCTTGGTAATACACATTTGAAAATCTTTACAAAAAATGCATTATAAAAAATATCCGTTAAATTTGCGAGAAAAAATATTGCCAGCAGTTTTTGAAGTAAAAAATGCTGTAAAATTAGATGGAATAAAAAAAAATACATCTAATTTTACTGCAGTTTTTACGCAAAAACTGCTGGCAACATTGCTGCCAGCAGTTTTTGCCGTTTTTTTCTACGGATTTTTTTTTTTTCATTTTTTTTACAGTGTGGGCAAAAATATTTTTTTATTTATATAAAAGTAATCGACATTGAAAAATACTTTTTTTAAAATTTTATTTCAAATTTCCAATTAATTTTTTTTCGAAATGTACTTTTAATTCAACACTGAAATGGAGCGAGTTCACCATTTGAATCACGTTTTTAAAAATATAAAAAATTGGAGAATCCCCTTTAGGGAATTGTTGCTTTAATAAATGAACTCTTCATTACCCTAAATTACTGGCAGAAAAAAGATGTCCTTTTATTTCACAAATATTTTCTTTAAATCTCGAAAACCTTTTAGTTTCTGAGGTATTTCACAGTTTCTCCTCCCAATGGCTTCTGAAGGTAAATGAAAACAAATTGGCTAACTCGGAAATTTTACGATGTTACATTAAACTCTTACTAATGTTTCTGCTAAATTAGGAAACATTACAGTACATTTTTTTTTTACAATGTAGCATTTTTTGTAAATAATGGAATTACATAAATGACGCGAAATATTTCGATTGACTTTTGTGTTCCAACACAAAATTGAAATAGAGAAAATCAAGAAATTTACAGATAAGAACAATATATTTTGGTCGTAATCATGTTAATAGTTTCTTTTTAAGAAATATATTTCATATTAAATTAATTTTCGATTTTTTGATTAGTTTTTTTCTTTATATAATTTTTAATGTGATTTTTAGCGTTTTTTTAATTTTTGAGGCGATTTTTCCACATTAGAGAAACTATGGTTTCATTCGTTTAATACAATATAGTAAATTTTGTTTTCATTTTAATAAAGTGTATTTGGAATTCATACAACGATTTTTGAGATTTTATGCGATTTTTAGTGTTTTTTTCCAGTTTGTGGCTATTTTTCGATATTGGTAAAAGAAATTTTGTTTCAAAGTTTTAGCCTAATTTATTAAATTTTGTCTGCTACGATTTTTGAGATTCAGCGATTTTTAATGCGATTTTCCATGCGATTTTTAGCGATTTTTTGAGTTTTTTTTTGCTTTCAGCGTCATTTTTTTTTCATTTATGAAATATTTCCGATTACAATGTTTTATCTACTATTAGCGTAAATTTTGACCCCTTCCATTTTTTAAAAATATTTAGTGACTTTTAATCTCTTTTATAATGCAATTTTTAGTGGTTTTTCGCATTTTACGTCAATTTTTTTTACATTTGAAAAGCAAATCTTGTTTTAAACTTATAGTCTAATCCTTCTCTCTCTCTCTATATATATAAAAGAAACGATTTGAAAAGGGCTAAAAGATTTAGAAATGGACCAATGAAAATCTATGTTGATGCTGCAAAATCTCAGGAGTGTTACCATCGAGAGGACCCGGTTCTGTCACAAAATATCGCCAAGTTTCTCGTCAATTTGGCAATATGTCTCTAAATCTGGCGACCAAAACTACTCGCCTATTTGGCGCTATTTTGGGCATTTCGACAAATTCTCATTATAATCCAACAGGATCCCTTTTTGTTTGCGTTTTTAATGTTTTTTGGAGATAAGATTGTCCTATCAAAAACTTGAACCACTGAGAATGTAATAGGTAATACTTCTTAACGAAATCTACCTAAAATGTCAAAATTTTAGTTACCACTATTTTTAAGTAGCATTCTTAAATTCTTGCTTATGACCGCTAGTCCCTCCAGTAATGTATACTGATTTGTTGTTTAACGGAGTTTTGTTCAGATACATTTTTTTAAGAATAGAGTGCTGGTGGTGAAATGTGGAACTAACAAAACGTGATTATGTTAAAATTTGGAAATCTAATAAGGCGATCTGTTTTAAACTTTAAGATAGTTCATAACATTAGATAAAAAAATATAAAAAAGAACGGCGTGTCACATTTCTTGGGGCAGAGGGAAGGGGGCTCTAACAAAATTAGGAAATGTAACAAAGTGGTCTATATAAACCTTTGAGATAGTTTATTACACATAATACAAATTTAAAAAAAATGGCGGTGCGTCAAAAATTGAGCGAGAGGAAATGCGCATTTTTAGCAAATGGAATCTAAAAAGTGAACACTTAGAAAATAAGAGATCGCGAAGTGATCCTGAATGGAAATGTGAAACAATTACGTCTAGAAAATAAATATTGCTTCGCGATGCAATCGGTATCGCGAAGCGATTACGCGGGGAGTTTGTGAGCGCAGCTAGCAGTTGTTATGTTTATGTCATGTAAAATGCAGAGACAAAACACTTTTAAAAAGACGTAAGACTTTAATGACACACACTCCGGACAAAACAGACAGAACGACCAAGAACAACTTGGAACCACTTAAATACAAACCAATGCGGAGCTCACATATCAGTATCAAGATGACGTCAGCAACGATTACGATTAAAGCGATCATGGAGCATATGTTACATCTCCCCTGAAAAACCAATAAAAAAAAACATAAAACAATATTAAGCATATTTTAAAGTTCAATCGAAACAGTTTATGTTACAAAGTCTTTTAAATATTCAGGTTTCTTACCAATTCGACCCGATCGAGTTTTTAACAGATTCTTCACTTGTTCAGAACCAGCAACCTTATCACTAGATGTAAGCGAATTATTTTGCTCATTACTGGATATCGCTTCAGGGGTGGTTTCTGTTTCTACATCAATGAAATCGTGATCATCCTTAACTTGAAAATTCATGTCGTTTGCACCTCTTAAAATATCCTTCCGATTTCTTTCCACAACTCTTCCATCTTCTTTTAATAATTTATAAGAACGGGGCCGTTGAGCTGGACTCAATACAGTAGCTTTTTCATATGGTTTCTTATCACTATGAATGAAAACTTTATCCTGATTTGATAACGGTTTTAAATTTATTGCGTTCCGGTCAAAATATTTTTTTCTGTACCAGTTGCCTTCTTCATAACTGATCTTGTGTTTCTAAAAATATCTCAGTGATATCATTTCTATGTGGTAAAATACATTTGATTTTTCTACCAAACATTTGCTCAGCAGATGATTTCAATTCATTAGAAATCGGGTACCGAAACGTACACGTTTTTATATTCTAATTAGGTCAAATAAATATCCTTGTTATCATGTATGGCCTTTTTTAACATATTTTTCCTTGTTTGAATACGTTTTTCCACCATTCCATTCGACTGAGGAAAATGAGGGCTAGATGTTTCATGTTTAAAGCACCATTGCTTTGAAAATTTCTTGAATAATTGGCTAGTAAATTGCGGTCCATTATCAGAATACACAATTTCTGGTATTCCATATCTTGAAAACATAGCTTTAAGTGGAATTATTACATTATTACTGCATGTTTCTCTAAGTACTTCTATCTCAGCAAATTTACTAAAATAATCAACTACTAACAAGTATTCCTTTCCATGAAAATGAAATAAATCAGCTCCCAAAACTTGACAAGGACCACTTGGAACTTCTTTCGGTAAAAGTGGTTCTTTCGCATTTGCATCTTGAAAACTCAAGCAAGTTGTACAATTATTTATGAAGTTTTCTATATCTTTTGACATACCCGGCCAAAATAACAATTCTCTAGCTCTATTTTTACGTTTTTCAATACCAAGATGAGCGTAATGAATTTTATTCAACATTTCTTTTCTCAAACTTTCTGGAACTACTATACAGAAATTCTTAAATAAGATACCCCCTGTTTCACTTAGTTCCTCTTTAAAATAAAAATATGGTTTAGCTATATCTGGAACATCTGATTTTAGAATGGGCCAACCATTTTTGACAAATTTCATGGCAAGCTGTAATGCTTCATCTTTTTCAGTTTCAACTTGAAACTTTTTCATAATCTTACTAGTTACAGGAAGATTTTCAACAATCATTCCTACATGAGTCTCAATTTCACCTTTAAAAATATCATCAGAATCTTCTAAATATGTTCTTGATAAGGCATCAATAATTTTTTACCAGGTTTATAAACCAAAGTAAAACAATAAGGCTGTAATCGAATTCTCATTCTTTGTAAACGTAAGGGAGATTTATTTAGAGGTTTTTTAAAAATTGCTTCAAGGGGTTTATGGTCACTTTCTACTGTAAATTATCTCCCGTATAAATATTGATGAAATTTTTCACATCCAAATACTATAGCTAACGTTTCTTTTTCAATTTCTGCATAATTTTTCTGAGTGTCAGTAAGAGCTCTAGAAGCATACGCTACAGGCAATCCATTTTGTAAAATAACCGCTCCTAAACCAGATTGTGAAGCATCAACAGACAAAGTCACATCACAATCTGAATCAAAATATTGTAAAACTAGTTTTTTACTTAGAATTTGTTTTAATTCAATAAATGCTTTGTCATGTATAGCATTCCAGGACCATAAAGAATTTTTCCTTAACAAATCTCTCAGAACAGATGTTTTATCTGAAACATTAGGAATAAATCTAGAAACGTATGGGGTCAATCCATTTCAAGTGGTCCAGAAAATATTTTTTTGGTCGCTCGACCATTTTTAAAAAATCTGAAATTTTTTGTACAACAACCCTAACATGATGAAAGTTCAAAATGACCGTTATTTTAATTTTACTATTTTACTTACCCATCATACGTAGTATAGGGTAAGTGTTGCAATCGTTTTGAAAATCGAAAAAAAATTTTTGACGGATTTACACGTTTTAGATAGTGAAGATTCCGAAAAACATATTTTTAGAAAAAAAATTTTGCCGTCCGTCTGTCTGTCTGTCAGTCTGTCTGTCTGTAAACGCTCTATCTCCCGAACGAATTGAGATAGAGGCTTGAAATTTTGTATGTAGTTAGTATGTAAGAATGGGACGAAGCCTATTTAATATAAGCAACCTCGATTATCCGGAACTATTTTTTTCGGACTCTCGAAAAATTCGTTCTGATGAAAGGTACATAAAATTTTTCGAATTTTTTTGTTCTAAGGAATGGGCGTAAAAGGCAATAAAATAACACACATTTTGAATATAGAACGAAGTCGATCGCATTATTAGTTGCCGAGATATTTGTAATCCTATTTTCCACATTCTTCGATTTTTCATGACCCTGTATTTCATTCAAATTTCAATTCAGAGGTATATTTTAATTGGAAATGAGACGCTTAATCCGACGCAGTTAATTGTTAGTTAATAGAGTTATTATGTTTGGAGTTATAAGGATGTTTCTTTTACGCAGTTCGGTATTAATTGAGTAGTTTGGCGTTTTATATAATTTGTCGAAATTGGTAATCAGCAGTTCTTTAATAGAGCATTACTATGTACATTAACAATATTTAAAATTTGTTTATGAATTGCAATGCATTGTATAAATAGTTTTCGCATGTTTTATTTTCATATACATATCCATGATGGGTAAGTATTACGGTGGCCATCAACGACTAGTTTTGTTTGTGCATGGTGGCCATCTTTGTTTCATCGTGCGCAGCGATTTTCTCAGATACTAGAATACACAAAATTGTAAATATCTCGTCTTTTATTCTCCCAATTGAAATGGGGTTTGCAGCATTTTGTTCAGAATAAAATAGGCTAAATGTACAATGGTAGAATAATTTTGAAAAATAAATTTTTACAGGTGAAATTTTGGCACAAAATTTTAATTTTTTCCAAAATCTATCTGTTTGCAAGAGGAAATTTTTCATGCAAGGAAAACTGTCAACCTTACACAATTTTTTCTACAAATAGGTCAAAAGTGCATGTACTCATACACCAAGTCTCAGACTTGGGAGTTGATTTTTCTTTGCGAAAAAAATTCCGAAATTCGTCAAAAATTTCAAAAATCGCATTTTTTAGGCTTTGGTATCTCTGGTGGGGCATGAGATAAAAATCTGAAATTCTGGCCTTTGATAATATTTTATAGTAATATTATGCACAAAAAATTTCAAGAAGGAGATTTGACTACAAGATGAGATATGGCATGGTCAATATATAAAAACAATACTTCTAAACTATTGTAACCTACTATGTGTTTCTTCATGTTCATACCTACAAAATGTTAAACTAATGGTTGATGATGCAAAGTTAAAAGATCATCTTCAAATTCTGTTTAAATCGTGATTTAAATAATTCAGATTGTATGGTAAGCCAATGCACTATTTGTCCAGATGAACAAAACTACTAGAAATGCTATTCGTCCATTTCAATGGCCCCGAAAATATTTTGGTTGATTGATCGTTTTTAAAAAATCTGCATTTTTTTTGTACAACAACCCTAATATGAGGGAAGTTCAAAATGATTATTATTTTAATTTTAATATTTTTCGTTTGAGCATGGTGACCATCTTTGTTTCATCGTGTGCAGCTATTTCCTCACATTGAAGTTTGATATCTCTTGTGTGGCGAATAATCTGGAGATAAAAATCTGCAATTCTGGCTTTTGATAGTATTTTATGGTAGTGTTATGCACAAAATAATTGAAGAAGAAGATTTGACTATAAGCTGAGATACGGTGATTAAAAAATTTTAAGAAATGCTATTACGAGTACATTAGGAGAAATGAGATTAGTCTCTTTTATTACAATATTTACACAGAAAATATCGTTTGTTGAAAACAATTTAATAATAAATGTTTAATTTACAAAGATACTATATTTGCTCAACAAAGAGCTTAACACTATTTACGAGAGATGTTATGAGTTCGACCAGTTACTGTTATCAGTCCATCAGGCTGTTTTTTCTCAAAATTTTATTTGTAGCCAGCCACTCAAGTCTTGTCATCCATTGTTAACTTGAATGAAATTATCTAGGTTTATTAATTGAAACCATGTCAACTCGATCAGTTGTAACCCATTGTCTGTAATTTACTTTTTCTGAAATGTATTCCGAGTAAAATTGTTGCAATAGCATTTCTAGCAGGTTTGTTCATCTGGACAAATAGTGTATTGACTTAGTATACATTCTGAATTGTTTAAATCACACACAAGCTTTTGAAGAAGATATTTGTAATTAACATTTAACTTTGTACCATAAATCATTAATTTAAAATTTTGGAGGTATGAACAATTACATGGTACGTTACAACAGTTTGACAGTATTTTTTTCACATATTGCCCATGTCGTACCTCAGCATGTAGTCAAATCTCCTTCGTGAAAATTTTTGTACATAACACTACTATAAAATACTATCGAAGGCCAAAATTTCAGATTTTTTCCTCGTGCTTCTCCAGAGATATCAAAGCCTAAAAAGTGCGATTTTTGAAATTTTTGACGAATTTCGGAATTTTTTTCGGAAATCAACTCCCAAATCTGGGACTTGGTGTATGAGTACATGCACTTTTGACCTATTTGTAGGAAAAATTGTGTAAGGTTGACAGTTTTCCTTGCATGAAAAATTTTCTCTTGCAAACAGATAGATTTTGGAAAAAATTAAAATTTTGTGCCAAAATTTCACCTGTAAAAAATCATTTTTCAAAATTATTCTACCACCGTACATTTAGTCTATTTTATTCTGAACAAAATGCTGTAAACCCCATTTCATTTGAGAAAATAAAAGACGAGATATTTACAATTTTGTGTATCCTAGTATCTGAGAAAATTGCTGCACACGATGTAATAAAGATGGCCGCCATGCACAAACAAAAAATAGTAAAATTAAAATAATGGTCATTTTGAACTTCCATCATGTTAGGGTTGTTCTACAAAAAAATTCAGATTTTTTAAAAATGATCGGGCGACCAGTGCTGGACCACTTAAAATAGATTGACCCTATGTGATCATATATAGAAAAGTTTCCAACTCCTTAATATTTTTTGGTGGCTTCATTTCCACAACTGCCTTTACTTTATCTTTATCAGGTCTAATGCCATTACTAGAAAACTTATGACCCAAATAAGTAACTTCAGAAAGATCAATTTTGCATTTTTCTTTGTTAATTTTAATATTATACTCTCTTGCTCTATCCAAAACAAATTTTAATCTTCAATCATGCTCTTGTTGAGTTTTCCCCCATACTAGAATATCATCGATGTAGATTTCAACACCTTCAATATCTTTAAAAACATCAGAAAAAGATCGGTGAAAAACTTCGGGGGCAGAGCAAATACCATATGGCATTCTCAAAAAGCAAAATCTACCGAAAGGGGTATTAAACGTAGTAAGTTTAGAGCTTTTTTCAGATAGCTTTATTTGCCAAAATGCCTTATTAGCATCTAATATACTAAATACTTTTGCTCTGGGCATTCTGGAAACGATTTTTTCATAAGTTGGTAAATAAAAATATTCACGCAAAATTTGTTTGTTTAAATGTTGCGGGTCTAAACAAATTCTCAAACTGCCATTATTCTTTCTTACGACTACTAAAGAACTAACGAATGCTGTGGGTTCTTCAATTTTTCTAATGACATTCATATCAACCTTTCAATCAAGTTCTTGTTTCAATGGATTCAATAAACTTAATGGAATTTTCCTGCAAGGCTCAATTTTGCCAACAGCATCATCTTTAAGCTTAATGTCGTAAATAAAGTTTTTAAAATTTCCAACACCCGTGAATACATCTTCATATTTATGAAAAACAGTCTGAGAAAATTTTTCCAAATAATTGACTGCATTTACACGTTGCACTAAATTCAACGCAGTTAAAGTAGGTAAACCCAGCACAGAAGTAGTATTAGGGTTAATATCCATCACTTGAAACAAAATATTAGCTTCAATACCTTTATCAGTTTGACATTTTAATATGCATTTACCAATAACTTTCATTTTAGAACCATTATAATTACATAAATTAACACTAGAACTTTCAAGGTGGCTTTGCTTTAAACCTAAATGTTTAAATTCATTTACAGGTATAATATTACACTGTGGTCCGGTGTCTAATTTTGTTATCAAAATCTTAGAATTATTTACTACTAGTTTCTCATACCAGTCACTAAAACCACTACTACTACATTTATACTCATAAACATAGCTTAAAATTAAATTATCATCATTTGAACTGTTATCGTTAACACTTGTTAAAAAATCAGAGTTATGTTCAATAGTTTGTATATTCTTATTCAAGCACATTTTATCGAAATGATTTTTCTTCTTATAAAGATTGCAAATTTTATTATAAGCAGGACAATTAAATTTTTTATCAAACTTACCGCATCTTCCGCAGTGTTTTCTCCACTCGTAATTTTCTTTTGCTTCTTTTTCCTGTCTACTGGTCTTCTTTGAAAGCTACTATCTTTTCTTTCTTCATGAAATTCTTTTCTTAACGATGCTGGTGATTTTGAGCTTGAGGGCGTTTTTCCTGAAAAATTATTTTTATGCATTTTAACTGCTTCTATTTTTGTGTCCCCATTCAAAGATTTTAGTTGAATTTCTGCGAGCTCGTTAGCTTTGCATATTTTTATGCATTTATCTAAAGTTAAATCGCAGCAGACGATCTTTCAGTTTTTTGTCGATGACGCCGCTAATTATTCTATCTCTTATTAAGCTATATTTCAATTCTCCAAATCCATACGTCGAATTCAGCTTCTTTAGGCTAGTAAAAAAATCATCAAAGGATTCAGATATTTGTTGGTTTCTTGTAAAAAAAATATGCCGATCGACTCTTTCGTTAGATTTCGGTAAACAAAAATTTTCAAATGCTTCGATAATTTTAGTCAACTTTCCTTTATCCTCTTCTGATAGATCAAAAGTATTGTATTTCTCAAGTGCTTCTTCACCAATTACATTTAAAAATATCGTCACATGTACATTCGCATCTTTTTTATCATTTCCAGATGCAATGTGAAAGATTTTAACTTGCTGTATCCATTTTTTCCAGTTTTCTGAAATATTTCCATCAAAGCTAAGACATTTCGGGGGTTTCAATACTTACGTGTTACTACTCAATCAACAAAAACAATTTTTAATACTTCTTTATCAAATGAATATCAATCATAGTTAAAAAAAAAAAAAAAAAAAAAAAAAAAAAAAAAAAAAAAAACCTTAAAAATTATTCACAGATTCCGGCTGCGCCATGTTATGTTTATGTCATGCAAAATGCAGAGAGAAAACACTTTTAAAAAGACGAAAGACTTTAATGACAAACACTCCAGACAAAACAGATAGAACGACCAAGAACAATTTGGAACCACTTAAATACAAACCAATGCAGAGCGCACATATCAGTATCAAGATGACGTCAGCAACGATTACGATTAAAGCGATCATGGAGGATATGTTACAGCAGAAGGGGAGGGGGCGGAGCTCCCCTAAATCTACTATAAAATAGTTAAATACTTCAGTGATTTTATATCTGTTATATCATTAACTTCTACTTTGAACTAAGATTATAATAATTTGACAACAATTATGGATATTTGATTACTTGTTAAGATTTTTTTTTTTTAATTCCTAATTTGATCTTTGTTAGCTACATTTCATTTCATTCAAGATTCTTTTAGAGAAATTCATCAGCAAGGCAGGCGAAAGCTGTTAGTATATATATACATATATAAAGTAGTTTTATTAAGTTTATTATTATAAGAAAATAAATAATACTTTAATCCCTTTGGGACGAGCGACACCTATACGTGCCGCAAAAAGGCTTAAGAATCCTTGTTTATTCCCACCAGTAAAATTTGAATATTTAATCGGAGCATTTTCTCTATTTAATCAGGAACATATTTCTGTTTGTAAAATCCGGTGACAAAACATTAAAAATTTCGTAAAAGCCTCCCGTTGCGAAGGGGTTAAATAAAATCACTGAAAATCACACTTTGAAATCACGCTATTTTGATCTATTGGAATAGAGTGTCCTTATAAAAGAATGGTAAAATTCGGGTAAACACAAAACAAACGCTTCATCGGTCGGAATGATTTTGGATAAAATCTTTAATTTATCAAAACCTTTATTTCTTACTGCTTGAATGTGCACTATGTTTGCACACCACCTTTATATTATAATATCTCCCAAAGTTATCGTAAACGTGTGGGATTTTAATGATTTTATTCTCAAAATTCAGAAATCGTACGGGTTTCGTTATTTTCCAGAAAAAATATCAGTATTTTTATAGAGGCTAACGAAAAAGACAGGCTACCGCGGTGCATTCTATGTATGTTTTTTTTTACAGATCACTGGAGTCACATGGTGTTCGAATCCACCAATGCAGGAGTGCGAAGTGAGCATTTGTAAAAAAAAAAGGACACTTGGGATAGGGGAGACTGGTGTAGAATGAACCATGCGGTACAGTGGTCCACCCCCTATTTTTGATATTATTTCTGTTTTAGAATGTTTCATATTTTGGTACATACATGGCAGCCCTGCAGTAGTAAATAAAAATTTAAAACCATGTGCATAGCAGCCATTTTAGTCATTTTATTCTTGATAGTTGATTTGAGGCAGGTAAAAGTAAATATTTTCAGTGAAACATATGCTATTTTTTACGCTAAAGATCTTCAATTTGGAAGACATTGTTCAGCACAATAAAAAAGGTAAGACAATGTATTACTATATTTATTGTAAGTAAAATAATTGAATATAAAACTTCTTTTTTTTATCAATTTTTTGTCAAAGTCACATATGGGGTACAATGGACCACCAGAAACCGGGGTTCAATGGACCATGACCCATTGTACTCCAGTCCTGAATTCTGTTTTTTTTTATTATTAAAAATTATATGCAAAATTAAGAATAAATTAATTATTTTATTTTTTGAATGTAAATAAACTAATGATTCATGTTGCGTAGTGTATTTTTGAAATATTATCTATATAATACGTTTTGAAATTTCGAAATTAACTCAAATTAAACACCAATAGCCAGAAATAAAAGTTGTTAATTACATTTTGGTTAAATTTGAGACAAAAGGAAAAAAAACATTTATTTTGTTGATTTAGTAATAGAAAAAAATGATGATGATTCTATTTTTCTGAGATTCATGTGCTGAAAATCATACCAAAATTTAATAATGTTTTCCAATAATGTTGATGAATCTCTTGTAAATGTTTACGATATTGTAACGATTCTTCCAGATTCTAATGTTTCAGTAGAAAGCAGCAGGCTTTCAGTCATACGAATAACTTTTGATGTATCATTTGCTAATTTTAATAATCATTAATCTTACATTATATCTATGAAGTTAAGACACAAATAAACAAATTATGATACATTTTATGCCTGTTATTATTAAAAAATGTACTATATTTACATATTTTTTTTAGAATTACATGTGGTTCACAGAGTCTCATGCTGTAAACCATTGTACCACTTGCTATTTAAAAATATATATATAAAAAAGTATGCATAATTGTTATTTTTGAGTAGATGTAATCTAAACTATAATGTATGAATAACATGCATGCAGCGGGTTTTTTTAAAGAAATGAATATTTTAAGAGTAAATAGTCAAAATCAACAAAAGTGGTCCATTGTACCCCGGTATCCCCTACACCACGAGAGCCTGTCTTTTTATTTAGCCTTGATTTTTACATTGAAAAATGATAAATCTAATTCAACTGCCGAGATTTGACTTTATTTAAAAAAGAGATTTTCTATAAGAAAATATGGATACTGAATAATTTTCTTGTTAGGAAATTCTAGGATCCGTACGAACCCAGAGGTGCTAATTTTTGTCAAACTATTTTATTCCTTGAAAATTTTCGCACTCAATCTGGACTACCGTATATCTCCTAGGTTAGAAAAAAATTCAGTTTGAAAATACGGTACCTTAAAAATAATCATCACATTTGTTTCTGCATCTACATTTATCTTTCCATAAATTGAATGGACATTTTTACCTGACAAAATTATACTTAAGAAATCAACGCAAAATTTTCACTTGCAAACTAAATTAAAAATGCTCGAAACATTCAATGTAAAGACATCATTTAAACATAAATTAAGTTTTTACACCTTTCGGAATTAATGAATTACACTTGAATTGTTTAGAAAACTTCATTTAATGGAAAGAATTAATGTGTTCTCATTCTTTTATGACACCTAACTGCCGCATACTTGAGCAAAAATATTTATCCCCTGAATCGTTGCCAAAAAAGAAAAATTGCTCCGTAAAAAAAAGAAGAAAATGTAAGATGCTTGTTTAGGCATTAAAAAATTAATGCTCATACAGTTACTTTTGGGATGTTTCCTTGACTATATTAGGAAGTTCTTTGTGTTTTGGAAATAAGATATTTCGCATTGTTTATGATTTTCATTATGTGGAAACAAAAATAGGATTATGCAGGGATTTTTTTTTTTTTTTAATGTGAAGCAACTTTAGTTTATTTCAAAAGGTTTCTTCGGAAAAGGATAAAATTTGAAAAATATGGTTAAAAAATTGTTTATAAGGCAATGATTTTTCTGGGATGCTCAATGTAAAGTAGTTAAGTCTATTTGTAAACCGTTTTTGAAAATTGTACGATTGGGCACAGAACGCTGAGATTATAATATTAATTTTTACAAAAAATTATTATGACCCGTTAGCTTTCGTTTGATAAAAAATGACTAAATTATCGACTTTCCGAAATTTTACTTAAAATGATTGAAAACTACAGTAAAATCGGACGAAATTTCGGAAACGTCCATTAATTATAAAGAAACGAAAAATACTTTTCTCTGCATCCATGTCCCATTAAAATGAGAATCTAAATATTTTTTTTAAAAAATTTGGGCTTTCTCATTATATTTAAACTATTCGAAATGCTAAAATTTCGATATATATTTCTATAAAATTTATGTATATTCATAAAAGTTTGATAAAAAAAAATTACAAATAAACAATATCAATTGAGAGAAAAAATTCCTTTTGGGAGGGTGAGAACATCAATGAACAAAAAACAAAGGGACATTCATAAAAGACGCTTCTGTAAAATATTTCGAATACGCAGAACGATATTGGTATAAAGAAGTGTCTTTTAAGTTTCGGTAGATTTTCGTCCGCTTGCTTTTCCTCCCTTAAATTTTCGTCTCCGTCTACCTACTCCCAAGTTTAAGGTTGAAAATCTTTAAAACTGTTAAATTCTTAACTTTTGCCTGAATTCTAATATTATTTTTCTGTAGTAGTTTTATTTGTTAGTTAGAAATATTAATACACTGCTGAAAACAAAGATTGAGGTTGTGGGTGGATCTTGCGGCTGGAGAATTGTTTTGATAATTGATATTGGATCGATAGATATAGTAGGCTGAAGGAGAAGAAAAAATTACTCATGTTTGGAAGAAAAAATGCTTTGTACTGAGCATTTGGGTACGAAAGAAAAAAAATTGTGCCTATGACAAAAATAAATAAAAAAAAGTATTTCTTTCAAAGAAAATCCTTTTTAGTAGGGGGTATAGTTTCTCCAGAAAGCCGGCAACGTTGAATACTTTTGAGGCATGGAATCAATGAGGCTATAAACTGTCCCATTGCTCCAGAAGAGCTCTTTGCAGTTTTTGGAAAGTTTATGGGTGTGGTAGGCGGAAATCAACTTGTCTACCTAGAATGTTCTAAATATGCTCTATTGAGTTCACGTCCGGAGAACACTCTGAGCATTATATTCGTACGGTTCTTTCCTCGAAATAGAAAACATCCTCCATGTGAGCACGATGTGTCCTGAAATTGTCGTTCACTAACATTAAGTCATTTCCAATTGCTACAGCGTAAGGGACTACAATAGATCTGAGAATCTCTTCCCTATATCCCTCAAAGGCCAGAGCTCCATTTCGACTGATATGGAAGTCGGTGCGTCCATCAATGGCGATGCCAGCATAGATCATCATTCCCCCACCCCCTTATCTAACACTCTTTTGCATGAACGCGGAATTGTTTCTAGTGTCACGTTCCCTCCACATGAAAATACGCCTATTATCAGGATAAACAGGAAAATATAACTCGTCAGAAAAAAGAATATTGTGACCACCAATTTCTCCTCTATTTCTCATTCTCTGTTGTTCACTCTCTGCGAGCGCCACGACGCCAGCTATTTATGTAATACGTAATACTCCAGCTATTTACGTAATTGGTCTGCGAGCTTACCGATCTGTGGAATGAATCCGGTTTCGGACAGTTTGAGTCGAAACTGTGGTGCCAATAGTCGAGCGAAGATGTTGTTGAAGAAGAGTGGCATTCATATTTCGGTATCTTCGAGCCGTTTAAGCTTTAAATATCGTGTTGGAGTGCAACAACGCTTAAGTGTTGTTGCACGAAACACACCTACGACTTATGCCTGCTATTCGGTCTGCATTTCTAATCTCCAAAAACGATTCTAGACTCTAGAAATCACAATTTCTAAAACTACAGTGGCTACTATTAAAAAAGGGATGTAGGAGTGAAAAACATTCTAAAATTGCAATTTACGTGATGTTAAAAAGTTAGAAACTTGAAATTGGGCATGGTAATTATTTATACGATATAAATGCTTTCTGAGAACTATTTCTTAAAAAAATAATTTAAAAAGGTTAAAAATGGGAAAAAAGTCTTAAAAATTTTCTAAATTTCGATTTTTTGTTTGGAATTGTTTAACATAAAAACTTGAAATTACGCATGGTAGCTACTTGTACGATGTAAATACTCCTCTCTAAGAATAGCTGAAAAAAGAGATTGAAATTTAAAAGGATGAAATAAGTGAAAAGCATTCTAAAATGTACCAAATTACGATCTCCACTGAATTGTTACAAATAGAAATTTGAAATTTGGCTTGATAGATACTTACTTATAAGACGATATTTCTAGAATTAGCTCCTAAAAGATTTGAAATGTATAGAGGTAAATGAGTGGAATATATTTTAGAAACTTTTCAAATTACGATTTATATGGATTCTCAGGAAATATTAAAACGATTCCAAAATTTATGTCGGCAAATTCATTATGACAGTTTCAGTTCTAATGCATGCTTTATTTTTCAGAGCCCCCCCCCCCCCCCTGGGTGGTCCGAACTGGATTAATTTGATTGAGATGGTGATCTGGAGTCCGGGCGCTTTCGTTGTACACGAATGTGAGGCGGCTGGTTGCAAATGAACTACAACTTAAAAGAGTGACTCACTTATGATTCTGGAAGCAGCGGATATAGAAAGTTATTTTGAGAAGTCGAATTTTCCACCTAAGGGGTAAGGATGTCGTTAGCATCCCCAGTATCTCGGTTTTCGGAGCGACGTTTGTAGGTCAATCTCAATGCCAGCTCCGGGTTCGATCACGACTGCGGGGGATGACAAATAATTGTAGTAGACTGCATCAAACTTTTTGATCGAGACGGAGTCAGCGACAAGAGACCGGGCTCTGAAGAACCAGACTATTTGACTTTCCTTTGTCGACCGTGTCATGTGGGAAAATCATGCAGGAACTCCCGGGATTATCGTCGGGAGAGGTCTTGGACAGCGCATGATGTGCTTCTTTCGTCAGGGAACTCATTCGCTGTCATCTGACCACATGAATCCTCTGTAACTGGTGTAGTTGTGAGCTGTCTCTTGGTAGGCGGTGAAAAGATGTGCCCTGGTTCGACCAGAGGAGTATTGATGGGATCCACTGTGGGAGTGATACTCATCGTCGTACCGTTTTTCCAAGATCTCATCTCCGTAGGGAACCGGACCGGATGTTCATTGGCATATACATTGATGTCTCGAGTCGAAGATGAAGTCTGGACCCGAATTAGATTTGCATGGTTGTACCAAAACTTTCTGTGCATAGTGGTAGAGGCGAGGACTAAGCACTGTCTCGAACTTTCACGCAACTAATCTCTGAGCCGGTAGTCACAACGGTTCTCGTAAGCAGAGGGGGCTTTGCGCAACTTCGGGGATTGCTAGCGGTACCTTTCCAAGCCTAGTAGCGGTCGCCATTGAACAATTAGGGGTACACGTACCCAAGTATCAAGGGCGATTATGAAATAAAGAAAGCGTGCGCTTAAGCTTAGCCGATCCTACGCGATCTCTGCATGTGCTGGGGGAAGTCCCCCAGCCCAGGCACAGCCCAGTTATTTACTCTTAAACGAGGCGGTGCCCAAGCCGCCGCAAGGAGAGTTTCCCGACTTTCCCGTACTAGTTAGCGGTGCTTTCGTGACCTATTAGTTTTCAACCAAAATTGTCTTTGCTCATTATAGCAGTTGATCTTGGAAAGATTCGGTAAAGCAATTCCCCTTCGGGATTCCTTGGAAAAAGGTTCTCGGGTTCGACTCTTTTATAGGTGTTTCTGTGGTTTGCTGGGGATGAACTAAGGAGGAAGGGCGCCGAGCGTAGGTACTGCTTAGCTCCGAGATGGGTGGGGTTTCTGTCGTTTCGCTGGACTCCAGGTGTTCGACCTCAGATTGTGTGACGTGTGAAGGACAGTGCACTTCCTTGAACGATTGCAATGCCATGGCGCACGAGGATCACGCGCGTAACCCGTCTCGTATGACCACTGCGCATTTATGGGTGCCACAGAGTCTCTACTATACACACCGCTTCATAACAAAGATACGATATGTTTTGTTGGTGCTACTACTCATGGGCTGGGATAGACTGTTGAAAAAAAAAAGCTTATTATATGCATTGTGACTATTTTTAAGACGTAAATGAGTGCTAAGAACGGTTTCTAAAACATTCAAAATTTCAAATGAAAATTAAACTGAGCGTAAAAGTTTCATAATACCTTCAAAAATATCATTTATTTAGAATTGGTTCTAGTTCATATAAGTTTACGCCTTATTTTTACTTAATGCATTGTAATATACAAGTTTAGTCAGACTGTCACTTAATTAGTTATTTTGAGTTATCCGCATCAGTATAACTAAATAGGCATATCAATACTACAATACTATCAATCCATACTACAATCAATCGATACTACATGCCATTTTTCAAGTATTACTCCAGCGGGTTTTTATAGTAGTACATATCATTATTTTAAATGTTGTATGATTGTTTTCAATGGTGTAAAATTGTTTTAAATGTTCGGAACACAAAAAGAAGCTGTGTAACACAACTTAATTTTTTTCAAATGACAAAATAAATTTTATTTCAAAAGAAAATACAAAAAATCGATCAAAGGAAAATTTAAAATAAAAATACAAAATATTAAGTAATTTACATTATTCAATAAGGTTGCGGTAAATGATAAGGACTTTCTACAAAATTTTTCTGGAAAAATTATGCTTATTAAATGTGTGGATAAACATCTAATATATTTTTTATAATATTAATAATATTAAACAGCTTTAAACTATATAATTGACGCAAACAACTGAAATAAAATGGCAAAAGTAGATATTGTTATTATTTTTTTTTAAATGGATGTTTATACAATTTTTAAAATTAAAACAATCTTTTATAATAAATAACCCTCATACAATTACATAAAATTTTATACAAATTTAAACAGTACTCCCATTTTATCTTTGCATATAATAAAAATGACATTATAACCATCTTGCGTATTGTACGTATATAACAGACTTTTTTACGCTTTATTTTAATGGATTAAACTCATGCTTTTGTAGGGATTTTTTTTCTCTTTAAAAAGTCTCAAATAAAATATTTTAAATGCCAGTAAAAATAGAAATACTCGGAAATGAGAAAAATAAAGACATCTCCTCTTAAACGCAAACTAAGCACGAACACCATTTAGAATTTGAAGCGTTATTTTTAATCGTTTAGAAAGCTCAGTTTAATGGAGATTTTTGTGCGATTTCATTCTTTTATGAAATACAATGCTTCGTTCGTTAATGATATTTTTCTTTTCGCTGAAACGTTGTTAAAAAAGAAAAATTGTTTTGTATAAAAGGGATGAAGACAGAACTTGCATGTGAATTAGCGGATGGATGCTCATTCGCATAATCCAGTGGCTGCCTCTTGAGTAAATACAGGTTGTTTATAAAGTCTTTATACATTTTTGAAAAATGCGTACTGAATCCAGATTTTTTTTTTTTACTTTCTTTCTTTCTTTCGCTTTTTTTTTCAGGTATTAAAATGATTTTATCAGCAGAAATAATAGCCATTTTGTATCCTTAGGTACATGAACAGATTCAGGAGGATTTTACACATTAAGACTGTTTACAAGCGGAAAACGTTTTGACACATTTATAAATTCATTTTTTTAACGAAAAGATATAAAATTCATAGGCCTGACTATGTAAGCGATTTGGAATTGAAATGAGTTTTCCATTTTGTGATCAATAAATTACATATCAAGTTATAAGCAAAATTGATGCCATCATTTCAATTATCTTTAATGCTTTCATTTCAATTGAAATTCTTAGAAATGTGTCAGGATTTATGTTCTATTGGATCTGAAAACAGTCATACGTGATACCTTAGGGTTTCAAACAGAAAAGGCAGAATAGCAAACTACGACTTGAATTTTTACGTAGATTACTTGGAAATACTTTTTTTTTTTTTTTTTTTTTTGAACGATTTTTATTTTTAATGCTACCATTTCACTTGAAATTTTTAGAAATGTGTCAGAATGTAGCTCTTGTGAACCTGACAATAGCCTTAAATGATAAAGTAGAGTTTCAATTAGCGGAATGCGGAAAAGAGAACTGTGGCTTGAATCTTCATGTGGATTACTTAGGTATACGCATAATCGCTTTGATTTATTTTTTTGCATATCTGATATTAACGGGGATTTATTTACCTGAACGATCATTATTTTAAATACTATCACTTCACTAGAAATTTTTAACTAAGTCTTTTATAGCTATTCTTTTAGGGAATCTTTTCCAAAGTTTGAGATTAGTGTTCCTTCGCAGTTGTTTACACGTTTATCCCCGTAGACGAACACTAAAATGGCTATTCCTTTCTGGGTGAAATAATTCTACCAGATAATGTACAAAGAATTTGAATTTAGAACATATTTCTCAAAGATATATAGAGAATTTATAAACACACTACCTAATAAGTAATATTTTCTTTTCTTTCTTTCTTTTTTTTTTTTTTTTTTTTTTAGAATTGGTATTTTTTCCAACGAAGATTTTAGTAATTTTCTGTTATAATAGCCTTCCGCTATTTAAAAAATAAATAAGATAAGAAAATAATTGGCCGCATAGAGATTATAAAATAATTCTAACTGAAAACTACACTAGATCACTCTACCAACCAAGAAATGGCAAAGGCATGAACACCTGGTAGAAAATCCTTCTCCGCCATCCATCGACGCTCCCACAAGTAAATAGAACCGGAAAAACAAAGACAATTATTTAAAAAATAAAAATAATACAAATAATAAATAAATAAATAAATATTATAAAGACATCCTAGTGTCCACAACAAAACATAAACCATAGAATGGCAAAGAAAATCATAAATAAAAAAATGTAACAGAGATATAAGTCAATGAAACAAATGAAGAAATTGCAGACAGACTTTTAACGTCATTTTAGGTAACAAAGGACGAGGCAAAAATAAACTCTATATTAACTAAAAATGTACACACATATATGTATAAAATCAAAAATTTCAAAATTGACTAGTAAAATAGTCAGTCCGTTATAAATGTAGCACAAAAATACTATTTATCAAAATTTGTGTTTAACGAAAGAATATATTTTGTTTTCAGTTCGTTATATATAGCAGAAAGTCTTTTATAGTTCGATCTGGATATTAATACATAAAAAACTACACTGAAAACTACAATATGTGTAAATTACTTAAAGATGACAAAAAATATTTTAAAAGGTGTTAAATTACTTTTAATCTTTAGTACTTTCAACTATAAACACAGCTATTGACCGGAAATATAAAATAAAATAAAAATAAAAATATTAGCATTAATATTTATTTGCTGATGGTTCTAACTGTTATGAAATCTTCGTTGAGGTTGGTATTCATGTACATTCTCTCATGTCATACACGGACTCTCTGTAAATTCATTACATAATACCCATTATTGACAAATAACCTACCATAGAAACAATGATACGTACTCCTACGGTTAAAAAATATATCACGAACGAAAAGAATATGAGTTAATCATGATAATACATTCTTTTTTTTTCAATGACTATGCATTAGATAAATAGTTGTTAGATGTACTAGATAGCATGTAGATATTTAACTGTTGGAAAATGTATAACAAAATTGAGAAGAAATTTCAAGAGACAAATAACCCTATAAGAAAAACGAAATAAATTGACTTCAAAGAATTGCTCCTTTGCTTTTCCATTGATACTTTCACATTGTATCAGTTGGCGTATTTTAGTAAGAATAGTTTGGCATAGTAAACAATTTTTGTGGGAACCCTTTATTGTTAAACACTTTTAGTTTAAATCTCATTGCATCTAACTCCTCTTAAATGGACTCAAAGTAGACGATGATCGATTGAAATTTTTGTTATATCTCTGTAAAAAAATCTGTTCGACGCTTTTTTTGGAAAGAAAAATTAATATTTGTGTATAACAATTTAGAAATTTCCAAATGTATGAAAAATGTCCGGGACAGGATTCCAGCTTGGTTAAGCTGTCAATGATCTATTTATTGAGCTATCCCGGGCGAATCTGGAGAACTAACTCACCAACTAACCTGTAATGGTCAGAACATTTCTTCGAATTAAAAGTTGTCTGTTTCAGTGTGTTTATCACCAATTTACATGTTACTTACCCATCATACGAAGTATAGGGTAAGTCTTGCAATCGTTTTGAAAGCCGAAAAATTTTTTTGAAGGATTTACCCGTTCCAGACATTGGAGATTAAGAAAAACACATTTTTAGAAAAAATGAAAATTGCTGTCCGACTATTTGTCTGTCTGTGTGTCTGTAAACTCTCTATCTCTCGAACAAATTGAGATAGAGACTTGAAAATTGGTGTGTAGTTACTATGTAATATTGAGAAGTCTATTAAATATCAGTAACCTCGATTATCCGGAACTATTTTTTTCGAACTCTCGAAATACATAAATTGAAAAAACAAGAAAAAACATGATCTCGAAAGAACATAAATCGAAGTCGATCGGATAATTAGTTACCGAGATATTTGTAAACACATTTTTCACATTCTTCGATATTTTATGATCCTACATTTAATTCAAATTTCAACTCATATCTATATTTTAATTGGCAATGAGACGCTTAATCCGATGCAGTAAACTATTAATTGATAAGATTATTATTTTTAGAGTTATAAGGATGTTTCTTTTACGTAATTCGGTACTACTTAATTATTCCATCAACCAAAAAACTATCGTTAAACTATAAGATTTAATGTCAATAATGGCTTATTGTAAATGTCCCATTCACTTGACAATAAACACGTTACATGTGTTTGTTACACCTCAAGTGATGTTTAATTCGATGTTTTACTTGTATTTTTATTATTCTTTTACTGATTTATTTGTTTTTTCTAATTTAAAATAAAATTATGTCAATTTGTATAATTTACAAGTAGTTTGGCGATTTATTTAATTTGTCGAAATGGGTCGTCGGGATAATCAAGTAAGACCTGCAATTCAGTAACAGACTATTCCTATGCATCAAAAATATTTAAATATATGTTTGAATTTCATTTTGGAATTGCGATGCATTTTATAAATATTTTACACATGTTTTATTTTCATATTTTATATTATGCATATCCATGATGGATAAGTATTATGGGGTCCCCAACGACTAGTTTTTGTATAAATTAGTTTTCTCTATATTAGCGAAGAAACAACACACTAGTTACACACACACACAGAAAAAAAAATTACGGCGGCCTTTGGGGATAGTGTCAGTTACTTCCTTTTAAAAAAGAAAAAAAAAATGAAATCGATTTAAATTATAAAAACTTTATCTAGAAAAATTAAACTTTTTTTAAAAAATCGATTAAGAAGAATTTTTTATAAAAATAATTCTATGAATGAATGCAGAAACAAAACAGATAAAGAAATAACTTTTTGCTGTGTATGCCAAAATTTTTCTTCTGGAAGTTTCTTTTGTTGTAAAAAAGATATCATTACCATATCGAAAAAATGTAGTCGTATTATCGAAAATATAATTAGGAAAAATATATTTGTATTAGGAAAGAAAAGAACAGGAATGGGATAGCTCCCATAAAAATATTCCTTACTTAAATATATATAAATCAAAATAAATATAATAATACCTGAGAAATGAATATACTACATTTACACCTCCTAAGTAGGTAAACTGTCTACAACATATTTTTTTTTTCGTATGTGATTCCTTCTTAAAAGGTTTTATTGTATAGCATTTTTCAAAGTCTCCAACACATGGAATATAGATTAACGATATTAAAGCATAAGTGAAACATTTGTATATAAATAGAGATTCATTGATAAAATAAATATATCACAGACTTTGGCGCTTCTTTAATGATAAAAGTATAAATATGAGAAGCGAGAAGCTATAATAAGTATTTTTGGTCAGAACTCTTCCATACAAAACAATTTTTAACCATATCGAAAAAAAAAAAAAAAAAAAAAAAAACTGTGCATAAATTCAAGTTTGAGACGGGCTATGATTTAAACTTTTTTCCAGGCCGGATAGGGTTATGATTTTAACATATTACTCGGCCGGACCAAACTTTTTTTTCTGCGGGTCGGTTCGGTACCGGACCTAAATATTTTGACCCGTACAGACCTCTACTGCAGCTGCCACTGGCATATTTTCAATGCAGATTTAACATAACATCTATACGCTGCTGTTTTTTGTCCAAAGCAGAAGCGCTATCTTAAATTGATTTTTTTTTTTTAAATACAATTTGTGAATGATCCCTATTTTCGTTGAAATTGTGTCAAGAACTCGCACTCAGGGGCAGGAGAAAGTGGTGTAAGTCACGAAATTTGGAGAATTTTGGATTTTAATATCTCTGTGGGATTTGTAGATATCAAAAGGATTTTTTTTTCTTTTTTTGATTAATTCAGAAATGGATAAGGAAAAATTTCCTAATAGGAAATTTTACTCTATAATAGACGAATAAAAATTTAATTTTTGTATTTTCTCAAACAGACCTTCCATGGAGTTGCAACATATCTCATCAAATTTCGCACCTTTTTATGTGAAACTTTGCAATTAGAAGTGGATGACTAGGGGCAATATTTAAAGAGACAGCCTATTTTTTCTATAATTATGACTCGCCCTACATATATATACATATGTTCAATGCTTTTATTCGTTAACCTAATTTCCTTCTCTAGCAAAATTTAAATATATATATATATATACTGAAATAGAGAAAAACAAAAAGAATTAAGCTCGCTCATTTTACATTTATTTTTACCTTATTAGCATTTCGTTTTCTCTTTATTCCAGAATTAAATGTTTGCCATATATGTGAATAAAATATTGAACTGCTGCCAACTTAGGAAAAGAAATTTAAAGGAACACTGAGAAAAAAATCTCCCACTCATTCACATATACATGCACACAACAGGTAATGCGTTAAAGCAAATATTTGTCCTGGGATTTTTCCTCTTTTTTCAAAGTATGTTTAACCGCTTGTTTAACGTGGTTCTACGTGAAGATTTATTGTAAAGGAGATGTAAATTCTAGGTGTTTAATGAATAAAGTGGGTAGTTTTAGCTTAATTTATTTCTTTTCTTTTGTATTTCAAATGCTTGGCCGGATATTGATGGTTATGTGAAAGGAATATTTATTTTTGTGGAGTTTGAAGATGTTAAATATTTTACTCAAATATCAGAATGTTTGCTTTTAATGAATTTTAAGAATATTTCGCGCAAATAATTTGTAGGTTCGAATTTCAAAAATTAGAATTTAGTATTATTAAACTTATTAACTTTAATTCTTGTAATCAGGTTTCGTACGGTTTCTGGAATTTCATGACTAGAGAATTCTTCGGTACTGGTATTTTGCTATGGAAAATCTTTGATTAAACAAGAAGAAATTTTGCGCTTTTGAACTATATTTATTTTTCTTTAAATAAATGCTGGTATTTCCATCTCTAATATAATAAAATTCAGTGCAACGATTCTGGGGCAGACCCATTATTTTACCAGTCTTCGAGAAAATGGGAGTCAGGTTAAGCTTAATTTCGAGATGTGCATGAGAAAACTTATCTGCCTAAATACAAATCTTTTTCTGCCTAAAATATCTTCTGTTCAATATAATTTTCTATGAAAGATCAAAACAAAACAAAGCGAAACAAAATCTCAATGTATAAACAAATATATAAATATAAAAAAAACCTCAATGATATGCGCAGTTAAAAAAAATATTTTAAAAATTGAGTTGTAAACAACCGTGGCATATAGCTAGTCAATCCCTTTTGTAAGTCATTCATTGAAAAAAAAATTAAACGATGGTAACAGATGTCACCTGAAGCTGTTTTACCCCTGGCTATTCATATGGACGTAGTCGGTCAGCCGCGGTTACACAGAAGAAAAACACCAATAGGCGTGAAGAAAGTTTTAAAAGTGCCTTCCCTTAGCTCAATAAACAGTCTATTTTGGAGGGGGTTCTTCCGTCAATTCGTTTATGCTGAAATGTGGCCCAAATATAGTACAAAGAATTTTTTTAATTACGGAGTTTTATTGCATATATGTTAAATTTTTGTTTTACTTGTAGTATTAGTAATTACTAGTGGTAACACTTCATTAAATCACTTGCTTATTGTATATATAAAGGCATAGATGCTTTGGAATTGTACGACCAATATATTTCTAAATGAATTAATTAGAAAAAATTACATTAATATTCACATCAATATTATTGAACTGCACATGCATCTCGAAAACCGTGCTTTGAGAATTTACAGTTGATACAAAAAACTCAAATCTTAACAAATAATTTGATTGTTTAAACTTGAATTTCCCGTATCCTATGAATAGGATTGAACTTTTGGCCAGTTTTGGTCACGTTGCTGTAAGAGCGATTGCCTTCAGGAGATATTTTTAAAAGGAAAGTGGCAAGAATTATCGTTTCCGTGCAAGTAAAATCCTGAAAGCCTTGTACAATGACGGCAACGCCAAGACCACTCTGGCTATCGAACCCTTGAACATCGGCCCAAGCTTGTCAAACTGTGTGTCAGTACGCTAACCACCGGGCTGAGTGTGCCTATCATATCCTTAATTTACAATATAGTATATATTTAAATTTAAAAAAGCCAACGGATTCAAACAACAAAGTATTTGAAATTTTATTGAAAGTCAAAAATAACTGTTAGTATTGATTAATAATAATAATAATAAAAAAAAAAAAAAATAGGTACAATTTTTATATACTGAAGATTTCAAAGCAAAATTTATGCACAGCATTGATTAGTATACGTTATAACTAATCGGTTGGTACCAGTCACCTTTTCAATCATTCGTGAGTAGTGTTCGTGAATCGTAAAACAAACTATACATGACCTAGTGGAAAGGAATTATGCCTTTCAACACACACATATATATAGATCGTCAAGTTATTACATTATGACCATATTTTGTTTTTAAATATTTCATCTCTAATCCTTTTCTAGATTGTTGATCAAACAAAAATTCAAATCTATATTGTTTTCCGTTTTTAATTGTCTTAAAGTCAAAGGGCTAAATCCACAGATCTCGTTAAAACTAAACAAACAACAACAGCAAAAACAACAAAGCAACTTACTAAAATATTTTATTTTCCACAAAATGGACTGATTCTAAATTAATCTGTAAAACATAAAATTAGTGATGCTTTTACAATTTGTATAATTTCATTTTACTTTGAATAATTAACTGATTCATGCGATGAACGCAAAACTTATTTCTCTGATTCAATATAAAAGAAACATTAAATCTTTAGTTTTAGTTATTGAATTATAGATCCAAAATACATTTCTATTTTTAAACTTATCGAATTATGAGAGAGTTATTTCGTGACCAGAGAATTTGATGAAAGAATAAATTTTTAATGAGGTCATAAATTGAGTTCTATCAAACGTTTAAAAATTATTTTTACTCCGATGCCTTTACAGTTTAAATTTAGATTATGGCTGGAACTACGGTATAAAGTTATTTTCAGGTTATAAGTTTATTATTGATGCTAGGGATTCTAGAAGTCCAAATGTTTACAGAATGTAAAACTTTTTTATTATTATTATTATTGAAAACTTTAATAATATTTTTACACTTAATTTTTTATTTTTTTTTTTACCCAGTAACATTACCAAAAGAAAAAAAATGTATGAAAAATATCGTTAAGGTATCGTAATAAAATCCCAAAATTTATTAAAAGCGATTTTTTAACACTTTCCAACAAAGTTGAAAGTTGTTTATGGTTTCGGTTTGTCCGTCCGTCTGTCCTGATTTTCGATAATTTAAGAGTTTTTTAGATTGAATTAAACTTAAGCAAAATACTATCGTGTAATAAAGGTACAAGAAAAACTACAAGGCTGAACAAAACTATTCAAGTATATATCCATTTGTTATAGTATAAATTGTTATAAAAAAAATTTCAACTTGCTAGGTTTTTTTTCTTTTTTTTTTGGGGGGGGGGGGGGAGGCTAAATTGAATATTTCCCATTATATCGTATATATATCAATCGATAGATCAAATACAGATTTGCTCAAAAGTATTGAAATATATATTTGGCTATTGACAGTAATATTATTACCCTAAATAATGAAGTTTGTTAAAGATTTTAGGAGGTGTTGGAAAGTGTTTCATAAACTATGCTTAACGCATGATTTTTCTTTCTCGTTAATATAGTTTCGGGAGCGAAGGTTGTCTTGCACATTAAATAATTTTTATTTCTAGGGTTAAAATTTTGAAATTTTTTGTGATGGTTAACCGTATTATTTGTAAACGAAATAACATGATGAAACTTCTCATATTTTTTTTAAATAAAAATTTATTAAAAAAGTGGGGTAATTTAAAGTTGTTATAACTCGAAATATTATATGTAGAAATTCATTTATTTTCATTTAAATAAACAGAAATATGTAAGGTCTAATTTTGATTCAGCATTTTCAAAAAATATTAATTTATGTAAAAATTAAAAATATTTTATTTTATTTTATATGATGTTTTATATATTTTATATTATAACTTTACAAAAATATCATACATTCAAAAGTAAATAACTTTTAATAATAAACTGAATCAAAATTAAAGTAAAACAGTTGAAAAAGACATGTTTGAAGTAAGAATTATTTATCGTCAACGGTTCTTGACTTATAACAATTTAAATAGAAGAAATGCTGACAAAACCCATCATGAAGAAATGATAAAACATCATGAATGTCAAAATTTTTCCATACTTAAAAATACCCCCAAAATTCAAGAAATCGTACGATTTGTCTTATAATAAATTAAACTAACCATGGAAAATGCAGCATAACAACAGGCGATTTTCGTCAAAACCTAATCAGAGTCAATTTATTTCAAGATCTAACAATATAAATTCGTTAGATTCGACATATTCTTCGAGCATAAAGTTTGGCAAATTTTTGTGCATTAGTTCTTGAGATAAAACTATCACTGAAATCATGAAAAATTGGGCATAGGTGGGAGCTTTACACCAAAATTAGCAGTGATTTATCTCACGGTCTATGTCTAATGGAATCTGAAGTTTGATTAAATTCCATGCTTGAATTTTTTAGATTAGAGCGCCCCCCCCCCCCCCAAGAAAAAAAGAAGAAAATTTGTGTCATATATATGTATATAAACTGATCTATATGATAAACGTAAAGATTTTAAATTTAAAGTTAATACTTTTACTCATTTTAAATCCTGCCTTCATAATTCTGTTTATCGAAATATACTCCTTAATCACTTGTTCAGAATCAAAAGTTTACGTTCCCCTCATCTTATAAACAAAAACATTAAACAATTACTATATGATGCGATAAATCATGGATTTTCTAAGAAATTCATTTACTCTTTAATACACAATTAATTCTTTTATTACTTATTATTTGCAGTAGGATGTTTATTGTGAGTTACTTTTAACATATTGCGCATAAAAAAAAATATCAATAAAAGTATAAAAAAATTATAAAAAAATACACCAAAAAAATAAAAAACTATAAAATGTGTTAAAAAATTAATTAATAGGTCGGATGGTGGGTAGATGTTAGATTAAGGGGGTAGGACGGTGCTGCTGGAAAATATATGCGCTTATGTTAAAATTTAAAAAAAAGGTGTTGGCGGTAGGAAAATGGTGCAGTGAAACAATAATGTAGTGTTAATTTATTATATATGGTAATATATTGTCATAGCATTCCTTGTTTATTCCTCTGGATTTAATATGTAATGTAATTTGAGGCTGATCAATGGTTGTTTATTTAATATAATATTTTATTACTTTTACAACATTTTAAATTCTTATTTTAGTTATAAAAAAAAGCTATCCTTTGATGGTATATTTTATAATAATATAATAAATTATTAATTTACCGATTTTTGCTTTAAATAAGAGTTGGCATGGCTTATGTCAGTTGGTTTTAATTATGATTTAAACCATATGTATATTTTTATAACATCCTCTAGTTAATTTTTTTTCTTGACAATTACTAAAATTATTTCTTATTTTTATTTTACTTTATTTTATTTTATTTTTTTATGAATAAATTCAGACTTCTAATTTTATACAGGGGGCCTTGGTCAATTTATATGTATAAGAATAACTGTTCACATAAAAATAATTTTTAGTAATATTATTATTATTTTTTATGATAACATCTACTTAATCATCTGTTTATAGGTTGTTTATAAATATAATAAAAATAGATTACAATAGATTATATGAATATTATTATTACATCCTCTGTTTTTTTTTTTCTTTTGAAAATTACTAAAGATATTTCTTATTTTTATTTTATTTTTATATATTTTTTCTCTCTAATTTCCGACTTCTAATTTTATACAGTGGGACTTGGTCTATATTTTATGCAAAGGGATAACTGTTTAAATAAAAAATATTTTTTTTTCTTCTATTAGCAACTTAATCCATTGTAGTTATGTTGCTTACAAATAGATATTCGGTTTGTCCCAAAAAACCCTATTTTAGACAAATAAAAATACCGTTTTAAGTTTTTAAAAAAAAACGAAATGTTTTTTCCAACCCTGTATTAAATATAAATATCGTAATTTGTAAGATTTTGTTTTTATAGTTAAATAATTTTTTGCATTATTTAATTCTGTTTAGCAACTATAGATGGCGACACTAATGCTTTAGTAGTTAATCTGCATTTATCTTTCTCACATGTACAAATTTATCGATATCAATCGATTCAATTAATTCTATAATTATAATTTAAACTTGTAATTAGTATTAAATAGTTTAACTATTTTTATTATGTTAAAAATTTTTTGTCTACTTATGTTTTGTAATTAATTATTTTTGATAAGAGTTATTTAAATATCGATTATTAATAAAAACTATTTGTATTCTACTTTTAATACTTTAACTTGCATATTAGCTGTCTAATGTGACTGAGTGCAAAGTTGTATTGCTGTCACGTGGTCGAGATCGATATTTGTAAGTTAACCTATTGTATGATTTAATTTGTCTAATTGTTTCCATTTGACATGATTTTTCAATTTAGTTTAATCAATGTTAGTTCAATTATGTTATTATCTTCTTTTTCCTGTTCTCAATGGAAGTTGTGGTTGCGATTGATGAATGTAGGTCTGTCTTTGTCAATATTCAATTACAGTTTAATTATTTTTCTAATATTTTTTCTTTGAAATAGTTTTTCTATTGCAATTATTATATTGATAGTTCTGTTATAGTCTTGTTATTTTTCTAATACTTTTCTTTGAAATGAGTTCTCATTTGCAATTAATCGGGCAATACGGAAATTATTTTTAGGTCTATCCTGATTTCCATTCAGAAATTAATCGCAATTAATGTGGCTATTTAGTATTGCCCTTGATAACGAGCTAAATACCACATTTCCAATTTTATTTCTAATTCTGACAACTCCTCTGTATGATATAATTTGGCATTAACAAGTTTTTACAGTAATTGATGTTGATTTGTAGTATTATCTAATGGTTCTATATATATATATATATATATATATATATATATATATATATATATATATATATATATATATATATAAATACTTTACAAATAAAAGCAAAGTAACTCAGATATTACCATAACAATAAGCCAATGAAACCAGTATTTATACTGTCTTTAAGTATAACTAACACAAAAATGAAATCCTCTTAAAATCATTTGAAGTGATGTAGAGAGTAGATTAACAAAATTAAGAAAGGTAAATGGATAAATAGACTGTAGAAGGCTTTTGTATTAGACTTCTCTTCAGGGGTGCATAGCCAAAATACAAACGCAAAACATCCAACCTATATATATACAAACGCACGGACATATACTTTCTAAAAATAGTAAAATTATTTGAAAACTTTCCAAACCGTATAAATCCGAAAAAAAAAAAAAAAAAAAAAAAAAAAACTCGAATTTTTTTTGGAATAGAAATTTTTTTTCGTGTAAAGATAGAAAAAAAAAGGGAAACAAAACGATAAAGAACTTTTTTCTAACTATAATTAACACAAAAATGAAATCCATGAAATCCTGTTAAAATCATTTGAAGTGATATAGAGAGTAGATTACCAAAATTAAGAAAGGTAAGTGGATAAATAGGCTGTGGAAGGCTTTTGTATTAGATTTCTCTTCAGGGCAAATACAAAAATTACAAAATACAAAATACAAAAGCAAAACATCCAACCTATATATATACAAACACACGGCCAGATATTTTCTAAAAATAGTAAAATTGTTTGAAAACTTCCTAAACCGTATAAATCCAAAAAAAAAAAAAAATGAAACTCGATTTTTTTTTGGAAAAGAAATTTTTTTTCTTGTAAAGATAAGAAAAAAAAAAGGAAACAAAACGGGAAAGAAAAATTTACAGTGACATATGATTCAATGAATCGCACAAATAACCCGTATCCCTCACCTCAAATACTTCTATTTGCAGCATTTTCAGGGCTGCCACGGACGATTATTTTTTAATTTTAACTGGCACCACTTTCTTTGAACAGAAATACTTAAGCAGTGTTACCATATTGGGGATTTTGTCCCCATTTTGGGGAATTTTAAAGTTTCAGGGGAATTTTTGGGGGACAAGTAATTCTCGAGGACTATGAGTATTTTTCGGGAAGAAACTTGGGGAATCGTTTTCGCAGTTTCAGTTTATACTTTTAAATATTTGCCAAAACTGAATCTGTCTCGAATTCGATCTTGATTTGGGAAAATAAAATAAAATGCAGAAATAGTAAATATAAAGCATTATTCTTGTGGTTGTGCTCACCGTTTACATGTACTACAGTTTCATTACGATCTACCTATTTTCAGATACGCAAATCAGTAAGGTATATTTTTCTGTTATCGCGGACAGACACACAAGCACAGAAATACATTCCATTTAATAATATAGATTTATACAACAGAAATAAAAACAATTTTATAACTTTTTTTTTAGTTAATGATGGTTAATTTGTGTTTCATACGGGGTGTCCCAAAAATGACTGATGGATTTTAAAATTCAATAACTTGCAAACGGTGAGAGCTATTTAAAAAATTTTTGCAGGAATAATTTTTTATTTTAGTTGGCATCTCAAACAATAGGTGGCGCTGACGGCGATTGAAGGCCAGGTGATCAGTGCTGAGTGGAGCGTCGACCTGGCCTTCAATCGCCGTCAGCGCCACCCATTGTTTGAGATGCCAACTAAAATAAAAAATTACGGTAAAAAAACTCCTGACATTATACATGACCCTCCTGCAAAATTTTTTTAAATAGCTGTCACCGTTTGCAAGTTATTGAATTTTAAAATCCATCAGTCATTTTTGGGACACCCGGTAGAACGCCAGTAGAGATTTTTGCAATTGCAAGACCTACAATTGTATATTACAATCACATTGCTACATTTGTAATTGACAAGTGCTCAATGAATACGGCAACCTTCCTAGTTGTTTTTATAAGAAGCTTGAATGAAAATTCTGTAGTGTTAAACGACTTAGACCTTTACATTACCAAATCTTCGGGACATATTAAAAACGTTCATTTGCTGTGTTTTTTAAAAGATTTTAATAAAATATGTTAAAAGCAGCTACATTTGTTTTATTATTAAAGAAATCACAGTGATTTATAAACTTTGATGCTTTGGGTTGGATATAGGTGATTGAGTATGGGTGACAAATATTGAAATTAATGTTCCATGCTTAAATCAGATGGAAGCAGATATTGCCTACATTATCTCAGATTCATTCGAACCTTCAACTTATTAGAGATGGTCTAAACCTTGAAAACTGATTTGTATAAAAAGTGTAGATGGAGCTAATGTTATGATAGGCCAGCATCATCGAATGGCGACAGTTAAAGAAAATTGTAAATGAGCTTTTCGTTGTAAAATGTATTTTATACTTTCGTCGATTAGCTGTGTATATACATGCAAATTTTGTATGGTTGATTTTTTAAAAAATATACTTGATTTGGGGAAAAATTGAATTTCAATTCGTTAAAAATTTCTTATAGAGGAAAAATGAAAATTGAGAACTTGTCTTTTTGAATAGAATTTGTGGTGGGGACTTTTTCTGAAAAAAGCCCTGATTTGGGGAAAATTTCAGAAATTTCGGGGAAATAGATTTTCGGCAATCTGGCAACACTGTACTTAACACACACTTTGACAACAAAAATTATATTATAAAAATACTGGTGCTAACAGAGTAGAAAAATAGTCGCTTGTGGGAGTCCTGCATTTAGAAAAACAAATTTAGGCATCATTCAGAATAAAATTTATGTCGTTATAATTTTAAAAGACAGTTACATAAATACCGCTCGAATAATTTAGTTAATTTGTAAAAGAAAACTCTAAAAAAATCTCCAGTTGATGCCATCTATGTCAAAAGCAGGTGTGGATGTAATCGATCTCTTTTTCACGTGACAGACATTTTTTGACACATTTATACAAAATATCACCACAGAAAATTACATTTATTTTTAATCATATCTCAGAACGTGATTTAAATCTTCTCGAAGCTAAGTCTGTAAAACGTCTAAAGCGCAGAAAAAAAAAGGCCTTTTTTTTTTTTTTTTTTTTTTTTTTTTTTTTTTTAAGATTAATCATAAAATAGCTTGAACATTGAAAGGAAAATGCGCATTAATAGCTTTAAGAATTTTTTTAACAGTATTTAAATTAAACGATAAATATCAGTTGTTTAGTATAACTAATAGCCTTTGCACTCAGAAACCTATTTTTTTATTTATTATTATTTTTTTAATCCTTCGTCATATTTGGCTACAACACGAGAATCTATTAAATAAAGCTAAATGTCTCACTATGTCAACGTCATTATACGCCAAGGGCGGATCCATTCCTCCATTTAGAGGGGAAGGGGGGGTATGGCTCCGTTTTTTTTAAGAAGGGGAGGGGCTTGCATCACTTAAACAATTTTTATATTGAAGATTCCCATATACAAAATGGTTACTTTTCTAATACTTTGGAAAAGTCGTTTCCATTCGTAAGTAAAAAAATTGCATTAATATTCGTAAAAAGGTAAATTTTACACATTTTATTAGATACCAAGAAGTTGAAAAAATTTTCCATTTTCTAAAAAAAAAAAAAAAAAAAAAAAAAATCACTTAGAAATCGAGCATTTTAACCCCTTGTGGCGCAGTGGTTTCATAGATATAGCACTTAATTTTAATTCCCAAAGGCCAAATTGGCACCGGAATTTTGTTTAAGAAAATTACGTTTTATTGAACGTGTGAAATATAGCGTTTTCTTATTTACAAATAAAGTTGTTTTCAAATTCCGGTGCCAGTCATTAATTTCAATACTTAAGCAATGAATTTGTCCTGCGCCGCAAAGGGTTAAGCCAATTTGTAAGACTCGACAACTGCAAAAATGTCTTCTTGAATGAGCAGTTATCTGTTGTGACCTGAAATTTAATTTTAAAATATACATTTTACGTAGATTTTCCGAAAAGTTCTTTGCCTTTATTGAGAAATGGAAAATGATAATCACATATGTTCTGAATATTTGCACTTGCAAAATGTTTTGCATCTGAGAAGGAAAATAACTCCGTATTCCGTAGATATGTCAGAAATTACCTGCTTTATATTTAAGTAGATTTTTAAAAAGAGTCAGAAAGATTTTCATTATTGAGCAAGGCGTAAACTTAAAATAATTTAATATATATATATATATATATATACCGGGTGTCCCAAAAATGATTGATGAATTTTAAAATTCAATAAAACTTGCAAACGGTGACAGCTATTTAAAATTTTTTTGCAGGAGGGTTATGTATAATGTCAGGAGTTTTTTTACCGTAATTTTTTATTTTAGTTCGCATCTCAAACAGTAGGTGGCGCTGATGGGATTGAAGGCCATACCGACGCTTCACTCAGCACTGATCATCTGGCCTTCAATCGCCGTCAGCGCCACCTATTGTTTGAGATGCGAACTAAAAAAAAAAATTACGGTAAAAAAACTCCGGACATTATACATAGCCCTCCTGCAAAAATTTTTTAAATAGCTGTCACCGTTTGCAAGTTATTGAATTTTAAAATCCATCAGTCATTTTTGGGACACCCAGTATATACGTATGTATATATACGTATATATATATACCCAGTATATGTGCTTTAGAATTTTCTTCATCCACGGAGTGAAAGATGAGGAGAGGTCATGACCCCCCTGATAGAAACCTCTTTGGATCCGCCTTTATTACGTCATAGGGAGATATCTTTTTAACGAAGAACTGTACGTGGGGGGTTTTACAGAGAAATCGGATTTATGTAACAATACATTCAAGTAAATACAAAGTGAGTAACTCTGACTTATGTGGTAGCTTGAAAAAAAAAAAAAATAATAATAATCGGGCTCATTTTTTGGATAATTAAAATGTGTTAAAAAGATTCAAAATGATTTTTGCTGCAGTAATAAATTGTACGCAGTTTAATTTTTGATCTTTATCTTTTTTTTTCCTTCCTGAATCAAAAATAAATTTAAACCTAAAAATTACTAATTTGTGTGGAATGTAGAAGATAATGCTAAATAAATCATTCGACACTTGTACGATTTAAATTAAACCACCTGATTAGGATTACAAAAATGGATTCATTAGATACTTTTTCGTATTAAAATCATATGGCTTGACATCTTTGACAATCATCTGTTTGCTTAATTAAAAGTAATTTTAATTTGAATAGGGAATATTTTACAATTTTACATGATGGAAGCTACTGGGAAAAAACATTATATTGGATTTTTCAAAATATAGTTCTTGATTTCCTTCTAGATAAAAGGGAATATGACATGAAATTTGTTGAATTGTTAAATTTAAAAAGTTTGACAATCTTTGACAGAGTTAAACTATCTGTAGTCCATTATAGAAATCAAAATCTGTGACATTCAGCCCGATCACTGCAATTGACAATTCAATAAAATTCATTATTGAGGAAAATATTTTAAAAATAAAATCTAAGAACCCTTGAGCTTTCAGTGAAGCTTAAATAACTATTGTGTGAAATAAATATATCTATCCGAAAAATTCTAAAAAAATGATATAGCATTATAGTGTCATTTCGTGCAATAGAGCTAGACAATAAATAAATAAATACATTAGAGAAAATATCAGAATGACAATAATTTATTTTGTAAATTTTATAGAAAAGAAAGATTTTGAATGTTTTATGTAAGTTCAGACTTTTTTAGAAAGATTATTATATCCACATTTAATACAGAAATATAAAAATTTAAATAAGTACAAAACAAAGATTTGGGATACACAACTTACTTTCAGGAATGAAACTTAAAAATAACGGCGTTATGATATGAGGTTTAACGTCATCACTGATACCTTTACATCAATTTTCTTATTGAATCAGCTTTTTCTGAGTTACTTTATAAAAAGGTGCAAGTGGCAAAATTTTGTCTATTCTGAAAAAGAAGAAAAATATTGGACTGAAGTTAAAGAATTTTAATGAAATTGAATCGGCCTAAATCGATCAGAAAACTATTCATTCATCAACTTTAATGTGTTTTGATTTTAATTTTCAAAATTTTAATGTACAATAATCAATACTATATGTTTATGTACATTGCACTTTGAATTAAAATGCCTATCTTTAATAAGTTCTGCAACTCTCTTTTTTGTTTTAATTTGGATATGTCCCATTAGATCTAACAGGAGTGCAAAAATCTAGGTGCCAGCGGGCAGGACTACATGTTTTTAGTTTTCTTCGCTTAAATTTTATTAGTATTCTTAAAAAAAAAAAAAAAAAAAAAAAAAAAAAAAAAAAAAAAAAAAAAACTAGTCGAATTATTAGGCGAAAAGCAACTTAGAGAATTTACTGATGGGATACTGCGCTTAGATTTTTACACTCCTGGATCCCAATATAAGAAACAAAAGGAACAAATATAATAGTGGATAAAACGCATTACATTTAAAAAACAACAAATATTATTTTTTTTCTCTTCCAATTTCTTTTTATGCTGCCAACATTTTTCTTTTATGCAGAAATTTGCTCATTTCATTTTAAAGTAATTAAAACTTTAAAATTGTCTCATTAGCCTCCACTCTTTCTTACTATATAGGACGTAAACATTTAGTTAAGTAGGGAAAATCATAGCACAATTGAAAATTCACTTCAAAAGTTTCTTCATTAAATGGAAATAGACTCGAAATCTTTTCTGCAGTTGTGTATACAGGGTGATTCATAAAAATCGAAACAACGTCAAAAATCTTGGATATTTCCTTAAATATTGCGTCCAGACACATAAAATTGCAATTTTTTTTTTTTTTTTTTTTTTTTTTTTTTTTTTTTTTTAATATGGTGTAGAGTTTTATGTGATAAGTTGTTACTTCATGGGGGTCTATTAGATAAGAAAACAAGAAAATAAGAAAACTAAACTATTATACGGCTTTCAGGAAAATTTTTCTTATCCAATCTTGAATAAAACACAAAAATCTTCGTCTTCATATCTGCAAAATCCCGGAGATATAGCCGTTTAAATAATTCGTAAGGTTTTCATGGATTAGATACAAATTAAGATGTGTGTAATTCAAGAAACAATGTTACTTTAAAAGTTTCGGAAAATACCTAAAAAATACATTTATTCAGTCACAAATTGAAATGCGTGTATTTTAAGAAACAACATTATTTTAAGAGTTCCGGAAAATATGTTAAAAGATACACGTCAGAGATACAAATTGAAATGCGTGTAATTCAAGAAACAATGTTACTTTAACCCTTTTACTTACCCTTTGCTTTAACCACAGATGCAGATTTATATTCCGATGGTGTACGTACGTATGATGATTTTCGTAGTGAAAGAAGATCCAATGTGCTTGACCAGATCGTGATCTGCCATCGATACTGTTTATTTCTCAACGATAATCCCTACACCATCGGAATACCGTTCTGCGTATATTCACATTTTGTATTACATAATAGATTCCCTTAGCACGCATATTTTTCGCTGTTAAAAATTGCACGACCGCGCGTTGAGACCATTCGGAGGCATCCATAATGAGAATGATGCCTTTTAACGTGCTCCCACGCTATCACACACTCAACTAGCGGGATCTGATGATATTGTATGTCTTATTAGTATTCTGCACCCTCTACAGGAGCATGCGCAATCATGTATTTTAAATAGCGGAGTTATTACACTAATACCACTTTCATTTGGGCGACTGATACATTTTGTATTTAATATGCTAATTTTCAATACATAATAACCTAAAAACATTAATTGTTAATTAATATCATTTCTGGGCACATATGAAACACATATCACAGACTACATGAAATAATGCTCTTCCGTGTTAAAATGTCAAATTCAATATCAATGTCAGCATTCAGTATCAATTTTAGATGCGCATGAAAATATAAAATACAGTCTTTTTCTAATAATAAATGTCAAGGAAAAAGATGGGTGAAAATATTTTAATTCATAATAGTTAATAGTGAGATAGCTTAACCACTATTACCATCAAACTTCAATTAATTATTATCTAAATTATTAAAGCCTCTAAAATTTTAACATTTCGATGAATATAAATCTTCAACTTAAGATCCTCTAAAGCTTTGCCGCTTAATTGTAGTTTCTTTTAATCCAGTTGCTTTAAATTTTGTAAATAAATCAAAACTAATACGGCATTCCCATTAATAAAAGGCACCTGACTATCGATTTTGTCAAAGGTGCTATTAATTTTCAACTTAGCTCTTTTCTGACAACCCCTTAAACTTATGAAGTAAAAGGTCAGGGATGCTGAATGGCCCTAGTGTTTTATTACAAAATATCATTTACCGTGAAATGATGCTGATGTAATTTTCATGCTGCATTAATCTGTGAGTGAAGAAATCAAATGGATAATTAAAATCATTATAATGTAAAAAAGGAAGCTGGGGGTGATAATAGTCATCATGTACCAGGAATTTGCTTAGGAAAAAGCTGAGTTCTTTAAAAGGACCCCTCACAAAACTTTTCATCTTATAGCAGGACCCTTCACAAAATTTTATCTTATTAAACGTGGATAAAATAAGTGTTCTTCTATTCTTTGAATTGATCTTTATCTGGAACAGAGATCATATATGGACCAAATTCATGACACGTAATGAGAATTATAATGTTTTAAGGTATGTGTCATATATTGAAGGCAATGAAGGATTAAATTTCGGATGGGGGAGGGATCGTTGAAAACAAAAGAAATATAAAAAGTGGTTCGTGGTAACAAAAGGTTACAAAAATATCTGAATTATAATTTTTACTGTACATATTTTATATTTAATATGCTCACTTGGAGTATATAATAACGTTAATTATCAACTGACATTATTTCTGGGCACATATGAAACACATAGCACAGACTACTTCAAATAATATTCTTTCATCTTAAAATGGCAACATAGATTTATTCATCATCAATAATCACTATAAATTCTAGATGCGCATGGAAACATAAAACGCAGTCTTCTTCTAATAATAAATGTTCAGGAAAAAGATGAGGTGAAAATATTCTAATTCATAATAGTTAGTATAGTGAGACAGTTTTACCACTATTACCATCAAACTTCAATTAATTCTTATCTAAATTATTAAAGTCTCTAAAATTTTAACATTTCGATGAATATATATCTTCAGCTTCAGATCCTCTTAAGCTTTGCCGCTTTATCGTAATTTCTTTTAATCCAGTTGCTTTAAATTTTGTAAATAAATCAAAACTATTACGGCATTCCCATTAATAAAAGGCACCTGACTATTGATTTTGTCAAAGGCGCTATCAATTCCTAAGTCCGTTGCTCTTCCTGACAACCCCTTAAGGGTGTTCTTAAATCAAAAAGGGCAACTTTGTGACACATGCTTTAATTTATTTTTGTTCGGAAATGCATGAAATTAGCAGGGGTTGTTATTCAGAAACTGTCTAATTGCACTCAATCTTCTGTTTTTTAAAAAACACAATAGATTTTCCATAACATGCCTTCAAAGTTGACACTTTTCAGCACATTTCCCGACGAAAGCAGAAAAACCGGTCGAAAAGCAAGAGAAAAAGCGATCGCGTCATGGAAAAAGCTTATAACTCGATAGGTAATTGAATTATCATAAAATGGAAAAATAGGTTCAATTCGAAATCGCTTCCATAGTCCAGCATTCCAACTTTATATCTTTCCGTTAAAAAATGAGTTTGTAAATGTGTCAAAACGTTTTGCGCTTGTTGAGCGTAGCAGTTGAGAACACCCTTAAATCTATGAAATAAAAGGTCAAGGAAGCTAAATGACCCTAGAGTTTTATTGCAAAATATCACCGACTGTGAAATGGTGTGGATGTAATTTTCATGCTGCATTTATCTGTGCGTAATGAAATTAAATGAATAATTAAAATCATTATGATGTGAATAAGGAAGCTGGGGGTGATGATGGTTATCATGTACCAGAGTACATTTACATGTACATTTCACATTTTTTTTCCCATTTCAAAACAAATCGCTTCACAAAAATTTCCATCACAAAACAGGACCCTTAACAAAAATTTTCATCTCAAGGGGAACATAGTACTTTTGAAACCATCTCTTCAATTTTTAATAATATAGTAATATATGTGGTAGCACAATACTTAATACTAAAAATAAAATAAAATAAATAAAATCTTGTAGAACAGCCTATTTTACTAAAATTTAAAGAGTTCCGGAGCTCAAAATTCTATTTTTTTTATTTATAGAGATTTTATTATGAAATTCTTTTCTGAAATATATTTTAATATAATAAAAATATTGAATGTGAAAAAAATCTGAAAATTTGAAATATTTTTTTTTAAATTTAATTTTAAAAATTTAAACATATTTAATTTTTGACATAACTCTGGAAGTACTTATTCGATTTACAAAATTTTTACATTTTTCTGTACAGTAAATGTGTCATTTAGAATTGCCTTCAGGATTTTTTAAGATAATAATTAAAAATTTCATAAAAAAATTAAGTAAAAAAAGGAAGTATTTGTATGAGTGAGCTTTGCATTAATTAGCATATTTTGATAATTAAAGTTCAAAATTAAAAATCCTGAAGATAATTTGTTGGAAATATAGCATAAAAGCTCTGTTAAAAATTTCATACATATATCTTGCAAGGAACTTTAGATATATTCTTTTAAAGTTGACAAATCGTGAAAAAATTCATTCTGAGATAAACGAAGTTAAAATTATCGGCAGAGGGCAGCTGATGTACTGCTTATCAAGGCAAAATTTGTTATATCTCTGGATCTAATGAGGATAAAAATATGCGGTTTGCGGTATTTAACGGTAAAGTAAAAAAAAAAAAAAAAAAAAAAAAAAAAAAAAAAAAAAATCCAATTTTGGAGAATGTTAAGCTCCAGACCCCTTTAAATAAAAAAAAAAAAAAAAATACTTTTTTTTAAAATCTTTATTACTTTTTTAAATATGAATATTTTTGCTTCGATTTTTTTTCTACATTAAGAAAAAATCTGTTTTTCATACATGTATCTTCCTAAAAATAATCCTATAAATAAGAACTTGAGTAAAATGATCATTTCAAATCCATAAAATTATGACTAAATCTTTTCCAAATATAAAAACCTTTTCACAATTTCACAAAATCAGGACCCTTTGAAAAAAGTTTGGACACACCCCTGTGTATGGTAGTACAGTGCAATTAATATTCATTGCCAGGTTAGATGGGCCTGAATTATAGTGACTCTTATTACCTCCAGGTCTAAGAAAACTGCTGCAAGAAAACCCAGATTCGCATTATCTTATGTGGTTGTTTTGAGGTAATTGTGATTGTTATGGTTGTTTTTGCATATTTTGATCTAAAAATAAGTACTTGAATTTCACTTTAGTACGAATCATTGTATACGCATGGGAATATCCAAGATTTCATAAGCGGGGAGGCAGTGGTGCCTAGTACTCTTACTATTTCAAGTGATGTGTAAATGATTTCAAATGTTAAATGGCACTGAGCGGTTCTCATCTGCCCTCCTATGCGTATACCCTAACAGAATTCTCTCTAACTTTTGAATAATATTATTAATTTGGCCAGTCAAAAAAAGGAAATTAGTATAGCCAGATGGGAAAAAAATGATCGTGAAACATTGATTCTAAATTCGTTCTTTTATTTTTCTTTAAGTACCATTTTTTTTAGGCTCGATACCTGATGGCGCGATGCTTCCCGCACAACATTTGCCGGGGCTATGTCTGATGCTGAAAAAAACTAGTCGTTGGGGGCCACCGTAATACTTACCCATCATGATGTATATGCATAATATAATATAAGAAAATAAAACACGTGAAAACTATTTATACAATGCATGCAATTCCAAAATAAAATTTAAACGTACATTTAAATATTTTTAATATGCATAGTAATGCTCTATTAATGAATTGCTAAAGAACCAATTTCGACAAAATACATAAAAAGCCAAACTACTCAACTAGTACCGAACTGCGTAAAAGAAACATCCTTATAACTTCAAAAATAATAATCATATTAACGAACAGTTTACTGCGTCGGATTAAGCGTTTCATTTCCAATTAAAATATATCTCTGAATTGAAATTTGAATGAAATACAGGGTCATGAAAAGTCGAAGAATGTAGAAAACAAGTTTACAAATATCTCGGCAGCTAATAATCCGATCGACTTCGTTAAAATAAAAAAATTGGAAGATTTTTACTACCTTTCATCAGAATGAATTTTTTGAGAAAAAAAGTTCTGGATAATCGTGGTTACTGAATTAAATGGGTTTCGTCCTATTCTTACATACTAAGTGCATACAAAAGTTCAAGACTCTATCTCAATTTGTTCGTGAGATAGAGCGTTTACAGACAGACAGACGGACGGCAATTTTTTTTTTCCAAAAAATATGCTTTTCGGAATCTCTATTATCTGAAACGTGTAAATCCGTCAATATTTTTTTTTTTCGATTTTCAGAACGATTGCAAGACTTACCCTATACTACGTATGATGGGTAAGTAAAAATTGTGTTACGCAATGCAGCCGTAAAAAAGGAACGAAAAGCTAAACTCCAATAAAGATAATTTTTTTACTTTGCATCTTCTCTCATCCCTATATCTAAAAAAACTTCTTTTCTGGGACTGAGAAAAAGTCTCTTTTGAAGTTATTTAGATGATTTATTATTTATTGCTGTGAGAATATTACAAATGAGACAGAAAAGATAAAAATAAATAAAGAGTTCAGGCGAAAAAGAAAAAGACGTGGAATTATTTCTATGGATGAATGAAATTTAGATGTTTATTTATTGTTATAAGAAAACAACAAACACAGAAAAAGAATAATTAAACAAGTGAAGAGTTTTTAAGATTTTAAAATTTAAGAGAAAGGGAAATAAAAGAGGAGAAAAGGAAATTTTGGTAGCGGGAGGTCATTTAAATGCCTGATGACTTTATATATATATATATATATATATATATATATATATATATATAACAATAGAGTAACAAGATAGAAAAAATGGAAAATTGAATTGTGTTTGAGATTTTAAATTTTGTTTGATTGGTACGGAGAGAAGGAGAGGTAAAAAGTGAAATGGTGATTACAGATCGTAATGGTAAACGATTCATCGTTTAATGCTACAATAAATAGAAAAAAAAACTCACTTTGCATGCTGCTGTTGGTGAAAAGAAAACTTTTAAGGTAGCATAAAAAATTCTTTCAGCCCAAATGGAAACAAGTCGGAAATTGCACGTGAAGCGTAGCAAATAAGGCGCGTTCCTACGATAACGAAGTTTTAAAAATATCACTCTCATGTATTAATCTCGTAAAATTGTAAATAGTTAATTACAATTAAAATGTGCACCAAACAATGTTCTCCCTATACCATTATGTAGTGGAATACTTCTGTATGGCGTTGTAAATCAATAACAAATGTTCTTTGCACCGTAGATTATACAAAATGTATATTATAATATGCACTTTATAGATGCATATCAATTTTATTATGTTCGAATGAGTCTAAACTTTTAAAATGCATTTGAAACATTTTCCCCCATCGACCGTAATGTAATGGAATACTTTTGATTGTCCCTTTAATTGAACTATGCATCTGATTTTGATAAAATTTGAAATAACTCGACAAAATTATGTAATAATTATGTATTTTAAATTTCAAACGATTAAAATGCATTTGAACCTTTTTTCCCCTTTGACCGTAATGTAACAGAATACTTTTGATTGTCCCTGTAATTAATATATGTATCCGATTTTTATAAAATTTGAAATGACTCGCTAAAATTATGAAATAATTACATATGTTAAATTTCGATTCGGTTAATTACATATTTTAAATTAACGATTCGGTTGGGAAGTTTTATCGTTGTTATATGCGGACGGATGGACAAACGGACTGACGGACGGACTGAATGACAACTATAGGTGCTACGTATTTACATAATTACGAACGCACCTAAAATAAAAACGAAGCAAATAGTAAGATATTATTGAATTTGATAAGGAACATTAAGCAGTTAGAAACGCGAATAAGAGTGTTGCCCTATCTGTATAACAGACATTAAAAAAAAAACAAAAAAAAAACGATAGTATATACAGTGCGTGTCAAAAGTTTAAGCACAACAGAAAATTTCAAAATAAAATTTTATTAATGGGTGAAAGTTACTTCCCTTTTCACGTAGCCTACAAATTGTAGTTTTAAAAAGATAATTAACAGATTCATGCTATGAAATTTATCTTAAATAATAAAAATTATCAAAACAACAAAAATGAGTGTGTCAAAAGTTTAAGCACAGTAGTTTTTTTGTCTTTAGCAGAACAAGAATAAAAAAAATTAACACTTAATTATTGCTCCTTTCTGCTGAATTACTTTAAATATACGGTCTTCCATCGTTAAAATGAGGTTCTGTATTGATTCTGGTTCATTTTTAAACCAAGCGTTCTCAATGGCATCTTTCAAATCTTTAACTGAAGAATACTGCCTTCCATTTGGATAAACTGCATGAGTGAGAATGCCCCACATATTTTTTATAAAGTTTAAATCAGGACTACTTGCCGGCTATTTCAAAACAGACACTGTTTTCGACTTAAGTCACGATGAAGTTGAGTTTGAGGTATGGATGGAAGCATTATCATGTTGAAATAATCACTTTTCTCTCCCTAAAAACCTCGGCAACAGGAAGCAAATGATTGGCAAGTATCTCTTGGTAGTTTTCAAAGTTTTCACGACCACTGATGAATGCTAGAGATGTCTGACCATTGAAAGAAATAGCCCCCCCCCATACCATTACAGAACTACCATTATGTTATCGGCTAAATACACTCCTAGGTTCTTTGCGGAGATCATGCCAATAGTACTTAAACCCATCAGGGCCATCGAGGTTCCATTTTTTTTTTTCATCATTGAATATGACATTCAGCCACTTTTCACCAAATGACATATGCTCTTTGGCCCATTGTTTTCTAGTTTCTTTATGGTGTCGTTTGAGACACGGTAATCGAGCCATTTTACGGTATTTGATGTATGTGAATTCCAAAACTCTTCTATAACAGTTTTTTTTTCGATATTTGTTTTCTAACTGCATATTTTATTTCCGAAAGGGAGTAATTATCAGTTGAAGCCAAATTTCTGATGCGGCCATCTTCGCTCAAGCCAGTCATTCGCGTAGTCACTCGCGCATTCACTCGAGGACACTTTCATTTTCGGAACCGGTTTCGGAAATGAAAGCATCATAAAAAAATAATCTTCAATCAAAATCGAAGGAGTAAAAAACGGCCTTTGTATAGATTAATACTATCTATACAAAGCAAAAGTAAATAAATAAATAAATAAAAAATCATCTTCTAAAAATATTGAAATGCAACCGAGATATTTTTATAAATTTCTTCCTCAGGAATAGCATTAGCAAGGAGGTTTCACGTGAGTGAAGTAACTCCAAAGTCTTTTTTTTTTCAAACAGTTTTGTTTAGGACTTTTTTTACGAATACCAAAGCATGCGTTAGCCTAATTGGTTCAAATGTAATAAAATGCAGATTTCTAGAAATAATAAAGTTTCAGTCAATATATACAGATTCATAGTACATTCGAACCTCGTTAACATGAACCTCAAGAAGATTCAACATTTTGTTCATGTTAACAGTAATTCATGTTATCAGTATCAATTCTTTATATTCGTTTTTATAGGGGACTGTGAAAATAATTCATCTTAAAAGTAATTCTGTTAAGCGTGTTCATGTTAATGAAGTTTGTCTGTATTTAGTAGTTTGGCTAGTATGATGAAGCGTCAATTATTTGCTAGATTTAACGTATTTTAAAGACTCTAAAGTTTCAACATTTCAGCGAACTTATGTGTGTATATAAATAAGTATATTCAGTTTCCCATTTACTTAAACTTTGACGCTTTATCATACAGTTCCATTTAATCCGGTTGTTTTAAATTTTATAAATGAACCAAAACTAGTACGGCATCCTCATTAATAAAAGATATATCTTGTCTATCGATTTCGTCAAAAGGCGAAATCCATTCCCTAGTCTATTGCAAAAGGCCAAGGACGCTGAATGGCTCAAATGTTTTATTAAAAAAAGATGAATGGTTCATATGTTTTATTAAAAATGATGGAAAAATTGAATGATGGAACTTTAACTAAAGATATGTTTAATTATTAAAAATTTTTCGTCGTAATCTCCATTGCAAGACGTTGTTTTAACTCATCAAAATAAAGAAAAAAAACAGAAATTTAATTTTTATTAAGATACATTAAATGCTCAAAAATGTATTTCTATAGTAGTTTTTAAAATTTTAGTAGAGAACAATGAATAATAAAAGAAACAAAAACGATATATATATATATATATATATATATATATATATATATATATATATATATATATATATATATATATATATATAAGGTGACCGACCACTTGCAATTTTAGATAAATTGTTAAATATCTAGAAAAATACATGAGTAATTATCCTGAAACTTTAAGTATGTAAACACAATAGTACAGGTCACACATTTCCGTGAAGATTTTCTTCCGAAACTTCATAGAGAACAGTCAACAAATTGAAAAAGAACGAATATCTTTTGGATAATCCTGTCAAAATTAATGTAGCAAAAGCGTTCAAACTGTAGATTATGATTAAGTGGATTGTAATAAACTGTGTTTATTTTTATACGGATAGCATGTATACTCGTAGAGAAATTAAGGTTTCTATGGTAAGGCATTAAGGTATGTTGACACTAATCAACGGATAAATGGATACAGTCTCTCATCTTTTTGCTTCATTTTGGGAATAACGGATTTTGATCTTATTCTATAGATGATCATTTTCAGAATTTTCAAATAATGAGTTAGAGACTTCCACAAAAGTTGCTCTATATATTTAGCTAACACAAGATGCAAATGAAATTTTGATAGCCTTCAGGCATGCGCAACGAAAATTTATTTAGCAAATCTTATAATTTTTCATATAATTTTTTATTATTATTTAATTCTTATTACAAGATATTGTGTACAATGTTATTTTTCATATTTAATGAAAAGAACATTGTTTTATATTAAGAACTCTGTAAATTATAAGTAAAAAACTTGGGAAAATTTGGGATTGTTTTTATAAAACCTTAATTTCTCTACGAGTATACATGCTATCCGCATAAAAATGAACACAGTTTATTGCAATAAACCACTTAATCATAATCTGCAGTTTGAATACTTTTGCTACATTTATTTTGACAGGGTTATACAAAAGTTATTCGTTCTTTTTCAATTTGTTTACGGCTCCCTACAGAGTTTTTATAAAAAAATTTCACGGAAATGCAACCATGACATATCTGTAATATTATTTTTACACGCCTAGAGTTTCAGGATAATTCCTCATGTATTTTTCTAGATATTTAACAAAGTGTCTAAAATCACAAATGGGAGGTCACCTTTGGCCATTTTGTGTATATATATATATGGGTGATTCTCAAAATAGGGGACGATTTCAAAAATGAAATCTTAAAAAAATTACTGTTAGCAAAATTTCTGAAAAAAAATAGGTGTTGTTAATATAGTATTAGGTATACTTTCCATGTAGTCAGCAGAGCTAAATATTTAAAAATTAACTTTAAAAAATAATTAGTATTTTTTGAGCCATGCTAATGACAAAACAAATTGCATGGAATAAATATATTATGAAATTTTTATTTTCTTCCTGTTTAAATATTTTTTTTTCTATATTTATTAGCCTTCCTTTTCAGCAAATGGTTTCCATTTTTACATATATACAGCTCATATTCAAAATATTAGAATAATTACCTTTTTTTTAGAAATTGAAAATATCGTTTGGTAATTTAATGTCTTTTAATGAAAATATGCAAACGATATTTTTATTAAGAACTTATTGTTGATTAAACTTACTTGTTATCTTAAATTTAATATCATTTTTGAAAAGATTAATTGCAAAAAAAATTATTTTTAAAAGTCAAAATATTAGAATATTTATTCAAGTGGTTCAAAATATTAGAATATTCCACATTAATTCTCCTTTAATTATTACCAATTCTTAACTGGTGGCATCATTGATTAAATTCAGACTATTTTATTTAAAATCAGTATTTTTTTTCGCAGTTTGTTTCTTTTTCGTCTTAAAATGGGCCGTGTGAGTGATATTCCTGAATCTACTAAACTTCGTATGGTTGATTTGTATCGGCACGGTAAAAATCAATGTTTTATAGCGAATTATTTACATTGTTCGCAATCGAGCGTTAGTAAAATACTAACACAATATTCAAAAATTGGAAAATTTCAAAATATTCGCCGAAATGGTGGCCGAAAACCAAAAACATCTGCTAGAGATGACAGGAAACTGAAGCGTATAGTTAAGAAAAACCGTTTTAAAAGTGTGCGATTCTTGCACCGAAAATGGAAAGAAGAAGGAGTTGAAGTTTCTACATCGACAACATTAAGACGTCTCCATAAATTTAAATTTGAATCTCGTGTACCGAAAACAAAACCTCTCATGACTGCAAGACAAAAGCGTATAAGATTGAATTGGTGTAAATCAAGACGTTTATGGAGCAATGAAGATTGGAAAAATATATTATTTAGTGATGAAAATATGTTTTGTGTTTCATATGGTAATCAAGGTATTCGAGTTTGGAGAATGAAGCAAGAAGCATTTGATAAAGAATGCCTTAAACGTTCCGTAAAATTTGCTGCTAGTGTCATGGTTTGGGGTTGTATGAGTGCAGAAGGACCTGGAAAGTTATGCATCGTCTACGAAAAGGTTAACTCTCTGATATATCAAGAAATTTTAGAATATTACATGATTCCATCATCAGAAGATTTATTTGAAGATGATTTCATCTTTCAACAAGATTTAGCGTCCCCGCATACCTCGGTGTCAACTAAGAATTGGTTCCGCCAACGCAAAATTAAGGTACTTCCTTGGCCACCAAATTCACCAGATCTTAATCCCATCGAAAACTTATGGTGTATAATGAAGAAAAAACTTCAAGAAAATCCTCCTTCAAGTAAAACTGAGTTAGTGGCACGTATAAAGTCTATTTGGGCTAATATTGATAGAAATGTTTGTAAACACCTTGTATATAGTATGCAAGATCGATTGTACGCTGTTATGAAAGCTAAAGGGGATGCTACAAAATATTAACTACCATTTACTTCATATTCATAAGGTAATATTGTTGCGTAAAATAAAATATTCTAATATTTTGAACCAATCTAAATTTTATTCTACTATTCTGGTGTGTTTAAGGAAGCTGTATACCTAATTTATTGTGCTGTATTTTATGTTTTATAAATGTTAAAATCTTATCTAAACATTCCAGATTTAATTTATAAGAAATTTAATTGCATTTACTTAGTATAAAAAATAAATAAATGACAAATATTTTTTTCTTATTACTTTTTCTCAATTATTCTAATATTTTGAATATGAGCTGTACATATAATATAATAAAGGAGAATAAAAACATTACCAAAGAGCAAACTTTGTTACATGAGCAACATTCTGACACTAACAATGTAAGAAGCTGTCTTAGTGATTTTTCTACAGATTTAATGCATATTTTAGGGATAATAAATGTAATACCTAAATTTATACGTAAAATTAAACTTTATAAAGGATACAATTAACACTAGAACGCGGGAATTTTTACGCAAGTTTTATAAAATATATTTCAAACTAGAAAAATAATTTGAAATAATTTAGTTTATTTGTTTAGTTCATTTCCTTGCAACTCATATATAACTTATTTCTTAAGGATTTTTCTGGTTCGAATCAATAATTAGTCCAGTGACCGGTGTCGAATTGACACCTTCCCGGCGTTCTAGTGTTAAGCACTGGTTACATTTATGTACATAGGAGTCTTTAGCATGGACAGAAAAGCCATGCTAATGACACTGATATCTGTCCATGCTAATGACAAATTTTAATTTAAATAAGATTATGAGCCATAATATAATCACAATGCAATAGTCCTTTCTGGGGCTTTTTAAAACACAAAAGCTCTATGCAAATAAATAAAATAAAAATTTTAACTATAAAATAAACATGAAAATTATTATCCATTCTAATGACATACAACTGATGTACGCCCCTAATATTCAACTTCTATTCTTAAAATACAATACATGCTTCTATTTTCTGGCTGAGATAAAATGGCTACTTGTTGCCATAGAGAAACTTTATATTTTCAAACTATTGTCATATGTGAAAATTAAATTTTGATTAATAACCAGCTGTTTTAGTATGACCTTGTTTTGAAAATCGAATATGGAGGACAAACTTTAATTCTTTTTTTATGTACTATAATTTTATTTTTAAAAATAAATTTATTGGATAAATCCTCTCTTTGATTAATATAAAGAAAGAATAACATTTGTTTATTTTATAAATATGATATTAACTCTTGAAAAATGCTAGTATACACAAGGCACAGCTGCTGTGGACATCCATGCTAATGACATTTTGAATCTTTATTCTGTTATTTTAAGGTGTTTTTAACTAAAAAGTGAGTAATTCTTGAGTGCAAATAATGAATAATATTAAGAAAAACATATCTAAATATAAAAACATGACAGAAAACCTCTCAATTTTTTTTGTATGCCGAAAGACATAAATTGCCCCCTATTTTGAGAATCACCCATATATACATATATATATGTATGTAATCTTTCAGATATCCATAATAAGAATTGGAATTTTGAAATGAATTTTAAAATTCAAAGGGAAATAAAAATAAATCAATTAAGCATACATTCATAATTATGCATGGTTTTATATCTCATGGTTTATTGACTTATATATTTTTTGATTACTATTAATCGGACAATTGTAGAAATTATGCATTAGGACATTTTCCTGATTTCTACTTTAGAAATTAATTGTAATTTTTGAGACTGCGTGATATAGCCATTGATAACGAGCCATGTACCACAATCTTCAATTTTATCTGTAATTGTTCTAGTATTGCTAATTCCATTTGATTGTTTTGTCATGTTTAGGTGTGTTATATTGGGTTATTTTATATTCATTGTAGATTTTGAATTGTAGTATTATATAGTGGTTATATATATATATATATATATAAGACAAGTTTTAATATACGAGTACACCAAGCAATACAATAATGTAGCAAATAAGAAAAAAAATGTTTCTGTTGGATGCTTTAAAATTGCAATTTGATTGCTTTCTTTTTTTCTTTTTACCAGACCTTCATCTCTCTGAATATCCCGTTTAAGATCATTTTTAAAGCGTAAACATAAAACACAGAATTGAAAAATAAATTACATGAGAGGTTTAAAATTCTTAATTTCGCCCACACATTTCATGTATGCGTAATGCACATTAATATTCTTTTTTTTTCTTTTACTGTTAATTATTTTAATTTATTCGGTTTTTTTAAAATCCCCAAAGGTAAAGAAAATTAAGTTAATTAAATTCAAAATATCTTGGGAGGAACACCAACTCTTTTCCCGTGCTCACTTGCTAGCGCTCGTGAACCAAAACTAGTACGACTCATTAATAAAAGATATGTGTCCAATCGATTTCGTCAAAAAGGCGTCCTCAATTCCCTAGTCCATTGCTCTTTTCCCTCAAGTCTTTGAAATAAAAGTTCAAGGACGCTGAATGGTCCTAGTGTTTTATTATACAAGGTTAACGACCACGACAAAGCGGCTGATGGAATTTTCACGCTACGTTAATTTGTGCGTGAAGGGAATTATTCTCCATTAACACAAAGTGTTACAGTTCGATTATGTGGCAGCAGACTAAAAGATGACGCGAATCGTGAATAGTTTTTAAAATGTTATTTTTCAGGCAGAAATATAACATCAATATAGAATAAGAATAAAAGTAATTTTTTTTTTTTAAAAACATTCTTTTATAAGTAATTATTGTTTATCTTAATAAATCAAGACAAATTTCATGAATGCTAATCATGATTTTAAAAAAAGTTTTCAGTTACATTACAACTCCGCGCAGTACTAAGATGGGGTCAATTCGACTCCATCTTTACATTTTGCAATTTTTTTCCTTCTCATTTAGAATATGTATGATAAAACTTTTTTTTTTCTTTTGAACTATAGAAAAAAAAGAAGCAGTGTATGCATTTTAAAATTCGACTACATTAAAATAATTAAATTTCATTTTGGTCTTGCTAAAAGGCAAAAATTTGATAAAAATTGATATCTAATTAAAAAAATAATAAAAAAATAATAATAACTATACAAGGAATTAAAAACAAATACACAGATTAAATGTTTATGTCCCTTTACTGGTATACTAATAAATATTTTAAGGATTGTTTTTGTTCATTTTACTATAAAAAAAATCATGTTGCATTTTATTTTACTAAGTTTTATTTATGTGAGTCTTGCTTTAAAAAAAGTGTCCCAAATAAGTGTATTTGCATTATGTTATAACGTGCGTGTATAGTAATAATACTGTGCGATAATATTGCCGTATGTTTTTAGTCCTGCATGTATGATGGCGCCCTTCACTGAGTGCCAAGAACTCATATGTGTCCTTGCTAATTAAAAGTTTGGATAGGCTTGCTCTAAAGTATTACGTACAATAAGCAATTTAAAATATAATAAAAAAAATGAATAAATTTTTAGAAATATGTCTTTAAAGAATGTTATGTTATTGATATTTTTATTTACGAATATGATAAATAGCTTTCCTTCAATAATTATTCAACTAAATTTAAAATTAAAAAGTTGTAAAAAGTGCGAGAAAAATGAATGAAACATTTTAAACAACTTAATATAAAAATTTAATAATTATAATTTTATCCAAAATTTATTGTAATAGTAGTTTTATTAACGCCACCTTTCAATTAAAACTTTAAAACGGTGAAAATTAATTAAAATAACATTTAAATTATTATGGATATTAACTGTCCTTTTATAAGTAAGTAGATCGAGATTTTAAAATTTGTAATAAACTTTAATAATTTTAATAAAATATATCAGGAAAAATTGATGATTATAATTTCAATTAAAAAAATAATATTGTAAATTTGTAATGATGTAAAGTACTGTAGATTTTTAATAAATAAAATAAATAGAATCAAAGTTGAGAAGAGTTTCCAAACTGGGGATTGGTTTAAACATTAAAAAAATAATAAAATAAAAATAATAAATAATAATAATAAAAAACAATAATACAGTAGACTACCTCAAATTTGTAACACTAAAATCCGCAACTCTTTGAAATCCGCAGATAATTACAGATGTAAACAATGAAACTTTCAGTTCAGATATAGAGACAAAATTTGACATTTTTATTTTTATATCAATTCTACATATATTAATGTGTAATTTTCATTAATATTACTGAATTCAGGCTGCTTCATGAAGGAAGAATAAATTTATTTTTGAAAAAAATACAAGATATTGCTGATATCACTATTAATAATTTTCTTTTTGACAAATGTATTTCTGCATTAATCGAGCTTTTTCGATTATTAAGTCTTGTTAAACCTGAAATAAAACGTCCTTCTTTTATGATTTTGATGTGAATTAGTAGTTTTGCACCTTTAAGGTAAATTTCATGGAATAATTTTGGAAAATGCGTCACATCTTTATAATGAATATTTAATTATACATTATCGATTACTTATTTGACCATTGCTTTTAATTTTTTAATCATTTTAAAACATTATCTATTTTTTTATTATTTTAGTTTATTACTTAATTATTTTAATATTTTACTATATTGTAAGGATCCATTATAATTTCGATTGAATTATTAATTACTTTCAAATTTCTGTTTAAAAATGTAAACAAAGCAATGAGCAGAAATCCGCAGAACCTCTGGTCCAAAATTGTGCGATTTCTGGGAGTCTACTGTGCTGTAAAAATACTATGTTATTCTTGATTTAGGACCTTACTAAACCAGTACGTCAAAAAAACATTAGGACGAAGCCGAAACGTAATATTTCCTCCAACTTTAATGGAGACGTGAAGTTTGCTGGCAACACTCCAGTTAAGTTCGGAAACAAAGGTCGCCAGGAAAAAGAATGCCCCCCCCCCCTCCTACCTCCTCCAATTCAGCAAGAAAATCATTAGAGAAACGTATAAAACAATGTTGGAGTAAATATATTTTATTGCAAACTGGATAAATAAATATAAAACAAAGTACTCTTTTTATGATTGTTCATCAGAAATTCTATTATTTTATCATTTAATAATTAATTAGACCGTATATTAATTACTAGCTGACCCGCCCGGCGTTGCCCGGGTCCGTATTAACAATATTAAACGAACTTGAAATTTGTATGATTTTATCATTAACTGGAAGCATGCAGAAATGCATTGTCTGAAATACGTCGCAGCTGACTTTGCGAAAAATCGGTTTTAAAAACAACAACTAATATTAAGCTCTAAAAATACTTAAAATGAGCAATGAGAAACACGGGAGGGAACATGTATCCAACGATTGCGTTAGTTTCGTGTTAAAGTGTTGATATTTACCCGTAAAAATCACTGTTAAATCATATAACTAATATTAATAACTAAACTAATTATTATTTTTTTTTTTTGCATAGAAATCCCAAGTGAAATATTTTGAATTTCAAACTAATTATATCACTCTTAAATCCGACTATACCGTGAATGAAATCGATACGCGATGATAAAAGATTGGTATATAGTATTATAATTTCAGAGCCATTTAACAAAAGTGTATTTTTTTAATCAAAGCATGCGTAATGTTGACTCTGTGGACAAATTCCTAACCGTAAACTTTTGTACCATAGCCATAATCTGTCTGTAACCTAACTGCGACTTAACATCACCCTACCGTAACTTAAATATAACATAAATGTAACCTAGCCGTCACTTTGAAATATCAATATAGAAGCATCATTTAAGATTTTGCTTGAAAAGTTAACATTCTTTCGTTAATGTCTTAAAATCGTCTGCACTCTGAATTCTAGATTTTAGACTAATATTTGTTATTTAAGTTTTCGCGCATGATTTTAAAAGAATGTTTTCATAAATATATTTTATATATTGACATAGAGTTATTAATATGTTGTTAAATTAAAAACATTTTTTCATCTACGTTATAAAGTATTAAAAAGTTCTGAAAAAAAAGAAAACTTTTAGTAATACAATTTTTAGTTTAAATCAAATGTTTTCAATATTTTATTTAATTTTATTTTGACACTTTATTATTTCGAATTTATCAATTTCAATTATTTTAAAAGCAAACATTTTTTTAAAAATAAATGATATAATAGAAAAAAGACCATTTTAAAAAATTACTATTTGTTCGTAAAATACGCTTCAGCTGTAATTCATTTCTTTCAATTCGTCTTATTAATACAAAATCCCTTCCACATGCTTTTGTTTGGGACATTAAAATTTGAGCGATAAATGGTTTAATCTTGTAACCCTTTTTTCGGTTTACTTCACCACCACTTATCTTTTTCCTCCATGGTTTACAACCGCTGTGATAAAAAATCATCATTTAAACTGACAGTTTGCAGTCTATGAATTTTAAAGGTCTGTTCCAGCTTTTTTAATTAATTATGCAAAAATTTTATGCAACCAACCAACCATAACTAAATGAAGGGAAAAAAAGAAGAAAAAAGGCGATTTTTTATGAGAGTGATCTTTGGAATTTAATTAATTACTCAGTTAATAAATAGAATTTCGAAATTCTGAAGCTCAGGTGCATCAGGAGAGATATTGGGCTACTCTCAAAAAAATTTTGAGCTTCGTACGTCCCATAGATTTTGCTAGCCATCGCAGACACACACACACACACACACACACACACACACACGCAGACAGAGCGATTTGTTATTTTATTAATATAAGACTAGCTGACCCGCCCGGCGTTGCCCGGGTCCGTATTAACAATATTAAACGAACTTGAAATTTGTATGATTTTATCAATAACTGGAAGCATGCAGAAATGCATTGTCTGAAATACGTTGCAGCTGACTTTGTGAAAAATCGGTTTTAAAAACAACAACTAATATTAAGCTCTAAAAATACTTAAAATGAGCAATGAGAAACACGGGAGGGAACATGTATCCAACGATTGCGTTAGTTTCGTGTTAAAGTGTTGATATTTACCCGTAAAAATCACTGTTAAATCACGTAACTAATTATTTTTTTCACATAGAAATCCCAAGTGAAATATTTTGAATTTCAAACTAATTATATCATTCTTAAATCCGACTATACCTTGAATGAATCGATACGCGATGATAAAAGATTGGTATATAGTATTATAATTTCAGAGCCATTTAACAAAAGTGTATATTTTTAATCAAAGCATGCGTAATGTTGACTCTGTGGACAAATTCCTAACCGTAAACTTTTGTACCATAACCATAATCTGTCTGTAACCTAACTGCGACTTAACATTACCCTACCGTAACTTAAATATAACATAAATGTAACCTAGCCGTCACTTTGAAATATCAATATAGAAGCATCATTTAAGATTTTGCTTGAAAAGTTAGCATTCTTTCGTTAATGTCTTAAAATCGTCTGCACTCTGAAATCTAGATTTTAGACTAATATTTGTTATTTAAGTTTTCGCGCATGATTTTAAAAGAATGTTTTCATAAATATATTTTATATATTGATATAGAGTTATTAATATGTTGTTATATTAAAACCATATTTTCATCTACGTTATAAAGTATTAAAAAGTTCTGAAAAAAAAAAGAAACCTTTTAGTAATACAATTTTTAGTTCAAATCAAATGTTTTCAATATTTTATTTTATTTTATTTTGACATTTAATTATTTCGAATTTATCAATTTCAATTATTTTAAAAGCAAACATTTTTTTAAAAATAAATAATATAATAGAAAAAAGACCATTTTAAAAAATTACTATTTCTTCATAAAATACGCTTCGGCTGTAATTCATTTCTTTCAATTCGTCTTATTAATACAAAATCACTTCCACATGCTTTTGTTTGGGACATTAAAATTTGAGCGATAAATGATTTAATATTGCAACCCTTTTTTCGGTTCACTTCACCACCACCTATCTTTTTCCTCCATGGTTTACAACCGCTATGATAAAAAATCATCATTTAAACTGACAGTTTGCCAGTCTATGAATTTTAAAGGTCTATTCCCAGCTTTTTTAATTATTTATGCGAAAATTTTATGCAACCAACCAACCATAACTGAATGAAGAGAAAAAAAGAAGAAAAAAGGCGATTTTTTATGAGAGTGATCTTTGGAATTTAATTAATTACTCAGTTAATAAATAGAATTTCGAAATTCTGAAGCTCAGGTGCATCAGGAGAGATATTGGGCTACTCTCATAAAAATTTTGAGCTTCGTACGTCCCATAGATTTTGCTAGCCATCGCAGACACACACACACACACACACACACACACACACACACACACGCAGACAGAGCGATTTGTTATTTTATTAGTATAGATATCTTATGAATTGTAGTTGCCTTTAATGTTGACAGGTGACCTGATTTAAGCAGGAGTCCTGATTTTTCAAGATACGCAAATTCTATTAACTTCTTATATCTCAAACTGTGAATTCATGAAAATTTCATCTTATAAAGCATTTTTTTAGGAATTTCTGAAATTACATTAGAAGATTTTTATACAAACATTTAATAAATTTTAGAAAGATCTTGTCAATTAAAATTAATTAATTAAATCTGGATTCTTAGGGATTTTGTGCCAAATTTATAACACCACTCAAATCTTTTATTTAAAATATATTTTAGAATTTTATTGAATTAGTAAATGTATGTAATGAACTTACAATAGAAATATGGGCATATTTCCGAACTTAAAATTTCTTCCCCCAATCTTTCAGTGACAACAAAACTAAAAAGATACAAAAGCAAAAGAAATCATTCTTTAAATAATATTTTTGTTTTGTACAACGAATAATGTTTTTGGATCAAGACAAAGTGAAGTATCTGTATTTTATTCTAAATTGTATTATTACTAATCAATGTATTAAATTAATTTTATGACAAGTTACTTAAGCAATGATTCTTTAAATTACTGCCGGTATATAAAGGGTTAAATGACTTTTCGTATTATTCTATATTCGTTAGACTTCACGAATGAAACTTAAAACAACAAAACCTGTAAATGCAGAATCTGTCTGTAATGGATATTTTTATGGTCTGTTCAAAAAGAAAATCCTTACAAATCTACCACCCTCGCAAAAAACAAGCCTAAAACAGATTTTTATGTAATTCATTCGCATTTCATGGGTTTTACTGTATTTCATTTCATAAATCTTGTGAAAATTGACCCATTATAAGTGAATTCTGTTTTAAAAATAAAAGTTTCACTGTCCCACCAATTCAGCTTTTAATAGGGATTTATTTCCTAGATAAGATTATTGTGTTTATTTAGCACAGCATTACACCTGCTAAGACAAAATCGTAAAGAACCTTTGAAGAATTCCGTCCTAAAAAGGTTTTCATCTTATAAATTATACTTTTAATATATCCTTACCGCAGGGATAATGAAATGACTACTTTTAAAACAGAATTCCGTTATAGACAGGTTCTGTTTTAATACAGTTCAGTGTACTTTTATGTCCCGATTTAGATGCTATTATTTCGCCCTTTTTAGGTAGATTTCGTATGAAATACTACCTATTGCATTGTCTCCCATGTTGGAATTTCTGAAAAATTTTTGCGGATCTACACGAATCATGACTCCTAGACCCCAAAACTACCATCAGTAAAAAAGTTTATATATATATATATCTATCTATCTATCTATCTATCTATCTATCTATCTATCGGTGTATATCACTTTCTTCTAGACACGATAACTTCCATAATTATGCTCAGATCTTCATCAAACTTTTACATAAAATCAAAGGGCATAAAATCTCGGTTAAGTTCGTTAATGGGCAAAATCGGACCAAGGAGGTGAAAGTTAGGAGGGTTTTTGTGAAAACAGAAAAAACACGATAACTTTTTAATTAAAATAGATATCGAATCAGTTTAAAGTTTATATTACTTCTAAAAAATGAGGAAAAAGTTTATGCGTGACAGATTTTTGATAAAGTTAAAAGTGGGCTCAAGGGGCGAAAAAAACATGGTTTTTGGGAGAAAAAAAATCATAACTTCGTCAATTCTCAAGATATCAAATCCAACTAAATTTTATATAAATGTACTCAATATTATCTAAAACTTTTGTATTTACAAGTTTTTGATAGGACCAATTTTTACCGATGAAAAAAATTAAAAACGAAAAGAAAAAGGGGGGAGGAAAAAGAAAAAAAAACATAACTTACTCAATTCTTAAGCAATTAAATCTAATTAAATTTATTTTACATCTTCACAATAATATCTACAATTTTTATATTGACAAGTTTTTCATAGAACCAATTCTTATAGCAAAAATAAATTAAACAAAAATAGGAGTTGGAGAAAAAACCTCAAATCCAAACTGCTTATATTCTGACTCATTTTAAAATTCATTTTTGATTTTAAACGCATCCAAATGACAGATCCTATTATTTAGCAACTATATAATGCGACGTATTGGCCAATTTTTTGATAAAGGCAGAATATATTTTTAAAAAGGCTGCCAAAAAAGGTATTTTGAACAGATTTCCCGAAGTTTTCATCATTAAAAAATTCATTAAGTATAACAAATTGCGTTTTTTATGCGTCATTTTTAAATTCATTTTTGTTCTCAAACCCATCCAATTTACAGGTCCTATTATTTAGGAACTATATAACTTGACGTATTGGGCGGTTTTTTGATAAAGGCAGAATATATATTTTAAAAGGCTGCCAAAAAGGGTATTTTGAACAGAATTTCACGAAGTTATCGTGATTAAAATTTGCGGAAATTTAAGAAATTGCGTTTTTACCGAGTCATTTTTAAATCTTTTTTTGTTCTCAAACGCATCCAATTTACAGGTTCTCTTATTTAGGAACTATATAATGTGACGGAGTGGCCAGTTTTTTGATAAAGGCAGAATATATTTAAAAAAAGGCTGCCAAAATGGGCACTTCGCACAAAATTTCCCAAAGCGACATGATTAATGAACTGTGGGTATTCAAATAACAAATTGGTTATTTTATGACTCATTTTTAAATCCAATTTTGCTCTGACACACATTCAATTGACAGTTTTTTGTTACTTAGGAACTATATAATGTGCGTATTCGTCGATTTTTTGATAAAGGGTGAATATATATATTTTAAAAGCTGTCAAAGTAAGCACTTCGCAAAAAAATTTCCCAAAGCGATCATGATAAAAGAATTGAGGTTGTATTCAAATAACAAATTGTTTATTTTATGACTCATTTTTAAATTCAATTTTGCTCTCAAACGCATTCAATTGACAGTTATTTGTTATTTAGGAACTGTGTAATGTGCCGTATTGGTCAGAGTTTTGATAAAGGCTAAATATATATTTAAAAAAAATCTGTCAAAGTAGGCACTTCGCACAAAATTTCTCAAAGCGATCTTGATTAAAGAATTGTGGATGTATTAAAATAATAAATTGGTTATTTTATGACTCATTTTTAAATTCAATTTTGCTGGCAAACGAATTTAATTAACAGTTTTTTGTTATTTAGGAACTATATAATGAGCATATTGTTCAATTTTTTAAATAAAGTAAGAATATAATTCAAAATATATTGCCAAAATGGGCATTTGAGTAAAAATAGGCTTTTTTTTTTTTTTTTTTTTTTTTTTTTTGAGATGAAAACTTTTCGAAATCTACCTCCGCCTATAGGCCATGCCGAAAGGGATTTTATGACTCGTTTTAAAATCCATTTTCGCTCTCAAACGCATCCAATTTACAGATCCTCTTATTTAGGAACTATATACTGTGACGCATTGGCCAGTTTTTTGATAAAGATAGAATATATTTTTTTAAATGCTGTCAAAATGTGTATTTCGCACAAAATTTTCCGAAGCAATCATGATTAAAGATTTAAGAATGTATTCAAACAACAAATCGGTTATTTTGTGACTCATTTTTACATTCAAATTTTTTCTCAAATGCATTCAACTGACAGTTTTTTGTTATTTAGGAGCTGTATAATGCACTGTTTTGGTCGATATTTTAATAAATTCAGAATCTACTTCAAAATATGTTGTCAAAACGGGCATTTGAGCTGAATTTTTCTTAAGATGATTCTGATAAAACCAGTTTTTGCAGAAAAATGGAATTAAAAATTTTTCATAAACGGCCAAATGAAGTTATTAAACTGGGTTTATCTCTAATTATATTTTTTTTTTGTTGTTGAAATGAGCACTTTTCGAAATCTACCTCCGCCTATAGGCCCAGCCGACAGGGATTTTTTCACCTTCATGTCCCATTTTTTGTACCCATGTCCAGTTTTTTGTAACACTGGGCCTGGCAACAGTAGTTGCCACTAGCAAGTAATTATTTCAAAGAGTACAAAGCCAACATCTAACCAATTTTTAATCACAAAACTTGATCATATTCCGAACATATTTACCATGGACTTGCCACTTAACGAGTGTCTTATACAAGTAACCGAGAGCATTGAATCTATAATGGTGTATTTTTTAATACTTTCCAACACAGTTGAAAAGTGTTTATAAATTCGACTTGTCTGTCCATGCTCTAACTCGTGTAAATTTACTCGGATTGCAATGAAATTGATTACTGGTATTGAATTGTACTATGGCATGTTTGCTATTGAAAATGAAGTGTGTAGCATTCACAGTTCGTTTATAGGGATACTCAAAATAATTTTGTTACATTGTGATCCATGGGGAAAATTTCAGCGATCATAATTTTTCCAGTGGTGTTTGTAACGTAATAAAACGCAGGAAGAGTGACGTGCGGGGCGACCAGTAGTGCGCGTCCTGGTGGCTTACACCACACTATAAAAAGTTTGACCCTTTTGCTGCATCGTCACGCCCCCGCTTTTATAGAATATCTGTCTTTTGATTCTTGAGAATGCTCCATAATTGGGTGAAGTGATCGTTTTCTATAAAAGCGGTGGAGTGACGATGCAGCAAAAGGGTCAAATTTTTTACAGTGCACAGCCAACTTTACTATAAAAGTGGCAGGAAAAATTTACTTTTCAAGGTCAAATATCTCTGTTTCGTTGGTCACTCCTCAGCCCTTATCTTAGGTTAGTAACTATGGTAATAACCACGTGACCGACTATCCGCTCTTCTTTTGTCCACACTGTTTGACACTCGGTTTGACAGATCCAGTTGATAGAACACCGCATTTAACTCAGACTTTTGCATGGGTAAATTTGTTTTGCTGAAGTGTCGTGGAGAAAACGACGCGAGGGACTAGCATCCTTTAACACGTTCGCTGCCGCTTACGTGAAGATGTGATGATAGTTAATGCGCACTGTAGAAGTGGGTTTTCCCCAGAAGCCGATTTACTTTTTATAACAAAGAATCAGTGAAAGACTTTCCCGCGCCAGCGCGTAACTGGCTATTGAGACAGCATCCCACATCACGCGCAGGCGCGTGATTGGCCCCTTAACGTTGACACCATATCTCGCGCTGGCGCGTGATCGGCAGCGAATGTATTAATACCATGGCAACGAAAGGAAAAGGAAAAGAGAACATTTGTCCTTGAAAGGCCGATTTTTCCTGCCGCAACTATATAAGCCTTGGAAACTCTTGTTTGTTAGGACGGAGCTTATGACATCATATCACGCGATTTAACGCCGACCCAATCTGTAGAGACAGCTCTTGTTTGTAACGCCCCTTGCTAGGACAACTTTCTTGCTGGATTATGTCGGTGGAAATCGCATGATCTGACGTCATGAACTCCGTCTTAAGCCTCGCCTTAATCCTTTATCCACCGACGCGACGGTACTTATAAGTCCCATTGAAATTACTTATTATAAAATTCTTTCAATACATCAATTAGTTGTAATACTGTTTAGAATGAGTTACAGATACATTACTTTATTTTGTTTCAAAAGCATTATTGGCTACTCAAAACAAAAATATTTTAAAAAAAATGATTCCTTTTGCCTTTGTATCTTTGCAGTTTTCTTGGTGCTGAGAGTGGGGGATGGAAATTTTTCAATTCGGAAATATTTTTTTATTTATATTGTAAGAACATCATATTTTTACATTTTATAATTCTACAAAATATTAAGAAAACAATTTAAAATAAAAGATTTGACTAGGGTTATTAATATAGCACAAAATTTCTGTAAATTCAAATTTAATTAATTCTTCTAAATCCTTCAAAAATTTATTACATGATTATGTAAATCTTTTAATTTAGTTTAAAAAAATTACGTAAAATGCTTTAGAATGTAAAATTTTCATGGATTCTTAATTCGGTAGATAAATGTTAATAAGCAAAAGTTTCTGTGGCACACTGGCTCAGCCAGTCCAATACGACGACACATGCATGTGGGCTGTTCAGTGTTCAGAGCTTAGACTGACGTGTTGACTTGTCGCAAGGTGTGTTTGTTTTTATACAATAATAAGCTATAGCCATATCTTACAAAATATTTGAAAACTTACTTTCGCAACTGATAGTTAGTATAAAAAATTCTTAAACATTATTTCATTATGTTAAATTCAAAATGAAATCGGATATTAAACCTATTGCATATTAACTCAACAATCAATAAAATATCTGATTTTTTTTTTTCATGCAAACCTGAAAAAATACAAATGCAGTAAGAGGTGGTTATTTTCTGTAAGTACACAAAGTACAGAGTGACCATATAGATTGAAACATGCTTTAAATTTTGCCTGTTGCAGTTAAAAAGGATATACAAATTTCAAAAGTGTTTAAAATTAAAATACAAATTATGGTTAAGTTTGTAGAGATATCGATCAGTTTAAAGTAAGTTACTAGCAGAAAGAAACTGCCTTGGCCTTTTGCTTGAAGCTAACGTTCTCGCTTCCTGATCACGAGATCCCCAGATCAAATACAACCGGCGAAATCCACTCATTCTATCCTCAAGTTGATCAAATAACCTTGCCATTTATTTCCATAAAGTTACACTTGTTAAATTTCATACGTTTCCTGGATCTTAAAAGTTATGTTTAGAAAAGTTTTATTCTTACTATGACAAGAAAATCATTTAAAATTGCATTTTTCTATGATCAAATTCACCGAGTTCTAACACTTTGAGTTTTATAAAAAGTTTGGAGTTTTCCGGCTCTAAAATTCCTTTTGCCTGTTTGTTGTTTAATTATCTTACAGAAACATTACATAGAAAAACATCAGAACAAAGCCATAATATAATATTTTTGCAACATTAATGAAGATGTGAAGTTTTTGGCAACACTCCAGTTTAATTCAGAAACAAAGCAATCGCCCGAAAAAGAACAAAAAACAAAAGTAAAAATAATAAAATAAAATCATTAGAGAGAGGAAAAAGGTAATTCCCTAATTTACATATTTTATTCTATAGTAGGTGGAAAAAATTCTCTGGTTGTAAAATAAATATCATTTGTGTGCATACTCTTAAAAAAAAAACCATTTTGTTTATGATTTAGAGATTACTTTGATAATAACTCACGAAGTTTACAGCGTAATTATGTATAATTGTTCATATTCATAATTGTTGGTTCACTATAGTATTGCAAGTACAGTATTAAATAAATATAAAGTGTAGCCGTTCAGATTGATAGAGAAACACACAACTCATTATTATTATTATTATTTTCATGATAGGGGATGCACTTTTGTACTGGTTGTGGCGAGGGATATAGTGGAGGATATAAGGGGGTATACGCCGTATATTTTCTGGATTTTTTAAAAGAACACCGTATACCCTCTGTCTCTCAAGACAGCTATAATATACACACTATAAGGTAAACTCTCTGTCCGGAGCGTATAACCTTTTTTTATAGCGTATATCCTCTGATAATTTTACGACTACACCCTTGATTGTGGTTTTAGTCAGTAGGAGAAGGAATTTTCAAGATGACATAAAATATTTGATAGGAGAAGGAATCTTCAAGATAACATAAAATATTTGAAGATTTTTTTTACTTATATTTCATGAGTTACCAGAATTTATCGCTGAGATAGAACTTTATGGAAATGAGAATAATCAAAAGTTATCTTCTCTTAACCAGAATGAACAATGATGGTAACATTGTTACAGAATAAAAAAGGTAGTACTAATAAGAATGTATTTATTAAAATACAACACATTGCTCAGTGGTGCACAAAACAAGAATTTTAATATACATTTGTACAATTAAAATAAAATAAAACTATCAACGTTTCGCGCCGTCTTCTGCAGGCGTCTTCAGGAAAATATGATAACGGAAGAACTAAGTTTATGCAAACTTGGTCCTTCCGTTATCATCATTCCGTTATCCTCCAGGCGAGTGCCTTCGACTGGAGGTACAGCATCATAATTGTTCTTTAATGTTTACACGCTAATGTTTTGGGGAAAATTTGACAATTTTAGAATTAATTCATAGTATCTTCCATTCTATGCAGAATATTAGGCAAATATGCAGCAATTTTAATCTTTGCTTGTTTACCTTGGAATACACAGTGCAATCGAGATAACACATAAGTTCTCATCTTCTTAGGTACTAGCAAACTTTGCTCAAGAAAATTTCTTTCACATAATAATGTAATTCTTCCTTCTTGTCCCAATTAATTCTCAAATTTTCTGGAGTTTGATTACATAGTTATGGCTATCCATTATGTATGAGTAACTGCAGATTTCAAAGATCTTCATACAAGGTTCGCACACTCCTTGGAATTTCCAAGGACTCTGACACCACTATTAAAAATAAGAAAATTTACATTTAAATTTTAACCACAACATTCGCAATCCCCACCTTCATTCAGAGATTTTGCGATATTTTTCTGCTGGGAAACACTTTAAAAATATTTTTAAAATTTAGTGGTAGAACGATGATGCGAACCCTGTTCATAGTCTTTATAGTAGCATTTTGTAATACCTTCACGCGTTCTTTCGTTGCTGATATAATTGTATGCAGCAGACTTGCCAAGTTTCTGGCTCTTTGTACACCACCGTAGAATGTTTTCTTCACAAAAAGAATGTTTTCTTTTAATTCGTCGAATTGTTCCAATTAAACAAAAGAAAATTTTTCTGTAAGAAAATGCCGGTATCCAAAAAGCCGGAGGCTTGGCAGCTCTGTGTATGAACTGTTGTAGTTTCATCTACTAGAAAACTTATGTCTGCACTAAGACTTCTAGAAAGTGCATCTGCTGTGCACTATTACTTCCTTGAACATTAACAAGTTTAAATCTATATAAACAGCTCAAATAACATTATTTGAATTCTCGGAGAATTTTTCCCAACTGGCTTTTGTAATAAACCAAATAGAAAATTATGGTATTGTTCAATTTTTATATAAAGACGGAATATGTCTTTAAAAAATGCTGTCAAAGTGGACATTTTGAAAACAATTTCCCGAAGCGATAATGTTCGAAATGAAAAATATGGTCATACTGACATAAGTGCTTTTAAATTTAGTTCTAATTAATCAAACGGAAAATAATAACATAGGTAGCTTATCTTTTTTTTAAGAAACCACGTCAACAAATTTTTTGTTTTTATTTTTTAAAAAGAATCTGAAAATGTGTCATAAAATTTCGAGCTGCTGATAACGTAAAAACATTTTTTTGAATAACGCCTTAACATGATTCTGATAAAACCAACTCTTACAGAAAAATGAAAAACTGAATTAAAAATCTGTCAATAGCACCAGATAAAATTGTTAAGCTGGGTTTATCTCAAATCCTGATTAATTATTATTATTATTATTATTATTATTGGTGAAATTAACACTTAACTTAGAAATCTACTTCCGCTTCTAAGCCGAACCGGTAGGGATTTTTTTTTTTTAAAGTTCTTACTAGTTTTAATTTTATAGTTAAAAAAATTACTTTGGAGAGAAAGAGGTGCGCGTAGTATGAAAAATATATTAAAAAAAAAGCGAATTTTATGTGCGTTTTATAAGCCGGAATATTCTGTAATATTTTTTCCAACATTAATGAAAACTTGAAGCTTGTTGGAAATACTCCAACTACGGTCAGAAACAAAGGAGTCGTCGGAAAAAGAACAAAAAGAAAATTAGACAAGCGTAAAAAATAATTCCGTAGTTTATACATTTTATTGTAAAACGAATGAGAAAAATATTCAAATTACAAAAGAAATGCCTTTTTTGTACTTGTTCATAAGAAAAATTCCGCTTTGTTTAACATTAAGTGATTAATTAAATAAATTCCATGCATTACATTTGTCGCCAACAAGTAATAAACATCCAAGACTCTTCTAAATCTAAACTTATTATTTTCTGACACTTTCATGAAATTATTTTTACCAATACAGGAAGAAAACGTTAAAGCACAGGGTGATCCAAAAGTAAGGACGAACTTTAAAAATGAATAACTCGAAAACGAATCAAGATAAAAAGAAACGGTTTGCACCAAACGGATGCAAAAGGAACATGCTTTTATTAGGCAACGAAAAAAAAAATAGTTCTGGTGGCGACCACCATATAGCTCTATAGTGTTTTATTGCACTAAAATATGATTTATAAATGAAAAAATATTGACAACTTAGAAGTAAGCTTAATTACAGTTAATTAATACTGCAGTAAATGTTCAACGCGCTGTCCATCATTCAGGAGAACAGCTGTGAGCCGGGCCACCACGCCGTTCACAGCATTTAGTAGCATTTTTTGATTTATGGCTGACACATTTTTGCCGGCATCTTTCAGTGCTGCTGGTGATGCCAGTTGGTGGCGGTACATTTTTGAATTCAAGAATCTCCTCAGCCAAAAGTCATAGAGTGTGAAACCGATCTGTGTGACTTCCTGGGAAAAGAATGGACCAATTATGAAATCAGTAGTGAAGATACTCCAGGCTGTCATTTATGGATCTTGCAAGGGTCAACAGAACTACTTTTTTTCGTTGCCATACAAAACCCGGTTTCTTTTCCATCTGTTCGGTGCAAACCGTATTTTTTGTATCTTGATTCATTTTCGAATTATTCATTTTAGAAGTTCGTCCTGACATTTGGATCACCCGGTATTTCTATGTGGAATTAATAAATGGAATAGAAAAACGTATCGTTTATTAAAATTAATTGTATAAAATGACACATTTTTCTTTGAAAATACATATATAAAATTTCTTTACGTGTGAAATACGTTTATTTAATGAGAATTTAGCTTTGTTTGCTGAAAGAATTATTATCGATTATCATTTATCAATTATTTGCATATTTATAATACTTTGTAAATTAAAAGAAATAATATTTTCAGTTGCATAATTTTCTTCAATATTGATCCTTCCATACGTAGAAAACGTATGTTTGTTTGGTTTACGTGCAAATGAATCATTAACACCGATTTATTTATTTATTTATTTGAGAGAGCGAAATTAAGTATTATGATTCAAAATATTTTATTATAATAAATAAATAAATTTGGGTATGATAAATTCAGCTTAAAAATGAACATTTTAATTCTCCATAAACTATTTTCAGTTATAAAATCAAGGTTTTTAATAAACTGATAGCAAGTTTTGGAGCAAAGCATAATGCAATTATGCTCGAAGAAAATTCTTAAAAAGGAGAAAGAAAAGCAAAAGAAAATAATGACATTATTTTTTAAATTTCTTTTTATTATAAACGTTTCTTTAAAAATAATCAGCTATTTTACACTTTTAGTACTTCTCAGGATGTAACATTTCATAAAATTAAAATAACTGCTGAAAATATCTTTAAAATATCTTCATTATTACTTTCTTCTGTCGTATCAAGAAAAAAGTATTGGATTCATGAAATTTTTTGAATTCCGGTTTTCGACGTATTTACACGTGTTAAGGGTCAGAGAACCCGAGAAAGATGCTTTTACAAAATGTCTGTCTGTAAGTCTGCCTGGCATTCTATCCGTCTGTCAGCACGTAACATAAATTTTGTGGGCGCTCATCTTAAGAAATAATGCAAGGGCTTAATATAACTTCATATTCAGGTAGTCCCTCATATAAATTGGTGCTAATTAGTTTTTGGTGTAATTCACTCAACAGGCGGCGCTGCCATGCTGACTTTTGTTTGATTTCTGCAATAGCTCTATCTCCAGAATTAATGCACGAAATTTTATCAAACTTCATATTCAATTATTCCTTGACATAAATTGACTTTTTTACGTTTTGGTGTAAATCGCTCAATAGGTGGCTCCTTTATTCTGCATTTTTTAAGATTTTCGCAACAGCTCTATCTCAAGAACAAATGCACGGATTTCCATCAAACTTTAGATTCGATTAGTCCGTGACATGAAAAGATGTTGTTTATATTTTGTTGTTAATAGCTCCACAATTGGCATTACTATACTGCATTTTTTGCGAAATCTGTAGCAGCTCTATCTCAAGAACTAATACACGGATTTCCATCAAACTTCAGAATCAGTTAATCCTTGACATGAATTGGTTTTGTTTATATTTTTGTGTTAATCGTTCAACAGGTGATGCTGAATTTTGTAGGATTAGCAAAATTTTAGGGATAGTCATATCTCAAGAACTAATGTACGGAATTTTATATCTTCAAAATCCTCATGATGGGCATAGATTGCCATTTAATTTTGGCACTGTGATAGCAAATTTCGAAATCTTAACATTCATGGAATAGAAGAAAATTTTAGAATTGCTACATTCGACTAGTTTTCAAAGTTTGAACGGAAATCTATTTTCCAGATTGTCTTTCTATAAGCTGTACTTCTTTTACAGTTAAATTAAATGCATCTTAACAGCATTAACAAACACTATCCATTTCCCTCTAAACAACTGACATTCTTTTATTTTTACAACAGCGGAAAACACCCTGCTACGTATATTTAAATCATTCGAGAATTTTCAAAACTATTATAATATTATTAAAAATGTGTCCACTATTCCTTTGAGTATAGGTCTTCCAAAACCTTCATTAAAAAATTTAAATTTTAATATATGTTTTAAATACAAGGATACACTATTTAATTAATTATAAACTATTTATTATTTTAATTCACTTAATATAAATATTATTATTGTAAAAATTGTCTATATCTTCCAAATGTTATATTTTAAACTAATAGTACTAAAATAAATCTAACCAGACTTTTTTTGAGCAATGTTGAAATATTTTATTTTATATTTATTTTTTATGTTTTTTGCGTGTGTATGTGTGTGTGTGTGCGTGTTTTCGCCTGTAAAACTATTTCTACCTCTGAAGCAATGATTATGTAGTCTAGCGAAAATATGTGTGAGATAGTAATTAATTTTTTAATAGATAGAAATTATTTTGTCTTGACGTTTTTATAAATCTACTTAACTTTAAACTGCTTTGACTTCTTTTTCCTTATTTGACATTTTAAAAAATAACGTAGGTATACATGAATATTTAGCATTCTCTTTTATGAAAACTAAAAAGTTATATAGGGAGAGCTTTTTAATAAAGTGTTTTGGCACCTTAAAACTTCAGTAATACGTTTTTAAAACTACTATAACTTTTGTGACTATATGACCATGTTGTTAAGCAAGGCTATGATAATTTTATTTATTTATTTGTTTATTTTTTTTTAAGTAAAAAATAAAATAATAAAAATAAATTCTGAGCATATATTGATGCAACGTTCTTTTAAAATCAATTAAATTTAAATTGATATTAATTTTACTTTCAACATAAAATGAAAAAAATTCAGTTTACCGTCACAGTATGGTATCGTATGAAAGTGATATTATGATTAATCATCCTTAAATCAGACTACAACCAAATAACGCATTGATTTGGCACAAAAGTGTTTTCAAAATATTTTAATGATATTCTCGTTCAATTTAAGGCATATTTCAGCTGTAATGACAACAATAGGAAGATGACCCAGTTTTGGAAGATTGTTTTTATTTTTCCGTTGCGTAAATATTCAACGCAAATATTCATTAAAATTTTCACACAATTCAATAATATGAATAATGTGATAAGTTTATCTCTATGCTTTTCAAAGTGGGATCAAGGTACGACATCAACTTACTTTTCGGTGATCAAATTGAAAATTTTACATATTCCATTACGATTCTTTCACAGTTAAAAATTTTCCGAAAATTCTCCAGTCTAGCAACTGTTTTTGTAGAAAACAGTTCGATAATCGTAATTTAACGCTAGTCTTGACCATAATATGTTCAATAATATAATCACACTAGAGCTAAATATGGTTATGTAACCAGTATACATATAAATTTATGTATGCATGTAATATACGTCTACAGTACATATATGTATTGCAGTTTTTCTTTAAGATTTAGTTAACTTGAAATAATGAAATGATTCACAACAAGTTTGTGGAAAAGTAAATTTATTCTAAAGTGTTACTGGATTTTCGAAAATATAGCTAAAATGCAGAAGCAGTTAAAAAAAAAATGCAGACAGATTGCCCTTAGAAATAGGTTTCATGGTTCATAAGAGTACCGTTATTATTTTCTTGGTGAAATATCAGCATTTAAAGTAAATAAATAAATCTAGTTCAAAAATGTAAAATTTCTCCTTACCAATAGAAAGATTTTTTATAAGAAAATATTGGTACTAAAGTCTTGGAATTCCAAGACGTGTTTGATCCCTGGATTTGTGGCTTTGGAGTAGATGGAATTGTTCAAAATGCTTGCAAGCAACATTCGTGAGAACCGCGGTACTTTAAAAAATACAGCAATACTTTTAATGAAATGACTCACGATGCTTGCAATTCCTCTGATTCACGTTATCATCAGTATCTGTGGATCAAGACGCTCATCATTTTGAATACCGCCAATAATTTTTTAAAATAATATTTGCAATCATTATTTGCTTTCATTATTCACGGTACTTAAAAAAAATCCAACAATACCTAATAACATGATTCTTTGCAATTCCGCTGGTTCATATTATCATTAGTATCTGTGGATCAGGACGCTCATCAATTTGAATAATGGCAATAATTTTTTTAAATAATATTTTCAGTCATTATTTGCTAATTTTCATTACCCGTTATTGCAGTCCATTTTACAGTGCTCCCACCGGCCAGTTTTTTGAAAACCACTGATATTTTAGAAAACAATATTCGTGATAGGTTTCTGCAACAATTGCAAGAAAATCGCGTTTCTTGATATGTTTCTATGAAATTGATAAATAAAATTTTTCTTGAAATAAAAATGGTGCTCAAAAAGCGAACCGATTGGGAGTCTTGATTTTACAGTTTGATATGAAGTGTATGTTGTTAAAAAATTACCTTATAATCATTAAAATTGTATATAAACGTTTTTGGGGGTATCCTGTATATTTACTCAGAAGTCCTGAATATATGACCATATCATAAGTTATAATGTGACCTTATCCGGTTACGTGTTTAGTCTTTGAAATACCATTTCACGCTTTCACCTGCCTTTTAATGCAATTTTTAACTTGTAACTAATTAAAGTTGTCTTCATTCTATAAATAGCATCCTTTTAGTCTTCTGCACTTTCACTGAAAGTTTCTTAGGCGTAAAGGACTTCATTGATTATTTAAATTTAGAAATCTAAACGGATAACTTGTCGTCTTTTCCAAGTCAAATAAGATGCAATAACGATGTGAAAAACGACGTGCTGTAAGAGAAAAATTAAGCATTCAGTGTTGCGCTTGTGGGATGTATAATTATTCATTTCCCTACTTCCGTACAGTTTCGCGCGTGTGTGCATGGATAGAAAGAGGAGTTAGTACCTGAAAAAACTGATTATAAGTCTTATTATTATTATTATTATTATTATTATTATTATTATTATTATTATTATTATTATTATTATTATTGTTGTTGTTGTTGTTGTTGTTGTTATTATTATTGTTATTATTGTTATTATTATTATTATTATTATTATTATTATTATTATTACTTTGTTATTGAATAAAGACAAAAAAAAATCATTTAATAGAAAAAGTATTTTTTTTTAATTAACATCATACACTCTTTGTCTTAAGGCGCAACACTAGGCACAAAATAAAACCCGGATGATAATATAAAGTAATGTGAGTGTTCTTTTCAAGTATCTCTCTCAAATTTTAATATTTTTACATGATTTTTTTTGCATAAGATAGCTCAGGACGATTCACAATAGGCCTAGTTTTTACTTTTTCAGTTTTGGTTTCAGTTTTTTTTAATTACTTTCACTTTCAAAACCGGTATGAACCGGTTCTGAAATTGGAACTATCGTAATATAAAAAATATATAAGCAAAATCGAAAAAGTAAAATCTAGGCCGGTTGTGGATCGTCCTCAGCTATCTTGTGCAAAAAAATCATGTAAAAATATAAAAATTTGAGCGAGATATTTGAAAAGAACGCTCCCATAGACTTTACATTATCATCCGGGTCTTTTTCTGTGCCTAGTGTGGGGCTTTAAAGTCAAAATAAGGTTAGCTGGAACAACTGGACCCACGATGAACTGGGCCTTAGGCTGTTTTATAAAAAACCGTTGATGCCTTTGAAGTTTTAGTTTTTGTGAATAATCTCCCCTGATCTCTAATTCTTAAAACTCAACCATAACTCTGTGTTGTGATTGGTTGTCAAAAATTTAGGTTTCTTTTTTATTAAACAACGTCAGTTTAGTTCACTGTTAAAAATTTGGAACTTTTGCTGCATCGTTACTCTACCGCTTTTACAGAAAACGATTACTTTATTGAATTATGAAGCATTCTCATTGGTCAAAATAGCGATATTCCACGAAAGCGTTGGCTTGACAATGCAGAAAAAGTTTAAAAATTTTAACAGTGTTGAACTGCCGCGGCTTTCTATTAAAATACTGTAAGTACTTTTTTTAAACAATAATTTTTTTTTTCAAAGATCAGGCAAATAAATACATTGATATTATTAGATATCTATATATATTTATTTCATGTTTCAAATGTAAGGCCGGTGTCCCAGTTACCCCATCAATTTTTCAGGAATGGGGTAATTGAGTCATGTATCAGGGATAACTGCATCATATTTGGTCCAGTTACTCCAATAGTTGATTATAAATAGCCTTTTTTTAATTTGTCTCACTACGGAAAATTATTTTCTCCATTTTTATTCCTTACAATAAAGAAAATTATATATTATCTTATTAAAATTACACAATAAAAATTTTAAAAACCATATTGTAAGTACCTATCTTCACAAAAAAAGAAGGTTAACATACGATTCTGTTCTAAAAATATTTGTAAAAGAATATTGAAGTTTTTAAATATTTTGAAATATATTTTTCACTTTTGTTTGCATTCAAGCAATATGATAATGAAGGGGGAAGGTTATAAACTCAATTAAATGTATTTCTGTGATGTATTTTGTACTATTATTTTAGCACTCTCTATCGTATACATTTTTATGCATTTTATCAGATTTGCATTGCAAATAAAAGGGATATTTCTTACTATTTATTTTTGTAATTAGATTATAAAGGATATATATAATATCGGTAAAATATAGGAAGTTTGTAGAGGAATGCAATTTTGCGTTACTTTTGCAATTCACTTTATTTATTATGGAATTTACTTTGAGAAACAATGTAGATTAAAATCATTAAAAATTTACTGTTTTGTGCGCTACAGAATTATTTAAAACTAGTTTCTGAGCAGAAAAATAATTTGGAAGTCAGAAAATTTATATCGAGTAAAGAATAATATAAAAACCACTTAGAATTACCACCCGAAAACATCATCATTGGAAGCAGAGCAAAAACATACGTCTTCCTCCAACCACAGCAATAACACTTGTCCTGAGGAAATAAGAAGAGATTCTGAACGTAATCTTCTATTTAGGGCTTCCTAGGTTGCATCCAACATTTCGCCAAGTGTAAAATTGAAATATCCTGCTATATATGAGACACTGGGAATAAGTACAATGAAATATCTGAATAGAGGCCACCACCGGGAGCAGATAAAGTGACCGTACTTCGGAGGTTAACGTTATTCAGAGATTCTTCATTTTAAAATCTCAAAATTACCTTACATTAAAATCAAAATAATTGACTAAAATTATTTTATTTTTACCCCTAAAAATATACTACTCCCTCTGTCCCAAATTAGTTGCGACATTTAGGTTAAAAATTTTGTCCCAAATTAGTTGCTACATTTCAAGTAGGTGAAGTCATAAATAATTTCTGATGCAGTTTAGCAGATCGACACCAGTAAAATTATACTAGAATCTTGAATTTATACTAAAAAAAGAAAAAAAGAAGTAACAGTTGGAATAAAATGTGATTACTGTTAAAAGAATCTTACACAGAGTACATCTTAATGGGGCGTGGCCAAAGAGCATGTGAACCGGGATTTTTTTAAATAATTGATTACTTATTTATGGAATTATGGAGAGAATGTTAGGTACGTAAATACTGTTCATTGATAGTTATAGCTCTCTGAAAAATGTTCAAACGAAATCATAAAGTCATAAATATCAATAATCAGTAAAAAAGTATTCAAATGTCGCAACTAATTTGGGACAGAGGGAATATTATTTTACACAAAAAATCGTTCATTCGCAGTTTTTTTTTTTTTTTTTTTTTTTTAAGCATATGCTCTTTTTTTAAATGCATAATCATTTCCACAAATTTTTTATAAGATTCGTTATCATTTTGAGTGAGGGCAAAATTTTTAATTTCCCCAACTATTAAAAATCTGTAGCTTTTAGACTATGCTGCTGCATAGTCACTGCTCCGATTTATATAATATCCATATTTTGATCAATGAGAATGCTCCATAATATAGTCAAGCGATCGTTTTCCATAAAAATTGTGGACTGACTATGCAGCAAAGCTACAGATTTTTAACATTGTAGTTTCTCGATAACTTATGGGGTACTTTCCTGCAACATTTGTCCACAAATTTGGAAAATTTTCTCTGGACAGCTCAAAAAGCTATTCCAAATGCAACTTATCAATCTCATCACAACCTGCTCTTGAACACTTAGTTTCAGATTCCAATTTTACTCCTTGAAACATCTTTAATCAGAAAAAGTTACTTTCTTCAGAATGTTATCTATTTTGATATTTCAACATTTGTACATTTCAGCTTATTTTCGTTTACTCACATTTTTTTTTTTTTTTTTTTTTTTTTTTTTTTTGCTATCCTGGATAACTTTCAACTTATCAATTAAAGTTAATTTTTTGCACTCCTTTGTCGCAAATGACGCGACATCATCTTTCTTTGCAAAACTTGTTTTTAGAATCAGTAACGAAGGAAAATAAAATTGTCTTATTTTATTAAAGCATTTTTGATATCGTGTAATTATAGGTAACTTCCTTTTAAGAAATGGAGCCAACCGAATAAAATTGGTGTAAGATGAGATAGCAGAGTCGAAAAGGTTAAAATTCTTCGCAATTTCATTTGTAGCCAGAAAAAAAAAAAAAAAATGCTGTGAGATGGCGGTTGTGTGTAATATTGTTTCTAAGGAAGAGATTCAATAACACTAAAACATGACCAGTATTCGGAGGTTATCATTGTTCGGAGTCACCGTTGTTTGAGGTTTCACTGCATAACTGAAGGAAATACTGTCATTAAATAAACAAAACAATGCAATACACAGTTTCTGATGGGAATTTAAAATTTCTGAACTAAAAAAGAGGCCAAATCTGGCAACCTTTGCGTTTAAACACGAACTGTACTGTATCAAACAAATTGCCGAAATCTTGACGGACTACACAGGGTTCGTACGCTTCAAGTTCTTTCAAGCACTTGTAACCAAAATTTTTGTAAAGTAATATTTGCTTTATTTGATGAAACAAAATTCTATCTTCAATTATAGCGACCAATACTTTACAGAATTTCTAGTATAAAAGCACCTAAAATCCCCTGAATCCCTCGATGCGTACGAACCCTGCTACAGGTAAGTTGTTAGCGGAACAAATGTGACCCATGTTCCATGCATTTGAAGTAGGGATGGGCATTATTTATCGTATTAGGATAAATAACAGTGTTACTACGCTGGAACCTAATATTGCATTAATATGTTACTGAAAAGTCCCTGTTAAATAAATAACACATGGTTCTTAATGACAGCATCTTCCTTCACTTGTTTTAATCAAGATTTCATTTTTTGTACCTCTAAAATAAGAATAATATTCATTAAAAACGTCCTTAATCGTTTCTTTTGAGACGTTTGCCGAACAATGTTGAATTCAGACACTTTTCTCAAGAGGGATTTCTGTGCTCTGGAAGAGGAACATTATAGAGTTCCGGGAGGTAGGGGAGAAGCATTGCTTTTTCTGACCATTGAAAACCCAAAATCTCGAATCTTCCGAGGAAACATCTCATTGCTCACCGGCACCCCCCTCCCCCGGACCATCCCCTGAATTCAACACTAGCACTCAGCATGACTACCTTCACTCCTAGTTATGACCTGCTCTGTTAGATATGTGATGCTAATTTTTTTGCAATTCATCAATCACTATGACTAGTAGTGAATACATGCATGAATAGTAATAACTTACACCGTTAATTAAATACTTTTTCTGCTTGGTGCCTGATGATAGGTCACCATCGTAACACACTTTCTCCTATTTTAATAGCACAAAATACTACAGCCCAATATCTAGAGCACAAAACACAGAAATTTGAAAATTTATTAGAAAAACCTCATGCTTGAAGTGTTTTCCTCGATAAACAATATATTATAATCAATATATGAATATATTATATATAACACATAGATTAATGATTCAAAAATAATTAAATTCTGTTGAAAACATCCCAAAACATGTAGATCGATTAAAAGTCTTAAGTCTAAAATCATAAATCATTGCTTTTCATGAATCATTTCTCTTTAGTAAAAATATGAAGGAAAAATGAAGGTGCCCGGACAGCCCCCCCCCTACTTGCGCAGACCCATTCACAGTTATTTAAAAAATTTGTGTCCACTCCTTATTAAAACACCCTTAAAAACTCTTATTAAAAAAATCTCACAATTATACACTCTAAGATAAAAACCTGTCTAAAACGGAATTTCAAACTGTTTTATAGGCTTCCATTTTAGAAGGTTTTACTATATGAAATAAGATGTTTGTATCCAGCAAGTACAGCCCGGACACCCCCCCCCTGCTTGCGCTGACCCATTCACAATTATTTAAAAAATTTGCGTCCCCCCCTATTATTAAAACACCCTTAAAAACCCTTATTTAAAAAAATCTCACAATTATACACTCTAAGATAAAACCTGTCTAAAACGGAATTTAAAACTGTTTTAGAAGGTTTTACTATATAAAATAAGATGTTTGTATCCAGCAAGTACAGCCCGGACAGCCCCCCCCCCCTCGCTGCTTGCTCAGACCCATTCACAATTATTTAAAAAATTTACGTCCCCCCCCTTATTAAAACACTCTTAAAAACCCTTATTAAAAAAATCTCACAATTATACACTCTAAGATAAAAAACTGTCGAAAACGGAATTCAAAACTGTTTTATAGGCTTCCGTTTTAGAAGGTCTTACTATATAAAATAAGATATTGTTTGTATCCAGCAAGTACAGCCCGGACAGCCCCCCCCCCCTGCTTGCGCAGACCCATTCACAATTATTTAAAAAATTTGCGTCCCCCTTCTTATTAAAACATCCTTAAAAACCCTTATTAAAAAACATCTCACAATTATACACGCTAAGATAAAAAACTGTCTAAAACGGAATTTAAAACTGTTTTATAGGCTTCCGTTTTAGAAGGTTTTACTATATAAAATAAGATATTGTTTGTATCCAGCAAGTTCAGGTTAAAAATTCTGGGCACCCACCCGTTCAAAAGGCTGGTTACGCCTATGCAACCACAGAAGAAATAATTCCTTAATATTCGCTAATTCAATCTGTTAGATTTTTCACCAGTTTTTCAATTCAGTTCAGTTATGTAGTTCTTTTCTGTTAGATTTTCCACCCGTTTTTCGATAAATGTAGTTTTATACATTACAAAAGAACATTTTATCGCTTCGTAACTGTTGTTTATTTTCAAACGTTTGTTACAAATTATTTGACAACCTTGAAAAGTGCTGAGTAATACACATTATCTGAGGATAGTTTTGTTATCGTTAACGACTTTTGATTTAAGGTTTCGTTTCCTGTTTGGTTTTTATTCGCGGTGTTGAAGAAAGAGGATAAATAAAAAATGATTTCGTCTCTTTTTTAGCTCACAGGCTATCATAGCCTGAGAGCTTATGTGCCCGTTCGTACGTTCGTGCGTAACGCGATAACTCATGATAAAAATATCGGATCCACTTGAAATTTTGTATATAGGTATATCCTGATAAGGCGCTTCCCGGATTAATTTTTGGAGTTCATTCGATATGTATAAGAGGGGGAACGGGGGTGGCCCATGCCCCTCCTCTTAATTGATATAAACGAGATTTTCATGCAGAATTAACAGTTTTCGTTCAAAATTTAGATGTAGGATCATTCTGATGAGGCGATTCCGTGACTGTTATTAGGTGTTCGTTGAATAAGTATAAACAGGAGGAACGGGGGCTCATGCCCCTCCCCTTAATTGATATAAACGGGATTTTCATGCAAAATTAACAGTTTTCGTTCAAAATTTAGATATAGGATCATTCTGATGAGGCGAGTCCGTGGCTGTTATTAGGTGTTCATTGAATAAGTATAAACAGGGGGAACGCGGGTTCTAATGCCTCTCCCCTTAACTTGTATAAATGGATTTTTCAATCAGAATTGTCAGATTTCGTTCAAATCTCTGAATAGTTTTGGAAGTTTAATGGTTAAGTATAAAAGAGAGGAATTACTCCTCTTAAATTATATAAATGCTAAATGGGTTTTTATTAAAAATTATCCGATTTGCTCTGAATTTTGGATATAGATTTTTTAATATGATAAAGCATGTACTTGATAGTTTAGGAGGTTCAATGATTAAGTATAAAAAAGGAGAAAGGGGAGAGCTGTTTCCTTTTCTTAATTTTTTTTCGAACGGAACTAAAATACAAGGATGTAATGTACAATTAGTATGCGTAGCCTGTGAGCTCAATGCCATCAGTTTAAATGGGCAATATTCTTTTTTATTATTAAATATCAGAAAAACTGAATTTGAGATTTGTGGATTTGATTTCTAAAGGGCTCTTCTGGGGAAGGGGGGGGATGTCACCCCCCAAACATACACCTTCAAATTTCGCCTATTTAGTTCGCTACCATTTTTAACATGACACCCACCCCCCTTTCGGTGACTCACCTAATTTTGCTCATTTCTTCACTTCATTTCAATCTTTAAAAGGCTATAACTTTGCTTCTATGGGAGCTAAAGCGGAGAAAAAAAATTCTAGCATAGCTAACTTTTACTCGCCATTCTTTTTGCTATTTCAATTTTCCGGTTTTTCCCTATAGGACCATTTTTTGGGAGGTGGGGGGGGGGGGGCAGGGGGGGGCGTTTCTCATTTTTTGATGTAACATGTCTATCGAAAGCTTATGCTTCATACATTACAAATCTAGCATAAAAAATTTTCTCCCGTTATTCTGGGTCACGTTACGGACCCATAATTGGTTGAAATTTAAATTTCTCAAACTTCTTCGAGGTTTTTTGCCAAATCGGTATCAGAAAAAAATTGTACCAACTTGATGTGTGTATGACATCTGCGCCATATAAATATTATTCAGTCTTTTTTTATTGCAATTTTTTTATGTAAAGCAATATGCATTATTTTTCATGCACAATTGCGCATTAAATGAAAATTGTAATGTAATTTTTGTAATAGTACTTTATAATAATGAATAAAAAAAACACATTATTTAAAAGTATTTCCTGCACAATAAAATGTTTCCTGACGATTACAAAAAAATATGTCCTGACAATTCAAAAAATAAAAACGTAATTGTCCAAGTTTTCACTTCTGTCGGTACTCCAAAAATATCACTTTTTTTTAGGGAGGGGGGGGGGTTGAAAATTTTGTGGAAATAAGTCTTATTTTTTATTTATGTATGGATCCATATAAAAAAGTATGAGCTAGTGAACTTTGGAACCATTTTAATACAACTCATATTCCAAATATTAAAATAATTGAGAAAAATTATTAAAAAATTATTTTCAATTTAATCATTTTTATACTAAGTAAATGCAATTAAATTTCTTATAAATTGAATCTGGAATGTTTAGATAAGATTTTAATATTTACAAAATATAAAATACAGTACAATGTATTAGGTTTACAGCTTTCTGAAAGACATAAAAATAGCAGGATAAAATTTAGATGAGTTCAAAGTATTCGAATATTTTATTTTGCGCAACAATATTACCTTATTAATATGAAGTAAATGGTAGTTAATTTTTTGTAGCACCCTCTTTTGCTTTCATAATAGCGTACAATCGATCTTGCATACTATACATATCTGCTATTGAGAAACTAGTAAAAAAAACTGAATCTGGAAAAAATTTCATTCTCTACCATCTGTCCTATCTCATAAGTTTCTTTGTCCTATCAGTTAATATTTGTTTTATGTTTTGCAGCCGCTCTAGTAGTGGCAGCACGCGTTGACTTGCTGTACGAAAATTCAGTAATGCATTTCATCTCAGATTTTAAAACATCAACAGTGCTGATTGAGAAAACGCGGTATACGGAAAATGGATTTTTGAAAAATTCATTTTCCTCTGTATGTTAAAGAAAGTTTTCTTAATATGTTTTCTTGTACTTTCTAATTTTCCTGTTTTTCGTATTTCCTATAGGATACATTATTTTATATTCAAAAATATATGTGCCGATAGATATTTTCTTAAATGTTGTTGCCCCACCAGTGACTGAGAGATTCTGCCCTCAAAACTGGTAGACGGCAGGCGCTGGATTAGAACAAAACCCAATCGCGGTCGTCAGCCCAATCATTCGGAGTTTTCCGTGGTTTTCTTCGAACTTTGGATTTCCTTGCGTAAATACGGATTGGGTTCCCTTAGAAAGACCCCCCCCCCACGGAGGGCACCAGGGCCGGCGCTAGAGATTTCGCCGCCTGAGGCGAGCCTCATTTTGCCGCCCCTATGACGCCATCTTTTTTTTTTTTTACTACTACTCAAACTTAAAAGAAAAAGTTAATTACTATAATATCTATAATTTTTTGCCTAAATATAAAATGCATTATAAAATGTATTTACATTTAAGGAATTTAAAATAATCAAACTGCGTAATTTATTTATTTTATTTTATTTTTTTTTGCATCTTTTTAAAAATAACAACAGCTAACTTGTAATTAAATTAATAAATCATATTGTACTGAAATTAAAAAAACAAAAAGTCAGAAAGCCTCATATAAAGAATAACAGTAACACTTCACAAAATTTCTTTTGTCTCGTTTTTCATTTCAAAAAATTACGCACGTTGTGAATATTATCAAAAAATTCTGTTACAATAGTAAAAGAATGTTTTTAAAATAAATATTACTGAGATAAAATATGCCAAACATTTAAAATTAGTCACACTGCGTATAAAATTTGTGTATGAATTTCAAACAGAAAAATAATGATGTAGTATAACAAGTTTTTTATCTTTTTAAAAACGTATATAAAACACAAAATCGCATATTAGTAATATTAATAAGAAAACAGCTATTAAAAATAAGACAGAATTTCAAGAAGCGAGTAATTTCTATTGATTTAGCTTTGACGAAGTCACACATTATAATGTCAAAATCAGTATTATAAAGTGAAAAAATTAAAATAAATAAATAAATAAATAAACTTAGAGCAAATTTCGCAATATATTATTAACATTAAATAGAAAAATTGTGACATGCACAGAAAATTACATTATCATTTCAAATTTAATTTGACACATTTAACATGAAGATTTAACTTTACACTAACAATATTATTTTCAAACACACAACTATCAACAATGGAATATTTAATTCAATAATAAATTAATAAATTCACCTTGATTTTTTTTTTTTTTTTTTTTTTTTTTTTTTTTTTTGTGAGATTGTTTTCTATATCACTCTAATCAATATAGAAAACAATTACATTTTCATTTGCTAAAATAATTTAATTTACTAATACAGCTAACTTGAGAGGTGCTGCGTTTCCGGGTTCCATCAAAACATTGCACAAAATGCAGAATCGCAATAGAAATTGCGAAATATATTTATTAAATTGTTCCATAAATTCTTATTAAACGTTGTAGCAAAGATGTGCGTTATAGCAACAAAATGTGTTAAATTGGATGGGAAGATTGAAACTGAATTTCTTTTACTAATGCGGAAAAATCACAACGAAACGCGAAAGAAAAAAAGGGGGTGGGAGCACTAAGAATGGTATATAAAAGATCGTTAAAATTTCAAAAATTGCAGATAGTAAAATTTATTTAAGATTAAAAAAGAATTTCTTTTGTAAATTAAAAAAAAAAAACCGCCACAAAGCGAAAAAAAAAAAAAAAAAAAAACTAAAGATCATAAAAAAAAATTCACAAAAATTAGAAGTTTGATAAGCGAATTTCGAATAAATTTAACGAAAAAGAGGACAAATTTTAGAACATTAGGTTAAAAGATTAAATCCGGATTGATTTTAAATAATGTGGGAAAACTGCTTCGAAACTAAAAAAAATAGTAAAGATCGCTAAAGATTAAAAAAATTGCAAAAAGACAAAAATTATTAGACTATTTAAACTATTGTAAATGGAATTTTTTCACAAATAAATTCACAGTTGAAGTTAATAACAAAATTCCCTTTACGAATCTCAAAATCTCATGTTGAAAATTGTATTAAAAGTCGCGAAAAATTCAAAAATCGCGGAGAAATAAATGTAATGTATTACGCTGCAAATTGTAACAAAGTTTGATAAAATTTATAACAGTTTGTTAAACGTTACTAACAATAGTACGTAACAGAAATTCCTTTCTGAATGTAAAGAAAAAAAAAGTTAAAAATCGCAGTTTAGGATAGAGGATAGAGGGTTTAGGGAAAATGTTTGGAGCCGATTTCATTTTATTAACCTCGAAAAATTATTGCGAAAGCAAAAGAAATATAAAAATTGCATTGAAAATCGCATTAAAAATTGCAAAACATTGCAAATCACATAGGATAAAATGTACTTCGATTAGGCAAAAATTTTCAACCTGAATTATTTTTTTACAAATGTATATAAAAAAGCAGTGCACAAACACATGCTAACAATCACGTTAAAAATGATTTTAAAAATCGATAAAAATTAAAAAAAAAAAGAAATTTGCTGAACAAAACTTACAGCATTAGTGATAAGTTTGAAACCTAATTTACGAATACGAATGTCAAAAAATCGCTGCGAAATAAAGAAAGAATTGCAGAGGGCAAAGTTTACTCTAGCGGGCTAAAACATTTTTAATCCAAATTACCGAAAATTCAAAAAATTGGGAGGATAAAATTTGTTGTACTGTGCTAAAAAGTTTGAACCGGAATTATTTACGAATCTAAGAAAAAATAAATTAAATCACCGTGAAACAGCAGAAAATCCAAAAATCACTAGAAGAGTTTAAAAACACCTTGTGGATTCCAAATAAATTTTATTGAAAAAAGGACAATATTTACTACATTGAGCTAAAATATTAAAAATTGATTTATTTTATTAATACATGGAAAAATAGCAGGAAACACAAAAATCGTCAAATATAGCCGAGGACCAACTTTACTTGGGATAAAATATTCTAACAGTAATTATTTCCTGAATATAAAAAAAATTGGAACAAAAAATCGAAACACAAAAAAAATGAAAAAAAAATATATAATAAACTAAAATTATCACAAATTGCGGAAGACAAAATGTAAGGTGCCCTGGAGTAATAAGGTCAAGTTCTAATATTACGCGTAAGAATCCAGATTATGGCCCCTACGAGTTCTGAGCAGAAGGACTATAAGTCATATGAATTACAAACCACCGCTAAAAGTTATTAATTCAATTGGTAAACCTTATCGCTGAAAAGACCACGTAAGAATCAACGCCCTATCTAAAATTTGTGAAGTAAGTTCTTTGATAGAGATTGTACATTAGGAAGTACTTTGTTTATTACATAAATGTTTTGTGGATTTCACGTACTTTTGGAAAATTCGTGGAAATTTTTGGATGTGTTCGTGAGGTAGTTTGAAGTTTAAAATATACCTCGCAATAAGTATACTGGGTTCATAACGTTATACACTTTCAATATTACTCTGGTAGTTTCTTTTTAGTGCTACGGAGAGGATTTATTTTTTATTTTGGGTCGAGAGAGCATTATTGCCATTGTTGAAAACCAAAAAGGATAAAGAGAAATTTGTATGTCATAAGTGCTGCTAATTTTTTCATGTTAGATGAATAAATATCAAATGATTATTACAGTGTACTAATATCGCAATTAATGTTAAGTAAGAGAAATACGTCAATTTCTAGAGCTGTAGAGCTTGTATCTTTCGAATTGAATAATTTACATGTCATTATTCTATCATATTTTATAGTTCGTTTGCATTTAATAACTTCAAATAGCATTGGTCAAGAAATCACGGCAATACATTTTATGAATACATATCTGCTAGAATATTCTTTCTCGTATACATAGCCAATAAGATGCTTTATGAAATCACGTATTTGTTTGAAAAAAAAAATCTTAAATTAAGCTGTGAAAATTGGTAGAGCCTTAACGTTGTGTTATTACCATAGGACACTTTAATATAATATTAGGCTAAATATTTGAAAAATAATCCTTTTTATGTACGTCAAAAGATTACGGACCGTTAAAATATGTTAGACAGTGCATTGAAAATCGCAATCACTTCAAAAATTGCGGAGGACAAATATTGATTATATTTAGGCTAAAATTTTGAAAAAGAAATTTGAGTAAACAATGTCAAAAACTAGCAGTAAAACGCAAAAAAAAAAAAAAAAAAAAAAAAAAAAAAAATAATAATAATAATAATTGCCAACAATCGTATTGAAAATGGCATTTAAAATAACTAAATGTTTAAAAATTGCGGAGGAGAAATTTTAATATAGTTAGCTAAATTTTTTACATAGAATTCCTTCCAAGAAAGTTAAAAATCACCGTAAAAGTCCGAAAAACGGTAAAAATCATTTAAAAGTAGTTTTAAAAAATGCAAAACAAAATTGAATGTATTTTCCTATTACCGCAACTCTTTCTTAAATGTCAAAAAATCGCCCCGAAAAGAACGCGAAAAAGTGCTATTCAAATGCTATAGTCATATGTTAAATCATTATTATTTTTTAAATAGCAGCTGATAAAATTTACTATATTAGGCTAAAAGTTTAAAACCGAACTAATTTTACAAACGTAAAAAAAACTGCAAAATGACGGAAAATTTTCAAAAATCACTCTATGTAATTAAATTTTATTGGAAAGAATTTTTTTTATATTAATCTTAAATATTAAAATATATTTCTTTTCACTAATGTCGAAAAATCGAGAAAAGAAATAAAAAACCTTTCAAAATCGCAATGGACAAAATTTATTACAATGAAAGAAAGTTTTGCATATTTTAAGAAGCAAAAGGAGGATTTTTTTTAAACCGTGGTTTTAGGGAAATCAACATTTTTTAATTAGATCAAATGGTGCATCGTTTCGTATGGATTTTTTTCCTTTTAAATCGAATAGCACCATCTGCAAGTCGATACGATCAATTTTTAAAAAATTACGGCACGTTTCACGAATAAAATGGCAACAATTATATTTTATTCAGATAAAATAGATTTTTATAATAACAACTGATGGCCATTCACATTCACAAAAATTTAGGGAAGAGCATCGTTTGTCACTAGGCATGAAAATCCGACGAGTCCCCCAAAAATATAGCTTTACCTTGATTTTTTTTTTTTTTTTTTTTTTTTTTTTTTTTTGTTGGGGGGGGGGGGGGGATACATCGAGGGATGGGATACTTCATTTTTTAAAAATTAGGGGAAGTGGATATCATTTGTTAGGTATTTTCAAATTCTTTATCAAATAAGATCATTCACATGTCTATACGATCATTCTTCATAAAAGTTATGGTAGGTTTTGTAAATGTACAATGTTGAAAGTTAAGTTTTATTATTCAGCACAGCTTTGTGTTATGTTACGTCCAAAACTTGTTCTCTAAATCATGTCAAATAATATGAATTTTTTAAACGTCCTGAAAACAGCAATAATCAAAATCAGCATCATCATATTTCTTCAGGGTTAGTAAAGTTGTCAAAATATCTGTGTATTCATAATTTTTTATCTATAAAACCATTTATGACATTGCATTCATAAAACCTGCGTAACTTCGTTACGCATAACCGTACGTATAACCGTATCTTGCGGAATTGCCATTCGATTCCGAATTAAAAAGTACGTAGCAAACGATTGTACACTTTAGCTGAAGAAAAAAAAATCTAATTTTCCATCAGAATAAAAATACGCTCCCCCCCCACTTCCCCAAAACATGGTAAAACAGCTTTTTTAGTGGGTGAGGGGGAACACCGGATTTTCATTTTTATTTGCTATACAAAACTTTTTTATAATTTTCGTGGTCATCAGTTGGTTTATTTATTCATATTTTGGTCTATTTTACCTATACAAATATGCGAGACAAATGCCGCCCTTTTACGGTGCGCCCTGAGGCGGCTGCCTCACTTGTCTCACCCCTGGCACCCCCTTAGGGCCCATATCCCATGTGTTGCCCGTTTGGGAGCATATTTAGCAATTGTTTATAAATTGTTTATTGTATCCTGTTACAAAAATAACAGGATGTTGGAACATGTTAGCAGCGCTACTGTGGAATGATGTAACCTGTTAACCAAAAATAACCATATTTCCCCATCTCTAATTTGAAGTAAGACATATTAAACTGAAGAATATTTTATATAGAAATTATTAATATTGAAAACATTTGTAGGATTGCAACCAAAAAATAAAGAATAACTTTCGAAAAATTATGCTTAGATATACAGAGAATAAAAAAGAGGTAATCAGAAAACTTCGATATTAATTTCAAACTGTCCAGCAACCTGAAACAGGCGTAACTTGCCGCAAAGGGATAGTTTAGTCTTTTGACATTTTCTACTGGTTGCTTCAGAAAACTTATAAATTTCTCTTTAACAATGTGTCGTATACTTTTTCTGGTGTATGTTTTCACATTTGTTTCGTTGTAAAAGGAGTCCAGGTATTTTTTATGCTATGAAAATTCGCGGCTTTGTCCACGTGTTTGCTGAAATATGCCATGAGAAAAATATGTGCCTGCTAATATTGGAGGGGAATTAGATGCAAATAATTTAAATACTAGAAATTAAGAAACATTTTGAGGAAATTTTTTCTAGAACCAATTCTGAGCTATTCTTGAGCATTAAGTATGCTTAAGACTATTCGTATAATCTAATGAATATGTTACTAAATAATGCACAAATAAAACAAAAGTGTCAAAAAAATTAGTTTAATCATTTAGAGCAGCGGTTCGCAACCGTAGATACGCGCATCCCTGAGGATACATCGTGGTATTGCTAGGAGTATGTGAAAATAAAATTGGTAATGGTGGAAGCCACAAAACTGATTTAACAAATAACGCATAAAGAAAATCGATAGTTTTAGACAGTTTCAGTTAGTCTCAAGGGCAAATCAAACATATTATACTCAAAATAAGCAAAAAGGCCCACTATAACCAATACTCATTGATAATGTAATCTCTGTAGCTCCGCCTACTGATAATCATATTGCATGGATATTTATTTATTCCCCCCCCTCCCCCTCTTCTCGAAAACTTTAGTTAATCAGTATGCAATTTTCTTTTTTCTTGCCAATTTTTTTTATTGCTATTACTTTTCATTTGATAATAATTGCAGAACGCTTTATATTAGTAATAATAAAGGCTTTAATGAAGGGCGTTACTACGCCTTTCGTTAAAACGCGTTGAATAATAATTATTGTATATTCGTTACAATTTCGTTTAATGCTAGATTGATTTTTTTTTTTAAATGTATGGCTAATATTATAAAAAGCGATATTAATTTTTCAATACAAATGTAATTTCTATCGAATTATTATATGATCGAGATAAGATTATTAATGGGGAAAATAGCCTGTTAAATGGAGAGAAAAAGGGGGCGGGCTTATGAGAAATGGCAGAACTTCGAAATAAAAAGCCTAAAAAAGGGGTATTTGAAAAAAAAAAAAAAAAAAAAAAAAAAAAAAAATGGTTAGGAAGTGCTGATTTAGAGGATAGAAAATAGTTTGAAAACAAACCATCAGCGTAATGCATAAATCATATCAACCTAATGACGTTTATATACTTGTTTATGAAAACTTTTAAAACATTTTGAATGTAACGATATGTTACCTGTTTTATACAATATAATGGCGTGGTTATGGCATTATCTATTAGGGCAGCCGGAAAGTTCTGTCGTATAATTTTATACACACTTACTTTTTTAAAATTCAGATTTCTTCATTGGTACCACTTCTTTGAAATAGTAAAATTCCTATTGTTTTCACCTTTAATGTGAAGCGTGAAAATTATTGGAATTTTACCTTTCAAATATAGTAGTACCAATTAAGAAATATAAATTTTTAAAAAGTAGGCGTGAAATAATATTAATGACCGAACTTTCCAGTCGACCTAATACATCTCCTCTTATTTTCTGGATTACGGAATACTATGTCCGGTTTGTTTTTCCAATGTTCTTTTTATCCGACAGGAAAGTTCCACAAAACATGCTAAGACAGAATTTTAATAATATAGAATTTCGCTAAAATAGGGTTTGATTTTACAATTTTACTTCTCAGAAAAACCTCAACGCATATTCTTCATTTTTCTCCTTCTGATAAATATTCTAAATTAATTTTTATTGCTTAAAATAATTTTTCGTATCTTGTTATCATTAGATTGTAAAAATAAAGTATTTGAATATAATCCAATCATTTCACCAGAGGCAAAGCAACAAATATATTTTTTCGGGAAGGAGCGAAGAATTAAAAAATTTACCATCTTGGAACATATTGCTCTATTTTTTAAAATTTCCTGAAATTTCCTTTAATTTTTTAACTCAGCAATGAGTATTTACTTTTATGGGGAGCCAAAAGTAAGGATTTGGTTTCATAACTGATATTTAGCTTTGAGACTATCTTTGGATGATACACAAATAAAGATTACTTTTTTTTTGCTAAATATTAGTCTCAAAGGAATATTTCTTATCCACATATTACCTTATCTAGGATCTTTTTTTGTGGTTAATAGCTATTAAAACATTCTGTGAGTGATTTTAAGTGCCTTTGACTGAGCAATGGTTGTCAGATGCCGATATAGTAGCTACAACAGTAGCTCTTCAATTAGTCTTTACTTTTATGGGGATCCAAAATTAAGGATTTGGTATCATAACTGAAATTTAACTTTGAGACTGTTTTTGGATGATATACTAATAATGATTACGCTTTTTGTACTATATATTCGTTGCAAAAGAATATCTCTTACACACATATTGCCTTGTCCAGGATCTTCTTTCTTTTGTTAATAACTATCAAAAAATTCTATGAATAATTTTTCAGAGCCGTTGAGCAATGGTTGTCATCTACCGATTGATATTCAAACTATCCCATATATTCCTTAAAAAGATCGGTAGATGCAAATCTTCTTTAGCCCACTACAACAGTGGTACAACTCAGCAATGTGTATTTATTTTTATGCGGAGCAAAATGTAATGCTTTGGCATCATAATTAAAATTTAGTTTTGAGACTGTTTTTGGATGATATACCAATAACGTTTACTTTTTTTGTGCTAAATATTCGTTGCAAAGGAATATCTCTTATCCACATATTGATTTTTTTAGGATCTTTTGTACATGATTAATAACTGTCAAAAACTTCTGTTTATTTCCATGCGAAATTGTTTGTCTGTTACGTACTACGATTTTTGGCTACCAGTATTTTATAGTGAGAAAATGTGACTTATTTTGTCGAAGATATCTCATCAAGTGTATAAAGCGAAGCAAACTTTTCCAAAATAATGGTGTCCAACAAGTAAAACGATTTTAAGCTGTGTAACAGACAAACAAATTCGCATGGAAATAGCCTTCTGTGAGTAATTTTAAGTGCCTTTGAGCAATGATTGTCATACGCCGATAGATATTCTACTATCTCATATATTCCTCAAAATTTCGAAAAACGCAGATATTCATTAGCCAACTACAACAATCAGCAATCGGTATTTACTTTTATGGGGAGCCAAAAGTAAGGCTTTGGTATCATAATTGAAATTTAGATTTGAGACTGCTTTTGGATGATATACCAATAAGGATTACTTTTTTTGAGCTAAATATTCGTTGCGAAGAAATGTCTCTCATCCACATATTGCCTTGTCTAGGATCTTTTGTATATGATTAATAACTGTCAAATACTTCTGTGAGTGACTTTTAAGTGCCTTTGAGCAATGATTGTCATATGTCGATAGATATTCTACTCCTCCATATATTCCTCAAAATTTCGAAAAATTCAGATCTTCATTAGCCAACTACAACAGTCACTCAGCAATGGGTATTTACTTTTATGGGGAGCCAAAAGTAAGGCTTTGGTATCATAATTGAAATTTAGCTTTGAGACTGTTTTTGGATGATATATTAATAAGGATTACTTTTTTTGTGACAGATATTCATTGCAAACTAATATCTCTTATCCACATATTAATTTGTCTAGGATCTTTTGTACATGATTAATAACTGTCAAAAACTTCTTTGAGTGATTTTAAGTGCCTTTGAGCAATGATTGTCATATGCCGATAGATATTCTACTCCTCCATATATTCCTCAAAATTTCGAAAATTGAAGACCTTTATTAGTCAACTACAACAGTGACTCAGCAATGGGTATTTACTTTTATGGAGAGCCAAAAGTAAGGCTTTGGTATCATAATTGAAATTTAGCTTTGAGACTGTTTTTGGATGAATACCAATAAGGATTACTTTTTTTGTCCCAAATATTCGTTGCAAAGGAATATTTCTTATCCACAAATTTCTTGTCTAGAATCATCTTTTTTTTAGTTAATAACTTTCAAAAAATTCTATGAGTGTTTTTATGTGCCTTTGAAAAATGATTGTCATCTGCCGATCGATAATGATACTCTCCTACATATTTCTAAAAATTTGGAAAAATGCAAGTCTCCTTTAGCTAACTACAGTAATTTTATTTTCATTTCAACATAATTAATTTTATTTCGAAATTTTAATGTTTTAACATAGCTGGAAGTAGTTTTTATTTTTAGGTTTGATTCATTTATAAATGAAAAGGGGCCTCCGTGGCTGAGTGGTTAAGACATCACGCCGCTAATCGTGAGGTTGTGGGTTCGGATCCCACTGGCTCCATTGCACACACACTTTGTGTGGAGTTCCTGATTGTACTTCTCTTGTGTTGTATAATTTCCTTGTGTGCTATCTCGTCCCTGTATATTGACGATGGCTTATAAACAGGCTTCATGTCGAGCACACAAGTCGGATGCATGTTGTTCAATAAACAAACAAACAAACATAAATGAAAACATATCCGCCAGGTATGTAAAATTCGCTCCCCACTTAAAATTGCATAGTTTGGAATTTTTCAGATTACTTTGCGAATGAAAAAATAATTCGATATTTACCCGAAAAACAAATAGCCCAGTTTGTACGAGGACGAGTCAAGTGAAAGTGAGCCAATGCAGATATACGACAAACAGAGTGCTTAATTTAAATGTAGTCTCCGTGAGAATTTAGACATTTGTCCCACTGATTAACGAGTCTCCTAATTCCCTTCTCATGCTGATAACCGAAATGGTCATGATTTATAGTGTGAACCAAACCGTGACTCATTCTTGTTTAATCAGCTAATCAACTTGTGCAATTGTATTGGAGGTGATTGCACGATGGCTTTGGCCAAATCTTGGATTGTCTTTGAAACCTTCATGTCCTTCCTTGAACAGTTTGCTCCAATGCTTTACAGTGGCCAATGAAATGTTCGCCGTACACAGTAATCCCACGGCGACTAATTTCCTATAGGAAACACCTTCAACTATCAAAAATTTGACCACACAACGCTGTTCATTTTTTGGAGCGTCCATTATGTCATGCAGCCGTCTTCAACCTTGTGTATGGGTCATTGAAAAACTTTTATACTGACATCTCCGTGTTAGTTTCGTAAATGAGAGATGCCTGTCTGCTACGAATATGCAACGCAGATAATGGACCAAACCATTATTGTGTGGGGTGGATTGGCTCACTTACATTTGAGTCGTCTTCATATTTTTCCGTTTGTAACCCCACTAAAAAAATCTGTAGAAAATCTGTTAGTACTTGGCCCAAAAATCTGTGGGAAATCTATCGGTATTTGGCACATTGTATGTGACAAAATGTCAAAAATTGAAAGTGTCCAAATACTTGTTGGTAGATAGTGTATGCCATATTAAGAAGTGAGCGACTTCAAATTCTGTATGGGCTAAACTGAAAGATGAATATGGATCAAGAGGATCCGCAAAGAAGGTGACTCTGTTAAAACCGCTTCTATTTCGAAAGATGAGTATAAATGAAACGATGTCTGAATGAGCATTTGTATCTTCTTCGATATTTGCTGTCAATTCTGTTACTCTACAGAAGTCCTGAAAACTTGGAAAATTTTAGATGTTCTAGGGAACTGAAATTGAGAAATGAGCTATTTATAGTCAAAGAGCCGACCGCACAAAACCTATGTCATCGAGTACAAGAAAAAATCTTTTATTTTAGGGAAGAGTAGTGATCGAGGAATCTAATAATCCATGTCTGCTGGAAGGGAAATGGTGCTTAAGCCATAAATTGATACCACTAGTGGTTGACTCGTAGTTTTAGCATTGTGCTTGTCCTACAATAAAAAGTATGAAAACATGGAAAACTGGGTGCAGGAAAACACAATGCTAAGCTTACGAGTCAACCACAAGTGGTATCCATTTTTGGCTTATGCACCACTTCGCTTCCGACAGATATGGATGATTAGATTCCCTTATTACTACTCTTCAATAAAGAAAAGGGTTTTTTCTTGTGCTCGATGGCATAGGGTTTTGTGCGGTCGGCTCTTGGATTATTATAGTCCGAGAGCTGTTAATCATTTTACGGTAGGTAATTGAGGCACCATGAAAATTTGTGTTACACATCTTTTATAATGCCTAAAAACAAAATCGAAAGTCTCGCTGAAGGGTCGTGGCACTTAGCCAAGTTATTAACTTTTAAATTTCTAAAACTTTCCTTCAAAAAAGAAAAAAAAATCAGGCATTTTTAAATTTTAATACCTTTGAATTTAGTACTTAATGAAATAAAAAATATAAAAGCCAGGCATTTTAGTCGTCCCAAAAAAAGTAATTTTACCCAATTATTATCGATGGAAATGAAAATGTCAATCTTATGAGAAAATGAAGATCCTCCAGTTTTAAAATAAGTTATTATAAGCAGTTTAACCTATTTAATGCAATTATTATGCATTTATTGGACTAAATTGAGAAATTTCATCGAGGAACCTTTTTAAATACACATTTCGACTAAGTTACATGCCAATAAAAATTCTTAAGAAAAGAATTGTTTTAAGAAAGAAATTAGGTGTATCTTTAATCATTCGTCGGGAAAACAGGCATTTTTATTTCTTCGTAAAACCCGATCGAGAAAAGTAATGGTGTCAATACACGCAAATGCATAGTTAACTCGTCAAAACCATCAGGTTTTTGCAAGGATAGATTGAGATACGAACAAAATTTATTTCTGCACACTTAAATCTATTATCTACCAATTTTCTTATAGTTTAAGACTAAAATTTCACATATAACATTATGCTTACTTCTTTTATTTGACCATTTTATTTAGCGAGTTGTATAAAGTAATATCGTAATGCGATTATTAAAAAATATTTCCCGTTATTCAACAACATAAAACTTTCATTGAATATAGCAAATTATAAAATTTAAGCAGAAGTTTATCTGTGTGAAATTGCAACCAGTTATCGATTAGCACGCTTAAATTTGTCTACCAGTGTTTTTATCAAATAAATGAATTTATCAAGTTACAAAATTTAGATAGATGGTTATCTAATTTTTCAGAGACTTTAATTTGTACTTTAAAGACTAAATAACCTTTATAGAACTTTAAGACTTCTATCTGTTCTTAAAATATAAGTTGGATATCAGAGTCTAGATAACATTTAAAAAAACATTCAATTAAACAGACTTAGACATTCAATTCTATCTACCAATAAGTTGTGAACTGTAGCAAGGAATTTGCACCCAAGTTTATTTATTTATTTTTTCCTTAACACTAAAAGGTTTTCACTTTCACTTAAAACTTAACCCATTCGTGCCCAGCATCTTTTGCGTAAATTTTATTTGGTTGGCACCACTACTTTTAGAAGATTTAAGTTTAGTTCATTAATCACGAAAATGCATCATTTAAATAAAATAATTATTGCTTTTCTTTTTTACCGGTGTCAAAAACAGTGCTGAATGCACCTTTTGAAGCGTCCCTAAAAAGGGACGCTAGGCACTAATGGGTTAATATATAAATTTTTAATCCAACGTAAGTGTTCTTCTCACCGGTGTTCTTGTTCTTTGATTATTTGTATGTATTGTTAATAACTTGACGCATTTGTTTTATTCTTCATGTTATAGTATATATAGTCTATGTAACTTCAGAATTAATATTTTATTCATAATCGTCATAAATTGTACGCCGATATCTTCTCCTGTTGTTCTTAGCAGATGCCCATTTCGAACTTCGTAATGATGGTAAATGGAGCTTGTTGAGCCCAAGCCAGTTAGTAGTCCTCCCCACTTAGCTGAATCTGACACATCTTATCTTCTGATTTGTTTTTAAACATAAATGCATGATACTTTCAGGTATAATTATTAAAAAAAATAGTAATAGAAATTTTTTTTATTGTAACAAATAAATTACATTTGAGCTTATACTACATCAAAGAACAAAAGTAAAATCCATGCTGCGGTCTGATGCTGTACTTTCCCGCAGAATGTAATGACGAGTAAGGGGTTCTAGGAAACCTTTGTACCAAGGGAGGTTTGCTCAAAGCCGCCTCAAGACTACAAGCCTGACACTCGTTACAGGTCTCCTACATATAATGTTACAACTCGGGGCTGGCCAGTTGCCACCGTAGGGCATTTTGCTATTTAGAACAGAACGTGTGCACCTTCTGAAAAGTACTCAAAACCCACGAAAATACTCTTTTCAATGTAAGTTTTATTTCCAAATTATATTTATACTAGCAGGCTATGCCCGCTGCGCTGGTCAATATTTCAAAATCAACCGTGGATGGAACGAACTGGTGAATTTAAATTTGTATTTTAAATAATTTGGACCTCCAGCAGCACCTTGCTCATTGCTAAAAACGATTTAGACACCATTGTGATATTAAATTATCTTAAACGTTGCGCAAAAACCAGATATTTAGAAGTAACTATTTTAGTTTATTACTAACAGTGCACATTTGGAAGCGAAATGAGACCATTATGGCAACTGGATATAAATTTTTCCCTTATCTGAAGAAATATTAATTATTACAGTCGTTACCATGGTACAAATTTTGAAAAATTTCTTCACAACTTTTTCATTATGTGAAGCCAGGAACCCAAAACTACTCCCACCTAAAAAGTTTATATATATATAAAATTTTGTCCGCGCGATAAAAGGCACAATTATGCAAGAATCATCTTCAAACTCGTCAAGTACATTGAGATGGTTAATATCTCAGTGGGAATTGCAAATGTGCAAAATCGGCCCAAGGGCCAAGGGGGTGGTAATTGGGAAGGGTTCAAAAATTTGAATACCATCTTAACATGGCTTTCACAAAACCAGCTCTTACAAAACAATAGCAGGAAAAAAAAACATTTTTCGTTACAGCAAGTTGCCAACGATAAAAAAAACACACATTAAAATTCTCACTACAACAATTACTTTATTATTGCAAAATTTCCTCCTGAAAAATGAAAACAAAAATATTTGCTCTTTCGTATTTAAGCATTTTCTTATTAGTTATGATAAAATTATGTAAATTTGTATAATTTGGCGAACGATTTGGCGAAATTGGTTGACGTGATAATCAAGTAGTAGCCAATTTACACTTTTCATATTTCACAAAAGATTCCTACACAGACATGATATACGCAATAGGTTTAGCGCGATTATCTTGCAACTACAATGTGGCAAAATCCTCGTTTTAGAATATCAAAGAAATTTATGTATATATTTTATTATTTTCTATCATTTTAAACAGCAATTAACAATAAATAAAAAGTAACTGTAGAACAAAACAACAAATATCATTTCAAAAAAGAAAAAAATGAAAGTAAATAAACAACTTATCATCAGATAAACAACTATAGCTGGGTTACCATATGAGCCAAATAATGCCATTTTGGCGCTTGTGAGATACCTCGATGAGTATATGACCAAATCCGTGACAAAATTTCCATTTGGAAAAAACTTTAATCGGTATTTATACTGCATTTTCCCTACTTATGTATAAGAAAAAACTTTGACACAGATGTCATGTATGCACCACATTGGCGCAATTTTTTTCTGGCGCCAATTTGGAGAACTTGGTTTTTTATTACCAATTTCAAAAATATTTTTTAATTATTTTGTATTATTTGAAAAAATAAATAAATAAAAAAGTTTAATTAATAGCTATAGAACAAAATGATTTATATTATTTTAAAAAACAAAATGAAAAATAATAAATAGTTTATTAATAAATAAACAATCATAGTCGGTTTACCATGTGTGACATAAAATCGCCATTTTGTTGCAATCGTGCGAATGTGGTGCGTATATGACATCTGCGCCAAAATTTTAAAAAGTTGCAATTAAATTATTTTACAGTTTGGATGAGGAAGACATTTATACTAAAATTTAAACATTATACGTATTTTTTTTGCTATAACTGCTATTTATATATTTACAATTAAACATAAAAAAATATCCTAAAAATGCTCTCACACATTTAAAAGCGAGTGGAGAATTTAGTAATTGTGAACATCGCTCCGGCTTATGCCTTCTTGGTATAAAATCGCATTCTTTGATGACAAAAGTAAATTCAAACACCCAAATAAACAAATAACATACAATTAGCAGATAAAACCATTTTTAAAAGTAATTCTGCTATTTCGTCCTGTAAGACACATAATGGTAGAATTAGATTTTTAAAATATTTTTTTTTAAAAAATAGAAAAATGTTATTTACGTTTTATCTAATAAAATATTTAAAATACATTTTTGTTAGCCTGCGCGAAAGAGAATAGCGAAAGTTTGATTGAAGAAATATTGAAGAGGATATGGTCAATTACAAAAGACTTGTAAATTTTATTCAGCGGGAATTTTTCATTTCAAAATGTTGAATTTATCTATAGTAATAATGTATAATTGCATAAATTTACTTTGAATTGCAAAATTTTTCCTTCAGGAAAAATTTTTCTTTTGGTTATACCGTCGACCAATTTGGCCAAATTATACAAATCGCCAAACTATTAGCCAGATTATATAGATTAGCATAAATTTTCATTTAAATAGCGAAAAACAAATTAGCAGAACATATATGAAAGTAGAAATAAAATGTCGAATTAAAAATCACTTGATGACATAATTAGTATTTATATTAGGCTTAATGTCAAGTGAATGTGACATTTACGATCATCCATTATTGACATTTAATCTTGGAATTTGGGAGTAGATTTTTAATCGATGGGGTAATCTTTCCTTCTTCAGTTTTTAAATTTTAAAACTGAATTTTTTCCTGTAAGTGAAATTGACGAAATGGCGCAAGAAAAATTAAATTAACAATGAAAACATTTGCAAAAAAAAAAAAAAAAAAAGAGTTATACTTATATCTATATAATTTACGATTGAACATTAAAATATACTCTAAAAATTATCTTCACTTGGAAAAAAAAAAAAAAAAAAAAACATTATTGCGACCATTAAGAACCTAAGTCAAGCATTAAGTCAGTAGTGCATTTTCGGCTTAAAAACACACTCTTTAGCGACAAAAGCAAGATGAAAATGGTGTAGAAACGAATAGTAACTCACAACTTACAGTGTCTTTTACAATCAGATCTGCTTTTTTCTGCTGTAAGTTATATTATACGGAAATTCGATAAAAAAGAGAAAGAAAATAATAAAAAGGGATATAACTATCATTCAAAATTCATTTAATCAATTTTTGAAATTCATGTTTTTATTCTAACACCAGGGATAAGTCGCCGAAAGTTGAACCAATTGTTATATTTCGCGTTAATTTATTTTTTAAGCATTACAAATATTTTTTTCATTTTCAAGATAAATATATTTTTACAATATTACGCCTCATTTAAGCGGTCTTTCTTTATTATAATTAATATTATCAGTAGTTATTTTCTGCTATTATTTGCAAGATATTTGTAATATTTCTAACAGATATAGCCATTTTAATTCTTTTAGCAATTATAATTTTCGCCAAAAAACAGCTGCTGGCAAACCTTTTGTCAAAAATAACCGAAAAATACGAAATTTACTACGAAAAATCAGAGTTATCCCTGTAAATTTGAATCATAAACCTTCGGAAAAATATTTCCTATCGAATGATACAATCGGCAAAAAAATCCATCCGGTAGTTTTTGAAAACACCCGTTTGGAAGTTTCTGAACTTCTGCTTTATAATATATATGATATGATGTTATTAATATAAGTTTTATTTTTTTTGCGCAATATCTTTTAAATAAGTTAACTGGTAAATCCTATCATCTTGCACCGCGCTGTCAATAATGTCGTGTCTCAACACAAGACGATAATATTGTATTTTTGTTTCTTTTCAAATAGAGCAATAATTTAAACCTAATGTGTGTCAATTTATACCATTAACCCCTCTCTCTCATAATTTGCGTAAAATTGGTGTGAATCGGTCAATTGACTCATAAATTATTAATTAATAAAGTTTTCATTGTTGGAACATATCTTTTATTATTAAGTCAAAATAATCTCATTTCACTAATTGCTATGCAATTCTGTTAGCGTCAACACATTTAGCTTTATAACTTGAAATTTACTTGGCCAATTCATTTAAAATTTTAATTGTTCTTTTAGTTTAATTAAATTAGTAAAAAACTTCAAAATCATTATTAATCGGAAATTTACAGCTGAAAATTTATAAAATTCTGTAACAGAACAAATATTATTCTTTAAATTTGACATTTTAGTAATATTTGCAATATTACCTTCCTTGTTGCTTGGAAATTTTGTTGAAACTTCTGAATTTTATATTACTCGGAAATGCTGCACTAAACGGCTGAAACTTATGTCAGGTTGATTTCCTTGGGTACTAATCATGCTCAAATATTTTCAGTCTGACCCCCAAGGAATACAGCACATACTTCAACATAAAACGGGAAAGAACCCGAAAGAGGGTATTGGTACCATTTGACGCATACTTCCAGCGAGTTAGCGAGGCTCTGTGGTTATGCTACTTTCACCAACTACATTCAACACCGCTCTCCCTCATCCTACTTTAACTCAAGAGTAGATTTCAAACGAAGCGTTATTCGGAGGCGTGTTGGCACCATCGAACACACAACTTCTGCAAGTCGGCGAGCCCACGAATCAAGCTCCCATATTGTCCATAATCGACAACGGCTGCACTTGCTTCCCAGTGACTCAAAAAGTGACCAGTGAAATGCTCCATCTAAACAAACATCAAACATTAACAACTTTTTTTTTTAGATTTTACCACATTTTTTACTTTTTGTTGTGTTGTTTACTTTTTGTGGTGACATTTTACTACATACTGTTCACAATCGACAACAGCTGGACTAGCGCCTCCCAGTGATTCAAGGAGAAACCTCATCTAAACAAACATCAAACACTCACAGCATTTTTTTTGAGATTTTTCCTCTTTTTTTTTCTATTTATTTTCTAAATTTTCTATTTTCAAACATTTAGGACACCAAGGTCTAGGAGGGGACCACCACTCCTATATCTCTGGAGAAAACTGGCACTATCTCAACCCATCGTACCATCTTGCCTTCTACAAACGAGGGACAAGAAACACCTGTGCCTGCCCCTTTCAGAGACACTGCTTCCGGTCTCCATTTACACTGAACCCTTTGAGGGGTAGTGGAATATATTTTATACCAACTAGTTTAAACGAGATTCTCACCAGAAACTTTTAACAGAATTTTCTATTTTAACTTTAGCGCAAAATAATGAAAAATTGCCTTTTTTTATATTTTATAATAAAATTTTTCGATTTTTTCGGTGAAAATTCAATATCACAGAGACATTTTTGCTTTCCTCTCAAAGGGTTAAGAGGCAACTTGATTCAAATGAAAAGACCCGTTCGTAAATATTAATTCTATGGAAGAAATTTATAAAGATATCTCGGTTGCATTTTAATATGTTTAAATGATTTTTCTTTTTTTGCATTGCATAGCTGAGATTTATCTGTATGCAGGCCATTTTTTATTTTTCCGATTTTGTTCATAGATATTTTTTATGAGGACGCTTTCTTAATTCGGAACCGGTTTGGAAGGCGAAAGCACCATCATAAAAAATATGTGCAACCAAAATCGACCTGCACCTGCAAAAAACGACCTCAGATCTATCTCAACTATCCAATAGAAAAAAAAAAAAAAAGAAAGAACATTTAAAAATATTGAAATGCAACCGAAATATATTTATAAATTTCTTCCATAAGATTAGCATTAGCGAATGGGCCTTTTCATTTGCAAATGCAGTCTCCATGGCCTTGATTCCTCTCCTCTCTCCCACTTAAGGGATCTATTGCGGACCAGCAAGCGGAGGCCCCATCCAAAGAAATGCCAAAAGTTAGGGTAAAGTAAATTTATTTTTCTGTGCCAAAGCGAAGTTTCCCCCAAATTTTCGTTCATAGCCATCAGTTGTTGTATTTTGCTTAACCTTTCATATTTTACCTGTACTAATACTTAATAATTCTAAGAAATAAGAAACGCATAAAAAAAGAAATTACATTGTTCACATAAATTATCAGATTTCTTTGCTAACAAAAGAAGAATTGTTTTCTGAATGTTAATGTTAAATGCATTCATTTCTGAATTAAGTATAGGGTAAACTTTCCAAGAATAAATCAAAAAATTATATTCGCCTTTAGTTTTATCTTGATTCTACTGCTCGTTAATTAAAGTGTTTAAATTATCATAAACTTGTGAGAATATCTATAAATTATACAAGAGAGCAATTATGATAATTTCCTGTATTGATTTTTAGAATTTACTCTTACCGAGTGACATTTCTTTAGATATGTATTAGAGCAAGAAAGTTGTTCCACTAAGTTTAATCAGTGGGACAAATTTATATTTCAAAATGTTTAATTTCAAGGAATCATATGCGCTATTTTTGCGTGTGTGAAATACTATGTACTATGCATAAATTATGACATGTTTTCAGTTCTGGGCACGAACTGCTTTAAACTATATTGCTGGCCTTTATTAAGTAAAATATTTAAATAAACAGTGGGGAAAAAAAAAGCATACCGAATGAAACATGATTAACGTGATTAATTCATTTTATAATTACTAACCTATATTATAAAGTAAAAAATCCCTGTCGGCTTGGCCTATAGGCGGAGGTAGATTTCAAAGAGTGCTCATTTCAACAACAACAACAAAAAAAAAGTATGATTACAGATAAACCCAGTTTAATAACTTCATTTGGCCTCTTATGAAAAATTCTTAGTTTCATTTTTCTGCAAGAACTGGTTTTATTAGAATCATCTTAAGCGAAATTCAGCTCAAATGCCCATTTTAACAACATATTTTGAAATACATTCTGACTTTATTTTAAAAAAACGAAAACAGTACATTATATAGTTCCTAAATAACAAAAAACTGTCAATTGAATGCGTTTGAGAGCAAAATTGAATTTAAAAATGAGTCATAAAATAACCGATTTGTTATTTGAATACATCCTTAATTCTTTAATCATGATCGCTTCGGAAAATTTTATGCGAAATTCCAAATTTGACAGCATTTTTAAAAATATATTCTATCTTTATCAAAAAACTGGCCAATACGTTACATTATATAGTTCCTAAATAAGAGGATATGTAAATTGGATGCGTTTGAGAGCAAAAATAGATTTAAAAACGAGTCAGAAAAAACGAAATTTGTTATTTGAATACTTTCTCAAATTTTCAATCACAATCACTCCGGGAAATTCTGTTCAAAATACCCCTTTTGGAAACCTTTTTTGAAATACACTTCTGGCCATTAAAATTGCTACACCATGAAGGCGACATGCTACAGACGTGAAATTTAAACGACAGGAAGAAGATACCGTGATATGCAAATGATTAGCTTTTCAGAGCATTCTGACAGAGCAGGTGCCGGTAGCGACACCTACAATGTGTTTAAATTAGGTAATTGATCAGCCGATTTTTCACACAGAAATTGCATTTGAGAGTATTTGCCTGGTGAAAAATTGTTGCGATGCCTCGAGTAAGAACGAGAAATGGGTACCAGCATGTTTCTGACCTTGATAAAGGTAGAATTGTAGCCTACCGGGATTGCGGTTTATCGTATCATAGTATTGCTGCTCGCGTTGATCGAGATCCAATGACTGTTTGGAGAACATGGAATCGATTAATTCAGGACGGTATTACGGAACGCCGTACGTGATCTCAACGGCCCCCTATCACTAGCAGACGAGAAGACAGGCATGTTATCCGTAAAGCCTTAATGGATCGTACAATTACATCACGAGCCCTGAGTCGAGAAATGGGGTCATTTGCAAGACAAAAAGTGTCTGCACGAATAGTTCGACGACGTTTGCAGTGGCATGGACTCTCAGCTCGGAGACCATAGCTGCGACTTCCCTTGACGCTGCGTCATAAACAGGAGTGCCTTCAATGATGTGATCAAAGACGAACCTGGGTGCACGAATGGCGAGAAGTCATTTTTTCAGATGAATTCAGGTTCTATTTACAGCATCATGCTGGTCGCAACCGTGTTCGGCGGCATCGTGATGAACGAACATTGGCAGCGTGCATTCGTCATCGTCATACTGGCCCATCACCTGGTGAGTTGGTATGGGGTGCCACTGGATACACGTCTCGGTCATCTTTTGTTCGCATTAACGGCACTTTGAACAGTGCACGTTACATTTCTGATATTTTACGACCCGTGGCTCTACCCTTTATTCGAGACCTGCAAACTCTACGTTTCAGCAGAATAATGCCCGATCGCATGTTTCCAAAATTTTACGAACCGTCCTTGATACGGAAAACGTTCGGCTGTTGCCCTTGCCAGCAAGTTTCCCAGATCTCTCACCAATAGAAAACGTCTGATCAATGGTCGCCGAGCGACTGGCTCATAACCATACGCCAGTCACTACGGTTGATGAACTGTGGCATCGTGTTGAAGCTGCATGGGCATCTGTAACTGTACAAGCCATCCAATCTCTGTTTGACTCAATGCCCAGAAGTATAAGTGCTTTTATTACTGCCCGAGGTGGTTGTTCTGGCTACTGATTTCTCAGGATCTATGCACCCAAATTTCTTGAAAATTTAATCACTTGTTATTTCTATCATAATATATTTGTCCAATAAATATCATTTTGTTATGTGCATTTCTTCCTGGTGTAACAATTTTAATGGCCAGTAGTGTACATTCTGTCTTTATTAAAAAACTGTCCAATGCGTCACATTATATAGTTCCTAAATAAAAAGGTTCTATAAATTGGATGCATTTGAGAGCAAAAATGGATTAAAAATGAGTCAGAAAAAAACGCAATTTCTTATTTGAATACTTCCTTAAATTTTCAGTCACGATGACTTTGGGAAATTCTGTTCAAATTGGCCTTTTTGGTAGCTTTTTTTTTTAAATGTATTCTGTCTTTATCAAAAAACTGACCTATGCGTCATTTTATAGAGTTTCTAAATAAGAGGATCTACTATTTGGATGCGTTTAAAATCAAAAATTAATTTAAAAATGAGTCAGAATATAAGCAGTTTGGATTTGAGGTTTTTTCTCCAACTCCTATTTTTGCTTAATTTATTTTTGTTATACGAATTCGTCCTATGAAAAACTTGTCAGTGTAATAGCTTTAGATATTATTGAGAAGATGTAAAATAAATTTAATTAGATTTGATAGCTTAAAAATTGACGGAGTTATGGATTTTTTTCTTTAATCACCCCCTTTTTTCTTTTCGTTTTTAATTTTTTTTCGTCGGTAAAAAATGGTCCTATCAAAAACTTGTAACTACAAAAGTTTTAGATAATTTTGAGACCATTTATAAAAAATTTAGTTGGACTTAATATCTTGCGAATTGACGAAGTTATGAATTTTTTTCTCCCCAAAACACTGTTTTTTCGTCCCTTGAGTCCATTTCTAAATTTATCAAAAATCTGTCACGCATAAACTTTTGGCCCATTTTTAAGAAGTAATATAAACTTTAACTCGATTGCATATCTATTTTAATTAAGAAGTTATGGCGTTTTTTCGATTTTCACTAAAACCCTCCCTATTTCCATCCCTTGGACCGATTTTGCCCATTAACGAACTTAGCCGAGATTTTATATCCCTTGATTTTATGTATCAGATTGGAAGAGATTGGAGCAAAAACTATAGAAGTTACCGTGTCCATAAGAAAGTAATATATATATATATATATATATATATATATATATATATAGATAGATAGATAGATAGATAAATAGATAGATATAAACTTTTTTACTGATGGTAGTTTTGGGGTCTAGGGGTTATGATCGGCATAGATCTCCAAAAATTTTTCAGAAATTCCAACATTGGTGCGACCGCAATAGGTAGTATTTCATACAAAATCTACCTAAAGCATATTCTTAGGAAATACTGACGTCATTTCGAACTTGACAACCACCGGAACAATCAATTCCTTTTTAGCGCAATTTTTTTTAACTTCTAAACATTGCTCAATTTCAACTTTTACACTGTCAAATAGAAAAAAAAATGTACTTTCAAAAGTAACTTCTTTGAAAATTGTATCTCAATTAACTTTTTATTATCATTTTTAACATATTTTTTAGACAAGTCTTTTTAAAATTTATCTCAACAAGTCGGAAATTTCATATCAATCGTAGAAAATGAGGCGCGTTCCTAACTATAACGAAGTTTTAAAAATTATTCAGATCTTGAATTCAGTAATTGAATAGTAATTGAATAATTTTCATTGTCACAAACTATGCATTCAATTTTCATAAAATTTGAAATGGTTCGACAAAATTAGGCAACAATTACATATTTTAAATTTCAAATAATTCGGTTGGGTAGTTTTTGCCCTGTTATATGCGAACAGATGGACAAGACCTACAGACGGACGGACAGACAGACTGAACATTCTACGTATTTACATAATTACAAACGCACTTAAAAATGAAACTCAGCGCGATTACGGAAGATTAACTCATTTGCACTTAAAACAATGGAAATAATTTGACATCTATTTCTTTTCCCATTGATATTCCCAAATGAAAATGCAAAACAAGAAGAAAGTTTTACAAACATATAAAAAATAAATCATGAATTTCATAGACATATAATCTAACTACGAACTTCAGCATTAACATAATTAAAATAAAACAGTCTGCTATAAAAACACAAACCTTTCGTCACTGATATACGTATAACACAAAGGCATTAAACATGCTTTTTGATGCAGTTGGTGTGCAGCTACTAATTGTAACAAACACTAATTGTAAAAAAAAAAAAAAAAAAAAAAAAAAAAAAAAAAACTAACAGATTTTATAGTTAAAAATCACTTTTATCAACATGTCCGGACTTCAGACAACATATAGAGATTCTTTAAAATGGTAGCCTGTGCTGGATCCTGGATCGCTTTGCATAACATAACAGTTAAAATTTCATTCATATAAAAAGCACGAATAAACGTACTATAATTACTTTCAGGTGTTTACATATAATGTAAAGTTATTTAAAATACTTTAAAATATTTAAAAAAAACCCAAAACATTTTCAACCATTACATGGTTGTCATCAGTAGGAATTTAAATGTTGTTATTATTTTTGTTTTCTGATTTCACTGATTTTCGTACGCGTCGGACTTAGCCAAGTCCGGCGCGGAGTAGTGTAGAAATAGTGAAGAAATTTCGAATCGTCCAGACTTTCAAGTGTTCTACACAAGTCATATTATATCAGACCATGAGCGCATCACCGAGCCGAAACAATTCCATTGAAAATTAATGAATGCGAATTCAGATTTTATTTTATGAGTTATAGTTGATGCTATGGAAAAATAGGTCATAATAATCAACCGTATCTCTAACATAAATTTAACATTTTATGTACGAGAAAAATGAACATACACATTATGCAAACATATATAAAAATATTATGAGCTTTTGTAAAATTGGATATACCAAAATCGAATCTCTAGAACAAAAACTAAGCTTCAGGTTTCACAACAATACAAGCAATATTTAAAATAATATAAATCTAATGATTTAACAGATTTTTAATGCATTCTACAAAGATTACTACCCCCAGGATTTACATTCATAATTGCAATCAAGTTTTTTTTAATATAATATTGAAAGTATCATATATTTTTAGCTTTTAAAATAAAATGGAGGTAAAACAACATTACAATTTTTCCCTTTTGCAAGACTATCAGAGGGTTCTATTATTTTAGGGTTTTTTGTGTGGATTATATTCAGATACACCATTTTATTGAAGTTCTACACACACTTTCTTCTTTAGTTTGATTTTGAATTTACTTCTGTCTAAACGTCTTCAAAATTGAGAAAATACAGCAAATTAACATTGAAACTCAGTTTGCCATCATTTTTATACATAATGAAGACAAATCTGAACGTATGATTGTTGTTCAGTTAAAATTACTGAAGACGTGTTCATCACAGAACGGTTCGATGCAAGTAATCAGGATCGAATATGTTCAAGAAGACCGAAAGCAAACCATTTCTAGCGAGGAAAATTTCTTGTTGTTCCAAGCAAGTGGAATAGAGGCCTAACAGTACCAGAAATTCGCGATGAAGTAAAAAAAAATACGATCCAAATGTGTATCACTCATTACTGTAAAAAGACGATTGAGAGATGCTAATTTGTTTGGCCACGCTGCCAGCGCAGAATGAGAAGAAATAAATCCAGTGGGACCTTATCTATCCAGATCGGACAGGAAAAGTTTTTTGAAATATTTCTTGGATAACAAACGCAAGTTCGAAATATTTGTAACAAAAAGGTGAATTTTTATTTAACTTTGTGTCGGAGAAAAGACGCTGCCAACTTTTGTGGTGCCATCTGCAAAGCAAAGCAGTAGAAGTATTATGATCTGGGGTTGTTTATCTGGGTTTGGAACTGTAACTTTGGTATGAATACAAGTAATTATGAAAAAAGAACAATGTAAAACAATTCTTAAGACAAAATGTCATTCCGTTAATTCTGCGTTTCATTGGCTATAGGCTCATTTTGCAACACGATAACGACATTAAATACAGTTCGAAATTAAACAGGGGTTATTTAGAGTATAAAAAAGTGTAAGTTGTATTAAAAAACATGTTGTGGCTTCTTCAGAGCCTTAATCTCAATCCGATTTAAGTTGTATGGAAGATTTCGATAGAAACATTCGTGATAGATGACCTTCATCACATATAGTCATATAGAAGGATCTTAATGAAAACTGAAACAACACACCACAAGATAAAATTGATAAATTATTGCTCGTATGTCGATACTAGCAAAATCAGATATAAAATGCAAAGAAGAATTTTTCGATAAAAAATCCCATTAAGCTATTTATATCATATAAAATTCATTTCAAAAGGTATAATCATAATTTACCTATATATTTAGATTAATTTCCTTTAACAGGATGTAAATTTTATGAAGATTTAAGTTATATACGAAAATATCAAGAAGTTTTTGAGTTTTAGTTTATTTTTTAATTTCCTTTAATTTGGTCTCAAACTTTTGGCCGACAGTGAATATATATATACATATATATATGGGAGCGACATTCTTACTCCCTCTAACCAGTCTGCTCTAAGTCCTATATCGCAACATCGACGATAAAGGCAATCTAGCGACGCAGCTAGCTGAAAGGCGTGGTTAAGTGCCGACGCTTAAAACTGAAGTGAAGAGAGGAGAAAAAGACAGTTGTTGTGAGTTCGCGAGACAGAAAAGAACGAAGTAGGACTTGAGATGTCAGAATATTCTAATTGAGGGTGAAACTAAAAACTACGATGCTTTAAAACGTATATGTTCATCTTGTAAAATAGAGTCTGTAAATAATAACTTTGTAAATATTTTATTTTCAATATAGTTTACTTTAAAAGTTATAGGTGTCAGAACAATGTTTTTTACTTACCCATCATACGTAGTATAGGGTAAGTATTGCAATCGTTTTGAAAATCGAAAATTTTTTTCTGACGGATTTACACGTTTCAGATACTGGAGATTCCGAAAAACATATTTTTAGAAAAAAAATTTGCCGTCCGTCCGTCTGTGTGTCTGTCTGTCTGTATGTCTGTCTGTCTGTCTGTAACCGCTGTATCTCCCGAACAAATTGAGATAGAGACTTGAAATTTTGTATGTGTTTAATATGTAAGAATGGAACGAAGTCTATTTAATATCAATAACCTCGATTATCCGGAACTATTTTTTCGAACTCTCGAAATGTTCGTTCTGATGAAAGTATACAAAAATTTTCGAAATGTTTTATTTTAAGGAAAAGACGTAAAAGGCAATAACATAACACGAATTTTGCATAAAAAACGAAATCAATCGGATTATTAGTTGCCGAGATATGTGTAACCCTGTTTTCCACATTCTTCAATTTTTCATGACCCTGTATTTCATTTAAATTTCAATTAAAAGATATATTTCAATTGGAAATGAGACGCTTAATCCACGCAGTAAATTGTTAGTTAATATGATTATTGTTTTTGGAGTTATAAGGATGTTTCTTTTACGCAATCCGGTACCTACTTGCGTATTTTGGAGTTTTATATAATTTGTCGAAATCAGCTCATTGCAAGCAATTCATTGATAGAGCATTAATATGTTTATTAAAACTATTTAAATATGCATTTAAACATTATTTTGGAATTGCGAAGCATTTTATAAATAATTTATATGCGTTTTGTTTTCATATTTTATATTATGCGTATCCATGATGGGTAAGTATTACGGTGGTCCTCCAACGACTAGTTTTAAAATGTGTCAGTTTCATTTAATATGATATTTCAAGATCTTCTTGTTCTACATATATATAAAGACCATTCGAAATTGCAAGTATACAAATTTGTGTTAGAATTTTATCCGAAACTTCTTTTGTGAGAAATTGTAATGTAATTTCGAGTTTTAAAAATTTTTCATCAATTTTTTCTCCTGAAATTTATTTTATTAAGGAAATGAAAAAAAAAAAAAAAAAACTTACTCTCATAAATTACCAATTTAGTGGACAATTTCAATCTTTTCATCATGTTCACTTAAATACCTATATTAAAGTAAGTGCAGTAATTTAATATCTCAGCTCAGAAACTAACAATAGCAACTTACGATATTTATTTCCTTAAAAAGCGTCATGCTGAGGTTGTTATTTGAAAAGTGTTCACTAAGCTCGGAGGTCAATTTAATAATCTTGTCTAAAGTGGAAAACTTCTCCAAAGATTTCTCTTTCTCCTCCCATTTTTTTTTCTTTTTAAATCGAATAAAAAGTTTCAAGATGTTAAAATTGAAATATACCGCTATTAGTGTAGAAAAATAATATGTTATTTACAGGTGCTTTTTTATTGTAATTAAATTTAAAACATAGCTTATCTAATAGTCTGTTTTATATATATGTTACGGTTTCCAAGTGATTCATAAGTTTATTATTAATGACTACGGAATTCCACCCAGACTTCTCAAGTTACAAAATATAATACTCTTTTTCATATTAAAATATATATCTATATATATTTACATTTATTACTAACAAGATCAATTTTTTTTAAATCAATTTTGCATTCAAATAAAACTCTAGAATTTAATAAAAGAAGTACACTCTAAATTGAAATGCCTGAAATTCAGTCACTTAAGTGTATGAAACGGAATGTTTAAATTTTAGACATCTTAAAATGTTTTACTTTTTTAGACCTTTTGGCGGAATCTTATCCAAACTTCACGGGTTACAGAATATAAGAAAAACCCTTTTTTACATTAACATATATATTTTTTTATATTGACCATTAAGAACTCAAAAAGCATTTTTATTTTTTAAAAATCGGTTTTGTATTCAAATAAAGTTTGGCAGATCTCCTATAAATATTATCTAAATGATCCCTCCTTAAAATCCCTTTTAAACAAAAACCCCTAAGCAAAATTTAAATGCTTTAATTATTTTTCCAAGTTTACTTATGTTTTATTGCAACAATATTTTATCAATCATCTAAGCCCCCACCCCCACCAATTACTTATTTTCATTTTATAATCTTAAGCTAAAACATGTAACCCAGAGACTAGAGAAATATAGATATATTTTTTCTTTGTGGGGAATTTATCAGATAGTTTAACTAATGATTATGACAACATATGAATTTGATAATAAAAACATGTCAAACTATATCCTTCCCTCGTGTTTACACGTGCCCCTCATGTGTTCACAACTGCCTCGCCGATGGGGGACATATGAATAATTTTTTGAATTCATAAAACTATTAAAATTAGTAAGAAGAACAATAAAAGTAATTAAAAAATAACCATATGTAAAGAAATGTTATGTTTACTATATTGAGTAATTTTCTTGTCGAAATCAACCGAACTATGAGAAAAAGCTATATTTATGTGAATTGCTCACATGTGCCCCATTCTCCCCTACATATCTGCATACAGAATATATCTGGAAAAACGGATAAAAGTTTACGGTGTGATAGAACGTAGCTATAGGAGTGAATTTCGTCATAGAATGTATGGTTGGAACAGAAGTGGTAAGAAGTTAAAAGGTAGTTTTCCACTGACCCAGCGGAGCGACGGATTGGTCCAGTGGGCCGATAGCTTGGCCACCAAGATCACCGGATTTCAGGTGTTTGGACTTTTCATGTGGGGCCATATGAAAAGCCTGATCTACGAGTTCCTCATTGAAACCGATCTAATCGACAGGATTTCCTTTGTTGTCGGCTACATTCGACAAATACTCAGTGTCTTCTCAAATGTGCGTCAAATCCATCCCGCAGGTGTGAAGCGTGCGTTACAGCTGGCGGAAAATCGTTTGAGTATGTACATTGATTACCGTAATTTCCGGCGTACAATCCGCAGATCAAACAATCATTTTTCGACCCAGAAATTAAAAAAAAAATGTAACTTTTTATATCGCGGTAAATACTTGATTTCGATTACAAAATAAAATTTCTGGGTCTAGAAAGAATTGTTTGATCCGCGGATTATACGCAGAAAATTACGGTACATTCCTGATAATAAAATGTTTTCTGGAGTATCTCCTCTCATTCCTGTGTTAATTCTTTAACTGCGACAGTGGAAAAATACCTTTTAACTTCTCACTGCCTGCGTTCCGACCATACATTCTATGACGAAATTCACTCCTATAGCTACGTTCTATCACACCGTAAAGTTTTGTTTCCTTTTTACATCCTTTTTACATCCTGTATACAACCAACAGATTCCAAGTTGAAATTTATATAATTTTTAATTCATGTTCATTTTAAAACTATACCTTCAAAGTAAAATTAAATTTCTAATTTTGAGGTAAGCACTAAAGTTATACTATAAAGGAAATAAAAATAAATCTAAATCGCGTAAATTACTATCTTATTGGACAAAATACTAGATTGTAGTAACAATGGCAATTTAATAATTCAATTCTGAAACTTGCAACTTTTGTTATTTACTTCCACGAAAAGCATCACAGTTTGATGCTTATTTGAAAAGAGTTCACCAAACTCCAAATAAATTGAGCTAATAATCTTTTTCCAAAGTCGGAAACATGATGTTGAGATTTTAATTTTCCCTGACAAATTTTTTTATTAGAATAAATTTTGAAAGTATTAAAGTCACAATATGACACTGTGAATAAGATAAGTTTAAAAATAAAATAGAACAAAATAAGACGAACAAGACAAGACCGAAAAATCATGCTTCCAGCATAGTTTATGAAACTCCTTCCAACACATTCAAAATACTGCACCAAAACTTTATAATTTATTAAGATGAAATATGCCTAAATAAACTATATCTGAAGCTACCGTGAATAGTACAAACATTTTCGAATTTTTTTTGTGCAGCTCTGTATTCTGTGCAGCTCTGTAGCTCTGTGCGGTAGATTCACATGTATATTTACATAGTATACTAAAAGTTAGCTAAATTACACATATAGCACAGCTGAAATTTTCCGTTCAGCACTTTCTGTCAATAAGTGGAAATGCACTTGAGATCTTTTGTTTGGTCATGTATATGAATGTGATCTAGAGAGTTTTTACTCATCAAGTAATATGCAAAGGATAATTCAATTTTAAAATGGGTAATATAACTGAAAAAGGCATGTTCTGCAACTATTATTCATAAGCAATATTCTAACCAAATATTTTAACAAGTACCAGTAATTGAACGATAAGTTATACGTACACTGGATTCTACAGTAAGTGTTGTGTATTACATCTCACAAGGAAGTTCTATATATTGGGCATACTCAGAATTATTCGAAAAAAAAAATACTAATCAAACTACTTATGTATGTAATAAATAATCAGTCAAAATTAGCAAAAAATACTAATCAAACTGCTTATGTAAGTAATAAATAATCAGTCAAAATTAGCAAAAAGTACAAATCAAACTACTTATGTATGTAATAAAGGATCAGTCAAAATTCATTTTTTTACGCTTGGTTAGAAAGCTCAAGAAAATGAATATATTAAAAAATATATAATAAAATATACGCAAAATGTATATTATACTGTATTATAATACATCATAATAAAATCATTTAAAAACATATTTTAAAAAGAAATTTTGTAATATGCACATGTTGTCAAAATCCAAATAAAAGTCTTTCTTTATAAAAAAAATTATGTTAACCAAATAAAATTCATGTAAGAGATGTTGGTCCGAAACTCACGTGAGAATTCACATAGAATCAATAAAGGTTAAATCAATACCTTATTTATTATGTAAAACAAACATTTATCCGAGTGTTTGCATATACTTTAATTTATGTGTGTGATAAAATTTGGCAAGAACTTTACATAATTTAAAAGTCTCCTAGTTTTTTGTTTCCGTTGAAAAATCGTACTTTTCAGGCAAAAATACCATTATCTCATAAAGTACTCAACAACTTTGATAACTTTTTTGGTAGTAGAACATAAATGCAAGATCATATATAACACACATTTTTTGAAAACTTAAATTAGTTTCTAAAAAAATTTCTGAAAAAAGGAAAATTTCAGGAAATTTGACATTTTGCTAAAATAAAAAAGTTTAGTCGCAGAAAAAAATTGTCTGATATAAATCTTAAGCCAAATCCTGTGAATATGGATTTCAAATTTCACCAAAATCGGTTGGGTAGTTTCCAAGTTAATGAGCCCTAAAGCTTGCATATTTTGCATATGATTACATCCAGTCATGTCTCCCCTTAATGATTTCGGTTTGGCACCCAACGTGCTAAGAAAATTAAGATAATTTGTATGAACTACTTGGAAGACTGAACAGGAGCAATTTCTTCAACATTTTCAGTTAAATACATAAGATTAAAGTAAAAACGGCAATTTAATATCTCAGTTTAGAAAGTAACAATAGAGAATTCCGTTATTTATTTCCTTGAAAGACATCATGGTGAGATGGTTATTTGAAAAGTGCTCCCTAAGCTCCGAGGTAAATTTAATAATCTAGTCTAAAGTAGAAAACTTCTCGGAAGAGATTGCTTTCCCCTCCTACTTTTTTCTAACCAAGTAGAAAGATTGGATATTTCAAAGTATGCAATTATTAATAAAAAAGTGTTGTTTTATAAGTAAATTATAGTTATTAATAAATAAAATAAATCAGCATTATGATTTTTTTACCTGTTACCTTTCATTTTCGGGTGTATATATAGCTGACATTGTTTCATAATCTTATATCGAAATTAGGTTTAAACAAGTCGAAAACTGCTCGTCAAAAGTAGCAAATGAGGTGCGTTCGTACTATAACGAAGAGTTAAAAGTATTCAAATCTTGGTATAATAATATGGTATTTCGGTAATTCATAAGTTTTTATGCGTCCCTGTAAATAATAGCTGATTTCAATTATACAGGAGTAACTTGTGGTAAATTTCAACAACGTATATCAATTTCATAAAAAAGTTTATGAAAATTTCATGAAAAAGTTTAATACAATTAAAACATGTCCCAGACAGTGTTTCCTCATATACCATTATGCATATATATATTTGTGTGACCCTGTAAATGAATAACAAATATTCTTTGCACCACAGATTGTACAGAATGTATATTTTAGTACATACACAGATGCATATCAATTTTATTATGTTCGAAAGAATGTAATATCATTAAAATGCACTTGGAATTATTTTTTTTCCCATTGGCTATCATTCAACGGAATACTTTTGATCATTTCTGTAATTCAACTACAAATCCGATTTTCATAAAATGACTCGACAAAACTATGCAAAAATTATGTATTTTAAATTTCGAACGATTCGGTTGGTTTGTTTTTGTGTTGTTATATATGCGGACAGAAGGACGGACTGAACGATGACTATAAGTGCTACGTATTTATATAATTACGAACACACTTAAAAAAGCACATTTTCTAAGTTTTTTTTTGGTCTGTTTACTTTCCCTGTTGAATTTTACTTATGTAAATAATTTTGTTTTCCGCTATTTTTTCCAATGTAGTTGAAAAGTGGTTTTAAGAAAACATTCTTTGCATTTTAATGATATTGCATGTTACAGCTCTAATGAAAGTGTTATACATTACTGAATGCACTAAAACACATTATCTATAAAGAATATGGTATGTGTAACACTTATCGTTCAATTACACATAGAATAATTCGATTATAGTACTGTGCAAGAGACTTAATTGCTGGAAATTTAGCTGTAATAGACACTTTAAGTCTAAATTTTAGAATATATTACGTAAAATGTTTAATTTCGTAGATGAAGAGATAATTGTAGATTAAATGTAGAATCATATACAGCTGTCCAAGAGAAATTTGTCTTTGTAGAATGTATGGATGACGATTGTCGCAAGTAGCGCTTTTTATTTATATGTCTTATAAAATAATATACGGCTGTTACAAATAAATTAATGTCAATTCTATGTGTGGCTGATGATTGTCCTAAGTGCGCTTTTTGTCTAATATCTAAATTAAAATATACCATACTGTTTGGTGGGTAATTTTGATCATATACAATGCTGGTCAAAACAACACGAATGTATTATAACCTTTGGACAAAAATTGCCGTCAGCTATCATTCAACTGAGTATGCAACTGTCCTACAATTACTCCTTTTTTAGTTTAATAGCTGAAAATTAAATTTTAATATTTTGTATAAGGTGTATAGAATTTTTTTGAATCACATTAAACAACTTTGGAATACCTTAACGCCTATCTATGGTTATTGTTGGAATTGGGTTATTAACCACCTTTTGCATTATCTTCTTTCACTAAAGATAAATACAGTAAAATCCCAATAATCCGAACCCTGCTAATCCGAAGAAAAAGTAACTTTTTCTAATCTCAAAGACCCAATTGACGATCATGATTACTGAGGCATTTACAGAATTTTTTCTCAGTGTGGCCTCTCTTACATTAGGCAGACGAAGCATGCACTAAGAATTAGACTTAGAGAACACCAGAATTATGTCTTGAAACAGGAATGTGAAAAATCTACAATAGCTAAACATTGCTGGAAGTCCAACCATTACTTTAATTATAAAGATGCTAAGTTAATTCAAAAATGTAGTTCAATTTTAGATTTAAACTTTTACGAAGCTTATAATATTCATAAACATACCGGGTGTCCCAAAAATGACAGATGGATTTTAAAATTCAATAACTTGCAAACAGTGACAGCTATTAAAAAATTTTTGCAGGAGGGTTATGTATAATGTCAGGAGTTTTTTTACCGTAATTTTTTATTTTAGTTCGAATTTAAAACAATAGGTGGCGCTGACGGCGATTGAAGGCCAGATCGACGCTTCACTCAGCACTGATCACCTGGCTTTCAATCGTTGTCAGCGCTACCTATTGTTTGAAATTCGAATTAAAATCAAAAGTTACGGTAAAAAAACTCCTGGCATTATAACCCTCCTGCAAAAATTTTTTAAATAGCTGTCACCGTTTGCAAGTTATTGAATTTTAAAATCCATCAGCCATTTTTGGGACACCCGGTACTTCTACTTTAGTAAACGATATGTCCAGCACCCCTTTTCTTTCACAACTTTGGAGAGATCCTGCGTAGTAGATTTTATTTTTAGTTATTTCCAAACAGTTAAGTTTTTTCTTTAAGGTATTTAAACTCTTTGCTGACCCGTTTTCAACCATTTCACAGATAGTACTCGGAGCTACAGGCCAGTCAAATTGTCATAAATAGATGCAAAAATTCTGTTAGAAGATTTTATGTTTTTAAACTGTTTATGGGGATGCTAGTAACAAGAATTAATTGTTTTCCAACAAAATATCTCGGGGCTAAATTTTGTAGAGCCAAAAAATCGCAAAAATTTTCGGACTTTTTTCAGTTTTTTGCCTATAACTCAAAAATTATAAAATTTTTGCGTAGCATACTCAATTACAAAAAGAAAGAACATTAAATTTTCTACAAATTCATACTAAAACTGTTTTTCCAAAGCCAATATTAAGCGCGCTACAGCTTTCTGAAAGTGACTCTTTTTTTCTAACTTTGTGAAAAAATTGCAAAAACGGAAATTTGACACAATTTTTCATTATTTTATCCCCTTTAATGTAACTTTTTTAAATTACAGGTATTTGCATCATAACAATCATGATGAATTACAACGGTAACATTGTAAAAAAAATTTAAGAACATTATAACATTTTTGTGTTTAGAGCTTAAGTGGAGAACATTAATATTAGGTATTTAACTGAATGTAAGTAAAAAATACTTACAGTGACATTTTTACATCCCCTCCTTCTTGATAAATAATGTCGTCGACATTTTCGTAGTTGATCCCATTACATTTTTTTTGCTAATTGCCGAGCATTTGAGTCTTAATTTATGTAAAGAACATGCTTTGCTGCACCCTTTTCTACAGCTACATGACACAACATGGAGCAAGGATTCAAGTGCCGGCTCTTGGCACATTTGAACTGACTGAAAGAGAACCTGTGAGGCCACCCACATCCTTTAGGAGGGATGTTGTTTCCTAGCCTAGCTTGTACCTGATGATAACATCGGAGAAAATGATGCTGCGCAGGCTCTTGTGTTGGTGGTAGTCTTGCAAAATGAGCTTTGCTTTTTTTGTGGCAGATTTAGCAAATAACTGGAACTTCAAGGTGTTCAAATTCTGTGTGGTAGCTATGCATTCACTGTATATGCAATATGGAATTTTTTTCCAACCTTGATGATTTTTTGACGGGTAGAACCTATTTTATTGAATACGTAGGCTATTTCTCTAACCTGATCATGTTTTTTCAAAGTGTTGCAAAACTTTGACTTTCTTTGCCTAAAAAGAGCGGATGTTGTATCGCATCCACAGGTTGCATGAGTGAAAAGAACATTGTTGTAACTGTATTTGAACGACATGGTTGAAAACCATTTGGTTTCGATGTTACTTCTTCCTGGCTTTTAGAAAAACAGATTTTTGTGCTGATAGCTTAAGCTCGTCATTATCACGAGAATGTCAATGTCTTCTCCGACAATTAAACACTTTCAAAAGATTCAGCTCTTGAAATGGCTGAGGTAACTATCATGACATCAGCTTCTTCCTTTGCCTGTTCAACTTGAATTCTGTTATTTTGAAATTCTTGTTTCGAAATTTTTAATTTGTTTTAAGCAACGAAATAAAGCGGCTTTTACAAATTGATCTAGATTTACGCGACAAAAACTAAAATACCATGCATCTGAATTTCAGGTTCGCATCTGAAAGTCAGGTTCGTGCTAAACACGCTCAATTACTTTTTGGAACCCTACATTAGAAGTCTGCACGGGCCCGGGCTTGGCACGTGGCCCGTACCCGGCCCGGCAAAAAAATTGAACAAGCCATACGGGTCGGGCCGGGCCGATGAAAAAATTTTCGGGCCTGACGGCCCGTTCTTAAGATTTCAGAAGAAACGATAAAATATGATCTATTTTCAACGCAAATGGTTTTAACGAGAATAAATATAAATGTGCGTCACGAGCCATACTAGTTTGACAGCATCAATATAAAAATGTAACTTGTACAGTGTGAGATCGGCATCGGACAGTTAAATTGTGTGTAACCCGTTTTAATATTTTTTAGCTGACTCATACCGGGCCGAGATCAAGCTTGCATTATTTTTCTACGTATAGACTTGCCGGATCGGAACAAGGCTTAATTGTTCTCAAGATCTGTAGGGCAGACAACATGATTTGTAAAATTATTAACAGCGATAAAGAACTTTTGTTAGATTAATCTTTGGATATATACTTCTGGATGGTTTTTAAATTAATTTCTCAATAACGCGAAAGTTTGACACATTTTCAGATTAATTTTTAATTGTAAAAATATAAAAGTGATAAGCCGGACTATTGAAGGCATTTGGAATCGAATAGCATTTTTCATTTTTGGTGAATAAAATACTTGCATAACCTTGTTCAGATACAATAGTTTCTCAAATGGTTGCAGGTTTTTCTTCCTTCCCATGCTATCGCTTCCGGAAATTCTATTGAAAACGCTGACTATAACAATAATTTATTTCCTTTCAGTATTTTTAAATTGCTTGTATAAAAAAACGGATAATGCCATTTGATTATATAGTTTCTGAATAAAGATACCTGCTATGCGTTTCTGAGAAAAAAATGAATTTAGAAATGTATCAGAAAGGCACATATTTGAATTAACGAATGAATTTGGATTTAAAATCTTCAATAAAATGATATAGAAATATTTTTATAAATCTTCTTTTATTAAACAGCTTCAAAAGTTACGATGTTTTTAACTTTCTTTCTTTTTTCTTTTATTCTAAGCCATATTAATTTTTTTGATGAATCTTTATTTGATTGTTGAAAGCCTAAGAATCTTAGTAATCACTAATGTTGCTAATGTGTATTTCCTGTAAAATATACTGTAAAATCATTCCATAGATATGTATGCAGTATTCTTTAAAGAAATCTTAATTATGTGAAAAAAGCTGAATTTTTTAGAAATCGTAGAAATTGTAACGGGCCAAAACGGGCCGAGCCTGTTTTCACTGATTTCTGAACGGGCCGGGCCTAATATATAAAAATTTAAACGGGCCGGGCCGAAAATGTTTTCCTACGGGCCGGGCCGGGCCCGGGCCTGGAAATTCCGGCCGGTGCAGACCTCTACCCTACATCCCAACGTTTCTCAGCAGCTTTCAAAAATATAATTTTCGCTTCCAATTTCATTACTTTGTGAATCAAATTTCTCTTTGCGTAGGACTTTTTCTATTGTTTTTCGTTGAAGTCACCGGGATTATCTTCGTCACATAAGAAACAATTATCTTGAAGCTTGAAAGAAGTGCTTGATCTGAGGGACAAATTATAGTCTGTGTAGAATCTTCATCCCGACGAACGTATGCTGCTATCATTCTCTCATTCGCATATGTTTTTCGGCAATCATCCTGTATTCTAACTTTCTTGCTATTTTTCAAAAAATTGATGAATATTACTTTTAATGAATATTACTTTGACACTAAACACTATGTTCAAAGAGCTTGGCAAGTCCTTTCTGGCTCACAACGCGAATATCACTATTTGAAGCCGTTTGGCAAATGAAACACAATTTTGGGTAGAGCTCACTCATTTTTCATTATTGCACGAGAAGAGATGCAATAAATTTAATAGCAGCATATTAGAAGAGTATGTATTAAAAAAAAAAAAAAAAAAAAAAAAAAAACTTGCATCTGAACGAAAGCGGCTCGGGAACGTCGTTGACCACAATCTTCCATCTGCATTCTCTTTTTTTATTCCCGGTCCTACCTTTGTAATTGTTTTCTTATAGGGTTTCTAGAATTTGAGCATCTTCTGCATTCCTTTCTTAAAACTTTCATTTTTCATCAATCAATAGGTCTATTTAATTTTCATTGTTAGTGATGAAAAGTTTTTTTTTTTTTTTGGATGGGAGGCGAAAAATAGGTCACTTTCTGTAAAGTTTAAAAAAGTGACATTTTCAAAAAGCCATAGCGCGCTTAGTAATGGGTTTAGAAAAACGTTTTTATAGCAAAATTATAGAGGATTTAATGTTTTTTCTGTTTGTAACTAAGTATGTTACGCAAATGTTTATAATTTTCGTGTTACAGGCAAAATACCGAAACCATTTTTTACTTACATTCAGTTAAATAGCTAATATTAATAATCTTTACTAAAGCTCTAAATACAAAAAAGTTCTTAATTTTTTTACAATGTTACCGTTGTAATTCATCATGATTATTATCATACAAATGCCTGTAATTTAAATAAGTTACAATAAAGAGTATAAAATAATGAAAAATTGTGCCAAATTTTCGTTTTTGAAAATTTTTCACAAAGTTAGAAAAAAAGAGTCACTTTCAGAAAGCTGTAGCGCGCTTAATATTGGCTTTAGAAAAACAGTTTTAATATTAAATTTGTAGAAAATTTAATGTTCTTTCTTTTTGTAATTGAGTATGCTACGCAAAAATTTTATAATTTTTGAGTTATAAGCAAAAAACTGAAAAAAGGTCCGAAAATTTTGTGGTTTTTTGGCTTGACAAAGTTTAGCCTCGAGATATTTTGTTGGAAAACCATTAATTCTTGTTACTAGCATCCCCATAAACATTTTAAAAACATAAAATCTTCTAGCAGAATTTTTGCATGTATCGGCTCTTTTTTCTGACAATTTGATTGGCCTACTATAACTGAGCTGTTTTTTTTTTAACCCATTTCATCATTCTTTTCTTTCTTTCTTGCACTGAGGAAGGGAAACGAGGCATTCTTGAAATGGCGTATGTAACTCTTTCTGGGATTTGTGTTTTACGAAATTTATGCATTATAACATTATAGTTTTTAACTTATGCAATGCAATTCGCAGAAAGTGCTACAATTTTACAAATTATTCAAATACTTGCTTAAAACTAGTATGTTGTTACAAAGAGAACTTGTTTCAGATTTGTATATCTATGGAGAAAAAAGTGGAGTAAATACTTCAGCTAAATCTGCATTAGATAAACGTAAAACATCACAAAACTACCCCCAATCTTGGGAATCATTCGCTATTTACAGTAAGAGAAAAGCACTTTGTTAAAAAAGTGTCACACTACCTTGAAATTGGTCAAAATATCGATTTTCTTTTTTTAATATTAACTAAAAGTTTCTTTAATTGTGAATATTTTGATAACTCGTTTTTACCTATATGGCAGTTATATTGCGAGATATTGTAAATTTTGTTAACAGATCCAGCGGAACTACCCGTACAAATTCAAACTTAAAAGTGTTTTTTCTCTATGTTCATATCAATATTATAAGGTCCAAACGTATCTGTGCGTAACGCATACGTTATTTTGCGAATAGCAACATTTTCCTGCAATTTCGGTTTTGCAGTTTTCGCCACTGCAAATTTCAAATTTCTAAAAATCGCACATTTTAAATTTTTATACCGTCGTATAGAGTAAAAAGTGTACTTTTAAATGCAATTTGTTTGAAAGCTGTATCTCAATTTGTTTTTGAGATATTAATTTTTTTTATAGTTTCTAGCACAAATTTTGTAATTATGGCAACAAAATTGCACCATTTTCTCTTAAAATTAAAAAGAAAAAAAATAGAAATTAAAATGCGCAACATTTTCTCATGCAATTTCGGTTTTGCAATTTTCGATACTGCAAATTTTACATTTCTGAACATCGTACATTTTAATTTTTTACACCGTCCCATAGAGAAAAAAATGTACTTTTAAATGCAATTTGTTTCAAAGCAGTAACTCAATTTATTTTTGATATATTAGTATTTTTTTATAATATTTAGTACAATTTTGTAATTGTGACAACAAAATCACTCACTTTCTCACAAAATTGGGAAAAAAAAATTAAAATGCGTTTGTTATAAAATCCGGTGAATTTCACTTTTATTTCGTTTAATTATTTGGATAATTGAGTTCTATAGTATTTTGTTAATTTTATCTTAAAATAATATTTGCTTGAGAGTTAGGCTGATCAATATAAGATATATTTTTTACTGTAACTAATTTTGTAGATTTATTATAAATAAATGAAGCAGTTCTTTTTTAAGGATTTTCTTTCGTCGAATTTCGACGGGTTTCACCTCGTTTTTATAACTTCGATAAGCACTAAGACTTTTTTGTTAATTTTGATAGATGTTTGATTTTTTTACTTGTTCCCCATGGTGTATTTAACATTTTTGTGTATGGATTTAACATTCAAGTTAATAGTTTTTTGACGTGACAACGTCTTGTAAATTGGTTTGCCGGGAGACACTTCAAGAAACTGCGTTACGTTACGTTACGCTCCGCTCACGATACGCGCTCACTTTTCTCTTAACTTTTTCCGGTCACTTGTGGGACCATTTTCTGAACGTGAATGTGAATTCGCTGCAAGGAAGGGGCGGTGCTTAATAGGAATTTTAGATAGTATCAAACTAAGACGAAATACGTTATGTATTAGTTATTAGTATAAAGTACAAAGAAAATAAGTGTAGTTTATTTCGTAATTCGGTGGTATATTATGGAAAACTAATGATATGTGATTAGTGAAAGCCATTTTACTTTAGTTATATTCTGCTCATTGAAAAATTCTTTAATATGCTGTTTACAAAATTCAACATTTGACATCAATAAACATGAAGTAAAATGTGTTTAACAAACACAGTGTATTGCAAGTTATTGTATGTATATTTGTATATAAATACGTATGTATGTGTAAAGGTAAAAATAAAATTTTGTTAATATGAAATTCAGTGCGAGATTCTTTGTATAAATTAATGTTTTAAATATAATTCTTTGTATAAATAAATGTTTTAAATTGTTACTATTATTTCATCCTTCTTCCTACTATACGAATGAATATTCACATTAAAATTATTTTACAACTCAAAGTCGTTGTCACGTAAAACTTTCGCCCGTATACCGACTTTACAGGCAACCAATTTTTTTATTTCATTTATTTATGTTGTAATGTTGACGTAAATTCCATTGCAAACAAAAAAAGAGCAGCTACTGAAAATGTGAACCTTGCATATTAAGGACTTCATGTTACTTTTTTATAAAAAAATATTTAAAAAAACATATAAAAATAGTTAAAAATATTTATATTTAAAAAAATATTTAAATTGAAAATTGTCGAGTTTCCTTCATTTTTAGGTGCGTTCGTAATTATGTAAATACGTAGAATCTATAGCGGTCGTTCAGTCCGTCCGTCCGTCTGTTTGTCCGCATATAACAACGCAAAAATTAACCAACCGAATCGTTTGAAATTTAAAATACATAATTATTACATAATTTTGTCGAGTTATTTCAAATTTTATCAAAATCGGATGAATAGATCAATTACAGGGACAATCAAAAGTATTCCGTTACATTACGGTCAATGGGGGAAAATGTTTCAAATGCATTTTAATGGTGTTACACTCATTCGAACACAATAAAATTGTTATGCATCTGTGAAATACATATTATAATATACATTTTACATAATTTGTGGTGCAAAGAACATTTGTTATTGATTTACAAGGCCACACAAAAGTATTCCATTACATAATGGTATAGGGAGAACATTGTTTGATGAGCGTTTTAATTGTAATTCACTATTTACAATTTTATGAGATTGTTGTATAAGAGTAATATTTTTAAAATTTCGTTATCGTACGAACGCACCTCATTTGCTAAGCTTCACGTGCAATTTCCAACTTGTTTATCTATACGAGAGAAAAAAAATCATATTAAATATAAAATCCCATACATCAAAAAATCCAAGTACAGTTTTACGTAATATTCTCCAATAACTGTGGGAAAAAAAAAAAAAAAAAAAAAAAAAAAAAAAACCCGAAGCAAAAAACATTCATATTTATAAAAGTAGTAAAAAAAATTTTTAAGTATTTTTTGTAATTAAATGTTAGTAAAATTGGCTGTTCTACAAGATTTTTTATTTTTCAATTTTATTTAATTTTTCGTATTAAGTATTGTGCCAGCACTATTATTACAGTATTATTTAAAAATAAAGAGATGGTTTCAAAGGTAGTGTGTTCTCTTCAGAAATATTGTCAATAAATAAAAGTTGGAAAAACAACATTTGCAGCTTCAAAGACTAATTTTATAAAACTATACAAAAATATTCCTCAGAATTTGTTGTTATGAAAACTCTAACGCAATTCACGAGACACCCGTTGATGTACTTCCTGCATTCAAGAATTCTGTAAAGGATATCATTGGCTTTGTCTCCTCCTGATATACATCATCATTTGAATGTATGATTTCAGAATGTGTAATTTGCGAATATACCATAGGAAAACTATTTAAAATTGTTCGAAATACGGAACTGCTTATAAGTTACTGCCACTGAAAAAATGTTAATAAACAATTTGAAAAAGTATCTGGTGAAAAAACCACTTCCGACTCTTTATAAAATGTTCAAGAGCAACTTTATCCATTTCTTCTGCACACATTGAGACTTGTACACAGGTTCATTCTAATCATACCAATCTAAATAACCAGGTCTAAAAGAATGGTCATAGAACATAGAAGTAAGTTTTGCTAAAAACTATACTTGCTTTTACAAAGACAAAATTCACTCTTGCACACCAGGCAAATCTCAAGGGACTGTATTTATATCTATTATTTGTTATGATTACCAATAATGTCAAATCTTATGCAATTACTTAACTAAAAACTTAACTTAACTTAATTATAATGTATAACTCGTAATGGATTTTCTCTGTATGCCTAAGTCATCAAATAAAAATAATGTTACTGTTCAAAATTACTGGTATTCAAACATTAAGATGGTTAAAATTTTTCTGGTGCCATACGGTACCGCTACACTTTAGTGAGTTAATAGAACATCTCCAAGAGAATGTATTTGTAAAAAATGGCATCTTTTTTTTCTGATGGTTACACCCCTCCCCCCCAATTCTTTTACAGCATTTTTATTCATTAATCGTACAATTAATATAAGGAAATCGTATTTTAAAGGCTTCCCAAATACGCAGAAAACTTAATGTCAAAGAATAATGCAATGGAAAACACATTCAATCGAAAATCTCGTTCTAGAACCATCTTAATATGGTCAAACAATAAAAAAATGCGTAATCAAGTTTCACTCTAGTATATAATTAAGTTTTATTACAGCCTCTGCATTTTTTTTCAAATATTAACGTTCTTCTAAAAATAATGTTTAAAGTTTATAAATAATAAAGCCAAGACCAAGGTCGAAATAAACTTTTATTATTTATTGAACTTTTATTAACTTTGCATAAACGAATTAGTTTAAGGGTTGTTATTTATCAAAAAGTTTATTTTTCACTGTTGGTATTCATACCTTTTTCCCTTAATTGTTTGGTGCAGTCAGACATAAATATTTCCTAGTATCAAAACAATAGTTGGTCAATTTTGTTTGAATCAGCAATTTCTAATCCATTAATAGCATGAAATATTTTCTCAACATTTGGGAGTTTACATTTTTATAAAATTGTTACCTTGCACTTATCAAATATTTCATCATGTCATTGCTAATGTTTGTAAGATAAATCCAATATTTCTGCCATATCGGCTTTTCTTCGCACAAATCTTCAATACAGAACTAAAATTTCGCTTTTTATTGGATTTATTTTCGATCAATACAATATTGTCTCAATATGGAGCTCCAATATAACCTATATGAGCAATATTGGTTTGCTAATAGGGTATCTTTTGAAAATAACGAATAAAGTTTTAAACTGTCAAATAAAGGACAAAGTGACTTTTTACTATTTCCTGAACTATTAATAACCCCACATTCACCAATTACTTTGAAACAATGTTATTCATCAAAAAGTTTCTTTTTACTGTCGTTCTTCATTTTTCTTCTTCCTTTTTTAACGGTTCGTTGCAATCTTCATTTAAAACGTCATCCCAGCATATCGGAAATTGAAAGCAATAACGTCACATCCGACCAGTTGATTGTCCTTTTGGGGATTTCGTGACTCGATCGTCTGAAGTTCATGCAGCTCTTTATTGATTGATCGGGAGTTCAGATCGATTGATTGACAAAGTAAAGATGACAACCTCATTTAATGGACGCAGAATAAAGTAACTTTCTTTGATTAAGAGTAAAATCTAATATAGTGTAAAATTACATAAAAATATGACAGATCATTGTATGTATTGGGAAGCATTAAGAGATGACTGTAAGTACTGCGAATTACTGTTCAGCCTTTGGAGAGACAATTTTAATGTTTTTAGATTCATTAGGCCAATTGAGTTTTGGTATTTCGTACATATCAAACTATCTGTCATTAATTTTGTAATATATTGTGCTTTACAAAGATACATGGTTAAAAGTTGAATCTTCTATCAATCATAGTCTAGTCTTATCGACAACAGCAAAATTATAAATAAATATGAAAATTTTAATTTATATGCGATCGAAAAGGACGAATTTCATATAATTTTGGGAATAATAACAATATAAAGCAATTTAAATTATTATTGTCCGTTATAGTTCCATTAAGTAAAGTCTCTGTGTATATATCAAACTTTTAGGAATATAACATAATGAAGATGTAATCAGTAGTACATAAAGGTTGAACAGGTACTAATCGAAAAAAAGGCAAGAAATCTACAGAATATGATCGAAGCAAATAGAGACTCAGTTATATATCTTAGAACAGCAAAATTTATTTCCGTGAGATCACAGCAAATTTTAATACAGATTTGCTACAAGCCGCAGTCAATAAAATAGACATCCACCAATATTTGTTGCTATCTAGTCTAACTTGATCTCATGACAGCTCGAAAAAAAATGAAAAACAGCTTATTTAGATTACGTGACAGACAAGAGTGGTGAAGATATCTCTGCCTGTCTTTTTTCTTGGCTGTTATGCAAGCGAATAAATAAATGAATGAAAAAATACTGGTCGAAGTATAGTGAAGTGATATAAGAGTCATCGATCTCATCGCCGCCCTCTTTTAAATTGAAAGCTGAAGTTCTCATCGACATATCAAAATCTCATCGACATTGGGATTTTGATAATTGGAAACGTCAGAGAATCAAGTTTCCAACATTTACATACATGAGTACAGCCGCAAATATCTCGAAATGATGAACTGATAAGAATTCTGTAATACACTTGGCGAAGGTTTGATTAGATTATTATTCCCGTGACATTAAAATACTCTTTAAGCGTATCATGTCATTAGATTGAGAAACTGGAGAGTACTGGAGTGTTCTATGATAGCTCTTATTCCATAAATTTATCCAAAAAGCATTTTTGAGAATTTTCTGCATTTTTATTTCTAAAATCTTGTTGAATCAGTGCAATATGTATAGCTGCAATATATCAGCGTGCAATTTTTGGATGTATATAAAGATGTCCTTTCAGTGTATATACAACCATTATATAAAATATATATACTTTTTACCGCATAGTACCAAAAAGTGTAAAAATATATTAACATTAAAGTAAAAAACAATCTGTTGAACTTTATAAATTGTATAAAGTTTTAAATTTGCCAAAAATTTGCCTCATGTTTTGTTAACCAAATGCTCCTAGCAACGGATCTAGTGTTCCACCCATAAGTATGATGATACTCTCCATCTTCAACAGTGGTAAGACACATAATTTTGTTACCAATCTAATGTAAAACCAAAAGAAGAGCATGCATTTTTAGCAAGATGTGCAAATTAATGTGAACACATGTGAAAAGAAAATACAAAAAAAAAAAAAAAAAAAAAAAAAAAAAAGAATAGTCCGTTTTTCCTCTTTTTTGCATGAATTATAGCTTGCATCCGACGTGCGATTGACAAATACAAGTCATATACAACTTTCAGAGGGATATGCTCCCATTCAAATTGTAAAAAAGTCTCTAATTCAAAAAGTATCCTTGTAAGGCGGAAATCAACTGCGCAGCTTGTTTTCCAAATAGCCCACAAAGGTTCAAATATATTGAGGTCAGAGGACTGAGGGGGCCACATGAGTTATTCTAATTCATCATCGTATTCATAAAATCTCTCTCGGGCAATGCGACTGGTGTGAATGGAGACATTATCATCGTGAAAGACTGATCATTTATCAGGAAAGATAGTTTGTACCATTCGGCGAAGATGGTTGGCCAACAAATGAGCCAAGATTACGATGTGACAGCAAGACGTGTGTGTACAAGACGACCATTGTTGTGCTTTTTAACCTCTTAGAGACGAGCGACACGTTTACGTGCCGAAAAAAAAAAAAAAAAGAAAAAAAAAAGCTTAAGAATCCTTGTTTATCTCCTCCAGTAAAAAAATTACGGTAAAATTTGCCTTATTTAATCGGAGCATTTTCTCGATTTAAAAGAACACAAATTTCTATTTTTTAAATTTGGTGACAAAACATTAAAAATTTCGTAGAAAGTTCCCTTCGCGAAGGGATTACATGATGTTTTTCCGTGTATAAAATGGCTTAACAATACAGTCGACACTGTACTTCTCTCAACACATAGAAGGGTTGCCGTTATCGATACTGAGGCTCCAGCTAGACGGGTTCTAACAATCACGCCTCTTTCGATATCAGAGAGGCCATAACGCAATTTTAACACAGAAATATATTTCACATCTGTCTTCTATCACTGCTACTAGCAGACTCATGTTTGTAATTTCTCATCCGTAAGGTGGCACTTTTCATCGCTAGACAGCAGGAGTACAACAGATTTTTTTTTTCGAGTGCTATTTTTACATAAATGTTGATATTATTTTGTCCAACCCCTCTATGTATTGGTATAAATGTATTGGAAATGAATGGTCAGCCTGAAATTCTCAAACTAGTTTAAACAGTCTTGACAAATAATGTATCTTTGAATACATCTGTATTGCTGATATTATTGGTTCACATAAAACCCAATAGGGAGCTCGAAACATCATAACATGAAACATAAGCTTTTTTATTCTAGTTTTATTGGATGTTTTGATTGTCATATGGTAGAATTCTGAAAAATTTGTATTATTACACTTTTTTAAAGATAGCTGAATCATCAGCACTACAGAAATTCACAATTAAACAATCAGTAAATGATGGATAGAGTTCGTAGACCAGCAGCCTCTACGACAGTGGGATCGAACAGTGGATGACAGAATCCAGTTTAATACTTATATTTCATTTAGAGATTTCAGTAAAGTCTTCTACTTTATCGATAGTTAAAGCAATTTATCCGCTGCAAAATAATTACGACTTCAGATGCACAGTCTAACTTTGGCCCCTTCTGTCACTGTATCTAACCCCTTGCGGGGCGCTGGTTTCATAGATACACCACTTAAGTTTAATTCCCAAACACCACATTGGCACCAGAATTTTGTTAAAAAAAATTACGGTTTATTGAATGCGTGAAATATAGCGTTTTCTTATTTACAAATAAAGTTGTTTTCAAATTCCGGTGTCAGTCATTTATTTCAACATTTAAGCAATGAATTTGTCCTGCCCCGCAAAGGGTTAAAGGTTGGAAATTTTAAGTGGCTTGGAATGGATCTTAAGTTATTGCATTTTATAGGAAATATTTTCAGTTTACTTGAAATATTTTAAATGTATTCACACATTATTCAAAAGATTAATAATATTATGACGACATTGCGATAAATCTGTAATCGGAAAATATTCTGAGATAGCTGTGAATGATAAACTGATGGCTGAGTTTTTATGCTCTATTTTTTATTTCCTGGATGTTTACTGTTAAAGTTTTTGTCTTCAACTGTTTTCGTGCAAATTTAGAAATTCGCAAAAATCATAATTCATTTATTAAAAGATTCGGCATTCAATAATTAATCATAACGATGCTGTTTTGACTAATTTAATACAAATATTAAATTTTACATAGAAGTATAAAAAATAAAAAAGAAATAAAAACAAGTAATTGCATCTCGGTGCGCTTCTTAGATTATAAATAAAAAATATTCATAATAGCATAGACAAACTTTTAACATTATCTCTCTCTGTCTCTTTTTATTTATTTATTTTTTAAACAGAAGTTAAAAGAAACGTTCTAAATAGCTACATAAAAGCTTTAAACTCCCAAAAATAAAACTGCGGGTTTTTAAGTCTACTAAATATTATCTATATATAAATTACTCTACCATACGTATCACAGAAATCGCGGTTATTTGTGAATTGTTTAATAGTAACGCCCGAGTGAAACGCATCTCATTGGTTATTGTGTAAAAGTACTTGGGCAGGATTTAAGCCCATAATTACCGTATTTACTCGTGTATAAGGCGCACTTTTTTCCAAAAAATTAGGGCAAAACTCCTAGGTGCGCCTTATACACGGAATAATTTTTTACTGGGATGCAGTCGAACGATATACATAAGAAACAAGAAATTATTCAAAGAAGATATTAAAATTCAGAAAATGTTACTTAATTGAAGTATTACTTCATATTTATTTCACTCCTTGCAGTTTTTTATACAACAGAGCTAATGACATTATCTAAACGCTAATTAGCAATCCTCTTTACCGTCACTCATTCCATTTCCCGTCATTCTCGTACAACCCGAAGTCTAAAAATGCATTTAGTCTTGTTTTCTGGTCTGGTGTAATGTTTGTTTCGACCTTTTTTTTTTTTTTTTTTTTTTTTTTTTTTTTATACTGAAATTCATTTGGTCATTCTTCATTAGCGTATCAAATTTATGGGTGCCTTATATACGAGATTTTAAGAAATCGCCATTTTTACTTGTAAAGTAGGGGTGCGCCTTATACACGCGTGCGCCCTATACACGAGTAAATACGGTAAAATAAATAAATAAATAAATGAAAGTCATGAATTTTAAACTTTTCAGTTTAAAATAAAGTTATGTATAGTTATGTATATAATAAATGAAATGAGTGAAAGGATTATCTTTTAAGTAAAATTAATGAAATACGAAAAAATGCCACGAAATTAATGTTTAGCGATTTATTACCTACGCCCGGATATTATATATATATACAGAGTTCTTGATTTCTCCAGCAGAATGTTATGATTTGGCAAAGAATTGAGCAGGTAAATTAGATTATGAATAAAAGTAATATGATACACTGATTAGCATACATTTAAAGGGATACCAAACTGGCCAACAAGGGCGGCAACTGTTTTTTAAAAATTGAACATTAAATTTAATTTGGTGTACATTGTGTAAATATTATAAAGATGATGATTCAAAAATTATCGAAAACAGAATTTGCTGATATATTTATAGGAAAACCTGTATATATAATAAGAGAAATAAGTAAATAAATATGAAAAAAGATTTTGCATATATATATTTTTTTATTATTGATTGTTATTGTGCGCCATTTCAAAATGAAGAGAGAATACAATGAACGCCCCCGCACAAAAGCTTGTCTTTGTATTGGTTCTTATACGGAAAAAAAGAAAATTTTTTGTACAAAAAACTTTGCTTATTAAAATTTTTATTATGTTTTTCAGAAACTGCCTGAAAGAATTCCGTTTATATTAAGTAAACATTATTAAGAAACTTAAGAGTTTTGCAACGAAATATGAATCAATTTCCGCAAAGAATTAAATTTTTTTAATTATAAAATCAATGAAATGATTTATTTTTCTAAATATGAAACAGATCGGGTAAAACGTAAATGAGTATAATTTTTTGTTAGTTTAGTGTTATGTTTACGGGCGTTTTTTTTACTTAAGGTAGCAAAAGAAATATGGTAATTTTTTTTATGATGATTTTATTAGTCGTATGAAAAAAATCAAAGAAAAAAAATACCAATTACTGTTTATTTTTGTTAACAGATTTCAAACAAAAGATAATTTTGTATACATTTGTGTACGCCCACACAAATATTTTTAATAACCACTACGATTTATATGGATATTGGAAAAGGATCATTTGGTAAAAGTCTCGCCCAAATTTCATATGAATTTAGTGTGCTTCGTTTATCTGCCTACAATGTAAAAAATACACATGTTTCTTAATCAATGGAAATAGGATGTAACCATGAACAAAAATATACAACAGTCTCTTCCTAATCACCTACGATTCTGAAAAGCATTCTGTATCACTAAAAATCGAAATAATAATAAAAGTTTCCTCCATTCTATTAAATCTTTCTATTATCATCGTATCATATATCAATGGTGAGAATTTTCCTTCAAGCCTTTTAATCTTATTCTTCTGTTATTTCTCTCTCTGTCAACAGTTTAACAAAATTGTTTTCAATTAATTCATTAACGCCGTCGTTTGCCATCCTATCTGTAAATGTCTTCTGCACTGACATCACCAAAGCCCGGCATATATTTTAGCTACGGAAGAAGCATATCAATTTATCTTTTTTATAGCAGTTTTACACACGGGTTTATGTCCACCTCTTTGCTCCAAAAGAATGTTCCAAGAACTTGCAATTACTATGTTTGGAATTTTTTTCCCTATGCTTTTGGAACCAACCTGGATGTGAATCTGCCTGGCTTGACCACTTGCAGCATTCTTCATTTTTAGCACTTTCCAACGAAGTTGAAAAGTGCTCTTGCATTCAGTTTGTCTGTCCGTCTGTCCACGCTCCGATTCCTGTAAACACTCGGATTTTCATGCAATTGATAAAGCTTATTTAGGTTCACCAAAGTATGTTTGGTAATGCATATGAGGTATGTACATTTAATGGATCACTTACAGGGGGACTCAAAATAATTCGATTACATTATGGTCTATGTGGAAAAATCTTTCATAGTACTTTAATGACATTACGCTATTTCAAATGTACTGAAACGGATATAAATCATTGAATTTTATTACGATCACATTAAAACAGATCATTCATAGTAATTTTTAATAATTTACAGGGACACACAAAAGAAATCGATTACAGTACGGTCTTTGCGTAATAATTGCTGGAAGCTACGTTTTAAAATTCGGTATGCATTTTTAAATTTAATTAGTTTTTTTCGCATATTACCTATTATGTATAAATTCTATACCTTGATGTACAGTGCTGTACAAAAGTGCTGCTGAAAGGGAATTTTCAACTAAAGTATAAGTATCTCTTAAATGAACTAAATTTTGGAATGCATGTGTGAGGGAGTGACCTTTGTGATAAAGGCACTCTAGCATTTTTGTGAGATCGTGACGTCAATGATTTAACATGTGTAGCGTGGAAGTAACATCTATCCTTTCTTTTACTTTAACTTTCTAGAGCGTGTGTGTCTTCCCCGGTTCTACAGTTAGGTCGCGGTTAGAAGCAATATGCAAATTTATAATAGCGACGTCTGTTTGTAGCATATAAAAGCTTTGAGTTTGAGTGCGTGCGGTGTAGTGGCGCAAGTCAGCTAGTAGTGTGTAGCGGCGCAAGCCAGCTAGGTGGTGGTGAGAAGCAGTGAATTGAATTGGATTGAGTTATAGCGAGGTATTAATAGCCTCCAGTGAATTAGCGAGGAGTTTCGAAGTGAGATAGCTAGCAGTGTTTGCCGACTTAGTTTATTCAGAGCAGAGCTATTCAAGGAGATTGCCGTTGGTAAGAGACAGTTTCATTACGTTGAGTATTTCAAACAATAAAGAGTGTTTTACAGCCACGGGCTGTCTAATAAAGCTTTTATCTAGCAGTTTAGCCGAAGTCTAAGTGAGAAGTTGGTTGGAAGTGCCCCGGCTGAGTCTAGTGCCGGAGCTGTGAGTATATTTATGATTTTAATCTTTTAGTATTGTGACTAGTTATCGAAATTGACGAACTGACGCTCCACTTCCCCTGAGCCCTAACAGTTTAAATAAACTGTGGTTTTAACTTATATCTCGAGTTATGTCTGCATTTAACCACCCTCACGCCACAAATGACACCCAGTATGTACACCCTTCCGTTACACATGTTGCTAATAGATACAAATCTCTATATCATATACAGGGCTACTAAAAAAAATCAAATAATTTTCCGATTGTAGATAGGAGCAGCTGAAATTCGGTTTTGAAATGAGATACATTTTCATACAATAAAATGAGACACAATATTTAATTTTTTTAAGCGGTACAGTTTCGTTACATTATTCCGAATGTATTTGAAAGTGCTTCATAATTTATGTTTCTCGCATGATTTTTTCTTTCTTGTATTTTAATAAGCCAGATAGTTCGGAAAGCCAGATATTCGGAAGTTTACTGTAGTTCATATACAATGAGAAAAAGTATTCTTTTTAGGAAACTCAAGAAACAAAAGGTATAAAGAAAATAAATAATTTACACAATTTAATTTTTTAACACGCGCTGACTTTCTGAGTGATATTGCAATGAATATTTAATATTATGAATGTTCTCGTGGAAAACTCTTTCCTTTTTCATGACAAAAACAAAACTGGTCTATAAAAGTAAAAATTATAAATTCTAGCACGATTTCCAAAAACTGCTTGAATGAATTTCCTCTTTTGCAAGCAAGACATGATTTAAAAGGTGAAGAGTTTTCAAGCAAAATATGAAGTAATTTCCATAAAAGATGGCGTATTTTTATGAAATGAATGAAAGCATTTTTTCCCCAACTAGAAATGGAACAGCTGAGTAAAATATTTAATTACGTATTATAAATTAAAGTAGATTTGTTAATATTTTTAGATGTTTTGTGTTTTAGTTAATTTTAAATTGACAAAAATTATAGTAATAATAATAATAATAATAATAATAATAATAATAAAGAAAAATTAATTTACGAAAGTGGAATTTTAAAAAAGGAATCTATTTTTCGAAAATTCAAAAGCAAAGACAATGCACGCTGAATGCAAAATCTTATATTATTATTATTATTATTATTATTATTATTATTATTATTAATATTATTTCGTTTTACGAGAAAATTTCTGTTAATTTTTAAGGAACTACTTACACTTTTATAAATGAAAACAAGAACGAAAACTCATGTTTATGGCATAGATTATGAAACACTTTCGAACACATTCAGAATACTACAACAAAACTTCATTGTTAACGAAGCTTAAAGCTGCTGTCGAAATGAACAATTTGATAAATGCATAATGTATTTGCAAAAACAATTTTTTACTATTACCATGAAGAGTCTAGAAAATATACAGATTTTTTGTGTTGTCCTGAATATGATCTGAAATGTATATATGTTGCGGCCAAAACCCGAAATTGGCCAATTCTAGAACTGGCCGGCCAATTCCCGAATTGGCCAGCAACGTTAAAAATGACTGGCAAATTCGCGAACTGGCCAGGTGCAATTGACCAATTCGCGAACTGGCCAGATGCGATTGGCCAATTCACGAAATACATATAGGCACTCGGCTTAATCCTTTCTAACATAGTTGAAAGTGTCTATGAATTCAAATAGTCCAGCCGTCAGCATGTCCGTGCTCTAACTCGAGTAAAGGTTTCGGTTAACTTGTAATTGTCATCTTATTTGGTTTAACAATTAATTTCGATATTGAAAGGGAATTGTGTACTATTTTTGGTTAATTTAGTTGGGTACACAAAAATATTTCGGTTCAATGGGAATCTTTTTTACTGTGCATTTTAATGTTACATTATCTTATTTACAAGAAAATTGGTACCTATGCATCATAGTTCGGGTGTTGGCCAAGGCTTCCCGGCCAGTTCGCGAATTGGCGGGTCAAAACCGGAAGTACGCTATTCATTTCATGTATTTCGGGTTTTGGCCAGGAAGCTTGGCCAGTTCGGGTATTGGCCAGCCAGTTCTAAAATTGGCCAGGGTCCGGGTATTGGCCGCAACATATATATTACATAATATGCTAACACTTAGTTTATTTAAACGCATAACACAGTTGAATATTTCCACTCAGTAATTTAAGTCAATAAGCGGATCTTGTTGAAAATTTTTGTTCAACCCTGTATATGATCCATAGAGATTATACACACCAAGTGGCATTTTAAAAAAATAATTAAATTTACAAACGCATACCCCAACTTTAAACGCACAACCTGCAATTATTGTTCGTAGGCTTCAATAGCGCAATTACTGTCTATTTTCTTCTGTAGCCAAACGCTTTTGGGTGTTCCTGTAAATAAACGAGAAATTCTATGCTTATCATGTTCTATAGTAAGAACCTTATAGTACTCTTCACCCATAAATATCAATTTTAACATTTTTAAAATAATGTAATATGATTAAAATGCAAGGCAAAGGATTTTTCTTCTCAGACCGTAATGTAACGGAATTCTTTTGAGTGTTTTCAATAATGAGTCTTAAATGCTATAGACTTCATTATTAATACCGAACATACCATAGTGATACCCAATAACATTACATTTCATGGATAACGGGCTATATTTATGCGAAAAGACGTACGGAGATAGACGTACTGAGAAACCGAATTCATAAACGCTTTTCATCTATGTTGGAAAGTGTTAAAAATGGATTAAAAATTTTAAAAGTTTTCAATAAAATATACACGCATTTTCATAAACAAAGATATTTTTTAAAATAAATTAGTAGGAAAACAATTCGGTAAATAGTGGGCGGTACTGTTGATTTATGATTGTGTGGTATTTTTCTTAATGAAGCTGATTTCTTTAATGGTGATTATTTTCATTGAAAAGTAACAGACAAGAAAGATTAAACATTACAAAATAAAAAAAAATAAATAAAAAAACAAATCATGAATGAAACAAATTTAATTAACGTCAAATTTTATTTAAGCATTATAAGTATTTTAAGTTTTTACATTTACTTTATTTTAAAAATTCTTCAGAGTCCTGCCTTTATGGGTATTTATAAGAGTATTGCACGAGATGAGTTTCACTCGATCCGAGCATGACAAAATTATCTTTTTTCAAATGGAAATCCAACCTAAACTTAACACACCTCAATCTATTAACGACCCGAACCGGAAATAATCGGAACCTAAATGGGGGGAATCCATATTTGAATGCAATTATGGAAAAATAGTCCAAAATTATATCTCTGATATCTATTTTATATTTTTTTGTATACAAAACACATATACATTAAAGAATATTCAAGTAAATAGTTTTCACAATTGAAAAAGTATTCAGCACGTTTTTTTTTTAAATATCGGATCAAGCCGATCTCGAAACAATAGAACCAAACACCAACCGGAAACATTTCAAATGGACCTGAAAAAAAAAAAAGCATCAACTAGGCCAAACCCAATCCGTAGAAATTGTTGTAGTCGCTAAATAAATAATAATAATAATAATAATAATAATAAAAGCACAGAGTATACGCAGAGGTTGAGGGCATGTGCTGGGATCATAAACGTTCATATGGTTAAGATGTACGCTATAGCTTTATTTGAGTAACAAAGAGTATAAGAAGCCTTTTAAAAAATCCAGAAGGTATACAGTGTATACCTGCTTATATTTTACACCAATGATCGTGGGTTTTTGCAATCGAAATATTTCTCAACTTTCAACTAAGTAATGAGTTGATGGAAAACATGTGAACATATTTTGTTATTAGTGTAAGTTTTCATTAAGTAGCCCTCTAACATATGGCACATAATTGGTTCCTATTTGTTCTCCTACATCTTCAATTCTTTTACTTTAAAATTCATGAAAAATTTTCACATGTATCTCAATAACAGAATTGGATTTTATGAAATGTCTGCGACAGTCTGTTTAAATATTCTTTAATTGCTTAAATATTATTTAATCGTTTAAATATCATATAACTGCTTAAATATCGTCGCAATTTTAATGAAATACTCGAATTACAATGTCACTAGAGGATAATAATAAATAATATTAAAACTCTCGTGGGCGACAAAGTACTCACGTTTTAAATTCGGCGTATCTCGAATTCCATCAAGTGATGATATTTTATATTCAATAGAAAGTTTTTAAAGTTCACTTAAATGTCAGATTCCTTTGCTTTTTCCCTTCTTAACTTCCATGGAATTTTATTAAAATATTCCATTATGAACTTTTAATGCGGCTGAATGTTTAGTAAGCTTTGTGTTATTAGAAAAGTAATTTAAGTAATAACTACCAAGAGATGATATAATTAAAATATTTTTACGATAGTGTAAAATTCAAGTAAACATTATTTTTTTTAAAACAAATATTTGAAATTTTTGAGAAGAACTTACTGAAATTTAAAGCATAAATGTAAATAAAGTAATCTTTTAACTCATCTCCTTACAACCGAAAATAAATAAATTTGCATAAGCCATGCTTTGTTTGGATTCGCGAAGCATTATTTCATAAGATAAATATTTGAAATTAACAATTTTTTATATTCTTTTTGCATCTTTATTAAGTAAAAACGTTATTTAATATTTTGGCGCATTTTATTTTTTTTAAATAAGAAACTCTGATTCAATGATAATATTTCCCATACTTAATCATTCATCACTTTATTAATTTTTATTGACTCAATAATTTTTATTTTTCTGCAAGATCTACTTAGATTTATTATCGTTTACGAAAATGAATACGTAAAAGGGAAAAAAAAGTTCAACAAAATAACAAAAAATGTTTTTCTCTAATCATTCAATAAGAAAATAATATTGTCAGTATCTGCAGATCATATTTTGTTTCTATGAAATCAAAAATATTTCGTTCCTTAATTAAATTTAAAAAACCATTTTCAAAATATTTTGTAAAATAATGAATATATATTTCATTTATTTAATTAAACATCAATCTATCGACAATTACTAACTCCATGATTTATTTTTTCTTCTTAAAATATATGTGTTTCATTTGCAAGAATGAATAATAAATAAATAAAAATTCTTCAAAAACAACTAGTGAGAATTTAGCAATTCATTTCAGATTATGCAGTAAAGAATTTAATAGATTGTTTTTGAAAACAGCAGAATAATTTATCCGTCAAAATTTTATTTACCATCCAGGAAATCACTAGAAATATTTTTAGGTAGTGAGAATAATTTCAATGATTCAATGTCCCTCGAGGTATCTAAAATTTAGAAAGAAATGCTCTGCAAGTTTAGTAACAATAGTTGAAATTAATTCTCGCGCACAAATATCCATTTTAATTTTATTTTATGTTCTCATTGGTTTTCATTACGAATGAAGCTTCGTGACATTATTTATCAAATTGCAGTAATATAAAAAAAGTAAAAAAAAAAAGAGAAAATATTTCTAACAAGAATGATTTTGAAAATGTCGCCGTTTGTGGAATGAAACGTATGTTAACCCAAATAAAGGTATTTTATAACTTTTATAGCAATTTTTAACTTGTTTGTTTCATAGTGAAATTGGGGTATTGATGGGGATTGATGCTACAGTGTAATAATGAAATTGATATACATTAATGGGGTTTACTATAAAATACTTAGTATAACATGTGCATAAGTATATGATGCGCTATATGATTGTATATGATGTGCATAGGATTTATGATATGATTCATTTACAGGGCCACATAAAACATTTTGGAAACAGAACTGTATCCGAAGTAATAGTAGTGAATAATTGTTAAAAGCGCGTTTTCGTTCATTGTACATTTTTAAGCTTAAGTGTTGCTTTCGTTATAATTTTTGCAGTACGTGGTGTATATAAATATTATAGACCATATACAGGGCTACAAAAAAAAAAAAAAAAAAATATATACATTACTAAGTATGAAGATGAATTACTTAAAGGTGGTTTTTAGTTGAATTATAGATTTAAAAGCTGAACTATATTTATTATATTAAAAGATATTTGTAGAATATAAATGAGATCATATACAAGACTCAGAAACTACTTATGATTGCCGACTATGAAACATAATTTTTACGAGCATGATTTTAGTAGTTTTAAACATGTTTCAGCCTGAATTAAATTTTAGCCTTATATCTGGAATGTTTTATAAGCTATTAGTAAGGTACAGACCTATAAAAAATAATTCAATTATGTGTCTTGGAACTGCTAAAGGTGAATTTTCTACCTACTGTGTGTTTTGTTACAATATTAACTTTTATTTATTTATTTACTTTAACTTACTACGTCGAATATATACAAATATTAGATGAAATACAAGACTAGACAAAGAATTTGGATACTTTCCCGGATATGAATCGCAATTACTGAAGTCTTTAAAAAAAAAAATAATAATAAAATGAGTTATACATTTTACAAAATGTTTACTAAGATATCTGATTTACCTTTATTAAATAGCGACACTATGTTGAAGTAATCTGGAAGTGCGGTAACGGGCTTCATAATCGATTTCTGGCGCATTTTTTATTTTCTTCTTTTTTTCTTTAATGTTATTTGTAACTACTTTACCCCACTCCTCCATCCCTGTAGCATAATTAACTCTTTCTATCCTGATTTTTTTCCAGCTTTGGGAAAAAAGATACTTTTACGGTAACAAAATTAAAAGTAGCTATTGAAATCACAGAAATTATGGTTTATTGAAATTTATTGAAAGTTTCGTTACGGAAACGTAACGAATGTAGTTATTTGCCTATTTTTCATATAACAATAGTCTAAGGAAATTTTTTTTAAATATTTGGAAATTTCCGTATTACAACCAGATTAAAAGAATATAAAAATTTAATAGCATTTTTTTTTATTCTATCATAAATTGCTAATTCGAAAACTGAGTCCCTAATTTAAATCTGAAGAGGGAAACATATCTTTCAATAAAAAGAAACGACAACGGTTTGCAAATATTTAATATAACTTTTATTATTATTATTAGTAGTAGTATTAATGCCGAAATATAAGTCAAGTCATAACAATAAATTTATCTACATAGGCTATTAATTGCTGGAATTAACAAAAAAATTAAAACAAAGCAATACTCAATAAAAGATATGTACTATTGATACGACGACAGAGCCAAAGGGATTAACTCTTCAAAATCATAAACTAATTTATCGTGGTTGAAGTTTATGAATGATTAATATTCCAAATAACAATATTTTTATACATCATGGATCCACACATAATTTTGACTTTTAAGTCTTTAAATAATAATTTTTAGTTTAATACATATTCTTGGTTTTTTTTAATTTCTAATATTAGAAAACATTTCATTGGTTGATTGTATAACAATATTAACGAGATAAATAAGTTTTGGAAGATATTGCGAGTCCAAATATACACTGTAAAAAAAATCTGTGAAGGTACTAAACATTTTCTAGGAAACTGGGATTCCAAGAACTTTTCATGTAACGATAAAAGGAAAAATTCATGTAATCGATTCTGAAACTTGAATTTTTGCTGTTACCGTTACAGGAAAAGTTCTTGGAATCCCAGTTTCCTAGAAAAGGTTTAGTACCTTTGCAGATTTTTTTTTACAGTGTACCACAATTTTTTTTACCGTCCAGTGTCCCTGATGCCGATTTTTAAGTGTGGAGAAGAGTGCATACAGCTATTTAAAAAGCAATTTGATGTAACTTTCTTTCCGAAACTGTACCGTTGATTTGAATAAATACTTAGCAAAAATTCACCTGCATGCATTTTTATGGTTGTTATAATTTTTTAAAATCTCTGTCCCTGGAATTCCTTGCCATTTTTTTCTCATGGAGAAATATGCTAGAAAAAGAATTGCTAAAATTCTTTGACAGGAAATTTACTGCAGAATTTAAATCAACATTTAAATATTAGTTTCAAATATTGTAACTTTATTGGTAGTCTTACATTCCCCATTGCTTATTCCTGCACTTTTTGAGGTAAATTATTATTTTTTAAACTTAATCCAAAGTAAATGACTGCTGCTAAAATTCAATAAACTTTGTGGCTATCGCTTACACTTAACATGATTTGCCTAAAAATAGGTAAATTTTTCTTACTATTCCTTCCTTAAGCTCCCTTTAAAACAATGTTATACAAAAATTTGGTACTAAAAATACTACATTTTATGACTTCTTATTTAGCTGCTCTATGAGTACTGTGCAAATTCATTATAAGTAAAAATTTAGAAGAAAATAAAAAGTTGCTGAGTTAAAATGACCAAGGGCCGGTAAGGAAAATTAAACATCAAATTTAACTTAAATCTCAGCTTTTTTTTTTTTTTTTTTTTTTTTTTTTTTTTTTTTTTTTTTATGTCGTTGCTGACTATTTTTTCTTTATTTAGAATCATTAAGGAATTTGTGTATAAGTTTAAAATTTTATTTTAATAAGTTTAATTTCAGCAGACTTTTAATATTGAAAGTTAAAATTTTGTGAGAGTACCTATAATATCCCTCGGGAATATCTATGAAAAAAATGTATTGACCGAAGTATGCAGGCAATTTTCACCTGAAAAGTTTCTATTAATTAATAGGTAGGCCCTGCTATTAAGTAATAGATACATTTATTTGTAAGGGGAGGTAGCCTAGAATGATCCTAATGGTGAAACGATCCACCTATGTTTTTTTCTAAACAGGTCGTGCTCTCTGCAAGTTAGCACATAAACTAGTTGTGCCAAGTACCGAAGAATTAATGCTGGTATTCAGTCGACCACAGTATTACGTGTCTGAATAGAACTCTTTGAAATTGGGTTTTTCAACATCTGTTATGAGATAAGCACTAACTTTCAAGTTTAATAGAATATACAGTCTTTCAAGTACAAAAATACGACTTGGTTTATTTAATATAAAATGTTTTTAGATGTGAATTACACTTGCTAAATTTGTCATGTTTCTCGGTGGCATCCAATTACAAGATCTAAAATGGGCGGCCATGTTGCAGAGTAAAATTATATATTATATAGTTAATTTTACTAGCATTTCTTTAACTGAAGAAAATCAGGTACCGGGTCAAAGCCATCATGGGAGCCAAATGTATGATTGCCCCAAATTTTCTTCTTTGAGTCCACGTATCATTTTATCATTTCCGAAGAAAATGGAATCAAGCACTTTGTCCGACTACTGATAGCTTTACTTTATTTTGTTTATTTGCATTAGAACGTTTCCCCAGGCTCTAGAGTCGAATGTTTTAGAAGACATAAAAGTCTACAAATATAAGGTAATAACGACACTTTATTTATGATTAAAGCATAATAAATACACTGTTATACTTCCAATACATTTATTGGGATTTGATTAATAATATAACACAGGATTTTAAGGATGCCTAATTTTACAGATATTAATTTAATTCGCATACGAAAAGGTTGCTCTACGAGCTCTCTACGCATACGAAAAGGTTGCTCTAATGCTCTTAAGAAAGGTTGCTCTTTCTTAAACTACTTAAGAAAGAACCCGCTCACCTCTTAGATATACTAGGAACGTCATCGTCGGGCGTCAGGCACATCCCCATACCGCTGCTCATATCCAAACCATCAACTTATTCTCTGTATCAGAGAGAGCACCAAAACCGCAGTTCTCAAAGACCGTTCTCTTCTATCCTCCTTTCTTTTTTATTTTACCTAGACACCGCATTTTACTAACTTCTCCCTGCCTGAAAATCCCTCCTAAAAATCTTATCCTCCTATAAAATTTCTCTCTCTTGCATATCATTATAATTTTTCAAGTAACGCGCAACTTCATATGCAGGTGGTCTGAAGACAAATCTTAGTAAACAGCTAAAACCCCTTTTACGATGTAATGTGAGAATCGTGTTACCGAATGCGACATTTTTTTAGCTAACATGTTAATCCCACTACTAAATTTGCAGACATTCAAATACCACAGTGGACATATTTATTACTTTGAACTCCCATATGCGCGAAGATTCTTACTCTTGTTTACAGGAAATTCAATCTTTTCCAGTCTAACTTATAAACAATCTTGACAAATTTATTGGCTAACTGACTGTTTAGCCAGAATTCACTAACCCCTTACCAAACACCCCGTTTCACAAAAGTCGTTAAATCGTGGAAATTCTATCCTTTTGACGAATTCCCGCATGCACGTGCACCTCAAACTATCTTGTGTGGTCTACATCCTGCATTCTTATATAATATGTTTTTTATTTTTTTACTGTACTGTACTACTACAGCGAGCCGCGAAAATGTGTCGGGTTTATCCCGACAACTTCAAGGAATAAAAAAAAATCGATGGGAAGTCCCATTTTAACGAACAATCATAAAAATCAACTGAGCTTGGAAAAGAAAAATAACTAGTAAAAAGAGAAAATAGCTTATTTTATTTCAGTGTGTATTGTCATAATTACTTTTATATTCGATATTTTGCCGATAAAAAATACAATTTACAATTGTTTTTAAAAGAAGGATCTTTTTGCCCTTTAGTGAGGGTAAAATGATCCTTGGGACACTTTTTCAAAATCTACTTTTTTCGTTACTCAATTTAAGTTTAAAATATTAAAATATCTTTATAATGCAAAATATACTGTAGAACATACTAGCATAGCGCAAAACTTTTATTTAATCGGTTATATTATTTTACACAAGTTTTCCCCGTAAGGGAATCATTTTAGACCACCTACCCCTACTTACAAAAAAGTTGATTTTTTCTATTTTTATGGATAATGCCCTTCATTAATTAATTAATTTATATTAACAATCAAGCAACGATTTTTTACAGTAAAAAAAAGGAAAGCATATAATAGACTTAACAACAAAAATTTTATTTTTGGAAGAAGAAAAATCCCTTTGTTTTTTCATAGAAATAGTTTATTCTCAGAAAAAAGTCTGTTTAAGAGATAATTTCAAATAAAAACTATAAAAAAGTAAAACATAATTACTAATTCATTAAAGATGTATTTTTCAGAGATAAAAAAGAAGTAATACAAAAACTAAAAAATATAAACGTATTAAAATTTCAAAACAATGCAATCACATTGTTTTCCAATAAGAAATTATCACAAAATAATAATTTCAATATCATAAACTTGCCTGCTAGTTTCGTGCTTTTCTAATTCTAAAATTTGCGACATTGTGTACATAAAATGATTTATTTACAAAGCTTCTACTTTTTTAAATTTTAAAATTGCTTTAATTGTTTACATAGTCTTTAATTTAAAAGATCCAGTTTCGTTTACAATGTATATCAATAAATGAAATTTGTAAAGTCAGTTACAAAGTTAAACAATGTTTGAAAGCTCTTATGATAACAACTTTTCTATAAGATCTCTTCTCATCACTGAGTTCATAAACACATTATAATTTTCAAAACATGATAAAATGTAAGAATAATTTTTTTTTCTTGCAATAAAGAAGATTTGTTTGAAAATTTATAATAGGAAACATTGTTTATTTTATAAAAATGCAGATTTTTTCTTATTTGTATGCCATTAAATACAAGTAAAAAAGGTAAAAAGGAAGAAAATATGCTGCTATACAGGATAATGTATGCTCAAAAGAAAATAAAAAAAAAGAATGCAAAAAAGGATGCGTTTTAATACCAAATCAGTGTAGTTTTTAAGTTTACATTATAAAATGGAATTTTAAAAGATAAAAAGTACCACATTTTGGAGTTTTTTATTATTTTACTCCATATATTGGTTCAAAATTGAACGGAGATTTTTAAAAGTTTAATGATTTCACTTCCAAGATATTATTCTCATCAATAGAGTTACTCTCTCACGCTTCATTATGGAGTGAGACAATTAATTCCTTCATAGAGTGAAAAATTTCACTCTTTAAGCAGCGTATTTTAACAAAAGTCACTCCAAAAAGAGTGAAAATGCGTGTCATTTTTTCAAAGAGTGAGCTTTTCATTCTTTCCTATTTTAGAGTGTGTGTATTTGAGCAATACAGCTGTTATTAAACCAAATCTGTATTTCATAAAAGAAAAAAGAAATGAAAAAGTCGTCCAAAATCGGTTCTATTAATTAACAATGTATAATAAATAATAATATAAGAAATGTGTAAATAAAAATATATAAAACATTAGTATGGCAAATGGAATGAAATTCCGTATGATCACTGCTGGAAAATTATAAGAGTCAAACAAAGAAAATTACATGAGATAAAATCAACAACAGAGAGCTTTTGTTGATTGAACATTTGATTTTTTTATTTAAGTATTTTAAGGTACATTTTTGGCATAACAATAAAGACACACTTTATGTTGTATTTTTTCAAGTACAGGTGATGTGAAATCGAATTCAAGCAACAAGTGAAGTGAAAGTTGAACTATTTCTGTCATGTGTATCATGATGCTAATGAGAACGCGACTTTTTCCAGACTTGAGAAATTTTGCAGCAGTCTTAAAGATAAGAGCTTGTCTATTTCGCAGCAACTGTGTTAGCAGCCGAGGTTTTAGCACCTTCTTGTCGTAAAATACAGTGATCTGTACTTTATGATGTAATTTTTCAAGCACGAATGCTGTGAAATCGATTTCAAGCACCGACGCCGTGAAAACAAATTGAAGCAACAAGTAAAGTAAAAATCGAATTATTTCTGCCACGTGTACCACACTGCAAATAAAAGCTCGACTTTGTCCAGCCTTGAAAAAATTTTACAGCACTCTAAGACAACAGCTTGCCAATTTTACAGAAACTATTTTAGCATCCCAGGTGCCAGGACCTATAGCGTCTAAAATATATAGTGTGGAAATCGACTACCTCAGTAATACTTAAAAATGCGCTAAAGTATTGTATCACTTAAATGTGAAATGATGCTGATGAAATCTTAAGAGAGCAGCGACATATACAGGACATTTTCTAAATCTGCAAAACTACTGCTTGTCTAGACAATGAAATACGAAAATACCGCAGATGTCGCTGAGATACACTTTGGATTTCAGTAGCATCGTTGCACATTTAAAAGATAAAAAATTTTAACACTGTTTGAATAGCAGATTTCCACACTGTGTATTTTAGACGCTGTACCTGCACCTTTTGTTGCAAAACAGTGATCTGTACTTTAAGTTGTAATTTTTCAAGCATCAATGCTGTGAAATCAACTTCAATCACCGATGTTGTGAAAACGAATTCAAGGAACAAGTGAAGTAAGACTGAATTATTTCTATCACGTGCACCATGCTGCTAATAGCTGAACGCGACTTTCCCAGATTTGTGATATTTTAGTGCTCTGAGACACAGTTGTTGTAAATTTTGTGAGCACCTTTTGTTGTGAAAAATATATGTATATAGAAATGCATTTGAACAGTGTGTAGAATTAAATAATGTGAGCCTCTAAATCATGTTTTGTATGCACAGAAGCATATTCGCTTCATTATAATAAACGACACATTCGATTTCTTATGCAAAGGTTTTTAGAAAATAAAGTGTTACAAAGAATTCTTTCATTTGGTTTTAATAAACTTTTAAGAGTTTTCAAACAACAGCAGTCTTTGTAATATGTTATAAACCATCACGTGCAAATGATGGTTTGCAAGCATAGAAACAAATTTATATGAATCCTACTACAAATTTATTGGCACATAATGTTTTCGGAAATTTGATTTTGTACAATGTATGTATGAAAGAAATTTTTCAGCTCCAATACTGCACGACATATGCAATTACAGTTTTTTTTCTGTGCTTTATTTGAAGAACTCTCTAAAATTAGCCTTGCGTGACATTGTCGTGCGAATGAATCAAAAGCGAGGAAAAATTGCCTCTCTCTCTAGAAAAAAAGAAAAAATCTTCCAGATAATGTATGTAACATAATCATTCTAAATAACAGGTTACATAATTTTCCGAGCAAAAGTTTTCTTTTTCGTTTTTCTAATAAAATATCCATGAAAGAACATTTTTTAGAAGAATAAAAGTAAAACTTTCTCAAAGACAGTTGAGTGGTCATGGCACACCAAGTTTAACAAAAAAGCCATTTATTATGTCATTCAGAAATTTGAATGCGAGTACAGACATACTAAGGTGACCGATCCTGCCAGTAGTTGATATTCTTCCAGTAAGTTTATCAAATTTTTGAAATATTGCGTCATATTAGGCGGAAATGAGTTTTATACTTAGATCTAGACATAATATTTTCTTTGAATATGAGATCGCCTGCTATTACATGCCAGCTGTCTGCAGCGAAAGAAGCAACTTTATTTAGGAAATTTATTTATTAGGATGTATAAACTTTTAGCTTGTGGTTAATTAGAAACAATTATGGTTAATAATCCACTTCCATCTGTCTTATTTCTACTATTTTTATAAAAATTATTATTAACCAAGGGTGGTGTTATAAATATTAATTTGTAGATTCTCAATTGATTTCTTTTATTTGGTAAATCATTGGGAAAATGACAATTAAAAAAGCTTTTCATTTATAATTTTGTCACCATTTAAATTTAACGAATTTTAATTTTGTCCATTATAGGATATTCATTAACGATTGTAACAACTCTATTAGCTTAACTTCTATAACTTAAAAGGAAGTAAGTAGAATAAGAACTCCGTAGCACTGACTTTATAGATAATGTGCATGTGACGTCGCGCACCCGAAAAAGTATGTACTTCTCAACTTGTGATTGGCAAAAATAATAATTCTTTCAGAGTTAGTTATTTATAACGTATTATTTCCTGCGTATAATACACTATCTACCAATAAGTATTTGGAAACTTTCAATTTTTGACATTTTGTCAAATATTTAAAAATATACTGGTCGGATTCTTCTGAAACTTCAGGATTATGAACACTATGTCTAACCTCATACACTATCTACCAAAAAGTATTTGTACACTTTCAGTTTTTGACATTTTGTCAAATATTTAAAAATATACTGGTCGGATTCTTCTGGAACTTCAGAAATATAAAGATTATGTTTCACTTTATATTTATTTACATTCATTTGTTAAGCGGGTAATTAGGGGGCCGGCAAAAAAACAAAGAATAATAGAAATATTTGGGATCGCCCTGTACATGAAAATGCACGAAACGACTTATCGCTTTAGAATACAAATATATGAATACAGTAGAATATGTACACTAATTTTTGTGAGAATAGCATGTATATTTATGGCGATAGAGCGATTTTTTTGAAAAATTCAAAAAATTCTGGTATGTTTTTTGTTTATATCATGCTGGGTTTTTGACCAAATTTAACGCAAATTTCAGAAAAATTGGCAAAATGCAGTAGAAAAAATGTAGCGCAATTGGAATATAAATATATTAAATATTTTATGAAATATGAGTAGTTGTATAAAATAATTTTTATCTGCGCATGCGCGAACTAGAAAAACATTTTTTTACATCATTTAATAGTCAATTCTATGGAGTGACTTATAAAAAAAAAACCAATCAAATATCGTGTAAATTCAAAAAGATATCATTATTTTAGTGAGATGTTTTTACTCTGCTCTCTAAAAACGGCTGAATCTTAAGGGATTCTCCACAAATTGACATTTTTTAATAACTGACTTTAAAAAAAAACTAGTATTGAATTAATACAATATCTAATACAATATTGCTGCTAATAAGTACTTGACAATTGTGATAGAAAAGAAAAAGAGCTTTATTCGCATTCAGGGCCAAAACTAAGAGAGGGGGGGGGGGTGAGAAGGGCATGTGCTCCGGGAGCTAGGATGAAAGTGTTCCAAATGTATCTTTCGTTTGGCGATTTTTTTCATGGCTATGTTTAACATAATATTGTTAAAATTATTATATCTGGGCTATGCTAAAGCATAAAAAAATCTAATGATGATGGCTTAAGGTCCTTGCCCCTACCCGTGAAGATGCTCACGAGCTAATGCTATTCCTATGGGGATGCATTTTTCTAACTCTTTTGCATTTGGACATTTTTAAATAATATGTTTTGCATTGGATAGCGGAAGTCCTTTTCAAGATCGCTCCGTGATTACTTTTTCAATTTTGGCGTAGATATTGTTATAATGTTTCTTTCACTTCCAAAAGCGGTTCTGAAAGTGAAACTAACTTTATAAAAAATATCTATGACTCAAATCGAAAAAGTAGTCAAGGAGCGATTTTGAGAGGGACTTCCGCTATCCAATGCAAAAAAAAAAAAAAAAAAAAAAAAAAAAAAAAAAAAAAAAAATTCAAAATGCGAAAGAGTTATTAGAAAAATGCCTCCCCACAGGAATAGCATTAGCTCAGCAGTGTCTTCGCGGGCAGGGACAAAAGCCTTAAAGATCCTGTTGAAAGTAGAATTTTTTTTATTCTGTTTAAAGTATCAAATTGGAGTATTTTAATAAAGCAGAATACGTTATTTTATATTACATATTTTAAGTTTTAAAATAAGTCGGCTATTAATAAATTGGAGAAATTTTCTTTGTAAATATGCTTTGCGAAGGAGGGGGAAAGGAGTACCTTCAAAATCCATGTTTGCCTCGGGAAAAAAAGACTGGTTTTGGCCCTGTTCACATTTAATAATTTGTAGATCCTCCTCGAGAGGCAATTACAGCTGCGACTCTCCTGGGCATGCTCTCAACTAGTCCTTGTATTACATTTAATGGTATTTTATTCCACTCTGTTTGCACAAGGCAGGTAAGCTCTTTTACTGATTTGTGCGTGTGTCACCCGCCTTAATTCGACGATCCAACTCGTCCCAGAGGTTCTCTATTGGGTTCAGGTCTGGGCTCTGGGCAGGCTACTCGAGTCGATGCACTCCATTATCAGCATACCAATTCATGCTGGACCTCGCTACATGGCAGCTTGCGTTGTCATCCTGGAAATAACATGGGTCCAATCCATAGTATTGCCACAACGTAGGAAGTACACTGTTGTCCAGTATATTACAGTAGGCATCGGCATTGAGCTTACCATAAATTGGGACCAAGGTCCTAGTCCGAACCAGGAAAAACAACCCCAGAACATAATTCCCCCTCCGCCAAATTTAACTGTGGGCACAATACATTCTGGTAGGAGGCGTTCTCCAGGCAGACGCCAGACCCAGACCCTATCATCAGAACGGTAGATGGTGAACCTTGATTCATCACTCCAGAGAACCTGTTTCCATTGCTGTACAGTCCATTGCTGGCGTGTTTTGCACCAACTTAACCGAGCTGCGCGGTTGGACTTGGTGATTAAAGGCTTATGGGCGGCAGCACGGCCATAACAATTAAGCAGATGAGCTTCCTTACGGATGGTATTCATGGAAACAACACATCCTGAAGCTTGTTGAAATTCTTCGCGTATGTGTAACATTGGTTGGTTGCGGTTCTTCCGAATTTCTCTAGACAGAACCCGCCGGTTTCCATCTCCCAGTTTCGTCGGTCTGCCTACTCTGGCCACATTCTGACAATCACCATTCATCTTCCATTTTCTAATCACATAAGCCACAGTCGTTTTGGGGTAATTAAGCTCGCTAGATATGTCAATTAAAGATCGGCCATTTCGGTGGTACCCGATGATCACACCTTTCTCAAAATCAGACAGCTCTGTTCTTCTTGGCATCATGCATGCGATTGATGTCAGTGTTGTTTTCGACACCACATTTAACAGTAGAGAACTTGACGTATTTCAGGATCGCAGATATCGGCATTTGCATAAGAGCCATTATCAATTATGTATCAATGGGTAGATTTGACACAAATGCTTCGATTTTTTATAATTATTTTTATCCTGAAATAGGTTCGTTCTGGTAATTATCTAAGAAAAGAAGTAAATCACCAGTAAAAAACGTAAATGGAGATTTGGCAATTTTCGTAAAATCTGACGTCATTCAACTGCTTTCAGAGACCAATTGAAAATCAGTTCACTCCTATCCACAAAAACTTTCGGAATTTCTACGAAATTCGATCGAATTTTTTTATGGGTAGCTCCATAGAGTTGAATATTAAATTATGTAAAATGATAAATTTTATCGTTCACGCATACGCTGATTAAAAAATATTTCATACAAATACTCATATTTTTGAAAACTTTTAATATATTTATATTTCAATAGCACCTTATTCTTTCTACTACATTTTGCGAATTTTTCTGAATGTGGCTTTATATTTGGTTGAAAATATTGCATGACATAGAACATTTTAGAAAATATTTAATATATTTATATTTCAATGAATTTTGGTAACTCCCCCCCCCCTCCCTTTTCTTCTTTGCAAAACATCTGCAAAAGTATTTGCAAAGAAAATTTTTCTAATTTATTAATAGCCGACTTATTTTAAAACTTAAAATATGTAATATTGATTAAAGTAGTCTGCTTTGTTTTAAAAAAATGATACCTTAAAATCGTGAAACCGAATCAAAACGAAAAAAAAATCTGCTTTATGCGGGATCTTTATGCCATCATCATTAGATTCTTCTATGCTTTGGTATAGGAGAAATGCTTTGAATGGGACGATTTTGACAATATCATGCTAACCATAGACATGGAAAAAATCGCCAAACAAAATGTACATTTGGGACACTTTCATCCTAGCGCCCGGGGCACATGCCCTTTTCCCCCAACCCTCTCTTAATTTTGGCCCTGAATGTGAATAAAGCTCTTTTTCTTTTCTATCACAATTGTCAAGTACTTATTAGCAGCAATATTGTATTAGATATTGTATTAATTCAATACTAGTTTTTTTTTAAAGTCAGTTATTAAAAAATGTCAATTTGTGGAGAATCCCTTAAGATTCAGCCGTTTTTAGAGAGCAGAGTAAAAACATCTCACTAAAATAATGATATCTTTTTGAATTTTCACGATATTTGATTGGATTTTTTTTATAAGTCACTCCATAGAATTGACTATTAAATGATGTAAAAAAAAATATTTTTCTAGTTCGCGCATGCGCAGATAAAAATTATTTTATACAACTACTCATATTTCATAAAATATTTAATATATTTATATTCCAATTGCGCTACATTTTTTCTACTGCATTTTGACAATTTTTCTGAAATTTGCGTTAAATTTGGTCAAAAACCCAGCATGATATAAACAAAAAACATACCAGAATTTTTTGAATTTTTCAAAAAAATCGCTCTATCGCCATAAATATACATGCTATTCTCACAAAAATTAGTGTACATATTCTACTGTATTCATATATTTGTATTCTAAAGCGATAAGTCGTTTCGTGCATTTTCATGTACAGAGCGATCCCAAATATTTCTATTATTCTTTGTTTTTTTGCCGGCCCCCTAATTACCCGCTTAACAAATGAATGTAAATAAATATAAAGTGAAACATAATCTTTATATTTCTGAAGTTCCAGAAGAATCCGACCAGTATATTTTTAAATATTTGACAAAATGTCAAAAACTGAAAGTGTACAAATACTTTTTGGTAGATAGTGTATTTATCAACATCCATTTGATAAGCAGGGCAATTAGGGGGCCGACAAAAAATTAAAGAATAACAGAAATATTTGGGATTACCCTCTACATGAAACTGCAAGAAACGATTTATCGCTGCAGAATACAAATATGTGGATACTGCATAACATGTACACTGATTTTTGTAAGAATAGCATGTATATTAATGGAGAAAGAGTGATTTGTTTTAAAAAATTCAAAAATTCTGGTATGTTTTTTGTTTATATCATGCAGGGTTGACCAAAATTAACGCAAATTTCAGAAATATTGGCAAAATCTATTAGAAAAAATATAGCGCATTTGGAATATAAATATATTAAATATTTTATGAAATATGAGTAGTTTTATAAAATAATTTTTATCTGCGCATGCGCGAATGGTAAAAACGATTCTTTTACATCATTTAATAGCCAATTCCATGGAGTAACATATAAAAAAATCCAATCAAATATCGTGAAAATTCAAAAAGCTATCATTATTATAAAGTAAGCATCATTATTTCATAGTATAAGTAAGTATCATTATTATAAGTAAAAGGAAAAGAGCTTTTATTCTTTTCTATCACAGATGTCAAGATACTTATTAACAGAAATATTGTATTAAATATTGTATACATTAAATACTAATTTTTTCCTAAAAGTCAGTTAATAAAAAATGTCAATTTGTGGAGAATCCCTTATCATTCAGCCGTTTTTAGAGAGCAATGTAAAAACAGCTTACTTATAATAATGATATCTTTTTGAATTTTCACGATATTTGATTGAATTTTTTTTATAAGTTACTCCATGGAATTGTCTATTAAATGATATAAAAGAATCGTTTTTATCGTTCGCGCATGCGCAGATAAACATTATTTCATAAAACTACTCATATTTCATAAAATATTTAATATATTTATATTCTAATGGTGCTATATTTTTTCTAATAGATTTTGCCAATATTTCTGAAATGTTAAAGAGTTATTTCTGAGTTGTGTTAAATTTGGTTAAAATCCCTGCATGATATAAACAAAAAACATACCAGAATTTTTGAATAAAAAAAAAAACACTCTTTCTTCATGAATATACATGCTGTTCTTACAAAAATCAGTGTACATGTTGTGCAGTATCCACATATTTGTATTCTGCAGCGATAAATCGTTTCTTGCATTTTCATGTACAAGGTGATGCCAAATATTTCTGTTATTCTTTAATTTTTTGTTGCCCCCCTAATTGCCCTGCTTATCAAATGAATGTTGATAAATATGAGGTCAGACATAATCTTCATAATCCTGAAGTTTCAGTAGAATCCGACAAGTATATTTTTAAATATTTGACAAAATTTCAAAATTTGAAAGTTTTGAAAATTTATTATATCGACGTGAAAATTACATTTAGTTTAGAATTTTCTAATGCAGTTTAATTCGAATTTTTGCCAACCGCAAGTTGAGCTGAACGAAAAATGCCTGTTTGTTTACAAACATGCACATTATCTATTTGATCAACTACAGTGGGCCTCCATGGCCGATTGGTTAAGACGCCGTTCTGCTATGCTGGAGGTTGTGGGTTCAATTTCCACTGGTTCCATTGCACACACACTTTGTGTGGAGCTCCTGGTTGTATTTCTCTTGTGATGTAAATTTCCTTGTGCTATCTCGCCCTTGTATATTGACGATGCCTTATAAGCAAACTTTCATGTCGAGCACACAAGTCAGATGTATGTTGTTCAAATAAATAAATAAATAATCAACTACAGTCTGGATCACCAAGTGTACACAAACAGCTAGTTAGCCGAAAAATTGAGAATTCCACACAAAAGTAGACTGTTTGGAATCCTTACACGCAGGACTTGATTATCACAGAGACACATGCTGCGTGTGCTCGGTTCTCGAGTTACAGCAGATGCCAAAATACATTTTATGTTGTCCCTGCAAAATACAAATAAAAGGAAATTTTTGTTTACAATTGACATCAAAATAGTATTTCACATATTTTTTCATGATGGAACTATCTCAATGTTTACAAGCAAGTTTGAAAAAAAAATTAAATATAAAAGCCAAAAATAATGTATAGTAAATCAAACTTGCTTGTGTCAATGACTTCAATTAGAGCAATTACAGTTAGTGGCATAAAAACAGAATAAAGATTTTTTTAACATAAAACATTGATGTAAAATTTTAACTGGCATAAGGATGGGTGTTATTTTTGTTATGTATTAATTTTGTAGTCCAAGATGATTTTGGGAAAGGGGTTCTCAAATACTGTGTGTGCCCCAAGTCTGATATGGAGTTGATTGTACTCTACTGACGCGCAATTTAAAATATTAATATTTTTTCCAATAAACAAATATATTAGCTAGATTTATATGAGAGAACATTAAAATTTATAAATCAAACTACAGTTTCGAAATTTATAAAATATTTTTAATTAGCGAATAAACGTATTTTAAATTATCCTTCCATATTGAATTGAATTTAAGTAAAATTAAAAAAAGTAAAAAAAAAGTTTTTTTTCCTGTTTATCTGAGTTTTTTTCAGCTTTTCGTTAAATGTAAATGTGATTACAGCACTTCATTTGAATAAGGAACATAAAAATAAATCCAAACATAAAATTTTTAATTTTAAAAATTTTATAATATGAATTATGAAATTAATATTCGAAGGAAATGTGAATTGAAACCTACATTTTTTTGATAAATTTACATTTAGAATGTCTTGCTTTATGCAAATTCTCATTTTCAAATTTTTTTCCAATTAGTTTTCGAATTATGAGTAAAAAACATCAACATGATGGTTCATCGTCCGTCTATGATTTCCAGAAAAAAATAATTTAAAAAAATGTATTTTACTCATTTTATTTAAACATTTATATCGACAATCGTCAAAACATATTAAGCCTATGAATTGTTTATGCTGGCAAAGTAAAATTGCATTGATAGAAGTAATATAGTCATTTTGTAGCATTTCAACAGCCGAGTACCACACTTTAATTTAGATGTAGCCCTTAAAATACGCTCATTTTTAAATAATTAATTTCTCAATTATACAAATAACATGAGAATTTAGATTCAGGCTAATTGAATGGTGTAAAATCTATTTATGGTGTCAAACTTTGGTAATGCTATTGAGAAAAAGACTTTTGAATTCTCTTTGATATATAGTTAGTCCCCTGAGCAAATTTTATGTATATCATTTAAAAATAGGCTTTCCTTCCACTCTTTTGATAGCAGTTATTTTCTTCTACAATAGTTTGTTGGAGAGATGTTTACTTTTTTCCACGACAATACAATGATTTAATGTGCTTACCATGCATAGAGACCTTTGGAAGGGTTTAAATTGATTGCATGGTTTTTTATATGTCAATACTCACACAATTAGACGAAAGTGTAAGATTATTCATGACAAAAACTAATTTTTTATGCAATTTATTTTTTGTAAAAGAGCCCTAAAAAGGAAATCACATTGGATTAACTTACTATTGATAAAATTTGCACGAAACCAAAAGAAAAGTTCTTTCAACAAATAGAAGTAAGAAAAAAAGAAAAGCATTCATCTGAAAATTGTGGTATATTTAATGTACTCATTATCGTTTCTATCATATTTTCTCCTAAATGCAGTTTTCTCTTTAACCAGCTATCTAATTATAAATATAATGCATGTAAAGAAATCACGATAAGAAATCTTTGCAACTAAAAAGTACGAGTAGCTGTTAACTACGCCCATAATCCTAAGCTACAGTAAAAAGAAACGTTAATTTTAGCCTGATATTATTTTAATTAAGTATACTTTAAAACTCAGCATATTATATGCATCCCCCCCCCCCCAATGTCACATGTCGAAGGAATCTAAAAGGTCTTAAATATGTTGGTTGAAAGTTAGATTAGTGAGTTTATCTCAAACTATTAATTCTTTGTAACTTTATTCTAAATATGAGAAGAGAGTGATGTAATCGGAAGGGAGAAACGGTTATAAATCTGAAACTATTCGAAAAGGCATATTTCATTAGATTTAATTAATCAAGTTTTCTCTTAGTAAAATTTCTAAAAATTGTTTGAGTAGCAAAACTTGACCAAAATCATACAGATTTTTAGCGGATTATTAATTAAAGAACATTGTATTCCAGTGGCGTAGCTAAGGGGGGGGGCAAGGGGGGCGTCCGCCCCGGGCGCCGAGGCCTAGGGGCACCAAATTGAGAGAAATTGTTATATATCTATATTGGGGTGGGGGCGCAAAATTTCTTGCTGGCCCCGGGCGCCAAAAAACATGACAGTAGGTGGCTACGCCACTGTTGTATTCATTTCCCAGTTATACTTTGATACACATGGCTTTTATGAATACAAGTTCTTCTAAACAGGGGCTGGCTAAAGAAGGTGCATGCTTGGTAAGTGGATGGAACTCAGTAACTGAGGATCTCCATCATGGGAGTAATCAGGATTTTCGTTAAAATAGTGCAAAATGGTTAAAATTGTTCAAAAGTTCACCCAAAATCTTTTTGACCTAAAACATTTCGAAGGTCAACCAGTCCTCTTCATCCCCCTCCCAGTTTCCTGTACCCCATGCACATCTTCTCCCCTGCAAATAAATAAATAAACAAAATGACCTATATCATCAATAAACTAATGAATTAAAGTTTACTATAAAAATTTAGTAACATTCTTTCCAAGGGAAAATTATTATTGATGTTTTTCCCTTAGCGAGCAATGTTGAAACCATTTGGCAGCCAGTTAGGGAGTTTCTTTTTTAGATATCTTTTTACATACATACGTACATAAGCAAAGAGAAAGTTAGCAAATAAATAACTCCATCAATCAATCCGTAATTTTTTCAACTAGTTTCTTACTTGCTTTCCAATTAGTATTTTCCTTATAGTTGTGATGCCCTGCATACATATGTGAATAGTACTTATAAAATTTTACAAAAAAATCTGAAGTTTAGTACTAATCACTTAAACATAATTCACAAACAATGTGCCTACTATCACTGATACAGTATCTACTATCTATCCATATCTATTCATAGTAATCAGGATTTTCATTAAAATGTGTAAAATGATAGATAGTAGACTCTATTTATAGATAGTAGGCAACCCTCAGAATAATTCTTGTCCTGGAGCCCTATGTAGTCTAAGTCGAGTCCTGCTTTTACTTCAGCATGTCATTTTAACGTTAGAATATTACATAAACAGAATTTCAAGCATAATGCGTCTTCAGAAAATGCGGTAAGGACTTATTTTACACAATAAAATAATCACGATTAACATCTGTAATCGTACACACTTCTGTTCAACCGACTAAAGAAGTGAAATATCACCTTTTTATTAATTATTTGAAGTAAAAATGCATCACACTTAACCCGTTATTCTTCGAAGGTACTTTAGTCCTTTCGGGTCTGTTGTACTATGAATAGTGCATGTCTTTTAATTGAGTATTATTTTGTTTTTCCTCCCCTTCCTTTCTCCTTCCTCTAATCGCACGGACTGGAGCATTTTAAAGTTGCGTTTAAACTCTGTGCCCTTACGGACACGTGCTAGTTTAGCTGATGACGATCTGTTATTGTAGTAGCTCGAAACGCGTCCTACTTTATTTTCATTTTATGGTGATTTTTACAAAGTGTTTTACTTGATTTATTAATTGTCACCAGTGTTCACGGTGTTTTTTTCACTGTTTAAACACGTTTTGTCATTATTCAACGCTTTACCAGGAAATATATTTTTTCTTCACCCGTTTGTGATTTATTCACAAAAGGTTGGGGAGATTAAACAATGCAAAGGAGATAAAAACTAAAAAGAGTAGATAGACTTGAAGAAAACTTTTTCCTCTTGCAGAATTCTCATCAGGTTCATTCTAAAACTATTAAAGATAAAAACACCGCGTGACCCCCCCCCCCAAAAAAAAAGACGCCGATGCTGAAAATAGGATACCTATTCTTCTCCATATTTCTATGGTTTATTCACAAAAGGATGGGGAGATTAAACAATCGGTAAGCAGATAAGATTAGATCGACTTGAATAAAAGTTATCCTTCTGCAGGATATTCGATCATTTTCTTCTAAAGCTATTAAAGATGAAAAACACCACGTGACTACAAAAGGCGCCTATACACTATATAACAAAAATGATACGTCCAAACAGACGTATCATTAAACTCTCGGTGTCTTTCTTGTGGTTATGCGGTGCCTTTCATCTTTAATAGCTTTAGAAAGAACAGACGGACATCTGGCAGCTTTCTTTCAATTTAAACTTTGCCTTTTGCCATAGATCAATGTCACGAGTTTTTGTTAAAAACCACAAGTATTTTTGAAAAAGAAAAATCAAGTCAACATTTTTCTTGCTTTAAATTGAGAGGAATAATTTTTCCTTTCTAAATGGAACCTTAAAGTCACGAATTTTTCTCTTTAATTAACTAGCACTAAAAGGGAAATTCTTGCTATAATATAGATTAAGTATCAAATATTATTTTCTTAAGAAATAATAGAAAATATGCATTTTGTATAGATTGATGCATTTTTTATGTGGTAAGAGTACTTTAACCATTTATCTACTGCAATTTTTTTTTCACTTACTACAACGGAAATTAAAGAATTTACATAAAAATAAAATTTTCACCCGTGACAAATTTAATTCTTTAAAGGTAATTAATTAAAGGGGCACTTTAAAGTACCATCAGTGCACTATGCCAAAAATATTCTCGTAACACAAAACGAGCATGATATTTCAAATAAAACTCCAACTCTTGAGAAGACACCTGGAAGTTAGCAACAAAGAAAAATGTTCAATTGACATTGTTTTACTTTACACATGAAAAATTAATCAAAATTGAAATTTGAAAATGATTGAATATTTAGATCAATTTTATTAATTGTATTTTAATTTAAACTTAAAAATCTTTTAAATTAATTTAAAACCCTTTTTTCTTTTTATGTTTCGTTCTTTTTAGCAGTCTTTTAGTTATGCGACATGCTTATATATCAGGGACATGTTTTCTCGTATCTTCACATATGTAATATATGAATTTACATGTGTAATTTCTAACATAAAGAAAGAGCTGATGCCACTATTTTTTCGATTTCTTATAAAAATTAAAAATGTAGCAGAAAAGAAATATTAGGAAAAGCATTATTACACTACAATTTAGTAATTGCATTATAAATCAGATAAAAACGATGGATAATTGTGCAGGGGAAAAATAAACAAGAAGTTTTTCTCCACTTTCCAGTGTGCTGGCGGTATACTTGTAAGCATCGCTGAGTAATTCAACTGTTAAATTAAATACATATACCGTTCACTCAAAGTATAGCAAGACAAATTATATTCTAAGATCTCAATAAACTCATTAAAAAAATCAACACTTGTCTTATGTCCTTTATTTTGTTTGCAGCAATAACAAGTTGATAATTGCAAGTAAAGCATAGCAAATGTGGTGCGTTCGTACTATAAGGAAGTTTTTAAAACATTGAGATCTTTGCGCCATAGTATACAGTACTTCAGGTGCAGTATAGAAGCCAAAATCTTTTGTGTATCCTTGTAAATACTATCTGCTTCAAATTATACAGGAAGTAACTTTTAATAAACCTCAGCAACGAATATCAATTTTGTAAAATGTAAAATACTTTAATAGAGGGATGTAGTAGAGGGTATACGGGGGTATATGCCGTCTACCTTCTGGAATTTTTAAAGGAACACAGGATACCCTCTGTTTCTCAAGAAAGCTATAGTATACACACTCTAGGGTATACTGCCTGCCTTCAACGTATACCCTCTGCTCAGAACGTATATCCTCTGTTATTTTTACGACTACACCCCTGGTTTAATATTATTAAAACGCGCCATAAGCAATGTTGCCCCCTATAATATTATGTAATGGAATACTTTTGTGTGGCTCTGTAAATTAATAATAAATATTCTTTACGCCACAGATTGTACAAAATGTATTATTTAGCACAGAATCAATAGATACACATCAATTTCATTATGCTCGAAAGAGTTTAACATCATTAAAATGCACTTGAAACTACTTTTGCCAGTATTGACCGTAATGCAACGGAATACTTTTAACTGTCCGTGTAATCAAATTATACATCCGATTTTCATAAAATTTTAAAAGACTCGACAAAATTGTGCAACAATTATATATTTTAAATTTCAAACTATTCTGTTGGATAGTTTTGGCTCTGTTATATGCGGGCAGACACACGAACGGACAGACTGGACGACGACTATTCGTGCAACGAATTTACATATTTACGAACCCACCTAAAAAGACAAACGTGACAATCTGTTCATAATGTCGGCATAAAACACATCAACTGTTTCGAAGATAGCTCCCTTCCTCGCTAAAATAACGAACTTAGAATTACTACTAAAATGTATCTTAAAAAAGTAGTGTTAAAAGTGTGTTTTTTCAAAGTGTCATTAGTATATTAATAATATTCGCTATGAAATAAAAATTTAAAGGCGAGTGGTACTTATAAATGCTGTCAGTGGACGAAGGGTTAAATATTTTAATTAAAAAAAACGTATAGGTAAATAAGACAATAACATATCTTTTAAATGATAATAACTGAAGGAAAAAGTTTTTAGCTATGCGCATTTCAGAGTTATGCGAGAATGCACATAATGCATGGATAATTTTATACCTTATATATTTTCTCCTAAGTGATTTTTTTAACTGTAAAATGCTATCTAATTATAAATTAGCATAATGCCTCTTAAGAAAACACGGTAAGAAAGCTTTTATGAAATAAATTAACAATGAACAACGCCCATAATCACAAACGGCTGGTTCTAGCTATTCCAAACTGAAATATTAATTACTTCTGACATAATTAACTGTAGTCTAGAATGCAGAACTTTTGGTCTCTAACCTCCATCTCTTTAATATTACGCATTGTAGAAGTCGTAAGGTTTTAAATCTTCTTTGATTGTAACTTCAATTAGTCGGCTTTTATCAAATAATTTCTTGTTTCTTCTGTTATATATGCTAATCATGACAGGTGAAAAGATTATTATTGTCATTATTATTATTATTATTATGAAATATTTGAAAATAAATATATTTTGATTATATTAAATTCAAATCAAATGGTATTACTGAAAAAACTTCTTAAATATAGTTAAAACACAAAAATTTTTAATTACATTGGGAAAAAATAGATAAGAACAAACCGAAACAAAAATTAATATTTTAATAATACGGCGTTTTTATGATGATTGTTTGTAGAAATTTTGTAATTTTTAAACATTTTTAAAAACAATTTTCGGTACCTGTTTAAAAAGCTTAAAATTCTTTTACAAGAGTACTACTAAGACACATGAAAGTAAAATTTTCAAGAATTAAAAATGTTTCAGACACAATTTGATTTGTTTTAATATTTTAAGACACTCAAATTAGTTCATAAAGTTATACACGTGAGTTTTTTTCCAACAAACAAGGAATTACTTGAAGTGATAGTGACTTATTTTGATAAGAGTGGTTCGCTAGAAAGATCTTGTCGTGATATGGGGCTATCCATAAATTATGTCACACTTTTTTTCAATATTTTAAACCCTTCCCCCTCCCACCCTTAGTCACAAAAGTCACACTTTATCATACCCCCTCCTCGCTCTTGTCACATGTCACACCATATTACATATACATATACTTGCAGTTCAGAAACAAAGCACAATCTTATAGATCATATTTCAAATTTTATTTTTTTATTTTAATTGTGCGTTTTAATGACTTTTGTGAGAATAAGAAAAAAAAAATTATTTGTGTACTTATATGAAATACACAAATTTTGTATGAAATAAGATTAAGGTTTACAACAAAATTTATAATTAATATACAGTAGTAATGCAATACTAATATGAAAGAGCCGTTGAAAATAGTAGTATTTTGGAATTTAAAATTGAATTTAACAGTATATTTGGTTTTAAATTTTATAATTGCTTTATGAACACAAAATACTTTAATTTCAAAATAACTTTAAAATTCAATCTTCTGATTCTGATAGTTTTTATATTAACTAAAATGTGTGGTGTCACATTCCATTTTGCCCCCTCCCAACCCCTTATCATAAACTCTCATAATTCCATGAACCCCCTCCCCCCTCCAAGCGTGACATCATTTATAGATGACCTCTAAACAAAAAATTTAATGGAACTAACGACATGTCCGAACTGAACACCGCAGGAGTTATATCATCTCTATCCCAAACTACGATCTTCAACAGCCGATTTATTTTAAAAGAGAATTATCGTAAAATTCCATCATTTGGTTCACAATAAAATATGCGCCATGCATTTGAAGACATGCGCCGATATGCTTTCCAAATAGCGTTATTACGAATTGAAATACCAAGCGTCAGACCAGTGAGGCAAGTGCGTTTCTCACTAACAGCCAAAATTTGTAAAGCTGCTATCAGATTCACCAACATTTCGAGAGATTTTTGAACCAACACATGATTTTCTCCAACTTTTCGCGAAATGTCCGCCCAAAACTCAGTGCGATAGCAAACAGTAGTGTCCTTCAACTTTTCTCTGCAGCTCCAAAAAAGTCTCCCCTAGACAAGACTTCTCATCCAACACCGAACATTTCAACGAATCAGAAATAAGCGACTAATTCGAATATGCGATAAATATTAACTCCTGATACTAGTAGAACTGGTTTTTCTCTTTTTCCTCCAACTTTTTCCAAGACAGTTGCAACCTTTTTCTCTCTTTGAAAGGGAATTAGCTGGGGTTAAAGTCGGCTGAAAATTTTCTCGCGCTTAAAGTTCGTGAATCTGATAATAGCTTTACAGATGTAACAACCAACAATTTATTGAATGTGCTTGGTGTGAATAGTCCCTATTTGTTAAGCATTTTTATACTAACATGCACTTTCACTAATAACCAAGTGATCAGTCAAATGTCACAAAAGAACCTACTGTCAAATCGCTCACCTGCAAGGAAAATGGCACATCTCCACAAAAATTCATCTTGCGTTTTACTTCACAAAAAGTCTGCCATAAATGCGTCTTGCTACACAAACAGTTTCATAAGTATAGTTATGCGGAAAATCCTTTCATTAGCCATAAGTCCATTTGTGACCAAAGAAGAGCGTTAAATTGTGTGAGGAGGTAAATTTATCGGACCCTCCAAACCTTATCCTACACTGTAAAAAATTTGACCCTTTTGCTGCATCGTCACACCACCGCTTTTATAGAAAACGATTACTTCACCTTATTATGGAGCATTCTCATGGGCCAAAAGAGAGATATTTTATAAGAGCAGTGGAGTGACGATGCAGTAAAAGGGTCAATTTTTTTCAGTGTACGTCTTTGTTTTTAAGGGTTATTGCTTTTATGCATATTTTTATTCCTGCATACAGAGTTAAGTGCTATAATTTCATGTAATAGTAAAATCATACAAATTCTAACCGGCCTCCCCTGTTAAAATTTACTTTTGCCGAAATGTACTACTTTTCTGGCGGGTGACCTATGTGGTCTCTAACGTCTTTACTAATCGTAAAATTTGAGGAAAAGAGGCTCTTTACTATGTTAATAAATCTACATTTATAACATTCCATGTCAAACAGTGCATTTGTTTCATTGAATTATAAAATAACAGAATGTCTATATTAACAACATTACAAATATATGACAGTTGTTCACAGTCACATTCAAAAAAAATGTTTATTTATTTATTTATTTATCAGTTGGTGGAATGTTTGTGCATTGCAGCTTCTGGTGTGTTGATTCGAACATTTACTTCCATTGGACTTTTTGTTTCTCACAACAAAACCTTTGCAACGATATCACTCTTATAAAAATCGACGACTAGCACTTTAGGTAGTTCCCTTGTAAAGAAAAATTATCCAGGCCGGGAATCGAACCTGCAACGACTCAACTTCATTCGATCGAACCCGTTTCAAATTTGATTCATATCCTGCATAGTTTTTTATATAGTTAAAAAAATAACTTGTTTAAAAATTCCGTTTAGTTAGAATAAAAAACACTCAAGTGTCATTATATAAAGAATCTTCGTTATGCAAATAATTTAATGATAATTTAAAAATGAGAGTGAAGTTGGAGGTGTCTATAGTTTGCAGATTCATTGCATAAACATGATGGAGGTAACCCCGAGAATTCGGCATTGTCGGGACCAAGACAAAGTTGGATTTTTAAATGACTGTCAAAAGTACTTCCGATATTCTTAAAGGTGTCTTTATTCATAGTTTAATTCATAATCAAGTGATATTTTGATTAAAAAAAAAAAAGAAATTATATATTTAATTTAAAAGAACCTTTCGTTAAGTAATATTTTCTAAATTACAAAAAAATCTGATAAACAGTGAAACGATTTCTTCTCGTTTTGTTTCCTTAACACCGGTATCAATTTTATTTACTTGAATATTGAAAAACGTAGATTTCGGAAACATACTCTTGTTTCTGTAAAGCAGATATTAATTTTCCAATCAAATTTGTGCATTTTCCAGTGATACTAATGGCGTAGCTAGCGGGAGGCGGAGTGGGCGGTCCGTGGGGTGTCACCCTTTAAGGGGTGACACCCAATCTTTATTTTCAAATATATACACATAATATTATAAAATTTTGAAAAAAAAAAGAAAAAAGAATCTGGAATGAAATGAAATTTCTGGCAAACGATGCATTAAAGTTGATTTTCTTTCTTTCTTTCTTTCTTTTTTTCTTTTTTTTTTTTTTTTTTTTTTGAGAATGTGAAATTTTATACAAAATGGGGCGTCTTAATAAGATATACACCAGGGAACAAAAACCAGTCTATACAACAAGTAAGTAGCGAAATGCAAACTCTAAAAGAAAGACTTTTCTTCTACATATAGATACCGCATTGAGTTATGCAAACTACGGGATGAGTGATGTGTTTTTTTCTTTTAGGAGGACGAAAGGTAAATATGGAATGATATGGTCATTTGTTATAATAACGTAGAATTGTGATTAAAAATATATGGTGTATTGGGGGAGGGGTGACATCATTTACATCCGGCCCGGGTATCACCCATCTTAGCTAAGCTACTGACAAGGAAGGTCTCCATACGGACATACTCAGAAAAATCTGAAAAAATTACAGAATGTACTTCTCATATAGTTATGTATGTTTATAAAAAAATTTTCGGCGTAACCTCCTTATAACGTCCGTAAAAAAATAATAAAAATTTCGTTTATTTGGCCATTTATCTCCGGTTGGCGAAAAAACGAAATTTTGAAAAATACGCTTTCACGCTTCGAATACTTTTTAAAGAAAAAACTTTCTATGTTCAATTTATTTAAATAAGTTTAGTTTAAGTAATTTTAGTTTTGCATTTTTACTTTACTTTAAGTGTAATTTTGTCATATACGTTTATATGTACTTATAACAAAATTAAATTAATATATTTTATCATTTAAAACACAATTTAAATTAATTAAAATTGTTCCAAATTGAAAAATACACTGTTAAAAATCTGCTGCATTTTGTTGCAACGCACTCCCTTGCTTGTATAGAAAACGGTTACTTGGCCGTGAAATGGAGCTTTCTCATTGGTTGGAATTGAGATATTATATACAAGCGGTGGAGTGCGTTGCAACAAAATGCAGCAGATTTTTAACAGTGTATGACACGGTCAATTCACGGTGCTATGGAGCATTCTCATTGGTCAGAAGAGAGATATTCTATAAAAGTAGTGGAGTGACGTTGCAGTAAATGCTGCAGATTTTTAACAGTGAAGTCAATTAAAATCAATTTTCAGATTCGTTAAAATCGTCTGCTTTTGGCGAGGAAATGTACTGCTCGCCAAATTCCGCGTCGCTTTCGGCTTTTCACGCCAATTATTCCAAACTATTTTATTTTTGTACATATCTAATAATGTAATTCCGCCGCTAATTTTCACTGATCCTTTATTACCTACATGAGTAGTTTAATTCGTATTTTTTTCAAAAAATTCTGAGTATGCCCCCAATGGAGACCTTCCTTGTGAGTGACACCCTTTCTTCTGCTAGCTCCTTGTCCTTGTTCTCGTTCTTTTGAGATGCCACCAGCCTGTTGGATTTACCACTTCATAAACGATTTCGATGCAAGTTAATCCATCAACTTCGAATTCGAAGTTTTCGATTAAAAAAATAAATGCTATTTTTATCTATACCGTAAGCTGGAAGTCTAAAAAACATGGGGGAGACAAAGAGATTCCTTTGATGCTGGATTTTTAAAGTCTCGTTGATTTATCAATATTTTAAAATTTTAAATCCTAATAAATTACGATTGATGCTAAGGATTTTTTTTATTGGATTAAGTAAAAAGTATTAGAGCGGTAAAAAATAAGCTGATAAAATATATGTTTCTATATCAGCAGTTTTACGACAAAAGTAATATTTCTTAAACTTTTCTCAAATGCGACTTTGAAACTGTCTGAAAGTCATTGATATTTCTCAATTGAATTTTCTTTTTTTCGGATTGAGACTTCTTTATAGATTTCCAATACAATTTTAATATCTGTGATAAATTTCTTTCGCGCAGTCGCAGTAGCAAGTAGCTATATTTATTAGTTGTTCGGCGTTTTAAGTATTTATTTCTGCGAAAATGTAATTGATATGTTTTATGCTATTTTATGATTTTGTTTTGCTATAAATATTTAATAGAATTTTTTCCGAAACTGGAAAACTGAGTAGATAATTAATTAATATATTACACGACGATAAAATAAGAATCAGTTGGATACAAAATTATTATTTCTGCGGAGAAAGCAAAATGGAATGAAACAAAATATACAGAGAGATCAAAAACAAAAAAGTAGTCGAAAGTTTGAATAGCAACAATTCTTTGAAATTATTGCTATTCAAACAATTAAGCGATGTTGAAATAAATTTGTAATTTTTAAAAATCATTTTTATCGCATTTTTTTAAAAAGGGATACATTGATGCGGCATTAACTTTTTATGATACGTTAGTATTCGATACTGACGACAAAATGCATCGAAACTTATGGTAAATTTTGACCAAGGAAGATACCCAATCACAGTTTCGGTTTATTTTTTTATCCAGAATCCCAAATTTTTATGTTCCATGTCTAAAATTACTTTTAAAACATATATTAAATAATAAATATTTAGACTAGCAACAATTTTATCACCTGATAATCTATTATTACACCACAAATACTTTATTATTACAGTGAAACCCTGATTTAACGTTTCAGGAATATAATGATTTCCTGTTTTTAACATCGTTTCATTTGGTCCCGCCAGTTTGCTATACCAACAATGTAAAAAATACCCGCTTTTAAAATCTCATTCTGATGGCTTTCCCACATTTAACTTTGTTTTCTCAAATGAAAATGAACACTTTTTCGAATAATAATCGATCGTTTTCGACAAATTTGATGATTTTTCGATCTACAATTCTCCTTTTCTTCGAATCGATTTTTCCGTTAATCAACAAAATTAAATTAAATGGAATAACATATTTCTTCCATTTTGGAAGATCGAGAAACCTGCTGCTTGCATCCAAATTTACTACTACATAAAAAAAAAAAAAAAAAAAAAAAAAAAAAAAAAAAAAAAAAATTACTTTTTTATTATATGACATGTGATCACGACTCTTGATAGATGTTCACGAAGGGGATTTTGAAATATTCCACACAGAGTGATACAGAGAGGGCATAAGTTTTAAATTTCAGTTCGAAACTCAACTGAAGGATTACATTAAAATCTTTATGCATTTTCATTCAGCTAGAAATGACTGCAAAACGGAAACGATATTTTATTGCCGATAAGATCAGCATTACTAAAACAATCGAAGCATTTGTTAGGGTCTCAAGCAGAATTCGGGAAATCCCTTGGACTTGCAACATCTATATAATATCTCTATAAAATATAGTATATAAAAAAAGAATTAAAGTTTGTCCTCCATATTCTATTTTCAAAACAAGGTCATACTGTAACAGCTGGTTATTAATCAAAATTTCATTTTGACATATGACAATAGTTTGAAAATATAAAGTTTATCCATGGCAACAAGTAGCCATTTTATTCCAGCCTGAAAATAGAAGCATGTATTGTATTTTAAGAATAGAAGTTGAATATTAGGCGAGTAAATCAATTGTATGTCATTAGAATGGATAATAATTTTCATGTTTATTTTATAGTTAAAATTTTTATTTTACTTATTTGCATAGAACTTTTGTGTTTTAAAAAGCCCCAGAAAGGACTATTGCATTGTGATTATATTATGGCTCATAATCTTATTTAAATTAAAATTTGTCATTAGCATGGACAAATATCAGTGTCATTAGCATGGTTTTTCTGTCCATGCTAAAGACTCCTATGTGCATAAATGTAACCAGTACTTATATTGTATCCTTTTTAAAGTTTAATTTTACATATAAATTTAGGTATTACATTTATTATCCCTAAAATATGCATTAAATCTGTCAGAAAATCACTAAGACAGCTTCTTACACTGTTAGTGTCAGAATGTTGTTCATGTAAACAAAGTTTGCTCTTTGGTAATGTTTTTATTCTCCTTATATGTATATATGTAAAAATGGAAACTATTTGTTGGAAAGGAAGGCTAATAAACATAGAAAAAAAATATTTAAACAGGAAGAAAATAAAAATTTCTTAATATATTTATTCCATGCAATTTGTTTTGTCATTAGCATGGCTCAAAAAATACTAATTATTTTTTTTTAAGTTAATTTTTAAATATTTAGCTCTGCTGACTACATGTAAAGTATACCTAATACTATATTAACAACATATATTTTTTTCAGAAATTTTGCTAACAGTAATTTTTTTAAGATTTTATTTTTGAAATTGTCCCCTATTTTGAGAATCACCCATAAAAGGAGAATTGGATGCACTTTTTATGATTGAAACATCCTCATGCGCTTTTTAATCTAAAACAAACATTCAAACCAAAATCTCAGATTTTTTTTCATAACAAAATAATGCAAGTTTTCTTTTTTTTTATTAAAACAACAAAATGTGCTAGTTACATAAAAATGCTTTACATTCTATTTTATGTTTAATTTAATTAATTTAATTGTATCACTTCGGCGAGATTTTAGAAAATATGCATAATGTTTTTCTTAAAACCCTCTAATTAATGTTTTGCCGCTTTTAACAATGTTTTTCAGCAATACCGTGAACGTCCTTAAATCGGGGTTCCACCTGTACATGTACAATATAATCTTTTTTATTAGTGAATAATATTTTCTTATTATTGCATTAATTACATTATTAAATTTATAAAATTAACTTATTATTTGTATAAAAGACTACAATAAGAATTCCCATGACGCAGCAAAAACAATGTGTAACAACACATACTAAGAGCTTTCCTTTCTAATAGCGCAGAAATTAAAAAAGCAAAACCTAACTTACGTAACTCTAATTAAATGCTCTCTTGAACATGGCGTGTTTTTTATACCCCTACTCTTTCCCTTTGTTTCATCTTTATAAAAACCGCAAGACTTTAAATTTTCCATCATTTTCTGCCATGTTTAATTTTAATTAACGAGTTTTTATTCAGCAATCTTCCTTTTTCTGTGATATTTATCAACAACAAAAGTTATACTGGAAAATGTTAAAGAATCTCACTTTATTTCTGAGAAATTATTAAATTTTTAACGTATTCGTAATATAAATTTTGATAAGAAATTATACTACGGTTAAATTATATTTTAATCAAAGTTATTTCTTTACAGGGTCGGGTTTAGTTTTAACGATAAACATTAAAATATGTATCATAGTACATTACAAATACATTATGATTATACGCATAGTAAAACCTTTTTTATTGCTGAATGATCTGTTCTAATTAGTACATTATACACGTAATGAAATGTATAAAGGGATATTGTATAAGATAATAAGATAAGAATTCCCATAATGCAGAAGGATCAATTTATAACAATACCTACTAGTATCTTTTTACTCTAACAGCGCTGAAATTAAAAAAGCAGAACTTAACTTCCGTAACTATAATTAACAACTCTCTTGAACACGGTGTGTTCTTATTCTTTTGCCTTTACTCTTTCCCTTTGTTTCATTTTTGTAAAAGCCGTAAGACTTTAAATGGTCCTTCATTTCCTGCCATTCCATTTAATTCTAATTTCTTTTCTTCAGCAATCTGCCTTTTTCTGCGATACATACCAACGGCAGAATGTTATACAGAAAAAATATAGAGAATCTTACAAATTTTGATAAGAAATGATACTATGTTTAACCCTTAACTGCTGTAACAAAAATTGTCGCACAAATACTGTAAACGGTCTGTCAAACCGCTTAATCTAAAGATGAATAAAATGTTAAATTAACTCTCAAAATACTATTTTTGTATTAAACTTTATATACAGGATTATTATACATAAAATTCAGCTGTTTAAAAGTCTCTAGAGATAGTAATAGGGCTTCAAATGAAACAAAATCTGATTATTATCTAAACTAAAAATTACGAGTTAAACTCTAAAACTTGAAAAACTTAGAGGTCTGTGAGACCACTAACAGCAGTTAAAGGTTAAAGTAACTTTGAATCTAACTTATTTCTTTAAGAGGGTTGAGTATAGTTTAAATATAATGTTGCATTACCATACGTTTCACATTGCATCAGAAACACAATATTATTATATGCATATTAAAACCTCTTTTTTTTTGTGAATGATCCTTATCTAATCAGTGTATTAAACATGTAATTAAATTTATAAATTGATATTGTGTAAGATATTAAGATAACAATTTCCCATGATGCAGAAAATACAATTTATAACAACATCTACTAAAAGCTTTTTGTTCTAATAGCGCAGAAATTAAAAAAGGTCAAACTGAACTTCCATACTGTATTTAATAGCTCTCTTGAACACGGCGTGTTCTTATAACTTTACTCTTTCCTTTTTGTTCATCTTTGTAGAAGCTGAAAGAATTTAAATGTTCCTTCACTTTCTGCCATGTTTAATTCTAATTAATGAGCTTTTCTTCAGCAATCTGCCTTTTTCAGTGATATTTACCAACAGCGGAAGTTATACAGAAAATTGTTAGAACATCTTACGTTGTTTCTAAGAGATTATTAAATGTTCTACGTATGCGTAGAGAAAATTTTGGAAAGAAATGATACTATGTTAAATTAAATTTTAATCTAATTTATTTCTTTAAATAAGGTGAGGATTAGTTTAAATGTAATGTTAGATTACCATACGTATCATATTACATTACAAATACATTATTATTATATGCACAATAAAACCTTTTTTATTGGAGAATGATCTTTTTCTACTTAATGTATTAAACACATAATTAAATTTATAAAGCGATATTATACGATATTATATTAGACATTAAGTTAAGAATTCCGATGATACAAAGAAAATATTTTATAACAACACCTATTGAAAGCTTTCTGGTTCAACAGCGCTGAAAAATGCAAAACTTAACTTCCGTAACTATAATTAACAGATCTTTTGAATACGGTATGCTCTTATACCTCTACTCTTTTCCTTTGTTTCATCTTTGTAGAAGCAGTAAGAATTTAAATGTTCCTTCACTTCCTGCCATGTTTAATTCTAATTAATGAGCTTTTCTTCAGCAATCTGCCTTTTTCAGCGATATTTACCAACATCGGAATTTATACAGAATTTTTTAGAGAATCTTACTTTGTTTCTAAGAGATTATTAAATGTTTAATGTATTCGTAATCAAAATTTTGGAAAAAAATGACACTACGGCTAAATTAAATTTTAATCTAACTTACAGTCAAACTTCTCTTTAACGAAATACTTATTTTACGAAGTTTAATACTTAATGAAATTGTCTGCTGAATCTTGATTTGGAACATCATTAGCATACAAAAAAAAAAAAAATCTTCGTATTATGAAAAATATATTTTATATAACGAAGTTTATTCCATTTCCGTGCAACATTCAGTCGGAGAGGTTACTCTTGCGATGGATGTATAAATTTGTTTCAGCAGATTATATGAAAATGAAATTTTTATTTAATTAATCATTTCCATTCAAAAGAAATGCTAAAAGCCTTTGATAAAATAAATAAGTTGAAAATTGCACATCAAGCGCAGCAAATGAGGTGCGTTCCTACTATAAGGAGGTTAAAAAATTTTTCAGATATAGCTGTGGTAGTTTACAGCACGTCGAATACAGTAAAGTATCCGAAATCGTTTGTGTATCCCTGCAAATGCTTTCTGCTTTCTAATATACAGGAAATAATTTGTAATACACTTCAACAATGTATATCTATTTCGTAAAATGTGAAATAGTTTAATATTATCAAAATGCACCCCCTAACAGTGTTTTCCCCTTTACCATTATGTAATGGAAAACTTTTGTCCAGCTCTGTAAATTAATAACAAAAAGTCTTTGTCCCACAGAAAATCCACGAAAATCCCAGCAAACCGACGAACGGACTGAACGACGACTATAGGTATTACGCATTTATGTAATTTAGAACGCACCTAAAAAGCTACAAAAAATAATATTAAAATAAAATTTTTTTTTAAGTTAAAGTATCGAAATGCTGACAAAAAAAGAGAAAAGTTACACTATGTTTCAGTTTTTGTTTACCTCTCTTTATTACTATTATTATTATTATTATTATTATTATTATTATTATTTTACGACATTATTCTATTTAAATTTTTCTCATATGTATACATTGCGTAAAATGTTACTGCCCGAATTAAAATACATTTCTGCAATACTTCCATTTTATGTGTATTTTATTTTATAAGTTTGAGTTGATTTCTGTTTAACAAATTTTCTTCATAACGAAGTGTTTAAATGTAACGATGTGTCTTCGTTTTTCACTGCATTTCTTAAAACGAGTGTGGTTTGGTTTGAACGTAGTATTACGTCACCACTCAGTTTTGTTACGATGTTTGAATTTCGGATACATGAACATGATGATGTCCGATTACTTTTTTTATTTATTTAATTTTTTCTTTTTAATTTCATTTAAAATCTTGAGACCAAAAACTTAAATTATAAAGAAATCTTTAAGAGAAATAATAAAGGAAATAACTTCTCTTTAGTATAAAAAATTAGAATTTTTTTTACAACATCATTATTAAATTATATTTAAATATTTTTTATAAATAAGAAATAAAGTTTTGACTTTTAATAATTTATTAAATTTTCATTTGTATATGCTCCAAGAAATTAAGAATAAAGAAATCTAATGTTGTAATAAAAGAAAATTTAATCAGATCTATGTTCTAAAGCTTCCATTTTCAAAATGAAAATTTAAACTGTAACTTGTATTAAATTTACTTTATAACAATCGTTAACGCGGCATTCTCTTCTACTTTTACTTTCCCCTTTCCTTATATTTCACCTTTGCAAAAGTCGTAAAATCTTAACAGTTGTATTTACGGTTAAGCTTAATGTTAATTAACAAGCTTTTCTTTAGCAATCTTCCCTTTTCTGAGATATATTTTAACAAGTCCGAAATTGTATGCCAAAGGAGCCAAATGAGGGGTGTTCATACAATAACTAGTTGTTTAATTCTTCATATTTTGGTGCAATAGCTGCTACATTCTTATGCAAAAATGCCTCAATACAAAATTTATTACCGTTATATACATTGAATTCAGTTATGCGGATATAATGACTCCATCTTAAAATCATCATGACATTATCTATCATGGGATAGTATTAATTTAATTATTTACGATAACATTGAATTGAAAGAAGAAAACATTTATTGATCCTTTTTAATTTTGATTCGATTTTCACAAAATTTGAAATTCTTCAACAATGCCTGGAATGATTATGTATATTAAACTTCAAATCACTCGGTTGGGTAGTTTTTGCACTATTACTTTGCATTCAAAATCCTAAATTCATCTCCCATCACCAAATCAGTTAAAAAAGAAAAAAAAAAAGAAAAAAACAATTTCTGCGCAATCGGAACACTATAATAAAATTTTGCAGTTTATTAAGATGTAAGACATCTAAATGGAAAATTTAGAAAATACATAACGCAAATTAAAAATTTAGAAAATACATTACGCAAATGAAAACTACTTTTCTGCAATTGCCATCAAATGTTGAAAACTTAGCGGACTTTTTTGTCCAGCTCTTCATATAATCGACACAATTAAGTGTATATTACATAATATTATTAAATTAAGTTGAAAAAATTGCATAGCACAGTCGAAAATTTCTATTCAGCAAATTCCGTCAATGAAATGCAGTTAAGATCTTTTGTGTAGTCCTGTATAGGATCTATAGTATTTATATGCAATTATATACAATATATTTATATATTGTAATATAAAAAAAAAGAGAAATTTTAAAACAAGTACCACAACTGAAAAAAAAATTTCAGCAATTATCCTTCACAGGCAGCCAAATACTTTTGTGTGTGTATGTAAATTAATGATAAATTATAAGCACACCAGATTCTATGCATAAAGTGCCCCAAAGAACGTGATTGGTTCATTAATTACTGTCCCTAGTGTTTATAAAATATTTGTACTGCGATGGTTGATGTGGAATATCGAAGCCTAATGTCTTTAGATGCCTATATGCTCAATTTCAGAACCGTAGCTGCTACATTGATGTAGTTTTGGAGTGAAAGAGGGGACATGGAGGTTGAAAGGCTGGTTTAGAGCTTATATCTGTGGCTTCCGGTAATGACCAGGTAAGGCACATTTCTGAAAAAATTGAGATAATTTGAGAAAATGTAGCTTTAAAAGAGTACTTTCATCTGCCATAGTACTGAAAAATGAAAATGGAATACTTCTCGTCACAGGGCAACTACAGATTTCCATTTAAAAATTGAAAAACCAATAATAATTGGGTAAGTGTGCTGGGTAGATCTGGACTCCTGTAATGGAATTACTTAATCTAACATGCCAGCATACCTCAAAACCCCTTAGTGAATTAGGTAAGCCACTCCTAATCACTTAATTTTAGAATATTCATAGTGTTAAATAAAATTTGTCAATACCTAATAAAAATAAAAGTGATAAAATGGTCGAAATCTATTTTAAAATTCCTCCTTTTTTTTAAATATATCATATAATTTGAAATATTATTTCATAAAATTACTCTTAAAACCCTTGTTATCCAACACACAATTCTAAATTTTTGTTTGTATGTCAAATTTAATACACAGTACCATCAGTTTAACATTACTTAAACATATATACGAGGGCTATCCAGAAAGTAGATTACGTTTTGGAATAAAAAATAAACAAAGCATAGGATACAAATTTTATTATATACAGATGAAAGCCACACTCAAATACTACTTTTCTACATAGTCACCATTCAAATTAAGGCATTTATCGTAGCGATGTACGAGCTTGGAAATTCCTTCGTCGAAAAATTCGGCCGCCTGCACCTTCAACCACTTCGTTACCTCTTCTTGCAGCTTCGTCTGTGTCAGCTAGGGGCGGGGCTAGCGCGGCCATCTTGGGGTCAGAGCGTTGCGCAGCTCAGTCGGCATCTAGCCGTGCTAGTGAGAGGTTCGTGCTGTGCTCCGTTCAGATACTGTGACGGTTTGAAATGTCTGCGTTAATTGAAAATCCCGCGAACTGCGAGGTGCGTGCAGTAATAAGGTTTCTGACTGCAAAAAACTGTAAACCGATAGAAATCTATCGGCAGCTTTGTGAAGTGCATGGAGACAACATTATCAGTGAAGGTGGAGTGCGTCAGTGGGTCATAAGATTTAAAAATGGCCGAACCAATGTTCACGACGAAGATCGAAGTGGGAGACCCAGCATAGTGACTGCCGAACTTGTCGAAAAAGTCGATGCTAAAGTCCGTGAAAATCGAAAGTTCACAATAACGGAACTTTCTTTGAGTTTTCCACAAATTTCGCGAAGTTAGTTGCACGAAATCATCAGCGGAAAGCTTGGTTACCACAAGTTTTGTGCAAGATGTATTCCAAAAATCTTGACAGAGGACCACAAAAATCAGCGAATGGCTGCAGCGTTGAACTTTTTGGACGCTTACCATAAGGATGGTGACTCTTTACTCGATCGCATCGTTACTGGTGACGAAACATGGGTTAAACACGTGAACTGTGAAACGAAATTGCAATCAATGCAGTAGGGGCACACAAGTTCTCCCCAAAAACCCAAGAAATGCATGCAGGCAATGTCGGCAAGGAAGATGATGGCGACTGTTTTTTGGGACAGAAAAGGTGTGATTTTGGTGGACTTCCTGGAAAGAGGCACTACAATAAACTCTCAAAGGTATTGCCAAACTCTCCAAAAACTCAGAAGAGCAATTCAAAACAAGCGCAGAGGAATGTTGAGCTCTAAGATCTTGTTGATTCACGACAACGCCCAGCCCCACACGGCAAATGTCACTCGTGAAGTTCTTGAATCTTTTAAGTGGGAGTTGTTTCCTCATCCGCCGTACAGTCCCGACCTGGTACCGAGCGACTTCCACCTATTCCCAGCAATGAAGAAGTGGCTGGCTATGCAGCGTTTTGATGACGACGCACAGCTGCAAGAAGAGGTAACGAAGTGGTTGAAGGCGCAGGCGACCGAATTTTTCGACGAAGGAATTTCCAAGCTCGTACATCGCTACGATAAATGCCTTAATTTGAATGGTGACTATGTAGAAAAGTAGTATTTGAGTGTGGCTTTCATCTGTATATAATAAAATTTGTTTCCTATACCTTTGTTTATTTTTAATTCCAAAACGTAATCTACTTTCTGGATAGCCCTCGTATTTATAACACATCAATAAGTTTCCTCAGAAAAATTTCTTTTTTTTTGCAGTCATTTTGGAAAAATCAGTCAGAAACGTTGTAGCACACTCAATTGGAACCAAGACTTACTTTTAAAATTTAACTTAACATTAAAAACCATGAGTACCGCGTAGAATTTAGAGTAACATTAACACTATGAATTAATATTAACTTCTTATAACGAAGCAATATTATTAACCTCCGGAACTCATCCGAAAAGGTCACGGTACCAAATCAGCTTATAGAGCAGATGCTGGGTAGATCTGGACTCCTGTAATGGAATTAACCTAACATGCCAGCATACCTCAAAACCCCTTAGTGAATTAAGTAAGCCACTCCTAATCATTTAATTTTAGAATATTCATAGTGTTAAATAAAATTTGTCAATACCTAATAAAAATAAAAGTGATCGTTAAGGGTCCTGGCTAATTCCTTAGCTAATGGTGAGGCACCAGCCTCCAGTATACCCTATTGCTTTGTGTATCTTTTTCGAAAAAGGAATTAACTTCTAGACCGTAAGTAAACACCAGAACTTTAAACAAAAATACTATTTAACCTAACTGTAATTGAATTTTAGTCCAGAACTTTAAACAAAAATACTATTTAACCTAACTGTAATTGAATTTTAGTAAACTACACTAACAATAAAATGAAATAGGACTCATGGTCGAAATGAAATATACAAGTTTAACAACTAATATATATTTATTTACAACATTATATTTACAAATTAATTATGTGTCACACGACACATTTGCTTCAAATAAGATAAAAAAAAACACAGTTAAATATTTACTTGTTACAATTATTGGTGATATTACTAGAATCAATAATTAATTTAATATCTTTTTAGTCTAATACTTGGGTACCAATTTGAGTGTACAGCCCAATTACTCATTCGTATGCCCTAAGTACTTGGGAACAATCAAATAAAAATGCAGTACCTTTAGATCCTTGGCCGTCGGGGGATGTCGGAATCATCCAGTCATTGCTTGCGTCCGTTGAGTTTTCCATATCTCCGGAAGTGGTTCTATTTTAGGAAATCCTTGCGATCACACACAATGATTTTCTTAGACTCATAATTTTCGAGTCTCAAATATCCTATTTGTGGAGGTTTTCACCTCAAAAGCGAGCTTTCTTAAAAAAACATCTTCATCACATGAGAGCACATCCTACATATCTCTCCTCCTAAAAACTCTCTGTTTTCTTCTCTTATCATAGCAGGCGGGGCCACCCCTTCTCCCCTCTTCAATCCGAAAGCGATAACCAGTAATATTCTTACACTGATGACTTCTCAACCATTATTCGCTGAATCTTGTCCGAGTGGGGGGCTGAGCCCCATCGTCTGCACTCCCATCCGATGGAAAGAAAAAGCCGCGAATTCAAAAACACTTGATTCGTGTGAGGTCTAACTTTTTGTTAGCCTGTCATAAATTTGCACATAAATCCAATCATGACATTACCGTCAAGACATTGTTTACCAAGGCGCCAGATCGGCGACCCGCAGTACCCAGAGATGCCACTAGAGATAATGGGGGGTGCGTTAACTTGGCCCCCCCACCACCGATTTTTTTAAATTCAAATACATGAGGAATTAGCTCTCAATTAGCTCTAATTTGCTCTCTAATATTAGAATTTGCTCCGGTGATAAAATCGAGATATTTAAATTAGAAAGGTGGGGGGGCTAAGTTAACGCTAGCCCCCCCACTTTTAAATATCGAAATTTCAAAGGTGCCAAAATTTAGCTCTCAATTAGCTGTAATTTGCTGTCTAATATTAGAATTTGCTCTGGTTTTGTTATCGAGATATTCCAGATTCCAGTAGGGGGGAAAGCACTAGCTAGCCCCCCCCCACATTCGATTTTCGAAATTTCAGAGGTGCCAAAATTTAGCTCTCAATTAGCTCTAATTTGCTCTCTAATACCAGAATTTGCTCGGTTTTTTAACGAGATATTTCAATTTATATAAAGGGGGCAAACGTTAACTTAGCCCCCCCACATTCGATTTTCGAAATTTCAAAGATGCCAAAATTTAGCTCTCAATTAGCTCTAATTTGCTCCCTAATACCAGAATTTGCTCCGGTTTTTTTTCGAGATATTTCAATTTATATGAAGGGGGAAAACGTTAACTTAGCCCCCCCCCCCCCCACATTCGATTTTCGAAATTTCAAATATGCCAAAATTTAGCTCTCAATTAGCTCTAATTTGCTCTCTAATACCAGAATTTGCTCCGGTTTTTTTTCCGAGATATTTCAATTTATATGAAGGGGGCAAGCGATAACTTAGCCCCCCCCCCAACTTTAGAGTATCAAAATTTCAAAGGTGCCAAAATTTAACTCTCAATTAGCTCTAATTTACTCTCTAATATTAGAATTGGCTCCCATTATAATATCGAGATATTTCAATTTATATGAAGGGGGCAAGCGTTAACTTAGCCCCCCCCCCCCTTTCGAGTATCAAAATTTCAAAGGTGCCAAAATTTATCTTTCAAGGAGCTCTAATTTGTTCTCTAATACCAGAATTTGTTCCGGATTTTTATGGAGATATTTCAATTTATATGAAAAGGGCAAGCGTTAACTTAGCCCCCGCCCCCCACTTTCGAGTATCAAAATTTCAAAGGTGCCAAAATTTAGAGCTCTAATGTTAGAGCTCCAACATTAGTAGCTCTAATTTGCACTCTAATATTAGAAGTTGCTCATCGAAATTTCAAAGGTGCCAAATTTTAGTTCTCAATTAGCTCTAATTTGCTCTTTATTATTAGAATTTGCTCTGGTTTTGTTATCGAGATATACCAGATTCCTCTAGGGGGGAAAGCACTAGCTACCCCTCCGCCACGTTCGATATTCGAAATTTCAAAGGTACCAATATTTAGCTTTCATTTAGCTCTAATTTGCTCTCGAATACCAGAATTTGCCCCGATTTTTATATCGAGATATTTCAATTTATAAGAATGGGTCAAGCGTTAACTTAGCCCCTCCCCCCACTTTCGAGTATGAATATTTCAAAGGTGCCAAAATTTAGCTTTCAATTAGCTCTAATTTGTTCTCTAATATTAGAATTCGGTCCCATGATATTATCGAGATATTTCAATTTATATAAAGGGAGCAAGCATTAACTTAGCCCCCCCCCCCCTCCACTTTCCACTATCAAAATTTCAAAGATGGCAAAATTTAGCTTTCAATAAGCTCTAATTTGCTCTCTAATACTAGAATTTGCTCCGTTTTATTTATCGATATACTTCAATTTATATGAAGGGGAAAAGTATTAATTTAACGTCCCCCCCCCCCGACACTTTCGAGTATCAAAATTTCAAAGTTGCGAAAATTTGGCTCTCAATTAGCTCTAATTTGCTGTCGAATATTAGAATTTGCTCTGATTTTGTTATCGACAGATTGCAATTTCAACTAGGGGAAAGCACTAGCTTGCACCTCCCCCCCCCATTCGAATATAAAAATTTTAAGGACGCAAAAAATTTACTCATCTTTAAAATTAAATTTGGTACTTTTTTATTAAATTAAAGATATTGCAGTTTGAATCCCAAGGGTAAGCACTAACTACCTCAATTTGGAATTTCCATGAGTTCCAAAATTTAGTTCTCAGTTAGCTCTGTTTTCATTACCTACATTAGATTTACTCATTTATATGTTATTAGAATAGTGTGTTGCAGTCTAAATTAACAATCAGTATAATCCCTAACTTTCAAAATCTAATATTTACATTTCAAAGTACCTAAATTGGCTCAGAGTTAACTCAGATATGTTGATTAAAAGCAAAAAGCAAAAAGCAAAATTACTGGGGCACACGTTTTTCAACAACAGAAAAAAAGATGTAATTTTTCAGATTTTACTAAACAGATTTTAATTCAACTATATCTGTTTGCGTAAAAGGTATTTATAAAACATTCAGAATAGGATAAAGCTTTCTCCTCCTAAATAAATTCAATGTACTTATTTTAACCAGAATAACTCCGAGTTTTCCATTGTTTTTAATGCAATTATTTAATTGTCAAATTTCTGTGCTTGTTAAAGCAAAATTTTTCATTCACATTTAATAATATTCGAAAGGTATTTCCATAATGTAAAAAAAATGGCAAAAATTAGTAATATAAATTATTGAATTTGCTTATTAAAAAACTCTTATATGTGTATGAAAATGGTAAAAGGAGATTTTTAAATTATTAAAACTCATAAAATATAACAAAATTTAATTACAAATATCTTTATTAAAAATATAATCAAAAACCTTATCTGATGCATATTGGTAAAAAATATCAAATGCATAGATATTTCAAAATTTTACAAAATTATTTGAACAATTTTACAAAGTTTATTGAAATATTATAAGTTATAAAAAATATATTTATTGTGTTTCAGATGATTTTAAATAAAAAAATCTTTCCTTGTCTGTACAGTTTCATTTCACAAGGACATAACGTTTTCATTTTTAAATTAGGAGGAAATATACACAAATAAATAGAATAAAAATAATCTACAGAGAAATTAATAGATCTAAATCACTTGATTTACAAAAAGAAATAAACATTCAACTATCCCAAATTTTAAATTAAAGGCAAATTTTAATTTAAATTTATAATTTCTTATACATGTAGAATAATGCATACTAAGAACATTTTTTTAGGAAAAGTATTAAAAGTATGAACTTAATTAAAATTAATTGCTTGTCAAATGTCAAACATATAAAATATAATAAAACGAATACCATAAGCAAAAGAATTTTTAAAAAATGAATTCACACTCTCTCATTCTCAAATAGTTTTATTCTTCACAAATATTTAATATATATATTTGAAACAATAATCAAATCTGAATTAATAATCAAACACCTGTTACAAATCAGGATGTTTTTTTCTAAACTATTACTGAATGATATAAAATAATTTATAACAGGAATACTTTTTACATCCAATTAATATCATAAAAAAATTTAAATGGCTCATAACAGAATTTCTAAAACTGTACCAAAGTGCGAACTGCTATTTTTCTGCTTCCATGCTATATTACTGAACACTGATTTTCAGTTATAGGATTTTATACACTATTCATCAACAAATATTTATATCCTATTTATACTAAATATATACAAGATTCTATAATTTGAAGCAAAGGAGTTTGAAGTTGTGATATAAAATCTTTTAACCCAGTCTTTCATTTCCTTATTATTTTAAATCACTAAGAAAAATAGGATTTTTTTTTTTATGAATGAATAATAATGTATCGAATTAATAGATATTTGAATGAAATTTAATGGATGAAATTTAACAATATCGTAGATGAGTTTCTTGAATCAAAGAAAGATGAAAGTTTTTTAAAGTTCGTAAAACCCACTGTTTTACTCGTGAAAGACAGAAAATCTATTTCAAAAAATAAAATAATGATACAACAACTCATGATAAATATCCACAAGCATAAAATATTGTGTATTTAGATTTTCTGTTATGTCTTATAGGATACACACAAATATTACGCATTATTTAAGCATAATAGATTTAAAGACAAATTATTTACAATTATTTACTTAATTCTGGTTCAATAATTAAAAGACTAATAAACATAATATTACACTTTATACAATAATTTTTATTTCTGTCAACATGAACTAAGATTTTCGTTTTTCTTGTTTTCAAAAGTTTAAAAAAAATTGTTTGCAATATTTTTAACATGTATTATTTAAGATGTAATATCAGCGTATAAAAAAACTTTGAAAATGCTTACAACCAATTTTAAAAAGTAGAATATTTTCAATTGTGTAAAAAGAAAATATACTCCCATGTTTACAATACATGTTTTTTTAAAAAAGAAATATTTTTATATACATTTTCTCACATTTTAATAAATAATATACCAGCCTCTTATTCATACATGTGTGTATGTGCTTCAAAATGTTTAAAATAAAATTTAGCATTACTGTTCTAATAATATTGCTTGCAATTCAGAAGTGAAAAAAAAATGATAAGTAAGATTCATATTTGAAAAATTTTTTAAAAAAGAAATTAATAAATAAACGGTCAAGTCCCAGTATTTCTCGCACGAAGAGAATTCCGTACTATAAATGTAATGATTTATATGTGTATAATTAAAAATAATCGTTTTTAAAAGGATAATAAGAATTTGTGATAAAGCTATGCAATGAAGCGCTGAATATAATTGTATAAACTACAAAAGTATAAATCAGAATACCATGAAAGTTCAAAGAGATATGGATCCTAAGTTATATCAAATATTGCTATTCTGTATAACTCTTTTTTTAATGTTAACCTAAATTGTTTATGATGGGCTTCATTCGATACAAAGAATAAAAATAGTGCATATTTAAACTTCATTTGGTATTTCAAAAAAATTAAATTTAGCGTAGTAAAAATCTTTTTTTTTTTTTTTACAGTGTAACTGAAATAAAACCCTTCTTCAAAGTCCAAAAGTAAATTTGGGCTGAGCGTGTTTCGAAAGGAGGTCGCAAAGTGTCAAAGGAGTTGCAAGTGCAGGCTCCCGTAGTATTTAGATAATTAATTCTCACATTAACATAATTAACATACAGAAAAAGAGGGATAAAGAAACCCCAACAAAATTTGTGCTTTTTAATTAATAGATAACATTTATACTGGATGTTGTCAAATTCGATTTACAAATTTAGAAGGTTGATATTAGAAATCAAGAGGATGAAATATTTCCATTGAACACGAGAATGCAAGACGATTATTTTGTCACAAATAACTAAAGTCGGCTTAACGCTAAAAAATGTACAAAAAATAAAAAATATTTCAATAACAATGTAACAATATGTACCTTGGTTTGTAAGGAATGTGATAACTTCACAGAAAATGTTCCGAAAAAGCAGATTACTCACGCAATCGATGATACTATATAAACTAGTCATTACAGTCCAAAATGTTAAGCGTCAATTGCATAATACTGGCGTGTATCCTACAATTTTGGAGAGTTATCGTACTTTATAACTTAGTCTATTAAATATTACATTATACTCCAGTTTACTGAAAGTTAAAAACGTCAAAAGAAGATGGAATAGGGGAGAATGTCTTATATTTCTGATTAAATGTGTGGATTTCGATCCCATAATCTATGATGATTTTTCATCCTCTTGGCGCTTACAATCATCTTTGAATTAGGTAATACTGTCTGATATTAAAAGTAATGATACGACATTTTTATGAAATGTATATAACCATTATTATATGTATATATATATCCTTCTAACGTTTATATCTTTTATACGTATACAATGTTCCTTTAGCATAATCAATTCAGTTATTACATACATACTGTATAAAAAAGGAGAAATATTTTTGCAAGTATTCAGCATTTATGTTAAAGATATATGTCTTGTTTGTTTGTTGAATTTTCTTATAAACATTAACCAAAAACAGAAATTACTGTTTTAGAAATTTACATTTAAAAGAAGAATATATCGGTATTCGGTTTGTTTTTTCTCTAAAAAAAGAAGTAACAAATTATACTACACATTAATTAAACTATATTCTAATACTAGAATTTGCCCTTGTCGTGGTATAGAATTACTTAAATTAGAATGATCACGAGTTTAAATTACCGCTATAAAAAAGCAATAAACAAGCAATACTTATATTTCAGAATAAAAAGAAGCGTTATTCAGAATAAAAAGAAGCGTTATTCCAGAATTCTGGGCCCCACCAGAGGCTGAGAGGTTCCCACCTATCAACTGGTAGACAGTAGCTGCTGGTTTCGAATCCAATAGCGGCCGTCGGCCTAACCGTTGGGAGATTTCGTGGTTTTCTTCAAATCTTGCGTAAAAACGGGTTAGGTTCCTTCAAAAAGACCACCACGATGGGCACTCCTACCCAGGGCCTATATCCCTAGTATAGAAAATTGTCCGACAAAAAATAAACCAAACAAAACCAAAATTCTAGAGTGTCAGAGTGTTAAAAATAACACCTGCAATAGGTGCATTAACTTGTCCCCCCCCCCCCCACCAACCACCGATTTTTTTAAATTCAAATACATGAGGAATTAGCTCTCAATTAGCTCTAATTTGCTCTCTAATATTAGAATGTTTGTGTGTGTGTGTATGTGTGTGTGGGAGGGCTATCTCGATAACGAAACAAGAGAAAATTCTAATATTAGAGAACAAATTAGAGTTAATTCAGAGCTAAAGTTTGGCACCTTTGAAATTTCGATGAGCTACTTCTAATATTAGAGAGCAAATTAGAGCTACTAATATTGGAGCTCTAATATTAGAGTTCTAAATTTTGGCACCTTTGAAATTTCGATACTCGAAAGTGGAGGGGGGGGGGGGGTTGGCTAAGTTAACGCTTGCCCCTTTCATATAAATTGAAATATCTCCATAAAAAACCGGAACAAATTCTGGTATTAGAGAGCAAATTAGAGCTCCTTGAAAGATAAATTTTGGCACCTTTGAAATTTTGATACTCCAAAGGGGGGAGGGCTAAGTTAACGCTTGCCCCCTTCATATAAATTGAAATATCTCGATAATATAATGAGAGCTAATTCTAATAGAGCAAATTAGAGCTAATTGAAAGCTAAATTTTAGCACCTTTGAAATTTTAATACTCGAAAGGGGGGAGCTAATTTAACGCTTGCCCCCTTTATATAAATTGAAATATCTCGATAATATAATGAGAGCTAATTCTAATATTAGAGAGCAAATTAGAGCTAATTGAGAGCTAAATTTTGGCATCTTTGAAATTTCGAAAATCAAATGTGGGGGGGGCTAAGTTAACGCTTGCCCCCTTCATATAAATTGAAATATCTCGAAAAAAAAACGGAGCAAATTCTGGTATTAGGGAGCAAATTAGAGCTAATTGAGAGCTAAATTTTGGCATCTTTGAAATTTCGAAAATCGAATGTGGGGGGGGGGGGCTAAGTTAACGCTTGCCCCCTTTATATAAATTGAAATATCTCGTTAAAAAAACTGGAACAAATTCTGGTATTAGAGAGCAAATTAGAGCTAATTGAGAGCTAAATTTTGGCACCTCTGAAATTTCGAAAATCGAATGTGGGGGGGCTAGCTAGTGCTTTCCCCCCTACTGGAATCTGGAATATCTCGATAACAAAACCAGAGCAAATTCTAATATTAGAGAGCAAATTAGAGCTAATTGAGAGCTAAATTTTGGCACCTTTGAAATTTCGATATTTGAAAGTGGGGGGGCTAGCGTTAACTTAGCCCCCCCACCTTTCTAATTTAAATATCTCGATTTTATCACCAGAGCAAATTCTAATATTAGAGAGCAAATTAGAGCTAAATGAGAGCTAATTCCTCATGTGTTTGAATTTAAAAAAATCGGTGGTGGGGGGGCCAAGTTAACGCACCCGATAATGGGCCTGCTTTCCTTCTTAACACGTAAATAGCACTAACATGAAATAAAATACTCTTTACAACATTAATACCACATATAAATATATATAAACATCAGAGAATTAATAATGTGCTTAATATGCAATTTTAGAGCCTGCAATAACAATACTGATAGTAAATTTTCAATAATAACTTCATGTACATTTCCTTTTAAAATATGAATGTCAGTAGACTGCTGGATCCTTACATGTTTCCAGCAAAGTGCATAAAGTAACGGCGATAACCGGATTAGATTTCTATTTATTTCTTTAAATCGTCTATAATTCTGTGGTTTTCGGTAATAACCAGGTATGACCCATTTTTAATATTTTGAGTAATTAACGTTTAAAGTTTTCAAAAATGTCTTTTTATCATTACTTTTATGAAATAGATTAAAACTTAATAATTTCCACTACATTCAATTATAATAATTAATAAAAAATAATTATTATTAATAATAATTAATAATTATAATAATTAATAATTAATAACAACCATTTTTATATAACTATTTTGGCAAAAAAAAGAGGTTCTTATATCCTTGTCGAATGTAGTGAAAATTATTAAATTTTAATCTATTTTATAAAGGTAATGATAAAAAGACATTTTTGAAAACTTTAAACGTTAATTACTCAAAATATTAAAAATGGCCTTACCTGGTTATTACCGGAAGCCACAGATATTACCAGATTTGTGACAGTGGATAAGACGTAACTACTGCCGTTGAGACTCGAGACCATATTGATGTACAGTGGCGGTCAAAAGTTTCCGGCCAGCAAAAATTTTTCAGTTAATTTGTAAATATACCCATATGAAGAGGAATCTCAAAGCGATACTTATACATTATATTGTCATATTAGTTAGGAACTTAATTATAGAAGAACGTCTAAATATCAAAAAAATTTTTGGGCAAAATTAAATATAAAAGAAAACGCATGTTCTCAAAAGTTTCCGGCCACTTATCATTCTTTAGTTTTTTTCTATCCATAAAGTGTTTTTTGGTTGTGTTTATGAATGAATCAACGTGTATAGCATAGTTTGAATTTAAATTTGAAAAATTCAACAATTATTGTTCATAAATGAGCAATTAGTTTGACGATAAAAGGCCAATCTTCTCGAGGTATTGCGGCTAAGTTATCGATCGGTAAAATCGACTGTAAACAATATTTACAAAATTATATAAAGATGATTATGGCTTTCAAGACATTCAGAGGTCCGGGAGACCCCGGAAAATTACTATTCCTGAGGACAGAATTATCAGGAGAAAAACCATTGATAATCCGCATAAAAATTCCGTTGCAATATACTGCGATTTACGGAATGAAAATATTGCTGAAATAAGTTAGTCTACCGTGTTATGATGCGGACTTGATACAGAACTTTATGGAAGAGTCGGTGTTAAAAACTTTTCAGAGGTAAAAAAAAAAAAAAAAAAAAAAAAAAAAAAAAATATTGACGTACCCTACTTTCATTTTCCAAGGAACACAAAATCTGTTCAAGTGAAAACTGGAAAAAAGTTCTATTTTTCCATCAATCGAATTCGAAACAGTTTTGGAAGTAATGGCAGACACAACGTCCGATGACCTAACAACAAAAGATATGATTCGACCTATGTTATTCCTACAATGAAGCATGGTGGAGGACACGTTATGCCGTGGGGAGTATTTTCCTCAAAAAGTGTCGGTCCGTTATTTGAAATCCACAGCCAGGTGAATTATACAATGTATAAGGATATCTTGCAAGACTATTTTCTGCCTTATTAGAGAAAAAAATTTGGTCACATCTATTTTTTTTAACATGATAACGACATAAATAATGTTTGCAAACCTCGATAAGCAATGGTTTTCGCACAAAAAACTTCGTTTTTGAAATGATCAGCCCAAGCGCCCAGCAAAAATCCAATAGAAAATCTTTGAAAAGAAGTTGACAAAAGTTTGCGGAACTATAAATATTCCAACTCAGCCGAAATTTGGCCAAAATTGCAAGAAATGGGGGAAAAACGTACCATAGACGATCTTTAACCTTTGACTGTATGAATGTCACGTTGCTGCGCCGCAGTACTTATTGCTAAAGCTAATAAAATAGTAATACGATAAAATACTAATCGTAAATGTTGTTGATCACTGTAATTTTCTATTACAATACCACTTTTTTTTACAAACTTGTGAAGGAGGCCGGAAACTTTTGAGAACATGCGTTTTCCTTTATACTTAATTTTGTCAGTTAAATTTATTGATATTTACATGTTCTTCTATAAGTAAGTTCCTAACTATTATGTCAATAAAATGTATAAATATCACTTTGAGATTCCTCTTCATATGGGTATATTTACAAATTAACTGAAAAATTTTTGCTGGCCGGAAATATTTGACCGCCACTGTAGCCACATCTCATCCACTGCCACAAATACATCCCCATAAGTTCCAAACCAGCCTTTCACCCTCACCCCCTTTAAAAACAATTTAAAAATAGATCTTTGAAACTTCTCCCCACCCTCCAAAATTATGTTAAAATAACAGCTACGGTTTTGAAATTGAACATATGGGCATCTAAGTTTCTATATTCCGCATTAACTACCGCAGTACAAATATTTTATATGCATTAGGGAAAATGATTGTTGAACCAAATGATGATGAACCAATGATATATATTCAATTCAATATGTTTAAAAGGGTATAATATAATTAAAATACGCCGAAAATGATACTTCCCCAATGATACGGAATTCTTTTGAGTATCCCAGTGAATGAACTGTAAAAGCTACTCACTTCATTTATCATTTTCAATATCGAACATGCCATAAGCAAACCCCAATAACGTATATCAATTTCATGACAATGTTTACTCGAGGTAGAACATAGACAGACAGGCAAACCGAATTTATAAACACTTTTCAACTATATTGGAAAATCTTCTAAACACCACTAGAACAATTTTTATTATCTCATTAGCATCTGCTATTTGAACATATTTTAATGATTTAATAACAAAGCTTTTTTTCTTAAACGTAATTTTGTAACAATTAGTATACTAAAAACATTGTTAAAATTTAAGAACTGGATACTTTAAGAAATTACGATAAAAAGTACAATGTCGAAATAAAACACAATTTAACTACTATCAAAAATACCCTCTTTTGACAACTTAAAAATGAAAAACCTAATTTGTGTAAGTGTAATTAACTACAGTCTAATGCAGTATTTCCTATAACCAAATCTTCTTTCTTTTGTTTCACTTTTGCAAAAGCCTGAGATTTTAAATATTTCTTCATTTCTTGCTATTTTTAATTTTAATTAACGAACATTTCTTTAAAAACCTTTCTTGTGATAAGATACAGAATGTTCAGAATGTTTCTGTATGTTAATTCAAAATATGGTAAAGAAAATGGTAGTTTTCATCATTCATGAGGGAGTAAAAATCAAAAAATAATGCAGCTGTTTATTGTTTAATCTTTAGAATTGCTATATAAAGCAATGTTGTATTTTAAGTTATTTTTACATTTTCTAACATATTTGAGTATAAAGGGAATTTAGTCCGTCAATCTGTCTGGTCGCATTTAACTTTTGTAAGTATACTTGCATTACTAAGTAATTTATACATTTTCTATTGAAGTTTACTATGTTTAGCATGCTATCTTCTGAAAAAGAAACGTTTAGCATATACAATTTGCTTAAAGGGTAATGAAGGTAATTTGTATATGTCATAATCTATGTTAATATGTCAATAATCTATAAATGTTTAAAATATTTTAAATCTTATTACGTTCTTTCAATCACAACAAAAAATGATATCTATATTGTTCATATGCAGTACAAAAATAAATTTTAATCTAGCACTGAATCATAAAACACTTTTGTTACTGTCAAAAATTTCCTGTTCTAACAGCTCAAGGAAAGAAAAATGAAAACCCAACACTCTAACTTTAAGCTTTAAGTACTTTGTAACTTCGAATCCCCCTCCTTTATTTTGCTTTTGCAGAAGCCGCAAAGACGTTAAATGTTCCTTCATTTCCTGCTACGTTTAGTTCTAATTAACGAGCTGTTCTTCATCTGTCTTAACTTTTCTGTGATACTTTGTAGATATGGAAATTGCAAAATGTTTTCCTGGGGCAATTCAAAATACTGTAGAGTCTGATTAATTAAATAATTATATTCTGAAATTAAAACTCTACCAAACAGCTTGCATGTGTAACAAAGTATACCGCGTGCGTTTTCATCTAGCGCTCGCAAGTGCAGAGTCGGCGATTTTCTGCCACAATCGCTTCCGCAAGGTAATAAGGAATGCCAGTATCATAATTAATCTTACTAGTATATACAGTTTTTATTCTTGATTGTGTTATGTTTACTGGATGCTTTTTTTCCAAGTTTGATGATTTCCAAGCTTACTGATAAAGATTTTAAATTCAACCTGTGATTAATTTTCACCGTATCTAACAGAAGCGCAGTTCTAGCATTTTTTATATTTTTTCTTATGACTATTTAAATGTCAGCTGAAACTCACTGGCGCTTACAAATAATGAAGACTGAAGCCTCATTTTAATTTTTTTTCTTTTCATTTATTAAATCTTATTATGTAAAAATGCATATAGATACAGTCAAAATATAATTAAAAAATATACAAATAAAAACGAAATTGCTTAAAATTTTGCAAATTATGTGAGAAATATTAATATTAGAATCGCGAGTATATATGTTTCTGATATTAAAGTATATGAGAGTTGTGGCACTTTCTTCCTAAGAAATTAACCCTTTGTTTATGTCCATGTACGATGCGTACATGGTAGAAACTATTGAAACTAAAAGTGCTATTAAACGAGGGATCAAAGTCGCTTCAAATTCCAGGCGTATCCATGATAATCTATGCTTCTAGAGGAGTTGCTCGAAAAGCAAACAACTATTTTATGTCGGCGCGTCTTTGACGCCTGAAACCAAGAGAGTCGCCAGTAACAGCCAATCAAATGCTTGGAAATCCGGTGATGTAAAAGTCTTTTCTCGAATAGCCCATAAAATGCTAAAGAAAGAAAAAAAAAAGCAGGCGATTTTTGCCACTTGAAATTTTTACGTGTAACAGCACTTTTAAGACGATTTCATTGCTAACGCAGTCAAGGGGTTAAGCCTTGTATATAATGTAAAAATGTTAATTTTCTTGTGGCATTCCCTATGATAATTAGTATACTAAAAACATTTTTTTAATATTTCAAAAATGGTATTCACTGAGTAATAATAATAATAAAAAAATTATAACTTAATTTATACCTATCTATCAAAATATTCCTATTCTCATAACTCAGGAATGAAAAATGAAAACTCAAAGCTAATTAACTGCAAACTTTACGGATGCATGCTTTGTAACCTTGAATCCTCATACTTTGTTTCGCTTTTGCAGAAGCGGTAAAGAAGTTAAATGTTCTTGCATTTCCCGCTACGTTTAGTTCTAATTAACGAGCTTTATTTCAACCATCTTAACTTTTCTGTGATATTTTGTAGATACGAAAATTGCAAATTGTTTCCCTGTGCCAATTTGAAATATTGTCGAGTCTGCTTAACTAAATAGCTATATTCTCAAGTTAAAATTTATCTCTCAAATGTTATAATTTATTTAAGAGTTTTCTTCGCTTTATCGCACGTTTGAGTATAGTGTGGGACCCATTATCCAGAAACTCAATATCCGGAATGCGTCAAAAGCTAGAATGCAAAATGATAATTGAAAAATAATTTGTTTCATTTCAAAAACATAAAATTAAAGATGTATTTTACATCAAGCACGAAATATAGCAGACAGATATACACTCATTCATGGGTGATACAATTTGTGATCATCTGCAATATTTTTCCATGATGTGATTAAGCATAAAGTCTAAAATTTCCAAAGAGAAAAAAAATCTTTACAGATCTGCTGGACTAAGCTAAAGAATTTTCATGACCAAAAGCTCGATTGTTGGATAATGATGATCTTATAAGTTATCAGATGATTGGTAGTGAGATTTGTGACATAATGACAAATGATATATCTACTAAAAGCGATGATAATGACCAGCAAAATGTAGTGGGTAAAAAATTTTCAAATAAGCTTCTGATATTTTGCTACAGAACAACCATTTTGTGGAAAGCAATAAAATGGTTACTTCCATGAATAGCAAATCATATCAGTGTACAGGAGCTTAGTGTAACAGATTTACCATAAGTAGCCAATTTTAATAAAAATATTTTTTAAATCCAAATCAAAGAATTCTGCTCAAGTCATATAAGTTAATGTAATTTTTAAAAAAATTTGAATTGTAATTTAAAATGTTCATTATTTTGTATAAACAAGTTATTAAGGAATGTGTAATTATGTAATGTACGTATAATTCGTGATTCCACACTGTTATATTGTGCTATTTTCAATACTTGTAGATTGTTCTGAATTACGGAAAAATCCCTTATCCAAAAAGCACTAGATCCCAGGCATTCTGCATAATAGATTCTATACTGTATGTTAAAACTTTTTTTTATATTTCAAAAGTGGTATTCAGTGTGTAATAAAAAAAAATAAAACATAATTTAATTTGCACCTAACTATCAACATCTTCCTTTTCTAAAAGCTCAGGAATGAAAAATTAAAACTCAACTCTAATTAACTGCAAGCTTTATGAATGCGTGCTTTGTAATCTTGAATCCTCATTCTTTGTTTCGCTATTGTAGAAGCCGCAAAGATGTTAAATATTCCCTTTCATTTCCCGCTACGTTTAGTTCTAATTAACGAACTTTTCGTCAACTATCTTAACTTTACTGTGATATTTTGTAGATACGGAAATTGCAAAATGTTTCCCTGCGCCAATTCAAAATACTGTAGACTCTGCTTAATTAAATAGCTACAATATTCTCAAGTTAAAATTAATCTCTCAGATGATATATTTTAATAAGATATCTGTTTATCGCATTATTGGGCACTAATTAAAATGTAATATTTAAACGGTTCATTTAAAAGAAGCTGCTTTCAAAAATATTTATTTATTAAAAAATGAAATGTAACTTTGAAATAAACACCTGTCTGGATTGCCTGTTTGGGCTTCATTTTTATTTAAAAAAATACGAATCCATACCAAAAAAATGGAAGACTGGATTGGCAACTAACTCTGATTGCTACAACTTTTTTGGCTAACAAGGAGAGGACCAACTTTGATAATCATAGCCAAAGCTCGATTTATACAAGGGCATGAGGGGCAATTGCCCCGGGCCCTTCTCTTTAGGGGCCCACAATGAGAGTAATTATTATTTTCACTAAAAAATGCTAGATGATTAAAATTAGCCAAAAGGGATCAAAATTCATAAATTTTCAGACATTTAGAAAAGTAAGAATGGTCCTCTTTCCTTTCTTTGCTTCCAGTACCCCAGTCATCTATGAGAATAACAATTTACATGAGGAAATTAATAATTAAAGTTTTATTATAACAACTTAGTATTCTATTGTCGTCAAAACAAATTCTTTTTTTATGTTTTCCTCATAGCCTGGCAAGTTAAAACCATTAATTAAGACCAATTTGCAACATTTTTTTTTTTTTTTTTTTACCCATCATATAAGGTACTTAGATAAGCACAGAAAAAGTTTGCAAAAAGTTACTTCTGTCAACCAATCTTTCATTTTTTTTTTCTACACTCATCCTTCTAGAGCGTTCTCTTAAAGTTGTGACTATTTTTTTGTGATACCCTGTATACAGATGGGAACTGTACCGAGTACAAAATTTATACATCTATATAATATTTATGAAGTTTAATACTGGCCACTTTCAAATCGTTCAGAAAAAATTCTAGCGATAGACAGAAGGGGGTCCCCAGAATAATGCTTGACTTGGGGCGCCCCATAGCCTTAGACATGCCCTGTGGGTAATTTTTATGTATTTTGTAGGGTAGAGGCACCTTAGTTTCAGGTTCATTCAACGATCATTAGTTCTCGAAAAACAGGGGGGAGGGGCAAATATTATAATGCAACTTGAGTACTTATTTTGAAACGTTGTCATTATGTTGTCGCAGCTCATTCGGTAGAGTATTATCTCTTAGATCCGCGGACCTCAGGTTCGATCCCGGAACGCGCTACGCTTTCCGTTTTGTTTTGAAAATATACTTGTAATTAAAATTTACTAAACTCTTTGTCAATTAAAAATTTTGCATCAATTATAATTTTAACGCATTTTTTTTTTTTTTTTTTGTTGTTGTTTATTTGAGACTAAATTGTTATATAAAACGGTTAATGTTTTTAAATTACCTAAAATTTTTTTACTATTAGATATCGATGTAATGACATTGAATAAAAGTGTCTATTCGTGATTTTAAAGAAATATCCTTTATGTATTGCCCATATAAAGGAAATAAATAAAATGAAAATACCGGATGGTTGAAATATGCTACATTTATTTTCTCCTTAAATGTTTTATCAGTTATTTACTTGTATTTATAATTTAATAGTCTCAATTTAAAATTTTTAAGTCGTACATTAATTACAATTTAAGTATCCAAATTTTATTTAACCTTTTTGATTTTTTAATCTTTATTAAACTGTTCTCCGCATTTAATGAAAACTTAAAAAAATGGATTTGTTATGGAATAATATTTTTTCTGCCAGCCTATTCATCATAATTTTTATTTATTTATTCATATGTATACATTTCTTACTTAACTTGTTGATTTTAAACAATATTTCAATTCATTTTTTTTTTCTGCTTGTATAACATCGCAGGACTCTTGCTGACAAATCAGATTTGAGATTATCTTTGAGTTTGCTTTAAAATGTTTATTACCCTTACCCCCTTATTGGCATCTTTTTGGCTTTAACTGGCATCCCTACATTTAACTATTGTCACAAACTTTCGCATTCACAGACATTTGATCCATTATACGTGCGTTCTGTTTGGCGTATTTTCCAGGAGTAGGGCAACCTTTTTCTTATTAGCGGATTCTTGTTTATTTCTTAATGTTTTCTGTTATTCAAAATTGTATTACACTCGAAGATTTTGCCCCCTACGAGTTTTACTTGTAAATCCCGTTCAGATATCACAGATTCTAAAATCATTCCAATTTGTTTGGGCTTAAAAGCTTAGAGAAGATTAAATTATAATTAAACTAGTTGGATGTGTCAATCCCAAAACTTTCTTCTATCTCATAAGTACATTTTAATATTTAAAAAAAAAAAAAAAAGTGGTGACCCCAAAGTTACCCACTATCGAATTTCCTCGAACATTTGACCTAGCCTAATGAGATTCTGGTATCCGAAAAGCCTAAAACGCAAAATTTAATTAATATTCTGAGAAAATGAGCTTAGTAGTGCCTCATGTTGGGTAATTTATACTAAAACCTAATAAGCATCTATTTATGTCAAGACCTAACAGAATCTGAAATTTGATGGAATTTCGTCCATTAGTTCTTGAGATATAGTTATAACAAAAAATTTGCAAAACGTAGCACAGCAACGCCATATCTTGGACAATTTATGCTAAAACGTAAAAAAGCGTCTAATTATGTTATGGTGTAAAAGAATCTGAAGTTTGATGAAATTCTGTGCATTAATTCTTGAGATGTAGCTAGTTTAAAAAAAAACCGTGTAAAATATAGCACAGCAGCACCATCAGTTGAAGAATTTATAACAAAACGTAATCATCGTGTAATTATGTTATATGTCATTTTGTAACAAAATCTGAAGTTTGATGAAATTCTGTGCGTTGGTTGTTGAGATATAGCTATCGAAAAAATCGTGCAAAATGCAGCATAGCTGCACCACCTGTTGCAAGGTTAATACCAAAATGTAATCAGCGTCTAATTATGTTATATATTCTAGTGTAAAAGAAACTAAAATTTGATGAAGTTCTCTGCATTAGTTCTTGAGGTATAGCTATCGCAAAAATCGTGCAAAATGTAGCATAGCAGCGCTACCTATAAAGCAGTTCACACCAAAACCTTATCAGCGGCTATGTATTTCAAGGTATCGCGGGATCTGAAGTTTAGTTAAATTCTGTGCATTAGTTCTTGAGATATAGCTACCATGAAAATCATGAAAAAGTGGCATAGCAATGCCACCTGCTGGCCAATTTACACCAAAACTTAATCAGAGCCTATGTATATCAAGGGGTCACAGAATCTGAAGTTTGGTAAAATTCTGTGCATTAGTTCTTGAGATATAGCAATCTTGAAAATCATGAAAAACGTAGTATAGCAGCGCCGCCTGCAGGTCAATTTTCACCAAAAACCAATAGGCACTAATTCATATCAAGGTCTAACTGAATATAAAATTTTATTAAATTTCGAGCATTAGTTCTTGAGATAGAGCGTCCACAATTTTTTTTGTCACAGACAGACTCACAGCAGACTCACAGACAGACGGACAGACTCACAGACAGACATTTTCTAAAAATAGTCAAAACGTGTTCAGGACCTTCTAAAACGTATAAATCCGTCGAAAACCGGAAGTCGAAAATTTTCATGAATCCAATACTTTCTTCTTGTAAAGATAGAAGAAAGTAAAAACTGGTGACAAACTCCATGTAATCTGGTTTCCATTTAAATGCCAATAATGGATGATCTTGAATATCACATTCAATGATATTAAATACGATTCACGTGTTTAAAATGTCCTTAAATGATTTTTATTTCGACCTTTTATTGGTATTTTTGTTAATATTCTACTAATTATTTGTTTTTTTCGTTATTTAAAATAAAAATTATGTCAATATGTATAATTTGGCTATTAGCTTGGCGATTTGTATAATTTGGCGGAATAGATCGATGGCATAACAGAGTAGTACCAAAGAAAATATAAAGTGAATAAACAGTTTATTAATAAATAAACAACGATGACCGGATATGAGGCATAAAATCGCCATTTTGTAGCACCCGTGCAAATGTGGTGCGTATATGATATCCGTGCCTTATTTTCGTCTCATTGTCGCGTGTCATTTGTATTGACCGTCAGACAATTTGTATTTTTTTTCATTATGTTTATGGTTCTTATTAGATTGGGACCGAGACATGTGAATGTTATTGTTTTTAATTTTTTGTAACGCCTGTCTTAAGTAATATAGAAAAATTTATTAAAACGTTTATATTAAAAGGTGAAGTTCTTAAAATCTTGATGTGATTTAAAAAATCTAATGGATTTAATAAACTTTGTAAATAAATTATTTACAAAAATTGCACGAGAGCATTACTGTACTGTGTACTAATGTGCTCAAATTTATGCTTTCAAATTAATAATTCTTATAAAAATAATTTTACATAGTAAAAATCAGATATCATTCAATGTCGATATCTAATATTCATTGGAAACTGAAGGAAAAAATGAAAGATTCGCTTTTCTTTTCTCGGTCTGATTTCTTTTTCCTTGAACTCTTGGCATTTTAGGAATACTCTAAGACTACTGTTTTATCTTCTTTTCACAATTTTCCGTTGTTGATGCGGCTAACAGAAAGAAAATAGACGTATTTTGCTTTCCGATACCATGCCATTGGGCTGAAAAATAGCGTTCGAGAATTCCAATTATTTACCTATTCTTATCGAGTTCGACATCTGATAGAAAGCCAGAATGAAAATAAGTAATAAATTACTTTCATTAAAGTTCGTTTCTTGCAAAGGAATTTGTAATATTATTATCATTATTATTATTGCTATTGCTGTTGTTTTAACCTTCTCAAGCACGAATTATTTTTAAAGGAATCAATAGGGCGTAGGAATATATATATATGTAGGGTAGATATTTTGAAAAAACTTTATTTATTTTTTAATGTAATTTTCTTCAAAATGAATAACCACGTTTTAAACTAGTCTTTGGGGGCCACCGTAATACTTACCCATCATATATATACATATATAATATTTGAAAATAATACATTTGAAAACTATAAAATGGATTGCAATTCCAAAACAAAATTTAAACGTGTATTTATATTTTTATAGTGCATAGTAATGTTGTATTAATGAGTTGCTGATGAATCTCTTTCGATAAGTTATACAACACACCTAGCTACTCAAGTAGTACTGAATTGCGAAAAAGAAACATCCTTATAACTCCAAAAATAATAATCTTATTAATTAACAGTTTATTTCGTCGAATTAAGCGTCTCATTTTTAATTAAAATATATCTTTAAATTGAAATTTGAATGAAATACAGGGTCATGAAAAATCGAAGAATGTGGAAAATAGGATTACAGATATCTCGGCAACTAACAATTCGATGAACTTCGTTCTTTATGCAAAATTTGTGTTATGTTAATGCCTTTTACGAACACTCCTTAAAATAAATAAAATCGAAAATTTTTATATACCTTTCATCAGAACGAATTTTTCGAGAGTCCGAAAAAAATAGTTCCGGATCATCGAGGTTACTGATATTAAATAGGCTTCGTCCCATTCTTACATACTAAGTACATACAAAATTTCAAGTCTCTATCTCAATTCGTTCGGGAGATAGAGCGTTTACAGACTGACAGACAGACAGACAGACTGACAGACGGTTGGCAATTTTTTTTTTCTAAAAATATGTTTTTCGAAATCTCCAGTGTCGAAAACGTGTAAATCCATCAAAAAAAAAAAAAAAAATTCGATTTTCAAAACGATTGCAAGACTTACCCTATACTACGTATGATGGGTAAGTAAAAGTGATGTTTTATGATGGATATACCTAGAAACCTATACAGAAGGGCACTTTCTTGTGTGTGAATCACATTAGCATCGCGGTTATAGCAATTAATCGATTAGTTTTAGATGCTACTCCCCTTTTTTGCAATCAGGACTTTTATGGCTATAATGCTGGCTAATTTTTGGATCTTGTTTCTTTTCTGATATCGAAATTAAACGGTAGTTATGAAAACTTTTACTTTTATTTCAAAATGAAGGCGGCTCTCGAATGTACATCTTTTTTTTCTCTGCAATAATTTTTTGATTAAAGAATACGGTATGCTGTATTTTGCATTGTAATTTTCTTTGATAGACTATATACTTGCCAAATGAAAATGCATTCTTTTCACATGAACGTAATTTTTTTTTATGAATCCGTTCTCATCATAGTGAAAAAAGAATCGTTGCAGTATTGCAAATAACATTTCATTATAAATACGCATTGGATAAGTTTTTAAAATTAAATAAAAACATCTAATAACACCTCATTAAATTTAAATAAATGATATACAAAAATTGCACCAGAGGATTACTCTTCTATAATTTGCACAAATTTATGCTTTCAAAGTAATAATTTTTATACAAATAATTTCATACAAATTTTAAATGAGACATCATTTAATGTCGATATCTGAAATTCATTGGAAACTGAAAAGAAAAAATTCCAAGATTCGTTTTCCTTTTCCCGGTTCTGATTTCTTTTTCCTTGAACTCTTGGCATTTTAGGAATGCTCTAGGACTACTGTTTTATCTTCTTTTCACAATTTTTCACTGTTGATGCGACTAAGAGAAAGAAAATAGACGTATTTTCCTCTCCGATACCATGCCATTGGTCTGAAAAATAGCATTCGAGAATTCCAATTACTTACCTATTCTTATCAAGTTCGACATCTGCTAGAAAGCCAAAATGAAAACAAGTAGTAAATTACTTTCATCAAAGTTCATTTCTTGCAAAGGAATTTGTAATATCATCATCATCATTATTACAATTACTATTATTTTAATCTTCTCAAACACGAATTATTTTTAAAGAAATAAAAAACATGTTTTGCACATAAAACAGGTTTCAGATAAATTGTTAAATAAAAGTAAAATTGATATTTTAAAATCTTGCATATAATAAAATTATAAAATCAGTTGCAATTTAATAGTTTTTAAGTATAGTTAAATCTGTATAGTGTCTCATTGCTAGTTTAAATATTGATCTAATTCACATACTATAATCTACATATATCACAGCAATCTCATAAGGTACAAGCATTAAAAATTATTACTAATAGACAACAAAATGAGTATAAAAAATAGTTTACTAAAGATGCTCTTTTATGAGAATTTATCTTGGAAATTAGGGCTAATTACATGACTTCAATTCATGATTTTTCCAAAAAAGTCCATTACAAACCCATTAATTTGCAGTAGGCACTAAACCACATTATGGAAAATTCAACATTTTCTTTTTTTTTTTTTTTCCTTAGTAAAAAAGCACGAGTTAGTATGTTTATTTGACAAAAAAAAATTACATCATTTTTGTATCATACATATATATATATATATATATATATATATATATATGTATATATATATATTGAAACAGCGTTCATTCATACCAGGGACCATTTACGTCCCCGGTTCGAATCCTGGCTTGGGTATTTTGGAACTCAGTTGGAAAATTACGACTCATACGACTCATCTATCAATTACAATTAACCCTTTACGATTTTTTCTATTGTTATGAAAATAATTATATGGAATCTATGTATTTATTCAATAACGGGGAAAATGGCAAAATAAATAAATAAAATAAAATAAACAAATTTCAAATTTTTAGCTGAAATTTTATATTTTAGTGTGTAGGCCATATGTACACAATTAGAGTTTAAAAATATTGTATTGTTACATTTTGCAACTAAATGGGTTTAAATTAATTAATTTTATCTGCTTAATACTTTGCAACATTTTTTTATATTAATGATACTATTAAGTATTCTTAAAAAATAATGAAACTATATTTTGCTTTAATAGCTGAATCGAAATTTCTTTTGTTTCCGAACAACAGGTTCTAATATTTTGTCTAATGCGGTCATCTGACATGGACAAAATAAATCCTTTTCCGTTCTTTGGATTGTTCCTGATCATAGGACACAGATTCTATTGGCAAAATTCATGGCACATTATGAAAATTATGATGTTTTTAGATATGTAGCAGATATGGCACGTGGTGCAGTAAAGCGTTAGATAAAATGCTAAAATTAATCAATTACGTCTCCAACATTTACTGGACTTCCATTAGCTGCAATTTATTCTGCTGTGCTTTTCAAAATAATAGGACAGATGTCGTTATCAAACTGAAAAAAAAATGGGTACTGAAAATTGAGTTAAAATTACTCAACTTTATATACGTCACATATACAAAATAGTACACAAAATGTACTGAAAATTCAGAAACGCATCATGGTTGTGTTCCTATATGAATCAATATTTAGTGCTCCTCTGAACAAACAAATTAAGGTAAAAATATACTAACATTTATTTTCTGTTCAAAATTATTAACAAGAAACGTTTAATTGATTATTTATTAAGAAAAATAGCAAATTTTTAGAAAGATACCCAAATCGAATATTTTTATGAAAATAGCATTAGTTGCATTTAAATTATTTTAAAATACTGTGAAAATTTGATAAGTGCCTTAATAAATATTTTTTATGCCGCCATAAAATTCAAAAAATCATTACAAGTTTAAAAAAAATATATCATTTTGTATGGTTTGATAACATACGATGGTTCAAATTAACACTGAGAAGTTTTTACTATAAGTAAGCAATAAGCGGTTCGATGTTTGCTTCTTGGTGTTAGTTTATTTGGTAGATTTATTTTGCTTCTTTACGTCTCTACGTTTGGGAGGCCTGGCAATTATCATTATTATTATTTTAAACTTGGCTTGGCAGAACAACCATCCTGCATGATTTTGTAATAAACCTGACACCTAACTTTTGCTTTAAAATACATAAGATCGAGGATCCAACTCGAGCCTTCAAAAGCCTGATATGTATATTTATTTCTTAAAGAAACAATATTTGGCATATCAATTTCCAAATTTCGTCTCCGTAATAAAATTTCAACATAAAAGCAGATATGTTTATAAAGATTAAATCTCACTGAATTTCATCTTGACGTCTATCATATGTTTCACTATTATATATTTCACTACATGTCTTTTAAATAATTCCAAAATCATTCTGCAATATGAGGAGAAAAATATTAGAACTGTGCATTAATATCTTTGGAAATTCTCTAACATTACACATACTTTCATATTTCTTCTAAAATTTACAACTAGGATTAGTAAAAATTTCTCTTCGTTTTTGTTACTCAAAAGTATAATTTATCTTTCCTCAAAAGCGCAAAGATTTTTAGAAAATATAAAATTTTGTTCCCTTTCTAACTAAAATCTTTTCCGGTATCTCCATTAAAGTTCATTTAATCTGTACAGATTTAGAAAATTTGTCTCTATTGAAAATAATCTTTTTTCTTTCTTCTTTTTATCTAGTGTGAAAAGACAAAATATATTAATTTGAACAACTTTTATAGATGAAAAATAGTTTTAGTATTTACTTCTTTCTTAGGCTTTATAATGTGCACTTTTTAGTTGAAAATGGCAGAAAATACCTTTTATTAGAACATAAGGAATCTGATGGAAGATTTTAAAAGTTACATAGATATATTTAAAGTAAAATAAGATTATTTGTTTTCATTTTTAAGCTAAAGATGGAAATTTAATTGTAACTTTAAATTAAATACTTATTTACGCTAAAGAATATATCGGTTGAAATCCGGATTTCCTTGATTTTGATCTCGTGACAAAAGGTTAATCCCAATTCTATAATATTCTATAATATTCTATAATATTCCAATACTTGTCTGAAGAAACCGTGTGAAGAAATGAACCGTGTAAAATGTGGCGCAGAAATAATCAACTTCATAATGCGAGGAATTTAATTATAAGAGGTTGGGAATACCACCACTTTGATCGATTGAAAATTCCAAAATTGTTTTTGGTATCTAAAGTTACTTTTTACACATGAAAGTCGGATGTTGTTAGTTGTACATCTATACCAAAAGTGAACAGGGAAATTTTGAAGCTATAAAAATAGAGCGCGCCACAACCATCAGCTACAAAAGCTTTAAGTTCGTTTTTCTCAGAAATGTATTTTTAAAATTGGCGGATATTGCAAACCTGTAAGATTTCAATAAATAAATTTAATATTTTGAAAATGCTGAACACATTAGTTTATAAAGTAATACATAAGGGGTTTTCGAAATATTTATACAATGATATTGTGTATACTTTTAAGCGACGAAAATTTTTGTTGGAAATTTATATTTTACATATACAGAAGTGATGCATTTTTAGTGACATTTATTTATTTGTATAAGCATATCATTGTTAGATTTCATTTGTGATCAGTTACCATATGCATCACTTGTCTGTCCAATCATGCGTCAAGCTGCCATTTTTTAATTATCAAACAAGGAAAAATATAGTTTTATACTTGAATATGTTTATATTAGATGTAAACTTTTTTTTTTATAAACTGCTTTAAGAAAAACTCCATAAAGTCTTAAATTTCGGGGTGTTATACTAGTGTTACCTAATATAGATCTATTCAAAAATTCCGTAACCACGAAATTTTGAAGCTACGGTGATTTAAATGAAAATTCTATCGAAAATTCCAACGCTAGTGAATAAAATTGAATTTAAGATGATTTATTTCAAGTTTAATACAAATATGATGGGTTCTTCATCCCTCCAGAACATAGTAATATATACGTCAAACCTATAACCCAAAAATATTATAATCCACCATTTTTTTTCAAGGAAAAACAGAAAATGCTATTGCTGAAATTGTGCAAAAGTTTAGAATAATTATCCCCTATGTAATTAAAAATTATAAATCAGATATAACGGAGTAAAATAAGCCTAGAAGTAATCGTTCAAGGAAACTCTCTGAGGCTTATGGAAAATAGAATTGCACGAAAAGTTAAAAAGGATCCTCGAGTCAATCGCCTAAATTAGTAAAAATTGCATTAGACTAAGTGAACATTAGTATAATTTCGCAAACAATTCGAAACACTTCGAAAAAAATTCAATTGACATGCAAGATTTGGCCGAAAAAAAAAATAGGCTGGATAGACTATAGTTTGTTGTGCACGTTAATAAACCTGGAGATATTTGGATGGATGTTATAATAGTCCGAGAGCCGACAGCACAAAACCCTATGTCATCTAGCACAAGAAAAAACACTTTATTTTATGCAAGAGGGGAATCTAATGATCCATGTCTGCTGGAAGTGGTGTGGTGCATAAGCCAAAGATTAATACCACTAATGTTTGACACGTAGGTTCATCATTGCGCTTGTCCTACAAAAAAAGGTTTGAAAACAGTTAAAAATGGGAGCAGGAAAACACAATGTTAAACTTATGAGTGAACCACTAGTGGTATTATTTTTTGGTTTATGCACCACTTCACTTCCGTCAGACATAGATCATTAGAACAGAAGTAATTTTTCAATTTTTTTTTTTTTTTTTTTTTTCTCGGGTGAAAAAATTCCGGTTCAGGATTCGAACCAGGGATGTATTGGCTGAAGCCGCCAGTGCTGTACCAACTGAGCTATCCCGGACACGAACACTGGAGGACTATTTCACCCAATTAACCTCATCAGGTCTGATACTCTGGATCAGCTCAACAGAATAAATCGAAAATAAATATATGGAACTGCAGAAAATCGCTGCATACGAAACTACATTAGATTAATTTTGAAACACACGATTATTCAACCGGTAAGTTAATTATAACAGAATTAATTTTTCCATTTTTTATTTTTGAGTGAAAAAAGTCCGGTTCAGGATTCGAACCAGGGATGTATTGGCTGAAGCCGCCAATGCTCTACCAGCTGAGCTATCTCGGACACAAACAGTGGAGGACTATTTCACCCAATTAACCTCAACGATTACTTTATCTGGTCTGATACTCTGGATCAACTCAACAGAATAAATCGAAGGTCAATATATGGAACTGTAGAAAATCGCTGCATACGAAATTACATTAGATTAATTTTGAAACACACGATTATTCAATCGGTAAGATTGAACCGATCTTACCGATTGAATAATCGTGTGTTCCAAAATTAATCTGATGGATCATTAGATTCCCCAATTATTACTCTTCCATAAAATAAAGGGTTTTTCCTTCTGCTAGATGAGATAGGGTTTTGTTCTATCGGCTCTTGGGCTATAATTGCAGATGAATTGAAGTCCAAACTTTTTGGAATTAATAGCAAAATAATAGGAAGTAATAGTAAAAAGTCAAATACAGAGTTCGAGGAAAAGAATATGGTAAAGATTAGTGGTAAAAGTGCTGCAATCGAAATAGATAAGGCCAGGGGACACGAGGTGTGACGTCATCACTAATCGACCGACATCTCACTAGTGTTCGAATTCACACCGGAAAATTTTGAATAGTAATTTTCTTTTATTTTATATGTGGAATATCTGACATCTTATAAAGCAATAATAACTATTTAAACTTACTGGTGGGAATCTGGAATCCCCCCAATCAAAAATCAGCCAGAAACGTGTGGCAGTCCGCATCCGGGTGAATTTTTATTTAAAGATTTCGAATTTTCACCAATAAGTTTAAATTTTATTATTGTTTAAAAATATGATATATGTTCAACAAATAAAAGAAAATTGCTATTTAAAATTTTTAATACTACTGAGAAGTCGGTTGATTAGTAACACCTCGTGCCCTCTGGCATTGACTATTTCGATGGAAGCGGATGTATGGGCGCTTCGGGTTTCGAAAATTTCTTTATAATCGAAAGTATCATGGCCCAGTACTCATACATAATATCCTCGAAGAAAATTTGCTGCAAAGGGCAGTTAAGTTGGATGTTACACAAATTTATGTTTTATCAGAATAATGATTCTAAAGATGCCGCCTTGAATGCATGACTTGGTTGTTATCCACAAGTCATCAAATCTCCTGATCAGGCTCCAGATTTAAACCCCATGGAACTAGGGTTATATCTAAGGGGGTGTTACGGGCGGCTTAGCCCACCCCCCTAAAACATTTTGAGCCTCCTCTGTAAAGATTTTTAGGTCACTAAATGAATTTATGTTCCGAAAATTCAAATGAAATTATGTTCAAAAATCTAATTTAGTTTTGAGGACCTTTCATAGTTTTGCAGATATACTAAATTGTAACTAAAATAAGCGTTTCAAATCTTGCTCATCCTATTTGCACATATGAAGCTAACATGATGTTTTATATTGCACTAGCTATACACTCAAATTTTTCATCCTCCTATTCTTTACTTAGCATAAAATGAAATTATTAGAACACTTTAATGAGAAACATAGTAACTTCAGTGTGAGTATGCACTAATTTATCTTTCTGCTTCACAAAGAGAGAGAAGATAGAAGAACAATATGAGCCCCCCTCCCTATTATTCTCTTCTAGCTACGGGCTCTGCATGGAACACTTGTAGGGGCATTTGGAATATTAATTAGATGAACGATTAACGTAATTTTTTTTTGTTCTAAAGCAGAGATGACGGAAGTATTGATAGAAGAATGGCAAAAATGTTACATTGCAGTTAGCAAAATTGTTAAAAAAAAAGTGTGATTCGCCCCCGACAAAAATCTGGAAGGTGCTATTGTTGATTACTTTTTAGGTGCGTTCGTAATTATGTAAATACGTAGCACCTATTGTTGTCGCTCAGTCCGTCCGTCTGTCCGTCTGTCTGTCTGTCTGTCTGTCCGTCTGTCCGTCTGCATATAACAACGCAAAAACTACCCAACCGAATCGTTTGAAATTTAAAATGCATAATTATAACATAATTTTGTCGAGTCATTTCAAATTTTATGAAAATCGGATGGATAGATCAATTACAGGGACAATCAAAAGGATTACGGTCAATGGGGAAAAAAGTTTCAAATGCATTTTAATCGTTTCAAATTTAAAACATATAATTATTGCGTAATTTTGTCGAGTCATTTCAAATGTTATGAAAATCGAATGCATAGATCAATTACGGGGACAATCAAAAGGATTCCGTTACATTAGGATCAATGGGGGAAAAAATTTCAAATGCATTTTAATCGTTTGGAATTTGAAACATATAATTATTACGTAATTTTATCGAGTCATTTCAAATGTTATGAAAGTCGGATGCATAGATCATTTACAGGGACAATCAAAGGTATTCCATTACATTACGGTCAATGGGAAAAAATATTCAAATGCATTTATATGATGTTGCACTAATTCGAACATAATAGAATTAGTATGAATCTATGAAATATATACTAAAATATGCATTCTGTACAATCTGTGGCCCCACCAGTGGCCGAGAGGTTCTGATCTCAAACTGGTAGACGGTAGGTGCTGGGTTCGAACCCAATCGCGACCGTCGGCCTAACCGTTCTGAGTTTTCCGTGGTTTTCTTCGAACCTTACGTAAATATGGGTTAGGTTCCCTTAGAAAGACCCCCACGGAGGGCATCCCACCCCTTAGGGCCTATATCCCATAGTGTATATAATTGGCCGTCTTTCATACAACTGTACAATCTGTGATGCAAAGAATTTTTATTATTAAATTACAGGGCCACACAAAAGTATTCCACTACATAATGCTATTCGGGGAAACATTGTTTGGGGCGTGTTTTAATTATATTCAACTATTTCACATTTTATGAATAAGATATACGTTTCTGAGGTGTAATTAAAATTACTTTCTGCATATTTACAGAAACACAAAGATTTCGACTACTATACTGTATCCGAAGTACGCTCTACTATATCAGCAAGATCTGAATATTTTTAAAACTTCGTTACCGTACGAACGCACCTCATTTGCTACGTTCACGTGCAGTTTCCAACTTGTTTGTTTTGTCATTACGATTGTTAATGAATTTATTGTTATTTTTTGATATTATTTAAAGTTTATAGCAAACCGCTGATGCATTAAAAAGAAGATGTCATAATCTAAATTGACTGCTAGAATGTATTTCTTTTCCTTCATTTTAATAAAATATAAGACAAAACATTGAAAACTAGATGTATGTAGAATCACTGTATATCTTCATTGACTATGACGTGAATAAAAAAAACGCATTTTCACGAAAAAGCATATTACTACGATTTCACCAGGATTACATAATTTTTAAGCGTAATTTGAATAATATGCATTTAATAATATATGTATATATAGGAATTGGATGAAGTAATTGTTATATTTTAATTAAACAGTATAAATATGATAGCTACTTTACTATAAGAAATTAATAATATCATAAATCTTTTCTTAATGTGGAAAAAATTTGATTTTATCCCGAAATTGAAATATCTCATGCAATTCAAATAAAGCACATTGGGCTACCAATCGGTTAATTAATGACTAAAATGCAAAAATCTTCTGAAGCAAACGTCTGAATAATATAAAAATCCATTCATACTTCAATATTTCTTTTCAAATACTTTTTTACGCTACTACACATTGTCAGAAAAATTAGTCGATATACACCAAATTGCTCTTCACTTTTAAACATATAAATTTCGGACACCTAGAAAACATGTTTTATCCGTTAATTATTTCCGAATGTCAGTATGTCGTATTGGCTTTATACACATTTAAAGTCCGAGTTAAAGTTTTTAATGAAAAACTGAAAATTCTACAAATTAAAATTTCTAACTTAATTTAGAATGAAAGACTTTCTGAATTTAGAAATAATTAACAATTACTTTTCTCATTCATTCAAAAGTACAACCAATTTATTTTTTAGTGTTGAATACAATTAATTAAAATTGAATTTATAAAGTTATTTATTAATAAATATTGGCATTTAAAACATATTTTAAACGAACACATTTAAATGATATTTCAATTAAAATATTAAATGAAAAAGAATGCATTATTAAAAAAAATTATCAAAATAAATACATTTCGAATACATCAAATATCGAAATATTTACATTTTACACCTAACAATTTACTCAAAAATATTTATAATTCATATTTTTATCCTACAGATTAGGTACAAAATAATACGAATACCTATGACATATTTCACACCTGCAATATGGCCGCGCCACCTGCAACAGAAGTCTGCCACCTAGTGAGAGTGAAGAGGAAGGTATCAGTCTCTCAACAGCAATCACCTGTGTTGTATGCGTCAATCGAACTGTATGTAATAAGTTGAAATGTCAGACCTATCAGAGTTCCAAAGAGGAATGATTTTTGGAGCGCGTTTAAGTGAAGCATCGGTTACGGAAGCAGAAAACCTTTTAGGGGTTACAAGCAGTATGGTACAGCAGTTACTACAGCGTACACGAAAAAGGGTAAGACGACGTCTTCAAAGCGCAACAGTGGCCGAAAGTCCACGCTTGCTGATAGGCATAGAATAGTCTTGAAGCCCATAATAGCCAGAAAGCACAAGCAATCGTCATCCCAGATAACATCCGAAATGAACAGACATCTCCAGGATCCCATTTCAACAAAAACCGTCAAAAAGGAACTCCATTCTGCGAGCATTAATGACAGATCATTAATGGCAGAGTGCAATTTGAAAACTCTTGGTGACAGCAACTATTGCTTTCAAGCGACTTCAATGGTGCAGAGATCCCAAACGGTGGTCCCCAAAGAAGTGGCAACATGAATTATTATCAGATAAATCGTTATTCACCCTATTTCAGACGACCGGAAACGTTTATGTCTGGAGAACACCCAGAGAAGCGTTTAAACCTGAATGCCTGATGCTGAATTTGAAGCATTCGGGTGGCTCCATTATGGTCTAAGGTTCGATATCTTGGCGCGGTCTTGGTCCAATTTCTTTCTCTCTAACCGATGACCAGGCCCCTACCTGCCGAGTTATCTCAACTTAACGGGTTAGATACCTGGTATCGGGGCGGACGACCGCCTAATTGCCGCGAAGCGGCAATAAATGTTTGTACTGCAAATGGATTCGCAAGATGGTCTCGTAATTTAGAGCCTTGATCAGATGACGAGACCTTCACCTGGCAAGGCACCTCCAGAGGTATAATTCACAGGTAACTTGGAGGACTTTGCACCCATGACGGATTTTACATGCACCAGGCGCCATTAGCGTACATGATGGAATTTTAGCCGGCAGAGTGGAGGCGATGTACGTAGACAAGTGCCGAGATCGGCTGATTGTGGCTAATGGTTGCTGGACTTAGTAGTTTATTGCCTTTGTGAAAAAACTGAGTTTTGCGCCGCAAATCACTCCCACCTGCCGTGCCAGGTGAAAAGGGGTTGGAGCTAAAATTTTTGAGCCGAGACGGTGGCATGTTCTTAGCAGACAACAGGGGGGACAATTTTGAGGGAGATTTAAGAAAATAAATAACCAAAACTAAAATGGCCGAAATGGGAATGCCAGAGAAGGGAGAATTTTTGGGCCGAAATGCAAGGCAGTCGAATCGCTGCCGGTGGTGACGAAATCCCGCCTTTCTACCGTACACCCTCCCCCCCCCAAAAAAAAATGGTGCTTCATGGGCTGTCCTATTGGAGCGGGTCCGGTAGCTCGTGCAGACAGAGTCCAAATGCACCTAATAAAGAGGCGTACTGTCACTAGAAAAAAAAAAGAAAAAAAAGAAAAAAAAAACCGAACACGTTTCGGACCTCATACAGTCCCTTGAGTCTCTGCGTCGATAAGGTCAACGTGTGCGGTGGGCTAGTTGGTGGGTAGGTTGGTGGGCTAGTAGGTTGCTTCCCATTGCTCTCCGGACCGCACAGGGTCCCGTGGTTTCCTGCGTCAATGAGGTCAACTTGAAGGCCTGAGAGGTGTTAGCCCACTAAGGGGGGGGGGTTCCAGAACGGTGTCGGACCCGGCAGAGTCCTTTGATTCTCTGCGTCTATGAGGTCAACCTGTACGGTTCTGGTGCAGTGGACTTGATTGGTGCTTCCGAATCTCTTCAGACCGCACAGGGTCCCTTGAGTCCCTGCGTCGATTAGGTCAACTTGAAAATTTCGGGAGCCAAGTCCTAGGGGAGGAAATCCTGGAAGGTAAATGGGTTAGTAACAATACTATTGTTTACTGTCCTGCTTACCTGAGAAACCTGTTAACGTTAAGCTTTTTAAGTTGTAACTGCTGTCTATTTGTCTTTTATGGAGATGAAGATTAGATAGTTAACTTATTGGCTATTGATAGGTGGGGGAATGGCTGAGCTTTGTGGCTAGAGTGTCTAAGCTAAGATTACAAATGGACAATAAATAGTATTAACGGGGCCTAGTATTATTAAGGGCCGTTACTAAGATGGGATTAATAAAAGGGGAGCTGATGAAGTTAGTAAGTAAACGTTATGACGAGTAATACTACTGTGAGAGCATATTATCTTGGGCCACTTGTGGTGTCCAAGCCCACTTGTGGTGCCCATTTGATCCTCCGCATGGGAGGATCAAATCCAATCTCTATCTAATTAGTCTAGGGGATCATGTCCAAATGTCCACCCTTTTTTCCAGACTTTATTCCGTGGAGAGTGACCGCTTTTTCAAGACGACAATGCCCCTATCCACACTGTAGGGTGCGTTCAACCTTGGTTCGAAGAGCTTGACGATGAAATTGAACATCTTCCTGGCCCCCTCAGTCTCCGGATTTGAATATTTTTAAACATATATTGGAAGATTTCGAGTCCAAACTTCGTTCTCAATTTCTTCCTCCATCCAACCTTTCGGAATTAGAGATTATTATGCAAGAGGGATGGCTTAATATACTTTCAAATATTTTCCATGACCTTTATACATCTATAAAAGGTAACATTAAATCTGTACTTCAGCAAGGGGTAGACCATACCCCTACTAATAAAGATTTTCCATTATTTCACAGGTGTTCGTATTATTTTGTCCCCCATCTGTATATTAGTACTGAAATAGAAAAACCCCAACTACAATCTCATTGAAATCTTTCCGAAATTAGCCTTAAAATGAAAGATTTTTTAAATAAATTGATAAAATCTGAAGTAAACATGTTTACTTAAAGTATGTTTACAGTAGAATTGCAGCCCCGTTGTTAGCGTACTTGTTTTGCAACGCGAAGATGTCCGGTTTGAATCCAAGGCCCACAACATTTCCTTTTTTTTCCTACTTTTTTCAATTGACGAATATTTTTCCTCCTGTAACGGAGTGGGAAAAACATATATTCTACAATGAACGAAAAAATCTTGGAAGCACTTTTGCCAGGAAATTTCTATGAATTGAAGAAAGTATTTTTGAAAGTGTGTGTTTCTGTATTTTATTTTGTTTTAATCGATAGCGTGTGAATAATACGTAAAAAATAAATTAAATAAAAGAATACCTAAATTGTCTCTGTCTTTAGTTTCAAACATGATATCTTTCTATCTACCATTAAATTTGAAAGTCTTGAAATCCTAGGAATGTTTCATGGTAAATACGTTACCGTATTGTATTTTATTTTTCCGCTTATAAATGCAACTGAAAAATATATAAAAGTTTATTTATCATCTTGACAATATTCCAAGAACCTGGAAAATAATCTGTTTAACACTTGAGTACTTTTCTGTCTTTGAATATTTTATTTTCAAAAAAAAATTACATTAAGTTTAATAATTTATGACCATCACTTCTGAAGAAAAGTGTGTGTGTGTGTGGGGGGGGGGGGCGACAAAAGACGAAAATCTTTCATTTTGAACACATTTCACCTTCAGAAACAAAGACGAATATTTTAAGATTTAATTTTTGCCGATTTTTTTTCTTTTGAGAATTGGTAAACAATAATACAGTGTAATAAAAAAGTACATTGTATCCAATATATTGATTTCATGCAAGCGCCATTTGTTTCCGAGTTCTACTTTAGTATTATTTTTCTTCTGATCTTTATTCTAAAGCAAAAATATGCCCGTAAGTTACACTGACGACATTATGACGATGGTAATCCTTAACCAATAAATTTTTCTTTTACTGCAAATATTTGAACTTCTAAGCATCGCACAATTTCAATTTTTTTCTATGTCCCGTCGAACAGGGAAGAGGAGGATTTTCTTCTAAATGTGATTTGTTTGAAAACTATATCAAAATGTATTAATTTTTTAAAAATTGTTTTCAAGCATCAATATCTTTTAAGTATATATCTATTGCGTGTAACCCGATAGTGGGTGATTAACTCGTTTACATTTAAAATGACATATATAAATTCAGAATCCGTTTCCATTTAATATTAAATAACCAAATTCAAACTTCATCAACAAATAAATAAAATAATATAAATAAAACACAACTTTAACAGTTGTAATCGAGCTACTGAAATTTTTGAATCAAAACGATGAGTGACGAAATTTTTCGGGATTTCTTCAGCTAACATGTCTTCTTGACATGCAAATAATACGAAAGTATAACTTTTAATAAATTTCAGAACTTTATTTGAACCTATTATTGTTAGAAATTTACGCAAAAAAAACTACTTATTAAACTAAAGTTATACATAGTAATAGTGAAAACAATACTTAATACCTTAATACTTATTAGTAAAAAGATCAACATATTTCATACAAACAGTCGGTGAAATCATCAATATCAATACTACTAAAGAAACTACTTCCGAAAAATGTTTTTAAAAATGAACTTTATAAACAAAAATACGCAATCACGCAGGTATAATAAAAGCTGGATCCAAAAAAATTCCAGCTACAGAAATCTGTAGCTTTACAATAGAATCTACTAAAATTACCGTAGTGTTACTAAAATTTTATCTGTAACCCGGGTTGCAGTTACATAAAAAACAAGTTCCATCCTCCCAGTTTCTTCAAAACTTCTTAATAACATTAAAGATTTTTAGATTTTCAGTGCAGACGTGTATCTGTTACATGAATTTTTTTTCTTCTTGTTACATACAAAATTTCGAGGCATCCCACTTTCCTAAAAAAAAATTTTGTAACTTTACACATTTTTTTTTTTTTTTACAGTGTATATTTTTATGGATTTTCGGATACTAGTTGGGAAATGAAATCTTAATTAATAAATTTTTCTGGTATTAAAAAAAAATAAATAAATAAAAAAAAAAAAAAAAAAAAAAATCTGTAAAGAACTTTTTTTTATGTAGCTTGACTAAAGTCGTAATTCGACCGTTGTTCCTCTTGTTCAGTAAAGAATGATCAAAATATTGTTATTATCATACTTCATTGAGCACTAATTTACTATTATGCTCCATTGTTCGCGTAATGTATGAATACGGGATAGCTAGGGTATACGGCTAAATTAGGCTAAAGATGTAGTGTGCTATACTTTAAAATGTGCAATGTTTGGGAAGCTTGGCCCAATCATTGTGAAGGAGGGTTAACCAGATGGTCAGAGTTCCCTTAAGGCGCAACATTAGTCATAGAAAAACGCCCGGATGATAATGTAAAGTCTATGGGAGCGTTCTTTTCAAATATCCCGCTCAAATTTTCATATTTTTATGCTGTTTTATTTTGCATAGGATAGCTGAGGACGATCCACAACCGGCCTAGTTTGTACTTATTCAATTTTGTTTTCAGATTTAAAAAAAAATACTTTAAACTTCAAAACTAGTTTAAACCGGTTCTGAAATTGAAACTATCATAATATACAAAATATATAAGCAAAGTTGGAAAAGTAAACACTAGGCCGGTTGTAGATCGCCCTCAACTATCGTATGCATGAAAAAAATCTTTAAAAAATATTAAAATTTGAGCGAGATATTCGAAAAGAACGCTCCCATAGACTTTACATTATCATCCGGATCTTTTTCTGTGACTAGTGTGCGCCTTAATTTAATGTTTTGGAAAATCCTTTTATTATACACTGTACCTAATGCAAGGTTAATGTTTATGTTTCTAAAACAATGAAAATTTGTTCTGTAAAGCTACAGTAATTTAGGGTAGGAGGTAGGATAGGGGAGGGGAAAAGAGAAAGTTTAAAACTGATTGAAGATGTGCAATTTGCATATGAAGATCTGCAAATTTGCTATAGAGGAGATTGTTGAATTTAGGTAGTGGCCCGGGGGGGGGGGCATTCTCCATCAGAGCAGTGAAACGATTCTCCCCCCACGGAAAATATGAAATTTTGGATTTCAATAGTCAAGAAGTCCAATCTCTCCCCCTCCCCCCTCCGGAGCCACAGATGGTCCTCCTGGAGAAACGTGTCTGAATTCAGCACTGATAGAAGCACGAAAACATTTAATGAAATATAAACTGAAAAAATGACAGGAACTTTTGTTTCATTTCAATAGTAGTCATCATAGTTGGCAAGCGGAAAGAATGCAAAAGACTAGAAACGGTGACGGCAGCAGCCTTAGAAGATGTGTGTTATGCCTCTTCAAAATATCATAACATTGATCGAAACATTTTAGGAAATATGTAGACAAACTTCATCAAGATAAACAGATCGAGATGAAGTAAAGCTATGCGACAACTAGTGTTGCCAGGTCGAAAGTCACAAAAGTCCTTCCGGCAATGCCGGGAGGAAGAGGTAGCTTTCATATACTTATATATTTTATTTATTTTAAAGTAAGTTACATTGTTCAAAAATACTAAGCTGAAATTAGTGGAAATAATCTTATAAAATTAGTGATTTTATAAGATTGAATACTAGTTTTTGTCAAGACTGAATAATAATAGGAATTTTTAGAAATTAGTCATCTTTTATTCAACCTGGTTTTATTTTAAGCGATTTAAAGAGTCACCAAATTCCACGATATCATAAATTGTATGCCATTTTAAAGCGACATTGTGGATCGTTCAGATCAGACCGTTTCAAAATGTCAGCCATAAGCAAAATTCAAAGTGCTATAACTCAATCATTTTTTAAGATATAGACAAAATAAAAAGTGTTCTGGAATCGTTGTTTTAAGTTCGAATACGTAAAAGAAAAAAAAAATTCAACTTTTAATTTTTTCTCATTTAATTTTAAATTTTAAATTTTTATAAAAATTTAAAATGGCCACCATTTTGAAACAAAATGGTGGATGATGCTGGCCAACGAACTCGGTCGAGAAATTTGTATGTACTATGTACATACCAAGTTTCATTGAAATCGGTTCATAAATACGCGTGTTATCACGTGACAAAAATCAGATCGTTTCAAAATGTCAACCATAAGAAAAATTCAAAGTGCTATAACTCAATCATTTTGTAAGATATAGACAAAATAAAAAGTGTTCTGGAATCGTTGTTTTAAGTTCTAACACGTAAAAGACAAATATTTTTCAAACTTTTATTTTTTTGTATTTAATTTTAAATTTTAAATTTTTTTAAAAATTTAAAATGGCTACCATTTTGAAACAAAAAGGTGGATGATGCTGGCCAACGAACTCGGTCGAGACATTTGTATGTACTATGTACATACCAAGTTTCATTGAAATCGGTTCATAAATACGCGTGTTATCACGTGACAAAAATCAGATCGTTTCAAAATGTCAGCCATAAGAAAAATTCAAAGTGCTATAACTCAATCATTTTTTAAGATATAGACAAAATAAAAAGTGTTCTGGAATCTTTGTTTTAAATTCTAACGCGTAAAAGAAAAATATTTTTCAACTTTCAATTTTTTCGCATTTAATTTTAAATTTTAAATTTTTTTAAAAATTTAAAATGGCCGCCATTTTGAAACAAAATGGCGGATGATGCTGACCAACGAACTCGGTCGAGACATTTGTATGTACTATCTACATACCAAGTTTCATTCAAATCGGTTCATAAATACTTTAGTTATCGCATGACAAAAATCATATATATATATATATATATATATATATATATGGTTATATATATATATATATATATATATGTCAACATTTGAACGGAGGGTGGTTTTGGGGTCTGGGGATCATGATCGGTGAAAATATACCAAAATTTTCCGGAAGTGCTTTCCTCCGGACGGCTGCAATAGGTAGCTTTTTACTTTTTGTAATGAAAGCTACCTAAAAAGTAGGTGCTTAAAGCGAAATTTCCATCCTATGCTTTGGATTTAATCTGAGCAGGTTTGTTTAAGCATCGCATTTTCCCCAAAACAATAATAACAATTAAAACATCTAACATAAAGTTATTCTACCTTTTTTAAAAATAGGTTTTATTTTCTTTAACAAATATTTTAATGCAAAGTAAAGTAGGTCAATTCTGTGTGGGGAGCCTTTACTCATTATTTTTACATGATTAAAATCAATCATTTTTCACGTTTCTTATCTATTACACATACATTGCAATTTTAATTTGGTAACTGGTATATAACGAATAAAATGATACATGAAATTTTATTCTAGGTTCAGTATTAAAATAAATAAATAAATAAAAATATTGTAAAAATTGGGTCGAACCTCCCACATCTTTTCCACAACCATTTCTTGAAATTCACGGATTCTCAGAAATTATTTTAGAGTAATACGTTACAGATTTTTACGATTTGTTGCAGCTTATCTAGAAAATGGAGAAGAATACAAAAGTTGCTGTCGTTTTTTAACATTATTCTAAGAACTCAGAAAATAATCTTAACACTGGGTTGTTTTTCTAGGTTTGAGTAGTTTATGTTTTCTAAAACAAGTACAATAAGATTAATAATTTATGACGAAATAGACGAAGAGAGAAAAGAATAGAGAGAGAAATGGGAAACTTCTGTTCTGAAGAGGAAAAAAAGATCGTGTGTGGGGAATATCTTTGTCTTCTTTTAAGAAATAAAATGATAAACAATAACGTTATTTAATGGAAGAAATTTATGATATTTATTTTTTTTTCTATTTATTATTCACTGCAAATTTTAGTTTACAATATATATTTTTATTTTATCTTGTTGTTAGCCGATATAGTCTACATATTACTCATCTGAAAGAAAAGCTACATATCTCCGCAAAAGTAAATTTCGCCGGAGAGGCAGAAGGAAATTTGCATTATTTTACTGTAAAATGAAATTATAGCATTTAACTTTGCATCCAGGAATAAAACACTCATACAAGCATAAAAAAAGCTTAAGAATGAAGACATTGGATGAGATTTGGAGAGTCCTCGCACAATCCACTCGCGTCTGTGGACACAAATGGACATATAGCGTAATAAAGTAAATTTCTACATAACTACGCTTTTGTGTAGCACGATGCAACTATGACTGGCTTATTAGTAGAATAAAATGCAAAAAGATTTTTTGCGAGATGTGTTAACTTGCTTACGGGTGAGCCAATGTAGGTTAAAATATAAAATATAATCCATCTCATTCTTTGGTGTTAAATATATCTTTTCTTCTATTATTCTCTGATATTCATTGAATCTCTGAAAAGTTTTAAAAGTAATATGTTAATGTATTTTAAGATTATTTTCTGCGTAAAAAAAAAAGAGGGAAATGCGTAAGCTGTTTTTTCTCTTTTAATATTAGTCCAAGTATACAAAGAATAATCTGATTACCATTCAAATGCTTTTCTGTAACTATCAGTAATTATTTTACCCTAAATCAAGCACAGGAAATGTTATATATGACATTATCTGCAGAGAGAGTAAGTAGAAGGGAAAAAGGGGGAAATCTTTCATTTTTATAAGATAAAGCATTGAAAAAGGTGAGAGAAATTTTAGAATTGTTTTCCCTTTTTACAATGATGTACAATGATTAAAAAATGTATAATACAAATTTTATATTTTCTAAGCAACGATAATCATAGATAATCTCTAAGTTATTATCGTTAAGTACTGGATTCGTGAAAAATTTTCACTTCCAGTTTTCAAAGAATTTGTACGTTTTAGAAGGTTCTTATTTAAGATTTAAGGGTTTTTAGAAAATGTCTGTCTGTCACTATGTCGGCAAGTCTGTATGTGACAAAAACATTTTGGACGCTCTCTCTCAAGAACTAATACATCGAATTTCAGAAAACTTTAGATTCAGTTAAACCTTGACATAAAACGATGTTGATTAGTTTCTGGTGAATATCGCTCTAAAAGTTGTGCGGCTATGCTGCATTTTTCCCGATTGCCGCAATAGCTCTATCTCAATAATTAATGCACGGATTTCTATCAAACTTCAGATTCAATTAGTATTTGATATGTGTTCATTCTGATTAAGTTTTGGTGTAAATCTCTCAGCAAAATACCACTTCTTCGTTTCATTTTTAATGCTTTTTTGCAATAGTTCTATCTTAAAAAGTAATGAACAGATTTTCATCAAACTTTAGATTCATTTAGATTTTGATATAAATTGTTATTGATTAGATTTTGGTATAAATCGCCCCGCAGGTATTCTGCATTTTTCATGGTTTACACGATTTTATCTGTGGCCATACTTCAAGAACTAATGTACGGTATTTCATATCTTAGAATCCTTATGATAGGTATAAATTACTATTTAATTTAGATAATGTATTAGCGAATTTTGAAGTATTAACATGCATGTGATGGAAGAAAGCCTTGCTATTTTCCCATCCTTTGTACTGAATTCTGCTATTGTAGCATATGCATAAATGTGCAAAAATATAATAAAATAAATTATTGCCTTCTAAAAATTTGAGTATAATTTCCTTACTTTTCTTTGCAGCTTTTTGAAGTATAATAAATGTTTATAGAGTAATAAGTTATAATGTCTGATGAATTTTTATTATTTATCAAGAGAACTGGGGAAAGTACAAAACTTCTTTTTCGCTTTTGACAGTATTCCAAACACACGAAAACTAATCTGCTTAGCACGTGGGTGTTTTTCTATGTCTGAGCAGATAAACAAGTGCAATAAGATTAATAATTTATGATGTGAAAGCCGAAGAGATAATTGAAAATCTTCCACATTTAGGAATTAAGACTGAAAAAAAAATGTCATTCTATATTTTTTAATTTTTCTTTACTTTTTTTGAGGAAATAATAAACAGCAATATAATTTAATAAAGAGAATCTATTGTACATATTTCATTGAGTTTTTGTAACTAATTTTAACAGTTATATATGATTATACACATAAAATATACATGCGAACACACATACATGTATATAAAATTTTAATGTGACAATTTTTGAAACACTTAAATGCGGGTTTTGGTGAACGCTGAATACAGTAATATAGACTTAATATGTTGTTACATTCACCTACAATATTATTTTTAGCATGACGTATGTACTTTGCTAGTTATTTTACAGGGCACAAAAGAATTCGATTTTATTACCATGTATAGAGAGTAATTACAAGAAATACTTTACATTATTATGTTATTATGCTAACTAAAACAAACTAAAACATAATATATCGCATCCTTGCATCAAATATGTGACACGAGTCAAAAATTTCGTTTTTTGACTTATGGCTGTCATTCTACTAAGTATTTTTTCCCTACCAATCACTTAAAGTACTACACAGTACTCTGAAAATCCAGCCACCAAATAGCAGTTGTATTTGCAAGGTGGCCATTGACCCTTCCACGCTCAGAAACAGTTTCTCGCATTTTCTGAATTTTTTGTGTTATGTCACTTTTGAAGCAAGGTTGCGATTTTTTATTGTAGATTTCACTAGAGCATTTTCTCTAATGAAAGTATGGAGTATCAACACTTATATTTCTTTTAGAAAGCGGCACAGAATAATTCAGAAGCATTACATAGTTTTTCTATGATTTTAAGGGGCGTTCGTAATTATGTAAATACGTAGCATTTACAGTCGTTGTTTAGTCCGTCCGTCTGTCCGCATATAACAACGCAAAAACTACCCAACCGAATTATTTGAAATTTAAAATATATTATTATTACATAATTTTGTCAGGTGATTTCAAATTTTATGAAAACCGGAAGTATAGTTCAATTACACGGACAATCAAAAGTATTCCGTTGCATTAATAGTTTCAAATGCATTATAATGATACGCTCTTTCGAACATATTATAATCCAAATGCATCTATGAAATATTTACTAAAATATACATTCTGTATAATTTGTGATGTAAAGAATATTGCGTTTTAATTACTTTAAACTATTTCACATTTTATGAAATTGTTATACGTTGCTAAGGTTTACTAAAGTTAATTCATGTATAATAGAAAGCATTTATTATTTACAAGGACATTCAAAAGATTTCGAATACTGTATCCGAAGTTATGTATATTTTTAAAACTTCGTTATAGTTATAATGTCAAACAATAGTCAAAATCCTGAAAATTTTATGATTTTGTAAAATAAATTTAAATGTTAAGTACAACCTTTTTTAGCTGGGTGTAATACAGTATGGTATGCGAATTTAATTTATTTTAAATAATTCCATGCATTTCACACTGTTGGGATCCATGAAATAAACATTATTCTATAGAGACAGTTGTCGTTAGAAGTGCGTTTAAGCAGTTTTGAAACACACTATAATTTTAGCTCCCTTCTTGAAAAATACGTTGGATTTCAATTTGACTGATGTTCGTCAACAATATGAAACTGTGCTCCTGTAAAATTTAAAATAATGCAAAAAATCTTCAAATGATCTTGGTACAATTTGGCAAAATGTTACCAAAGCACTTCATTAAATACGACCATGGAAAAAAATGATAAGGACAAGCGAAAAGTCGCCAAATGTAGGAGTCACTTAGCTAGAAAAAATTACACTAATGTTTGTATGGCAAAAATACATGAAATGGACTATTTCCAAACAAATTTTAAGTAGAAAAGTTGGAAAATCATTATAAGGCGACTATTCAAAAAGTTTTAATAGGTTATTACTTGGAAAAAATTATAAGGACACGTATTTCTTTTGAATTGCGATTGAATTCGAACCAGGTGTGTATTGGCAGAAATCCGCCAATATCAGCCAATACATCCATGTTTCGAATCCTGGCTCGGACTTTTTTCACCCACCTGGAAAATTTACATCTGATATAATTCATTTACCAATTGAATAATCGTGTTATAAATTATTCTAATAAAGTTTCGTATGGATAAATTTCTAATATAGGAGCGTTTTCTACAGCTCCATATATTAATATTCGATTTATTCTGTTGAGCTTATCCAAAGTATCAGACCAGATTATGTGATCTTTGAGTTTATTTGGGTAAATTAGTTCTCCAATATTCTTCTGGGATGGCTCAGTTGGAAGAGCATTGGTGGCTTCAGCCAAAGCATCTCTGGTTCGAATCCTGGCGCGGACTTTTTTCACCCACTTGGAAAATTTACATCTGATATCATGTTCATGGTTCGAGGCCAATTCTGTCCAATATTTGAATTGGCAGCCAAAAATTCATGATTTAAGCCCCACTGAAAATTTATTGAACATTTTAGCTAGAAAAGAGTATGTAAATATGGCACACAATATGGAAATATAGATGATTTGATATTATTAAAAGTAAAAGCCGCGTAAATAATTAATATTGTGTAATTAAATAGGCATAATAAAGATGAAATACATTTTCCTTGAATTATTCGATGAAACTTCCTTCATAAATATACCCTTCCGATTCATATCAAAATAATAAAGTAATGAAGCTTTATTTAAAGTTTTGCCAGTTTTAACCAAAATTTTTTTATTGATACATAAATATATTTGGTAAAAAGATTGTTATTTCACAAGATATAAGCAATATGTTTTTTTTTCTTTTTATTTCAGAAATTAAGTTATACGTCTCTTTTGAAAAACCCGGAATTCAGTCTTATAATCGAAAATTACATATATACAAACATACATACGAAATGACACGAAAGTTAAAAAAAAAACTTCTACAATTTTGTCTTTATATCTGAATTGAAAATTTTATTGTTTACATCTGTGATGGTGAGCGGATTTTATGCGTTTCAAGATTTTAGGATTATGCATTTAAGGAAGTCTACTGTATTTGTTTTTTGCTCTCTTCCACAAAAAATAATCATCTTAAAACTCACATTTTTTTTCTATGTTTAAGCAGTTTATTCTCAGAAAAACAAGCACAATAAGATTAATTTATGATTAGATAGCCGAAGAGAGATAACACAAAGAGAAATGGAAAACTTCCATTATTAAGACGCAAGACTTCGAAAAAAGGCTGTTTTTAGGGGGTCTTCGTTTTCAGAAAATTCTAAACAATGATTAATTAAATAAATAATTTTATCACACACATTTCATTAATTCTTAGCAAATACATTTTTCTTCTTATATTTGTCTTTATATTTCATTTTGCTGTCGTTTAATAGCATTTGCATGTTTACGCAAGAATACAAAATTTAATAAATCATCTTCTCATGATTTAAGTATGATTTCTTTGTTTCTTTGCTGTTTCTTGGAATCTCAAGAATGCTTTCAGAATAATGAGTTATTATTTTTACGAGGTTTTTTTTTTTCAGCTTATCAAGAGAGCTTGAAAAACATAAAATATATATTTCGTCTTTGACACTACTCCAAATACTCGAAAAAATAATCTGCTTAGGACCGAGATGTTTTTATATCCCTGGGCAGTTTATTTTTGCACTCATACAAAGAAAAAAAAAGTTGAAGAAATTTAAGAATTTATGAACAGGTCACTGACGAGAGAAAAAGAGATAAATAGAAAGTTTTCATCTTTGAGAGTTAAGACATTGAAAAAGGGGAGATTTTTTAAGAGTTTTATTTCGTTTTGTTTTATTTTATTTTAAAAAAGGGAGATAAACAGTTAAAGATTTGATTGAAAGAATAGGTCATACATATTGCATCGATTCTCTGGAAGTTTTCCCCTCTTTTACTAAATTATTTTATCTTTTTGTTAGACTGTAGAATACGTGCAATGCATACGTTAAGTTATTACTTCCAGGTGCTTTTTTTTAAATATGAAATTTTTAACAAACACGTGTATTTATAGTTAAATTAGGGAATAAACTGTGAATTCATGTAAATCTTTAATGCAATTTTTAATTAACTTTTAAAATTTAGACGATATTTAGTCAAATTTTAGTAAAGAATTGCATTTATGCGAAACCTTCTATAACGAAATCTATTCAATACTAGTATATAACCCCCATCAAAAATGACGGAATTTTCACTTGCATTTCATTTTCATAATACTTCATACAAACAAACAGGATGAAGATTTTATTATCGAAGAGTTTGTATTGTAGGAAAGCACATTTTAAAAATAGCAATAAATTTCTAGAAATATAAAAGATAAATGGATGAATTTTTTTTTTTACTTGATAGTTAATTTTTGAACAAATTTTAATTTCAAAACAAATAGCAGTATTTATTAGAATAATAATAATTATTAGCAAAATAAAACTCAATTTTTGAAGATTTCACAAAACATTAAAATTAAATATTGAAGTTTTTTAAATTTTAAAAGACATTATCTTTATTAAAAGAATGACTCGGTTTTAGTCATGGATATATGATAGATTCTTAGTTCGATGCTTTTAGTCATCGTTTTTGTAGCCTTGTGTTTTGTTTTTAAATTTGGATTCGGTGCCATCTATACGCAGTTAATATAAATAAAACAACTTTTTTTAAAATTGTAGTTTCTTACAGAAAATAACAGAAGCAGAAGGCATTCATTTAAATCAAAATCAGTTTTTAAAAACTTCATTTATGCAACTTTAAAAACTCAATCCGTAAATTATGAAAACCAAAATTATTATTGTTATTTCTTTTGTAAAATTTTAAATTAAATGTACCAGCAATTTTAAAAACTTAGATTATATCCATTCGAAATTTGCTTTCATTGTAAACGAAATTTATATTTTTTATCAAAAGTCATTTAAATGCAATGAATATATAATATCATGCACTATATGTATTAATTACATCAAAGCAGATAAAATTTTCTTTTAAGAGCATGGGAAAAAATAATTTTCAGTTTTACTAATGCAGTCATGATAATACCTTATATATCTATTACAACTTGAAGAGGGAAAAAAAGCGTATTTTATTTATAATGGAAAAAAAAATTAAAAAAATTAAGCGGATAAATGCTAGCATCTTAAAAAATTGATAAAATAAATTAAAATTCAACTTAGCAACCGCTGAATAGCGCAATGTTTTAAAAACACGTTTGCGAGTCCTTTGTTTCCCATTCTTCCCAGGGCGAATGCTTAATCTTTTATAATATTCCCAAAAATGCTTCTAAAATAGTTCATAGATGACAGCACTAGTGTGATGAAATTGAGACAGTGCTGGGAGTCTATAAAATACTAATGAGCTAATGAGCTCATGAGTACTAATGGGCAGAATGTACATTGTACTAATGAGCAGAATGTTGAGAACTCGAAACGTCTTCCGTATTAGTTGATTTTGTTATGTGATAATAGTGTTTTTGTTTTAGCTTCCTTAACCCGCGAGTAGGCGCGACTTTTTTCACAACGTCATTAGTCGCGCTCGGTCTTTTCGCCGCTGGCCCTCCGCATACCAAATATGAAAATAAGAAATATTTTTCACCTAATATACGAAAATAACATTACAACGAAGATATAAATTCGCAGTTTTTTTAAATTATGCATTTTATTCATGAGATCTGGAGTAGTTGAAAAAAGTACAAATGAACTGACATTAGTGATTTTTACGTAGACTTTTTCGCCAATTTCAACTTTGTTTCTAAAAATGTACCTGAAAGAAAAGCAGAGATGTCCTGTTACTTCACTAAAGTGGTCGAGAAAGCTTAAAAGTCAGCTACATGGTAGATCTCTGTTGTATTTGTAATGCGATATAAGTTATGAGAATATAAGTTATACGGGCGGCGAAAAGACCGACACGCGACTACTGACGGGTTAAATGTCTGTTTCCTTTTACCAATGGAGTTAACCTTTTCGAGACGAGCGACTTTTACACAATTTTTAATCTTTTATCACCGGTTTTTCAAAACACAAATTTTTGTCTAAATGAACCAGAAAAATACTCGGATTACAGTGGCGCAGCCAAGGGGGTGGTTTTGGGGTTAAAACCCCTCCCAGAGCTAAGAAAGATTACTATAATTGCCGCTTATATGAATCAAAACAAAATTTAATATTTAAACATTTTGGCGTATTTCGGATTCCGCCACTTTATTGAATCAGATTCCATTTAATAAAACGATTCGATTAAATAGCGAAAGTTCTAATTAAAACTGAAAATGATTATTACATGGATTAGTAAGTAAAAATTGGTTATTTCAACTAAATCACTTTTCTGAGACGTATTATGCTAAAAGAATGATGATTTCCTGCCACACAGATGCTCTTTCAGCTTAAGTATTATACTGTGATTATTCTAATTAGTACTGATTCAAAAAATCGGTGATTCAAATAACCGGCAAACACTTTTATTAGAAACTCAACCCCCCCTTCCCCCCCCCCCTAGAACCGAATTCTGGCTGCGCCACTGTCGGATTAAATAATGCAAAATTTACAGTATAAGTTTACTGGTGAGAATAATCAAGGATTCTGAGCACCTTATGCGGCATACATACCGTCGTTAGTCTCCAAGGGGTCAATCATACACCAAACCATGCTCGAAAATGTAAGCGAACCGGCGGCAAAACTCCGAAAATGAAATATTTTAAACACTAAACATATACAGTAATGTACAAAAAATTCCATCGCATGGGGGAAAAATTATGTTTCAAATACACTGTTTTGTTTGACTAAAATTAATTTTCTTTCATTACGGCATGTCTCTTTTGTATCATTGTAATATTACATAATCTGTTTTGCATAAATAGAGTTTCAAAAGCTTAAACTGATCACTTATAATTTTGTTCTTTTTTTTGTGGTGAAAGCATGGCTCTAAACGTTCAATGGATACCGCTGAATATATATACAGGGTGTCCCTAAACAAATGGTATGTACGCTAGGGGGTGATAGAACACATTAAGACGAGTAATAGTAAATAGGAAACTAAGGGTCCCAAACGTTTTCCAAAGGAGATAGCCGCCATTAAAGTTTGTGGTCCAAAATTTCAAATATACATAAAAAACGGAAAAATTGGTCGATTGATTTGCGGTTTTCACTAAAATTATTCTTTATGTTGGTATTTTCTTGAAAATAAATTATAAAGATATATTTCGAAAAATGCCGATAGAGGGCGCTTTAGACTTTGAAGTAATGAAAAACTATTTTTTGTCGTGATTTTTTGCATCTCATTAAATGGTTTCGTAAGCTTAGACTTAAATTTTGAGCTTAAAATCTGAATAGTTGAAGCGGTTAAGTAGCACAAACTTAACTGTGTTCAGAGGGTTTAAATTTCAAATGATTATAAAAAACGGAAAAATTGGTCGATTGATTTGCGGTTTTCACTAAAACTATTCTTTATGTCGGTATTTTATTGAAAATGAATTATAAAGGTAAATTTCAAAAAATGCCGATAGGAGGCGCTTTATACTTTGGAGTAACGAACAACTACGTTTTACGTTATTTTTTGCATCTGATTAAATGTTTTCGTAAACTTAGACTTAAACTTAAATTTTGAGCTCAAAATCTGAATAGTTGGGAGTGTTTAAGTATCACAAACTGAACTGTGTTCAGAGGGTTCAAATTTCAAATGATAATAAAAAACGGAAAAATTGGTCGATTCGTTTGCGGTTTAAAATAAAATATTCTTTAAGTCAGTATCTTCTTGAAAATGAATTTTAAAGATAAATTTCAAAAAATTCCGTTAGACGGCGCATTAAACTTCAGAGTAACCAACAAAAAAATTTAACCGTTATTTTTTGTATCTAATTAAATACTTTCCAAAACTTGTTAAATGTTTTAAAAATATTAGATTTAAACTTAAATTTTGAACTCAAATTCTGAATCGTTGGGAGGGGTTAAGAAGCGCAAACTGAAGTGTGTTCAGGAGTTGAAATTTAACCGCCTCCCCTCGAACACAGTTCACTTTTGCGCTACTTAAACACGCGCAACGATTCAGAATTTTATCTAAAAATTTAAATCTAAGCATTTGAAAGCGTTTAATGAGATTTAAAAAAATAACGGTTAAAAATAGTTGTACGCTACTCCAATGTCTAAGGCGCCCTCTATCGGCATTTTGTATCGGCATTTTTTTGTTTTTATTCGGCATTCTTTAAAATTTATTTAAAAAAAAAACACTGATTTATAGAGTAGTTCCAGCAAAAAACACAAACGAATCGACTAATTTTTCCGGGTTTTTTTTATAGTTTTCCGTATAGTATTTAAACCCTCTGAACACAGTTCAGTTTGTGCTACTTAACCACTCCCAACTATTCAGATTTTGAGCTCAAAATTTAAGTTTAAATCTAAGCCTACGAAACCATTTAATGAGATGCAAAAAATAGTGTTAGGATGGATTATTTCGTTAATCTAAAGTCTAAAGCGCCCTCTATCGGCATTTTTTTAAATTTATCTTTTTCATTTTGAATAAAATACCGACATAAAGAATAGTTTTAGTGAAAACCAAAAATCAATCGACCAATTTTTCCGTTTTTTATAATCATTTGAAATTTAAACCCACTGAACACAGTTAAATTTGTGCTACTTAACCACTTCCAACTAATCAGATTTTGAGCTCAAAATTTAAGTTCTAGTCTGAGCTTACGAAACCATTTAATGAGATGCAAAAAAACACGGCAAAAAATAGTTTTCATTACTTCGAAGTCTAAAGCGCCCTCTATCGGCATTTTTCGAAATTTATCTTTATAATTTATTTTTAAGAAAATACCAACATAAAGAATAATTTTAGTAAAAACCGCAAATCAATCGACCAATTTTTCCGTTTTTTATGTGTATTTGAAATTTTGGACCCCAAACTTTAATGGCGGCTATCTCCTTTGGAAAACGTTTGGGACTTTTGGTTTCCTATTTACTATTACTCGTCTTGATGTGTTCTATCACCCCCTAGCGTATATACCATTTGTTTAGAAACACCCTGTATATATATTTATATGTTTTAGCTAAAAAACAATTTTTGAAAAACGTTAACCCTCCTAAAAGTAGTATGTCATGAGTTTATAATTGCAAGAGAGAATAAATTGAATCCTCAAATTTGTAATGTCAGAAGAGAGACTGAATCAGATTAAAAAAAAAAAAAAAATCCCTGTTACAGGAAATTTTAATGTCTGTTGGTGGGTTTCTGGAACGATATAGATGTGTAATCGTCATGCAATTGTTCATGATTGAAAAGTTAAATTAGAAGAACGTCTGTTGTGTTAATGTTATGTGTACGAATATCTAAAGAAGTCTTACTTAATGTGGTCTGAGCGATTATCATCACAAGAAAAAAACTTTAGTTAAAAAAATATTCGGAAGCGACTTGCTCGGGCAAAAAAATATGTTTCATGAATACAAACCGAACGGGATCATTCTTTTAATTTTGTTTTGTTTTAGGTGAATCAAAATTTAACCTCTAGGGATCGGACAATAAGCTGTATATTAAAACACAAAAAGAAAAGAATATCATCCAGAGGTCATCCAGTAATTAATTTCAGCCATCAGGACTGAAATTAAATACTGGAACTCTGAGTGTATCAGCTTCCTTTACAATCTTAGAGGAGTGTTTAGATAATTTTAAATTTGGAGAAAAATGTATTTTTTTTTCTAAAAGACTCAATAAACTGTCATGTAAAGAAATCGTTAAGTAAAATCTAACTTATTCTTATATCTCCTCCACATATATGTGTTTCAAAAGTAATATTCTTTCTATTTTCCTACTTTTGATGCAGATATATCGGGAAAAAAAGCCTGGTATTAAAGTTTTTGTCCTGCTCCTAAGAATAGTCCGGATTATAATTCCACTAAAAACTTGTAGCATAAATGCTAAAATTTTATATATATATATATACATGGATAGTTCTATCTTTTATGTTATTTATGTTAATTATATTATCATAAGATAACATATTTTCTTGCAGCTATTTTGTGGATTATTCCACTTTGAGCCCATTTTGGCATAAATTAACTTTATTTTAAAATTTTAAAATACATTACTTTACTGCTGCGTAGCGCATAAATTGATGCATTTATTCAATTTGTTATTCTTGCTGTTTCTTTCTTACTTTTTGAAATATCTACCATTGTTATAACTTCGGATGTACCAAAATTGGATTTTAGTTGGTATTGTTATGATACATACTTATTGAAATATTTTGTAGGCATCTGCGAGTTCCGACTAAAGAGCTAACATTCCCACCCTACTTTTTATCCGTTTTCTACTCTGACTATTCAGCAAACGATGTTCCATGATTGGTATTTTGTCTCCGTCATATTCAAATTTTCTTCGTGCGCCTTGGTCGTGTTTTTTTGGGGCCGTTCGTAGAGCTGATTTTGTGCGAGCATAAGGTGTCCGTTTATTGCAATAACCATATCGTTCCAACGCACTTTAGGGTTTTCGCATGCGCTGAGCATTTTGCGCAAAAAAATGGGTGTTGCCATTGGAAATTTTCGAGTTTCTGTAACTATAACCGTAACCGTGAGCGCCATTTTGTTGCCGTTCACAGAATCTCGAGCTCATACCTCTGAATAGCTAGATCTGAAATTTCACCTCGATCGGTTGAACGGACTGGCCGCTAGAGCTCCATATATCGGCAAAGTTTTTTTATGACCACCCTGCATATATATATATAAACTAGCAAGATTAAAAACCGCACGTTAAAAATGCTACGGTGTGGTATCATGAACATTTCAACTTTTATTTATACGATACTAGATCTTTGCAAAACTGTCATCGCAACAGTGGCGTAGCAAGCGAGAGGCGGAGGGGACGGTCCGCCACGGGTGTCACCCTCTAACGGGGGACACACAATCCTTATTTGCAAATAAAAAATATAATCTTATAAGATTTTAGAAAGGAATTCTGAAATAAAATAAAATTTTTAGTGCACGACGCAACAGAGTTAGTTTTCTTTTCTTTGAGAATGTGAAATTTCATACTAAATGGTGTGTTTAAATAAGACATGCATTAGGGAACAAAAATCTACCTATTCAACGAGTGGGTAGCAAAAACAATTTTTTTTTTTTTTTTTTTTTTTTTTTTTTTTTTTGCATAGCATTGCATAGCTGAGGTTCCTCTCAAGATCGCTCCTTGATTATATTTTAGTTAGCTTTCATTACAAAAAGTAAAAAGCTACCTATTGCAGCCGTCGTCGTCCGGAGGAAAGCACTTCCAGAAAATTTTGGTATATTTTCATCGATCATGACCCCCAGACCCCAAAACCACCCTCCGTCCATATGTTGATATATATATATATATATATATATATATATATATATATATATATATATATATATCATCATCATCATCATCATCATTATCAACCGTTTTCGATCCACTGCTGGATGTAGGTCTCCCCCAGATTTTTCCAATGTTTTCTGTCTAGCGCTTTCGTCATCCAATTTACACCAGCCACTTTTCTAATTTCGTCACTCCATCTTACTTGTGGTCGTCTTCTTGGTCGTTTTACATCTCTGGGGTACCACTGTAGTATATTTGTGCTCTATCTATTGTCTTGTCTTCTTGCAATGTGCCCAGCCCATTTCCATTTTAGCTGTTTGATTCTTTCAAGGATGTCAAAAACTTTTGTCTGATTTCTTATCCAGGTTATCCTCTTCCTGTCTCTTCTAGTTATGCCTAGCATACATCTTTCCATACTTCTCTGTGTAGTTTGTAGTCTTTGTATCATCCGTTTTGTTAGTGTCCATGTTTCTGCTCCGTAAGTTAATGCAGGTAAAATACACTGATTAAACACTTTTCTTTTCAAACAGAGAGGCATATTACTCTTCAGAATAATATTATTCTTCCCAAAAGCACTCCACCCATTTCTTATTCTTCTATTGATACTATTATCATGATACTATTATCCGATGATATTTCCTGTCCTAGGTACACATAACTTTGCACTTCTTTAATCTCAATGTTCTTGTAGACAATTTTCTTTTTTGATGTAAATGAATTAAACATCACCTTAGTCTTTTCTAAATTTATTTTTAATCCCACATTGATGCTAGCTTCTGCAAGATCTTTTAGCATAATTTCCAATTCTTCAGGACTGTTACTGAAAATTACAATGTCGTCAGCGAACCGGAGATGAATATATATATATATAAAATTAAAAATGTTAAAAAGTAATAAAAAATATATATATATAGGTTGGTTGGGTGGGTAGATGTTAGAGTACGGAGGAGGGTGGTGTTGTCTGGATAAAAACGCAAAGGTTAATTATTTATTTAAAAAAAAAATTGAGAGTGGGTTATTTATTTTAACATAATTTTTAAACTGTTTAATTTACACCAATATAGGGATATTTGTCTAGTTATATCTATAGTTAAATAGCTATATTTTAATTATCAAATTATTTTTAATGTTATTGATATAATTTTTGGTATTATTATTAATAATAATATTACTATTATTATTTTTTTTTATTTTTTTTTTATTTTATTTTTTAATTTTTATTATCCTATATTAAGATAATGAGTTTTTATCATGTAAAGTCACAATAAATGTTACTGATTAAAGTAACAATAATGTATTTTAAGTTATATGTTAATATGAATGTTATCTCTTAATTCTAATTTTAATCATTTTATTAATTTAATGTTAATATCGATTATTAATTATTTTTCCGGTTCAATTATATTTCCATTCAGCTTTATCTTTTTTGTTTGTTATGGATAACTATTATTTTTACTTACTTTTAACTCCTTTTTGTAAAATATCTTTGTTCCTTGTTTAATAATTTGGTTTTTGTGTGATGGTAGTCCCAAATTCGTATTGTTTTGCTTTTTCATGGCAAATACGAAGATGAAACCACACACTCCATTTGTAGTTCCAAAGTATTTGGGACCTGAAGATTCTGCTTTGGTTCTACAAATTTCATTTGTATTCATATTATTCTTTTTTCCTTCAATGTTCAATGTGCTATAAGTTATTAAATTCAATGGTTAATTTCAAATGGTTAATATTGTTTACTATAATTCAATTTAATTCTTCGTTTTGGTTTATTGTTTTGTTGATAAAATCCATTGGTGAATCTTGTCTACTTTTAATGGTATTATATATATATATATATCTGATTTTTTTCATGCGATAACTAATGTATTTATGAACCGATTTGAATGAAACTTAGTATGTACATAGTACATACAAATATCTCGACCGAGTTCGTTGGTCAGCATCATCCGCCATCCTGTTTCAAAATGACGGCCATTTAAAAAAAAAATTAAAATTAAATGCGAAAAAATTAAAAGTTGAAAAATATTTTAATTTTATGTGTTAGATCTTAAAACACCGATTCCAGAACACTTTTTATTTTGTCTATATCTTAAAATATGATTGAGTTATAGCACTTTGAATTTTTCTTATGGCTGACATTTTGAAACGATCTGATTTTTGTCATGCTATAACTAACGAATTTATGAACCGATTTTAATGAAACTTGGTATATACGTAGCACATACAAATATCTCGACCGAGTTCGTTGGCCAGTATCATTCGAAATCTTGTTTCAAAATGGCGGCCATTTAAAAAAAAATTTTAATTTAAAATTTAAAATTAAATCCGAAAAAATTAAAAGTTGAAAAACATTTTATTTTATGTGTTATATCGTAAAACACTTTTTACTTTGTCTATATCTTAAAAAATGATTGAATTATAGCACTTTGAATTTTTCTTATGGCTGACATTTTGAAACGATCTGATTTTTGTCATGCTATAACTGACGTATTTATGAACCGATTTGAATGAAACTTAATATGTACATAGTACATACAAATATCTCGACCGAGTTCGTTGGCCAGCATCATCCGCCATCTGTTTCAAAATGGCGGCCATTTAAAAAATTTAAAAAATTTAAAATTTAAAAATAAATGTGAAAAAATTAAAAGTTGAAAAATATTTTTATTTTATGTGTTAGGTCCTAAAAGACCGATTCTAGAACACTTTTTACTTTGTCTATATCTTAAAAAACGATTGAGTTATAGCACTTTGAATTTTTCTTATTCTTGATCTGATTTTTGTCACGTGATAACACTCGTATTTTTATAAATCGATTTGGATGTAACTTGGTGTGTACATAGTACTTAATAAAGCTTTGACCGGATTCGTTAACCAGTTCCATCCGCCATCTTGTTTAAAAATTGCGGCCATTTAAATTTTTTTAAAGAAATTTAAAATTTGAAATTAGGTACAAAAAAAATTTTTTTTATACATTTGACCTTGATACAAAGATTCCAAAGCACTTTTTTTCGTCTGTATCTTAAAAAATGTCTGAGTTATAGTACTTTTAATTTCTAGTGTTGCTCACATTGTGAAATCTGGTCATCAATTACATCTGGTTTTTGTCACGTGATAACATGCGTATTTATACACCAATTTGGATGAAACTTGAAGCGTAGATAGGACATACTTATGCCTGGACCGAGTCCCTTGGCCAGTTCCAACCTCCGTCTTGTTTCAAAATGGCGGAATATTTTTTTTATTTTTTTTTTTTAAATTAGGTGCAAAAAAGTAAGAAATTGAAAAAGATTTTTCTTTTGTGTTTTGACCTTAATACAAAGATTCCAGAGCATTTTTTGTTTCATCTATATCTTAAAAAATGGTTGAGTTTTAGCACTTTCAATTTCCAGTGAGGTTGACATTTTGAAACGGTCTGAAATTTGTCACGCGTTAATACGCATATTTATAAACTGATTTCGATATAACTCCGTGTGTTCATGCTACATACTAATGCCCTGACCGAGTTCACGAGCCAACTTTATCCGCCATCGTGTTTCAAATTGGTGGCCACTTAAATTTGTCAAAAATCTTTTAAATGTATAATGATGTATAAACAAAAAATTAGAAATTGAAAAAAGGTTCTTTCTAAATTATTTATCTTAATAATGAATTCCGGAGCATTTTTTGCTTTGTCTTTACCTTGAAAAACGCCTGGGATATAGCAGTTTGAATTTCTAATGTGGGTGACATTTTTTTAAAAAAGTCAATTTGCCCGCGAGATCACTCGTATATATTAATCGATTTCGATGTGAGTGTGCATGTTCACATGAATTAAGATTTCGATCAAGCTCATTGGGTTTTTTTATCCATCATGCTGCTTTAAAATGGATATCGTGGAATTTGGCGACCCTATAAATCGTTTAAAATAAAACCAGTTTGAATATTCTAAAAAATCCTGTTGATATTCAGTATTGACAAAAACTGGTATTCAATCTTACATAATCGTGTTCCACTATTTTGTGTTTCGTATAGTTGATTCATATAACTTAATATAAAATAAATAAAAAAGTATATGAAAGCTACTTCTTCCTCCCGGCATTGCCGGAAGGACTTTTTTGATTTTGGTCGCAGGTATTTTCTATAAAGTTACTTTTACTTCCAAAACCTGTTTCAAACCGCTTTCAAAACAGATTTTGGAAGTAAAAGTAACTTTATAAAAATATCTGCGACCAAAATGGAAAATGTAATCAAAGAGCGATCTTGAAAGGGACCTCAACTATGCAATGCAAAAAAAAAAAAAAAAAATTAAAAATGTCAGAATGCGAAAAAGTTATTACATAAATGCCTCCCCTTAGGAATAGCAGCTCGCGAGTGTCTTCGCGAACTGGGACAGAGGCTTTACAGAATGGCAAATTCACAGATTGCGTTTTCTACTATGGCTTTCAAATTGCCCTCAGTGCCATCTGTTGTTGAAAATTTTAACTAATTTCGAAGTTGTATGCCTGAAAATTTACTGTTGTCCCAAACATATTGCAACAAACGTGTATTTCTAACCCGGCCCGTTTAATTTTTATTGATTTTTCAAATATACCGGTCATTTTTGAAACACCCTGTATACATATATATATATATATCTGTGTATGTATAATTGATAGCCGTACTTATTAAAATTCGTTAATTCTTATTTCGTTAAAATATCCATCAAAAAACTAAATTTGATAGTTAATAATGTTTTTTAATAGTTATTTCATTGTTATTAAATTGATGTTTTCTAATAAATTGTGTGGTTTATATTAATATTTACTATGTAAGGTCATATATCTCGAATGATAAAACATGCAACAGATGATAATAAATTTCTTACAGTTTTAAGCTGTGATTATTTATCAAATAACATTTTCTTTGTAATAAGATTTTTTTCCCCTTTTTTAATAGTTAAAAGGTCATCTGATTTTGAACAATAATTAAAATAACTTCAGTAGCATTTGGGGGCTTTTGAAAATAGGGGACCTTGGGACCTGTGCCCCAAAATGCCTTGCCATAAATCAGGCACTGGTGGCAATTAAATTATATAACGTTGTAATCAAACGTTATATACTTAAAAAATATGTAAAAGAAAGAAATTAATAGTTTGCTAACTTTATTTAAAAGAAATCTCATTCTCTAAATAATAAAAGAATTGTTATATTTACACACGCAATATTTATTCCAAAAAACAATTCTTTCGCGATAACGAGAACAAGTATGACGTGTGGTGAATATCAGCAATATTACGACAGCTCATGAAAAAGGAAGGATTCCAGACCGCCTTATTGAGTGAGAAAGAAAAAAAAAAGAAGGAAGACCATGAGGCTATTCAACAAGCAATAAAAATCATGAACACAAGCGCATTTAGCGAGCTAAATTAGAGTTGTTTACAGATTATTACTAGACTAGAGAATAATAAAAATCATGTTTCCTCTTCATCATTTTTTGGATGTTGGGGAAGATTATTGAAGATTTAGTTAGGAATGCACCATTTTCCAAGTATTTTTAGATTTGTATAAGTCTTATTTACAACAAATATTTGTCTTATATTTGTCAGTCTTTTTTTTTTCCCTTGAATTATTTGCTTACTACCTTATTTGCTCACTTTACACAAGTGATGCAGTTTTTTCTCGCAACAGGGAAATAAAAAATAAAGAAAAAAAAACAGCGAATAATATATTTTTCAAAACACGCCAGTGTTTTGATTATGAATTTAAACGTTTCAAAAAGTTTTAGAGAAGTTATAAATTTTATAGATATTTCTTCAAATAAGCTTGAAGGATAGAAAAAAAAAAATGATTCCAAATTCCACGATTCCTTTTTTCTTCACACCGTTTGTTTTAGATTAATTATACAAAGCTTTAATAAATTAATTTATTCAACAACCAAATTTATTCAAAATTATTCAATTTATTCATTTATTCAAAATTAGCATAATGCTAATTTTCTTATCTGCACATTTCTTTTCAAAATTTTTCATTTCAAGTATTTCTCATAAAACAGATTTCAGATTTCGTCTAACAGAGTTAATGTAATCAAACGTTATATAATTTTAAAATAAGTAAAACAAATAAATTATATAGTTTGTTAATTTTATTCATTAAAAAAATCTTATTTTCTAAATAATTAAAGAATTGTTATATTTACAATCGCAATATTTATCCCCCCCCCCCCCATAAAATTCTTTGGCGATAACGAAAACAAGTATAACGTGTGGAGAATATCAGCAGTATTATGACAGCTCGTGAAAAATGAAGGATTCCAGATCGTCTTATTGACTGAGAAGGAAAAAAGAAGGAAGAACACCAGGCTATTCAACAAGCAATAAAAATCATGAACACAGGCGCATTTAGTGAGTTAAATTAGAGTTGTTTACAGATTATTACTAGACTAGATAATAATAAAAGTCATGTTTCCTCTTCATCATTTTCTGGATGCTGGAGAAGATTATTGAAGATTTAGTCAGGAATGCACCCTTTTCCATCTATTTTTAGATTTGAACTGATTTGTATAAGTCTTGTTATCAACAGAATATATGTCTATATCCGCCAATCTTCTGTTTTATTATTATTATTATTATTATTATTATTATTATTCAAATAAACCCAGAAAAATTCTTTCATAAAATTTATCCACCTTGTTTACTTGTAGAGCCAGTCAGGGTTAATAAGAGATAAAATTGTAAACTTTTACCGTTACTTTTAGTTTAGCGACTTTAACCTTTAACAAATCGTCACCTGAAAATAATAAAGTTCTATCTGTGTTTTTGAAAAAAATGACTTATCGATGTAGAAATGCTCTATTTGTATCTATGAAGGCATTTCTGCATCAAAATGATGTTATATATAATTTACATATGACCTTACAATCATAATATATCATTATTTTAATCCACAAATGCCTTTATTTATACGAATAGAGCCTTTCTATAACGATAAGTCATTTTTTTTCCAAAAACACAGATAGAACCTTATTATTCTCAGGTGACATAATGTTACCGGTCTCACAGACCGCTGCGTTTTTAAATTTTTATAATTTAACTTGTAATCTTTCAGTTTAACTACAAACAATACCAAAACATTTGTTTCATTTGGACCTTTAATACTACCACCAGATACTTTTGAATAGTTGAATTTTAATTAGAACAGTCTTGTACAAAAACACCATCCTGTGATTTAATCGCGTCTTTTATTCATATTTCGATAGAGCGGTCTCACAGACAGGTTCACTCTAGTTATGAGATAATTTCTGTCACATTAGTTAAAAATTAAGCGTAAATTAAAAAATAATAATAACTATAATTTGCGTTTTTCTTTTCTTTATCTAATTAGGACTTAAAAAATATTGTTGATCATAAAAATAAACGAAACGATCAAACGAAGCGACCTCTTAGAAAACGTTTGGGAGAGCGTAAAACGTGTTAGTAATTGTGACATCAAACGTTCCGCTGTTGCTAAGCACTACTGGTCCAACAATCATAATTTTAAAATTTCTGAAGTCTCAATAATACAGATATGCTCATCAATTTATGGTCTTGGCTTTCGGGAGGTTTATCACACATGAAAAAATTCTAACATTTAAGATAACGATTTGTCCAACACGGCCATTTTTTCATAACTATGTTTCAATTTCTTTAATTCTTTCCCTTCTTTTTTCTCTTGTTTGTTTTGACTCTCCCAGAGCAACAGTTAAATTCTGATAGGTCTCCCTGTGTTCACGAGAGATTGACTCCAAAGTTGTTTTTTGTTAATTGTGTTTCGCACTTCACCGTTGACAGCCATGCTTTGAGGTATGCCTCTCCGTTCTTCTGCTTAAGCCCCCCCCCCCCTCTACCAATTTTAAACCACGATTTTAATGTAATTTTACCTTTCGTTTTATGCACTGATAATGAGGCCTTAGAGGTCTCTAAATGGCTCAATGTGTTTTATACTTACTTATATTTGTGTTTTCTTAAAGTTGTCTTTCTTTCTTCATATATTGACGCAAAAGTACAATCCTCCCCTCCTTTTAATGCGCAAAAATAAAGTTTTAAAAATTAAACCCTGTCTCGTATTAGCCCTACTTCAATGTTGATCCGCATAATTTGTCATTTTGACTCAATTTATGGAAATCATTGTACTAGAATACTCATGAAAACCCATTAGAATAGACCTCTTTCCTCATTTAATAGATTAAAAATATACAGTCGGCTCTCGTTAATTCGAACTCGTCGGGGCCACAAGAATATCCGAAGTTCAAATTATGGAAAGTATGAGAAGAAAACAGGTTCAATATGGTACTACTACAAAGGAATTAATGTTATAGTGTTTTTTAATTTTATTTCGTCTGTTATTATTAGAATATGACTTAATATTAAATTAGAATGGATAAATACACAAACTAATTAAAAGATTAGAAACAAGACGAATGAAGAAAAATTTAAAGTGTCACTGATGGACAGACAAGGCACTAAGAAAATGGACATCAAGTGCATTGGATTATATGTCTAGTCATTCAAAACAATTTTCTCAAAATTTAAAGAAAGAAAGTTATTCAAATGGTCTGAAATCCGCGAGAAAGAAAAGAAAAATGAAAAATCGGAATTCTCGTTAGTTCGAATTAAACGAAGTCAAGAGAAAATGAGTTCGAATTAATAAAAAAATTTAACGTTATTCTGCCATTGAAAATTTCGGGACTTCATGTTTAGTTCGAATTAAGCGAAGATTCGAATTATCCGATTTCGAATTAACGAGAGTCAACTGTATATGGGTGATTCTTACGATAAGAGGTAATTTGTACGGCAATCCGTTTAAAACAGATTTTTTATTCTATATATTGCTATTTTTTGCAATGAATCGCATCATCTTAATATACTTTATTAAATAACATCACGATGAAAGCCTAATTAAAACACATTTTTCTGAAATTTCTTAAAAAGTCCAAAAAAGTCTCTACCCTGGCATGTCCCCTTGCAGGTTTCAATTTAACTTTCAAACAATACATATATTTTTTCCATCAGATGCTTAACTAAAGTATGTGTAATTGGAATTTAAGTAATTATACTTACGTATTATAAAATAAAAAATATAATAATTTTGCTAATTTCAAAAAATTTTTAGAATTAACTTTTGTCCCGCTTTTTTTGTGTATCTACCCTGTCAAATTTAGTTCCGCTGAAACAAATATAAATTCAAGGATGGCTATATTGGAAGTAGCGCTTAAGGACATTTATCGGCTTGAAGTTAGCAATACTAAACGCGCAAGCCATTTAAGCGTCGCCATTTTTAGTTGTTGCGACGCGACCGTGCAGTGTAGTGGTTTCGCAAGGTGATCGTGTATCTCCCCTGGTAAGTCATAAAACTTATAATATTCATTTAATTCAATTGCATTTACTGCCCTAATTAAACAATACAGTAATAATTAAAGTGGAATATACAATTAATCCAAAAATTAATACAGTCAGTTAAAAAATTTGAAGTTATCATGAAAATGTCTCTCCCCTGCCGTATTTCCCCTGTCAAGATAACTGCCATGGGAGAGAGTCACTGACTAGAAAAAGTTATAAAATATGTATAAACTGACTTGCCCTTATATGAAAAGATAAATAAACAGGACAAAAATCATAATTTAAAGTTTTTTGATCAAACTCAAACTTTTCTTTTTGGCCGTATTCTCTATGCATTTGAAACCTCTTATCATAGAATCACCCATATGTATATATATATATTATCTAGTATCTGCATTATATATCTTAAACAATAGTATTATAAATATTTAGTAGTAAATTTATAATAGTTTTAAATTTTTAATAAAAAAAATGTAATGGTAATTATGAATTGGACAATTGCACCATAAATTATACAAAATATATATATTAAAATAAATGCAGATTGTTAAATAATACACTTAAAAATAATATATTTAAAAATACGTTAAAAATTTATCAACGTTTCATATCGCTTCTACGGACGTCGTCAGGATAAAATGGTATGATCTTAAATTCAATTTAAAGTTTCAAAATATAAACACATACGGCCAAGTGTCCACGAGCATAATTGAGTTGAGAGTGCGTAAATCCGTTGATGAAGCTAAAATCATAATTCCATCCAAGAATCCATATCTTAATAAAATTTTAGAGTCCATTAAGATCATTAAGCTCGGGCAACACATTTGTAACGATCATTTGTCATATACCATTCATAAAATCTGGCATAATATGCTTTAATTAATTAAAAAGCAGGTTTAAGCACTCTCAACTCAAGTATTGACAAGACTGAACTCAAGTACATCGATCCTTTAGACTCTACACTTTTATTAAAGAAAATGAAAAATTATTCCTTCTTGGTTTAATATTTCATATTTTCATAAGATAAATGGTTTTTTTTAAACATTAACGTAAATATTAGTTTAAAATGTAGCAGAAAAAATATAATGAAGCTAAAATGCGTTTAAGATCTGTTGGCAATCCAAACAAAATTTTGGAAACATCAAATACACCAAAATAATTTACGGATAGTTATGAATTCTCCTATTTTTGTAGTTCTACGATAAATCTTCTAAGAAGTGACATTAGTCTCAGTAAACACAGTGTCACGAAAATAAATTATTCTTTTAGTCTAAAATTTATATTGTTGCTGTCCGTGAAAAGTGATAAGTTAAGAGATTTATTTATTATTATTATTATTATTATTATTATTATTATTATTATTTTGGTTGTTGTTATTGTGTTGTTGTTTTTTAATAAATGAATTTCTTATTTATTTCATATCCTAGAATGAAAATACATAAATATCAACTTGTATTTAAAAATAAATAAATAAATAAGGAGATATAAAAATACAAGCATCATGTAATCTGAAATTGTTGGCTCTGATTTCTGCAAGCAGATTAATAATACTTATTAAATAATTTTGGTTATTCTTTTAGATCGTGTTTTTTTTTTCTACAATTTTAATATTCCCTAACACGCTGTAGCATGTTATTCGAGTGGTTGAAATTACCCTAAAAGTATAATTTAAAAAAAACTAAATACTGATATATATAATTTCTTTTTCACTTTAACCCTTTATCTACCGCATTATGAATTCATTGAAAGTTTTACATTCTAAAGTATTTTACCAAATTGTTTAAACTTAATTAAAAGATTTACATAATCATTTAATAAATATTTAAAGGATTTTAGAAGGATCGAAGGACTTAGAAGGATTAATTAAATTTGAATTTACAGGGATTTTGTGCAATTTTTAGAATTTCAATCAAATCTTTCATTTTTAAATATTTTCTTAGTATTTTGTAGAATCATAAAATGTACAAGTATGATGTTCTTACAATATAAATATAGAAATATTTCCGCATTGAAAAATCCTCCCCCTCACCCCCCCCCCCTCAGCACCAAGAAATCTGAAAAGATGCAAAGGCAAAGAAGTCATCCTTTTAAAAATATTTTTGTTTTATGTAACCAATAATGCTTTTGGAACAAAATAAAGTAATTTATCTGTAACTCATTCTAAACAGTATTACAATTAACTGACGTGTTAAAAGAATTTTATAAAAAGTTATTTTAATGGTACTTATAAGTACCGTCGGTAGATAAAGGGTTAAACGCATTAAAAATATGTTAGCAAATAGTCAAAATTTGTGCCTTACTATCATTTAATGCATCTCAATTTTTTTCATATATTTCTGTGCTTAGAGTGATAAATCATTTCGTGCATTTTATTTTATAGTATATAAATATTATATTTTCCTCAATTTTTTGTTGAAACCCTAATAGCCCTCGTTATGCCTCCACTGAAAAATGTGAAGTATGAAATACTTTTTTCTACATTCAGAAATTTTGGAAGAATTTTAAAAATACATCTTTAAATATTCGATAAAGCGTGTGAAATTAGAAGTGTCCGGTGATTTTGTACTTAAAATCAAGGATGCAAGCGCTGCTCCGGCTAACTTTCACCACTAAATTTAAATAGCATTATTCACTTTATGAAATCTAAAAAAAAATCTGTCATTAAATAAGACGATGATTATTATTAAAATTCAGTAGTAGCAATCAATCATTTGTTGAGCTACGCTCGTATTCTTTTTTACAGTGTATCTTTTTCCAGAAAATTCTTATCTTAATTACGAAACAGTTTAGAAAGCTGTTGAAACGTTTCAGCAATTATGTTTCCTATGATCGAGAAGTTGTTTAACCCGAGAACCGGCAAATGGCTTACGATCACAATAGATAGGTAGAAGCTCTACCTATGGATCTAAGTAAGTATTAAGCTCTACCTATACATCTAAGTAATCTAGAAACATCCCGTTAAGGCAAAGGTGGACCTTCAAATCGACAAAAATCATCCAAAATTTCGAAAAATACTTTTTTATTTCCCAATTCATGAAACGTTTATTATGAGTTTATTATAAGTATATTATAAGTGCAGTATAAGTAATATTCATTTATTATATGGTATTTAATGTTCTTTATTATTGAATTACTGATATTTCTAACTTAACAGTGGATTTTCTCGAAATAAAAATTTCGGGATAATCTCAATTTTCAAAATATTCCATGCGCACCCCTAATTTTTTGAGTTCTTCAAAATTTTTTATGTCATTACCTCATAGTACATAGAAAAAATGTTAGTTAAAATAATTGTACTTCGAACCTCATAAGCTGTAAATTCTTCATCAAAAGTATGATTTACAGTGTTTTTTCGCTATAAAAATTGGTATTTCGACTTATTATTATTATTATTAATTTTTATTTTCTATTTATGTTTAGGATTTCAACTAAGTTTTACTCTTAGGTCTGAAAGGTATCTCATAAATAAAAATTATTATTTTATATGCAAAAGAAATGCGTATGGAGCATTTTTAATTAATTAATTATTTCAATAATTAATGATTAATAATTACCAAGGTAATTAATATTTTTCCTTGTAATTTTAGCTTTTCTCAAATAACTACAATTGTAATCACATATTTTATTTTCAAGCAAATCGGTTCAAAAGAAAAAGAAATTTTTTTGAGAGTCCACCTTCGCCTTAATGGTTGATTTTTTTAAAATGAAATTGTTGCCATCGATGGGAAGCAATTTCCTGCATTTCGTTTTAATTTATAAAGTAACTCCTATTTTCATAAATCCATTCTGGTACGTCTCTCACTGCACTTAATCCTTCACTGCACCGTATGCCACATCTGACTCATACCTAAAAACATTATAATTCTCATTATGTGCTATGAATTTGACAAATATATGATCACAGTAGTTAATCAAGAACAGTCCAAAGAATGGACTAATATTTATTTTGTTCATTTGATATGGCTGCATTTGACAAAAAATTATTATCTGTTCTTCGAAAACCAAACAACAACAACAACAACAAAATCGATCAAGCTATTAAGACAAAATTTACTTTTATTATTTTTATTGAATACTTTGAAATATTTATATAAAGAAGGTTGTAGATTGCAAAGCAGATAAAATTAATTTATTCAACCCCATTTAATTGCAGAATATAGGAAACACTATTTAAAAACCGTAATTGTGTGTATAAGGTACACGCCATAAAATATGAAATTTTAGCGAAAATTTGAAATTTTTTACTATTTTTTCCATTACGAGACCAATATATAAATTTCAAATATTTTTTTTTTTTCATAAAAGTAGAAAAAATCGTGGAGTGAAAACTTAAGGCTTGCTAATTGATAGACGTTTAAAGGACTAACAATAATAATTAACACATGTAACACGTAGAGGGAAAAATATAACATTTTTTAGAAAATAATTGTGGGGAAAATGGACATTATTATAATTATTGGATGACGACGAGAAAACAAATCGTAAATAATTTTCTTTCAGGAAAAACTTGAAACTCTGAAAATGAACAACAAGAGAAGTAGTTTGAGAGTAATTGATTTATAGCTCTTTTCATGAACTGGAAAAGAATGTGAAAGGAATTTTAAGTTAGAAACAAGCTTAACTTAGATTCAAATTTTCATCTGAAAGTTTCAAGTGTATTCTCTAGTTGGAAAGAAGATTTATACAGCTCTCGTAACTGTGTGTTGCTGTTTTCTTTTTTCTTTTAAACTTTGGAATTTCACTCAATTACTTTGGTTTTTATTGTGTATCCAAATGATCAAAAATAAATAACCAAAACTATATTAAGCGATGAAATGTTATAAGTTTGAAAGTCTGGAAACAAATAAATAAATAATAGATGAATAAGTGGCTGAATATACAGTCAATAAGATATAGATTCAAATGTAAATACAACAATAAATAAATAAATAAATAAATAAGAATGAAAAAAAATTCCGCTTCCAGCATAGATTATGAAAGACTTTCCAACACATTCTGAATAATATAACAAAACTTATCGTTTCGTAATTTGAAATATTAATTTTTATTTAGCATTTCATAACCCGAATTTATGTGCAACAATGCTCCCTTGTTTTTACAGTGCAGAAACTTTTTTGACATATTTGGAAGGACAGCGTATTGAGTTCGCCAGCGTGAATCGTTCACAAAAACAGTATTAATGGGGAAAGCAGAAGACAGACTGAACAATTTGGCTAGAAACATTGAACATGGGAGATATTTCTAAGAAGATAGAAGAAAGGTGAGGGCTTATGATTGGCTGGTCAGTTATCTACAGTCAGAAAGAACTCATTGACGTACTCCGTATACCAGCTCCTCAAATTGGGGATTAATAATTTCAATATAGAGTTATTCATCTTCATTAAAATCGTAAGTTAACTGCCATAGCTAGCAAAATTATCAACAGATACAAAAATTGCGAAAATTTCAAGCAAGTAGTCAATTAACAGACATTTCCCGACATGAATTTCTGTCTTGCCCCCCCCCCCCTCCCCAACATTTCGGAAATCAATAAGAGAAAAAAAAATGAATTGACAGGAGTTCATTGGCTCATAAGCAATGATGCCAGTCTTTTCTGATTTTATTCTCTGCCAAGCGAAAGATTTGTGTATTATTCAACAGTACAAGTCACATTAAATTCACTTTTCCTTCGATAAAAGACAAATGCATATTTAAATTCATTCAAGAATTTAACTGGCAACTCAAATTTAAGAAACACATAACATTCTTGTTTCCACTTTAAAATGAAATTTTCACATTGGATATATGAATCGTACTGTACATAAAATGCATTTAATTATACAGAATAAGCACTTTCCAGGAAAGTTACGACATCTCTACACTGTTAAAAAAAATCTGAAATTCACGAACATTTTTTTCCTGAATTTCACAGAAAAGCTCCCCTTTAACAACTAAAGGGTATTTTCCGTTACAAATCACAAAGTTCCATCATATTTCCTGAAAAAAAAAACGAAACGGATGGAAATAAAAACAAAAAACGGAGACACTCCGCTGTGTGGGGAGCTCCATGGCCGAGTGGTCAAGGCGCCACACCGCTAATCGCCTGCAAGCGCAGATTGTGGGTTCGAGTCGCATTGGCACCATGGAATAATGAAACATAAAAATTCCTTTTAAATTACATTTTTCTGTTTATTTTTCTCTTTTTTATATTAAAAATCTTTTAAATTATTAGCCGAAAAATAAATAAAGAAAGAAAGAAACAGTGTACGACAATTTCAAAAAAAAAAAAAAAAAAAGTCTATATATATATATGTATTGTAAAAAAAATTTTTATTAAAAAATTTTTATATAAAAAAAAAAACAGTGGTTTCAAACAGTGATTTTTTTTTAATTTAAACTATTTAAAAAATTAAAAATGATTTTAAAAAACAATAAGTATTATGCATCAGACTAAAATAATCCGTTTACGAACATTCTAAGGAATATATTTGAAAGGAAATCTTTAAAAAGCACAACAGATTTTCCCACTAACTCATAAACGACATACTTTGTACTGTTTAGCATCAGCAACTTTGGCTCAGTTCGTAAGAATTTGTACCACAATCTGAAGGTCCCGAGTTCGGGCCTGAGGACGGCGTGAACTAAATTATCCAAAATAACAATTAAGAAAAATAACATAGCAGCTTAAATTACTATTATAAATCAAATTTTGTAACGGAAAATTACTGATTCTTACACCGGAGTTTTCCCTTCTTGTATTTCCCACAACGGAAAATCTACAAACGGAACGGTAAAAGTTCGGCTACATTGCTGCCGGTAGTTTCACCGGGAATTCACAGATTTATTTTTAACAGTATACACGTAATTTGTTAACACTGCTGCCCGAAATAGAGAAAATAAAACAAGTTGGTTCCGATTCAACTCTAAAGCTCTTGCAACGTTTAACTGAAAATTTTTTGCCTGTCAAGTAGTATTTCCTTCCACACGAACATGACATAATAATATTTGCTGTTATTTAAAATACGAGTTGTAAATTATAGTGTTTTCATGTTCAAAAGTTTTTTTTTCTTTTTGGTTCTTGTAATCGATTTCCTTTTTTAAACATAGTTTTGCACTCATTTTGTTTTAACGTATTTAACAGCATAATAAATGTTTCTTTAGAAAATGATGTCGAGATACTAATAACCTAAATTTCACTATTGTTAAAAGAATGTTAATATAGTTTGAAAGGAATAAAAATATATTAAAGCTGAATTTGAATATTTAAGCTTTAATATTTTGAGTGTGAATATAGTAAACTGATTGTTAAAAATATTTTTTTCTTGTATGCGATAGAGGAAATTTGCTGAAAAAATATCCTTACATTAAAAAACATTAGGTCACTTATGTTAGAGGCGATTTTGATGTCCTTTTACTAAGATTTAATTTAGTTAGTTCATGTAGCTTACGATTATTTATAAAAAATTATTACAAAATGCATTAATCAAGAATTATATTTCGATACAACTTTTTTTCAACATTCAACATATTTGTTTTTTGCAATTTTTCAACATTTCTTCTTGTTAAGATAGACGAAAGTAAAAATCTAATCTTCAAAATTTCGTTACAGCCACACTTACCAGTATGATTTTTTTTAAACATTCGATTGTTTATTTTGCTAACATAAGCATTAAATTGGATTTGTATATCATATACTGCACTTTATTTTTAGATAATAAAACTGATTGAGCTCTATATTGCTGGTATCTTATAAGTTCATCCACATTTGGAAGATTCATCAAAAATTTAACAAATATTCGTATAAGAGTGCAGCTTGCGCTATAAGATTTCTTAAAGTGCCTCATTTTATGTCCCCTCCCCCCCCCCCCAAAAAAAAAAACATTTTCACCGGTAGGGGGCGGTATTGAAGTCTACGTTATTTTAAGAAGAAATGCTAAGCTCTGAGATTATGTAGCAGATATTTGCACTGGATAACATTATGGCTAGAGCTTTAATCAGCTTTTAATCTTTTCTTTTGCGATTATTTATAAGAAATTATTAAGGTATGTCGATATTTACATTTCTTCAAAAATTTAACTAGCAACTCAAATTTAAGAATTCACCAAAAAAAATTTCTTTTCAAATCTAAATATACAAATTTTAAAGGTCCGGATACACATTTTTCATAATATTGTGTGTTTTCGCTTTGAAGTGACATTTCCACATTGGGTATATGAATCGTATTGCACATAAAATGCATTTAATTATGCAGAGTAAGTAATTTCTTGGAAAGTTACAACAGCTCCACACGTAATCTGTTAACACTGCTGCTCGAAAACGGGAAAATAAAACAAGTTGTTTTCGATTCAACTCTAAAACTCTTGCAATGTTGAACCGAAAATGTTGTGCGTGTCAAAAAATATTTCGTTCCACACGAACATGATATAATTTATAATACATGCTGTTATTCAAAATACGCAAATTATAGCGTTTTCATGTTTATGAGATTTTTCTTTCTTTTTGGTTCTTGTAATCCAAATTAAAAAATGTAATTTCCACACGCATTTTGTACCATAAAATTTCTAAAAGAGTCTCATTTTTATATGTCCCCCTCCCCCCCTCAAAAAAAATCAATTTTCACTGGTAGGTGGATGTATTAAAGTCTACGTTATTTAAAAAAAAAAAAAAAAAAAAAATGTTAAGCACTCAGATTATGTAGCAGGTATTTGCACTGGATAGCATTATGGCCACAACTTTAATCAGTTTTTAACCTTTCCTTTGCGATTATTTATAATAAATTATTAAGACAAATTGATATTTAAATTTCGTCAAGAATTTAACTATAGCAACTCAAATTTAAGAATTCACCAAATGAAAATCACTTTACAAATCTAATTATACAAATTTTAAAGGCCTGGGTACACAGTTTTCCATAATATTCTGTGTTTTCTCTTTGAAGTGAGATTTTTCACATTGGATATATGAATCGTACTGCACATAAAATGCATTTAATTATGCAGAATAAGTAGTTTATAGGAAAATTACACTAATTCTACACGTAATCTGTTAACTCTGCTGCCCGAAAAACAGAAAATTAAACAAATTGGTTCTGATTCAATTCTAAAACTCTAGTAACGTTCACTCTCAAAAAAACTTCCATCTTTTCACAGAAAATGTACTGGCAGCAGTGCTGCCAGAAATTGTCTGTAGATTGCCGATTTTCCGTTTATTTTTTTTCTCCGTCAAAAGAGGAAAAATATCCGTCACTTGAAAAAAGTTTGGAAAAAATCAATGCGGAAGACGCGGGGATCGAACTCACGACCCCAGCATTACAAGGCCAGCGCTCATCCTCGGCGCTACGGTTTGTTCGTGATGATTGTGCTTTAAAATAGAACCGTTCATTTCATATGGGTGTAGGTTGGCGTATTTCGTTAAAAAGCTTTTAATTATGCAGTTAATCTCGGAAAGATTTCATCTTTAATGAAACTGCGGCTGGGTTTTTTTTTACGTTTAGTATTAATATAGTATAAAAATGTGAATTTTAAATATATTACGTAGATTGTTAGAGAAAAAACATGGATGTTCTATTTTTATTCTAAAAGATTTTTTTCAATAATATCATTTTTTTTTCTTTTCTTTTCTTGTTTTTTTTTAATGTGTTCACTTAAAGTATATTTTATATGGGAATATTTATCATAGAAATAACTTAGTATATTGAACTTTATTCAACTTATCCAACTTTGAATAACAGATTGTGAGAATTTTTGAACGAATAAAGAAAGTAATTGTTATTTATTTTTAAATTCGAAAACATTTTTGTCTTTTAAAATTAAATTAGACATTTTAATCAATAGAATATTTTTGTTTTTCATTTAAAAAATAAATTCGAACTTATTACTAACAGACCTAATGCGCATGCGTGCTAAATATAAACGGAATCTTTTCCTCATTTTTCGACATTCGGAATGAACTCACAGAACAAATACGTTTTCTGGGAGAACAGAAGTTATTTGTGAAAAAATAACGATAACTTAGTGCATATTGACGAATTTTTCTGACAGTGTTTAACCAAAAATTTTTTGCGTCTCAAGTAGTATTTCCTTCCACACGAACATGATGTAAGTTACAATGCTTGCTGTTATTCAAAATACGCATTGTAAATTTTAGTGTTTTCATGTTCATGAGTTTTTTCTTCGTTTTGATTCTTGTGAGAAAATAATATAGCTTCCACACGCATTTTGTTTGAACGCTTATAAACCTTTCTGGCACGGGCAAATTCTGGTTGTAAAATGAGAAATTATAGACTGTAACCGGAATTTACAAACGACTTTTTTAAAAATTAAGAATCCCCTAATTTAAGCTTTCATTATAAAAGCAAAATTTTATTAAAATGTTATTGGTACCGTTTGCAAGTTTGGAATTAAAATTAGGTATCCCGGACTGGGCACAGTGTGACGAAAAGGGTTAACAAAATAGTAACTGTTTTTGTTTTTTAAGAAAATGATGTCCAGATCTTAATAACCTAAATTTCACTACTGTTAAAAGACTGATAACAGTTTAAAAGGACTAAAACTAGTATTTTTGCTTTGAAGTGAGATTTTCACATTGAATATATGAATCGTACTGCACATAAAATGCATTTAATTATGCGGAATAAGCAGGATCCAGGAAAGTAAGTTATAACAACGCTACACGTAATCTGTTAACACTGCTGCCTGAAAAAGAGAAATTAAAACATGTTGATCCCGATTCAACTCTAAAACTCTTGTAACGTTTTGCCGAAAATGTTTTGCGTGTCAAGTAGTATTTCCTTCCACACGAACATGATATAATTTATAATACATGCTGTTATTCAAAATACGCATTGTAAAATATATTAATAAATAAAAAAAAATACGCAAGTAAGTAAAATATAAAAAATACGCATTGTAGTGTTTTTGTGTTCATGAGTATATTTTTCTTTTTGGTTCTTGTAATTAAACTAAAAAGATATAGCTTCCACATACATTATGTTTAACTGCATTTAACAAAATTGTATATATATATATATATATATTTAAGAAAATGATGTCAAGATTCTAATAACCTAAATTTCACTATTATTAAAAGAATGTTAATACAGTTTGAAAGGGATAAAAATGTATTAAAGGTGTATTAATGTGGTGTAAAATGTATTAATATTTAAGCTTTAATATTTGGAGTGTGAGTGCAATAAACTGACTGTTGAAGATATATTTGTCTTGTGTGCAACAGAGAAAAATTTCTGAAAAAATATCCTTTCATTAAAAAACTTAGATCATTCTTATAAGAGGCGATTCTTTACTTTGATATTCGTTTACTAAGATTTAATTTAATTACGTCACTTAGCTTACGATTATTTATTAGAAATTATTACAAAATGCAATAATCAAGAAAAAATTTTCAATAGAACTTTTTTCAAGATTCAACTTTCTTCTTGTTAAGATTGAAGAAAATAAAAATATAGTCTTCAAAATTTTCTTCTAGCCACACTTGCCAGTATGATTTTTATAAAAACATTCGATTATTGATTTTGCTAATGTGAGCATTAAATTAGATTTGCATTTCATATACGGTACTTTAAAGTCCATCCACATTTCAAAGATTCATAAAATAGTAAAAAATTTTCGCATAAGATGAGGTTTTCACCATAAGATTTCTTACAGTGTCTCATATTTTTATGTCTCCTCTCCCCCCTATCGTCCCCCCCCCAAAAAAAAACAGGTGGTGGTACTAAAATTTATGATATTTTTAAGGAAATGCTACAAAAATTCTGAGATGATGTAACAAGTAATATTTTTCACTGGTTAACATTTCGGCCAGAACTTTAATCAGCTTTTAACCTATCCTTTGCGATCATTTATAAGAAATTATTAAGACAAACTTAAATTTCTTCAAGAATTTAACTAGCAACTCAAATTTAAAAATTCCCCCAACAAAAATTTCTTTTCAAATCTAAAAATAAAAATTTTAAAGTCTCGGATACACATTTTTCCATAATATTCAGTGTTTTCGCTTTGAAGTGAGATTTTCACAGTGGATACATGAATCATTCTGTATATAAAATGCATTTAATTACACCGAATAATTAGTTTCCAAGAAATTTACAACAGCTCTACGTGTAATCTGTTAGCACCGCTGCCTAAAAAAGAGAAATTAAAACTAAGTTGGTTCCGGTTCAACTCTAAAACTCTTGTAACGTTTAACCGCAAATTTTTTGCGTGTCAAGTAGTATTTCTTTCCACACGAACATGATATAATTTATAATACATGCTGTTATTAAAAATACTCATTGTAAATTATACTGTTTTCATGTTCATGAGATTTTTTTCTTTTTGTTCCTTGTAATCAAATTTAGCTTCCCCACGCTTTTAAAAAAAGTATTTGACAAAATAATAACTTAAAAAAAAAAAGAAAGAAAATGATGTCGAGATACCAATAACGTAAAGTTTACTATTGTTAAAAGGGTATTAATAATTTGGAAGGAATAAAAAGTATTAAAGCTGAATTTGTATATTTAATATTTAATCTATAGAATATGAATGCAATAAACTAATTGTTAACGATATATTGTTCTTATTCGCGATAGCGGAAAATTGTTGAAAAAATATTCTTACGATAAAAAATTTTACGTCATTCTTATTAGAGTCGATTCCTCAAATTTTTTTTAAAAAAATTGTGTCTTCAAAATTTTGTTACAGCCACACTTACCAGAACAATTTTTTTAAACATTCGTTTCATGATTTTGCTAACATAAGAATTTTATTGGATTTGTATTTTAAGTACTGTACTTTATTTTTAGATGTGTAAAAATGATTGAGATCTATATTGATTATTTTATAAGTCCATCCACATTTGAAAGATTTATAAAATTAAATGTAAAAGAGTGGGGTTTACACCATAAGATTTCTTAAAGATTATCCTTGTTACGTATCACCACTGCCTCCCCCCCCAAAAAAAAAGTCACTGGTAGGGGGAATTAAAAGCAACGTTTTTTTTTTTCATGCTATAAAACTACTTAAATTTTGCAGCAGGCATTTAATTTCACGATATAACATTACAACCAGACTTTTCATCAGATTTGAACATATCCTTTATGATTATTTACGAGAAATTATTAAGATAAATAATTATTTAAATTCCTTCAAGAATTTTACTGGCAACTCAAATTTAAGAATTCACAAAACGAAAATCTCTTTTCAAATCTAAAAATACGAATTTTAAAGGCCCGGATACACATTCCCCATAATATTCAGTGCTTTCGCTTTGAAGTGAGATTTTCACATTGGATATATGAATACTACTTTACATAAAATGAATTTAATAATTCAGAATAAGCACTTTCCAGGGAGGTTACAACAGCTCTACACATAATCTGTTAACAGTGCTGTCCAAAAAAGAGAAATTAAAACAAGTTGGTTTCGAATCAACTCTAAAACTCTTGTAACGTTTAGCCGAAAATGTTTTGCATGTCAAGAAGTATTTCCTTCCGCACGAATATGATATAATTTATAATATATGCTGTTATGCAAAATACGCATTGCAAATTATAGTGTTTTCATGTTCATGAGATTTTTTTTTTCTTTTTGGTTCCTGTAATCGAAATAAGAAAATATAGCTTTGCACGCATTTTGTTTTAACATATTTAACAGTATAGTAACTTTTTCTTTAGAAAAAGATTTCGAGATTCTAAAAACCTAAATTTCACTGCTGATAAAAGAATTTTAATACAGTTTGAAAGGCATAAAAGTGTATTAAAGCTTAATTTGAATATTTATGCTTTAATATTTAGAGTATGAATACAGTAAACTGATTATTAAAAATGTATGTTGTTCTTATACGCGATAGAGTAAAATTGTTGAAAAAATATCCTTACATTAAGAAAATTTAGGACACTTTAATTATAAGCGATTCTTCATTTTGATATTCATTTACTAATGTTAAAATTAATTAGGTCATGTAGCATACGATTATTTATAAGAAATTATTACAAAATGCAATAATGAGAAATGATTTTTCGATACAACTTTTCTTCAATATTCAACATTTCTTTCAATAATTTCAAACATTTCTTCTTGTTAAGATAAAATAAAGTAAAAATCTAGTCTTCAAAATTTTGTTCCAGCCAGACTTACCAGTTAGAATTTTTTTTAAACATTCGGCTGTTGATTTTGTTAACATAAGCATTAAATTAGATTTGTATTTCATATAGTGCACTTTATTTTTACATATGTAAAACTGACTGAGCTCTATATTGCTGTATCTTATAAGTCCATCCAGATTTGAAAGATTCCCAAATTTTTAACAAATTTTCATATAAGAGTGTGGTTTTCACTATAATATTGCTTAAATTGTTTCATTTTTATGTTCCCCACCCCCTCCCATCGAAAAATTAGCTGGATGTGCCAACCCCAAAACTTTCTTCTATCTCATACGTACAATTTAATATTTTTAAAAAATAGTTACTCATTTCAATGCTTTAATAATTTTACAATAACAATTCAATACCATGCCAACTTGGATATTTATCTTAAATTTCTGTTTCAGTCAATTAAGCTGAGCAAAAACGAATTTCCGTCTCTGCACGAGCCGATAGACAATAGAATGATAGGAAGATTTTTTTTTCAAATTATAGACGGACCTACTTGCCTTACCAAAAAATAATCACATACAAAAATGTAGTTCAGTTCTAGAACTAACTTCATACACTTTTAGGTGGTGCAATATTGAAAATGGCATAAAATTCACTATTTCAGTAACCCCTTCCGGCGGATTTTTTTCAAATTCAGGGAGGACCAACTAGCCATAATCATACACTTACACAAATAATTTGGTTCAAATTGATGCATAACTTCATACACTTTTGGTCGGTACAATATTGAAAATGGCACAAAAATCGCGATTGCAGCGCCCCTTCTGGAAGATTTTTTTCAAATCCAGGGAGAATGAACTAGCCATAGTCATACACTTACACAAAAAAATTTGGTTCAATTCGATGCATAACTTCATATACTTTTAACCGGTACAACATTGAAAGTGGCACAAAAATCGAGATGATAGCGCCCCCTTCCGGCGGAATTTTTTCAAATTCAGGGAGGATCAAATAGCCATAGCCATACACTTACACAAAAAAATTGCTTCAATTCGATGCATAACTTCATATACTTTTGGCCGGTACAACATTAAAAATGGCACAAAAATCGCGATTGCAGCGCCCCCTTCCGGTGGAATATTTCATAATTCAAGGAGGATTTGTTTGCCATAGCCAAAAATATTCACAAAAAATTTGGTTCATTTCTATGCATAACTTCATACATTTTTTGGTGGTAGAATGGCGATATACGAACACACACACAGACACAGACACACAGACATTTTGTAAAAACATGTTTTTTGGAATCTCTGACCCTAAAACGTGTAAATCCGTCGAAAACCGGAAGTCGAAAAAAAATTCGGTTACAATACTTTCTTCTATTGAAGATAGAAGAAAATAAAAAGAAATGCTAAGTGCTGAGGTTATGTAGCAGATATTTGCACTGTATAACATTATGACTAGAACTTTAATCAGCTTTAAACGTATCTTTTGCGATTATAAATAAGAAATTATTAAAAGAAATCGATAATTAAATTTCTTCATGAATTTAACTAGCAACTCAAATTTAAGAATTCACCGAACGAAAAACTCTTTTCAGATCTAAATATTCAAATTTTAAAGGTGCGGCTGATGCACATTTTCCTATCATATTCAGTGTTTCCGCTTTGAAGTAAGATTTTCATATTGAATTCACATATATACATTGATTCACATGATCCGAAAATGTTTTGCGTGTCAAGAAGTATTTCCTTCCACACGAACATGATATAATTTATAATACATGCTGTTATTCAAAATACGCATTGTAAATTATAGTGTTTTCATGTTCATGAGATTTTTTTTTTCTTTTTGATTCTTGTAAACGAAATAAAAATATATTGCTTTACACGCATTTTGTTTAACGTGTTTAACAGTATAGTAACTGTTTCTTTATAAAATGATTTCGAGATCATAATAACTTATATTTCACTATTGTTAAAAAGAATATTAATACAGTTTGAAAGGAATAAAAATGTATTAAAGCTGAACTTGAACATTTAAGCTTTAGTATTTAGAGAGTTTATTGTATTATGCACAACAAGTAGATTTCAGTTAATTACAATTAAAATATCTTTGCTCATAACTGTTATCACAGCCTGAAAGTGTGAAATTAAAACAATTTGGTTCCAATTCAACTCTAAACTTTCGTAGCTGTTACTCGCAAATGTTTTGCGTGTCAAGTAACACTTCCGTGGACTGTCCATTCAAACATACAGAATTTATAATAAATGCTGTTATTCAAAATTTATGTTATAAATTACAGGGTTTATGTTCATGCAATGCTCAGATTTTCTTTTTTCGATCTACTAAATAAAATAAAAATTAAATTCTACATCCACTTTTAAGTCCTATTTAAAAGAATATGAAATTTCTGCATCAAACACATGCCACGATTCTAAGAAACCTGACCTAAAAGTCCCACACACACACACACAAAAGAAAAAAAAAATTAATAGCTTTAAAAAAGTGAAATTTATTATAGCTGAATTTGAATATTTATAGCTTAGATACTATATATTGATTTTTAAAGATTTCTCCTCATTCCGTTAGACTAATCAGTACAATGCTTTTTTTTTTTTTTTCTAAATAAAATTATTATAAAAAATTATATAAAACATATTTATAAGAAGCAATTTCGAAATTTATATTTTTATACTTTCTTCTATCTTTATAAGAATGTATTGAATTCGTGAAAATTTTCGAATTCCGGTTTTTGACGAATTTACCCTTTTTAGGGGTCAGAGAACCCGAAAAACTAGTTTTTATAAAATGTGCCTATGAGTATGTCAGTCTGTCTTCATGTGACAAAAATGTTGTGGGCGCTCTATCTCAAGAATTAACGGACGGAATTTTACAAAATTTTAGATTCTGTTAGACCTTGATATAAACTAGATCTGATAAGGTTTTGATGTATATCGCTCTACAAGTGGCGCTGCCATGGTACATTATTCGTGATTCTTTCGATTGCTCTATCTCAAGAACTAATGCATGGAATCTCGCGAAACTTTAGATTCTGTGAGACATATTTATAAACTAGATCTTATTAGATTTTGGTGTATATCACTCAGCAGGTGGTGCTGTTATACAGCATTATTTACAATTTCTACAATAGACATATTGCAAAAACAAGTGCATGGATTTTCGTAAAACTTTACATTTAAATAATAATTGATATAGCATGGCCCTGATTATGTTTTGGTGCAAATCACTCAATGGATGGCGCTGCCATGGTGCATTATTTGTGAATATCGCAATGTCTCTCTCTCAAGAACTAATTCACGAAAGTTTCTGAAATTTCAGATTCAGTTAGTCCCTGATATAGATTAGTATTGTTTAGTTTCTGGTGTTAATCGCCCTGCAGATGACGCTGCTATGCTGCATTTTTCACGATTTTGATTCAATAAACATATCTGAAGAACTAATGCATGGATTTTTATCAAACTTCATATTCAGTTAGTAACCGATAAAAAATTGATCCTGATTATTTTTGGTGTACATGACCGAACATGTAGCGCTGTTATGCAATTTTTTCTTTTTTAAGATTTTGCAGTAGCTCTATCTCAAAAACTAATGTACGAGTTCTTCAGATTCAGTTATAAGTTAACATAAGTTGTTGCTGACTAAATTTTGGTTTAAACAACCTAACCGGTGCGCTGATGCTCTGTTGCATTTTCCCGGAAGTAATAACATGCATAAGATAGAAGAAATTTTTGGGATTGCCACATCTGACTAGTTTATATTATCCTAAATTTATAGGCATATTTCCTATGATGCAGTTTAATCAGATTATATTGTATGATTATTTATAAGGAATTGTTGCGATAAATCGATTACGGTTCGGTACAACTCAATCCATGCAAGAGTCATAAACGTAATACTCAAAAACATTTTTTTTAATTAAATATTATCGAAAAGTGTTAAAAAATGCATTTTCATTTGAGAGCAATAATTTTTCAGCTTTTTTCAAACCAAAACTTGAAAGCAAAAAAAAAACTTATTTATCTTACTTATGTAACTGATGTAACTTGTTAACTTTATGTAACTTATTTATCTAAATAATCAATTGAAGTTACAAGTAGTAGTGAATATAATGTGACAATATGTGCTATAAATATTCTGTTAGTGTCATAAATTATTCGAAATGATTGATTTTTCTTCTTGTTTGCTTAGTAGAAAAAGGAAATTATTAAACTTTTGTGATTCCGCTCTTTAACACTTCCCAACAAAATTGAAAAGTGTTTATGTATTCGGTTTGTCTGTTCGTTGTCTATGTTTTAACTCATGTAACTATACTCTGATTTTCATGAAACTGAAATATGTTAATAATGCTTAGCAGGGCATGTTTGGTAATGTATATGATGTGAATAGCATTAATAGTTCTTTAAAGGGCCATTTAAAAGAATTCCATAACGTTATACTATGTGGGGAAAACATTTGCATAGTATTTTAATACTGCGCTATTTCAAATATATTGAAACTGATATAAATCGCTGAATTCAGTACAAGATGATTACAATAGAGTATGATATTTAGCATTTGTCGCTCATTTACTGGGCCTAACAAAAGAAATCGGTTACAGAGCTGTCTTTGAACAATACATGCTAGAAATGCGTTTTCAGTTCTGGTATGTAGTTTTAAACTGAATTAATCTTTTGCATTTTAATCATTGTATATAAATTCTATACACAGCTGCGCGAAAGAATTTACGCACCATTTTTCTTAAAGGAAAATTGCGGAAGAGGAAATTTGAAATGATGTGTATATATCCTAACTGAACTAATTTTCTTCATGGATGAAATTAATAGATACAAATATATAAATAATATGCAGGGATGCTCAAAGAATATGTTCGATTGTATATGGGGACAGCTGAAATTGGATTTTCATAATGTATTATGCATTTCCATATAATTGAATTAGACATAATATTTTAACTTATTAAACGACACAGTTTTTTACATTATTATGAATATGTTGAAAAGTGTTTCATAATCTATGCTTGACACACGACTTTTTCTCATTTCTTTTATCTCTTTCTTTCAGAAATTTGCCAGTTTTTATTCGTGAAATATTTTCAATATTAAAAAAAAAAATTACAGACAGAGAGAGATAAACATTTTAATCTTTCTAGTCCAAATTTGGAAAAGTCCTTTTATGCGGAGGACTTTATTCTGCGGAGGACTATTATGCCAGATAAACCAAGATTCCATATTTCATGCAAAATAACTCCTTATCAAACTCATAATTTTGATATTTATTTGTGACCTTTTCAATTTCTTATCTGGGGTTCCGATTCAACGAATTTTGAAAGGGAAAAACTCCAGACGCGTCTATCTGCGTTTTGGGTTTCGTCCTAAAATACTAGACTTTAAGGCGCAAACAGATCTGAACACTTCTTGAAGTTTGTAGTTGGCTGGTTTGTTGTGGTGACACGGTGTTTTTGATCTTTAATAAGTTTTGTAGGATAAGGACGGTTGTCCGGCAAAAGAAAAATCTTTCGGTCAAGTAGGGTGGATTGCTTATCTCCAGATTCTTTTGTTAATTCCCCTCTGTTCTATTATGAAAAAACCGCAAATGGGTCCTATACAAAAGGCCTTCCAAGAATTCAGTTGAACTGAAAGTATTGCAATCTGAATGCAGCCTTAGAGTCTAGCAGCATTACGAAGACAGCACGGCGAAAATTCCTTTAAAAGTTAGCTCGGTAAAGAAAAGTAAAGAAAAAGAAAAATCCTTCTTATAGAGAATATGAAACGTGAGACAAACACCGTGGTTGATTTCTTTTCTTTGTTTCTTCCTAAAACATTTTCAATATTTTAAGGGGGTCCAGGACACATTTTAAAATAACTTTTATTTATTGAGTTAAAATTTAGAAATTTTATGTAGTGATTAAAGAAATCATTTGTAAACAAAATCACATGATAAAACTTCTGATAATATTTTTAAAAAAAATTTAAATAAAAATTGGGATAATTTAAAATCATTAAAACTCAAAATACTATTTGTAGTATTTAAAACTAATTTTTTTTTTCAATTAAATAACCAAAAATATTTAAATTTTAATTTTGATTCAGCATTTTTAAAACATTAATTTTTAAAAAATTCAAAACCATTTAAAAGGAAACTTTGAAAAAAATGGTGTAACTTTTATTTTAAAAAATCATATTTTCAAATTTAATATTTTTTTCCCACTTTGCTGAATCAAAACTAAAGTAAATTAATTAAAAAAAGACATGTTCCAAATTTGAAGCATTTATCTTAAAGGTTTCTTGAGTTGTAACAATGTAAATCCGAGAAATGGTGAAAAAACCCATCATGAGATAAAACGAATTTTGACAAGAAATCATTTCCATGACATTCATTGCTTAAAAGCTTAAAAAAATGATATTTTTAAAGTATATATATATATTAATTTGCTGAATTAAAATTAGAGTGAAATAACTGAAAAAGACATGTTCCAAGTTCGAATCAATTATTTTAAACGATTCTTGAGTTATAACAATTTAAATTAGTAGAAATGGTGAAAAAAACCCATAATGAACAAAAATGCATTTTCAAAAATCGTTACCCTAACAACCACTGCTTGAAAGCTAGATTTTTAAGACAAAGTAAGACATAAAAATTAATATTTCCTGCTCTAATTAAGATAATTTAAGCGTCATTTCATACATATATACACAAAAAACATAAAATATTTTTTTTAAGATTCTTGTATCCCAAACCCTTTAAAATGTTTATGAATTCGGTTTTTTGTATGCCATCTGTCTGTCCGAGATTTAATTCGCGTAAGTATATTCAAATTAAAATGAAATGTTATACATTACGGAAATTTACTATGGAATATTTTGCAGGAAAATTAAGTGTGTAACATTTATAAGTTTTTCTTTTATTTTTGCAGGAACACACAAAAGAATTGCAGAAAGGTGAACTTTCGATAATCGGGCTCTGTGTTCACGCCAAATTAATCTATTTTAGCGGAAATTTTTTGGAAAAACCATGGAGTACAGTCTTGAAACTAAGCGTGATTTTTCAGATAAACATTGATTGCTTATATAAATTCCAAACATTCCTTTTGATTATTTTTTCATATTTGTTGATAAATATGGTTTTAAAATTAATGGTTATATATATAAAGTCGGAAACTGCACATCAAGCATAGCAAATGAGATGTGTTCGTACCATAGCGAAGTTTTAAAAATATTCAGATCTAGGCGTACAATACGTATACAGTACGTCGAATATAGTTTAAGTATCCGAAATTTTCAGTGTGTCCCTCGAAATACTATCTGTTTTGTATTATACAGAGAGTAACATTTAATAAACCTCAGCAACGTATATAAGTTTCATAAGATGGGGAATAGTTTAATATAATTAAAACGCGCCCCAAACAACGTTTCCTCGTGTACCATTATGTAATAGAATACTTTTGTGTGGCCCTGTAAATTAATATAAAAAAATATTCTTTGAACCTCAGATTGTACAGAATGTATATTTTTTAATACATACTTCATAGATGTATATCAATTTTATTATGTTTGAAAGAATGTAGCATCATTAAAATGCAGTTGAAAACATTTTTTTCTCATTGGCCGTAATGTAATGAAACACTTTTGATTGTCCCTGTAATTGAACTATACATCCGATTTTCATAAAATTTGAAAATACACGACAAAATTAAACAATAATTATGTATGTTTAATTTCAAGTGATTCAGTTGGATAGTTTTTGCGTTGTTATATGCGGATGGACAGACAGACGGACGGACTGAACGACGACTATATGTGCTATATATTTATATGATTACGAACGCCTTTAAAAAGTGCATTAAAAATTGCTTTTATAATGTCAAAGATTTATTTCGTATTGAATTTAAAATTTTCCAAGTAAAAAAAGTCAAGGAAATTTTTTTTTATTGCAGTCAAAATTTTGAAGTTGAGGATCAGGTAAGGAAGAATTTCAATAGTGATAACTAATGAAAAATACCTACATATTCAAATAATCATTTTTATATTACTTTTCACCTTTTCCGTTCCTTATCTCAGGTTCGCATTCAGATAGTTTTGACACAACTTTATTTTTTTCCTGCAATACTATCTTCTGCGTTTCATCCCGAAATTCAAGCGAGCGACTTCGTGTCTGTAGGATTTGTATTCGAAGTTCTTTATCTGTAAAAGTACTTTTTCCTTTATAGTAGTGTTCTTACGGAAAATAACATAAGTAACAATTGTTATCAATGCATTACCATGATTTTATTAAAATTTTTAAAAAAGTATTTGAAAATAAACATTCATTTTCTAGTAAATGGGCCTAATAAATTCATCTGTTTTCTTTCCCGCGCTATAATTAAAGAATTGTTTTTGTGTACCAAGAAGATGACACTATTTCATAATACATTAATCTGAAAGATAGGAAAAATAAAATGCTTTATATCACGGAATAATTCGTTCTTAAGATTTTCTAGAATTTATTTTCACTGAAATCTGTTATTTTAAAGTTTAAGTATAATTCTTTATGGAGTACTATATGAAGTCGGGTTCGTTCTCAGTTGTTTTCTGACTGTTACAATGATTAATTTTGACCGGCGCTCATTGATGTTCAACTTCTTTTATTTTAATTAATATCAAAGAATTACGAATTAGGAACTAAATGTTGTTTTGTAACAAACACTTATATCAACTTCAAACTGGATTTGAGGTTTGATGAAAATCTGAGCATTATTTTTTGAGATGAAGCTATTGCAAAATATTTTTTAAATTCTGCATAACAGCGCCACCTGCTGGATGATGTACAACAAAAACTAACCAGTATCAATTTTTATCAGGTACTAACTGAATCTGCAGTATGATGAAAATCTATGCATTAATTCTTGAGATACGGCTATTGCGAAATCATGAAAAATGCAGCATAGCAGCGCCACCTATAGGGAAAATTACACCAAAAACTAAACAATACTAATCTATACCACGGACTAACTGAATGTGAAGGTTGATGAAAATTCGTGCATTCTTGAGATACAGCTCTAGCGATAATCATGAATAATGCAGCATGACAGTGCCACTTGTTGAGCTATTTGCACCAAAAAGTAGTAAATATCAAATTAAATCAAGTACTAAGTGAATCTAAAATTTTGTTAGATTTCGTGCATTAGTTTTTGAGATAGAACGCCTACAAAATCTTCGTCACATTGAGACTCGCAGATTGACAGACAGTCTCACAGGCAGATATTTTCTAAAAATCATCAAATCGTGTTCAGGAAATTCTAAAAAGTATAAATTTGTCGAAAAACCGGAAGTTAAAATTTTTCATGAATCCAACACTTTTTTTGTAAAGCTATAAGAAAGTAAAAAATCATCCCTATCCTGACATTTCTTGCAAAAGAGTTTCATATCAAAGTAGTCATGATTTCAATGTTTACTCTTGACCTTTTTAATCCCTTATCTCAAGGTTCACATTCGTCAGATTTGAAAAGTAATAAAACTTTGAATTCCTTGGGTCGCGTCCGCCCCGCGATTTATCCTAAAATCTTGGAGTGCGACTTCGCGTCTGCTTTTACGGAGTCCACAAGACGAGAAGAAGTATAAACAGGACGGTCAACACTGCTCTTATCTCTCTCTAGAGAAAACACTATTAGCTATAATGGAAAATTGCATTAAGAGTGTTCTGAACTGCTTTGCTCAACAAGCGCAAAAAGTTTTCACACATTTACAAATTCATTTTTCAACAGAAAGATATAAAACTGGAATGCCTGACTATGGAAGCGATTTCGAATCGAACAGAATTTTCCATTTTATGATAATTAAATTACCTATCCAGTTCTATGCTATTTCGATCACGTAATCACCCGTTTTTCTCCTGCTTTTCGACCGATTTTTCTGCTTTCGTCGGGAAATGTCCTCAAAAACGTCAACTTTGAAGGCTTCTTATGAAAGATCTATTGTGGTTTTTAAAAAAAAACAGAAAATTGAGTGCAATTATGCAGTTTCTGAATAACAACATTTGCTAGTTTCATGCATTTCCGAACAAAAATAAATTTAAGTATGTGTCACAAAGTTGCTCTTTTTGATTTAAGAGCATCCTTAAGAGTGAAAGAGTTAGAAATTTCATTATTATTATTATTATTTTAAATTTACTAAAAGTATCCGGCAAATGAGATCGATTTGTTATTTTAAAATAATGTGCAGAGAGCATTTTCTAAAGTTGTATAAATCATTGAATTTTGTTTAACCCTTGATGCCCTCATAAGACTCCAAAGTCTTTTCAGCCTCTTAACCCTATCCGACGCTGTGTCCCTAGAAAGGGACTTTAATTTGACTGCCACCAAAAATATTTCAGGGAAGGGAAATTACATAGGGTGTCATTTATTCATTCCTAAAGGGGGGGCGTGAGGGATTCTCGACCCGGGCTACTTCACAGCCAACTTCATTAGAGGCCTAGGAAGCTCTTGGTTGTTAGGACGGAATTTATGACATCATATCAAGCCTAATCAATCGGCAAAGTCAGATCTTTTTTGAAACGCCCCTTACTGGGACAACTTTCTCACGAGATTGGATAGACGGAGATTACATCATTAATTCCGTCCTAAGACCCGCCTAAAAAAGCAAAAGCTTATGTGGCCTCTAATAAAGTTGGCCGTGGATACTCCCTGAATTCAGCACTGGTGTTAGCTAAGTTATCTATTTCGTGTTCGATTTCAATTCGCCCAGATCGAGATCATATATATCCGAATTAAAAATTCCATACTATATTATTCCTAACTATAGTTTCATAACTATATTTTCAAGCATATATGTATACTTGCTCATAAAAAATAAATATTAGAAACATATTTATTGGCTACTCTTTCATAATTACATTAAAATGTTAAAATTTATTTCCGTGTTTGGTTTTATGTCAATATTGGGTTCAAATGTGTTAAGTTCGGATCAATTTTGGTACGACTTTAACCCTTTCTGACGCAGTGGTCCCATTCCCGGGCATACCTAATTTTAATTCCGAACTTGCAAACGACACTAAAAATATTTTAATAAAATTTTGCTTTTACAATGAAAGCTTAAATTAAGGAGTTCTTAATTTCTAAGAATATCGTTTCTAAATTCCAGGATTAGTCAATCATTTATCATTTTACAAACAGAATTTGTCTGTACCGAAAGGGGTTAAATAACAATCTTGGGCTCGAATCGGACATAATCCGTTCTTTTATTAAAAGGGAGAAAAAAGTACCCTTATCCTGACATTTCTTGCAAAAGAGTTGCATATCAAAGTAGTCATGATTTCAATATTTACTCCTGACTTTTTCAGTCCCTTATCTGAATTCACATTCGTCAGATTTGAAAAGTAATAAAACTTTGAATTCCTGGGGTCGATTCCGCCGCGATTTATTTTAAAATCTAGGAGTACGACTTCGCGTCTGCTTCTACGGAGTCAAGAAGACGAAAAGGAGTTTAAACGGGAATCGATACGGACGGTCAACTCTGCTCCTATCTCTCTCTAGAGAAAGCAATTTTAGCTGTAATGGGAAATTGCATTAAGAATGAAAGAGTTAGAAGTTTCATTTCTTTCCTTCATTTTACTAAAAGTAACCCGCAAATGAAAGCGATTTGTTATTTTAAAATAATGTGCAGGGAGCATTTTCTAAAATTGTATAATTCATTCAAATTTTTTTAACCCTGTATGTTCTCACAAGATTTCAAATTCTTGTCAACCTCTTAATAGTTTTTAGAATTTCGTTCATCTGACAAAACTCTATTCTTCTGTGTACTCTGTGCTCTGTCTGTCTGTCACAGAGTCCTTACACAAAAACTGTATAAGTGAAAGATTTCAGATTTTGTGTATTGTCAGCTAAATACCTCATATCACACGACAAATAATAAAAATCTTAAAAATCTTTTATTTTTTTAAATTAATTTTATCAGTGTCATCCGTGCATATTTACGATTTACATTAAAAAGAAAGCATAACTGAACATTTTGCATGCAGACATCATAGCTGGTAGGTAAAGCTTCTCGCTAGCAAACAGGAGATTGTTAGTTCGATCCTTGGTGCTGTAAATTGAAATTTTCATGTTGAGATGGATTTATATAAAAGAAATTTTATAGTTTTCACCAATTTTCGTCATATACAGACTCACAGGGTGACAAAGTGACAGACAGACTCACAGACAGACATTTTCTATAAATCATGAAATCGTGTTCAGGATCTTCTGAAAAGTATAAATGCATCGAAAACCGGAAGTCAAATTTTTACACGAATCTAACATTTTCTTCTTGTAAAGATAAGTGAAAGTAAAAAAGTATCCTGATATTTCTTTCAAAAGAGTTGCATATCAAACTCATGATTTCAATATTTACTCTTGACCTTTTCAATCCCTTATCTGAAGTTAACATTCGTCAGATTTGAAAAGCAATAAAACTTTGAATTCGTGAGTTCATGTCCGCCCTGCGATTTATCCTAAAATCTAGGAGTGCGACTTCACGTCTGCTCCCACGGAGTCAACAAGACGAGAATGAGTTTAAACGGGAATCGATACGGACGGACAACTTTTCTCCTCTCTCTCTCTCTAGAGAAAGCAGTATTAGCTGTAATGGGAAATTGCATTAAGAATGAAAGCGTTAGAAGTTTCATTTTTTTTTTCATTTTACTGAAAGTATCCCGCAAACGAAATCTTTTTTTGTTACTTTAAAATAATGTGTACAGAGCATTTTCAAAATTGGTACAAACCATTCAAGTTTTTTTAACCCTTTGTGTTCTCATAATACTTCAAAGTTTTGTCAACATCTTAACCCTTTCCGACGTGATGTCCCTAAAAAAAGGACTTTAATTTTACTGGCACCAAGAATCTTTTGGGGAAGGAACGTTACATTGGTTGTCATTTCATCATTCCAAAGGGGTGGAGGGGTGAATTCTCAATCCGGGCTACTCCATGGATTCAGCACTGAGGTTAGCTAATTTATCTATTTCGTGTTCGATTTCAGTTCGTGCAAATCTAGATCGTAAATATCCGATTTAAAAAGACCATACTATTATTCCTAACTATATTTTTATGCATTCTGGTTCGTAAAAAATAAAATTGCAAATAAATAAGATAAATAAAATAACAGAAAAATATTTATTGGCTACTCTTCCATAATTACACAGAAATATAAAAATTTAATTATATGTTTGTTTTTATGTCAATTTTGGGTTCAAATGTGTTAAGTTCGGCTCGAGTTTGGTATAACTTTAAATAATATTTTTGTGCTCGGGTTAAACATAATCCGTTCCTTAAAAAAAAAAAAAAAAAAAAAAAAAAAAAAAAAAAAAGTATCCTTATCTTGACATTTTTTGCAAGAGTTGCACATCACACTCATGATTTCAATATTTACTCCTGACCTTTTTCCTCCCTTATCTGAAGTTCACATTCGTGAGATTTGAAAAGTAATAAAACTTCTGCATTCCTGGGGTCATGTCCGCCCCGCGATTTATCCTAAAATCTTGGAGTGCGACTTCACGTCTGCTTCTACGGAGTCAACAAGACGAGAAGGAGTTTAAACGGGAATCGATACGGACGGTCAACTCTTCGTCTTTCTCTCTCATGAGAAAGCAGTATTAGCTGGAATGGAAAATTGCATTAAGAGTGAAAGAATTAGAAGTTTCATTCTTTTTTAATCATTTTAGTAAAAGTATCCCGCAAATGAAATCGATTTGTTAATCTAAAATAATGTATTGAGAGCATTTTGTAAAATTGTATAAATTATTAACCCTTTAAATTCTCACAAAACTTCAGAGTCTTGACAATATTTTAATAGTTTCCCCCCCCCCCCTCCCCGTAAGCTTTATGTTCTAAAAGAGATGCATGATCCGTTACTATTAGATTTTGAATACCCCAATTGCACGAACAGACAATCCCCTCATCAAGTTCATGGATGAAAATCTAGGATTAGTTAAATGTCGATCCGCATATGAAAACGCAGTCGGTCTGCCAAATCATATCTTGGTGGAAGGCATCTAAAAACCTGATTTTAGAGGATGACTGATTGGTTTACCATTATGTTTTCCTGCTCCCAATCCTCCTTATTTTCATACTTTTGGGTTCAGGAAAGCACAATAGTAAACTTACGAGTCAACCACTAAAATCAAGAGCAGTTTTCACCAGCGATATTCAGAAATTTCTAATATAATTAAAAGAAACGGCCATCATTTTGTAAATACCTTAATTACTTTACTCGCAACTGATAGACAATACTTTATATATTCCCTCCTCTTTATTCATAACAAAATTAATGGAGCTCGTACGATTTTTGGTATGTGGGCTTGAAGTTCGAGTTATAATTTTAGCTTCAATGTGAACTCTGTGCGTATATCGCGACTTTCTTATACGGGCGCCCTAATTCAGGTTGTTTATACCTCAAGATTTTGATCAAAACTCTTTCCGTCAATTATATTTCATTTTTCGTATGCCAGCTCTGTAGCACCTAAAATTTAGTGTGCATTGTTTAAAAAAAATCGTGAAAAATTAACTCTTTTTTTTAAAAGGTTATCTATTTTCTGACCATTGAAAATGATCCATATAGAATTCTCATATTACAGAAAATAGGTAATCTTTAAAAACAGAAATAAATTTTCTAGAATTTCAAACTGATTGAAATTTATATATTGCACTAGATGCACACTAGAAGATGCTTGCTATACAATATTGTAAGGATATCATTCATCATTCATTTACAAGAAATAATACAAAAGAATTCCATCACATTACAGTCTACAGAGTAAAATCGGTGCATTTTATTTATATTACATGTAGAAATTGATGTATACAGTGAAACTTCCATTTTACAAAGAAAGCTTCATCATTACACTTAAACACTTCATTATAAAGAAAATTCGATAAATAGAAACCAACTCAAATTCATGAAATTTGTACAATAAAATATGTATGTATAAAATGAAAATACGCATACAATGGAAATATTCGGGTAATATATTTTTATTTAGCCAGCAACTATTTTATATAAATGTAGACAGATTTTTCAGATTCAGATTAAGCCAGGTGGGGAGGCCTACTAATTGGTTTGAGCTCAACTAGCCCCACCCAGCAATGTTTATTTTAAAAAAAAATTACAGAACAATTATAAAGTAATACAATAAAAGTACGTGACAAAAAATAATTGAGATAATGAAATAAGTATAGGTAACAATAGTAAAATAGACGAGTTGAGTGCTTTACAGACGTATAATATATAATTTTTCTTTAACGATAACACTAATTCTATAACTGTTTTAAAGTAAAAGTTTGTTTGATTAATTCCATAGTTCATCATCATTATCATAGAAAAGGTCCAGTGGAGTCATTTGGAAAAGTCCTTGATTGTTTTCAATCAATGTTATGCAGTTTATGATTTTTTGTAATTGTGCTGGTTATTTTCTTATTATTGCTGTTGTATTTGTAATTTTAGTTATCGTTTGGGATGCGATGGTGGGAAAGGTAGAAATACTTCTGGTAAGTTAGGATTTATGATTGCTTCTTTTGCCTTTTGATCCGCTGCTTCATTTCCTGCTATTCCGGAGTGTCCTTTTATCCAATTTAGTATTATCTTTTTATTTGTATTGACATAAGAGAAAATTTAATTAAAATAATGTCTAAAGGAAACAGGGGAGTAAATAAAAGCTGAAATGTATAGTGTCCCTCTTCTCTTTTTCCCCCCAGCATTCCAAATTCTTAAATTTAAAAAAAGGTTTGTAATATTACATTGTATAGTTTCATATAAAAATATACTATGAAAATTTTCGCTATTTTCTAAGCATCTGAATAAGTCATTTGTAGTCTTTTTGTGAAACTAGAATCCCTTTCTTATTGTATCGAAGGCTTTTAGCAATTCTTCTTTTGAATGGAAATGGTTAAATCAACAAATTATCTATTTCAATATAATACGCTGACAATCAATTCATACATTCATCGCAACATCAACCTCTCTTTTTAAATCTTATATATGCACGAAAATCGACTAAACTTCTTTATGTATATCTTTTTCATATTTGGGAGATTAATTTTCATGCTAATGGCGTTCGAAATCAAGATTCAGCAGAAAACTTAGTTAAATAGAGACTGTTAAAAGGAAATACTGTATGTCTGAAGTGAATTGCAAGATATTTATTATTGCATATGACGTGTATATCATTCATTATTGGTGTACAAGAACACATAAAATAATTCGGTTAGAGAGCTGTCTATAAACAGGAATCGCAGGAAGTGCTTTTTCTGTTGTGGTACGTATTTTTAAATATTTTATTTATTCATTTTATTTTTTCGCACATTTTTTTGTGTGTATAAATTTTAGAGATCATATTCAAAACTGCGCAAAATATCTAAAGTACATATAATTCATTAATCAAAATTGCTGAAAGTAAAGTTTCAATTATGATATACGTCTTCTAATTTAACTAAATTTTAGCATACTATTCATTACACGATAAATCTGTAATTCATATATAGGTTGCACAAAAAATTCAATTATTTTTTTCGTCTTTCGATAATAACTCATGTTATTTCTTTTCAAGTGTTTTATGTGTTTTAAAAACTGTTTATTTGACAATATTTTTCAACCTGTGAAGTTTATTACAGTATTCTGAATGTGTTGGAAAGTGTTTCATAATCGATGTTTAACGATTGATTTTACTTTTGTTAAATTTGTTTTTATTATCTTATTTATCTATTTTATAAGGATTTTCTTTTTTCTTTTACCTTATAGGATGAGAATTTACACCATCATAGAAAAATAAAACAACTCCCAACTCTAATTTCGTTTGGATAGATTTTTGTCTGCGATTATAAAATCACACAAATTTGAAGGCGTGCGGAGGTAGGGCAATGCTAAATCCTTCTCCGAGAAAAAAAAAAAAATCAAAATTAAATAGGAATTTTTAGGTATATTTAAGGTCATTATCTAAAACCCAGCAATGCTGGATTAATCATCTTGTAGTAGTAATAACTTTTAGAAAATCAGGAAAATTATTTAATAACAATCTGTGAGTGACTTGTTCCTTATCTACGAAGTCTTTTGATATTATTACCCGTGAAAGATGACCTATAAAAAAGAGACATAAAATCCTTGCTTTCTGAAACAAATTGTTTCTATACAACAATGTTTATGAGGGTATTATAAACATAATTCTTTTTATTTCGATTACTGCAGAAATTATAAATAAACAAGCCTAACACATTTCTACCTTAGTAATTTTAATTAATAAATTTGTTTTATATAATTGAATTAATTTGTGAAGGAAGTTTATCAAATCTTAAAATTTTATGTGCTATTTATATTTGTGATAAATATTTTCTTTTACATATTTCCCAAATTTGATTTATTAAAGCTTTTATTGCAATATTTTACAAAGAAAAATATACGTAAAGTACAGTTGCCATGATTAGTTATGGATTTCTACAGTTTTCTAATTTAATTTATATGAAAATGTGTTTGGTCAATATATGTTAACATTTATATGTTATAACATTTATTGAACATATTTAAATGTATTTCATGTTAGATATCGACTTTCTCAACATTTTTATCAACACAAGCATGTGTATTTCAAAAGAAAAACATTTTATCATTTAAGTTTTAAAGATAATTTTGACGATTTTACCCATTTAAGTGTCACTATAATTTTGAATAATCCCGTATATCTTCGATTACACTCATACTGATACCAAGTTGAATTTTTTTTAAATGCTTAATTTTCAAAATTAGTTTTATAAAAGCAAAACTTCTTTAAAAATAATAATAATTATTATTTAGCTGTAAGTGAAATATTAATTTCTTAATGGGTAAAACCATTCTGACTCATCAAAATTTAAAGCTTTATCTAATTTTATTGATGTTCCTGTTTCTTTTTAAAAAATGGGAAATGTTTATAAAAAACAATTTACAATAAAATATTATTAATATATAAAAGTAAAAACTATTTTTTTCCTCACTCGGTATAAATGTGTTTGATAGCTAGAAGAGCTCTTAGAAAATAGGAGATCAAGTGGAGGTCACGATAACTCACTGTAGACTTGACTTAATTCATCTTTAAGCCTTTATCTAACGCATTATGAATTCATGAAAATTTTACATTCTAAAGCATTTTACGTAAACTGTTTAAACTAAATTAAAATATTTACATAATCAATTAATAAGTTTTTGAAGGGTTTTAGAAGGATTGAAGGGCTTAGAAGGATTAATTAAACTTGAACTTACAGGGATTTTGTGCTATATTTATAAACTCACTCAAATCTTTTATTTTAAATTGTTTACTTAGTATTTTGTAGAATTATAAAATGTACAAATATGATGTGCTTACAATATAAATAAAGAAATATTACTGAATTGAAAAATCCCCATCCCCCTCCCTCAGAGCCAAGAAAGCTGAAAAGATACAAAGGCAAAAGAAATCATCCTTTAAAAAATATTTTTGTTTTGTGTAACCAATAATGCTTTTAAAACAAAATAAAATAATGTATTTGTAACTCATTCTAAACAGCATTACAACTAATTGAAGTATTAAAAGAATTTTATAATAAGTAATTTTTATGGTACTTATAAGCACCGTCGATAGATAAAGGATTAATCTTTATTTATTTATTTGAACAATGCCATTAGCCGCGTGTGAGCATTTCTCTCATACTGTCTTCTCCTATTGTTAAAGCAATGTGCACAATGAAAGTAATTATATTAAAAAAAAATTTGGGGTGAAATACAATTTAATTTATACTTAAAATGAAAAATAGTGACCCCAAAATAATTTCTAAATTAAACAGACGCTTTTTAAACCTAAGTGACAGAAATGCTGATAGCTTGGTCCGCGACGGGTAAGGCGAAAAATTTATTCTCTCAAAAGTTAGTTGAAATATATAAAAAATTAAAAAAAAAAATGCTATTATATAGAAAAACAATATTAAAATTTCCAAAACATTCTAAAAATATTTTATGACGATTACTTTTCAAAAAGATTCATTTGGTTGATGGAATTATTGGTGGAGTTAGAGTGAATATACACCGATTTTGGAAAAGTTGTTCTGAAAAATAAAATAAAGTTTTCTACCAAAAATTGAACCGACTTCGAAAACTACTGCAAAGTAAAAAATGGTTTTTGTACATAATAGTAATAAGAAATGAAATTAAGAGCGTAGGACTTACCATGCGTATTATTGATTTTTTGATGCGTATTTGATTTTTTGGAGTCGGTGCCAGCTGAGCCAAGTTACCTGTAATTTTCCAATAAACACACATCTAAGTATTTATGAGTTTTTTACGATTTAATATTGATTTAAAAATGTAACTTTATTCTTTTACGATTTGCTTTGGATAATTAATTTTAATTTTGAAATTGGTTTGGCTGGCACCGACTCCAAAAAACCAAATTAATGTACATAAATATAATAATACGCATGGTAAATACTACGCTCTTAATTTAATTTCTTATTACTATTACGTAAAAAATTATTTTTCACTTTGCAGTAGTTTTTGAAGTCGGTTCAGTTTTTGGTAGAAAAGTTTATTTTTCTCTTTTTAGTTAAAAATTAACGAAATTGGAAGTCAGTTAATAAAAATTATAATATGAAAAAAAATATCGTAAATTATACATGGATGTAAATTTTGTCAGGAGTGGGATTCGAACGCACGCTCACTTTCCAGTACCAGAGCTTAAATCTGGCTCCTTAAGCTGCTATCAGATTCACCAACATTTCGCAAGACTTTTGAGCCAACACTTCATTTCCTCCAACTTTTCGCGAAATATCCTCCCAACAACCAGTGTGATAGCAAACAGCAATGTCTCTCCAACTTTATTCCACAGTTCCAAAAAAGTCTGGGCTAGCCCAGATTTTTCTTCCAACATCGAACATTTCAACGAATCAGAGATAAGCGATTGATGCGAATAGGAGATAGATATTAACGGCTGGTACCAGTAGGACTGGTTTTCCGGCTTTTCCTCCAACTTCTTCAAAGAAAATTGTAACCTTTTTCTCTCTTTGAACGGGAAAATGTTGGGGTTAAAATTGGCTGAAAAGCTTGTCGCGCTTCAAGTCCGTGAATCTGATAACAGCTTTAGACCGCTTGGTCATCCTGACTGTTTGCGAGCTTATTCAAAGCCCATGTTACTTTTAATTTTCGAAAAATCACTAATTTTATTAGTTTTTGCCTAATTACTAAAAATGTACTGAACCAATTTCAATGAAATGGAAGTGGTACCAATTAGACAGTAGACTGTTTTATTTAACACAAAACCAAATTAATCGTTAGATAGTTTCGAAGTAATCGGTGACCATACATAGAAAAGAATACATACGCGTCGAATTGATTACTTCCTCTTCCTTTTCTGAAGCAGGTTAATAATAAAAATTGTAATACGGAAAAAATCATTGTAAATTGTACATTGATGTAAATTATGGCAGGAGTTGGTTTCGAACTCATGGTCCCTTTCGAGAACCAGAGCTTAAATCTGGCGCCTTAGACCGCTCGGCCATACTGACTGTGCTCCAGTTGGCAAGCTTATTCAAAGTACATGTTACTTTTAATTTGCGAAAAATCACCAATTTTATTAGTTTTTGCCTAATTACTAAAAATGTACTGAACCAATTTCAATGAAATGGAAGCGGTACCAATTCGAGGGTAGCCCTTTTTATTAACACAAAAACCAAATTAATAGGTTGGATAGTTTCGGAGTAATCGGTGAACATGCTTAGAAAAGAATACATACGCGTCGAATTGATAACTTCCACTTCCTTTTCTGAAGCGGGTTAATAATAAAAATTGTAATACGGAAAAAATCATTGTAAATTATGGCAGGAGGGGGGGGGGGGGGTTCGAACCCATGGTCTCCTTTTCGAGAAACAGGGTTTAAATCCGGCGCCTTAGACCGCTCGGCCATTCTGTCTGCGTTCAGTTCGGCGAACTTATTCAACACTTTTTATTGGCGAAAAATCACTAATTTCATTAGTTTTTGCCTAATTACTAAAAAGGTACTGCACCAATTTCGATGAAACGGAAGTGGTACCAATTCGAGAGCATCCTCTTTCATTTAAAACAAAAATAACAGAAATCGGTTGCATAGCTTCGGAGTAATCGGTGAACATACATAAAAAAAAAAATACATACGCGTTGAATTGATAACCTCTCCTTTTTTGAACTCTGTTAACACATAATAAATAAATAAATTAGCCTCTTTTTATTCCTTTTACCGTTTTCTCGCTAAGGCAAATTCTAATATGTAGCTCCAAAAATTGTCCTTACACTTTCGATTTTTAACAAATGTCAATTTCTGTTTTAACAAATATTATTTCCATGTGCAATTTTTTTTTCAAATTATTGCTTTAGAAGCAAATTACTTATTTATAGAGTTGTTCAATGTTGCAATGTTATTTTTGGCATTACATTTTTTAAATTTTTATTAATGCGGAAAATTGATCAATAAAAGTATCATATTTTCAATTTTGATAACTAGTACAAGAAAAAAAAACTATTATAACAAAAAATTCTTTGATTAGATTATAGCTAATAAATTAATTAATTATTCTCAATTCAAGAAAAAGATTCAACAAGTTTGAAACAGTAAATATGTTAAATGTTTTTCAATCATTCCGCACTGATAAATTTGTGATAACTTTGGAATTAATTTTAAAGAAAATATCAAAATTAAATGTAAGAAAAATGCACTTTTGCAAGATTTTATTTAAGAGCTGAAATGTCTAAAATTAATAAATATTTTAAATTTCTATTTTAAAGGATATACAGGGAGAACATAAGTTAGTTGGACAATTTCATACCTGAATAATTCGCAAAGTATTAATTTGCATTTATCAGTTGAATGACATATGCAAAACGCTATTAAATCCTGAAACTAGGAGAAAAATGTCGTGTATACTCGTGTAAAAGTCGAAGAATTTTAGTAATAACGTCTTGGGCCTTTCAGTCCCAAGTACGGTTTTTTACTTATTAAAACTAAAATGTCTGATTTTTTTTACATTTTTACATCACTTCTTAATATATTAAGAAGTTTAAAAAAAAAAAAAAACACTGAATCATGGTTCAATTTTTAACCAGAAAATTGGATTTAATAAAACCCTGATTCATGGTTAAACCTTTCACAAGAAAAATGGATTTAAAAAAACCTGAATTATGGTTTAGCTTTTCGCCAGAAAATTGAATACATAAAAATCTTGAATCATGGTTCAACATTTCACCAGAAAATTGAATATATAAAAATCCTGAATCATGGTTCAACATTTCACTAACATAATGATATTTGTGGAAGCACAGATAAATTGGTGAAAATCATCACCAGTATCTTGGTTGCAGCTAAATTTTAGCTACTTTTCAACAATTTCTTAGTGAAGCATCGAAACTTCATTTTTAACAGTGTAGCTGAATGTTTTGTGTGATGAAAGCAAACGAATAAATGTCTGCATCTGAATACCTCATAAAATAAATTTTATTTTCATCTAAGTTAGTAAAATGCTTAAAAATGTCCGAAAAACAGTGTGACCAAAAAATAGATAAATTTTCTTATTTTCAATAATTTTTTTTAGTGATTTGTAGATTATTTACTTATTTAAAGCTCTTAAATTTGTGATTGCGTTAATTTAGGTTAATGCTTATTAAATGAATGTTTTAAGGGGTCAGGTACCCTTTGCACTAAGAAAATCTGTGAAAAAGTGACTTCTGTAAGAATTGCAGACACTCTATATCTAATTGACTTTTAATTGTAGAATTGAAGGTATATTTTAAGAAAGGTTTATTTTATCAATTAAGTTTTTTAAGAAAAGTATTAACATATATGAAGTTTTTTAATTTATTTTTAAAGATAGTACATTTTCTGCCGAAGAAATATGCTTGCATATATTGCAAGCATGATTTTTCATATTTGAATGACAAAAATAAACTAATATTTTTTAATGAATACGGATGCAATGTGTTTTCAAAATGACCTACAATAAAACAAATAAAACTTTTAGATCCTGAAAAAAAAATTATTTAAAGAAATTCGAAATATTGGTTTTTTTTTATATATATAAAAAAATAGTGGTGAATTCCAAACTTTTAATTGGAGAAACATATTAGTAGGTCATTTTGCGCTTCTATATGTTTAATATATTCAGTAAATTTTTTGTGAAATTCTGGGCAATCGTTTTTCAATATTCATTCGCGCGATGATCAAAATCGCTGTTTTGAGAAAATTGACTTAAAAGATTAAATCACCTATTGATCGCATAGGGAAAGCTGAAAATGTTTTTGACATAACTTCTCTTCTAATGCGAATTTTCGTATGCAATTTGTTTTCAAATATTTTTAAATAATCATATTTAATTATAATGTATTTTTTTAAAAATCGATTTTTGGATTCTTTAAATGGTAAATGAGCCCTTAAGGGAGTTTGTAGTTTTAGATCCATATTTTTTAACCTAAATTGCTAAGCCCTAAAGGATCGATGTCAGTAAAGATGTTGTTTCTTACAATGTCCTTTGCAATGTCATTTTGTTTGGAAAAAATCAATGAATAAGTATTTGTATTATTAATTTTGCTTCGGAACTGAAAAGGATAATTTGCAAGCTTAAAATAGAGGGTCGACTAATGCGCAAAATAGAAAAAAAACCTTGGATATTTAGAAAATGGACAAGTCTTTTAAGTAATCACATGAGAGATCAAAGTGGATAATGGTCATTTCCTTGTTATTGACAAAAAAAAAAAATGCTCAACAACGATGGCCCTGTAATATTGTTCCGTAATTGTTCAAGAAAATTATGTTCTGCACCATTTTCTCTCGGGTTAGAACTCCCTTTAATACAGGGGCATTCTTTTACATTTTAATCGACTTTTTAAAAAGAGTTCAACTTGAGAAAACATCTCTCCTAAAAGTCCCGCCTCAGTGGAACAATACTTATTTAAGCCTCCTTAAGTCTTACGATAAAACGAAGTACTATATTTTAGCATTCTAAGAAGTTGTTTACGCTTGTACGGAAGGCTTGTATAGATTTTTGAAAGATTTTTTTTTTCTTTTTAAATATCATTGAATTGATCTGAAATAGGTTTCAGAGCAGTTTAAGCTTTTCCAGTTTTTATACAGTTATTATACAGTTTGAAAACGTTATTTTTTTTTTTTTTTTTTTTTTAAGTTTTATTAGAAATGTAAATATTTTTACTAATTTAATGAAATTTTTTTTATTTCTATTTTGATACAAAAATACAATTTTCTTCAAATTTTTGCTTAAGAATTGCGGGGAGGGATCACTTATACACGAGTATATACAGTAATATCATTTTAGGACCTTTTTCTATTCGGGAAAAGTTTCCTAAATTTTGCATTCATAGAAATGCGCCAATGCTGGAAATGTTATTCGTGAAAGTGGTTTAGCCAAGTTAGTATACATTTCATTGCATTAAATAACATTTGTACGTACTGTTGAAATAAACCTCAATTCCAACTTTGATGTTAAATACAGTTTAAAAAATTTCCTTCTCTTTATTATAACCCAATTACATAGTATACAGAAATTTCCATGTTATCATACGCTCTCATCATGTAAATGCTGTACATGTAGCTCTGATGAATAAAATTGGTGCTACATCTCGCAGGAATATCCTACAAATAAGAGTGAATTGAATTATGTCAATCAGGTATCGTCTGGATAACTTAATAGGTCGAGCACTGGCACGGCATTTCAAAATATCCATGTTCGATTTCTGGGTTGGACATTTTTTTCCCTCTGTTGAAATGAAACTCAACTGTGTTGCTTCAACCTTGAAGAAGAGAAATTTTTTTTATACGTCAACGCAATACAAAAATATAGTGTATATTTTTATTTTATAGAAAGTTTTGCTTGCTAGATGCAGGAACATAACCACTCAACAAAGTCAAAATTGGGATTTGAAATTTTTTGTTACGTCTAATTCACAGCTGAATTTTTCCCCTCTATTTTAATATGTAGAAGTATAAATAAAATTACAGAGCAAGCCGCACCTGTCATAGAACTTTCTAAAAGTTTTAAAGTAACACACTGAAGGTTTATGAAGCATAGAGGGAGCTCAAGAAATTACTGCGGAATATTTACATTCCGTAGCAGCATCCAAAGATATTTTTTAAAATACTACCGTTAGAAAAAATTTTAACGCATATTACAAGGATAATATGACACATTATAAATAAGTCATAATAATAACTAAAGAAAAACTTTAACTTTAGAACTTACTAAAGAAAACTTTAAAACTTTCTAAAGAAATAATAACTTTAGAATTTTTTTTTTTTATTCATCGTACACAGTTCATATAAGAAAAAAAGAAAACCTGTTTTAACTAAACCTCCATAGATTTCATTTGAAAACTTCTCATAATCTAAAAGTTCTGTAATTGTGGAATACATCGTTTGTTCGACAAACGAAAATATTAAATACTGGAAAACATATTCAGCTAATCTCTAATGTTATGACCTGTTTTAGATAAAAAACAATATCTGATATAAAACCAAAGCTATAAAAATGAATTAAAAAACAGAATAATTATTTTAATGTCTGTCTGTAAAACTTGTTTCCATATCGAAATGGTCAGATTTTAAGATACCTATAAAAGAACAGCAATAAAATTGTTGCTTTCCAAAGAAGCGTATTTACAGCAGTGATACAGTTTTACGGGGTTATTATTAGCATTATATCTTTTCTATTTCGATTACAGAAGAAATATGGCGAATAAGTCTAACATATTTTCAACTTAGATAACGTCTAAGAGTAGCAATTCTGAAACTCTTATAGTTACCTCAGATTCTTTTTCTTATTTTTTCTCTCTCTACAGACATTTAGGATTTAATATTGAAATTCTTTAAAATATTTAATACATGATAAATACTAATTTAGATGTACAATAAAATTTATAAAAATGTAACCTTTCTATACCGTAATCCTGCCTTAAACGGGGAAAATGTGGTTCTGAGAAAAGAAATACACCTGATAAGACGGAACATGTCTTAAGATAAATTTTTTCAGGCGTGTAAATTCCGTTCCTACAAACAATTTTTTCTTTATAAAGTAATGATGCAGTATTTTTTAGATTATTCTTAGTTTTTCTTTTGTCTTAATCGCAAAACATTTTTTAGGTTCTAAATAAATGAAATTATAAAATTAACTCTCTTTTCTAAGTATTTAATGATCATTTCGATCAAATCATCAAATCGCGATTTTTCTTTTATGGTAATATTTACACTTTATTTTTTTCTTTGTTGTTGTTGTTTCCAAAATTTTTCGTTTTAATTGATTAATGTTGTTAAGACATCAAGCACGAATGTTAAAAATTCATTATTGATTTTTATGCTTGAAAAAAATCGCAAGCAAAGAAATTTATTAAAAATAAATAAAATTCCTGTTGTGTTTCTTCTTTAATCTATAGAACACGAAATTTTTATATATGAAAGCAAATATTTTTTATATTTCTAAATTGATTTCTCAACGCATAATCGCAAATTATTTAATATTAAAATAATAATTGATAAAAGCATATTTTATTTATATTGCATTCTTCATTTTTTATTTAGAATTGATTTTATACATACAGCCATTAAAAAGTTCCATTGTTGCATTTTCAAGTCGTTTGTTCTATTTTGTCTAGAGTTTTTTGGCTAATCCTTAAAAGTATTGTTGCTTAAACTCATATACTGCTGACGGGTTAAATAAATAAAAAAAAAAAAAAAAAAAAAAAAAAAACCCTTAAAATTAATGTATTATTTTCTATTATAGTTCTAAAAGTGTAAAAATGTTGTATTGTCATCAGAAGCATATCTCAGAACGTATTTTTAGGATTTCGTTCATCTCACAAAATCCTATCACAAAAAATCACAAAAATTTGTCTCTGTCCTCTGTCTGTCTGTCCATTACAGAGTCCGAACAGAAAAGCTGTATAAGTCAGAAACTTCAAATTTTGTATACCTGGTATCGCACGACAAATCATAAAACCTTATAAAGTCTATTATTTTAATGAAATCAATTTTTTCAATGTCTTTCGTTCAACTTTGTGATTTAAATTTAAAAAGAGAATCTTAATTTCAACATTTTTGATGTAGACATCGTAGCTTGGAGGCAAATCATCTCGCTAGTAAACAATAGGTTCTTAGTTCGATCCCCGATGCAGGAACTTGAAATTTTCATATTAATATAGATTTAATAAGAGGAAATTTCATATTTTGGCAAATTTAAAGTTTTATAATATTAGGGTTTCATTCAACGGCATTCATAATATTTTTTGGAATTCAATTTTCTTTCTATTTTAAAAACTTTTGCAATTTATTAATGATTCAGAATTTTAAATTTAATTTTAAACAATTTTTTGAGCTTTTAGAAACTTAAAATTTAGTTATATCTCCACTGATTTTTTTTTTTATTTCGGGTTTTCAAAAAATTTAGAATTTTAGATTTTATTTAAATAATTTAATTTGAATATTTTTCATTTCATTGAAATAAATAACTTGATGTTAAACCAATTGTCCATGCTTATTTATTTTTATTTCTTATCCTTTCACCTTTAATGCTCGTGACTTTTTTTTTTTTTTTTTTTTTTTTTTTTTTTTTTTTTTGTACATGATGTAACGTGAAAAGAATTTGTATTTTTAATGTTTTAAAATATTCTTATGGAATAAGGTAAAAGTTTTACCGTTAAATAAATTATTAGTGCTGAAGAAGTTAATTTTCTTCTTTTTCACTTTCTAAAGCAGTAATAAGCGTCCGCATTATATTCCGAAAGCTGGCTTGTTAAAATAACATCCTTTTGAACGCTTTAGTCAACACTTGCTTTCATTATTATTTTTACATTAAACATATTGATGGCCATCTATGTAAGACTTTCAATAATTATAAATTAACGATTTGGACTTATTAGTTAAAGTATAAGTTGTTTTGAAAGAAATATTTAATGAAACGCTTTGTACGATCTGCGATCACACTTTCCCACTTATTTATAATTCTATGAATATCAGGATAAAATTCAATTACGAAATTCCATCTTTACATACAAAATCCCAAGTAAGTTAAATAAACGAGTGCAAAAATTATATTGAAGATCGGATCTTACATTCTAAAAAGAAAGAAAATGTAAAGTTACTAAAAGTTTCCTAGTAAACTGGGATTCCTAGAACGGCAACAGCCAAAATTCATGTAATAGATACATTCTTGAACTGTAAATCAAAAAATCTGTACTGTTACTAAGAATTTCTTGGGATGTCTAGAATTTATGCAACTGAAACTCAGATTACACATAAAATTTTAGTAAGATTACTTTAGTTTTAATAGAATCGTTTATAAAGCTGCAGTTTTTTGTAGATTTACATAAACCAGTTTTGTATATTTGCAACTTTTTTCTGTACAGTGAACAGAGAAAATTTTAGTTGTAAGCATTCAAATTTCTGCAACTTTACATCTGTAGAATTACAGATTTTTTATTTCTTTTACAGTGTAGGAAGCAAGGTCTGGAGATGTGCTGTGAACGGCAACACTTGGAGTTCGCTGAATTTTAAGTAAAAGAACTATTAAATTCTAACAATCATCATTCCCAACATGGATAAAGGCTCTAAGCCTGTTCCGGCCTCAATCCATCTTTTTCGTGGCCTTCCTCTGTAGACCATGTTTTATTATAGTAAAATATTTCTTATTTGCATGTTATCTTATTTACCTTTAAAACTATTTTCTCTTCTAACGTAGTACACTTGCTCACGTTTAAAAGTATTTTACGTCCGGAAGCTACTGGTAGAGCAATAACCCATCCGAGAAACCCGGGGTTAATGTCAAGTTCTTGATGCTCCTATGAACACCTGGTAAAAATTATGTTCTTGGTGGTTCAGATATGTAATCCTCAGACCATCCGACTTAATTGTTAAGAACACCGGTTACTGTCACAACAATCATGACTTCCAACGCTGTTAAAGGCGCATGTAGACTGTAGAGTCACGTGCGTTTGGTGGTGCTCTTGTTTGTCTAGCAGAAAGTGTCGTGATGACATCGTATTTGTCAACAAATACTGTCTGATAGCCTTGCATTATTGGGTACTCGGTATTTATGCCGGCGGGCTGCTAGCTGTATAGCATGATTGTTTTATACAATCGGAAACTACCTTTCGTCTACAATTAATTAAAAATCTCTAATATTTAAAACGTTGTTTCATTTGCCTATGTTGTACTGCTCGAAATACCATTTTAATTGTCAAGTTAATTTATTATCTCTGTCCCTAAAAAATATCTTTTACAGTTGTTTAGCTTTAAATGATTTTTGATAGTACTTAACTCTTCCATAGGTACTGGCGATGCTTGCATGGCACGAACACTTAATATCAATTTCAAACTATCTAACGCCACTTAAAAGTTAGTGAAATTTTGATGCTGTAATGCACGTGAAGAAAAGCTTTTAATTATTTTGAAACAAATTTGTTCGTAAGTTTTAGTGTCATTCAATTATTTAAATGTTTTACCAGCAGAAATATAGTGCCCCTAAATTATCAACAACAAAAATCTAAAAAAGAACAAATAAGAATTAAAATCGATTTGAAAAGCATTAGAAAAACATTAAATGTTATCAAGATAAAAAATTTAAGATAATTCAATTAAAGGAAATTAGTTTCTCTTTACATTTTATTTGCTTTATCCTGCAAAAGTATTTTTTTTCTTTTGAGTAGTATTTTTAATGAATAAAAAGAAATTAGCATTTATCAATCTTTTTAGATGAACCGGTGATTTCAAAACTCTATGTAAGTCCAAGATTTGAGATTTTTCAGGAATCAATAAAAAACTGCACAAATACTGTTTTTGTGCTTGTTATATTTATCAATTTTTAAAATACGTTTGTCTGTCACGATTTATTTGCTTATAAGAATTTAAAATTAAAAAGTCTTTGAACTTATGTTTTATTCGTATCTGAGTTTTAGTACAAACAACTAAGACAAAGATATTATTCTTAAGTTTATTAGGTATTTTCAGAACCTGATTACCCATAAGGCGCATGAAACATGAGCTTCCCATCTAAAATTTATGAGGGACCCCAAAAAGATTGTAAAGTAAGGCTTTTTAAATTAAGTACATTTTTATTTATTTATTTGGCTGCTGGCGAGGGGGGGGGGGGTGAGAGCATGTTAGTTTTATACAATCGAAAACTACCTTTCGTCTACAATTAAATAAAAATCTCTAGTATTTAAAAGTTGTCTTATTTGCCTATGTTGTACTGCGCTAAATACCAATGCCTAATGTAAGAAACTATTCACAGTACTTCAGAAACTTATCTAAATTGGAAAATTTAAATGTGATCGTGTCCGAATGTGTGGCTGTTAACCCTTTAATGCATGATTCATTTTTTTCCGGAAATCATTATATTTGAAGCGAATTTTGTGAGTTAACCACTAGAAAAATAGTGGAAAAAAATATTTCTACTGGAAATATTATCATAATGTCCCTCTTAAAATACAAAATACTGAAAAAAAAATTAAATTACATACCTTTTAAAAATTTTTACACTGTACAAAAACAACCATTCAAAGATATCGTAATATTTACAATGCTATTGTGATAATCAAAATTAATAATTACTACCTTTTAAAGAGAGAGAGAAAAAACTCCAATCGAGCACATTATTGTAAGAGTTATCAAAAAATATATTATAACCACATCGTGATAACAAATCTTAACAAAAACAGATTTTAGGACCTTAAATGCATTATACTATATTTCACCTAGTTTAAAAAGTTAATTGGGTCCTGGGTATTTGTTTTAAATAGTTTGCATATGCAGTTTAACATGTGGGTAGCCATTTGAATGAGTAGCCATAAAAATAAAAATTAAGATAAAATACGAGTATATTTGAAACCGTAAAATTAAATTAACCATAATCGGTTAAACGTCAATTAACAACCTAAATGAAATTCAATAAATTCAAAAACAACTTACGCAAAAAATAAATAAATAAAATAAAATAAAATAAAATAAAATAAAATAAAATACTATTCTAACTGTTTGATGGAACCAAGGGAAACTCACTCCAAATAATTAGGAAATCTCTAACACTATATCACGAATACAACTTATAGGGATATAGAAAAAGCACTAAACAGAACCTCCCTGAATTCTAAATTCATTTCATTGTGAAAACACACCTTACACTGTTTACTCTTTAAGCACGGACTGGAGATTTCTAATTTGAACATTCTCAAAGGCGAAGTCATAGAAAAGGGCATGAGGTTTGAAGACTAGACTCCAGCGAAACCGCGGATAAAACTATACCACTCCCCGAATTAATACTTACTATTCGAACCACACCGAACGATTTAGCATATTACTCTACAACCCCGACAATGCGACAATCCAATTCAGGCAATTTCTATCCTACTTTATCAAAGAACACATTCACGCATAGTTATTAGAAAAACGTTAAAACGTTAATGTTTATTTTATACGGTATAACATGTTCACATCAACACACCAGACGACACTCATAAGAGTACCTAAGTACTCATTTTTTCCAAGCTATTCGCTCACCAGAAACGTTGTTTTAATTTTTAATATTTTCACTTTGACAAATTTATAAGTCTAAAATTAGTCATAACAAAAATATAAAGAAAAAAATGTCGAAATTTATTTGTAGTAAAAACAAATATTAAATTTGCTTAATGAAAAAATGAAGACTATGTTTAATTTACAGAAAGACATTTATTGCTCTTTTCATCCAGGCTTTATCTTAAAAAGTGCTTTTTTTATTAAAAAAGTGTTCTCGCTTAAAAAAAAAAAACACCGCCATTAACATTTATCAATGCTTTTAAATATCCCCCATTGCGTTGAATAGCATAAATGTCATTTGAAATTAAAGGGGTTTTTTTTAATCTTATTAATTTTGAAGTTTATCTACTGAACAAATTTGCTTATTAATATAAAAATTTAATTTTATGGAATGACCACGATGAAAAGATTTTATGAATAAAGTTTAATAAAAGCATGGTAAAAATTTAATATTTGTCCCTTTAGTTAAATTTAAGTTTTCTCTTCGCTGAAGATGAGAATTTTAATTCACATGATTTATGCGCCTATCTGTTTCCGTAAGAATATTTGGAATCCCTTTAACCCTTTGCAAAAATCTATCTTTGAAATCTGTATAATTATTTTAAAATGTCAAAATGCGAAAGATTTAATTAGAAAAATGCCTCCCCATAGGAATAGCATTAGCTCGCGAGTCTCTTCGCGGGCAGGGACAGGAGCCTTAAGATACGAATTTCGTTGGTAAGTTAAGTGGTATCGTTGAAAAGATATCATCGTAAGGATTAAAAAATCAAAGGAATCACGCATCGGAAATGAGACGTTTTCGAGATATCCGTCAGTTTGTGTCACATTGCTAATGCACACTGCTGGGAAATTTCATTAAGTGACATAAATTGTTGGATATTTCAAAAACGGCTCATTTGAAATGGTTACTTCCTTTGAGTTTTTTACTTCTCACAATGATATCTTTGCAACAACACCATTTTCATCAAAATTGAGAAAACAATTTTTGCGGTCCCCTATTAAGTGTGCACTAGAACAGTATGCACTAGCTACGTGACATAAATTATCGGATATCTCGAAAACGGCTCATTTCCGACGGGTAGTTCTATTGAGTTTTTTCTCCCTCATGATGATATATTTTTAACGATAGCACTTTCGTTAAAATCGAGATTAAAATTTTTTGCGGTCATCATTAAGTATGCACTAATTACATGACATAAATTGATGATATCTCGAAAACGGCTCATTTGCGATGAGTAGTTCTACTGAGTTTTTTACTGCTCTCAATGAGATCTTTCCAGCGGTACTACTTTCGTCAAAATCGGTGACTTACACTTCTTGCAGTTCTCTAGTTAGTGCATATTTTTTATTCAGTAAAAACTTTTTTTTGAATAGTAATATCTACTTTATTTAATAACAGGTTAATTAAGGTAAACATTACTAATCGGATACAATAATAAATATTTAAGTTACAAAATAAATAAATAAATAAATAAAATAAATAAATCAATAACACAACAATTCTAACATTATTTGAAATATTAGGCAATATTTGACGATAGACAAATTCTGGATACTCAAATACGTCATAAAAATTATTATGATGAGAGATTATTATACCTGTTGTTAGTGAAGTTTTAAATGTACGCTATATGATCATAAAGCTAAATATTGTATGTTGCAGACAAATAAAAATAACGAACTTGTGAAGATTAAATAAATATGATAGCGGTTGTATAGATATTTTATTTTGTTCTATGTTTTGTTTTCTTTTTTGTAATGCTAACGATATTATTTACACAAATATTAATAAGGATATTTTTTGTTGTCATATTAAAATGAAAGACATATTATAATGGTACTCATTATTCTCAAGTATACTAAATGTGATTTTAATAATTGGATAGTGCTCCAAAGATTTTAATTGTGTGTATGTTTGTTAAAAATTAATCTAGCAGGAAAATTATTTTTGTTGAATTATTTTTGGTTGTAACGTAGTAAAATGATGATAAAGCCTTGTTTGAGCTCATGTTTATTTTCAGTAATTAATCCAGTCCGCTCTATAGAAAGAAACAATCAGTTAAATAAAGTTAAATTTTAGTCTAAATATGCATAAAAGACACAATTTTTGACATTAAACATATAAATTGAAGCTCTAAAATTCATTTAGACGTCTAAATAATTCCAATTCCTGAAACATTATACAAATCACGTTTAATACGTGATCCCGCTTAATTCGTGACTTTTGTTTATTCCCTTGAAATCGTCTTAAGGGGATTACGTACCCTTTGAACATTTTTTTTTTTCAGTTTGAATATTTTAAGGTACATTTTTCTTATAATAATAAAAGGACCGAATGGAAGAAAATCATTCTATCAAGAAATTCTTCAATTTCCCTGTAAAAAGTAGAAAAATTTAAGCTAATTTTAAAATGTATCTTTTCGTACAGATTTAAACACTTTGAGCTATTTTTTAACTGTTGGTAGAAGTTTGCTGAGCAAGTTTAAGTATCCGATTTATAGTGAGTTAACTAGTTTGGGAGAAAAAAAATATGTACAAATACGCGTAACATTACAGTATAAACTTAATTTATTTAAAGAAAAAATACTTTTTATTTTATTGCGAATCCGATACATAGTTTTATCAAATAGACCATTAGAAACGACCAAAAATTTTTACGATTCAATTGAACAATATGCATAAAAGTTTTTTCACTTTGACCATCATGCCTATTCGTCAAAAAGACACAAACTGAAAAAAAAGCTTTAAACTGCATTTATAATACTTGAATCTATACGAAATTTCACCAAAATGTATAAGAATAATAAAGTATAATTTAAACAAAAAATTAGAAAATCAATATTTTCGTCATTTTTCGCCGAATGAAGGGTACCGAATTCCCTTAACCGAATTTTGTAAGCGTTTGTGAGATTTGCAGAAGAATTTATAAAAACAAGGTTTCTATTGCTGCCAATAATTTGTGGTGACTTTTACGAGTATTTTTATAATGTAATTAATCTGTTTACTCATACTTGAATACAGTACTGTTAAAAATATTCCTGTAAAATTACGGGCAGTGGCCAGCTGCCGATATTCAAGTCATACCGTGTGAGAAAAATCCATGCCCATCATTTTGTATAGTCCATAAAACAGGATATAATGCACTTTAAAACGCAATAGCACTTTATTTACTGTTCTATAGGATGTAGGGACATTAGATAATCATCACAGAATTTTTTTTTTTTTTTTTTTTTGGCTTTTTAAAAAATGTGTTACAGTTAAGTGACATTATTTTTCGAAACACGACTAAAATAAAGGATTACCTCCGGAGCCTGATTACCGCATAGGCAAACTAGGCCGTAGCCTTTGTCCCACTGAATAAAAGGATTTATAAAAAGAAATCTAACTGCAGTTTCTACAATTATTTTCTAAAAAACCTAAATATATTTTGGTTAATTCTGCAACTGTATCGTAATGTCTAATAATATCCACCTCCCTAAGCTCTCCCTCTCTCCCCAAAATATAGTATATATTTCGTTTTGAGGGGCCGCTAAAATATGCTGAACCTTGGGCCCAAGCACATCCCTAATCGGGGTCTGATTACCACCTAGCGAAGAAAAATGTCTGTGGGGTTGCACCGTAATTTTGATAACAGATGGGCTAGAATTGTTAGAATATGTGGATTGTCTTTAATTTTCTAAGTATGTAAGATATAAGACTGCTTATCTAGTGGATAAGACCATTTTTCATCATATAAGGCAGTTGCCCGTAAAAATTGAAGGGCAAACGCTCAAATTACAATTTTCTCTTATGCACATATCGCAGTAAATTTACAGTTATTTCTGAGAGTGAGATTTTCCGCATGCTATTCATTCTCAAGTAAACATTGTCATGTTCTACAAGCGTGTGCTACAGACAAACATGAAATATTAACAGCATTAACTTTAAAATAAATATTATTCTGTTACTCTTGCGGGTATAAATTGAATTGTACAACTCAGAATGTTTAACTGAAAATTGATAACAACCGGAAAATTATATTCCAATTTTAAAAACTGATCAACACTATAAAAACTACTCGAAAACGCTCCCGAAAATCAATGGTAGCACAAAAAACTTTTATAAATAGTTCTTTAAACTTCGGAAGTACATTGACTTCTGGGGTTTCAAAAGATAAAAAAACGCCTTTCAAAATCATAAGTGACTCGACAGATTTTTCTATAGCATACTTTCGTTTGCGTTTGTATTACATTTTCATAGATTATGGAAGATTTACCTTTATTTAAAGTGCATATATTACTACCAAATAACCTCTATTACAAAACCTTGCCCCAAATCTGAAAAAAGTAATATGAGTACTCTCTCATTTAATTTCGCCTTGGTGAATTTAAGATCATTCTGAAATGACACCAAACATACGATGAAAAATTAATTCAGTATTCAATTAGATATTTAAAAAAAACTATTACATTTTATTTAAATAAAAAATGCAAATTATGTTTCAATTACCAAAAGTATTTTTCCTTTTTTATCTCGTAAAAGTACTTTTGCTTTTAAAATATGTTTGTCATTAAAAAGAAGCCATTAACATTTATCAATGTTTTTTAAATATTCTCTTTGGTATCAGCTGCAGAAATGTCATTCGAAATTTTTTAAAATATACCCTCTAGTAATTATTACGCATAACTTTCTGATTTAATTTACTATTACTCTACAGTAATTACTTAACATAAAAAATTTAGTTTTTTTCGTAATGAATATGATAAATACGTTGAATGATTTATAGTTAATGTAAAAGATCGGGAAAATTGATTAATAATCTAAATTTTTTTAACTAGATTTAATTTTTTTCTGTTTTGAAATTAATAATTCAATAGAGGCATGATCTAATACCCTTTTTTTTTACATTTTAAAAATATTTTCGTCTCTTTATACTCTAAAAACATTAAATAAAAAAATCTTAAAAATTATTGTTAAAAGAGATTTTTTTACATGAATGACAATTTTTGGTCACTTTTTAAAATTTATTTTAAAACATACATTACATTTATACAAAAGTATTTTCTACACAAATTTTACAAATCCATCACTATATATATATATATATATATATATATATATATATATATATATATATATATATATATAGCTGATAAAGAGAAAAAAAAATTTTTACATACTAATACGTTATGAGGGGTTGAATTTAATGTATTAAATTCAACTCCTTATAACTGATTAAGCCTGCTGTAGTTTTCATACTACATCAGGCTTAATCAACCCACTGTGTCTGATTCTGATCTCAAAGAGGGCTCGAAATGTACTGAAGAAAACCGGAACAATGTTTCGGGTCGTGAAATAATGATGAATATTGTTTTTACTTGTAAAATTTTTGTAAATATCGTTTCAGTTTGTGAAAATTTTAAAACATATTATTACAGTTATTTGTGTTCTCTATTGATATACAATAGAACAACTAAAAAACACTGATTTTCATAAATATCATGAACGAGATAAGCTTCTTTCTTAGCTTATAGGCAGTCAAAGCCTGAGAGTTTGTGTTCGCCCGTTCTGCATGTATATATGTACGTACGTATGTACGTAACGCGATAACTCCTGATAAAAATATCCGATTTACTTGAAATTTTGGATTTAGACTTATTATGATAAGGCGCTTCCCTGATTAATTTTGAGAATTCATTCGTCAAATATAAGAAGGTTAACGGGGGCTAATACCCCTTCCCTTAATTTATATAAATGGATTTTTTATGCAGAATTATTAGATTTCGTTTAAATCTTAGGTATAGGATCATCCTGATGAGTCATCTCCGTGATTAGTGTTGGGTGTTTATTGGATAAGTATTAAGAAAGGGAACGGGGGCTAATGCCCTTTTCCTTAATTTATGTAAATGGGTTTTCATGCAGAATTACCAGGTTTCGGTCAAATCCTAGCTATAGGATCATTCTGATGAGGCACCTCCGTGATTATTATTCTGCTTTATTAATTGACTGAAACGGAAACTTAAGATGAAAATTAAAGTTTGTATAGTATTGAACTAATAATATGTAAGTATTTTGAATAATATTTAAGTATTAGCATTTGTAACAAGTTTTTTAAACGTTAACATGTATGAGGTATAATATATTTTTGGTATTGGCGCATCCAACGAGTTTAAATTGTTTTTGAATGGTTAGAATATAAAAATTTTATAGCTCAAAAAAGCTTTTATTCAACATTAATTTTGAAATAATGCTCTGGTTTGTGATTTTTTTGTTCTCTCCATTTCGAGCCTTGTTCATGAGTTTGTCCAGGATTTGTGTCATGTTTTTACAAAGTTTTTATAAAGTTTTTTTTTTTTTTTTTTTTTTTTTTTTTTTTTTTTTTTTTTTTGGAAAAATTTGATTATTTTTGTGAATTTGAATTTATCATTATATAAATATTCTTGTTTATATTTTTAACAAGATCGTTTATTTATTTATAAAAAGGGGGTATGCAATAAATTACTTTGGTGACTTCAGCTGTTTTGTGACAAATTAAATTTTATTTTAAAATGATTAATTTGTGAAAGTTTAAGTTTGCAATAGAAAAATGTAGGGTATATTTTTAAGCTATATTTTTAGGTGACGAAATTAGGAAAGTGGCCGATGTAAATTGCATGACGAAAGCACTACATTGGAAACACTGGAAAAATCTGGAGCAACCCGCAGTGGATTGTCAGCGATCCTAAATTATAAATGGTTGATTATTATGATGATTTAGATATATTTTTAAGACAAAGAATTTTGTGAAAGACTCTTTTTTAAGTTAAAAATATATTACAAGGATCCTGTCTTATTATTTTTTTTAATATAGAGGGTCCTTTAAAGGACATAAATTTATCCTAGAAAGATCTCTATTATTTCTAAGCGAGGTAGTCATTCCTACTATCAAAGCATGGTTGATTGCTGAAACTGTCAATGGCTAGGTGCTAGATAACACTGACAAATGACAGTTTTAGGCTTTCAGTTATGTGATTATTTTTCAATCTGGGATTGTTTTTCCAATCATTAGATTAGTATAGCATAGTGGTAATAATAAGTTAAAACAATGATGCTATTTACTAATAATGGGTGAAGTTACAAAGAGCTTCTGGATTTGTTTAAACATAAAAAAGTGGATGGCAGAAAGAAAGGTCCAATGTGACTTTAATTAACCGAAAAAATACCATTTCTAAAAAGAAGTGTAATAGTAGCAGTATATACAAATAGTGTAGCGATGAAATGAGGAGATTGTGACAAGAATGTAAAACACAAAGAAAAGTACAGTTTATATGATAAAGATAGTCTTTATTATGTGTTTATATATTATATATGAGGACCTCAGAAGCCAAAGGGTACAAGTGACAAAAAAAAACGATTTAGATTAAATTGAGTTCAAAGATAATTGGCCTTAAATTTGAGCATCAATAATAATTGACTGAATTGAAATAGGAAACTGCCGCATATTTTATCGTTGCCTTTGGACTCTTATTTCAATAAATGTGAAAAAAGTAGAGTACAATTTCAGTTAAATTTATAATTAATCAATAGCGATTATTATTCGACAAAAGTGGTTGATCTCCAGAACGCAGCACATAATTAAAAAATCACTTATATCTCATTACATGAAAAGAAAGAAGCATATTTTCAAGTCTTTTGTGAAATTAGTTCTCTTTTTTTTTTTCAATTTTGTCACTTTTAACCCCTTATCTTCTGGGATCCTCATATATTACTGGAGTAATACATTAATTAAAAATTAATAAATTTGACTAGAAATTTATACAGAGAAAATAACATAGATAAATGTATAATAATTTAAGTTTAATAGTAGAATAATAAAATTTTAAATTTTAAATAAATCTTTTAAACTAATTTGCAAAAATTTTTAATTTTTATTTAAAATTCTTGAATTAATGTGTGGGAACAAACATAATGAAATTAACAGAAATATGTAAATTTATACCGGAAAAAATAAGTGCATGCATGTACATAAATAAGTGCCCAAAAAATATTAATAAAAAAAAACCGATTTTTTTTTTAATCCTGATTATTATTAACCCTGAGTTTAAGTGAACTACTATTTATGTGTTTAATATATCTCTCATCAATCACTTTGAGCATTTCTTTAAAGATTGATAAATTCTCTTAAGCAGTTCTTAAAATAACACAATAAGATGCTTTTTAAATTGATTAATTGTTTGATTCATTGAACATATCTAATTCTTTAAGACAATAAAAGCATTATTAAAACAAAACTTTTAAAATAAATTTTGTTATAAAAGATATTTTTTAACTCAAAAAGTTTGGGAGGTTTTTATTATTATTATTATTATTATTATTATTATTATTATAGATGTGCTCCATCAAATATCTTCAGCACTTTTATTTCTAAGTGTAAATTAAATTTATATATTATGTAAATTCATGTATTAGAGCTGTAAAACCTACTTGAAAAGTTTAGAAAATTCTTTTAATTTTAAACATTTTAGGTGTGCAATTTTAGTACCAAGCCTCTTTAGGAAAAACATTAAACAAGGAATTTAAACATTTTTCATTTGCTTAATATAATGTTGCATAAAATGTCCTTAGAAAAAAATCAAAGCTGCACATTATTTAAATATTTTATGTATGCCCCGTGAAGCTTCATAAATACTTAATTAAAAAAGTAAGGAAATTTTATATTTTGTAGAAAAAACATATTTAATAACACTAAAAACAGATTTTTAATATTAAATATCTCAAATAAATTATCCAACTTTCAGAATTAAAAATTGACTTTGAGTCTTTTGAAGTACCTCTGTAAGTCACTCCAATAGTCTGCTTTTTTTTAATACCAACATTTTTCAAGAAAGATTTCATTTTTAGATTTTCTTGTCAATTTTGTAGAAACTAGTCCTGAAGGTTAATTCTGTTGCGAGTTATTTAATAACCGAGCATGATTCTTGGAAAATACTGGTATTAAAAAACCGGACTAATTGTAGGTGGATTATAAATAGGTTTTGAGACATTTTAAGTGCCTCTACAGGCCGCTCAAATGATTCGGTTTTAGAATACCAGAATTTTCTAAAAAAAAACTTTTTTTAGAATTTTTTGCAAATTTTATAGAATTTAACTCCTTATTTTTCTTTTTTGGCAAATTATTTAAAAACCTACAGCTTTTCTTAGAAACTAGTTGTATTCAAAAAGCGAGTCAAAATGTTCAGTACTTGTACAGTAAAGTCACGGTTATCGTTGACTTCAGTTATCATCGGTTTTGGTTTTTGCCGATTTTTTTCGCGGAAAATTTGTCTCGGTTTTTGTCGGTTACTTGGAATTTTGTCGCCGACTTAGTTCGATGGTGATTCTTTTTGAGAGGCTATCATATGTGAAAGTGCAGACTATTGTATTAAAACCTCATTCAGAAAATGCCTGAACAATTGCTACTCTCAATTATTTTAAGGTCAGCAAAAGCTGGTTCGAAAATTCAAGATACGTACTTGCGTACGCATTATAGCTAGACTCCGCGAATGTGCGAGTTCGAATAAGTCTAATGCCAGAAAATTAGTGGCCGAATTCGAAGTTTAGGTAGAGGCTGCAAAATCCATCCCCCCAAAAATTCTTCAACGTGAAAAGAATACCAAAGTTGGTGTTCATTACACGGGAGGAAAAGGCACCGCAAGGATACAAGCCTATGAAAGATAGGCTATTTTTTTTATTGTGTAGTAATTGTAAAGTTAACCCCCTTATTGGTGTACTATTCATAAACTCATAGAGTTTTTAGCAGAAACAATGGGATGTGAAGGGCAAACAAGAAAGCATGGATCAATAGGCCACTTTTAAATGAATGTAAAAATGAAGTCTGCAGAAAATGCCTCCAGGATAATCAGTCTCTCCTTAATTGTCACCTGGTAATGGATAATGCTTCTGGACATTCACCAGATTTGGAAGACACACTGTAGGAGGCGTTCAGTTTTGCCACAGAGAAGTTCTTGTCTGCTAATACCAAACAACTTATCCAATTCATGGAGCAAAATGTCATTTCAAATTTCAAAAAACAGTACACAAAAGATATGTTTCAAAGTTTCTTTGAAGTGACCTCAAAAAGAATTGTTCTTAAGAGAGTTCAATTCGAACCAGAAATGTATTCAGCCAATACATCCCTGGTTCGAATTTTGGCCCGGACTTTTTCTACCCACTTGGAAAATTTACACCGTTATAATTGATTTGCTGATTGAATAATCGTGTTTAAAATTAATCTAATTTGATTTCGTATGACGCGTTATCTGCAATTCCAAATATTGACCTTCGATTTATTCTGTTGAGCTCATCCAAAGTATCGGACCTGATTCTGTAATCGTTGAAGTAATTTGGGTGAAATAGTCCTCCAACATTCGTCCGGGATGGTTCAGTTTGAAGAGCATTGACGGCTTCAGCCAATACGTCCCTGGTTCGAATCCTGCTCCGGACTTTTTCCACCCTCTTGAAAAATTAACATCGTTTTTTTTTTTTTTTTTTTTTTTCTTTAAGCGCTTTAATTTCATCTCAAAAGACGTACAGAAAAATTTAAAACTGTTCTAAAAATAGAAATGCTCTCTCTCTCTCTCTCTCTCTGTATATATATATATATATATATATATATATATATAAAATGAAATTGCGAATTTTCATCGAAATTGACGTTTTAACCGTAGGCGAATACCTTAAAGGTAACAGCCATGTAAAATTTCAAAATTTCAATCTCTAAGATTTCCAATTAAGTCATGATTTATAAATTTTACAAAACGTTTTACGTTTACTTCACATTTTAAATCTTCGAACCTTATAGAAATTGTTCATAAATGGATATTTACGTCTTTATAACCACACCAAATTTCAAATATCTAACCCTAACAATATCACATAAATATTAATTTATTTGTAAATCTTGAAATACATTTCGTATTTTGAAAAATTCAAAAGTACCTTTCATTTGTTTATTTACTTGCTGAGCAATTTCCTTTTCTCTTTAAATAATCTCAATTATGCACAGGACAAAAAATCTCGATAACGAAGCCGGTTTATTATTTCTTTAAAAAACATATCGTATGCAGATGATTATGTCAGACATTTTGAAATCTGGATAACTGATTGCTTCACTCAGACAGCCTCGCCCTGAAATAAAAACACCCACTTCATGAATAATCAGGAAAATTCCTGAGCATCCGCCCTAGTTATTTTTCGAAAATATTCACTTGTTCGATTCTTTTCGTACGATAGCTACAAGTTTCATCTAGGATAAGACACAATGCACATTAACAGAAAAGTAATTTTAACTCATGAATAATTAAAATTTGTTGTTGTTAAAAAAATAAACAATTAATAAATTTCTAAAAATCGTTAACAAAAGAATTTTTTAAGATACTTAAGTTAGTTCAAATTACATTTGATTTTTCGTGCATTAATTGCATAAATTCTTCAAAATAAACTATTGATTTCATAATATATATCATGCTTTAATTTTACTTTCAGAACCATATTCGAGAATAAAACGGGAAATTGCAAATTTTTATTATCTTTTCACTATTTATAAATAGAAATCTTTCCTTTATTTAATAGCAGAAACACATTACAAATTATGCAACTACATAAGATTTACGAGGGTAATTCGGAAAGTAACCTCCGTTTATGAATAAAAAAAAATGTAATGAAAGGAAACATGTTTTATTACTCACGTATTAAAGACACGTTCATCAGCTACTTCTCAACATAATTGCCATATTAATTAAAACAATTATCATAAAGGTAAATCAGCTTTGAAATTCCATCGTCACAGACTCCTGCCGCAGGCCTATTCAACTGCGATTATTTTTAAATTCAACTCGGACCACTCTTTCAATCCAAAGAATTTAAACATATTCTTTTATTCATACTGACAAATTCCGAATTGCTCTCGTAATATTTTACTTGACCCACTATTTTTTAAAACATTTTTGGTAGTGCATTTATCAGAAAATTATATAGAAAAATGTGTTAAAATTCTTTGGATTGAAAGAGTGGTGCGAATTGAATTTTAAAATAATCGCAGTTGAATAGGCCGGCGGCAGAAGTCTGTGACGATGGAATTTCAAAACTGATTTACCGTTATGATAATTGTTTTAATTAATATGGCAATTATGTTGAGAAGTAGCTGAAGAAAGTGTCTTTCATACGTAAGTAATAAAACATGTTTCCTTTTATTAGTTTTTTTTTTATTATTATTCATTAACGGAGGTTACTTTCCGAATTACCCTCGTATTATTTTTTAGTTTTAGTACTGTATGGAAGTAATACTACAAAAACTGAAATTAAGTAAACTATGCATCATGGAAAGTTTAATTATTGTAGAATTCAAATGTAAACAGGCGTATAAGGTGCCCATAATTAATTCAGTAAAGGTTTTTTTCCCCTAAATAATTCTTGAATTTGAATCAATTTTTGTTTTTATTTGTAGTTGCAAAGTATTTGTGGGCCTGGAGATTCTATTTTGTTTCTACAAATTTCGATTATATTCATTTTAATTTATTTTTTCAATGCGGCTATTTTGTATTAAATTTAATGGTTTATATGCATATTTGGATTCTGATGAATCTACTATGATTCTGCAAATTTCGAATACATTTCTTTCAATTCATTTTTTCATGTTTTATTGATATGTATTGTTTTACAATTAATGGTTTATATATATATATATATATATATATATATATATGGTGATGACTTTTTTTAATCCAGATTATTTACATCGTTTAATTTAGGATAAACCTATGTATTCAATAATAAATAAATACTTACTTATTGTTTGTTCTATTCATTTTAATACTTAAAACAATTTTGATCATATTTGAATTTTATTTTGATTTAAAGTTGTTTAAAAGTTAAAGTTGTTCAAAAAAAATGTTCAAAAGTTAAAAAAAAAAAAAAAAAAAAAAAAAAAAAAAAAAAAAAAAAAGCTGAATTATTTATTTCGCACCTTGTATAACTAACTGGACTTCATTAAACTTAAGGGAATCCGAGAAAAAAATTGTTATCGCATTAAAAAAAATTGTGAGGTTTTCTGCTTAAAATGACATTTAAACCACACATCTATCTTGATTGGAGTCGGAAATATTAAATTTTATATTTCGGTTTGTTTTCAAAATCCAGTTTCAAACAATGATTTTTATGGAAGTGACTTCTTATAAAAATGTGTTTTTTTTTTTTTTTTTTCTTTCTCTTTTTCTTTTGGAGTTTTTTACCATTTCTCCTACTTAAGTTGTTATGAGTCAAGAACCGTTAAAGATAAATGATTAAAATTCGAACAATATCTTTTCAATTGTTTTACTTTACTTTTGATTCAGGAAATTAAAAGAAAAATAAATTATTTTTAAAATATGATTTTTTTAAAAGTTGCATCAATTTTTTTCAATTTTTACTTTAAATATTTTTATTTAAATTAATATTTTTTAAAAGGCTGATATTACAAAATTAAAATTTATATATTTCTGTTTATTTAAGTGAAAAAAAAAATCTACAAATACTATTTCGATATCTAACGATGAATATATATAATAATATATCCCAGACTTCCCTTAAGGGACCGTTCAAGTATTACGTAAGCATATTTTTAGTCATTTTGTACCCCCTATTACATAATGTAATTACACAAATGATATTTATTGTAAACACTTTTTATTAAATTTAAATCTTTTTTATATATTGAATAAAATAAACTTTTTTTTTTAAATTGTAACAGAGGGAACAAATAAAAATTGTAACTAACTTTATTTTAAAGAAATAAGAAGAAAGTTGTATATGAAGATTATTACTGTAAAATTATGATTAGGAACCATTTAACTTACGATATAAATGAAAAAATATATAAAATCACCATATTTTTAATAAATAATTGATCTTTTAAAAAGTCACATTTTTAACATTATAAATCAAAATCATTAAACATCCATTATTTATGATAAAGTTTAAATAAACCAGGCATAATTTTCAAAAATAAATATTATATCCATTAACTGCAATAAATTGTCTTTAAAATGACACCAAATACTTGAAGATAACATGAAGTTGAAAAATTCACTACTGGTTTCAGTTGGCATGGAATTCGTCGACAATGAAGTCATTCACGGCTATAAAAAATAAATAAATAAATAAAAATGAAAAAAAAAATGCAACACGAATATGAAAATTCTAACAATATTGTATTTAAAACGCACCTTCGCTTTTCTTAAATAAAAAGTTTTAATTAAACACTCTTAAAAATTTGACTGTTTTACTGCATCGTCATTACACAACTTTTATAGAAAATGATTACTTTACCTATTACACTGTTAAAAATTTGACCCATTTGTTTGCAGCGTCACTCCACAGCTTTTATAGAATATCTCTTTTATGACCAATGAGAATGCTCTATATCACAGTAAAGTAACCGCTTTTTATAAAAGCAGTGGAGAAATGCTGCAGCAAATGAGCCAAATTTTTAACAGTTGCTGCAGCATCACTCCAACGCTTTTATAGAAAACGGTTACGTTGTGTGTGTTACTTAGGGCGTGTTCAGCACAACTTACCGGTAACTTACCGAAGTGGGAAATGTTACCGACCGATTGTAGAACAATACGAAATGAAAATCAAGGTGAATTGTGACGTCATCTATAATTAAACGGGATAGTTTTCATTGGTGCAAAAATTTGCTTTCATACTTACTTACAATTGGTCGGTAACATTGGTTACTTCGGTACGTTGCGCTGAACACGCCCTTACAGTGTATTCTATAAAAGCTGGGGCAGCAAAAGGGTCAAATTTTTAACAGTGTACTGCTAAAAATTTGACCCATTTACTGCAGCGTCACTCCACAGCTTTTATAGAATGTCTCTTTTATGACTAATTTGAATGCTCCATAACACAGCAAAGTAATCGTTTTCTATAAAAGCGGTGGAGTGATGCTGCAGCAAATGAGTCAAATTTTTAACAGTGTGAATATTGTGTTTGAAATAGGGAAAAGATTTTAAAACACAGTAAAATGTAGTGACGTCATTTACAGCTCAAACTGTAAATCTGACAAATGAGAACGCTCCATTACGACTTTGGAACGTTTGCATTGGACAAAAAATTGATAGCCTTTAAAATCGGAGATAACTTTTCACAATGGAATTTGTCATTGGTCACAATAAGTGTTTTTTCTCGTGGATGCGTTGAGACCCGGAATCGTTATACACGGAGGGATTTTATATATATAATACTTCTTGACTTATAAAAAGTTACCAATCAATTACATTATTAATCCTACAAATTTATATAGGCATATAGGGATTGTGATATCAAAATATATAAAATGGTTTTAATATAAATATATACAGGACAGTTGCACCATAAAATTTAACTAATAAGAATGTATTTATTAAAATACAACACATTGCTCAGTGGTGCACAAAACAAGAATTTTAATTAAAATTCTTGTTTTGTGCACCACTGAGCAATGTGTTGTATTTTAAAAAATACATTCTTATTGGTTTTAATATATTGTTGCTTATTGCATTAAATAAACCACAGAATGCAAAATGGTTTAAATATATTGTTACTTATCGCATTGAACAATAAAACAAGATATATAACAAGTCTTAACTTACTTAGGCATCATAACTAAAATTTTTGACATGAATCATACAAATATTTGAGTTCAATTTGGTGTTCATATTTTAATCTGATGTCCAGGATCCTTGAACCCATGTTTCAACATTGTCTATTATAAAGTTTTCACTGGAACAGTGGCCTGGAGTATTGCTGGTTTTTGGTCCTTGTTCTTCCACTTCTTCTTTCTCCAGCCACTCAACGTCTTCATCACCATTGAGGGCTTGAAGAATGCACAATTGCACATCAGCTCATTGGCTCGCCGAGCCGCTATACGCAGTGGACGCATTCGTATCTGACCTACTCAATCTCGGCGCCCGGGAAGGCGGCCTCCTTCGCACAGGCCTGCGAAGTTCATTTGGAAAAATCGACCACCATTACAAGCAAAGCTCGCTATTTTTTAAATATTAAAACAAGAATTTATATATGAACCATTCCATAATTATGTCAGTCCTTATTGTGCTTCAACCAGTACTTTAAGAACCCATTTGGCCCGTTTACTCTCTGTCGGCTATAAATGTTGACTTCATAAAAAATATGTTAGCGTGTTTGCATTTTGGATAACAAAAAAGGATGAAATATAATAAAATTATAGAATTAGGATTTAAACAACAAATATTTAGCACATTATTTATTTATTTATTTATTTATTTATTTATTTGCAATATCTTCTCAAAGCAATAACAATTAATTAGCACATTCTTTTAAACACACGAAAAGAGACTACAGTAGGTAAATATTATTAAGAGGCAGACATTTTTTTATTAATTTTTTTAGCAATTTATAAGTATTTAAGACTTATATATTACTTCTTAGCTAGAGCGGAAACGCTAATCTATAATAAGAGTAAGAAATATAAATCTCAAACGTCTTTTTGAAATAAAAGACGAAGCAACTGACATACAAAAGTAATATATTTTAAGATAGAATTTGATGAGATGAATAAAAAGGCAATGTAAAAATTTAACATTTAACCCGGGAGGAAACGCACAGGGCCTAAAAGCCCCGGAGTGCGTATGGTTTTTTACAATTGTAACCACTAATATTTTTTAAGTAATATTCAACTTATTTTATCGCAAAATTTATAAGAATTGTCTCTGTCTTAATAAAGTGACCGTTAAAATTTGGTTTTATTGGTGACAAAGTTAAAACCATTCATACCCTGTGTAAGCGCGCGTTCTCCCGGGTTAAATAAAGGAAATTTTAGAATTTAAAATAAACAGGTTTTCAACAAATATAGAAATGTGTTGATTTTTTTTATTAACTAGAGAGCTATGTCAAGACCTTAAAAATCACTCTTGAGAATATAACGTAAGCTATTCTACATTTCTATGAACTTTAATATTTGTTTGATAAAATTAAACACTTACCTTAGTGAAAAAGTTCAAAAATGTTGATTTCTTTTTGGTTTCAATATGCAGTTCTTCCTCAATTCTCTTTAAAACAAGCCTTTCAAGATCTTTGTCGCACTTTGCTTCATTTTTGTACTGTCCCAAACATCATTCGCCATTTTTTGCACGACTTGGGCAGGAGTATCATTTCGAGATTTTTTAAAGCTCCGATAAAGTTTCTGATGTAATAAGGATTTGTCAATGTTAGTATCCATAATTAAATCCGACTAAATTCACTATGCAACTGAAAGCAATACTCTTTCACAAAAATTTCACTATGTAAATTCACTATGCAACTGAACTAAAACAATAAATATCTGTGCTGTGAATCCGAGACAAGAAAAACCCCAAGTAGGTTTTCTGCTTTCTAAAATTCCAAAACCTGTAGAGAAGGAAGTTCGACAATAGGAGTGGAAAGACAAAAAATTCCAGAAATTCTGCAAAAATTCCCGGAATTCCATGACCGATTGAACGGGAGAAAAGAAAATACCGGACTTACCTAAAATAAAGTCAACTGAATTTTCTAGTCTTTCAATGTATTTGACTTAACAAAGAAGACAAAGGGCGAGTGGGTGATGCGGGTCACGCGACTGCCGATGGATAAGCAAATTATAAAATCGAAAATAAACGGCGAATTTCGAACGGACTGTAGAACGCTCTTTTCCCATCATACTTTGTTTGCTTGTTGAATTTGACTGCAGTTGCTTCTTTGTTTAATGCTTACGTAAGAATTGTCGTGACCCCCTTCCCCCTTGTCAGAAAAAATAAGCAAACTCTGTACCCCCCTCCCCCTTTACTGCTTACGTAATACTTAATCGGTCCCTATGGCTTTTCACACCATATAAATATACATTAAAAGAATGAATTTTCTTTATTCGTGAAGGTAACCTCCTTCATAAAGAAAGGTGAAGGTAACACCAAAGTTAAATAAAGGAGGTTAAAGGCTATATTTTACAACTCCAAAATTACTTATTATTCCTAACTTCCTTCGTAACCATTTCTCAAAAACAGAAATTTGTCAACAGTCACCCATGGTTACTCTAACTACGCTTTTAATTCATGGGAACTTTGAATAAAAGTGCATAGAATTAGGGGAAAAAACAACACGCTATTCAGCTAGCAACTCATGTTTTCCCACATGTCGCTTAAAAAAAAAAAAAAAAAAAAAAAAAAAAAAAAAAAAAAATATTATTGTTTTTTTAAGGTATTTATTATATATTTCTCTGTTATAATATCTAAATGTTACGTACATGAATAATATTTTTTCCTTAACTGGTTTTCATAAGAAGGAAAAAGATCCTTCTTAATAGAATAGTTTTATACGTTGTATATGTTCATGTGCTTGTTCTGCTATATCTTTGTCGATTTTAAAAATTTATTTCTTTTAATTTCTCTGTGTTTGTTTCATAGAGTACGTTTTAGAGCTCAAATATACTTGAAAAGCTGAACGAAAATAAAAATCCTCGAAATCACTTTAGATTCATAAAGCTTTATTCTTTATAATAGTGACATGTTTATGTAATGAAGTTTAAATGTTTTTCGTTTGCTTACTCATGAATATAATCAACCTAGGTTTTCAGTATATTAATTTTGTTAAGAAATTAGTTCAGATTTAAATATAATGTAATAACCATAATTTTCATACAAATGAAAGAATATATTAAATAAAATATATAAAAAATTTTAAAACAAGCTTTAATTGCAATGCCTTTTTAGAAAGAAGTAAATTAAGTTACGAAGAATTTTTTATCAGATTTTTTAAAATAAAACGGATATACAATTTTAAATCCAGCTTTCTGGCAAAAAATACAATAAAAAAATTAATGTTTTTTGAGTCAGCTGCTCGAGAACTCTGAAGCTCTCGTTGGTAGCTTTGAAATGAATGCTCAAGTCAGACTTGAGACTAAAATGGCAATGTGTAAGAGCAGGACCGTAGCCAGAAATGAACTATAGAGGTGGGGAGGGGGGGGGGGTCATAATTTTTCTTTCTCTCTCTCTGACGCAGAAAGATAAATTAGTGCACATTCACATTGTAGGTACTAAGTTTCTTATTGAATTGTTGTAATAACTTCATTTTATGCTAAGAAAAATATATGATGATGAAATTTTTGAGTCTATAACTGATGCAAAATTAAACACCATGTTAGCTTCCTATGTCCAAATAAGATGAGGGAGTGTTGAAACACTTATTTTAGGTACAATTTAGTAATTCTGCAAAACTTGGAAAGGGTCTCTAAACTAAATTAGATTTTTGAACAGAATTTCATTTGGATTTTCGGAACAGAAATTCATTGAGTGGCCTTGAAATCTTTTCCAGGGAGGGGGGGGGGGATCAAAATATTTTAGGGGGGGCTGAGCCGCCCATAGCGCCCCCTTAATTACGGGCCTGCGGAAGAGGATGCTGAATATGAATTATGGTGCAAGAGATTGCTACTGTTGATACAAATACAGAAGGCTAAAAATTTTGAGAGTTATTGTAATGCAGCGTATTAAAATACGATCAAACGCTTGCTAACAGTCTTGATTACAATGCCGGTAACAAATGCCAGTGCTGAAAGGTCTTTCTCGGGAGTGGGAAGAATTAAATATTTACCTCAAAGTTTTATGGTTGATAAGAGACTGGGGAGCTTTATGATGACTTCCATAGATAGGGACATTATAATAGATCCCGATAAGGCAATCAGCATCACAGCGGAGAAGAAATTACAAAAATCGCCTCTGAAGCACTAGTTAACTTATTGTTATAAAAGTACTGCATCTATAATTATTCTTATTGCAAGCAGAAAATGTGAAATATAAAAATAAGTTCTATGTTTGCATTTATCTTTAATAATTTTTATTTTTTGATTTGGAAAAAATAATTTGTGTAATTAATTTCATCTATAAATCAATCATTTTAACACCCTGCGCCGTAATAAGAAACGCTCGCATGCTAATGTTAATCCTGTGCTTTAAAGTATTCAAATTATTATTTGCATTTCAGTATTTTTTAAAGTTTTTCTCATACCATATATGAGACTCATCTCAAATATTGTTTGTGCTTTTCTAATTTTCGGTGCAGTTCTTCCCTAAAAATACTTCTGGTTTCCGTACCGGTTTTGCAACTGGAAGTGTTCTTGAAAACCATTAATTTGTAACAGAAATCAAAAAATAGGAAATTGCAATTTTCGGTATGAACATCAAGTATTCCATGCAAAAATATTTCTTAAACCTTGTTTATTTTTTATTTAAGATTTAAATTATGCGGATTATTGCTGTTAGATTTAAATATATATATGTATATATATATATATATATATATATATATATATATTAAGGCTTTTCCGAAAGGAAATCCTGGCTACGGGTCTGGGTATCAATTAGGTGGTTTGTCAGAAAATAATCAACAAATTAAAAAGAAAATCTCGGTTTACTTCACCCTCCTGAAATTTTCTGTTTACTCTTTTTCAAAGTTATCGCCTATGTCAAGAAAACGAAAAATGGAATTATAAATCACTATGGTTTTCCTCTGGAAAAACAATTCAAAGCAAAAAAAATTAATTAAACAAAATAAAAGAATCTAATGTATTACAGAAAAAAAAATATAGTTCTGTTTGTTAATCTCCTTTCCACAAATTTGTTTGTTCTATTTGGGTCATTGGAAATGTTTTTAAAAAATCTCATTGGTTAAAAGATTAATATCGTCTGACTAGGCGATTTAATGATCTGTCTTAATATATTTTTTTAGCATTGAAATATTCTTTTACAAGGAATAATAATGGCGTGCGCCTGAGAACAACAAAATTGTTTTTTATTGGCGACTAGCAGCCTATGCCCGCTGCGCTGGTCAATATTTCAAAATCAACCGTGGATGAAACGAACTGGTGAATTTAAATTTGTATTTTAAACAATTTGGACCTCCAGCAGCACCTTGCTCATTGCTGAAAACGATTTAGACACCATTGTGATACTAAATTATCTTAAACGTTGCGCAAAAACCAGCTATTTAAAAGTAACTATTTTTGTTTATTAATAACAGTGCACATTTGGAAGTGAAATGAGACCATTATGGCAACAGGATTTAAAATTTTCCCTTTTCTGAAGAAATATTAATTATTACAGTCGTTATCACGGTACAACTTCTGAAAAACTTCTTCACAACTTTTCATTATGTGAAGCCAGGAACCCAAAGCTACTCCCACCTAAAAAGTTTATATATATATATTAAATTTTGTCCGCGCAATAAAAGGCAAAATTATGCAAGAATCATCTTCAGACTCGTCAAGTACATTGAGATGGTTAATATCTCAGTGGGAATTGCAAAGGAGCAAAATCGGCTCAAGGGGATGGTAATTGGGAAGGGTTCAAAAATTTGAATACCATCTTAACATGGCTTTGACAAAACCAGCTCTTACAAAACAATGGCAGGAAAAAAATTAACATTTTTCGTTACAGCAAGTTGCAAACGATAAAGAACACACACACACACATTAAAATTCTCACTACAACTATTACTTTATTATTGCAAATTTTCCTCCTGAAAAATGAAAACAAAAATTATTTGCTCTTTCGTATTTAAGCCTTTTCTCTTTAGTTATTTAAGATAAAATTATGTAAATTTATATAATTTGGCGAACGATTTGGCGAAATTGGTTGACGTGATAATCAAGTAGTAGTCAATTTACACTTTTCATATTTCACAAAAGATTCCTACACAGACATCATATACGCAATAGGTTTAGCACGATTTTCTTGCAACTACAATGTGGCAAAATCCTCGTTTTAGAATACCAAAGAAATTTATATATATTTTATTATTTTCTATCATTTTAAACAGCAATTAACAATAAATAAAAAAGTAACTGTAGAACAAAACAACAAATATCATTTCAAAAAGAAAATGAAAGTAAATAGACAACTTATCACTAGTTAAACAACTATAGCTGGCTTACCATATGAGGCAAATAATGCCATTTTGGCGCCAATGAGATACCTCGATGAGTATATGACCAAATCTGTGACAAAATTTCCATATTTGGAAAAAACTTTAATCGGTATTTATGCTGCATTTTCCCTATTTATGTATAGTGAAAAACATTGACACAGATGTCATGTATGCACCACATTGGCGCAATTTTTTTTTCTGGCGCCAATTTGGAGAACTTGGTTTTTAATTACCAATTTCATAAATATTTTTTAATTATTTTGTATTATTTGAAAAAAAATAAATAAAAAAGTTTAATTAATAGCTATAGAACAAAATGATTTATATTATTTTAAAAAACAAAATGAAAGTTAATAAATAGTTTATTAATAAATAACCATAGTCTGTTTATCATGTGAGGCATAAAATCGCCATTTTGTTGCAATCGTGCGAATGTGGTGCGTATATGACATCTGCGCCAAAACTTTAAAAAGTTGCAATTAAATTATTTTACAGTTTGGATGAGGAAAACATTTATACTAAAATTTAAACATTATACGCATTTTTTTTGCTATAACTGCTATTTATATATTTACAATTAAACATAAAAAATATCCTAAAAATGCTCTCACACATTTAAAAGAGAGTGAGAGAATTTAGTAATTGTGAACATCGCTCCGGCTTATGCCTTCTTGGTATAAAATCGCATTGTTTGATGACAAAAGTAAATTCAAACACCCAAATAAACAAATAACATACAATTAACAGATAAAACCATTTTTAAAAATTATTCTGCTATTTTGTCCTGTAAGACATATAATGGTGGAATTAGATTTTAAAAATATTTTTTTTTTTTTTTTTAAATAGAAAAATATTATTTACGTCTTATCTAATAAAATATTTAAAATACATTTTTCTTAGCCTGCGCGAAAGAGAATAGCGAAATATTGATTGAAGAAATATTGAAGAAGAAATGGTCAATTAAAAAAGACTTGTAAATTTTATTCAGCGGGAATTTTTTATTTCAAAATGTTGAATTTATCTATAGTACTAACGCATAATTGCATAAATTTACTTTGAATTGCAAAATTTTTCCTTCAGTACTACTTGGTTATACCGTCAACCTATTTCGCCAAATTATACAAATCGCCAAACTATTAGCCAGATTATATAGATTAGCATAAATTTTCATTTAAATAATGAAAAACAAATTAGCAGAGTATATACAAAATTAGAAATAAAATGTCGAATTAAAAATCACTTGATGACATAATTAATATTTATAAAATGATTAATGTCAAATGAATGTGACATTTACAATCATCCATTATTGACATTTAATCTTGGAATTTGGTGGTAGATTTTTAATCGATGGGGCAATCTTTCCTTCTTCAGTTTTTAAATTTTAAAACTGAAATTTTTTCTGTAAGTGAAATTGACGAAATGGCGCAAGAAAAATTAAATTAACAATAAAAACATTTGCAAGAAGAAATAAAAGAATTATACTCATATCTATATAATTTATGATTGAATATTAAAATATACTCTAAAAATTATCTTCACTTGAAAAAAAAAAACAACATTATTGCGACCATTAAGAACCTAAGTCAGGCATCAAGTCAGTAGTGCATTTTCGGCTGAAAAACACATTCTTTGGCGACAAAAGCAAGATGAAAATGATATAGAAACGAATAGTAACTCACAACTTACAGTGTCTTTTACAATTAGATCTTTTGGCGCAGCATGTCCCTGAAGGGATTTTGCGCCATTAAACCCTATACAACCAACCAATTAGATCTGCTTTTGTTCTGCTGTAAATTATGTTATACGGAAATTAGATAAAAAAGAGAAAGAAAATAACAAAATGGGAAATAACTATCATTCAAAATTCATTTAATCAATTTCTGAAATTCATGTTTTTATTCTAACGCCAGGGATAAGTCGCCAAAAGTTGAACCAATTGTTATATTTCGCGTTAATTTATTTTTTAAGCATTACAAATATTTTTTTCAATTTCAAGATAAATATATTTTTAAAATATTACGCCTCATTGAAGCGGTCTTTCTTTATCATTATTAATATTATCAGTAGTTATTTTCTGCTATTATTTGCAAGATATTTATAATATTTCTAATAGATATAGCCATTTTAATTCTTTTAGCAATTATAATTTTCGCCAAAAACAGCTACTGGCAACCCTTTTGTCAAAAATAACCGAAAAATACGAAATTTACTACGAAAAATCAGAGTTATCCCTGTAAATTTGTATTACAAACCTTCGGAAAAATATTTCCTATCGAATGATACAATCGGCAAAAAAATCCATCGGGTAGTTTTTGAAAACACTCGTTTGGAAGTTTCAGAACTTCTGCTTTATAATATATATGATAGTAATAAAACACATCTGTTAGAAAAAGTTGTAAAAAATCTAGTGGAAAATGAAAAAGATTCGATTCAGAGTTTTAAATTATTTCCTTTAGCGAAAAAGTTCGTTTGGATATTTAGAACAAAAAAAAAAAAAAAAAAAAAAAAAAAAAAAAATCAAATCAAAATGTAACATTAGAGATTTGTTTTTACTCGATAATATTCAACGAAAATAAACCGTACGTACTTTAATTATGTGAATAAATTATTTGTCCCACCATTTAACTTCTAATATGTAGCCTTGAAATTACAGCAATGGTGCGATAATACGTTGAATTATACTGAATAAAAGTTAACAATAATTCTGTAAGCTTATTTCAATATCCAAAAAAAGTTTAACCGACATTTCCAATGTACCGTATGATATTACTCCACAGCTTATTCCACAAATGAAACTGAAAAGCGCAAAAACAGATTTGGAAATTCATTAAAAAAATTTCATTGCTGTGTTTATGTATGCTGTGTAGAGTAACAATTGTATATAGGCATACAATATGCACTCACATGCAAATTGTCGCCAAGCTTATATATATTCATCGAAATATGGAGAAAATAAATACAGGATTGAATTTGAGCTATGACTTGACGACATTCTTATTCAAATCTGATTTTGACCAAAACGGAAAATCTTTAGAATGTGGATGCACGTCGAATTGGCGCATTGTAATTGTTGTACGTAAAATTATGGGAATTCCTGTAACATTCCATGTAAAATTTTGAAATTAGCAATCTTTCTCTAAATTATAATTTTTTTCCCATTTCCCATTTTTAAAGTATTTAATACTGCACTAAGAAAAAAATGCATCGTTCAGGCATCTAGAATCTGACTTTATCTAGAAAAAATAGTTCCATGTCATCCTTATAAATTCTAGTTCCCTTTGCTAGAGAGTTCTAAAGTCTCCTACAACAATACAAGAGCGTTCTCTTATATTCTTGTGGTCAAACTTATTTAAAAATCTCTGCAAATAGACGCGAATACAGGATGTTTGTTTCAGTAACTATAATTCTAATTTATCAAACCATTCCATAAACCAAGCAATAATTTCTCATTATTAAAACAATTCAATATAGTTCCGTCACCTAGAAAACAAAATATTAGAAATTTTAGATCATTTCGTCTATTCAGCTTTGACGTTTACCCTGTGATGTAGAATCACATATAGTATTCTTAAATTTTACATTTTTCTAAATTACAGTTAAAACTAATCTTTAATTAAACAGCTATTTTATCTTAACTTTTTATTTCGATCCCACAATAACTTTCCGTTAAAAAGTAAAGAAAGAAAAACATCTAGCATCTGCCTTATTACTAATAAACGGCTGTCAGATAAAGAGAATTCATTAAGATGCGTATTTCACCCTTGCTGGAAACAAATAAAAAAAGAACAAAGATGAAGACTGTTTTCTTGATAATGTGTTCAGGCACCATCCCTACCTTTTCTGTATGAAACTTTTAAAATTTATAAGTTTACTGCAAATAAATAATTTTCTTAAAGGGCATTTATTTTCTTAAGCGATCATAGCTTATAAATAGCGAATGCATTTTAAAAGGAACCTGATAAATATACTTTAAAGTACAGATATATATTACATACCCTATAAGCATAATTCGGAAATGCATAGTTATAATTTAGTTATTTAGAAAATGACTTATTCATTCTAGTTGTAGGCGGTATATTTTTTTCTCTTTATCGACTGTGAACTATGTGTTGACTCAAAATGAAAATCTTGCCCCATCGCTAATGTTTCGATTTGAAAAATATGAAAAATGTATTTAACTGACATACTTCCCTCTACATAAGTTCAATCCAAGGCACTGCTAGTTCTACTTTCAGCTACTGTAATAATTATAAACTCTCCCTTTTTAAAGTGACGTATTTATACGAATGAAACAGCGATTAATAATAAAAATATTCTCTCACGATATCCGCAGGAATTGCAGGCCGAAAGTACTAAGAAATTTTAAAGTAAAATGTATATTTGTTGATTTATAACATGTATATTTTTTTCATACCTTTTTTATTTATTTGTTTATTTTATTTTTATTTTATTTATTTACTTTTATTTTATTTTTATTTATTTATTTTATTTTATTTTTATTTATCAATTTATTTATTTTATTTTTATTTATCAATTTATTTTATTTTATTTTTATTTATCAATTTATTTTATTTTATTTTTATTTATCAATTTATTTATTTTATTTTATTTTTGTTTATCAATTTATTTATTTTATTTTATTTTATTTTCATCAATTTATTTATTTTATTTTATCTTGTCACCTTTTAAGCAAAAGAGCGAGCTTTTAAAAGTTCATTTTGTGTATTTTGTAACTTAATCAAGATGAAATATTGCATTTCTTTTAATGTTTCTATTTTTTAACCATTTTATTTTCTTTACAGGGATTTAACAATGTTATTTTTTTCTACTTTATTTTAAATTCATAAAAAGAATGTATGTAATTATGACTTTTTTTTTTTCATCTTTCTTATAAATTCCATATTTCGAGATTCTTGAATGTTGTTAGACTGTTTTCCATTGATGTTGTGAATTTCATTTAATAGGACGCCCGATAAACTGATCCTGAGGCATTTAAGAAAGAAAGAAAAGAAAGCCGAAAAAAACCACTTTATTTATAATCTATACTAATAAAATAACAAATCGCTCTGTCTGCGTGTGTGTGTGTGTGTGTCTGCGATGGCTAGCAAAATCTATGGGACGTACGAAGCTCAAAATTTTTATGAGAGTAGCCCAATATCTCTCCTGATGCACCTGAGCTTCAGAATTTCGAAATTCTATTTATTAACTGAGTAATTAATTAAATTCCAAAGATCACTCTCATAAAAAATAGCCTTTTTTCTTCTTTTTTTTCTCTTCATTTAGTTATGGTTGGTTGGTTGCATAAAATTTTCGCATAAATAATTAAAAAAGCTGGAACGGACCTTTAAAATTCATAGACTGGCAAACTGTCAGTTTAAATGATGATTTTTTATCACAGCGGTTGTAAACCATGGAGGAAAAAGATAGGTGGTGGTGAAGTAAACCGAAAAAAGGGTTGCAATATTAAACCATTTATCGCTCAAATTTTAATGTCCCAAACAAAAGCATGTGGAAGGGATTTTGTATTAATAAGACGAATTGAAAGAAATGAATTACAGCTCAAGCACATATTTTACGAAGAAATAGTAATTTTTTAAAATGATCTTTTTTCTATTATTTATTTTTAAAAAATGTTTGTTTTTAAAATAATTGAAATTGATAAATTCGAAATAATTAAATGTCAAAATAAAATAAAATAAAATATTGAAAACATTTGATTTGAACTAAAAATTGTACTGCTAAAAGTTTTCTTTTCTTTTTTTTTTTTTTCAGAACTTTTTAATACTTTATAACGTAGATGAAAATATGTTTTTAATTTAACAACATATTAATAACTCTATGTCAATATATAAAATATATTTATGAAAACATTCTTTTAAAATCATGCGCGAAAACTTAAATAACAAATATTAGTCTAAAATCTAGATTTCAGAGTGCAGACGATTTTAAGACATTAACGAAAGAATGTTGACTTTTGAAGCAAAATCTTAAATGATGCTTCTATATTGATATTTCAAAGTGACGGCTAGGTTACATTTATGTTATATTTAAGTTACGGTAGGGTAATGTTAAGTCGCAGTTAGGTTACAGACAGATTATGGTTATGGTACAAAAGTTTACGGTTAGGAATTTGTCCACAGAGTCAACATTACGCATGCTTTGATTAAAAATATACACTTTTGTTAAATGGTTCTAAAATTATAATACTATATACCAATCTTTTATCATCGCGTATCGATTCATTCACGGTATAGTCGGATTTAAGAATGATATAATTAGTTTGAAATTCAAAATATTTCACTTGGGATTTCTATGCGAAAAAAATAATTAGTTACGTGATTTAACAGTGATTTTTACGGGTAAATATCAACACTTTAACACGAAACTAACGCAATCGTTGGATACATGTTCCCTCCCATGTTTCTCATTGCTCATTTTAAGTATTTTTAGAGCTTAATATTAGCTGTTGTTTTTAAAACCAATTTTTCACAAAGTCAGCTGCGACGTATTTCAGACAATGCATTTCTGCATGCTTCCAGTTATTGATAAAATCATACAAATTTCAAGTTCGTTTAATATTGTTAATACGGACCCGGGCAACGCCGGGCGGGTCAGCTAGTACTAATAAAAGAACAAAACGCTCTGTGTCTGTATGTGTGTCTGCGATGGCTAGCAAAATCTACAGCACGTACGAAGCTCAAAATTTTTTTGAGAGTAGCCCAATGTCTCTCCTGATGCACCTGAAGCTCAGAATTTGAAAATTCTATTTATTAACTGAGTAATTAATTAAATTCCAAAGCTCACTCTCATAAAAAATCGCCTTTTTTCGCTTTTTTTCTTTTTCATTTTCTTACGGTTGATTGGTTGCATAAAATTTTCGCAGAAATAATTAAAAAAGCTGGGACAGACCTTTAAAATTCATAGACTGGCAAACTGGCAGTTTAAATGAGGATTTTTTTTTAATCACAGCTGCTGTACACCATGGAGAAAAAGATAGGTGGAGGCGAAGTAAACCGAAAAAAGGTTTGCAACGCGGAGTAAGAAGTGTCTTACTCCGTGGTTTGCAATATTAAACCATTTATCGCTGAAATTTTAATGTCTCAAACAAAAGCACGAGGTTGTATTAATAAAACGAATTGAAAGAAACGAATTACAGCTGAAGCATATTTTACGAATAAATAGTCATTTTTTAAACTGTTTTTTTTTTCCATTATATTATTTAGGTTAAAGTTAAATTGCATTTATGTTATGGTTAGAATAAGGATATGTTACAATAAAGTGAATACATTTAGGCTAGGTTACATTTCTGTTATATTTAATTTACGGTAAAGTACTGTTAAGTCGCTGTTAGGTTACAGACAGGTTCTGGTTACGGTATAAAACTTTAAGGTTAGGAATTTATACACAGAGTCAACCTATACGCAAGATTTGATTAAAAATAACACTTACTTTTGTTAAATAGCTCTGAAATTATAGTACTGTATACCAACCTTTTAGCTACCATCGTGTATCGATTTCATTCATGGTATAGTCGGATTTAAGAGTGATATAATTAGTTTGAAATTCAAAATATTTCACTTGGGATTTGTATGTGAAAATAATTAGTTACGTGACTTAACAGTGATTTTTACGGGTAAATATCAACTTTTTTACACGAAAATCATGCAATCGTTGGATACATATTCCCTCCCGCGTTTTTCATTGCTCATTTTGAGTATTTTTAGAGCTTAATATTAGTTGTTTTTAAAACCGATTTTTCACACAGTCAGTGGCTACGTATTTCAGACAATGCATTTCTGCATGTAACGAGTTAACATTTGAAAGAAACGCCGAAATCTGAATTGAACCAAATCCGTTCCCGACAAAAATATTTCACAGAACCATAACTGGATCCGAGCAAGGCAAAATAATTTCCATGGATCTGAATCCGACACGAACATTTAAATCGAATTTCAAAAAATACCTGAAATCTGAATCTAACCAAATCTGAACCCGACGAAAATATTCTAATGAATCATAACCAAGATCCGAACAAGACAAAATAATTTCCATGGACATGAACCCAATATATGGTTAGGTAACATTTGGGTTGCGATTAGGTTGCAATTACATTACGGCAAGTCTTTGATTTTATTTAATTTCACGTTAGGTTACAATTAGATCATGGTTAATTTAAAGTTAGGTCAAAGTTAAATTGCATTTATGTTATGGTTAGAATAAAGATTGGTTACAATAAAGTGACGGCTAGGTTACATTTATGTTTAATTTAAGTTACGGTAGGGTACTGTTAAGTCGCAGTTAGGTTACAGACAGGTTATGATTACGGTAAAAAAGCTTACGGTTAGGAATTTGTCCACAGAGTGAACATTACGCATGCTTTGATTAAAGATATACACTTACTTTTGTTAAAGGGCTCTGAAGTTATAATATTATATACCAACCTTTTATCACCGAGTATCGATTTCATTCACGTTATAGTCGAATTTAAGAGTAATATAATTAGTATGAAATTCAAAATATTTCACTTGAAATTTCTATGTGAAAAAAATAATTAGTTACGTGACTTAACAGTGATTTTTACGGGTAAATATCAACACTTTAACACGAAAATAACACAATCGTTGGATACATATTCCATCTCACGTTTCTCATTGCTCATTTTAAGTATTTTTAGAGCTTAATATTAATTGTTGTTTTTTAAACCGATTTTTCACACAGTCAGCTGCCACGTATTTCAGACAATGCATTTCTGCATGCTTCGAGTAAATGATAAAATCATACAAATTTCAAGTTCGTTTAATATTGTTAATACGTACCCGGGCAACGCCGGGCGGGTCAGCTAGTTTTTAAATAAAACTAAAGATTAAAAGGATCCAGGGCATATTTTAAAACAATTCTTATTTCTTGAATTAAAATTTTGAATTTTTTGTGATGGTTAAACATATTATTTGTAAACAAAATCACATGATAAAACTTCTCAGATTTTTTGTAAAATAATTTAAAATTAAAAATTTATTAAAAAAAGTGGGGTAATTTAACCCTCTCATGCATGAATTATTTTCTACACAGTAAAAAAAAATCAAACAATCATTTTTTGTGATAAATGAGAGCAGTTTATCATGAAAATAATTTTATTGGAAATTTTTATACATTATTTATTAATATATTCATACGTCCTCATTTGAGGACATTGTGCGTCAAAGAGTACATTAGTACTGTCCTCAAATATGGGGACAATATGATTCAATGTTCACATATCTGCATGCGTTTCATATGATTTATTCAGTATAAAATTATTCTATACATTCTGGACATACAGGTACAGCACATGTTCCACAAATGTATCGTATTTTACTTTTGCAATTTTTATCTCTACAGTGAGTGGCAAACTTTGCTTCAGTTTTCTTTGGGTAATGCTTTCCTCCATCTAAACGCATAGTTTGGAGTACATCGTGTGTATTCCTATGTTTTATTGCTGATTATCTTTCAGAGGCTCTTTTATTTTTATTTATCGCAGCTGTACCCTTATATATCACTCATTTCAAATGAACTTTTGAATTCCGACAGGTCTATGCTTATGGTGTTTTCTGATTTCCATAGAATCCCAGCGTTAACAATGGTGACATTTATAAGGTGATAAAAAATACACATGTACCATCTCTTATTTCTGAAATCATTACGATAGAGGGCTATGAAAGAGTCCATAAGGTCAACCCCACCCGTATCCTTATTATACTTAGAGATACAATGTGGACACTTGATAGAAATAACTTTTCTTTTCCATTGTAGTGAAATATGTTACTTGGCCTTCAGGTACCTTTCCTTAGTACGAAGAGATTGTATAAACCGATGTATTATCGATCCATCGGGTAATACTTATATTATCCGAAGATAAAACAATCGAACTACTACTCCTTCCTTCATTCTTCAGTTGTTTCATTGATTTTAGCTGCTTTTCTGCACCCATCAGCCTGTTAATTCTTATAGCCCCAACATATCAAATTCCCAGGGTTTTAGTTTTAAAATTAATGGTAATCTGGAAAAGCAATTATCTGCATATATTTTGCAGTTTGTCTCATGCAAACGATGAGTCAAACGAAGTATGACATCAACAGATGCACCACAATCAGATGTTACCAGTTATATCTTGAAACAATTCAAAAGAATAAATGGAATCAGATACACCAGCACTACATCACATTTTGAAACCCAATTTGTGCGGTTTCTTAGGTAAGTATTATTTTATAGATGATTTTCCTTTGAATGGAATCATCATCTCATCCACCCTTTGATATTCCTCATTATAGGCAGCTTTGTGGAATGTCTCATGCAATTTTGTCAAAATCGGTCGAATTTTTATATATTCATCTGTATTGTCATCAGTAATCATTGTATTATTTATAAAATGTATTTCAAAAATAAGTAAAGGTAGTAAACAAAAATGTGTTTTGTTTACTTTAGCGCAAACTGTCCTCATATGAGGACAGATATGTTTTATACTTTAAATAAAAACGTAATTGAAATATTGTAAAAAATTTCTATCATTACATGCTATATGATGATAAATTGTATATAAAATAAATAAAAAGAATATTGCCCAGTTAAACTGATGGCATTGAGCTCACAGGCTACGCATACTAATTGTACATTACAGCCTTATGTTTTCAAGGGTTAATTCCGTTCGAAAAAAAAATTAAGAAGGGGAAACAGCTCTTCCCTTTCTCCTTTTTTATACTTAATCATTGAACCCCCTAAACTATCAAGTACATGCTTTATCATATTAAAAAATCTATATCCAAAATTCAGAGCAAATCGGATAATTCTTAATAAAAACCCATTTAGCATTTATGTAATTTAAGAGGAGTTATTCCCCTCTTTTATACTTAACCATTAAACTTCCAAAACTATTCAGGGATTTGAATGAAATCTGACAATTCTGATTGAAAAATCCATTTATGCTAATCCCTTATGCTAATCCCCCATATAGCCATCCATTAAGGGGAGGGGCATTAGAACCCACGTTCCCCCTGTTTATACTTATTCAATGAACACCTAATAATAGCTACGGACTCGCCTCATCAGAATGATCCTATATCTAAATTTTGAACGAAAACTGTTAATTCTGCATGAAAATCCCGTTTATATCAATTAAGGGGAGGGGCATGAGCTCCCCGTTCCCCCCCTCTTTATACTTATTCAATGAACACCTAAAAACAGTCACGGAATCGCCTCATCAGAATGATCCTATATCTAAATTTTGAACGAAAACTGTTAATTCTGCATGAAAATCTCGTTTATATCAATTAAGGGGGGCATGAGCCCCCTGTTCCCCTTGTTTATATTTATTCAATGAACACCTAATGACAGTCACGGAATCGCCTCATCAGAATGATCCTATATCTAAATTTTGAACGGAAACTGTTAATTCTGCATGAAAATCCCGTTTATATCAATTAAGGGGAGGGGCATGAGCCCCCGTTCCCCCTCTTATACATATCGAATGAACACCTAATAACAGTCACGGAATCGCCTCATCAGAATGATCCTATATCTAAATTTTGAACGAAAACTGTTAATTCTGCATGAAAACCTCGTTTATATCAATTAAGAGGGGGGGGGCTGAGCCCCCCCGTTCCCCTTGTTTATACTTATTCAATGAACACCTAATAAAAGTCACGGAATCGCCTCATCAGAATGATCCTATATCTAAATTTTGAACGAAAACTGTTAATTCTGCATGAAAATCCCGTTTATATCAATTAAGGGGGGGGGGCATGAGCCCCCCCCCCGTTCCCCCTGTTTATACTTATTCAATGAACACCTAATAACAGTCACGGAATCGCCTCATCAGAATGATCCTATATCTAAATTTTGAACGAAAACTGTTAATTCTGCATGAAAATCTCGTTTATATCAATTAAGGGGAGGGGCATGAGCCCCCCGTTCCCCCTGTTTATACTTATTCAATGAACACCTAATGACAGTCACGGAATCGCCTCATCAGAATGATCCTATATCTAAATTTTGAACGAAAACTGTTATTTCTGCATGAAAATCTCGTTTATATCAACTAAGAGGAGGGGCATGAGCCCCCCGTTCCCCCTCTTATACATATCGAATGAACACCTAATAACAGTCACGGAATCGCCTCATCAGAATGATCCTATATCTAAATTTTGAACGGAAACTGTTAATTCTGCATGAAAATCCCGTTTATATCAATTAAGGGGGGGGGGGGCATGAGCCCCCCGTTCCCTCTGTTTATACTTATTCAATGAACACCTAAAAACAGTCACGGAATCGCCTCATCAGAATGATCCTATATCTAAATTTTGAACGAAAATTGTTAATTCTGCATGAAAATCTCATTTATATCAATTAAGGGGAGGGGCATGAGCCCCCCGTTCCCCCTCTTATACATATCAAATGAACTCCAAAAACTAATCAGGGAAGCGCCTTATCAGGATATACCTATATACAAAATTTCAAGTGGATCCGATATTTTTATCATGAGTTATCGCGTTACGCACGAACGAACATACGAACGTACGAACGTACATACAGAAAGGACGGACACATAAGCTCTCATGATAGCCTGTGAGCTAAAAACTTACCTTGAGTATATTGTAAATATTTCCTAGTCTATTTGTAGCAAATTCTGCGCTATATCACTATACTTCAATACTTTGATTTTATTGCAACATTCGTGTGAATTACAACCATCGGTATGTTGTTGCTATCTATTGTGTTGCATGCAAGGTAATATCTGTCCATAAATAAGGTCCCCATGAATGAATGCTGAAAAAAATTCGTTACTCTAATATTTTATAGGGTAATATTTATCCGTTCTCATATGAGGCCAGTATGCATGAGAGGGTTAAAATCGTTATAACTCAAAACATTATTTGCAAAATTTATTTATTTATTTATTTACATTTAAATAAACAGAAATATCTACATTTTAATTATGAATCAGAATTTTTAGAAACTTTTTTTTAATTAAAAATATCTTAAGTAAAAATTTGCAAAAAAAAAAAGATGTAATTTTTATTTAAAAAATCATTATTTTCAAAAGTACATATTTTTGTCGAATTCGCTGAGTTGAAATTAAAATTAAATAGTCAAAACAGACATGTTCCAAGTGTGAAGCATTTGTCTTTATCGGTTTTCGAGTTATATTAATTTAAATCAGGGAAATGGTGTAAAAATGCATCATTTAGAAAAACGCTTTTTCACAAACAATTATTTCATGACAAATATTGGTTGAAAGCTAGATTTTTAAAAGAAATTATAGCTAAAAAAATAATATTTCCGATTGTAATTAGCATAGAAACATGAAAAGCGAATGAATTTAATTATCGAAAAGCAGAGAAATTTTTAACGCAATAAAATAATTATAGAAAATTTGAAGACTTTTGTGTCCCGGACCCCCTTAAAATAAATATTTAAATTAATCAATTTTTGCATTCTTTTTTAAAGTGCTGAAATTATTGTTTTCGTTTCTCTTTGAAAGAATTCTAATTACATTATGAGAGTACGTTTACAGTATAAAGAACAAATTCTTGGTGAATTTTACATCTGGTAGGTTTGTCTATTTCATTGTATGCAAGTTATTTTATGTCCATTTTCTCCATATTTCATAATAATGTAAAGTAACTTTTGCAATAACATAAAAAGGCTTTTGTAACTGCGTTTGTAATTATGTAAATACGTAGCATCTATAGTCCTAGTTCAATGAATGTCCGTCGTTGAATGTCCGTTCAATGTTATGTCCGTCCGTCTGTTCCCATGTAACAGAGCAAAAACTACCCAACTGAATCATTTGAAATTTAAGATGTATAATCGTAGCGTAATTTTGTCGTGTCATTTCAAATTTTATGGAAATCGGATGCATAGTTTATTTACAGGAACAATCAAAAGTATTCCGTTACATTACGGCCAATGGAAAAAAAAAATCAAATGCATTTTAATGATGCTACACTCTTTCGAACTTAATAAAATTGGCATGCATCTATCCAGTATGTACTAAAATATGCATTCCATACAATCTGTGGTGCAAAGAATATTTGTTATTAATTTACAAAGTCACACAAAAGTATTTAATTACTTAATAGCATAAGGGGAAACATTGTTTGGGGTGCGTTTTAATTATATTAAATATTTCATATTTTATGAAATTGATATACGTTGTTGAGGTTCACTACAAGTTACTTCCCGTATAATAGAATGCAGATAGTATTTACAGGGACACACAAAATATTTCGTCTACTATAACTATACTGTATCCGAAGTACTGTGTACTACTACGCCAAGATCTGAATACTTTGAAATCTTCATTATAGTAAGAACGCGTTTGATTTGCTACGTCTGCCGTGCAATTTCCTACTTGTTTTTATTATTTTTTTCTTGTCATGTCTTAATAAAAAGAAGGCAAATTTGAAATTTTCAATAACGATCCATTAATTTTTACATTAATGTTCGATTTTTAATATGAAAATGCTATGTTATACATTAAACAGAGAAAATGAATTTTCTTTTATTAGGATGAGCGAAGCGAATCCTCTACTAGTCCACTCAAATTACAATTTGTCGTACGCTTTACAAAAAAACTATTCAATATTTTAACTTAAAATTAAACACAAAAATAAATTATGATCTGTAGATTTGCAGAATATAATTTTTTTTACAGTAAAACGTTAAAAAAATTATTATTTTAATTAATTTATTTTACATGCATTTCCAATACGGACGCATTTTAGCAAATAGATAAAAAATGAAACGCGTATATTTTCAGAAAAAAAAAGTTTAAATCATGGAGTAAATAATTATAGATAGAATCATGATTAATTTATTAAATAAAACATGTTTTCATTATCCCGCAAAATCGTTTGCACAGATGACACTTAAACATTTTAAAAGAATTGTATTATGGATTTTTTTTTTTTTTTTTTTTTTTTTTTTTTTTGTAAACTGGCAACAAAATAATTGTAAACAAATAAAATTAATTCTTAAATTTGTTATATAAATGAAAAATTAAAAGAATTGTGTGAAGTTGTTGGTTCAAGCTCTTTATAAATATTTTTGCGAAAGTCGTATTGTGGCTAAATAATATCGACTCACTAATCAGAAGGATTTTATAGAAAAATAAGACTTTAATAAGTTCGCAAACACAACAATAATTATTCGTGAAAACGTCACTGCGAGAATGAGAGAGCGCTTCGTTAAAAGGTAATTCCATTAATTGAGTTGCCATTCGCAGAAAGTAAAAAGAATTACAGAAATTCTCATACGCTAACATGTATAAAAACGAAGAAAATAAAATAAAATGTTTTACAGTTAAAAATTCATAGTATCAACGAAAGCAGATTTCAAATGTTTTTTCCAGAAAATAGGATTTTGAAGAAGTAACTTTCTTCAAGCTTTCTTCAAATATATTATTCTAAAATAGATATCAAAGATTATCGGATGTTGATTACAAAGATTGGAAACATGCATATTTCAAACAATTAAAAAACACCAGTGGCTACTTGAAATTGTAAAAATATCTTTAAAGGAGCTTTTAGTTAAAAATTAAAAAAAAAATTGTAAAAGTTTGCTTCGAAAATATCTTATTATGCCAGTTTTACATCACAAATAAAAAATTAAAATGCGCCAAAACATAAAATAACATTTTTGTTTAATAAAGATGCAAAAATAATAAAAAAAAAATATTGTTACTTTCAAATATCTGTTTTATAAAATAATGCTTCGCGAATCCAAACAAAGCATGGCTTTTGCTAGTAATAAAATCAATTTAAATTGGTCTTAGAATTCATTTTGATAATTATGTATCATTTCGGATGGGTAGCTACATTGTATTTTTCGATTCTCACGACAAGACCTTTCCAACGATACCATTCTTATCGAAATCGACGACTAGCACCTCAGGTAGTTTCCTCGTTAGTAAAATTAACTACTGAAAATTTTATTCTGTTAATGTAAACAAAATGTACAGGCTTAAAGATCACAGAAATTTTATTGTACCTCTATTTACCTATTACTTTCAGTATACATTTGAATAATAATGATCTTTTCGAATGAGCGATGAAATAAGGCAGGATATAATTATGGGATGGGGTATTGTATTACTTAAATAACCCAACAATATTTAATAACTTATTAAAAACCAAAATCTTGTCTCTGAAAATAATTTAGCATTCCAGTAATGAAATTAGACATTTCTAACTTCCAATGCAATTAAAGTTAATGGGATTAAAATATTAGTCTAAAAGCTTTAAATTTAATAATACAGAGAAATGTTTAATATAGTGGAGAATATTTTAAGTGTTATTAGATCCACCTCAACAAGTTAAATATATTTCTAAAAATACTGAGTATTCCAGACAAGTATTCCCTCAAGAGACATTTTAAAAAGCTAATAGATGAACATGATCCCATTTAATGTCGATATATTACTTGAATTATACTTCCTGTTTCGATATCGATCGCAATAAAGACGAATTATTACTGAACACAAGCAAAAATAAAAAGAAAGAAATCAATTATTACGTAAAACTATTATTGACTAAAGCTCTGTCTAAATGATTTTCGAAACAAAGCTTTCTTGAAAGAAAATTTTACTTTTTGTCTTTTTCTTCTCTGTTTGATTGTCTGGCGCTTCTAGAGATATATATACATGTTTATATGCACTTATATCTAGGTTATATAAACATTATTAAATGTAAAATACGGCCCCAAATTGGAACCCGATTGAAACCGATTTAAAAAAATGATGAGGAAAAAAACAACAAACAAAAAGTTAGCACTTTTTTATCTACCGATAAAAGATAGGAAATACGTTTTCCAAAATTATTGATCTCTCATATTTTGTAGTGAGCGCACTACCAAATTTATTTAATGTATAGGGCTAAGCAAGAAAATGGCTCACACGCACGTTCAACAAAATTTGAACTTGTCGACAGACTATACTCGTGCGTAACACGGCTTTTTCCACTGCAAGACTTCTGCGATTTCTTACAGTGCCCTTATCACGCCTAGAAGCATAAAACAATCCACATACACACAACTCCTAATAAAGATGCTCAAATGTTCGATCATCCAGCAAAATCCTAATCGGGAATAGTTCAATCTAAATCTACTGAATAGCCAATCAATTTTCGTTGCACTATCTTATATATGAAATGCATGCCGGCAGGAATGCACCTTACTCGAAATCTGTGAGGAAATGACGATTCAAGCCAATGAAGAACATTCATCCACCGCATTCAACAATGCCCTCTACTGCCCCAACATTGCATTTCCGCACCCACATTCCCATATGAAATCTGCTTATTTAGATCTCCTCTATCTATCTTAACATTTCTGACACATGATTTTGAAATACCCTGAATAATAAGTAAATCTGTGATTGAACTGACGATTTTTGTAAATGCCTTTGCCTGTAATATTGTGAAAAATGCATAAATATGGAATATAATAGTTTACGGTTATTTTATTGTACGGAAAAACTTGTCTTGAAAAGGATTTATATGTTATTAGAAAATAAAAAAGATTTTTGGATATACATATTTTTAATTGTGTTGTAAACTCTAGTAAGAAGCAAGATATTTATTAATTCAGAATAAGTTTTTATCATTTAAAATATATTTAATCTAAGTAAAGAATAATTCAAATTTCATTAGAGTTCGTACTCATAAAATTTAAAATTGTATATTCCAAGAAAGATCGGATACTTTAATATAATTTTCCATAGACTTTAAAGTGGTAACAGGAAAGACTTCTCCCCTTCCCCTCCTTTAGAATTCGATTAAAATATTATTTACTCATATTATATTAAAATGTTTTCTGTTTTCAATTATGATGCTACAGTAGACTCCCTTAAATCCGCATATAATTTACAGATGTAAACAATGAAGCATACAGTTTATATGTAGGGATAAAATTTGACTTTTTTAGCTTTCTATAAATTCCATACATATTTAGATTTGTAATTTTTGTTAATATTACTTGAATTCATGTTTTTTCATGAAGGAAGAATAAATTTATTTCTGAAAAAAAATCAAGTTATTGCTGATATCACTGGTAATAACAATCTTGTTACCAAATATATTTATGTATTAATCAAACTTTTTGCTTATTAAATCTGATTAAACCTGAAATAAAACTTCCTTATTTTATAATTTTGATGCGAGTTAATAGTGCACCTTTATCAGACACGTACCATTGAATAATTTAGGATAAATACATTTCATCTTTGTTATGAATATTTAATCATGCATTATTGATTAATAACTTGGCCTTTAATTTTACTATTTTAATCATTTAAAAAATTATCTAAATTTTTATCATTTTAGTTTATTACATATTTTAATATTTTATTCTATTGTAAACATTCATTATAGTTTCGATTGCATTATTAATTACATTCAAATTACAATTTAAAAAATGTAGGAACAGCAATAAACCAGAAATGCAGAAAATTCTAAAATATGCACAACCTCTGGTCCCAAGCTGTGCGGATTTGAGGGAGTCTACTGTATTATTATTACTAATTACACCAATAAAAGCGCATCAAAGTGCCTGCAAAAATCGATCAATATGTGTTACCATTATTATCCAATTTTCAGCCAAATGATTTCCGATATAGTGCTGCCTCGAAACGAATTAAAGGTTTTCTTTCGTTAATTGTCTATAGCCCTTTCACCAACGTTCTGTCATTTCTGCTATTGTTAAGTGTTCTGCGTAAAAATGAAATCATTTACAGTTTATATGGAATCTGAATTCGGTGTAAACATGATGTTGTTTTTCGATTGGAAATATAATTGTCGAGGCTAAACATATTTTCAATGTTTCTGTTACTTCTATGAACGATCATTTTATAAGACGTGGGTAAGTGTGATGGCAAATCGCACAGAAGGTTTTTTTTTTTTTTTTTTTTTTTTTTTCTTTTTTTTTTTTTTTCAAAACAACTTATCATTTAATTAATAAATTCAAATTGTCAATTTATAATTATTAAATTCTTTCGTTATATGGTAGCACTAAGAAACTTAATTTTAAAGTGATTATAAAAGGGAGTTATTTATTTTAAATCAAATTTAAAATGTTCAAATAAAATTACTTAAATAAAATCATTATAAAAGGAAGTTATTTATTTTAATCAAATTAGAAATGTTCAAATAAAATTACTTAAATAAAATCATTATAAAAGGAAGTTATTTATTTTAATCAAATTAGAAATGTTCAAATAAAATTACTTAAATAAAATCATTATAAAAGGAAGTTATTCATTTTAATCAAATTAAAAATGTTAAAATAAAATTACTTAAATAAAATCATTATAAAAGGAAGTTATTTATTTTAATCAAATTAAAAATGTTCAAATAAAATGACTTAAATAAAATCATTATAAAAGAAAGTTATTTATTTTAATCAAATTAAAAATGTTCAGATAAAATTACTTAAATAAAATCATTTCCGATATAGTGCTGCCTCGAAACGAAATAAAGGTTTTCTTTCATTAATTGCCTAATAGCACTTTCACCAACATTCTGCCATTTCTGCTACTGTTATGTGTTCTGCGTAAAAATGAAATCATTTACAGTTTATGTAGAATCTGAATTCGGTGTAAACATGATGCTGTTTCTCGAATGGTTAGATGACTGTTGAGGATAAATGTATTTTTAACTTTTCTGTTTCAGTCGGCTCTAGTTGATTCGAACTCGTCAAGACCACAAAAGATTTTAGAATTATCCAGAGTTCGAATTGGAAAGAATGAAAGGGAAACGTGTTGAAAGGTGTACTATTACAAAGAAATTAATGTTATAGTATTTTTAAAATACTATATTTTGGCTGTTATCATTAGAATATGACTTAATATTATATTAAAAGATATACAGTCGACTCTCGTTAATTCGAAATCGGATAATTCGAATCTTTGCTTAATTCGAACTAAACATTAAGTCCCGAAATTTTCAATGGCAGAATAATGTTTAAAATTTTCATTAATCGAACTCATTTTTTCTTGACTTCGTTTAATACGAACTAACGAGAATTCCGATTTTTCATTTTTCTTTTCTTTCTCACGGATTTCAGATCATTTGAATAAATTTTTATCTTTGTTTTTTTTTTTAATTGTTAAAAATGAGTATACATATAATATAATTCATTTGATATCCACTTTATTAGAGCCCCATCTGTCCATAAGTGACATTTTAAATTTTTTTTCCATGGTGCTTGTTTCTAATCTTTTAATTTGTTTATGTATTTATACATTCTAATTTAATACTAAGTCATATTCTAATGATAACAGACAAAATTAATTTAAAAAAAACACTATAACATTAATTCCTTTGTAATAGTATCATATTAAGCATGTTTTCCATAATTCGAACTTCGGATAATTCGAACATTTCTTGTGGTCCCGAAGAGTTCGAATTAACGAGAGTCGACTGTACATACATAAATTAATTAAAGGATTATTGGAACAAGCACAAACGAAGATGGAGTGGAAGTGTCATTGATGGACACACGGGGCACTAAAAAAGTGGATATCAGATGCATGGGACTATATATATACTTGTTCTGAACAATTCGGACAAAAATGAAAGAAAGAAAATTATTTCAAGGATCTAAAATCGAGAAAAAGTAAGGAAAAGGGAAAACTCGTAATCTCGTTAGTTCGAATTAAACGAAGTAAAAAAAATGAGTTTGAATAAATGAAAATTTTTAACGTTATTTTGTTACTGAAATTTCGGGACTTGATGTTTAGTTCGAATTATGCGAAGATTCGATTTATCCGATTTCGAATTAGCGAGAGCCGATCTATTTCTATCAATGATAATTTCATAACAAGTGGGTTGGTGTGATTATAAATCGCACAGAGGGTTTTGTTTAATATTTCTTTCAAAGCAACTTATCTGTTAATTAATAAATCCAAATTGCTAATTTATAATTATTAAAGTCTTACATAGGTGGTAGAGCCAACAAACTTAATTTTAAAATAATAATAAAGGAAAGTTATTTATTTTAATCAAATTATAGAATGTTGAAACCAAATTATTTAAATAAAAGCCAAAATTCCAAATTTTTTGAAAATCTAAAATTTAAAAAAAAAATAGCGGGGATGTAAATAAAAATTTTTAATTTTGAAAAACGAAAAAAAGTTTAAACGAAATGTAAAAGGCTGAATCAATAATAAACCACAACAGCTTTTAAAACAAAAAGAATTCCAAAAAATATTATGAATGTGAAATGAACGAATAATAATATGAATCCCTAATAATATAAAAATTTAATCTGTCAAAACATACGATACTTCTTTTAATTAAATACCTTCTAATATGAAAATTTAACTTTCAGCACCAGGTGTCTAAGATCCTTCTGTTTACTAGCGAGATTCTTTACCTCCAAGCTATGATGTCTACACGAAAAAAAACGTTCAAATTAAGGTTCGCTTTTAAATTAAAATCGCAAAAATGAACCGACAATATTGAAAAAATTAATTTGATTTAAATAGATCTTTTCAAAATTTAATGATTTGTCGTGTGACACGGGGTATTCAGCTGTAAGTACTAAAATTTGAAGTCCCTAACTTATACAGCTTTTGTGTATGGACTCTGTGACAGACGGACAGACAAAAAAAGAGACGAATAGGGTTTCGTCAGATAAACGAAACCCTTAAAATCAGATGATTAAAAACAGAATATAGCAGATGAAAACAATTTTTAATTGAAACTGCAATGGGTTTTTTATATTTATTATTTTCCAACTGTTTGTCTACAATTGAAACGGAGACTAAAATTAACTTTGTTTTCTTCTTCTATAAAATCAGTTTCTGGTTAGTAACATTAATAAAATAAAAGAAACAAAAATATAAGCATCAGATTTCCTTGTTCTGTGAAATTGTGTAGCTTTTGCATTTTTTGACTTTCTTATTTCTATTTTTAGGGGCTGTCCAAATATAACGTTGTAAACTTTTTGATAATTTTTGACACCCTCCCCACCTTTTGATATCATACGTTATCTTCCTTCAAACCCTCTCAGTAATAATATCGTTATCAAAGTTTTATTATTATTATTATTTAGTTCTTTTATTTGAAGTAATATACAAAACTGGTTAAATTTATTTTTCGCATACTTTATTGATTCAAATGCACAGAAATCAATAAAATACTGGTATACCAGCTTTGTAAGGTCTTCACTTGGCAGAATGCCAAGCCGATTCCATTCAGACTTTGGGGGTAATAGCCTATGAGGCCGAGAAATGATATTAAATATTGTTTTCTATTTTTTGTTCCGAGTGAAATTTTATTTTAAAATAAATAGATTGTGAACCTATTATTAGTTCTCGGAATAACCTTTCCAACATATATATTTTCTCCTACATTTTTGTGAATTTTAATAAAAACATGTCTTTTTTTTTTTTTCTTTTTTTACATTTATATTTATATTTATGGCTAAAATGCAGTTTTAACGACTGCTTGGCATCTGACTTGGCGGCTATGCAAGAAATTCGCCAATTCTAACAACCTAAATATTCAGGGCACTTGTGTGTCATATACTCACTGGGATTTACTTGGCGCCAGAATGGCGTTATTTTGCCTAATATGGCAACCCTGATATTGTTTATTTTTTGATAAATTATTTATTTTCCTTAATTTTTTTTAATTATATAAAATGTTTTTTGTTCTATTGTTATTTGTTTTTAAAATTTATTATATTTAAAAATTGTTTTATTTATTGTTATTTTTTTTAATAATAGAAAATAATTTAAAAATATATATTTCACCAGCATTCGAAAATGAGGTTTTCGCCAAATTGACGTTAGAAATTTTTTTTACCAAACCTTGCGCGTATATGATATCTGCGTCACTTATCATTTTCATATCCAATGTATGCAAATAATATAAATAAATAATGTACACAATAATGTAGCGAAATAATTTTAAAAAATTGCTAATCTGGCAAGTTTTAAAATCACACCATTCAGGCGTTAATTTTAAAAAGATTAAGTTACGCTATATTGCAAGGGAAAAAGTTATAACCATACCTTTAAATCATCTTTTTTATTATATTTGTTTTTTTTTAACTTATTTTAGTGTAACTGAATTACAATGTAATGTTTAGAAACAGATAATTGAATTAGAGAAACAAAAAGGTATTCGCCAGAAAAATTCGACATATCTAGGATGTTTAATAAATAAACTCATCCTCGAGATGGTACGAACTCTCCCATTTTCGCATTGGACTTGCTCTTTTTGCCCATGCGCAGTTCTGTCCAGGTTTCTCTCAAACGTGGTTTATCAGTATCGCTTTATTCAAATAACTTTTAAATGAAATAGTTACTATTTAAAAGTATTTTATAATAGCTTTTTTCCTATATAATGTATTCAACAGTAATAAAGCCTTCTATTTGCCCCGAACGGAAACGGGGTGGGAGAGCAGAGAGAAATTGCTATCAACAAAACAAGTGGACAACATTATATATCTTTTTACTTTCTTCTATCTTCAATAGAAGAAAGTATTGTAATCGAGATTTTTTCGACTTCCGGTTTTTGACGGATTTACACATTTTAGGGGTCAGAGATTCCAAAAAACATGTTTTTACAAAATGTCTGTCTGTCCGTGTGTCTGTGTGTCCGTGTGTCTGTCTGTCTGTGTGTCTGTATGTCGCCCTTCTACCATCAAAAAGTGTATGAAGTTATGCATAGAATTGAACCAAATTTTTTGTGAATGTTTTTGGCTGTGGCAAGCAGGTCCTCCTTCAGTTTTGAAATATTCCGCCGGAAGGGGGCGCTGCAATCGTGATTTTTGTGCCATTTTCAATGTTGTACCGACCAAAAGTATATGAAGTTATGCATCGAATTTAACCAAATTTTATGTGTAAGTGTATGACTATGGCTAGTTGGTCCCCCCTGAATTTGAAAATAATCGGCCGGAAGGGGGCGCTGCAATCGCGATTTTTGTGCCATTTTCAATATTGTACCGACCAAACGCATATGAAGTTATGCATCGAATTTAACCAAATTTTTTGTGTAAGTGTATGACTATGGCTAGTTGGTCCCCCCTGAATTTGAAAATAATCGGCCGGAAGGGGGCGCTGCAATCGCGATTTTTGTGCCATTTTCAATATTGTACCGACCAAAAGTATATGAAGTTATGCATCGAACTGAACCAAATTTTTTGTATAGATGTATGATTGTGGCTAGTTGGTCCTCCCTGAATTTGAAAATAATCCGCCGGAAGGGAGCGCTGCAATCGCGATTTTTGTTCCATTTTCAATATTGTACCGACCAAAAGTACATGAAGTTATGCATCGAATTGAACGAAATTTTTTGTGTAAGCGTATGGCTATGGCTAATTGGATCCCCCTGATTCTGAAAAAAATCCGCCGGATGGGGGCGCTGCAATAGCGAATTTTATACCATTTTCAATATTGCACCGCATAAAAGTGTATGAAGTTAGTTCTAGAACTGAACTAAATTTTTTGCATATGAGTATTTTTTAGTAAGGCAAGTAGGTCCTCCCTAAATTTGAAAAAAAAAAAATCTGCGTATTATTCTATTGTACATCGACTCGTGCAGAGACGGAAATTCGTTTTTACTCCGATTAATTGATTGAAGCAGAAATTTAACATGAAAATCAAAGTTGGTATGGTATTGAATTAAAATTAATAAAGCATTAAAATGAGTAACTATTTTTTTTAAATATTAAAATGTACGTATGAGATAGAAGAAAGTTTTGGGATTGGCACATCCAACTAGTATTTATTAGTAAACACAAGCTTCTTTTCAAATATACTTCACATATGGTTTCTCGAACCGTGATCATGTATGCATACACATATAAAGATGAATAGGAATGTCAAATATTGAGGTGTCTCATATTGTAGAAACAGATAATTTTATAATAATTTAGTGATTTTAATAACTTTGTATTTTCATAAAAATAGGTAACAGATTAAAAGAAGATCACAAACTATTTTGAACCAAATCCATGTTATAAATAAAAACAGAGAATTTCGATTCGATCAAAAATGATATCGATATCAAAAGGCAATCGCCTCCCTCCCCGTAAAGATATCTTATGCTATCATGTTCCAGACACCACCCCCCCCTCTCTCTCTCCCTAAAATGATAACGTTATATATGCATATCCCCTTGCAAGAAAAAAAGCACTGGATTCATGAAAATTTTCGAATTCTGTTTTTCGATGGATTTATACATTTTAGGAGGTCCTGAACACGATTTGATGGTTTTCAGAAAATGTCTGTCAGTGAGTTTGTCTGTCTGTCTGTCACTGTGTGAGGCTGTATGTGACAAAAAATTTGTGGGCACTCTATTCCAAGAATTAATGCACGGAATTTCACAAAACTTTAAATGCCGTTAGACCTTGAGATAATCTGAAGCTGATTAGTTTTCGGTGTATATCTCTCAACAGGTGGCTCTACTATGCCGCCTTATTCAAAAATTTCACAATAGTTCTATCTCAAGAACATACACGGATTTTCCTAAAACTCTAAACTAGATTCAGTTAGTCCTTGGTATAATTTGATGCTGACTATGTTTAGGTGCAAATCGCTCACCAAGTGGCGCTGCTATGCTGCTTTATTTATGATTATCGCAATAGCTCTATCTCAAGAAATAATGCACGAATTTTCATCAAACTTCAAATTCAGTTAGTCCTTGAAGTAGATCAGTTTTGTTTAGCTTTTGGTGTTAATCTCTTTACAAGTGGTGATGCTATGCAGCATTTTTCTCGATTTCACAATAGCTGTATCTCAAGAACTAATGCACGAATTTTCATGAAACTTAAGATTCAGTTAGTACCTGATAAAAATTCATCTTGTCCAGTTTCTAGTGTAAATCATAGATCAGCGGCACTGTTGTGTTGAATTTTTAAAAGTTTGTGCAATAGCTCTCTCTCAGAAGCTAATGCAAGAATTTTCATGATACTTCACATTCAGTTGATATAAGTTGATATAAGTTGTTGCTGACTAGATTTTGGTGTAAACCACCTAACCGGTGACACTGCTATGCTGAATTTTTCAGAAAGTATTTGAATGTATAAGATAGAAGAAAATTTTGGGATTGTCACATCTGATTAGTTAAATTTTGCTTTTTGTCAAATGATCCGATTATAGATTAGCGTTGTAATTTTCCAACTGTGTGTGTGAGGGGGGGGGGAGATGTCCAGTCCAGGATTCAAACCTGGGATCTCTTGGTGGAGGTTGCTAAAGTTCTGTCAACTGAGCCATTCCAGAAGCTTTGATCCACTTTTATTCGCGTCAATAATTCAATATTATAATCATGTGTTATAACCATTCAACATTGAGTTTAAGAGTACGAATATTTAAGTTTATTATCAAGGGTCCGAACAATGTCGGACGAATCAGCTATTAATAAATAAACTTTAAAATAGTTACTCCAAAAATATAATCGCTATTATTTATTTGGGAGGATTTGTTGCATGTAATACAAGGGAGACATTTTACAACATTCATTTCGATAAATAATATTCTGTTAAAAAATTAAGTTAATTCATTCATACCAGTGAAATTTCATTTACTTAAACATAATTTTAAAACTCTTGCCTAAATATTCTATTTATCTAAACAATAAATATATTTTTTATATTAATTAATATGTAATATCTATTTTTATTTTGGAAACTTAAAAACAAAATTATAAAATTATAATTACTTCATGAAGTGCTAATTTCTTTTAATCAACCCATTATAACACAGAAATAGTAGGGGAAAAGTAGATGTTTAATTTGCAAGTATAAAATCTTTAAGCCGAATCATATAATCTGGATTCCCATTAGTCATTATATATGCAGGATTTTTCTTTTCATTATTTGATATTTATAGACCTAACACTTATCTCATTTAATTAAAAATTCCTCCATTCTCATAAAATATGAAAAATTCAATCAATTCAGAATATTTTAATTAAAACCCTTATTAGAAAAATATTATTTAAGTTTCAAAAGTCATGATTCTTTAGGGTATTTTTGAAGAGTTTGAATTGTTACTTTTGTACTCCAAAGATATAAAATTAAATCGTCACCAATATTTTTAACATATGTGTAATTACTTGATTGAATTGTAGCCAAATAGAGAAAGACAACTTATCATAATTAATACACAAAATTGCTTATATCTTAATTCCGATTCAAAAAAATTCATTCAAATATTTAAGTCGGGAGCAATAAAGTATAATATTTTTCAGATCCATAATAAATAAATAAAGCGAAATTTAAATATTAGATTTATTATTATTTTTTTAATGGAAGTTTTTTTTATAAAACTAAATTTAATTAAATTCAAATGGAGAAGGACTATATTATTATAATTATTACAATTAATGCAGCTGAATTTCTATAGAATTAATTCACACTTTTAGAAATTTCAATCTAAATACTTAAGTCAGGAACCATATAATAATGCTTTTCTAAACTGAAAAAAAAGTCAAAATAAACTGTCTAAATCAGAGATTTATTTTTTTTTAAACTTTATTATCTTTTCAAAATTCAAAATACAAGTTTGCAAAGTTTGTGTAAATGTAAAAGAAATCTATAAAACTAAACTTAATTTTATTTAAATGAAAAAGGACAATTTATCATAATTAATGCACCAAATAGCTTATCTGAATTTCTATATTCACACTTTAAGAAATTTTAATCCAAGTATTTAAGTCAGGAACAAGAAAAAAATACTTATCTGAACTGTAAAAAATTAAATAAAATAAATCAAAATAAGCTGTTTAAATCAAAGGTCTATTTCTTTTAACTGTATTATCTTTTCAAAATTCTAAATAAAAGCTTGCAAAGTTTGTGTAAATGTAAAAGAAATCTATAAAATTAACATTAAATGCAATAAAACTTGTGATTTTAATCCTCTGTAAAAAATGTAATTGTTATTTTAATTAAAATCAATTTATTTCTTTTTTTTTATGTTAACATGTAAAGATTCTCAATTCTCGAAATCTTAATTAAATTCATATCCACATTTTTCTTGCAAAAAAAAAAAAAAACTTAAAAAAAAAACAGTTGAAATAAAATTCAATTAAAAAGAAAAACATAACCAAATGGTTGCATAATTAATATTTGCTACGTAATTATTTGCTACGCAATTATTTCATTAAAATGTTGTTGAGAACTTAACGAAAAAAGCGAATAAAATTTTAATTAAAATATTTTAAAATGTCGAAACATTTAAATTTAAATTATAGTACTGTTCCATATTTTTCTAACCAGTCTTTTGTATTAAATATAGGCTGGTTTAAAAATAGGAATAGTTAAAATAAGTTCACAGAAGTACTCATATTTTGTAATAGTATTTGTTGAATTACATTGCGAAAAAAATAAGGAAAGAAGTTATAGTTTAAATAAAATTACGGAAGTACTGGTATCTTATGCTATAAATAATGTGTATTGTGCACAAAAAAATAACAAAAACAAAACGAAAGAAAGAAATAGTTTAAACAAATATGCTGAAGTATTTATGTTTTATAATAATATAAAATGACTTGCATAGCGAAAAAAGAAAAAATATGAGAAAAGGAAAGGAAAGAAGAAATCGAAGAAAAAAGTAGATGAAATAGAAAGAGAAAAAGAAAGCAAGGAAAAAAATAGGAGAAACAGAAAGAAAAGAAGAAAGAAGAGAAAAAGAAAGAAAAAGTTTAATAAATGAATTTACAGCAGTATGAATTGCGAAAAACGTAGAAATGAGAAGAAATAGAAGAAAAAGGAGAAACAGATCAAGTAAATTTACAGAAGCACTCCTATTTTATAGTAATATAAAGGGCTTAATTGTGAAAAAAGGAATTAAAATAAATAGAAATAGAAATAAATAGAAGAAAGATAAATAAATAGAAATTGAAAAAATATAAAAATATAAATAAATAGAAAAAGCAAAAATAAAAAGAAACAGAAATAAATAAAAGAAATAGAAATAGAAATAAATAAATAATATAACAATAATATATTCATAAAAACGCCAATATTCAGTTAAACACAATGAAACAGGGTTGGCAAAGTAGGCCCAGCCCAGAAAAACCCACCCAGGTTTTTCTGGGTGGGTCCACTGACAAAAACCCATCTGGGTTTTTGTTAAAAGTGGGTTTTTGCTAAAAATCATTTCTGAATCTGCAAATTCCTCTAATAGTATAATATAAATTTTCCTTTTAAGTCCAAAACCTTGGTAGTTTCTTTTACAAAATCACATTTAAAAAAAAAAAAAAAAAAAAAAAAAAAAAAAGAGAGAGAGAGAGAGAGAGAGAGAGCGAGTCATATTTGTGAAGGTAATCAGGTGATAATTTATTTCAGAATATTTATTTTTTCAATTTATTTATTTTATAAAAATATATTTCAAATAAGTTACGCAATGTAATAAAAATAATTATAATTGATCTTTTTTGTAGTTTACCAATCAAAATCACATTCACTTTCATTTTTATGGTAATATTTATAATTCTTTACTAATTTTTCACACTGCTCTGAGTCTAGTCTGTTCTGTAATTTAGATTATATGAATCCAAATGTAGAGAAATTCATCTTGATGGAAGCAGAGCTAGATGGAACAGAATGCAGAGATTGGAAAAAACTACAAAAATCAGAATCTAACTTGTTTTTCTTTTTCTGTATTTTTCATTTAAGAATTTCCACCATTTTGAAGCTGAGAATTGTGACATAATACTTTCTGAGAAAAGTGATTTAGGAAAATAGTCTGTCTTTAATTTTAAATGCCAATATCGCAGATAACCACTCTGAATGATACTGCATTATCCATTTATCAGTTTCTTCCTCTGTTGTTAAATTAAGCCTTTCCCATTTAAATTTTGCATCGATTATATTAGCAAAAAAATTCTCGGTCCCGATGATCTGTTTGTAGCATTTCAGCATATTTTCCTTGTGTTGTTTCAATTCTTCTGATTCCATCAAATTTATCCAAATCTTAACAGAACATGACAGTGTGTTTGTATCTTTTTGCAGCTTATCAAGAGCTGAAGATATAATTATTAGCTGCTTTTTTAAATTCAAACACTCCTTCCCTCAAATACCATTATTTTTTATTATTAATTTTTGTAAAAATCTTAAATTCTTGCTTGATCTGTCACAAAACTTTAAGATATCATAGCTTATAACATATGATAAAAATTTATAAAGAAGAATGCTGTGTCAAATACTGCTATTTTCTGTAATAATTTCTGCAAAAATCGTAATTCCTTGCCTTTAAAATGCCACTCCCTCGACTTCTATGTCTACATATAGGTTGTTTAACAGAGTTTTGTTCAAATATATTTTGTTAAGAATATAGCGCACTACCTGGTAGTGTGTGCGCAGTATGCCTGCTATAGAGTGCTGTATGCAGCTGGAAACTAGTTTGAGATATGTTCATATGACATTTGCATATTAAATACAGATTTATTTAAAAGGAAGGATCCCTCTGTGCATGCGCAGCATCCTCTACATGGTGTTGTAGGCAGTGGAGATACAGTTTGAGATGTGCATCTAAATTAGAGATTTGTTTAAAAGAAGGGGCCCAGTAGTGCATGCTTTTGATTTCGACCTGTTATGCAGTGGCATAGGCAGCGGGGAGGATTTGGTTAAAAGTTTGTTCTCTTCGAGATTTGTGTATAAAAGGACAAGCTCCGCTAGCAGGCAAAGCCAGCTAATTTAATTATCATAGTTATTAATTATTAGAACAATTTTAATTATTATAGTTACTACAAAAATAAAATTATTATTCATTGTGATAACTAAAATATATTTCAAAGTGATAAGAACAGACTTTTATCACTTAAAATAGTATTAAGTTGATTATAATAGTACTATTATTATTAGTATTAATAATAATTAACATGAATTATTAATAGTATGAAAATTATTTTATATCAGTTAATAAACTTATTCTGATATTAGTTTTAAGTTTTTTATTGATATTAGTATGAATACTAATATCAAAATAGAATAAATTTATTAACTGATATTATAAATAATATTAATTAGTAATAAATAGATCAGATGTAATTAAAAATGCAACTTAATAAATATATTTTTAAATGAGTACACACATATTGTAACGAATCTGTCTCCAGTCTGGTTCACTTGTGAAGGGGTAGCACAATAATTCCTCATTATAATGTCCAACAGCACTTTATTACAATACTCTACATCAACATTTACTTTCTAAAAATACAAATAAACCTCACACACATCAAAAAAACTGAAAATTAAAAACATTAAAATCACCAGTGTCCCTTCAAGTCAACGTCCCATTCCTCCCACGCACTCCTTCGTCTCCCTTCGCCTCCATCACTCAATTCAACATTAGCGCCGTCTGGCAAAACCAAAAGAAGCATTCCGCATTCAGGATAACAGTTGCGATAGCCTCTTGTGAAATTTTAGGCGGGAGTTAAAGTGGAAACTTAATCACATGGAGTCGTCACAGACTCCTCCCCCCTCCAAATTTTGGACATGTCCAATCAAAGTCCCAACTAAAGGAGCAATAATGTGCCAGTTCCAAAGAACGCTAGAAAGTCTTTTCAAAGCACAGTGTCCACGAGTAGTTGCAATGTGCCACAGGCATATTTCCCGAAAATCCATCACAGCATGGTACTGCCCTGACCAACTGTCCTAATTTTTTTTTTTTTTTTTTTTTTTTTTTTTTACAAATTTGGAATACGCGGCAATATAGCACCCCGCAATACCAGTTACAATATAAATTCGTTAAATATTAAATAACATATCTCTTTCTGCTTTCAAATAAACTAAAATGGACTTCTTTCACAATTATAAATCTAAAAACAAAGACAATATATTAAGACTACTAATGAAAGGATGGGTGCCGGCTCAAAGTGTCTGCATTACAATGATCTCTTCCCTTCTTATGCTCAATTCTATAATTGAACTGCTGCAATGCAAGGGCCCATCTCAACAGTCTCTGATTAGACCCTGCATGAGTCTTAAGCCATACTAAAGGGTTGTGGTCAGTTTGTATTATAAACGGTAAATGACCATCCAAATAGCACCTTAACTTCTTCACTGCATACACTATAGCGGCACACTCCTTCTCAATGGTACAATACTGCTGTTCTGACCTCTTAAGTTTCCTACTAATGTATAAAATAGGATGTTCCTCCCCCTTGGTCGCTAACCTGAGCCAAAACTATACCTAGGCCAGTATCCGACGCATCAGTTTGCAACAGAAACTCTTTCTGGTAATTTGGGTCATAAAGAACGGGTTCACTCGACAATCTCGCCTTTAGTATACGGAAAGCCTCGTCACAAGCTACGTTCCAATTTATTTTCCCCTTCCGATTCTTTCCCTTCAAAGTCTCAGTCAGGGGGGCGGCAATAGACGAAAACATAGGAATATATTGTCGATAATATCCTGCCAACCCAAGAAAAGCTCTAACCTCAGTTTTACAGGTAGGAATTGGGAACTCTTGCACTGCCTGCACTTTTAATTCTGCAGGTGATCTTTTTCCCATCCCAATGAGATGTCCCAAATACTGAACCTCTCCCTGAGCGAATTTACATTTTTTTGGCTTGATAGTCAACTGAGCATCCTTTATTTTCTCAAGAACTCTACCAAGATGGTCCAAATGTTCCTCCCAACTATCAGAGAACACAGCAATATCATCCAAATAGGGTATTGCGAAACATTCACAATCGTGCAGCAATTCCGCCATCATTTTGCTAAAATAATAAGGAGCATTTTTTAACCCAAATGGCATTCTTAACGGTCGATAAACACCAAAGTTTGTCGTGAAAGCGGCGATCCTTTGGGCCTTCTTACTCAACGGGATTTGCCAATATCCCTTGGTCAGATCCAATAAACTAATGTATTTTGATGCAGCAACTGTTTCCACTCGTTGCTCAATGTTAGGCAAAGGAAAGTACTGAGTCCTAGTTATTTCATTAAGCTTCCTATAATCTATGCACGGCCGAGGATCTCGCCCTGGCGATTCTACTAAGATCATAGGTGACGTATAATCTGATTCACCTGGCTCAATGATTTTAAATTGCAACATCTTCTGAATTTCCAATTTCAATATCTCATTTTGTCTAGGTGACATGCGATAAGGTCGCATACGAACAGGTTTATCACTCGTCAACTCTATCTCATGCTCAATTACATTAGTTTTACCTGGAATATTAGAAAATAATCCAGAGTACTGCACCAATATTCTCTGCAACTGCTCCCGCTGATTTTCAGTTAATCTTTTATCCAGCGCACTACTCTCTCTTATTTCATTAAAATCAAATACGTTGGGATCAGATTCAATCCCTGGGAAATCATCTTCAATTTCTGCCGGTTCATTTTCCTCCAAAGTCCATAAGATATTGACAAATTCTGGACGTTTATAATATGGCTTCAACATATTAATATGATAAACTTGATTCTTCTCTCTCTTTCCCTCAAAACTAACAACATAATTTGTCTCTGACAATTTTTTTACAATCTTGCCCGGTCCTTTCCATTGTACAGCCAGCTTATTCTGCCTGCAAGTGGACAAAATCAACACCAAGTCCCCCTCCTGAAACACTCTCTTAACAGCATTTCGGTCATACCATTTCTTTCGGTTATCTCTCGTTTCTTCCATCTTCTCTACCGCTAATTCATGACTTCTCTTCATTCGATTTATAAGTCTGAATATGTATTCAACTACATTGTTTTCTTCCTCAGGCGGTTCCAACCATTGTTCATATAGCAAGGTAATCGGTGATCTAAGATTTCTTCCATACACTAATTCGGCTGGACTGAATCCAATACTCTCATGGGTCACTGTCCTTAAGGCAAACAAAGCAGATGGAACATGTCTTTCCCATTCTGAAGCAGATTCAATGCACAACACTCTTAAAATTCTTTTAATAGTTCTATGAAATCTTTCCACAGGATTACTCTGAGGATGGTATACAGAGCTTCTAACCGTTTTGATTCCAAACCTCTGGAAAAACTCTACAGTCAAATTGCTCATAAATGAAGGTCCCTGATCAGTCTGTATTTCCTTTGGAAAACCCATGCGGCTAAATATCTGTAATAATGCATCAATTACTGATGTCGATTCAACATTCCTCGTCGGCACCGCATCAGGATATCTAGATGACATACACATAGCTGTAATCAAATACCGATTTCCATTTGGTGTAATAGGCAATGGTCCACAAGCATCAACATTTATTCTACTAAATATCTCAGATACAATGGGCACCAAAGTTAATGGGGCTTTCTTTTTGTCATTAGATTTCCCAGCTCTCTGACAAGCATCACAAGTTTTCACAAACTCCTCAATTTGCTTAAAACAATTTGGCCAGAAAAAATGCTTCACCAAGCGATCTTTTGTCTTGGCGACACCTAAATGTCCCGAGGTCTCCTCATGACACATTCTTTTAATTTGGTCCCTGAAACATTCAGGAACCACAAGTAAGTCCATTTCCTCTCCCATCTTATTAATTTTCCTCTTAACCAATAATTTTTCCTTAACTATTCTAAAATCCTTAGATTCTGTTTCTGTCCCCTTAGCCAAAGTAAATAAGGGAGCCAATTCTTTACTCCTCCGCTGCTCTTCTGCAAATGTATCCGAATCCACTTTCACCAAGTCAAAAATAGTTTCAGTCTCTTCAACCTCCGGCAAAATTTTGCAGTCTGCACCGGAACAATCATTTTCTTCCTCCCGCGACTTCTCAGTTAATATTAATTCTTCTTCCTGACCCTCTATCGCCTCCTTCTCAGCAAGCTGTAACCGCTTCTGAGATCGTGTCAATACCACATTCACAATTTCTTTTCTCTTATCACCATCAGCTTCTATCTCCTTTAATAGAGAGGCAGTTTTATTTCCAAGGATATACCTCCCCTGATCTAATTCATTTCCCAGGACTGCTGCTTTAGTGATAACATGGCCCAATTCACACTCAATCTCAATTTCGGCCATAGGCAAACATGACATCCGCTGGTCCAACAAATGCTGCACCCACACATATTCTCCTATCATATTTTCAGGTGGAACATACTTTTGACACACCACATCGATAGTTGCTCCAGTATCTCTTAAAATAGGAATACTAGTTCCATTAATCTTCCCAAAAATTGTATATGGTGCCAACAAATCCTCGTCAACCTTATTTTTAACGTGATTTACGCTGTCTAAACCGCTCTTATTTTTAAGCTTAGGGCAATCGGGCCTAAAGTGCGTTGAATCCCCACATTCAAAACAACGGAACTGTTTCCTCCTCTCAAAACCGGGATCAGGCTTTCTATCCCTAAAATAATTTCCCCTATCCTCTACATCTTGTATAAATTCACTTCTTAAGTTATTTCCCTTCCATGATCTCATTTGCCATTGATTCCTATCACCTCGATCCCTATTACTTATCGAAGTTTTACGCTGAATGCAATTTCTTACATCTTCAAATTCATCCATTTTAGTAACAAGCTCAGTGGGTGAAACTATAGTTATCCACCGATCCAGAAAACTCTCCCTAAAATCAGGCGGCGCTCTTTTTTTTATTTGATCAACTATCATCAAGTCTTTCAACTGATCATAAGTTTCTATCTTCAACCCATTCAACCAACCTTCTAAATAATTTTTTATCTCATAATAAAAATCATACCACGTACTATCAGATGCTTTCTGAATTTTCACAAAGTTCTGACGAAACCTCTCTGGACTCAATTTAAACCGCTTCAGCAACATTGTTTTGACATACTGATATTCACTAGCCTGCTGTTCAGGCTCACGAGCTATTAATTGAGAAATTTCAGTTGGTAAAACACCAATTAACTGAGTAACCCATTTTTTGGGGGGGGGGAATCCCAAGAACCTTAGCCTGCCTCTCAAACAATTCCAGAAATAAACTAATATCATCCTCTTTCACATTGAATCTGGGCATCAATCTCTGAATATCCACTCTCGATTCAAAACCTATACTAGATTGAACAGAGTCTAAGTTCTTTCCCTCATTCAACTGTAACTCTATTTTTTGTTTCTCCACTCTCTCTCTCGGCCACTTCCTCTCGACCTATTCTTTCATTTATCACAGTTGTAAGAATCTCTCTAACAAATTCCTCTTCATAATTAACACTCTTTGTAATTAAATTACGTAAATCAATTATTCTCATACTATCATCGACTTCCTCCCCCAATTCCAGAGCAACGATTTTCAAATCTGCTCTTCGGCCTTTCCCCAGGAAAGCCATTTCCAAATACGTTCACCGACGGGTAAGTCGCCGGGTAAACACTTTATAAGAGCGACCGGCACCCAACCAACTGACCAAATTTAATCAATACACCAATAATCTATACATTCACTATATCAAAGCAATAGATAAATATACATTATACAAATAACTATAATTAATTATTCAAAAAAAAAATATGTATCTATATACCGGTTCAAAACATCAATACTTGCATACCTTCTGTTTAACAAAAATAATACACAACTTTAATAAATTTTTAGAACCTTTGAAAAGTCACATTTCCACCACTCAGCCTGGTCTAAAACACTATTTTTCAAAATATAATAAACATAAGATCAGTTTGACCTCAATCAAACCAGTTTGATTTTAAACATGAAGTATCTCGATACAAAATACAATAAATCAGTTTGATTTCATTTACTCAAACCAGATTGGTTTTAAAATACACTCTTCGAGACAAAACATATTAACTTAAAGTCAGCTTGACTTAATTTAATCGATAAACCAACTTAGTTTTAAATAATCCCTTTCACATTCACACCTTTTATAAAAACCAGAAAATACAAATCTGATATTGCGGCCGCTATATATATTTAAAAAAAACAATTTTTACAACAATTATTATACAATTATAATATTATAAAACAATTATTATATTAAAAAAGAAAACCAGCAAATTTTAATCAAATGAACATTCCCAATACCTTAAACTTAAATCATATAACATGCTGCAATGAAATCAAAACATACCTGTGACTCTACGTTCATTCTCATTGCAACTCGAAGTCCAATCTGGTGAAACCTCCATTTTAAGACTGTAACGAATCTGTCTCCAGTCTGGTTCACTTGTGAAGGGGTAGCACAATAATTCCTCATTATAATGTCCAACAGCACTTTATTACAATACTCTACATCAACATTTACTTTCTAAAAATACAAATAAACCTCACACACATCAAAAAACTGAAAATTAAAAACATTAAAATCACCAGTGTCCCTTCAAGTCAACGTCCCATTCCTCCCACGCACTCCTTCGTCTCCCTTCGCCTCCATCACTCAATTCAACATTAGCGCCGTCTGGCAAAACCAAAAGAAGCATTCCGCATTCAGGATAACAGTTGCGATAGCCTCTTGTGAAATTTTAGGCGGGAGTTAAAGTGGAAACTTAATCACATGGAGTCGTCACAATATATTATTAAATATACAAATATACAGAAGAATAACTAAAACCCACAAATACCCAGAAAGCCCACAAATACCCAGAAAAACCCACAAAAACCCGGGTGGGTTGGCCTTTTGTACAAAAACCCGGGTTTTTGCCAACCCTGCAATAAAACCTTTGAAATTCGAAAGTTACATCTATTATTGGGTGCTAAAATCATAAAAAATATATTTCAGTCCTCTCTGGACCATCTTTAATTTTTCACTGAGTAGACTTGTTTTCTGTTGGGCTTTACTTCGGATCATTTCCTCTTCTCATAAGCGTGCCTGTTTCTAATTATTTCTCGTAAATCTTGACGCACAGTAAAATTATTTACGTGCGTTTTTCATTTTTATACATTTCATACATTTCTGCTGCAAGCTATTTTTTGATATAACACGTAGCTCGCTAAAAGAGAGCTATAAGAATTGCTATTTTATCTAGTTCTGCTATCTTTTAGGCTCCATTTTTCTTTTTATAACATCACTTATACACGTAAAAAAACAATAAAGATGCTATAGGAAACATCAGGTCTCAAGAGGTTAAGTTGTTGAGCAATTGGCAGTCCTTAATTTTTAATTTTTAAAGATCTAACAAAACGCCGTGTCTAATAATCGAATAAAAGTTATACAAGAATTATACAAAAAAGTTCTTTTATAAATAACAAAATATACATTTTATAATAATGTATGAACGAGCATGTATCGAAAAAAATATAAAAAGCTATTCCTTCTATTATTATGTCAGGAAAAAAAAAAGAAGAAAAAAAACAATTTCATTTTCGAAATTTAAATTTTTAAAAATGTTTAAATAGCATAAAAAATATTTATTTTAATTCTCTAAACAGTTGTGTTTAATGTCACCAACAATTTTCGTTTTGAATGTCATAAATGGGAAGATGGCTTTAACTTAGGTTGGAAAGAAGCCAATTTTTTTAGAAAAATTGTACTTCAGATACATTAATTTTCACAAACTCTTATATACAGTGAAACCTCCAAATAAGGGACACCTCTATTTAAGGGACAAGAGTTGCGGTCCCATAGGTGTCCCTTATTTGGAGGTTTCACTGTATTAATATTTAAAAGTTTTCAAAATTATATTTTGAGAAAGGCATAAAATAAAATTGTTCGTTAAATAAATCATAACAAAATCTGGAATAGCGATTTGTTGGCGAAAATTCCTAAAGCATACTTAACATCTTAAGAACATCAAAAGAAATTAAAAGAAAGGATTGTTTGTTTCTCCGCCTACAATTTCGCTCAGTAGGTTTTAACTTTTTTTAAATTTTATATGGAAAACATATTTAACTTTTTTTTGCATAAATTTAGATTAAAAAAAAAAATCGGTATTCTATAAAAAAAAAGTGTTTTTTTTTTTTTTTTTCTCTTTTATTTAAATTTAACTTGGTTCTTTGGAAGAAAAATAGAATTTTGCATTGATTTTTAATGCACTTCCGTACTACAACTATAACTAGTCAGATATAGCAATCTCAAAACTTTCTTCAATCTCATTCATGTTAATATCTCTATAAAAATGCAGCATAGCAGCGCCATCTATTGAGAGTTTTACACCAAAATACATAAAATATCAATTCATACCAAGGACTAAACGAATCTGACCTTTGATGAAAATCCATGTATTATTTCCGGAGATTAAGCGATTGTGAAAATCGTGAAAAATGCTGCAGAGCAGTGCCACCTGTTGACTGATATGCACCAAAAACTAATCAGCATCAATTTATACCAATGATTATTTTAATATAATTTTTGATTAAATTCCGTGCATGAGTTTTTGATATGGAGCGCCCACAAAATTTGTATTATATATAGACACACAAACGCAAACATACAGACACACAAACATGTAAAAACATGTTTATCAGGTTATCTTACACCTAAAACTTCTAATTACGTCAAAAACTGGAATTCCAAAATTTTCCCGAATCCAATATTTTCTTCTTGTAAAGATAGAAGAAAATAAAAATACCGAAAGCTCTATTCCTTCCATTATTTTATCCAAAAAAAGTATTTCTTTTTCGAAATTTATATTTCTTTATTATTTAAATCGCAAAAAATGCATAATTCTGAAAACAGCTGTGTTCAATCTTACAAATAATTCTCTTTTTGAACGTCATAAATGGGAAAATAGCTTTAATATAGGTGGGAAATGAGCCAAATTTTTTAGCAAAATTGTACTTCAGAAACATTTATTTTCACGAACTCTTATTTATTAATATTTAAAAAATTTCAAAATTATATTTTGAAAAAGGCAGAAAATGAAATTGTTCGTTAAATAAATCATAAACTTCTGAAAAGGCGATTTATTGGCGATAATTCCTAAAACATGCTTAACTTCTTAATAACATCAAAAGAAATTAAAAGAAAAATTTGTTGGATTTTCCGCCTACAATTTCGCGGAGTAGGTTTAAAAATTTTTTTTTTTTTTATGTAGAAAAATATTTAACTATTTTTTTCTTTTTCTGCATAAATTTAGATTTAAAAAAATCGGTATTTTGTAGAGAAAAAAGAAACATTTGTAAAAAAAACTTTTTTACACTCTTTTATTTAAATTCAACTTGTTTCTTGGATGAAAAGATGGCATTTGGCAATGATTTTTAATGCACTTCTTCATAACTAATTTAATGTAATTTTTTATTAAATACCGTGCATGAGTTTTTGAGATAGAGCGCCCACAAAATTTGTATCATATACAGGTACACAGACATTTACTCACAGACAGACATTTTTCAAAAGCATGTTTTTCGGGTCATCAAATCACTAAAGCTTGTAAAACCGTCAAAAAGGAATTCGAAAATGTTCATGAATTCAATACTTTCTTCTTGTAAAGATAGAAGAAAGTAAAAATACCGAAGGCTCTATTCCTTCCATAATTTTGTCCAAAAAAAAAAGTATTTCCTTTTCGAAATTTATTTTTTTTATTAATATTTAAATGGTATAAAAACATTTTAATTCTCTAAACAGCTGTGTTCGATCTCACAAACGATCCCTTTTTGAATGTCATAAATGGGAAGATGGCTTTAACTTAGGTGGGAAACAAGCCAAATTTTTTAGCAAATTTGTACTTCAGAAACATTTATTTTCCCAAACTCTTATACATTAATATTTAAAAGTTTTTAAAATTACATTTTGAGAAAGGCAGAAAATAAAATCGTTCGTTAAATAAATCATAACAAAATCTGGAAAGGCTATTTGTTGGCAAAAATTCCTAACGCATACTTAACTTCTTAAGAACATGAAAAGAAATTAAAAGAAAAGATTGTTGGTTTCTCCACCTACAATTTCGCGCAGTAGGTTTTAACTTTTTTTTAATTTTATATGGACTTTTTTTTTTTTTTTTTTTTTTTAGTGGAAAACATATTTAACTTTCTTTTTCTTTTTCTTTTTTTTTTTTTTTTTTTTTGCATAAATTTACAATTTAAAAAAAAAAATCGGTATTCTATAGAAAAAACAAAAGTATTTTTGAAAAACTCATTTATTTAAATTCAACTTGGTAATTATTTAAAAAGATTTAATTTTGCAATGATTTTTAATTCTCATATGCTACAATTATAACCAGTCAGATATGGCAATCCCATAACTTTTTTCAATCTCATTCATGTTAATACTTCTATAAAAATGTAGCGCATCAGCGCCACCTGTTGAGCGATTTATATCAAAATACATAAAATATCAATTCATACCAAGGACTAACCGAATCTGAAGTTTGGTGAAAATCCATGCTTTAGTTCCGGAGATTGAGAAATTGTGGAAATCATAAAAAAAGCACCACCAGTTGAGCTATATACACCAAAAACTAATCAGCAACAATTTATATCGTGACAAATTGAATATAATTTTTTTATTAAATTCCGTGCATTAGTTTTTGAGATAAAGCGCCCATGCCAAGGTTGTATCACATACAGGCACACAGATATATACTCACAGACAGAACTAATGTAACCTAACTCTTAAAACTTGTAAACCCGTCAAAAACTGGGATTTGAAAATGTTCACTAATCCAATACTTTCTTCTTGTGAAGATAGAAGAAAGTAAAAAGTGGAGCTTTATTTCTTCCATTATTTTGTCAAAAAAAAAAGTTTTTTTTTTTTATTTATATTTTTCTTATTATTTAAATGGTTAAAAAAATATTTTAATTCTCTAAACAGCTGTGTTCAATCGTACAAATAATTCTCTTTTTGAATGCCATAAATGGGAAGATGGCTTTAACTTTGGCGGTATAAGAGCCAAATTTTTAGGAAATTTGCACTTCAGAAACATTTAGTTTCACAAAATCTTAAATATGTAAAAGTTTTTAAAATGTTATGTTTGAGAAAGGCAGAAAATAAAATTGTTCGTTAAATGTATCATTAACTTCTGGAAAGGTGATTTGTTAGCAGAAACTTCCAAGCCATACATAACAGCTTAAGGACATTAAAAGAAATTAAAAGAAAGGATTGTTGGTTTCCCCACCAACAATTTCGTGCAGTAGCTTTTTACTTATTTATTACCCACCCATCATACGTAGTGTAGAGTAAATCTCGCAATCGTTTTGAAAATACAAAGAAAAAAAAAAAAAAAAAAAAAAAAAATAGACGGATTTACAAGTTTTAGATGCTGGGGATTCCGAAAAACATATAATTTTTAGAAAACAAAAATTACTGTTCGTCTGTTTGCATGTCTGCGTCTGTCTGTGTGTGTGTCTGTAAACGCTCTATCTCCCGTGGAAATTGAAATAGAAACTTGAAATTTGATATGTACTTAGGCTGTAAAAATGTAAAAAAGCCTAATTTAATAACAGTAACCTAGATTATCTGGAACTATTTATTTTGGAGTCTCGAAGTATTCATTTTGATTAAAAGTACATAAAAATTTTCGATTTTTTTTTCATTTTATGGAGTGAATATAAAAGACAATAAAAAGGCATAAATTTTGAATATAGAATGGTGTCGAATGTTTATTAATTGTCGAGATATCTGTAATCCTATTTTCCACTTTTCTTCGATTATTCATGACCCTGTATTTCATTCAAATTTCAATTGAAAGACATATTTTAATTGGAAATAAGATGCTTAATCCAACGCATAAAACTTTTAATTAATATAGTTACCAATTTTGAAGTTATAAGGATGATTCTTTTACGCAGTTAGGTATTACTTCATAATTCCGTCAATGAGAAAACTATCCCTAAACTTTAAGATTAAATGCCAATAATTGCTTATCATAAATGTCGCATTCACTTGGCATTAAACACGTTACATGCGTTTGTTACGTCATCAAGTGATTTTTAATTCGTGATTTATTTGTAATTTTATTAACCTTTTACTAATTTATTTGTTATTTCGTTATTTAAAATAAAAGTATGCCAATTTGTATGATTTTCGAATAGTTTGGCGATTTATCTTATTTGTCGAAATCGGTCGACGGGATAATCAAGTGGTGCCCACAATTCCGTAATAGAACATTATTATGTATTAAAAATATTTAAATATACTTTTAAATTTTGCAATTGCGATGTATTTTATAAATAGTTTTCACGTGTTTTATTTTCATATTTTATATAGTTGTATTAAGGAATAACTAATCTGAAGTTTTATGAAAATCCGTGCATTATTTCCAGAGATAGAGTTATCGCAAAAATCGCAGAAAATGGAGCAAAGCAGCACCTTCTGTTCACCTATTTGCACCAAAAGGTATAAAATGTCAATTCAAGGACTAATTGAATCTGAAGTTTGATGAAAATCCGTGTATTAGTTCTCGAGATTGAGCTATTGTGGAAATCGTGATAAATGCTAGTGATCCTAGATAAGAGAGAGATTGGACATTGCCGCACCGGCAATTTTCCCAAATCCGCCATTTAAGTTCCACCCTCAGCATACGTTACTGTTACGCTCTATGCATATTTGTAATTTTAAATGATAGAACGCGTTAAATATTATATCAAAACGTGCTAAACTGTTAATAAACACTATACTCTTGATTACAGATTACTTTTTATTATTTATTATTATTATTTTTTTTTAATTATTATTCGAATTTTATTTATAACGTATTCAGTCAATTTAAACAGTTCCATTTTAAAAACAACGATCAAAATCAGGAACAAAAAGAAAAGAAAGTAATTTTGTTTATATTGCTATTCTTTTTATATTTAAGAACTGATTGTCATTTAAATTTTTATATAGTAAGTAAGAAAAACGTGTAGAAGTTTCGAGTTTTAATATTTGGCATCCGTTGTTAGCGATGAATTTTGTTTAGAGGAATCTTATGGAGAACAAAATGCACAATAAATTTATACATATAATACAGTACTTACAATGTACAAATATTTATAAATTTTAAATATTTAAAATATTCATTTTTTAAACTATATTTTCTTTTTTTAAAATATTTTTCAATTTAAAGGTACTAAAAGACATAATATTAAAATTTTTCCAATTTTTCGTATGAAAAATTACGTACAATTTGAAAATATCGAAAATATATAGGTTATGTAGTTTAACAATGCATAAAGCTCTAAAGCAGATACAATATAACTGCAAAATCAAAAATGATAAGCATACTAAGCAAATGTGCACGTAAATCTTTCGTTATTGCAGCTTTTTTTAGAATGTATTTTTTTTTTTTTTTTTTTTTTTTTTTACATATTTAGATAGACTTAGTATTGTAAAATGCATTAAATCTAGAGAATTGAAACTTTTTATAACAATTAAAGCAATTAGCTTTATTGTATTATTATCATCTAAAACTATGAACATAAGTATAAAAATAAAGAAAGTATACAGGAATGTACTTCAAAAATCTCTACTTTAATTCTTTTTGAAATTTCTTCTTACTATTAAATGGTTCCACATATTTTTATTCTTTGTATTCGCTTAAAATTTAAAAAGAGTTTCCTTTTATACATTTTATCTATTTATTTAGGAGACAGAGATCCTCTCAATTCATCCTGACAAAAAAAAAAAAAAAAAAAAAAAAAACCACATTTTATAACAATTCTTATTCACTAAAGAGGAAATGCACTTATATTTATGTTCCGAATGACTCTCTGAAGACATGTGAATTGAGTTTTACATGATTTTAATAAAATATAGCGTGTTAGAGGTTGGTGAAAATACATTGCGCTGTACTGCGTTCCACCTACTTTGGAACTTAAATGGCGGACATTTTCTCAATGTCCAATCTCTCTCTAATCCAGGATCTCTAGATAAATGCTGCATAACAGCGCCACCTGTCGAGAGTATTGTACCAAAATGTAGAAAATGTCAATTCATATCATGGACTCACTCAATCTGAAATTTCACGAAAAATTTCACGAATAACGGAAATCGTGATAAATGCTGTATAGCAGCGCCACGTGTTGGGAGCTTTACTCCAAAATGAAGAAAATGTCAACTCGTGTCATGGACTAACTGAATCTGAAGGTTGGTGAAAATCCGTGCACTAGTTCTTGAGATAGAGCTATTGCGGAAATCGTGAAAAATGCAACATAGCAGCACCACCTGTTGAGCAATTTTCACCAAAGACTAATCAACACCAGTTTATATCAAAGACTAATTGAATATAAATTTTTATTAAATTTCATGTATTAGATCCTGAGACAGAGCGCCCACAAAATTTATGTCACAAACTCACAGACAGACATTTTGTAAAAACATGTTTTTTGGTATCTCTGACACCTAAAACGTGTAAATTCGCCAAAAACTGGGAGTCAAAAATTTTCAAGATTCCAATACTTTCTTGTAAAGATAGAAGAAAGTAAAAAGCATGTTGAAATTCTTTTAAGTTGAGTTTAACTTTGATATATTTCGGCTTAGAAATAGTGGATCGTATGTAAAGCCATAAATAACGCGTATGCGCGAGTATGCAAGCCTGTAAGTAACGCATATACAGTGTTGCCAGATGGGCTACTATGCATTGCATTACACAAATATCATTAAAAGTTGTTATTTAGTCTTCAAAAACCAATGGCGCAGAAAGTACCCGTGTTTTTATGTATCACCAGACTGCCCGTGTCTTTAAAGCTTAATATCTTTGTTAATAACAGACAGTTTTTTTTTTTTTCGAAAATCATTATCAACAATCCTTTTATACTTCTGCGATGATAGATACCTCCAGAATTCCTCAACTTCTTTGCAGAACGTCTGCGAATCAAAATTTGTGTGTAACGGAAAAATGTGTTTTTCTCAAAAACTATGCGACCTAGGATAATCGCTATAGTTTTTTGCTGCAAGGTAATAAACTTCTATTACAACTAATTTTTTCATAATTTTAGCTGCTGCAGTAGATTCGGAAATAGAAAGATGGCCATGTTTTTTCATTAAATTGTTGACAATATCTCTGAAAATACCATGGAACTCATAAGAAAGAGGAAATGATACATCTTTAAAATAGAAGCTTCAACTGACACCGCTTTCGAACAATTCATTACCATCTCGGAAAACATCCATCAGTTAATTTAAATAGAAAATTTATCTTTATTTAAACGCCTCATTAATTGAAAAATTCAATCAAAAATAATGACAAAAACTAATATTCATTTTCACTGGCGGGAATTTACATCGGCGGCTGCAGTTCCGACACATTATAACAACTAAAACAACCTACTATATTTATGTGAGTGAAAAGGTTCATTGGTCAAAAAAAAATTGGTCAAAGTGATACCAGTAAAAAGAAACTGAAATTTTTTGACTTATTTGAGGGAGGAATTTTCGATTAATAAGCATTTTAAATTGGACAAAACTTTCTATTCAAGTTTACTGGTGGAAAAAACAGTTGATCTTATTAAAAGAAACAACCATTATCTTGGGAAAACCTCCTCAGTTACTACACTAGCAACTGCTAGACAAAACACTATATGTTTTCTTCTATTTAATCATAACTACATTGAAAATATAATGCCTAAAATTAAATGAAATTGATATTTAAGTTAGGCGTTATAAAAGTTTTCACACGATATATAAAGAAAAGATTGTTTTTTCAAGTATCTTAACTAGCCCCTCTTCACATTTCTAAAATATATTTGTGAATGGTTAAAATCCTTCCCTATTTACCCGTACGTCATACGGGCAACGTGTTTTTGCTAATCATGATTTACCTGTACCACGTGCGGGCATCCATATTCCAATCATAATTTATTATTCTCACAAGTAAATTTTATTACAAATTTTGCATTATTTAATTGAAGCAATTTTCCGATTCAATTAGGCAAAAAATTTTGTTTTCAAAAACCAGTGATAAAAGATTAAAAATTCTGCAAAAAACATGATAAAATGCATTATTTGAAGGATATTTTTTAATATTGATCATTTAAGAGGATAATTTATAAATACATGTGGGTCAATAGATTTATTACTTCAACCAGTTTGAACTTCCCACATTCCATAGTTTAGGAGTAAAATAGCTGTGACAGACGGACAGACAAACTCAGAAGTGATATTATAATAATTCCTTTTTTATCTTTTAAGTACGAACCGTAAAAAATTAACTTCACGTATTGTTAATCTGTAAAATTAGGCTCTCCCGATTACGTTCCGAATTATATTATCCTTGATAATAGATTAAAAAGCATCTGTTTTGAAGTCACTTTTCCGCAGAGAAATGTTCACTTTAGATATTAACATTTGTTTGATAGAAAACCCAGTTCCGTTCACGAAGTTGCAGTTATCAAAAATCGATCTCATCTGGTTAATAATTGATTAGAAAAAACTGTCAAGAACTGTTTTATAGTACTTCTCCGACGCACCTGAACTTCTTTGCTGAACGCCAGCAAATCGAAATTTGTGCACAACGGATAGATGCGACTTTCTCAAAAGCTATGTGACCTAGGGTAATCTTTATAGTTTCCCTGCAAGGTTTAAATAAATTTCGATTACCCCCATTTTTTCACAATTTTAGCTTCAGTAGATTCGTAAATAGAAAGGAGGACATGTTTTTGTATTACATTTTTACGCACTTATTTTGAAAATACAACACCTAAAATTAAAAGATATTGATTTTTTAGTTCGACGTTACAGAAGCTTCCATGCGATATACAAAGGAAAGACTTTCAGATAACTTAATTAGCCTCTCTACCTTTTTCTTAAATATATTTGCGAATGATGAATAATCTACAAGTACATGTGGGTCAATAGCCTTTATTATTTCAGCTAGTATGAACTTTCACTTCCATAGTTTCCACAGTTTACGAGTAAAAAGGCTGTGAAAAACGGACAGACAGACACAAAAGGAATCTTATAATAGTTCCATTTTTGCTTTTTAAGTACGAAACCATAAAAAATAAGCTTGGCATATTGTTTGTTAATCAGTAAAATTAGGTTCTTCCGATTGCGTTCGGAATTAAATTATCCCCAATAATGGATTAAAATAATATCAATTTTGAAGTTCCTTTTCCGCAGCGAAATGTTCACTTTAAATATTGACATTTGCTTGACAGAATACTCATTTCCGTTCACGAAATTGCAGTTATCAAAAATCGATCTCGTCTGGTTAATAATTGATTAGAAACAACTGTCTGAACAGAAAGAGAAAACGTGTCCTCCTCAATTATGTATGAAAGTGATTTTCGAGCACTTTGTACGTGTCTAGAGAAGTTTTCAAGAAAATGCTGCAGCTATATTAATCAGGCAGTGAAGTTTAGTATAGGATCAATCGATTGGTCTATTATTGTTTTAATGTAATTAATGTAATCTATTAATGTAATTTTTTTCTTTTTTAGATTACACATAACGTTTTTTAAAGGATGCAAAAAGTTTTGTTTCTTTATATATTAAAATTATATTACTGGTACCGTTTATTAAACAGAATAAAAAATCATAATATACAAGGTGTTTTTTTTTTTTTTTTTTTTTTTTTTTATTATTAATGACCAATAGCTAATTCCTGAATTGTTAGTTTTAGATGTGTAAATACAAATACAGAAAAGTTCATAACGTTATGTATAAACATCTATTTACGTCAAAAGAAATGTTTAAAAAAAAGTTACGACATTTAAATTTTTATACAGATCCTAAATCTTATAAATTATCTTTATAAAAACTTTCTTTGTGTTTTCAGTAGTAAAACAGTGAAAATTCAATTTTTGTATGATGAAATTTTTCTGAATAAGGATTCTTTTATTGCAATTATGTTTCTGACAATAAAATCCAAAAAGGTTTTTTTCCCAAAAAACGCTCAAAATTCTTAAATATTATAACTCTGGAAGTTTTGTTAGTACAAAAATGGAATGTTGTACTTATTACAGTATAGCGAAGATTTTTCTATAAACTTATAGAGAATAGGGAGTGTATAAAAAAATTAAATTTTGTAACTTTAAAAAAGAATCACAGCTAGTTTGATACAAATGGATTTTCAAATGAAGTTAAAATAACATTTGAAACCCTTTTGTAGTTATAATTGAAGATATTAGTGGCAAATTATTGTTAAAATGATCCCCGTTGATGGATTATAATGAAATCAGATTTAAAGTTCCTTTTTCACAGCTAAATGTTCACTTCAGGTATTAGCAATTGCTTGTCAGAAAATCCAGTTCCGTTCACGAAATTGCAGTTATCAAAAATCGATCTCGTCTAGTTAATAATTGATTAGAAACAACTGTCTGAACAGAGAGAGAAAACGTGTCCTCCTCAATTAATGCATGAAAGAGATTTTCGAGCTCTTTGTACGTGTCTAGAGAAGGTTTCAAGAAAAGGTTGCAGCTATATTAATCAGGTAGTGAAGTGTAGTATAGGCTCAATCGGTTGATCTATTAATGTATGCTATTTATCATTAGTATTATTATTATTAAATTACACAGGAGGCTTCTTAAACGAAGCAAATAAGTTTCGTTTTTTTATATATTAAATTATTAGTACAGTTTATAAAACAGACTAAAGAATCATAATATACACCGTGTTCATTTTTATCGTTGAGAAATAGCTAATTTCTAAATTGTTAGTTTTAGACGCGTAGTTACAAAAAAGTTTGAAATGTTGTCATATGAAAATTTATTTACGCCATAAGAGATATATTTTTAAAAGTTGCAACATTTAATTTTTTGTACAGATCCTGAATTTTACAGGTTATATTTATAAAACTTTCTTTGTGCTTTAAGTAGTAGAATAGTGAAAATTCAATTTTTGTATGACGGAATTTTTGTGATTTGTGGTTCTTTTAACCCTTTATCTACCGAATTATTTATCAAGAAATTGATCCACCTCAATAATTATCTTCTTTAGTATCTGAAGGTATACTGGAATTTTTAGATAAAACTAATGTGGAATTTAGATTTTTTTCATGAAAAAAGATTAAATATATCACTAGTTATAATTTTTTTGTGAAACATTTACAAATAAAATGAGATTAATTAACCAAAATTACTCTTTTTGAAAATATCACAATTCTTAAAAAAGACAATGAGTTTAAATGCACCATGATCCTCTGTTTAAATGTAAACGCTTTTGCAGTTGAATATGTTTCATATAATTTTATTTAAAGAAGGAAAATAAATACTAATGAAAATGAATAATGAAATTGCCACTTTTTGATAATATTTAGCTTCGACTGTCTCTCTGTGTTTGATAAAATGCTATTTAATTTTATACTGGCGGTGTTGCCTAGCAACCAGATTATATCAAAATGTAAAAGTTTTTCTGTGTAAACGATAATTTGTGATAAATACATTATCTGTTTATTTCTTCAGCTTTTACCTAAGCTGTGTGAAACAATATTCTTTTTTGTTTTCAAATGTGATTAGAATGATGTTTTTTGAGTATATGTGTAAAAATATTACGGTTTTTATTGGAGTTGTGTTTTGTTAAATTATTTATATTCGAAAGAATTGAGATGAGTTTTTTCATGAGAATAAACTGTTTTAAAACAAGAGATGAGTATTTAATTTAAAGTTGAGTAAAAAATTAATAATAATTTCGAACACTCTGTTCTATCTAAATTTGATCGAGAAAAGTGTTTTGTGCTGAAATAATAAAAAACTTTTATTAATATACTGAATAAATAAGTTTTATATAAAGTTTTCTTCAATGGTACTTTAAAGTACCGTCAGTGCATAAAGGGTTAATGTTACTTCGTTTCTGCCATTTTCTGACAGTAAAAGCCAAAAACGTTTTACTGTCAAAAAAACACTGAAAATTCTTAAATATCTTATTTTGGTAAGTTTTAGTCCTATAAAAATGGAATGTTTCACTTATTACAGTATGGGGAACATTTTTCTACAACTTATAGAACATGAAGAATGCATAAAAATTTTAATTTCTTAACTTTAAAAAAGAATCACAACTAATTTGACACAAATGAATTTTCTTGTCAGGAAAAATAACATTTGAAACACTTTTGCAGTTGTAATTAAAGAGATTAATGGAAGAAAATGTTCTGGCACAAAAATTAAATTGGAAGAAAATTGAGTGAAAGCCTTTTGTTGTGAATTTTAATGTTCTTTTTTTTCTTTTTGATAGCATATATTTAATAGGTTAACAGGCAATACTAAACTCTCTCAAAAAAAATTATAAATGTTATGAAGCTATTACTAATATTTTATGGGGGTTTTTCATTTTGTATTGCAATATAATTAAAAATAAGTATACTTATTGAATATTTTATACTTTTTAAAAAGCACTCCCAAAATAATAGACCGGGAGGCTTCAGCAGAGACAGTTACCTCAACGAGTCCGCGCCTGAAATTCCAAAATTAATTAAAACTCGATTCGCGTATTAAAATCACAAATTGATCAAACCCGTACAATCGATCAAGCAAGTCCTATCTTGGTGGACATCACTGCTAACATGATTTAACAAATTACCATTATGTTTTCCTGCAACAAAGTATGAAAACATGGAGGATTGCATGCAGTAAAACACAACGGTAAACTCATGAGTCAACCGTTAAAATGGGTTTTCAGATGTTTTCCACAAAGGTATGACTTGGCAGACCGATTGCGTTTTAATATGCGAATGGAGTTTTAATTAATTCTGGAATTTCAGGAGTGCAATCGATAAGATGATTGTCTGTGCTGCCTCCTCCCGGTCTATAAGGCAAATATCTTATCACAAGAAAGCCCAGAAGTTTTACTCAAGTTTTACAAAATTATTTCATGCCGGAATTTTCATTTAAAACAGTTTAACTTTTGTTATTTATCTCTTTTTTTTCCCCTGTTTCTTTTAAACTTATAATGATATTTCTGGTCTGAATCGAATTATACTCAAATGCTAGCGGTCAAAATGACCACTCACGGCCGTTCTAGTTCTAGTATTAAGCCAAAAAGATAGCGTTTGAATATTCTGTCAATAAATTAAATGTTCTGCCGTTTCCCTGCGTTGTTTATCATGATTGATAAAATTAGCATTAAACTTCACAACATCATATTTTACGAAAGAGAAACATCATTCACAATTTTGTAATAACTAACAATAAGCAACTAAACGAACGTATAATAACGTCATATAACTTACAATTTCCTGAATTGCCCAGCTATTATTATTATTTATTTATTTCGTAGATTGTACTGCAAATGTTGCGGAATGTATGATTTTGTGCTGAAATAAAATAAGTTTCCGATCTATGTCATCCAGTTTATGAAGCATTTTAGAAAATGAAAGTATAAATGACCATTATATTTCAGAATTTAGGCGTATTATATTATTTACTAGCCGGCCTTGGCGACCAGTTTGGTTTCTCTTAAATGCTTACTAAGCATTAAATCATATTGCTTTTATTCATAATTTATTTTAATTGTTCAATTTTTTTTCGAAATTAGAAGATTTTGCTAAAGAATTAGGCACCGATGTCATATCATATACGCACCACATTCGCGCAATTCCAACAAAAAAAACAAATATATGCCTCACATGATAACCCTGCAATTGTTATTTATTCTCTAATAAGCTGTTTGTTTACTTTTACTTTCTTTTTTAGATGATATAAATTATTTTGTTCTGTAATTATTAATTAAACTTTTTTAAATTTATAGTTATTTCCCTTTTAAAATAATAGAAAAGCGTTTAAAAATATATATGTAACGGGTATTGAAAACGAAATTTTCGCCAAATTTGCATCAGAAAAAAAAAATCGCACCAACGTAGTGCGTATATGACATCGGTGTCGATAAATCAAGTACTCGATATTTTTATGCTAATTTGGCGCGTCGCTAAATATTGTACCCGTGGCTTTTTTTTTTTTTTTTTTTTTAATCATTAATTTTATTTGAAATATATTTTAATAATATAATACTTTCACTAATTTCATTTATAATAACATAACTTTAATTTAAAACTAAAACATTTAAAAGTCATGATTTTTATTTATTTTTTAAGTCAATAGAATAAAAAAACAAATCAAAAATAACGAAATTTTGAAGCTCTATAATTGCAACGAAAGTACAAAACGTAATATAAATAAACCCAATTTACCACGGCCTAGATGCGTTTCATCTGGCCGTAGCCATTAAACAGTTAACAAATAACCGCGATTTTTGTGCCACATACGTTAGCGTAATATGTGTACAGATATTAAGATACATGTTTTTAACTCACTGTTCTGTTTACTTTTTGCCCTCTTTTATTTAGCTCAGCCATGTATGTAAACCACGTTTTTATGTAAATATATTTTCACCATTTTTCACAATGCTTACTTCACAGTAGGGTCTCTGTCACAATTTGACAAAGTCTTGTGACAGAAAGTCACCATGTGACTTTAATGGGACATTATTTGGTAATTTATCATAATATAACATTTACGATGACTTTGAAATTGAGTCTCCAGATGAGAGGTCACTCGAGAGTCTCAATGAAACGACATTGTAAAGTCACCACGTGACTCGCCACAAAGCAGCAGTCACAATGACCTGTCAGTTGTGAGTGGAGTCACATATAGTAGTCACTTGAGACTCATAAAATAGAAGCATGGAATTTCCTATTTTTTCTTTCGCCGTAGTGACTGTGACTCTTGTGACCATGTGTGACCTGAATGAAATGTTATATGGATTGGCTGCTATTCAGGGATAGTAATTATTTGAATTATATTACTTCCTTTTGAATATTCGCGTGAAAATTATCGCTATTTAATGTTTAATATGCATTTAAGGGAGACCAAACTGGTCGCCAAGGTCGGCTAGTATAATGATATAATCCTTTCACTGATTTAATTATAATACATTACTCTTATTTTAAACTGAAAGGTTTAAAATTCATGATTTTTATTATTATATATTTTAGGTAAAAAGAACAGAAAAAAAAAAACAAATATAACGCTATTTTGAAGCTCCATAAATGCAGCAAAAGAGATAGTAGCGAAAAAGCGAAACATAAATAAATCCAATTTACCTCGGCCTAAATCCTGCCAGAGGACTTTTACACAATAACCAATGAGATGCGTTTCATTCGGGCGTTGCCATTAAACAATAAATAAATAATCGCCTTTTTCTGTGCCGCGTACGATAGCTTAATATATATATATATATTTAACTTAATTATAAATTAATAGATTAATTTTCAAAATTTTTTCGGTTAGTCCGCCACAGGCTATAAATCGCCAAATATTTTCTGTAATACGTACAATTCTGTGCAAAGATGCAAGTGCTGCGCCACAAATGGCTTATTGCTACCACTATTTTTATAGTATTTCTCACCTTATTTAATGATAGCATTTCTGAAATCTAATAAGGTAAAGTATGATATTAAAATTTAGGGGTGAAAATCAGCCATTTGTGGCGCAGCGCTTGCATCTTTGATTCTATGAGAACTGAAATAACAATGGGTTTAATAATACACTTTTAAACTATCTCCAAAATAGGTTAAATGGCTACCATAAAGTGCAACAATGAGAAATTTTAAATGTAGAAACATGAAAAATAAATAATGAATAAAAAATGAAAGTATTACATTTTTTTTAAATACCCGTTTATTAATTAATAGTTTAATATTAAATAAATTACGATTATACATTGAGAAATCAATTTAGAAATTCGAAAAATATACAGTGGCGGTCAAATATTTCCGGCCAGCAAAAATTTTTCAGTTAATTTGTAAATATACCCATATGAAGAGGAATCTCAAAGTGATATTTATACATTTTATTGACATAATAGTTAGGAACTTACTTATAGAAGAACATGTAAATATCAATAAATTTAACTGACAAAATTAAGTATAAAGGAAAACGCATGTTCTCAAAAGTTTCCGGCCACCTTCACAAGTTTGTAAAAAAGTGGTATTGTAATAGAAAATTACAGTGATCAACAACATTTACGATTAGTATTTTATCGTATTACTATCTTATTAGCTTTAGCAATAAGTACCGCGGCGCAGCAACGTGACATTCATACAAACAGCGGTTAAAGATCGTCTATGGTACGTTTCTCCTACATTTCTTGCAATTTTGGCGAAATTTCGTCTTAGTTGGAATATTTATAGTTCCGCAGACTTTTGTCAATTTCCTTTCAAAGATTTTCTATTGTATTCATGTTGGGCGCTTGGGCTGATCATTTCAAAAACGAAATTTTTTGTGCGAAAACCACTGCTTATCGAGGTTTGCATACATTATTTATGTCGTTATCATGTTAAGAAGAATAGTTGCGACCAATTTTTTTTCTCTAATAAGGCAGAAAATAGTCTTGCAAGATATCCTTATACATTGTATAATTCACCTGGCTGTCGATTTCAAATAACAGACCAACACTTTTTGAAGAAAATACTCCCCACGGCATAAGGTGTCCTCCGCCATGCTTCATTGGAGGAATAACATAGGTCAAATCATCTTTTGTTGTTAGGTCATCGGACGTTGTGTCTGCCATCACTTCCAAAACTGTTTCGAATTCGATTGATGGAAAAATAGAACTTTTTTCCAGTTTTCACTTGACCAGACTTTGTGCTTTTTGGAAAACGCCGGTCGGGTATGTTTGTATTTTTTTTAGCTCTGAAAAATTTTTAACACCGACTCTTCCATAAAGTTATGCATCACGTTAGCATGTTGATATGGTATACGAACTTATTTCACTAATATTTTCATTCCGTAAATCGCAGTATATTGCAGTGTAATTTTTATGCGGATTATCAATTGTTTTTCTCCTGATAATTCTATCCACAAGAATAATAATTTTCCAGGATCTCCCGGACCTCTGAAAGTCCTGAAGGCCACGGCCATTTTTATGTAATTTTTAAATATCGTTTACGGTCGATATAACCGATCAATAACTTTGCCGCAATATCTCGAGAAGATTGGCCTTTTAGCGACAAACTAATCACTCATTTAAGAACAATAATTGTTGAACTTTTCAATTTTCAATTCAGGCTATGCTATACACGTTGATTCATTCATAAACATAACCAAAAAGCAGTTTACCGATAGTAAAAAAAACTAAAGAATGATAAGTGGCCGGAAACTTTTGAGAACATGCGTTTTCTTTTATATTTAATTTTATCAAAAGAATTTATTGATATTTACACGTTCTTCTATAATTAAGTTCCTAACTAATATGTCAATATAATGTATAAGTATCGCTTTGAGATTCCTCTTCATATGGGTATATTTACAAATTAACTGAAAAATTTTTGCTGGCCGGAAACTTTTGACCGCCACTGTAGTTGAAATAATATTTCATGTTTTCTTTCACGTTGCCCAACGTAAAAATAGAAGCAGAGCAAACATTATATATATTTTTTAATAATTTTGTTTGCTTGCGTTTTTACCACGCATAAAAAAACGGTGAATTTTTCATAATCGAATTCTGTGCCCACGCCAAATTAACGCCTTGTAACGAAAATTTCGGAAGTAAAAGTTTAACTACACTCAAAATATTAGGTTGTGTTTTATGTACGTTTTTAAAAGATAATTGTTACTTTTATGATTATTTATATAAATTGAACTTGCTAGTTTTATTTTTTCTCTATGTATATGAACTTGCGACTAATAGAAAATTTGAGATTTACAAATCAAACTAAGAATGAACTGAAAACGATTTTTCATCTTTGGAATGCAATTGTGAACCATGACATTTTGACTTCAATCTCGGGTCTGTCCAGGAATTTCAATTTTAGTTGGATAATTAAAGCAGAAAATTATCAGCCAAAGAAATTTGCCTCGCGTAATATCCCAGCTCCGTAAATCAAAGTAAATGGTATATTAATTCAACAAAGCGGCATTCTGAGTGTTAGAATTTGTTTTTGGTTCTAAGCAGAAATGAATGGTGTTTTCTAATTTGTGATAAGTACGTATATTTACAAGTTAAAAATAATGATAATAAAAATAGTGCTTTTTAACTCTAGAATAGTTATTTTTGTAAACAGAAAGAGGATTCAAAATTATTCCTTTTTCTACTCCGGTGTTAAGCAATTGGATTTTATTTTTCAAACAATTTAATATAACAATTTATGTACATATATATGTATATATGTTTATTTGCGTGTTTAACATTAAATGAATGTATAATAAAACACCACAGTATACATATGAATGAAGTTTTTTTTTATAAATTATTATTATTTAATAAATCATTTCACATTTCCAAACTTTGGCTTGGATTATATAGATCCAGAAATGAACATTAATTTGTCTAGCTTTTAAATGTAGAAATTCTCCAGATTGCATCCATCACTATTGCGACAGCTCACGCCTGTTTCTGTGATTAAATAAAACCAATTACACAAATGAAAATCGGGTTGCACAAAATGGGTAAGTGAAATTGCCGCTGCCTCCCGGACTTTTATAACATCTAAAAGAAAGTTTTGTTTTACACGCCATAAGAAAGTCGTTTTAGAAATGACCTTTTAAATATATCGTTTAAAATATGACGTAACTTTTCTTGAGGAATATAGGGTGGTTTGATTAAACCACCGGGCCTTAAAGTGTAAAGTAAGACAAAGATGGTGACTTCTGAATAAAAATGGCTAAGTTAAAAACTAAACTATTTATTAAATTAAAAACATAATAACAGATGAACTAAGCCTTGCTACTTGCAAAGGCATAAACTAGTGATATACTGCAGTACACACATCACCACATTGTAAAGCAAACAGAAGAAGAGACTCAGCTCTTCAGAAGTATTTATAGTTGCTTTCAAGCAGCTCAACGCATGTGCAGTCTCAGCATCCAATCAGGAGTGGCACGTGACGATGATGCAATACTCACGTAATGAATAAACACTTCCTGCAACCAGAAGTTACGTCAGAAGATAGAAGGAACTAGAAACATGAGAGATTGTTTACTTTAGACATCGCGCATCTCCGATATTACGATCGCGATCGATGTGCTAAGCAGGAAAAACAAAGAATACATCTCAGGGACGCGAGACCTAAGTGATATACAGATGAAAGATTAACTTTTTCACAACATTAGGCCCCCCTCTCGCGATCACTGAGATCCCCTTAAAACATGTTCTATAAAAAGTAAACTTCAAGAGACTATATCCTGTACTATATAGCAAATACTCAAACATCTTCAAAGCCACTTCCGATTAGAAGCCAAGACTGCTTACATTACTCATCCCAATGGAAGAAAAATACACATATATAAATAAATGCAATAATTCAAAAACGATGACAACATTTTAAATGCACATATATATCACAGACAACAAAACAACCATCCCAATGATGACAAACTACATTAAAGTAAGTTTCAATCATACCTGTAGTCCAATGATTAGACATCTAACTTTAGAGCACTATTGCAATAAGGCATTTCAAAATTTTTCTTAGAAAAACTAAGACCATTCTTAGAAATTGCATAAAAGTTAAATTCACAACACTTAAAATATCACATGAAATACTAGAAGATATATCAAAGACCTGAAAAATTACTATGACTTTTTAAAGTACACAGTTTAAAAATTCAAAAATTTATAGAATATTTAAAGTATTCATACAAACAGTTTTGAGACAAAATTTTGCAGAGACACTTTAACCAAAGCTTTAGTAAAAACATCTGCCAAATTATCATTACTTTTAACATAACATAAATTAAATAACTTCTCAAATACCAAATCTCTTAGAAAATGCAATCTAACATCAATATGTTTTGACCTAGCATTTTCAATAGGTGATTTGCAAAAATCTATGGCAGATTTATTATCACAATAAAGCTCATAATGTACTATCTCATCATTAAACAAACCCATCTCAAAACATTCACCGAGTATGTGTCTAACCCAAGTGATTTCCTTTGCAGCTTCAGTAAGAGCAATAAATTCTGCCTCCATAGTAGAAAGGGCGACAGACTTTTGCTTGAAAGTCTTCCAAGAAACAGGTGCCTGACCAAAAAGCAATAAAAAACCTCCCATACTTTTTCTATCGTCACGATTAGTGGCATAATCTGCATCACTAAAACAGCTTACTTTAAAGTTATCAATCTTAGATAAATCAAGCTTCCTCTCTCGAGTAGCATACAAATAACCAAGTAGCTTAATTAACCCATTCCAATGAATTGGTCCAGGATTTTCCTGAAACTGGGAGAAAAGATTTATGGCAAAACAAATGTCAGGTCTAGTCCTGTTAGCTATAAAAGCAAGACATCCAACAAGACTGCGATATGGGATATTCTGCATTTCGTTGAGTTCTATTTCATCTTTTGGACAATCGGACTTAGAATATGGAACTCCTTTAGAAATTGGGAGAGATGTGATAGGAGGGTTATATTCCTTAAACATATTGTAAACCTTTTCAATGTAACTCTTTTGGTGAATGAAAATTTTACCATCCCCCTCATCAAATTCCACACCTAGGAGTTTCTTTGTACGTCCCAATAGTTTGAGATCAAACTTAGATTTTAAAAGATCTATAACTTCAGAAACTAGAGTTTCTGTTTGCCCAAAAAGTATAATATCGTCCACATACAACAACAATAGAACTTTTCTCTTAAATATAAAAACACAATTTGCCCATTTCAGTTTCTTAAAATTTAATTCCTCTAGTACATGCTGAAGCTCAAAATACCACTCACGTCCACTTTGTTTAAGACCATAGATTGCCTTCTTAAGGTGACAAACATAGTTGGACTTTTCACTATCAACATACCCTTGAGGCTGACTCATAAAAACCTTTTCTGATAAATTTGCATATAAATATGCACAGTTTATGTCAATTTGACGATGAACCCAACCAAAGAAACAGATTAATATGCTAAAAAATAGTCTAATAAGGGAAAAATCAACCACTGGGCTATAAACTTCTTCGTAAGAGATGCCTTTTTCTTGCCTAAAACCTTGTGCGACAAGTCTTGCTCTATAACGAGCAATTTCACCTTTCTCATTACGTTTGATGGAATATACCCAGCGATTGCCTAAAATTTTCTGATCTTTAGGCTTGGGGACAAGCTCCCACACACGCCTTTCTCTCATGGTTGAAATTTCATCATCCATTGCCTTAGACCATTCCTTTTTAAAAGGAGAATGTACAGCCTCAAAATAAGATGACGGTACTTTTACCTCAGTCATGTTAGCCTCATGGTGCTCAACTTTGGGACGGGGTTCTACACCAGAATAATTATCTTTCTTTTTAAAACTAAAAAAATCTTTCCTATATTCAATATTTCTAGCTCTGCAATAATTTTCCACATCTTTATGAGATCTAAGCCTAGTATTTGTTCCTTCAATACCGTAATATATATCATTCTGAGAGTTATCTTTTCGCATAACAGCTTTTCTGACCCACCTAATGGCTTCACAAGGAGTTTTTTCAAAATCTAAATTATCCTGCACTGGAGATTCATTATCCGACTCTTCTGTTTCAGAATGAGGTAATACCTTTTCGGGAGTGCCTAGAGATTTAACAGATTCCAATTGTTTAGTTTGATCAGGTTCTGATTCAGAATCAGATTCATCTGTATCAAAATACTGAATTTTACTCTTTGGCAAAACTTTCCCGTTCTCAGGATTACGACCCATGGTGCCCAGGACGCGACCACTAAACATCTCATTTTCATTAAAACTAACATTTATAGTCTCCTCAACAACACCCTTTTCAGGATTATAAATTCGATATCCCTTGGTCTGTCCCGCATAACCAACCATGATACCTTTGGTAGCACGCATGTCAAATTTCTTACGGAGTTGTTTGGGGATCCCTATAAATGCAGTGCATCCGAACGGCTTTAAGTGACTTACTGAAGGACGTTTTCCACCATATAATTCAAATGGCGTCTTAGATTGACCCTGGTGGACAACTCTATTCCAAACATAAGTGAAACAGACTGCTGCCTCAGCCCAAAATTTTTGGTCTAAATTACTATCCTTCAACATTGCTCGAATCCCATTATTTACAGTGCTATTGAATCTCTCCGCAGTTCCGTTTTGTTCCGGTGTATACCGATTCGTTTTCTCATGATGTATCCCCTCCTTGTCAAAAAGCTGTTTAAATCTGTCATTACAATATTCACCCCCATTATCTGACCTTATACTTTTAATTTTGTTTCCTGTGAACCTTTCTGCTCTATTTTTAAATCTAACAAAAGTTTCATAAACCTCATCTTTACTCTTAATTGGAAAAAGAACAGCCTTTTTAGAAAAGTCATCTATAAAAGAGACAAAAAAAACGAGAACCACCAATTGAAGGGACTGGCATTGGTCCACAAACGTCGGTGAAAATAAGCTCAAGAGGCTTACGTGTTCTATTCCCGGGTAATGGTTTAAAACTTATCCGTCGATTCTTTGCTAAACGACAAGGTTCACAATTAAGTTCCTGATTTTTCAATCTAGGTAAACCACGAACTCTATCATTTTTACTGGTCTCAACTATATAATTTGTGTTGATATGACCATATTTCTTATGCCAAGCCTCAAGGTCAGATACCGTAGACTGAGTTAAATTTACATGCTCTTTGACATTACTATTAGGGTATTTTGGTCGGAGAAAATACAAGCCATTTTCTCTTTTTGCAAAGAAATCCAATTCCCCTTTACAATTATATACAAAAATTTTACCATTTTTGCCAACAAATTTGCCCCCCTTTTTATCCACAGCACATCCAGCAAACAAATTCCTTCTTAACTTAGGAGAATAAAGAACATTATTCAAAGTTATTTTCTTTTGTTTACCTTTAACATTTACTAAAAATTCTACTTTACCTATGCCCTCAACTGGACAAGATTCTTCACCAATAGCAACAGATACTGTTGTATCGCCTGCTGATCTAAGTTCAACGAATAAGTCTTTATTACGGCAAAAATGAGAAGAAGCAGCGGAATCTACAACCCATGACAAATCATCAGGACTCTTACTACCTTGACTGTAGTTAGCCTCTACAATATAACTCGAATTGTCCCTGTTGAAATTCCCCTTTGGCTTCGACTTTTTACCCTGAAGTTTAGTAGAATTTGGTTTCTTTTCTGGACAATTAGAGGCAAAATGGTTTAAACCAGAACAATTAAAACACTTAATTTCTTTCTGTTTATTGGATTTGACACTATTATCTCTATGCCCTTGTTTATTAACTTTAACTTTATATGCAGATGCATCCACCCGTTCAAGGTCACTATGACACTGTCTCAGTCTATCCTCTTCAACTAACAATTCTTTTAAAACGTTATCAAAAGTAAATGCTGTATCATCCCACCTATAAATTGACTGTACAATTCCTGAAAACTTAGGGGGTAAAAATCTAATAAGTTGGAAAGACTGATACATTTCATCCATTTTATGGTTAGCATCTGCTAATTCATTAACTACCTTTTTAAGGTTAGCTGCATAGATACTAATGTCATCTCCATTACTAAACCTTAATGAAAAAAATTTATCCAATAAGCTGACAATCCTACTACGCGATGTTGGCTGGTATCGCTCTTTTAACTTTTTCCATGCTACATAAGCATCTTTAGTATCGCTTATAATAGAACGATACGGCTTCTCAATGTTCAAATAAATTGAGGTATATGCTCTATCCCTACGCAATTCAAAATTTCTAAGTTCCTTCCCAGCTAAATCAGCAGGTGGTTTAAGATCTGGTTTCTCCACAAATTCCCAAACACCACGATCCATCATATAGACCTGCATTTCCTCTGCCCAAGTGGAATAGTTATTGCTATTCAGCTTTTGAACTGAAAATTCCATTTTGTATTTAGGGAAAAAAATTCAAATATATTTCAAAACACTTTAAAAATATTTAACAATACTGTATATATAATAAAATACTGTTAGAAACTCTTAAACTTTCAATAGAATATTAAAAAGAATCATTCAACAATAGTATATACTTTAAAATACAACATTCATAAACTACCAATAAATTTCATTAACTAATTCAAATTGATTAATACTTAGTAATTAATAATTTAATTATATACAATACATCAAAAATGTAAGCCCTTAAATTCAAATTATTTCAATTAAATACCTGTAATTAAACAACATCATTAAATTTTAACAAATTTAACTTTTATAAAAAAAAATTTCCAATAAACAAGTAAAATATTTAAATTTTTAAAGTCCCAAAAAAGTCCTATAAACTAACTAATTCAATAAAATATATTGCAGCAAGCCATTAAAGTTCAAATAAAAATAAACTTGAGTCCAAATTATTCAGTGTCTATCTGAAAAAAACTTCCATCATGATGAGTAAGTTCCATTGGCACACCAGAAGCACTCAATAATTCACACTAAAACAACTATCCAAAATGGAGAAAAACACCATCCACTTTCTTTAACAGCTGTAATGTAAACCACAAGAACTACAAGTAAGCACAAACATCACCGGCTGCAAGCTTGTTATCAGCAGTTCAAATGTAAACAACTTCACGGCACATCGTTATCAGCTGCAAGCACACCACTTAAAAAGAGAAATTACCTTGCATCTATCTGATAAACACTTTCATTTTATCTTCACGAGGAAAGAGAAACAAAATGGAGCTTTTTCATGAAGTGCATAATCAAAACATCTGCCGACCGCATTATCAAAACAACAGCTGTCTTGAGTCAACATTGAAGGCGTCACAGGCCCCCCTTCTCAAGCATTCTTGCCAATAAATCAGAGTCAAAACTTGTCTTATCTCACTTTACTTAATTAAATATTTATATTCCTTAAATTTAAAACACATTCGGCCCATAACCGGATCTTGAGGAATATAGGGTGGTTTGATTAAACCACCGGGCCTCAAAGTGTAAAGTAAGACAAAGATGGTGACTTCTGAATAAAAATGGCTAAGTTAAAAACTAAACTATTTATTAAATTAAAAACATAATAACAGATGAACTAAGCCTTGCTACTTGCAAAGGCATAAACTAGTGATATACTGCAGTACACACATCACCACATTGTAAAGCAAACAGAAGAAGAGACTCAGCTCTTCAGAAGTATTTATAGTTGCTTTCAAGCAGCTCAACGCATGTGCAGTCTCAGCATCCAATCAGGAGTGGCACGTGACGATGATGCAATACTCACGTAATGAATAAACACTTCCTGCAACCAGAAGTTACGTCAGAAGATAGAAGGAACTAGAAACATGAGAGATTGTTTACTTTAGACATCGCGCATCTCCGATATTACGATCGCGATCGATGTGCTAAGCAGGAAAAACAAAGAATACATCTCAGGGACGCGAGACCTAAGTGATATACAGATGAAAGATTAACTTTTTCACAACAACTTTCACCATTAAATGTTTTTACACGTTATTATTCTACTAAATTTTCATTCTTTTTAAATCTATATATATAAAAGAAAGTCTGGATTTCGTATTAATCACAGCACAAAAAAATCTACCGGGCCCATAATCTTGAAAATTGGGGAAAAAATACTTCTTATAGCACCGAGCACCGCTAAGAAGGGATTTTCGAAAATTCCACCCCTAAGGGGGGTAAAAAAAGAACGAACTTTAAAAAAATTCCTTAAAAATCGGCTTATGTAGTTATTTTTCAACTGATAACATATTTTAATGTATTTTTCCATGCTGAATCGAATAGTACCAAGCACATTCTTTTAAATCCGGTAGTTCGTGAGATACTTCCCATTTTCCTAATTTGGCGATGTCTTCGGCGCAAAAACCTGAAATTTTCAATCCTTATCTATATATATAAAAGAAAGTCTGGATTTCGTATTAATCACAGCACAAAAAAATCTACCGGGCCCATAATCTTGAAAATTGGGGAAAAATACTTCTTATAGCACCGAGCGCCGCTAAGAAGGGATTTTCGAAAATTCCACCCCTAAGGGGGGTAAAAAAAGAACGAACTTTAAAAAAATTCCTTAAAAATCGGCTTATGTAGTTATTTTTCAACTGATAACATATTTTAATGTATTTTTCCATGCTGAATCGAATGGTACCAAGCAAATTCTTTTAAATCCATTATTTCGTGAGATACTTCACATTTTCCTAATTTGGCGATGTCTTCCGTGCAAAAACCTGAAATTTTCAATCCTTCTAGATAGATCAGATTTTGTAGTCAATTCAATTGATACCATTTTGTAGACGATTCAATTGGTACCATATTTTAGTGTATTTTGCCATGCTGAATCGAATGGTACCAAGCAAATTCTTTTAAATCCAGTAGTTTGTGAGATACTTCACATTTTTCTAATTTGGCGATGTCTTCGGCGCAAAAAGCTGAAATTTTCAATCTTTATATATAAAAGAAAGTCTGGGTTTTTTTATTAATAATCGTACAAAAAAAATCTATTGAATCTGCACTTTGGAAGTGAGTTCTATAATCAGGTTAACATGATTATGTAGGCTATATTTAATTCTCAATATATATAAAACGCAAAGTAAAATTTCGTTCCGGCCTCTTATAAATTAAGTTCTACTAGATAGATTTTAATAGAACTTACATTGTTAGTTGGATAATTTTTCAGAAATTTTGTAACAATTGTAATATAGCATTCTACGTTGTTTAAATGAATACTTATGGAGATATTTTAAATCAGATGAACCCAATTACAAAAGGTTGGCTTTATTTTAAAGGTTCCACTGAATGAATTTTTATGTGATTAAAACTGTTAATATGTTGAGCGCTACGTCATTCGTTGGTGACTAACTTTGAACTTTCTGTTTAGATGACTGCCTTTTCTCCGATGACATATAGACTAAAATACAATATAAAACTAAAAATTACTATGATATAAAAATTTCGTTTGATTTAAAGTTTCTTAAAAAAAACTGACCAGCGTAGCGGGCGAAGGCTGCTAGTATTAATATATAAATATATTTTTCTAGTGAAAAATGTTTGGAAACATTTTTACGGCCTTTTTTTTTTATTATTATTCTGGTAACAGTATGGCTATTTCAACTTTGAATGGCTATTTGAAGCTTATAAGGAAAGCTCCATTCAGATATTGGATAAAAACAGGAAATTGAGTGCGATTAGATAGTTTCTGGACAACAACTGTTAATTTCATGTATTTCCGAACAAAAATAAATTAAATCTCATATAATAAAGTTGCCCTTTTTGATTTGAGAACACCATAAAGCAAGAACGGAAAATCATGCATCCAGCTCTTATTTTGAATCTGTTTCCAACACATTCAGAACACTGTAGCAAAACTTCATAATTTATTAAGATGAAAAATGATGTCTCAATAAACAATTCAACCCCTTAGGGACGAACGACCGGTATGCATGCCACTTAAGGTGCTCAGTATCCTTCATTATTCTCACCAGTTAATTTTTATTGTAAACGTTACCTTATATAATTAGAGCATTTTCGCGATTCAATATCGCAAACTCATTTCTCGTTAAAAACCCGAGGTAAAAGATTAAAAATTCTATAGATATGTATAGATTTGTATTTATAATGCACAGTATACTATAAGTCAGCGGCTCTCTCTAAGTCAGCAGTCGCCGCAGGTGTTTTGATGGGTCTGCGGAACAATCGAAATTTGCCACAATTTTTTTTTTTTTTTTTTTTTTTTTTTTTTTTTTTTTTGTTTCATCTATGTAAAAAATATATGACAAGTACAATACTTTGCAAACAAAATTATCATGAAAAACTTCGTGAGAAAGCAGTGTTTTCTTAAACAGTCAGTCGGTATTATGTTATGACCTCGTTGTGAGATATGTCAGTAGTTGCACAGTCGTTGTGATAATCCTGGAAAAAACCTTAATTTCCTTCGGGATGAACATAGGGGCAGATTATCTAGAAATATCTAAATAAGTTTTGAGATACTAATCGGGTTCAACTCGGCATACTTGTGACATACTGTAAAGTTGTGTTTTGAAGATGATGATTAAACGTATTAATCATTATAATCTTTTACTTTAATTATTATTCAACTTACATTGATATTATCTATTTTTTATTTTGTTGATAGTGCATCCTTCATACGAAAATTTGCCTTTTTCATAGGATAGGATGATAGATAGCTAGTAGAGATCATACAAAATTTACATACTGAGTCTTCACATTAGACGAGTCGCGAAATATTTTTTTACTTAAAAGTGGGTTTCGTACCAATAAAGGTTGGAAACCGCTGCTCTAAGTTAGTTCAGTTTAATGAATGAAACAGTTAAAAATTTCCATTTCTGAAATTTCCGTAAATAAACAAAAATGTATATTTGAAAACTTTGTATGTGCGAATTTTTGCATTTATGCTATATATGCTATATATTTATACACTATATACTATTTAAAAAAACTAATTCAATTTAAAAACTCATATAATAATTTAAAACGCACTTCCAGCAATTATTGCTACTGGGATTCAACAGTTCAATCACTGTTCAATTTCTTCTGTACCCAAATTCTTTTGTGTGTCTCTATAAATGATCGATAAATTGTATGAACACTTCATTCTACAGTAAGTTCCGCGTAAAAAATCTCAGTGATAAGTTTTAATCCGTTTAAAATAGTGTGGTTTCATTAAAATACACCTCTTTGACCGCATTTTTTTATCATTAGCCTTCATGTAACGAAATTATTTGAGTGTTCTTGTAAATGAACAAATGCTAAGCACTTCTTTTTCATTACCGATTTGTCTGCGATACCCAATTACATCTACGAATTCTATGGTAATCGGGCTATATTTAATTGAGTTAACACTAGAACCGCGGGAAAATCATTCAAATTTTATAAAACTATTTCTCACCGTAATTTTAATTTAAAACTATTTATTTATTGAAATTATTTTTGCTCAGCATATATTTAACTTTTTTTATAAAGAGTTTTCTGGTTCGTATCGACGTCTCTGTATATGATGCGGGTCAAAATGACCCGTTGCCGCGGTTTTAGTGTTAAAGCAGGGGCAGACATACAACCATAATTTATAAACATTTTTCCACTTTGTTGGAAAATGCTAAAACTGACCTTCGAAAATTTATGTTGAACCGTTAATCACCGATAAAGTAATACTTGCCTTTTGTAACTTTTGTTTTTCCTTTATGCAGTTTATATGAAAAAGTCAGTACTTTTCAATTAAAATGCTCTTTTTCCCATTTTGTGTGAACTTAAGAACAATGGGTTTAACGTATGGAAAAAAAATTCATTTAACTGCGAAATCTGGATGAATTTTAATTATAATTTTGACCAAAACTCACCGAAAGAGAGTAAAATTCACTCGATAAACTTATTCCTTTACAGCAATGATTAGTGTTATGCATGGCATGTTAACCTTAAGTTATTGTCTTTTCTTCAACACTTTCATTAATTACGGTTTTCACCAGACATCTTTCGTTTAATAAAAAACACTATAAGTTTAAAACATACAATACTTTCTATCTAACACATAAGAATATAATAAAAGAGTAAGTAAATTTAGAGCATTACCTTGAGGATTGTTTCAAGGACAATATCTGAGCTACATTCACTCGTTAAATCTCCGATGATTAAAAGATTGGAGTACCCATAATCTTTCCCGAAATGTATTTACTCGAGCAGGATGGAATGTAATTAACTCTTGCGCTAATCTTTAAGTTAACTACTAAAGTGTTATTGAGCGATGCTTTTACTAAATTTGACTCGTTAAATTGTTTTATCGTCGTCTTTATTAGCTCGATTTGCATGTGGTTAAAAAAGAAAAAATATAAAGCAATGCTGTAGTTGGGAAAAAATATTTGTGGGAACTTACCTTTACATAGAGAAAATTATGATGCTACCGGATTTTTGTTAACAAAAAGACAATTTGAAACATTTAGCTAAAGCAGACTTTTTTTTTTAAATTGACAGTTATACTTATTATATTGAAGTTTTTGTAGTAATATAATTTGTTTTCATTCAATAAAAATGGGGCAGCTGATATCAGTTCAGAACTTCCGCCCCCTGAATACTAGGCCTCAGCGCAGGCAAAAAAAAAAAAAAAATGGCGGCTGCCGAAGGTGGACTCTTTTCAGCGTGTCTATGGTTCCTTCAGTCTTGTTACCAATAACTTTTTTAAAGATTTTTCGCTTTATTTTTCTGCGATTAAAGAAGTCTAAGAAATCTTCTATAAAATACTGGAGTCTAAATTTTGTGGACCATGCACACGTTTAAAAAATTCCGTCTTCGGCATTTTTGTGTCAGAGCTCAGGCTTAGTATTCAAGAGGCGGTGGCAGCACGACGGGTTCAAGACACCTGACTGGTTGAAATATCTCCTCTCTTGATGAATGGAAATGGATCTTCTTAAAACTAGCAAAATTAATGTTTTGCTTTAAGAAAAAAAAAATTCGCTCTAACGCATTTTTTTTACAGTAACAAGCCAAATATTTCTGGGAACGGCGCTCCCACGCGTTCCCACCCAATTGCAGCACTGATATAAAGTGAAACCTCAGCATAAGAGACACTCTGAATAAGGGACACCTCTATTTAAGGTGCTAAAGTTTAGGTCATTGGTCCTTGATATAGCAGATGTAATGCATTTACCTCTGAATAAGGAACTTGATTTAAAAGACACTTAAAAATAAAATTTCCTTTCCCATTTCCAAACTAGTGGCAATCCCAAAACTTTCTCCTATCTCATGCACTTTAATACTTCCAGAAAAATGAAATATAGCAACGTCACCGGTTAGGTAATTTACACCAAAATCTAACCTACAACAATTTTTAAGTTATAACTGAATGTGAAATTTCATGAAAATCCGTGTATTAATATTGTAGATGGAATCATCGCAAAAATCATTAAAAAAAAACTAGATAGAAGCGCCACCTGTTGAGCGATTTACTCTATAAGCTAAATAATATTAATTTATATGAGGAACTAATTTAATTTGAAATTTGATGAAAATTCGTGCATTAGTTCCTGAGATAGAATTATTGCGATAATCATGATTAGTACCACATAGCAGCGCCACCTGTTGTGCGTTTACTCCAAAAATTAAAGAATACTCATTTATATCAGGGACTAACTAAATTTAAAGTTTCATGAAAATACGTGCATTAGTTCCTGAAATAGAATTATTGCGATAATCATGAATCCACATAGCAGCTGCACCTGTTGAGGGATTTACTCCAAAAACTAAAGAATAATTATGTGTATCAGGGACTAACTGAATCTGAAATTTGGTTAAAGTTCATGTGTTATTTCGTGAGATAGAGCTGTTGTGATAATCATGAATAATGCCACATAGCAGCGCCATCTGTTAGGCGATTTACTCTAAGACGTAATCAAAACTATATTATATCAAGGACTTAAGGAATATGAAGTTTCATGAAAATCCGTCCATTAGTTTTATAATTATAGCTATTGTGAAAATTATGAAAAAGGCATCAGAGCAACGCCACCTGTTAGGCGATGTATACCAAAAATTAATTAGATCCAGCTTATATCTAGGTCTAACTAAATCTAAAGTTTTGTGAAATTCCATCCTTTAGTTCTTGAGATAGAGCTCCCACAAAATTAATGTCATACTCAGACACAGAAACAGCCATTTTGTAAAAGCATATTTTTTGGAATCTCTGTCCTCCAAATCGTGTAAATCCGTCGAAAGTTGGATTTCTAAAATTTTCACGAGTCTAATATTTTCTTTTTGTAAAGATAGAAGAAAGTAAAAAAAGAAAGAAGAAAGCTCCTTTTTATGGACAACACAATACCTCATTATGTAAAAATCTGTCTTATTCTTTTATCGAGTAACCTGAAAACTGTTTTCTTTTCTGATAAAGTTAGCATGCAGAATATGCTTCCTTCGGCACCTTATTATACAAAGCGATTCCTCTGAAAATTTCAACTAACTTGCCAATTCAACGCGTTACAAGCAGTACACTAGTATCGACGTCTGTTAAACCTACATCTGAAAATTGAATGAAGCATTGTTTTTAAAATGCTGGTTTTTGAATTTAAAATAATACAGCAGTCTGTTATGAATACATATTTTTGTGAACTTATTTCAAGTGAAAATGCAGCGATGTTGATACAGAGTTATGAAACACAATTAACAAGTATTTATTTATCCACAGTTTGGATGAAGACATGAATGCGTTTATCCCCATTAAACGTAATGCTGAAAATTATGAGAATGTCTCTAAAGTGAAGAAGAAAATGGTATTGAAAATTGTGAAATACAGAACTGATTAAAAATACACTGTTAAAAATTTTATTTTAACTTGAATCAAATTTTGGTGCTCAGTAAGTACCACCATCAGATGGTGAAATCTCGTATCAACATTTGGAGTTTCGATTGAACCATACTTCCTACTGCAATCTTGTTCCAATTATTAAAATGGTAAGTATTTTTAAACTGGAGCTTCAAATGTTGGAAAGAATTTTCACCATATTATGATGCTACTGAGCACCAAAATATGGTACAAAACTAGGACAAGATTTTTAACAGTGTACGCAAAGTAATTGAATCTCTTTTCATAAATACGGCTAACAATGAAGAATGAAAAAGTTAAAGCATAGAAAATGAACAGTTAAAATGGAAAATTTGAAGTGGAAAACTGAAATTCTGCGCAACAATCACTTTGGATTGATTACTTCAACTAAGATTCTTTTAAATATTATTGTGCTTTTTGCATGTACGCAAATGTTTACATAAAAAATGACAAATCAATAATTCTACAAATCATTTAATGAATTACGTGTTATCCCGGGTACGGACGACTCCGATTAGATCTATAGTATGAAATACAGTTTATCATTTAGTATTCCTGTATATTCGTGCAGTGGATGCATTTTTTATGGTAAACAGTTGCATTAGAATTTAATATTATCCAACTAAGAGAAAATTTGCCCAGTTCGGGAATCTAACTCAGATCCTTCGCTCACAAGGCCAATGCTTTACCGTTTGAGCTAACTAAACGACAACCGGCGGGCATTTCTCGCTCAGATAACCTTATTGGTCATAACTTCTGGTCTGTCATTCAGACAGTTCGACAGAATAAACCGCAGGTATATGAACTCCATATAACGATAGATACATAGATATACTATTATTTTAACACAATCAAACTGATTGGTAAATTTATCATTGGTAAATATTCAACTCGTATGATAAATTTACCAATCAGTTTGATTGTGTTGAAATAATAGTTGCATTAGCTATTTTTAGATGTTAAACAATTAAACTCCTGTACATCTATATAAATAACTTTAAAACCGAAATTTTAATAGGATGTGTTGTTAATTTGTTTGACTAAGTCACGTTGCTGTTTAAATTTTAAGTTATGCTTCATACTAGATTAATCTGAAAACAATTTTGTGTAGCTGCAGCATGCAGACTGAATAATTTTGAATTTTGATGAGAATTTAACCAAATGTTATTTAGACCATTCACATACCCTGAATATTTGTATGAAACTAAGTTCTTCATTTTTAATATGTATTATTTAGCATATAAATCTAAAGTGTACCACAATTGTTTGTCTATTTGAAAGCGAAAATACTTTACAGAAACATCCGTGAAAAATAATAAAATTCCTTTAAATAGGTCATTTTTAATAATAAACAAATATGTTTATCATGGCAGGTTAAAACGCATTTATTTTGTGACTTATTCTTAACTGAAATCATATGATTTTTTTTTTTATTATTATGCCACTTTAGAAATAAGTGTGTTTACCTTTACTAATGAAAACATCAATTTTCTGCTTTCATTAAAATTATTTTTAAAAAAAAGAGAGAGAAAGACACGTGTCAAAAAATTTGCTATTTTTAGCAAATAACTGTAGTGTTTACAGTTTGAAATTAAAAACTAATAAACCATGCTTTTATTAAAATTATTTTGAAAGAAACACGTGTTCATAAAATTCATTGCTCTCATTAGTACTAAACCCAAATGATTATAATTTGAAATGTACAGATCACAACAGAAAAAAGTCATGTTTTTTATGTTATATACTGGATTCAATTTCTACAAAAAACCGTAATGTTTCATTCCTCCTACTGCTACCTACACTAAGACGTGCTTAAGTGCTCCAGACTCATCTTCATTCATAAATAAGAGGATCACGTATCTTTCTGTTCAAGGTATTTTAAAAGGGGGATGGGAGTAGCAGTGCGTCATGGGATTAATTATTTACAATATGGCTTTATTGATTTCTGATTTATATCGATTTTTCAAATGTAGATAGTAAGCTGTGACTAAAAAATGACTGCTTAAAAACTTGTAAGATTATATTTTTAATTTCATGCAAAGGGTTTCACAAAGGACTCTCTAACTTTATTGTCAAACAATTCTTTAACTACAATTAATATAAATACGAAATAAAAGACATGCTTGTCACATAGCTTATAAATTTTATATAAAGTAATATTTTTTTTTAAGTTTATTTTATTTTTTCCCCGAGAGATAATACTGTGCTGCCTCAAATTGTAAAAAATGTTCAACAATTTCAAAATTCAATTTTTGTGGGTTTCATTAATTAAATTGAATACAAAGTAAGCACTGAGATTTTTTGATACAGTTTTAGATATTAGTTGGAACATTCTTATATTCAAAAAATCGCAATGTATTTATATTATTTTTCAAATTACTGTATACAGAAATTCTGAATTACCACATGTTCATTTATTTGATCTTTATTATGTTAACGAATTACTGAATTTTGTCTTTTATTGAACATGTAGATATACTTTAAAATACAAGGTATAGCATCTTAACTGTGTTAGACCTATATATTTTTAACTTTTCAACAAATTGAGAGTGCTAAAAAGGATATAAATAATGAGCAAAGATTCATTTTTGTTTTATTATTATTTTGTTTATTTGTTTTCATTGATTTTATTGAGTGTAGATCACAATGAGCACATGCCGACTTAAACGCTGATTAAAATAATCATTGATAGGACTTTACCCACAGAATCAGCTGCAGGTATACAGAAGAAAAGCACCAAAAGGCGTAAAGTACATTTTAAAACGCCTCTCCCTTTGTCCAATGAGCAACCTTTTTGGTAGATACATACACGCAGATTAATGGCTAGTGCGTGGGTAAAGTATAATTGAGTAAACAATCAAGAAATAATACATTGCACGATATTTGATTTCCCAGAAGAAAAAAGGCCAATTCACAGTCCTTTTACGTATCTGCATTTTAAAGCCCATTACACTGTTAAAAATTTTGCTCTATTTTGAACCAAACTTTGGTGCTCAGAAGCTGCCATCAAAAGATGGTGAAACAACATTTGGAGCTTCCTATTTCAACCTCGTTCCAACAATTGGAGCCATGCTTCAACAGGAGCTCCAAATATGGTTTCAAGATTTCATCATCTTACAGTGACAGCTACTGAGAACCAAAATTTGATTCAAACTAGGACAATATTTTTAACAATGTAGATTCGGACATAATCATATGAGCACAGTGAGAGAAAAAAATTGTGAGTGAAAAATGCCAGTAAATGTCACTAAAACGTCACTATGACACTTAAACGTCACAAACGGGCTAAAAATCTTATTCAATGTTTATTTCATTTAAGCATATTTAAGAAATAGCAATAATTTACAATTGATTTTATTTACATTAACAGGTTGACAACTTAGCACTCGGATCCTTGTCTAGTCGTTCATTAGCAGGGTGCGGCGAATGCAGATTTGCAAACTTGCGTACAGTGTACCAGTTTAGTTACAACATTCACATTTGTCGTGCGAAAATTTGTCACCATATAAATAAAGCCGTATTTGGCCGACTTTGTTGTGTGATGTGTGTGAGTTTGTGTGAAGTGAAAATCTGAGACCTTGTTCTACTTTTTGTGACACCCGACTTGGCAAGACTAGTTGTCACATAGTTTGGATTCATCTCACTATATTTATCTTGATTAAATTTGTCTACATACTTTCCTAAAGTTTTCTATCAATGCTATGTTATTTTGTAGCCACATGAGCACTTAATTCTTTCAGGGACGCTGTTTACTTCTTCAAACACTTAATTTTAATGACCATACGGACAAATAGCACCAGTAATTTTTAATACAATTTTGATCTCATATTATGCGTGAAAAAAAATTCTGATTCACTTTAAGCAAATTTATTCTTAAATTGAAGTGTTAATCTATTATTTCAACATTTTGGGTCCAAAAATTCTTTGCCCTTGAAAAGTTTACCTATCATTAACAGTTTTTAAGACTGCTGATTTCATTCTTTCTAGTCCTTTCCAGTTTTTTTCTTTGTTACTATTTACCTACTATATACAATATTTAAATGGTTAAAAGTTCTTATCAACTTTCCTATTTATATTTTATTTATTTTTTTCTTGCAGTGGATACTACAGCGATTTTTCATATCTTTCTTTAATCAGTTTTAAACATATTTCCTATCTCCCCATTTTATTCTAGCTTTACAGAATAATTGAAATGATTTTTATGTATAATTATTAATCTTTCATTATGTACACTATATAATAAAAAGATTTCCAGAACCTTTTAATTAAAGGGAGTCTTGACCATCTGGATCTGGTCAACCTTTCCTCACATAGACTGGGTCAAACCTCATCGCATAGCCCTTTTCGAAAGAACAGCACGTTGTTATCTTAAGCCTAACTTACTGTACAATCCTTATGCCCGGAAAGAAAACTCAGTATTTCTGCATTACTTAAAACCTACATACTTAAATTTCTGTGATATATTTTATCTGTAAAAAGCTTCCAAAATATTTCTAAAAAACACAAGTTTTAGGTTGAAAACACCTTGAAATTGATTTTTTCCAAACTACTTCGATTATTCGTATGAAACAAAGAGATTTGTTTGAGCATTCCTGTGGCTTTTGTTGACACTTATTAATAAAATTCTCAAATTCTTCTAAATAAAACTGATGGGTGGGTCAAGCCTCCCGTATGATCAACTCTTCCTATTCTCCCCTACAAATCAATATAAAATTCTATGAAACAGATCCTTATAAGTATCCTTATAAATAAAAAGAATAAAATGGCATTGAAAATACAGTTAATATTAGAAAAATGACAATATTTGTGGAATCAAGGCAGAATCGTCAGGTCCAAATTATCTTATTACCACAAATAACATGCACGGTTTCATTTTTACATTAGCCATAAGAAACTGAAGAATTCAAAATAAGTCTGCTGTATACAAAAAATCCAAAAAAATGCATAAATAACACCATATAGATCAAAGAATCTATAATATGATCTACGGCTCGAAATATTTTTAACTTTGTTGAATAAAATAATGAAAACAATTGAAATCTGTGTCGTTTATTTCCGGCAGCAACAGGCGCATTCGGATAAGCATCTTACTGAAAATGAATATTTAGTACTGAAAATAACCACTTAGTACTGTAAATGAGCAGTTCAGCTATAAATGGGTATGAACTAAAATGAACGAATGTGTCATCTAAGTGATCGAAGAATTTTTCTATAGCCATTATGAACTTTTTCTGGCTTGAAAACTAGTCCTGGACTTTGGATACTGCTTTGCAGTCAACGTATTGTTTTTTTCAACAACCTACTTTTTTTTCCTATTGGCGGTGTTAACATTTTAAATGTACTGCAGTATGGAACGATTTATCCGGAAACCAGTGTGTATTCAGAATGATATTTCCAATGGACTTATTTCTGAAATCATACAGTCCCTATTTGGTATGAATATTGCTTTAAGCATTACAACATACATGATATAACTAGATTCCAACACTAAAAATTTGGAATAGAAACATGTTTAGTTATATATTGCGCATTTTGATTTTTATACATAAGAAAAAGGAGGATTTTTATTTCTGAGATATTTCTATAAATTGCCTTCTACCAAACTTTGATTAATGTCTGATCTTATTTGGACTTGATTCTTTCTGAATAATCTAATAGTTAATTTAAGATTAAAACTATAACATAACCATATTTATTCTACAAATCTGATCAAATAGGTGATGGTTTAATGTCCAACTAGTTATCCAATAAAACCAGTCATCCGCAATATACCTAACCCCAATCATTTTGGATAAATGGTTCAGAACTTATTTGCTAAATCTACCAGAATAGCTACAACATAACCACTCTTTGTTTCTTTAAGCATGCTTTTTTCTCCAATGAAGCTGGAAATTATGCTTGCAATATAAATATTTAATGTCTTTTCTATAACAAAATGGTTCATGCAGGTAGTAAAGCTTGTAAATACAGTGTGTCCGTAAACTCATGGTCTGCTTTTGACTGGTCACAGGAAATCAACGAAACAAGATCGAAGTATGAAATCTTCAACAATCTCTCCAACTTTCATATCATTTTAGTGCAATTTGATGAGGCCTCAATTCAGGACCGTACCTAGAAGTGAACAATAGGGGGGGGGGGGGGGGGGCTCATGATTTCTCTCTCTCTCTCTCTTTGTTGCAGAAAGATAAATGAGTGCATATTCACATTGTAGGTACTATGTTTCTTATTAAACTGTTGTATAAACTTTTTTTTTATGCTAAGAAAACTACATGATGATAAAATTTTTGAGTGTATAACTGGTACAAAATTAAACATCATGCTAGCTTCATATGTACAAATAGGATGAGGGAGGTGTTGAAACACTTTTTTTAGATACAATTTAGTAATTTTGCAAAACTCTGAAAGGGTCTTAAAATTAAATTAGTTTCTGAACAGAATTTCATTTGAATTTTTGGAACAAAAATTCATTGAGTGACCTTGGAATCTTTTCCATAGGGGGTTGAAAACATTTTAGGGGGGGGCTGAGCCGCCCATAGCGCCCCCTTATCTACGGCCCTGCCTAAATTTGAAACAGAGAATCACAGACGTTATTCCCTCTATTATACCAGACGCCCTTCAGTGTGCGTTGGAAAAACTTAAATATCGTTTAGCTGTGTTTAAGTCAACAAAAGGAGGTTCATCGAGCTCATATATGAAACTTGAAGAATTTTTCATACTTTTCCATCTCGTTTCGTTCATTTCCTGTGACCGGTCAAAAGTGCACCATTACTTTATGGCTACACTGCAGCTTATAATTAAATATCGTACGTGATGTTCATTGTAAATGAAAATGATACTATATTTAATAGTATTCATAGCTGGAGTAGCATAGCTAAAGTTTTTCAAAAAAAGCGAAAAATGTCCAGACCAAGACTTGAACATACCTTGAGAACATACATTGTTTGCCGTGCCAATACTCTATCTACTGAGCTATCGGGTCCATGCCTTGTTGACAGGATTCATTCTTATTTATTGATACGGTAAGCCAAGTTATCCAGTTTCGAGTCCTGGTCTGGACATTTTTCACTTTTTTGGAATAAACGTCAACTGTGCTACTCCATCTTTGATTATGATTTATTCAGCTGAAAAAAACTTCTTTTTATTTATCACAGTTCTAATAAATTTAATAATTTGTTTTAAAATCCTAATAACTCTTTATTATAGTGTGTTTGTTATTGTTGGTTTTCATTTATTAAATCCACCTAATAATAACTAGTATTCAGGTAATTATCGTTGCAGTCATATTTATCCAGGGAATTTATTTGCATCTGTTGATTGTCAGTGAACTAGCAATTTTAATTTTGTATGAAAAGATATAAATTGTTTACTTAATTGAAGAATTTCAAAAATAATGTTTGATGGTCATTTTGCATAATACATATTACTGCATTTATCCCTTGGCTGTTATCCAAAATACATTTATCTATTTTTTTTTTCTAAGGACATTAGCCTGAATTAGATCACTTAAACTCGTAGAAAATTATGCCTTAAAAAGGGAAATTTAAAATACTATGAATTTGTAAAAAGCTCATTTAAGTACTATATTATATTTTCTTTCTTAAGAGAATAATATGATTACGATTGTAAAGGGAAAATATTTTAAATATACGTTAAAGATAAAGTTGAAGCTTCAATTTCTCCAATTTGCTGTAGTAGTTGCTGTAGCAAAATAGTCTTTTTTCTTTCGATTTGGGTTATTTTAGAAGTATGTCATAGCTTCCTCTATGCTACTAACAGTTAGTGGACATGCACGGTATCATACGGCCTTGGTAACTCCATTATTAACCTTTTGTATCTTCGTTTTGCATATCTGCAACACACTTAACAGTTAAGGGTGTATTTCGATTCAAACTGCTTTTTTCCGATTTATTTTAAAATTCATTTTTGCTTTCATATGCATCAAACTGACAAATTGTCTTATTTAGAAAGTACACAAGATGCTGTGATTGTCAATTCTTTGACATGCAGAAAATATTGCAAAAAAAGCAATCAAAAACAGCATTTTGAACCTATTTTTATGAAGCAGGAGATCTGGGAACGGGAAAAAGGGTCATACTGAGAAGATAATTGTTCATAAATCAAATTCTAATCAATTGAGCACAAAATGACATCACACGGCACCTTATACGACTCTTCGAAAAATTCCCTCAGCAAGTTTCATGTTTCTACTTTAAAAAATGCGTCTGAAATTGTATCAGAAAATTTCGAGCTGTTGAAAGTGGAAAAGTATTTTTTTTTTTTTTTAATACACCCTTAAGGATATCGAAAAGAGAGAAATCGTTCATAGAATAATCAACAGATGGCAATACTGAATTATTATCTCCATGGCAAAGTTTTGTTTATCATTTGAGAAGTTTATCATCGTTATTGCTAAAATTAACTTTGCAACTTTTATAAAATTAAAAAGACTGAAGATGCTCAAAAATAGATTTTTTACAAAGTTAAGTTCACGTACTTTGCAATTTTTCAATAGAAATCGACAGTATTTATAAAAAATGTACAGGACGATTTTTTTTTTTTTAAGTTGTGAAAGTAAAACCCCAAAACAAAAGAACGACTCATCCAAATAGCTTAAAATTTCACCGATATGCTCCCAAAGTAACGAGAAATTTTTAAACGTAGTTTAAAGGGAAAAAAAACCCCTTAAAATCGCATTGACAGTTAACAGAAACAAAGAACGTCGTGAATGGAAGAAAACAATGGACGGTACTTTGAGGGAGAGGGTGAATTTTTATTAAACAGATTAGGATTATAAGTCGGGCCAGTTAAATAATTTACCTAAAGAACACTGTGCATTGTGGTCGAGTTACGACTTAGCTGACCTGAAGGCACGCATTGTGCACCAGATCCACAGTATCCAGCCATCTTTTTTTTTATATTCTAAATTGTTTTAATGTCTTTTTATATTCTTAAAATGATGTATTCTTACATTTGAGTAAATATTTCTCAGATAGAAGTTGTTGAGTCACGAAGGGTGAATTTTTCAAAATAACTATATCACCAGTTCAAATTATGAAATTTCGGTTGTTAATTTAACATAGATATATTATATTAACAATTCCTTTACATTATTAAAAATTATAAAGTTAGTTTATTGTACTTTTTATTTTAAGTAGCGCCAATGTCTGATATACAGCTCATATTCAAAATATTAGAATAATTGAGAAAAAGTAATAAGAAAAAATTATTTGTCATTTATTTATTTTTTATACTAAGTAAATGCAATTAAATTTCTTGTAAATTAAATCTGGAATGTTTAGATAAGATTTTAACATTTATAAAATATAAAATACAGCACAATAAATTAGGTATACAGCTTCCTTAAACACACCAGAATATTAGAATAAAATTTAGATTGGTTCAAAATATTAGAATATTTTATTTTACGCAACAATATTACCTTATGAATATGAAGTAAATGGTAGTTAATATTTTGTAGCATCCCCTTTAGCTTTCATAACAGCGTACAATCGATCTTGCATACTATATACAAGGTGTTTACAAACATTTCTATCAATATTAGCCCAAATAGACTTTATACGTGCCACTAACTCAGTTTTATTTGAAGGAGGATTTTCTTGAAGTTTTTTCTTCATTATACACCATAAGTTTTCGATGGGATTAAGATCTGGTGAATTTGGGGGCCAAGGAAGTACCTTAATGTTGCGTTGGCGGAACCAATTCTTAGTTGACACCGAGGTATGCGGGGACGCTAAATCTTGTTGAAAGATGAAATCATCTTCAAATAAATCTTCTGATAATGGAATCATGTAATATTCTAAAATTTCTTGATATATCAGAGAGTTAACCTTTTCGTAGACGATGCATAACTTTCCAGGTCCTTCTGCACTTATACAACCCCAAACCATGACACTAGCAGCAAATTTTACGGAACGTTTAAGGCATTCTTTATCAAATGCTTCTTGCTTCATTCTCCAAACTCGAATACCTTGATTACCATATGAAACACAAAACATACTTTCATCACTAAATAATATATTTTTCCAATCTTCATTGCTCCATAAACGTCTTGATTTACACCAATTCAATCTTATACGCTTTTGTCTTGCAGTCATGACAGGTTTTGTTTTCGGTACACGAGATTCAAATTTAAATTTATGGAAACGTCTTAATGTTGTCAATGTAGAAACTTCAACTCCTTCTTCTTTCCATTTTCGGTGCAAGAATCGCACACTTTTAAAACGGTTTTTCTTAACTATACGCTTCAGTTTCCTGTCATCTCTAGCAGATGTTTTTGGTTTTCGGCCACCATTTCGGCGATTATTTTGAAATTTTCCAATTTTTGAATATTGTGTTAGTATTTTACTAACGCTCGATTGCGAACAATGTAAATAATTCGCTATAAAACATTGATTTTTACCGTGCCGATACAAATCAACCATACGAAGTTTAGTAGATTCAGGAATATCACTCACACGGCCCATTTTAAGACGAAAAAGAAACAAACTGCAAAAAAGAATACTGATTTTAAATAAAATAGTCTGAATTTAATCAATGATGCCACCAGTTAAGAATTGGTAATAATTAAAGGAGAATTAATGTGAAATATTCTAATATTTTGAACCACTTGAATAAATATTCTAATATTTTGACTTTTCAAAATAATTTTTTTTGCAATTAATCTTTTCAAAAATGATATTAAATTTAAGATAACAAGTAAGTTTAATCAACAATAAGTTCTTAATAAAAATATCGTTTGCATATTTTCATTAAAAGACATTAAATTACCAAACGATATTTTCAATTTCTAAAAAAAGGGTAATTATTCTAATATTTTGAATATGAGCTGTATTTATTTTTTCAATAAATCTCTATTTATATGTAAATTTTTCACTTACACTTTAATATCTTTAATCCATATTCCATGTGTTGAAGATTTTGAAAAATGCTATTCACTAAAAACTTTTAAGGCAGAATCTCACAGGAAAGAAAAAAATACGTTATAGCAACTTTTTTACTTAACAGGTGTAAATGTAGTACATTTTTCTCTCAGGTATTGTTACATTCATTTTGCATGGATTAACACATTTTCTGTTTAAGACAGGATTCTGATATGGGCAAATGTTTTTCACTGGTTTTATTGTTTTATTGTTTTTTTTTGTTTGTTTGTTTGTTTGTTTGTTTGTTTTTTTTGCCTTTGAATCTGCTAAACTTAAAAAAAAATTAATTTAAGTTTTAAAAAAAAAATGGAGATTTTTGTAAAATAAAAGCTATTTCAAAATATATGCGTTTTTCGTAAAAATTTTGACTGAACCAAATATTTATTTATTTTATGCTCGGATTAGGTCAGTCAGAGACAATGATTTTAATACAGTTGGCAAAAAAAGTATTTGTACACTTCATTTTTTTAAATTATAATGAAATTAAACAAAAGATTTAAGCAAAAAATACTGTAATACATTAATTTAATGCATTATAATATTATAGAAGCAAAAACAAAATTAAACGAATCGATTTTTTACATTATATTAAACAAATATACAAAAATATAATGCAAAAAAAGTATTTGTACACCATATTAATGTAATATAATTAATGAAAATTTAGTAAAATGATATAAATTAATATTTTGTGCGAATTCATTTAGCGTTTATGACTACTTCTAGATGGTGTGACATTGATTCCACCAACTTTTTTGTATCGGTCTGGTTAATGTTATTCCATGACACAATAAGAGCTTCTTTAAAACTGCTTTTTACCAATACATATTGTTTTTTCGGATTTTTGCATCCAATAGCATCTGCAAATTTTCTATTGGATTCAAGTCTAGAGATTTTAGAAGAGTTACCAGTCGTCTTGGAGTATTGTCGTAAGCATGTGCTGGTGATCACAGCAGTATGCTTTGGTCGTTATCCTGCAGAAAGTGAAAAGCTTCCTCTATGCATAATTTCTTGGCACAGTTTAATAAATTATGGCGCGACACATAAATGTATGTTAAACCTGTCCTTCCATTGTCAATAAATTTTAAATGTCCTGTTCCATTAGAAGCTATGCACCCCAAAAGTATAATATTCCCCCCAAAATGCTTCATAGTTTGAAGTATACGTTTTGGATCTAGAACAGTTTTATTTTTACGCCAATTTTTTCGAATGCTTGATGGTAAGAAAATTCTGAATTTTCCCTCATCAGAAAAAATTACTGTTTTCCAAAAATCCAATGATTTACTTCTGTATGCGAAAGCGAATACTATGCGTTTTCGCCTATTTGTTTCGCTGATGAATGGATTTTTCCTTGAGGTTCTTCCTTTTAAATCTGCATTGAGAAGAATATTTTTTATTGTTTGAGGTATTACTCTGATGCGAGAAGATGTCGCAAGGTCTCCAGCAAATTTTTGAACCGAACGTATAGGATTTTTTAAAGCTTTTTTAACAACACTCCTTTTTTCCCTCATTGTTAGTTTGCTAAGAAGTCCTGGTTTTCATTGAATTTCGATGCTTTTAATTTATTCATAGTTTCTCACTATACATCCAATAGTTGTAAATGGTAATTTAATAGCCTTTACAAATTCTTGTTGCGAATTTAAATTTTTATTATGTTCAATCATAGGATTTCATATATCTAGAGGTGCCTCTCTAGTATTAGGTTCTATACTCAATTATTTCAAGAGCAAATTAGATTAAATGTCAGACAAATATAATATGAACTCAAAAATTATTAACAGCTTCTGTAAAAGTAGTCCTTTGAACCATAAACACTATAAAACACAGTACATATCAGGATGGAGAAATGTACAAATACTTTTTTTGCAAGAAATTTTTAAACTTTTCCTATTAGAAAATTATTTTACATCTTTATCGAAATTTTCTGTTGTGTAATTTAAAACGCACGCTAAACAGACTGTATTAAAACTATTTTTGACAAAATATCTGTTTTTATTTAGTTAAAAATTAAAAATTTTAGAGTGTACAAATACTTTTTTTGCCAACTGTATGGGTTGCGTCGAAGAAAGCAGTCCCGATAAGGCATGATAAAATACGTTAGGCCGAGTCTGGTGAGTCTTCAGAAAAAAGTAATGTTCGGATTCTGGCCTGGCCTGGGCCCAGAAATCAGACTTTTTTTAACAGCCTCGTCGGGACGATAAAAAGCCTGAAGTTATAAGAGCTAAAATTATTAAACAGCTCTCGATCCGCATGTTAGAAAAATCATTGTTCTAAATAACCGATGGACATTTAAACAGTACAAAAAGCATGTGAAAATGAGAAAAATTAAACTGAATCGGAAGTATAAGCTACAGAAAGAAGTTACTTTTCATTGTTAATTTTTTAAAGGTATTTAAACTTTTTATTAGGAGCCAAACTTTGTTAAAACTTTAAATGCGTTTTTATGCATGATGGATTTCCCCCCTCCTCACCCCCCCCCAATTATTTATCGTCTTTAAATTAATAAAAGTCAAGAATCGTTAAAGGAAAAAAGTGTAAACTTCTTTTTTGATTATTTTAAACTAATTTTGAAAAATATTTAATATTGAAAATATGATTTTTTTAAAAAAGTTACATATTTTTTTAAATAAATATTTTTTATAAGTTTAGATTTAATACTTAAAAAAATGGAACAAAACTAAAATTAGACTTTCCTCTTTAATTAAATGAAAAAAATGAAATATCATGATTAATGTTTCGAATATAAAGATTTTAAATTATCCCATTTAAAAGACTACTAATCATTTGAAAATTTTATGAACTTTATGAGAAATTTTGTGATTTTGTATGCAAATTATATGGTTAACCATCACAATAAAACGAAAACAAAAAATTAAAATTCTAACTCAATAGATATATTTTGACATGTTTGCTAGAACTGTTAAAATAACACTGCTTCTTGAATTGCGCGTATTTCAGTTTGTTTTTAATCCCTTAAAATAAGAAGGCTGTAACTCTGTGAGTTTTTCAGATATGAAAATGCAATTGTTTGTGTCTAATTCAGGACTGGATAAGGAAAGTTTTCCTATTTGGAATTTTTACCCTAAGGTACAGGGGCTGAATAAAAATTTAATCTTCGTTTTTTTTTTTTTTTTTTTTTTTTTTTTTTTTTTTTTTTTTTTAATAGACCCCTTCCTCCATGGAGCTGTAACATATCTCATCAAATTTTGCACCTTTTTTATGAAACTTTGCAATTGGAAGTATGAGATAGGGGCAATATTGAAGGAGATAACCTATTATTTTGATAATTATGATTCACTCTTTATATATATATTCACTGGACAGCTGAAGTCGATCCCTACAGTCGTTTTTTCAACTTTTTCGATTTTGATTGCATATATTTCTTATAATATTATTTTCACATTCGGAACCGGATCCGAAACCTAAAGTATCATCATTAAAAACCGCAACCGAAATCAAAAAAGTAAAAAAAAGGGGGGGGGGTAGACTATAGAAATCAACCTCAGCTATCCAATAAAAAGAAAGGTTGAAATGCAAACGAGATATTATATTAAAATTAACTTTTAACATCTTTAATTGATTATTTAATCGCCTTTTAAGTAAGCATTTTTCATTTTATGATTTTTTTTTACATTGAATAGCTGAAGTCGATCTCTAGTAAGGCCTTTCCGTTCTTTGTTTTTCATTTTATTCAGATTTTTTTTTTTTGTTCGGATCTTTTTACTTTCGGAACTGATTACAACAGTGTATATATCCTCATTAAAAAACAGCAAAGAAATTAGAAAAAGTAAGAATCGGGATTAGTACACTGTAAAAAAAATTCAAGAGGTTGTGAGGGAGTGACCTTTAGTCATAAAGGCACTCTAGTGTTTCTGAGATCGTGACGTCAATAATTTAACATTTTGTAGGCGTAAAAGTGACATCTATCCTCTCTTTTACTTTAACTTTCTAGAGTGTGTGTGCTCTTTCGAATTCCGCAGTTAGCTCGCGGTTATTAGTATTATGTTAATGAGAAGTATCTCAGTTTGTCGCGTATAAAAGCTTGGGTGTGAGTTTGTGGTATGTGTGTTTCTGGCCTTGGCCAGCGTCGGTGTGTTTCTGGCCTTAGCCAGCAGCCAGCGTCATTGGACAACGAAGTTGATGATTGTTTATTAAGGTGCTGACGATTAGAGAATAGCTACGGCCTCCAGTAAAGCGGAAAGAAGTTCAGATAGTGGATTAAAGGTTCGGCCTTGGTAAGAAAGTTTAGAATCGTTCCGTTTTGATTATTTGAGCAAATAAAGAAATATCCACAGCCACGGGCTGTGAAATTAAGATTTGTTTAGTAGATCACCAGGAAATAGTGTCAAGTGCTAGACGGTGCCCCGACTGAGCTAGACCGACGCCTGTGAGTATGATTTAGCTTTTCATAGTGTTCTCAGTGAGTGAAATTATAGACTGGCTCCACTTTCCTTTAGCCCTTATCATTTTAATAAACTGTGTTGTTTTAACCTAAATTAATGAGTATGTCTGCATATAACGTGACAAATGACACCCAGCATGAGTATACCGTCACAAATGGCGCCCAACGAAATGTCGGACATTTTGAGATTGTGCCACGGGTGTATTTCACCGGTGAGGGTGATATTAGTGAATTTTTAGTGAAATTAGATGATTATATTTTGTTCAATAATATACCTGAGAAAAACAGGTACGTAGTGCTTAAATGCTCGTTAAAGGGCGAAGCACTTTTGTGGTTAGAAAATATAGGAAAGTTTTTGATTACTGAGGAAGCGAAAAGATTTGAACAAACTGTAATTGAGTTAAAGAAGGCATTTCCTCCCGTTAAAGATAAAAGTATTTTGAGAAAAGAGTTCTATTGTAATAAGCAGAATATTTATGAGTCGGCGTCAAAATTTTACCTTCGTAAGCTGGAACTAAAAAATAAATTAGATTTAGATATTACATTTGAGGAATTGTTGGACATTGTTTTTCCTCTTTTTAATCCAAATACACAGGACTTTATTGAAGTTAAAGCACCGAAGAATTTTGCAGAAATGCACCAGATATTATCGAGGTATGAGTCTCGGCATAGCTCGGATCAACGGGATTTGCGTAACCCTCGGCAGAGACCTGTCACGGATAGTAGTTTGAGAAATGAGGGGGAACGTAATTTTGTGAGGGGGAGACAGCGATTGCCGGATAGTAATGTGCGTAATAGAAGTGATGGATTTGGTCGTAATATGTCGAATACGAGTAATGGTAATAGGAATGGTGGTGGTGCTAATAATTTTAGAAGTGGTGAGAGAAATATGCATGGAAATAGACAGAATAGTGGTTATGATCGTAGTGGGGGAGTACGGGACAGGAATGTTTCTTCGCAAGTAAGGAGATTAACTTCGGATGAGAATTTTGAAGGTAGATCAGTGCAAAGGAGAGGTGTGAGGAGGTCGGGTCAGTTAAACTGGTAAGTGACTGTATTTCGGAAGGTATGCAGTCACAGGTCAAATCGAAAAAGCCTTCTGTGAGTTTAAATAAAATTACTATTAATCCGGTTGAGTTACCTGAAGTGTTAATTGTGTTAGATGGTATTGTCGTTAAAAGTGTCTTCGATACAGGGGCAAATAAGTCGTTCATCTCTTTTGATTGTTATCGGAAATATTTTTCGTATAAGAGGTTGAAAAGGTCAAGTCTTGTGGTTCAGTCAGCACAGGGAGTAGCTTGCGATAATAAAGGTTCAGTAGAACTGGAAGTTGAAATTCGTTCGGTTAAGACATGTTGGGAGTTTTGTGTGTTAGATGGATTAACAGTGCATTGTATAGTTGGTGTGGATTATATGAAGAATAGAGGAATTAGTTTGGATTTCTTTAAAAAGTCGTTAATCGTGAATAATGATGAGAATGTAAGTAAGAAAGAGCCTGTTTCAGTGTCAGTTAATTTGGAGGAATCTAGTTTAAGTGAGGTTAAGAAGGTGGAGTTTAATAAGTCTTTAGTCGATTTTGGTAAAGTTTTTTCTGATAAACCGAGTTTAACGAATGAAGTTCATATTGGTTTTGACGCACTAGTTGCTAGTAAACCATTTCGTTATGATTTTATATCTAATATTTTTAAATTTTTTTGTGAAAAGTTGGAGACTGAGGTCGGTATGGAACTTCCTCAGTCTAATATGGCTGAACGTGTAAATCGTACATTAATTCAAATGATTTCTTCTTATGTTGGTTCTCATCATGCAAATTGGGACCAGTTTCTTCAGCATTTTGCGTACGCACTTCGTACGGCAGTTCACGAGTCAACGGGGAAAACGCCTGCTGAATTGTTTTTGGGTAGAAAAGTTATTACTCCATTCCAAAGGTTAGTTATGGTGTCAGATGCAGAAAGTCAGTACATGTGTCAGGATATTGAGAGGTTGGTTAAGGAAGCTCAGATTCAAATGGGAAAAGCGCAAGAAAAGCAAGCTCAGTATTATAATATGCGTAGATTCAAGAAGAAAATTTGGTCAAACAGCTCCAAAAACTGTTATTGAAAGCCGAAAGCCTAGCAATCCGAGAGCAAAGTATGATAAAAATAAGAGAACTGTGTCAAATACATCGGACTCTGTGTGTCATAAAAGACAAAAAATTATAAATTGTCCAGTTCCTCCATCTATTAGACAACAATCTTACAAACATAAATTATCTAATAGTTCACCATCTTCAGTGATTAATCCCCAGAAAAGATTTCGTTTGGACACTCGTAAAACTGTTAAGCGAACTTTAAATGCCGAATCTTTGCCTAACAAGAAACAACGTAGGTCCGGAAAGAAACGTGGCCTTGGATCTTCGGTAACTTCGGGTGCGTCTAGAAAGAGGAGACAACTCTCAGATTACCGGCAACAACAGTGTGAACCTCGCCATGGAGTGAACCCAGCGAACCGGCCGGAGCAGAGTCGTCGAGTGGAACCTACAAGTATCCCACGGCATCCATTCAGAACCAGGCTGCAGGCACGACAGTCAACTGTGGCGTCACCGTACAGTTCTGATGACGAGAGATCCTTCGTACAAGCCTTTTGGGACAGGAGGAGAAAGCCATCTTGCAGTATGAAGCCTGCTAGCAGTGAATCATCTCTATGATTGGGTGATAATGTTCTTTATTAAATTTCTATTAGAGTGCATATATGTGGTAGCAATGTGAAGGAATAGAAAGCAGAGAGACTGTTTTGTACTTTTGGCCATTTTTGGAATTTTTTGACGGACTCACGTTTAGTGCTTAATTGTGTTCAAAATTTGTTTGCAAAATTGTTAGTTTTATGTATGTTGGAAATTTTGGTCTTAACTGCTTTTAAAAGTTCTGGATCTATTGTTAAATTGTTGTGTTATTTGTTAAAATGTTACTATATTGTTATTGTTCATGTGTTATAAAATGTATGTTAATGTATGTTTAAATTTTCAGAAAGTACAGATAGTAATTTGGGGTTATTTTGTACACGCGCCGCGGTTCAGACGCGCACGTGTTTTGCGGTCAAGAAGTCCTTGACACGCGTTTCTATCTCTTATACTAACATTTAATGAATTAACTTTCTTCTTATCGTTCGTGTTTTATGAGTTGCGTTTTGTACTTTAGTTGAGAATGGTTTCCGCAAGTTGCGAAGTTTTAAGCTGCATTTGAATTTGAAATTGTATTGTATTAAAATTGAATGTTAATGTGATTTTCTTGCAGGGAAGTATACTTTTTGTTATGTATTGATTCTGCTATTTTTCTTTTAGTTAATACAGATGAAGAGATTGATGACGTCATTTTGTAAATTTTTGATATTTTTTGATTGTTGCATAGGCACAGCGATATGCCGCTGTACGTATGTGCCCCAATTATTGTTCAAGTGGAGTTAAGTCTGAAGAAGTTTGGGAGTTAGTTCATTGGCTAATGGGGATGTAGGTATTACGTAGTAGCAGAGTTAGTTTAGTATGAAGTAAATGTAATTTTAGATGAAGTCGGAATTTGGATGAGGAAAGTTTTTGCGCATTGGGTTTTTTGGACTTGGTGCGAATTCTAGTATATTAAAAGTTATGGAGAAATTTTTGGGTAAAGTTATAGTTGCATTGCAATATTGAGGAAAATTTCGGAAGGTTAGTGTTTTGAGAAATTTTAGCACTTTCAGTGGAGTGGGTTGTTTTGAGAGAAGAAGTAATTAGTTTTGAAAGTTTTACGAGTTTTTGGAAGTTTTACGGAGGCTATTTGTAAGATAGAAGAATGATTAGATTGAATATGTGAATATTTGAGGCAAACTGAGTTTTTTTTTTCGTGATGGGTTAAAGTTAATATTTTAAAAGTTATGTTTCGGCGTTAAATTTCACCCATCACTGTGTTTTATTACGGCTCTAAATTTATAACTAGAAAAAGTTCTGGGCATGCATTTAGCCCAGCCCTTTTTCTCTGCGGAGTTCGAGGGGGGGTTGTGAGGGAGTGACCTTTAGTCATAAAGGCACTCTAGTGTTTCTGAGATCGTGACGTCAATAATTTAACATTTTGTAGGCGTAAAAGTGACATCTATCCTCTCTTTTACTTTAACTTTCTAGAGTGTGTGTGCTCTTTCGAATTCCGCAGTTAGCTCGCGGTTATTAGTATTATGTTAATGAGAAGTATCTCAGTTTGTCGCGTATAAAAGCTTGGGTGTGAGTTTGTGGTATGTGTGTTTCTGGCCTTGGCCAGCGTCGGTGTGTTTCTGGCCTTAGCCAGCAGCCAGCGTCATTGGACAACGAAGTTGATGATTGTTTATTAAGGTGCTGACGATTAGAGAATAGCTACGGCCTCCAGTAAAGCGGAAAGAAGTTCAGATAGTGGATTAAAGGTTCGGCCTTGGTAAGAAAGTTTAGAATCGTTCCGTTTTGATTATTTGAGCAAATAAAGAAATATCCACAGCCACGGGCTGTGAAATTAAGATTTGTTTAGTAGATCAGCCAGGAAATAGTGTCAAGTGCTAGACGGTGCCCCGACTGAGCTAGACCGACGCCTGTGAGTATGATTTAGCTTTTCATAGTGTTCTCAGTGAGTGAAATTATAGACTGGCTCCACTTTCCTTTAGCCCTTATCATTTTAATAAACTGTGTTGTTTTAACCTAAATTAATGAGTATGTCTGCATATAACGTGACAAATGACACCCAGCATGAGTATACCGTCACAAGGTTACTAAAAATTTCTTAGTAAATTTGTATTCCACAGAATTTTTTAGTAACCATTACAAACTTTTTTTTTTTTGAAAGTGAAACAAACATTTCTTTTTTAAACTGAACAAAAGAAATTTTTGTATAACTAACTTAAAACTTTTTAGTATGAGCCACCAAGCAAATTTTAGTAATAGCTCCAAAATTATTTTTAGTAACCATTACATGTGCCCGAAGGGCAGGAGCCTCCTTCGAGCTGCATCCAGTGAGTAAAAAGACAGACTTCTGAAACGGAAGATTTTCAGAAAAGCCGCAATAGATGGCAGCACCAAACATTGTTACCATCTCTATTTTGACATGTTTCTAAAGGGGAGGGAAAGTTCAGAGGTCATTACCCATGGTAACTGCTACGACAGAATTTTCATAATCCCTTTATTTAACAAGTACTTACATTCGGTGCATATTTGGCGGCGGCCAACATCGAACCCAGATACTTTCAGCCTGGAGTTCGGTGCTATGACCACTAGGCTATCATGGCCACACCAAGTGAGTTTTAGTAATAGCTATTGAAGATGTAAAACTATTAACTCTATTCGTTGCTAGCTTTTTTCTAGTAATTCTTACAGATTCCTTGTAATCGAGTAAGATTACTAAAAATTTTTTAGTAATTACAAGGATCACTAAATTTTTTTTAGTAGATCGACCCTTTTTTTTACAGTGTAGAGATCAATGTAAGCTATTCAGTGCAAAAAAAAAAATAAATAAATAAAATAAAATTAAAATAAAAGATATTTAAAAGCAAACGAGATATCTGCCATAAGATTAACATTAGCAAACGGGTGTTTTTGCATGAGTGAAGTAAATTCTTACCTGTTAGACTTCCTAACCTAAGCTGTTGAGATAGTAAGCTATTTAAAATTGGATAAACGTACATTATTTCATCCGTGTCTCATATTTTTTGTATCATTTTCTCAATTTACATTTCGACATTCTTTGTTCACATATTGTGCCTCACTTGTGCGCAAAATCTTTGTTAAACATAAAATCTAAAAATACACTTTTTTCTGCTCTTCTTAACTTTAAATGTATGTTTTATCTTTAACTGTGTAAGTATTAAAGATAATTATCGCTCGCTTACACTTTTTAAAAGAAATTTAAAAGCACAATATCTTTTTTTGCTTTGCATATCAATATTGTTATTCTTACTAGCGATTATGCTAGAAGAAATATTTGCAAAGCATATAATTTGCATCTGAAATTGACAATACAAACATTACAGCGAGATAAAAGGAGATCCAATCTCCCTTATCGTCTATTTATGGCCTTACATATTCCGCGATTATTTTTGATCGAAGTTAAAACACATAGCGGGCTATTTTATATTCTTTTCGAATGTCCCAGAGATTTTTTGCGAGATAAGACTAAGCCAGATGAATATGAATATCAAATCGATTGCTAAAAATTGATGATATGCTCTCTTAAGAAAAATGTTTGTTATGTTAATCGTTTCTTTTTTTTTCTTTTGAGAGAATATAATTTTATTTTATCTTTATTTTAAATGACGGTATATCGTAAATATACAAACGAAATATTCATAAAACGGATACATGTGAGCCGAATTTTCTTTATCCCGAGCGTTTTTTAAAGACCTTTAGGTTTGTTCTACATAATATAGACACTAGTTTACGACTGGGGGGCTTGGATAAAGAGATTCAAGCCAAAAATCATGTTAAAGTCAAATAGTTGCGCCACTTCACCAAAACAGAGAATTCTATAGCTCATCCTATTGAGACTGTCCTCGTAACAATCTATGGCACGTCAATCCCTAGTAACATCAAGCTATTTTACATGCTTGAAAGAATTATGCCATTCTATGACTGGCTTCGCCAATGCCTAAATTGTTGGCAATTCTATCATCCCACCGCAAAATGCAAAAATGAAACAAAATGTAGAAAATGCGGTGCTAAACATGGATCTGCCACTTGTAATACTTTGTGCTTAAGTGTAGCAACTGCCAAGCTTCCCATCTAGCATCCGACCAGAAGTGTCCGGCTCTCTCTAAAGAGATGGACTTTCTCAAATATAAAACAGATAATCACCTCTCAATTACAGAAGCCAGAAGGTGGTACACTAAGTCCTTAAAATCAAAAAATTATGCCGAATCAGTAAAAAACGCCGAACCAGCACTAAAGACGATCCTCAAGAAACCACGAAACTTTACCTTCAACGCACACAAGAGTACATCCTACAGGTGTTACAACAACAAAAAACTTGTTTCTGCAGGCAATTGCAGATTTGATTACTACTTTGACGGCGGCCTGTGCAGCAAAACTCAGAAAATTAGTATTTCTAAAGAGACAACTGTTACCTTTTCCTTCAAAGTGTCACAGAAAGTAAAAAGACAAATAGTTGCTACCTCGCAGTCCCTCGATAACACAAATGCTTGCTATGTCCAGGAACACAACCAGCTGTGCGGGACTGTGTTTACTTTGTCCCAGATTTCTGTGGATGAGCCCGGCAACGAAGATATCGACAAAGTTTATTGTCCCTTTTCTTGTTAGTGTTTCTATTTATTTTTGTTGTTTCTCCCCTTGTGCTTATGTTTTTTTGTGTTTATTAAGTTTTTGGTTTTTAGTTGTTGCTCCTGTGTTTTTATAATCATGCCCCAGTTTTCATATCCGTTTACATTGATCCAATGGAGCGCAAGGGTTGTTAAAAACAAATCCCATTGGTTGAAGTGCTCTCCCTTTCCTAAGGCGGATGTGTTTGTATTCCAGGAGACATTTCTTAAGGGGGATGATTCTTTTGCCTACACGTGTATGGTTGTCTATCGGCTGGTTGTGATAGTAAAGGTGGTGGTCTGCTCACTGCCGTGAGCAGTACCTTGAGGCCAGTCTCAATCGAAGTCTGGATTCAAGTGGTTTTTCCTTTATTGAGCTCTTACATAAAAACGTGCGGGATGTGGTCACGAGCAATTCTTTCAAGTACAAGGTTCAGCGAAGGAAAATCACCCCTGTTGGGATTCTCAATGTGTTTGGCTTCTTGGTCAAAAGAAGAAGTTTCCTTCGTCTCGCCAAAAATAATCTTTCCAGAGAACATTGGATATCTTACAAGGCTTCTGCTGTTCGGTTCGGCGGCACATGAAATACCAGGTACTCAAGTATGGGGTTAGGAATCTGCAAAAAGGCAGCCAGGGGTACTGTCCACCAAATAATTAAAAGTCTGGGTAAAAGGAATAGCCCGAAATCTAATTTTTTACTGACCTATGAAGCCGGAGAAATCCTGGATAAGAAATATCAAGTCAACACTTTTGTTGACCAATTTGGTAATGCTGATAGCCTCCAAAGTATCCCCTACGGTTTTAGCCCCATCGATGATTTCTGAGACAAGCTGATTACTATCGACGAGTTACTCCGGGCTATACAGTTAACAAAAAACTCTACTCCTGGTAAAGATGGCATTTCGGCACGTGTTTTTAAATCTTTCTCAAACAATAATCCGACAAATTGTTAAGTCTTCTAAATGAAAGTTTCTTATCCGGTAATGTCCCAGACAGTTTGAAGTCTGCTATAATTTTACCAATTTGGAAAGTGGGAAAGCCCAAGTATTCATTTAGTAAGCTATCGTCTCATTGCCCTCACTTCGGTGAGCTGCAAAATTATGGAGCGCATTCTTCTGAAGCGAATCCTTGATTGGATTATGCCTCTTCAGATTTTCTGCGAACGTCACTTTGTTCCCCAACAGCGTTTGCACCAAAGCTCTACAATTATTTTTACACAGATATCAAGCATGCCAGAGTGGAGAACAAGTTTATCATTGCTGTCAAGTATGACATACATGATGCGGATGATTCAGTTTGAAGGGAGGGTCTTATTTATAAAATGTCTATTATCAGTGTTGCTGGAAGAACTGCCCTGTGGATTTCTTAAGTGGATTGAATAAGAAGTATTAAAGTAAAGTGGAGAGATGTTTTTTCCCGCCCGGTGCGATCCTACCACGACGTGCCACAAGGCAGTGTTCTTTCTCCAATTTTATTTATGATTTTTTAATGGGACCTGTTCGAAGTTATTGATTCAGGGGTACAGATCATTGTCTATGCGGATAGGTGGATATCCTTCTCTATGTGTCGAATCTCTTTCTGGATAAAACCCTTGCCAAACTTCAGAATATTTTACGCAGGCTTAGTACTTGGTGCTTCCATTGGAAATTAGACCTTCGTCTCGACAAATGTGCTGCCATCAACTTCTCTAAAAGACTCTGTCTCCCAAAATCTCAGGCTTCACGGCTCGGACATCCCGTGGCTGACTTCTGTAAAAATTGTGGGTGTTATCGTTTCTAAAAACTTATCCTTTAATGATCATATCGAATAATATATTAGACAAAAATAAATGAAGCGTTTGAACCTATTGAAAGCAATTGCCAGTTCACGCTGGGGCACGAAAACGATTGATCTCATCCCACTTGTCAATTCCACTATTCATGGAGTTATTGATTGTGCTTGCCCGATATATGGAAATGCTGCTCGATCTGACCTGGGAAAGCTGGATGTGATTTGCAATGCAAGTTTCCGTTTTGCTACATTTTTTGAAAGTGGACCCACTTTTCAAGCTTTATCGGGAGACTAATCAAGCGTCTCTCACGTTCCGTCGCACTTACCTCACCCATTCTTTTTACCTCTGTTGCACGTCTGCTGTTAATTCCAATTATCCTGGCCCGGGGTTTCTTCCTGATAACTTCTCATGGTCTATCGAATATGCGGTCGTGATGCCGGATATGCTGATCAATGCCTACTGGCCTACGGGGAACATTACGGACTACTGTGAAATCATTATGGATAAACTTCCATTCCAAACAAAAAACCTACCCCCCCCCCCCCGCTACTATCAGTCACTGTTTTAATTTATATATGAATGATTTTCAGCAAGGTTGCAGCTGCTACATCATTGCTATGAATGCTTCGAAAACTGATTTCCAAACGTCTATTGCCGCAGTAAATATAGCAGACAGCTATTCCAGAGCTCACCTTGTCCATCATGCGAATTCGGTTTTTACTGCCGAGGTCTTAGACATTAATCTGGCCTTCCAGCTTTTTTTTAATCGTTTGGATAATTATGTCATTTTAACGGATAGCTAGTCAGCTTTGGAAACCCTTCAGCACATCATTTACAAACCTCCTGCGGTGATTTTACATCTTTTTCAAACCCTGGATAGGTTCGGAACGAAGTGAGAAAGATTACTTTTCAATGGGTTCCCGGCCACGTTGGTACTTCTCCAAATGAAAGAGCAGATTTTCTGGCTGCAAATGATCCTTATGAGATTAACACCTACAGCGGTGTGCCCCCCGAAGATCTTAAAAAGCGTTTAAAGTACCAACTTTATGCAAATTTTCAGCGTTGGTGGAACGAAAGTAAATATACCGTTGATTCTCAATACCTTGGTTATATATACAAATAATTATATTATTCCTAATACTTACAAATGTACAAAAAACAGAAGAGAAGATGTTTCAACTGCACGTTCCAGAACCCAAACAGTTGTAACGGATACACGTTTAAACATTTTCAAATTTAAAAATTCCCCCACCTGTTCCCTGTGTTCAGCGGACGATGAGAGGAAGTTCCACTATATTTTCAACCGTCGAGCTTTTGACGAGGAAAAATCTATTTTTCAAGATGTCATGCTTTCTGTAAACTTTTATCTTGATAGCTGTAAGGACTTGTGGTACTGCTTAAATTCTAATCCATGGTGCTTTCGGCTTTTCGTTAATCTCTTCCTCGGGAGCGGAAGATTCTAGCCACGTTTTACATTTCAAACTTCGTATCTTGTTAAGCCGGGTTTTGGTGCTGTTGAGTTGCATGGGTCCTGGTGAGTTTAGTTTTATTAATGTAATATGTTTGGTTTCTGCCTTTTTTTGTCGGTGATGCGTTTTTGTTGGTTTTCTTTATATTCTGGCGGGTTGCTGTGGGTATAAGTCTATCATCTTTGTTTTGTACGGGTGTGTGTCGTTCGTTGTAGTTTTTTTTAGTGATCATTTGAGATTATGCCGGCGGGTAGCTGTTGCACTTATCTCAAAGCTCAAATAACAAATAACAAATATTCGCAATTTGTTTGAAAACATCTATGGTCCCGAGCAACGCTGGACGGGTTAGCTAGTAACTCTATATATGGGCAACTCTATATATGGGTGCAACTTTAGTATCTGCTGCATTAGCGCCTAAATGGTATAGGAAAATGAGTTCGGTGTAATGCCGAGAAATACGTATATGTAGTACTTCAACACAGATTTTTTCCACGACGAGTATCATTATATTATCGTAATCCAAGAACAATAATGACAATACAAACTTTATAGTAAGATAAAAGAAGATCTAATCTCCCCCTATCGTCTGTTTATGGCCTTACATATTCCACGATTATTTTTATCGAAGTTAAAACACATAGTGGACTATTTTATGTTCTTTTCGTATGTTCCCGAAATTTTTTTCCCAGATAAGATTAAACCTAGTGAATATGGATATCAAATCGATTGCTAAAAATTGATCTTATGCTCTCTTAAGAAAAATGTTTGTTATCTTGTTTTTTTTTTTTTTTTTTTTTTTTTTTTTTTTCCTTAAGGGAATGTAATTTTATTTTATCTTCATTTTAAACAACGGCATAACGTAACATATTCAAACGAAATATTCATAAAACAGATACATCTGAACCGAATTTTCTTCATGACGGACTTTTTTAAAGACGACATAAGTGACTAGAAGAAATTCCAGTAGAATCTTTACCAGACAACAATCGGTTTTTTAAAAAATATAGCCATTTTGCAAATGGGAACCGACTTCAATATAAAAACTTCTTATTAAGAGATTTGACCACCAATATTGAATTCAGAAACTTTTTTTCGGGAACGATTTCTTCGTCATCATAGACAAAACTGGCATGCAGAATTCGAGTCTTCATGAATAAGATTAACCCTTATCGATCCTACCTGTCTCTCCAAAGACATCAGACATGTCGTATGTGTGTTGACACATGTGAGATGACAAGATTAATCCGATCTGGACCGGCATCTTTTACACGAATTTTATTCGGTTGAAACCATTTTTTTTTTTTTAACCTCTGCTATCACATGTATTTTGACAACATGCGCAAGAGATATATAATTTAAAATTTATTTTAAAAATAAAATTGTGCAAATTGAAATTAAAAATAGTTTCCTGCGGCGAAGCTGAGTTTCGACATTTAATGTATTTTTTTTTTCTAACTGATGACCAGGTCGCTATTTGCCTGGTCGCCCCAGTTGAACGAATTGGACACCTGGTATAGGGGCGAATGTAATGTCTAATCGCTGAGGTGTGGCAATAAATCTGACGAACACCTAGATGTTTAGTTGTGACCTTTATTAATCCGGTTGCTTAACAATTTGATCTTGTTGCTTTGTTCTTGAGCTCTGCTACTCAAGTTAATCTCGCAATTTAGAACCTTGATTAGGTGACGAGACCTTCATCTTACGAGGCACTTCCAAGAGTATAATTCACAAGTAACTTCGGAGACTTTGCAGCCACGACGGATTTCACATGCAACAGGTGCCATTAGCGTACATGGCGGAATTTCATTGGTCGAATTCGTAAAAATCGCGAATTTTGTTGATCAGATGTGAAAATTTACAATTAAGTCGATCAAGCCCTGAAAACTTCGACTTTTCTAGATCGTGTGAGGAAAAATCGCTAATTTCAGAATCGACATTGTAAAAGTCGCGAATTTTGTTGATCTGCGTTGTAAAAATCGCAAATTTCGTAGACTGACTTTGTAAAAATCATGAATTTTGTTGATCAAGTCAGATAATTCGTGAATTTTCTCGATCGAATTCGTAAAAATCACGAATTTTATTGATCACACACGGAAAGATCGTGAATTTTCTCGATCGGCTTCGTAAAAATTGCGAATTTTGTCAATCTGCTTTGTAAAAATAGCGAATTTTGTTGATCAAGCGAGGAAAAGTTGGGATTTTTCTTCATCGGCTTCGTAAAAATCGCGAATTTCGTCGATCAACTTCGTAAAAAGGACGAATTTCGTCCATCTGATTCGTAAAAATCGCTAATTTTATTCATCAGGCGCTGTAAAATTAAAAATTTTCTTAATCGGCTTCGTAAAAATCGCGAATTTTGTTGATCAGATATGAAAATTTACAATTACGTCGATCAAGCCCTGAAAACTTCGAGTTTTCTCGATCGTGTGAGGAAAAATCGAAAATTTTAGTATCGACATTTTAAAAATCGCGAATTTCGTTTATCTGCGTTGTAAAGATCGCGAATTTCGTAGACTGGCTTTGTAAAAATCATGAATTTTGTTGATGAAGTCGGAAATTCGTGAATTTTTTCGATCGTGTTCGTAAAAATCACGAATTTTATTGTTCACATACGGAAAGATCGTGAATTTTCTCGATCGGCTTCGTAATAATTGCGAATTTTGTCGATCTGCTTTGTAAAAATAGCGAATTTTGTTGATCAAGCGAGGAAAAATTTTGAATTTTCTTCATTGACGTCTTAAAAATCGCGAATTTCGTCCATCGACAACGAAAAAATCGCGAATTTTGTTTATCAATGCGAAATTTTACAATTTCGTCGATCATGTCAGGAAAACTTACAAATTTCGCCAATCGGCTTTATAAAAAAATTGCGAATTTCCTCGACTGGCTTTGTAAAAACGTGCATTTTGTTGATCAGGTCGGAAAGTTCGTTAATTTTCTCGATCGATTCCGTAAAAACACGAATTTTCTTGATCAGACAAGAAAGATCGTGAATTTCATTGATTAGGCACAGAAAAATGTTGTTGATCGGCTCCTCTCTTCTTCGTTCAAAAAAGTCACATTTTTTTCGGCACCAACCACTTATATTTTTACTATTTGTTCACTTTTAATTAAAACAAAATTTACTCTCCTGAATAAAAAATCAAGGAATATTATCATATCTTGAAAATAATCCGTGCTATATCTGTTATATATACAAACGTTATAACTGCTGATATATCCTTACCAACTGAAAGGGATATTTTGACTGGGTAAGCGAACTTAAAGGGGTAACCCCCCCTCCCCTACACACACACTCTTCTCTGAAAACATATTTTTTATCCGATTATAGGCCACAAATCATCTGTTCGAAATCGAATTCTTTCTGTGTCATTGATGTGGACTTCCATCAACCAGATATATTTGTAAGTGACTCTTCTCTTGAAAAAGTTGTGCACCCCTAATTTTACAAATCACGTTGTATGCCCTACAGATCTTGAGAACAATTAAGCCTGGTTCCGGCCCGGCTCGACTATATGTGGAAAAACAATGAATGCCTAATCTCGGTCCGGCACGAGTCTGCTAAAAAAATATTAAGCCCGGGTTAAACACAAAGTAACTGTCCAATGCCGATCTCTACACATTACAAGTTACATTTTTTTTATTGATGTTGTCAAACTAATATCGGCTCGTGACGCACATTTATACTTATTCTAGTTAAACCCATACTCACTGAAAATAGCTCATATTTTATTGCTTTTCATGAAATCTTTATAACGAACCGGCAAGCCCGCTAAATTTTTTTTATCGGTGCGGTCCGGCCCATTAAAAAAATTATTCTATACTTGAGGAACGTTGAAGTTGCGAGTACAGTTTGTACTGTGAATGTTATACTTCCGCGACAAGAAAAAGTGCGTTAACTATTTCAATAAAATCTCCCTTAGTATTTTTTTTCTTCAAAATTTTAATGCAAAAACGATGTATTCACCAAATGCAACTGATTTAAGTTAAAAATTTTCACTATTATGATATGTACATATAAAATTTATATAAAAATGTATTTATTCGCTTTGGCGAAATTTTGACGCTAATAAACATGTGTTGTACAAAAATTGCAAACCTTTTACAGATAACGGCTCCCAGCATCTCCCGAATTTCCGGTCAGTTAAGAGATAACTACCTAAAGATTGCTGCATTTAATCTGCAATACATATTTTTTATTTTTGAAACTTTTTAAAATGCAGAAAAAAAATTTGTGGAATTGAACTTATCGGAAAATTTTACTTGAAATGCATATCAAATATGACAATAAAATATTAAAGGAAAATAAAATAAATGAAAAGGTTTTTATTTAAACGCTGAGGTTAAGAATCGACTGAAACAGGTTTTTAAGGTTGAAAATGATACGGAATTTCGGTGATCTTTCTATTTTCGACTGAAAACGAAAACGAATGTAAAAAAAAAAATTAAAGTCAGCCATACATAAATGTACATAATTATTAATTAATTATATGTATTTATTAAATATGTATAGTTATTAATTAATTATGCATACTTTTTAAATATACATAATCATTATTAATTAAATGTATTTATTAAATATACATAATTATTTATCAACGATACATATTTATTAAATATACACAATTCACTGGTAAACAAGGTTTCTGTTTCTAACTAAGTATGTGGTGACTTTTATATTTTAGGTGGTGCTCTGAAAGAATATGCCATTAAAAAGTTTCCATCACCCACAGATTTTTTAAAAATTCAAAATCTTGAAAATCTGAATTTTGTAGTATTTATTCAACACATATACCTTATGAAATATATCATTTGGTATTTTAGTAATGACAAACTTTTAAATAACACTTATAAAGCTTAAAATTAATATTTAAAACACTGAAAGTATGCATTGTTTATAAAACTTCAGAAAAATATAGAAGAATTTTTGTAAAAAGAAATGATTTTAATAAAAATTTCATACTTTATGTAGCGGTATGTGTCTTATCTGAGGCTGCTCTCTTATAGGCCATTGTTTCGAGTTATATTAACAATTTAAAGCAGACATTAAGCCACTTATATCATTACAACAGCATAAATCATCTTTTCTTGAAAAAAAAATGTCGAATATTTCTTATGTCAATCTCGATAAATATATATATTTGTATTGTTGTTCAGGAGATTTCAACCTTGCAATCTTTATCCAAGTAATTTTGAGTTTTTCTTTGATAAATTTAAGTCGCTCACAAAATTATTTAATTCTTTTTGATGGTTGGGTTCTACATTTATGCCAGGAGAATAGTTCATATCGGATGTAGAGGAAGTTTCAGTTTCATCAATTTCCATTTCTACTGCTGCATCGTCATATGTAAAATTCTCTGAAGGTTTCGGCATTTGTAAATCATCATTATGTAATGCTAAATCTATGTTCGGGTACTGAATTTTACGTTTACTTTTTACAGAGAATCCTTTAATTTTTGTTATATATCAGTAGCAGTCAGTTATATGATCCTTCGGCATGCGCCATATCATGAGAATTTTTAATATAGAGTATAGCAAAGGACATACACTTTCTTGTACCTTTCATCCACACCCGGAGGTTTGTAGCACATCATGTACAACAAGAATGAAGTGCCCATTTCTTATCTTGCTCACCTACTTTATATCCAAAGTACATATAATAGGCAGTCTTTATTAATGGCGTAAAAGCACATCGATGCTTTTTCAAAGTTAGCTCCCCGCACACATAGCAAAAAGAATCGGGTTCATTAACGCATCCTTTAGACATGTTTTACATATTGTAGAGGAAAAGAAAAATAGGATAATTATAATCAAAATTTAATTAAAAAGTCTCACAGAACAAAGAAATAGTTGTACACTCGCCCGAAAGTTTCAACTGTCATGGATTTGCGTTAAAGTCAAATACTGGGGGGTGGCTAGAGCTGTCTGTTCAAGGTCGCAAACATAAAATTTATTAGGGGGACATCTTTTTCTACTCTCTTGCTGTATCTTCTATCGTTGTAATAATAAAAAGGAATGTTTGTGTGAATCAAATACATGAAAGAGAATAATGTAATATAATTATAATGCCTATACGATGCCTATATACTCCAAAACGTATAAATCAAATTTCTCAAAATTGGAGGGTGATAGAAAATTTATACATATTCTTTTCCAGCAGCTTGAAATCTATTAGAAACACCCAACGTATATAAAAAAATCGAAAGTTCGTTAAAATTTGTTTATCAGTGTTATTAATTGTGTTTGTGACTCAAATGCACTCGCTGTATCTTAAACCCAACACTTTTTATTTTCATAAAATAAAACGTAATTCAACCACGACACAGAAGAATTTTCTATTATACCAATTTAACTTTATATATATATATATATATATATATATATATATATATATATATATATATATAAAATATTTATTTAATTAGTGTTAGGCATGTACGGCTCGATTTATCTTTTATAACAATTTTTGTAAATGATCGTTTGTTGTGCTAGAGCTTTTCTCAAGAGTATTCGAAGCAATTGCAGTTTCAAAATATAAATTTACTATTACTGTTTGTTAAGTTTGCAGCTTTTAATGAGTACATAAAAATAATCACATATGAATTGCTTGCTTTATAATTCGCACTCACATCACGAGTCATTGATGACTGTAAATAGTAAATTGGATCAACTGTAAACAATGAAGTTCCTAGCAATAAATAGTCTCATTTGAGCCTTATTTTTTTTGCTCAAGTCTTTACTTTCCCTGGATTTCGTGCTGCCGAAATCCATTCAACGAATTGCTATTTATGGTTATAGACAATATTAGAAATAAAAAACGCTACATAATTATACTAATACAGTACAGAAGTTTTAACGTGAATATGGAAATGAATAACAAAAAATGAAAAAATATTGATAATAAAAATAAGCTTAAAACTTTGTTAACTATTTGGGAAATAGTTGTTGTTCTCGGTAGAGAATTGGAAAATCTGAAATATATCTGACTCTTTTTATTAGTTGAATTCCACAACTTATTTTATTTTATTCGCTTTCTGATTGGTTTATGTTTAATGTCCAAAAATGGATTACTTTTGTTTTGTATTTTATTCGTTTCCTGATTGATCTATCTTTAATGTCCAAAAATGGAATACTTCTGCTGCCATGTTGACAAAAAGTGCAATAAAAACTTTAAAAAAAATTATTATTTCAAAACAAATTGTGATAATATTTCAAATTTCATTCAAAAGTGCATTTTTTTTCTCTGCGCTGTGGTATAAAGATTTAAAATGTACAATGTTTAGAAGATAAAAAATTTGCAGTTCTGAAAATTGTAAAATTGAAATTTCATCTAAATTTTGTTTGTGATGGATCCAAGAATATTAATGTTTAATCCATGTCTTCTTTAATATGAGGCGTTCAGAAGTCAGTCTGATTAACACCATCAAATAAAAATGTACATTTTAAATAGTAAAAATTGTCTATCTATAAACAAATGTTTTTTTTTTCTTATCATTGGTCTAGGAATAGGAATGTTTAATGTACAGCGTACGTAATATATGATCATCATAATATTATTAATTTAAATATAGAATTTATTTATAAGTCATTAAAATTTTAGTCTTTGAAAATATCATTTTCCAAATAGTTCTCGTAGTTTGTTAAATTACAATTTTTTAAAAAATTATTTTACATGTTTTTATAATGTTTATATTCTGTAATTTGTTTCCTTTTAGATTTGTTTTCCTCTTTACATTCAATATTTTTAAATATATCTTAAAAAGGATTTTAGTAGAGCTGGCCTTCCCTCACGAAAATGTAAAGACTGTTTATCTGTCTTTTCTTCCTTTCTTTTTCTCTATTTTTTCTTTCTTTTTTTTAAATGCCAATTAGAAATTTATTTTTGAACATTTAATTTTTCTGTATGTTTGATTTTTTAATTGCTTTTTACATTGATATGTTTTACTAAAATGTCTCGCTCGGATGTTTTGAATAAATAATATTATTTGTTTAGCGTATGTTATCTTTATAGTCTCCATTTTAAAATATGCTGTGATGTTTGTGGACATATCCTTTCTAAAGTCATTATTTTCCCTGGATTTTTTTGCTGCTAGAATCCATTCAACGAATTGCTATGGTTATAGGCAATATTAGGGGGGGGGGGGAAAACTACATAATTATGATAATATAGTACAGAAGTTTTAACGTGTGTATGGGATTGAATAACAAATGAAGAAAAAATATTAATTATAAAAATAATTTATTTTACATATTTTTTTAGTGTGTACATTCTATAATTTGTTTCCCTTTAGATTTGTTTTCCTCTTTACTTTTAATATTTTTAAGTGTATCTTAAACGGAGTTTTAAGAGGGGTGGCCTTCACTAGCGAAAATGAAATTACTGTTCATTTTTCCTTTCTTTTTATTTTTTATTTATTTATTTATGTATTTATCTTTTTAATGTCAGTAGAAATTCATGTTTGAATATTTTTTCTTTTTTAGCCTCCGATGTTATTTCTTTCAGACAAGCTAAAAATGTCGTGTCATCAGCCCTGAATTTTCTATTCAACCGATTTTGATAATTATTTTTTTAAATGAAAGCTATTTATTTGTAGTTGTGCCCATTTTAGTTATTTTTTAATTTATTTCCATTTTTATATTTTATTTTTAATTTTAAAAGCTTTTTCATGACATTTCTTCAAAATGGTGGCAACACAGTTTAGCTTTTCTCTCGATAGTAAAAATTTATTTTCCAAAATGATTGCATATAATTATGCACTAATTGAGGTTTAAAAAATATATTTACTGAGAAATAATATTAATAATGTAGATAAAATAGCAGAAAATAATTTATGATAAAAATTAATGTCTAAATCAAAATAAGAGAAATTTCAAAAGAGGAAAATGATGTAATTCAGCAACCAGATAAATGGGAATTACAATATTATTACGGAAGCATTTTTCATATTACTAATAACAATAACTTTTAAAAAACATTTGAAGAGAAAATGACGTCACTATTTAAAACATCGCATTTTTACTCATAACGATATTAGGTACTACTCTGTTATCCCGTCGACCAATTTCGTCAAATTATACAAATCGCCAAACTAATAGCCAAATTATACGTATTGACATAATTTTTATTTTAAATAACGAAAAAACAAATAATTAGTAGAATATTAATAGAAATATTAATAAAAAGTCGAAATAAAAATCACTAATGACATTTTAAACACATTAATCGTATTTATGTGATTGAATGTGACATTCACGATCATCCATTATTGGCATTTAATCTTATAGTTTGGCGATAATTTTTTGGTCGACGGGATAACCTAGTAGTACCCGATATTACATTTGAATATTTCTTTTCATTATGGACACTGAGATTGAGATTTTACTTTCAGATGACTTCAGTTAGTGAAAATAATGTCACAGTAAAAATTAAATTAGTTTTTTTTTAATAAAACTATTTTTCTGTGAGTGCATATAAAATAAAATTTTCTGGATTTCGCCGGCACTCAGATTACAATTTTAACTGAAGATGTGCGAATATTTGCATGCAAAATTGTAACTGGCAAAATTGACATTTACTTTGTAAATATATTTATTATATATCGATTCAATAATGTAATTACTTTTGCTTTTTTTTAAAACGAAATCGATCGGGTCTTTTAAACATTTCATTCGTCGAATTCGACGGGATTCCACTCGTTTTATTGTTAAATTGCATTTCCTTTTACTCAGAGTCTATAAAAAAGCGTTTAAACTAAAGAAAAAATCCGTTTTTGATTAATCTAGTCAATGAAGAAGTAGCACGTCAAATTGTATCTATTATTCCGCAATTCCAATGTCTCAGAGAAAATTGCTAATCAATTGGGTATTTCACGCCGTTCTGTTTGCTATTATATTGATAAATACAAGAAAAATGAAGTCAGTTCATTGCAATTTAAACGGGGTCGCCCTTCTAAAAAACCTCTATCGATTTTTTTTTTTTTTTTTTTTTTTTTTTTTTTTTTTTTTTTTACCTAATCGGAGGCGAAACTGAATTTTGCAATGGCAGAATCTACATTCAACTTGTTAGCCTCCGATGCTATTTCTTTCAGACAAGCTAAAAAATGTCGTGTCATCATCCCTGAATTTTCTACTCAACCGATTTTGATAATTATTTTTTTAAATGAAAGCTATTTATTTTTAGTTGTGCCTATTTTAGTTATTTTTTAATTTATTTCCATTTATATATTTTATTTTTAATTTTAAATGCTTTTTACGATATTTGTTGAAAATGGTGACAACTCAGCTTAGTTTTCCTCTCGATGATAAAAATTTATTTTCCAAAATGATTGCCCATAATTATGCACTAATTGAGGTAAAAAAATATATTTACTGAGAAATAATATTAATAATGTAAATAAAATAACAGAAAATAATTTATGATAAAAATTAATGTCTAACGCAAAATAAGAAAAATTTCAAATGAGGAAAATGCCATTCAGCAACCAGATAAATGGGAATTACAACATATTATTACGGATGCCTTTTTCATATTACTAATAACATTAACTTTTAAAAAACATTTGAAGGGAAAATGGCGTCACTATTTAAAACATCGCATTTTTACTCATAACGCTATTAGGTACTACTCTGTTATCCCGTCGACCAATTTCACCAAATTATACAAATCGCCAAACTAATAGCCAAATTATACATATTGAGATAATTTTTACTTTAAATAAGATAAAACAAATAATTAGTAGAATATTAATAAAAATATTAATAAAAAGTCGAAATAAAAATCACTTAATAACATTTTAAACACGTGAATCGTATTTAATGTTATTGAATGTGACATTCACGATCATCCATTATTGGCATTTAATCTTATAGTTTGGCGATAATTTTTCGGTCGTTTGGATAACCTAGTAGTGCCCGATATTACATTTCAATATTTCTTTTCATTATGGACACTGAGATTGAGATTTTACCTTCAGATGACTTCAGTTAGAGAAAACAATGTCACAGTAAAAATATTTTTTTTTTTTTTTTTTTAATAAAACTATTTTTTTGTGAGTGCATATAAATTAAAATTTCTTGATTTCGCCGGTGCTTAGATTACTATTTTAACTGAAGATGTGCGAATATTTGCATCCAAAATTGTAACTGGCAAATTTGACATTAAGTTTGGAAATATATTTATTATATATTGATTCAATAATGTAATTACTTTTGCTTTTATTAAAACCAAATCGATCGGGTCTTTTAAACATTTCACTCGTCGAATTCGACGGGATTCCACTCGTTTTATTGTTAAATTGCATGTCCTTTTACTCAGAGTCTATAAAAAAAGCGTTTAAACTAAAGAAAAAATCCATTTTTGATCAATCTAGTCAATGAAGAAGTAGCACGTCAAATTGTATCTCTTTATTATTCCGCAATTCCAATGTTTCAGAGAGAAATTGCTATTCAAATGAGTATTTCACGCCGTTCTGTTTGCTATTATATTGATAAACACAAGAAAAATGAAGTTAGTTTATTGCAATCTAAACGGGGTCGTCCTTCTAAAAAACCTCTATCGATTTTTTTTTTTTTTTTTTTTTTTTTTTTTTCTAATCGGAGGCGAAACTCAATTCTGCAATGGCAGAATCTACATTCAACTTGTTTTCTTTTCTTTTTGTACGTTAAATTTAAAAGGGTTTTTTGTTGTTGTTGTTGTTTTTTGTTTTCTTGTTGTTTTTTTGTTTTTGTTTTTTATTTGGCATGTTTTAAAAAATTTCCTGCGCGAATATTTTGATTAAATATAAAATAAATAGTTTATCTTATGCCTTCTTTATAGTCACCTTTTTATATTAAAAAAAAAAAAAAAAAAAAAAAAAAAAAAAAAAGTTTTCAAGGCAGCAAACCACCATCATAAACCATATCCCATTAGTTCTAAAATCTTTTTGTTTTAATAGTACGTTTTCTCATCTTAATTTAAAATATGAAAAGACTTTATGTAAAATACAAATATGAATTGTGGTTCTTCAAAATTGCACATTGAACAATGTTAGATGCGTGGTACAAATTACATACTTGAAATCTGATTATTAAAAACACATTTATCAAAGAAAAAATTACGATTCCTTTACAAAATAAAAAAAATTATAGGTGATATTAAATTGTAACAATATATTTATTTTTAACTTTCAAAATATTTTAATTCTAAAGATTACTTTCAAAGATGAAAAGTTCTTGGAGTATATTTATGTTATTTTACTTTAAATAATGTGCTTTGATAATAAATTGTCAATAACCGATTGTATTTAATCTTTCAAAAAACGACGGGAAAAAATCTTTGAAATAAGCTTTTTAAAAACATTATTCAAAATTCACATCATGTTGCCGAAAAAAGTGCTATAATGCCAGATATTGAAACCATGTTAAAGCCAAGCCGCCAAGCCAACGGAGGGAAAAGTCTGTATTAGGCTTTTACGTACTCGCATCTTCAACGTTTGCCGACGCCCGCCCGGCTGCATTTTCAGAAAGAATCACGTTTTGAGCACCAGCCTTGGCGAGTTGGCGAAAGCGAGAACGTTCAGCTAGCTGCATCGCCAAACACAAAATAAACTAAGTTCAAATGTGACATAAAATATATGATAATTAGAATTATATTTATTACAAGAGAATCTTTACTACTGTTTTTAATTAACTTCTCAATTTCTTCGAACATAGCGAGTTAAGGAAATAATATTTTTCAATTGAGGAAAAAAAAAAAAAAACTATGTTTAGATGTTCTGTGAAATTTAAAGCATTTTAATCTGAAAAAGCTCTTTGTTTTAAGCTATATTTTAATCGTAAACAACGGTGAATAACATTTACTCATACTATAGTCTTTGCTTGATAACATTTACGGAAAAACAAATGAACAATAAGCGCGATCTCTTTGCGGGAAGGGTTGCTTTTCGCTAGGCGTTTGACGTCAAAAACAAGAAAGGGTGCGTAACATTGACTTCATCTCCGCGCCAATCGTTGTTCTGGCGATAAGGTGCTCAAAACGTGGTTCTTTCTGAAAATGCCGCCCGGCTCGAATCCATGCTAACCTCTAATGTTAGCATAAAATGACCTAAATAAAAAAAAGGTCTTTGTTTCCAGATATTTTTAAACAACGCTATAAGAAAATTGTTTTTAGTAAGACATTTTAAATCTATAGTTTTAAATCTGACGTAATTTTCACCAAAGTTTGTTTCTTTTTTTTAATATTAACGTGAAATTTTTTTAAGTAAATATATATATATATATATGCAGTCTGCTCAACACAATTAGATAGTTTGCAATTAGACCAAAAGGTGGCAGCACTGACAATCACCTCATCGAGGTCACGAATGAAATTTCAAAATTAGTTAAAACTGAATTAACATATTATAACGAAACCGGTCTGTCGAGTAGTATCTTGGTGAAAAACACCTGAAAATCTGATTTTAGCATTTGGTTTTCAAAAGTTTGATGTTGTGTTTTCCTTTTTCCTGAATCCAAAGTTAAGAAAAACTGCGAGAAGAAAACACAATATTTAACTTACGAATCAATCGCTGAAATCGATTTTTCAAGTGTTTTCCAGCAAGATATGACTGTTGTAATATCCAAATCGACCGCAGAACCCCGTTGTAATATGCGAATCAAGTTTTAACCAATTCTGGAATTTCAGCCGTGAATTCAATGAGGTGATTGTCTGTATTGTCGCCTTCCGGTTAAATGTAATATGTAAATATATATATATATATATATATATATATATATATATATTACGCTAACGTATGTGGCATGAAAATCATGATTATTTGTCAGCTGTTTAATGGCAACATCCAAATGAAACACATCTTATGGGTTACTATGCAAAAGTCCTTTGGCAAGATTTATGCTGTGGTAAATTGGATTCATTTGTGTTTTGTTCCTTTGCTGGAATTAAGGAGCTTCAAAATATCATTATTTTTATTTTTCCTCCTCTTTTTATTTAAAAAAAATAAATAAAAGTCACGAATTTTAAACTTTTCAGCTTCAAATTAAAGTTATGTATTATAAATGAAATGAGTGAAAGGATTATATTATTATATTTTAAATAATTAATGAAATACGAAAAAAATGCCACTATTACACTACTGGTACAATATTTGACGATTTATTATCTACGCCGGGCTTGCATAAAAATACTGAGTTCTTGATTTATCAGCACAGATGCCATATATGCACCACTGGTGTTATTTTTCTTCCGCGAATTTGGCGAAAATTCCGTTTTCAAATACCAGTACATACATGTTTTTAAACTAATTCCAGTTATTTTAAAAAGGAAATAATAATTTAAAAAAAAAAATAGATAATAATTACAGAATAAAACAATTTATATCATAAAAAAAAAAGAAAATAAAAGCAAACAAACAGTTTATTGATAAATAAATAACAATAGCCGGGTTACCATGTGAGGCACATATAATTGCCATTTTATTGCAATCACGCTAATGTGGTAGTTGTAAGCATATGGCATCTGTGTCTATCATCTAATTTGTCAAGAAATGAGCAATTAAAATAAATTATGGATCATATAAAAAACTGGTAGAACCAGAGAGAAAAGTAGAGCTCGATCTAAAAAAATATTATAGTAAAATTTGGGAAGTATTTTCAATCTAAAAATGTGCATAGAAAAGAAATGGAATCAGGTGGTCTATAAAGCTCATGATATAACCCAAATTTTTGTTAGCTGAAAATGTGACTGAGCTTTACTGGTGCCTTAAAATCAATCAGGGAAAAGAGGCATTTTTAACTCACTCCGTATTTCAATCATCCATAACCAGTTTAAAATTTGGGTTCATAACCATATGTTACAGGCTGATGTAATGAAGTATGAGAACGGTTCGTTCAGTACAAACTGTAGACACAATTCCACTCGAGGTATTTTGATAAGTGGAAGATCAAAGCTCCAAGTAAACTCAAAACCTTGAACAGATACGATTCAACCATATACTAAATATTTGTTTTCAGACATATTTATCTACATCAATGTTTCAACAACCTAATTATATTAATGTTACACTTTAATTATCACTTCATGGTTTATATTCATTTAGCGTTGTGGAGCTTAACTGATTTGAGACAGCATAACAATATATTCTATTGACTAATTTCCTCAGTAATCATTTTGAGTAGATAATAGTATAATTCTGAATATAAGGCACCAGTAAAGCTCAGTCCTCATTTTCAGCTAACAAAAATTTGGGTTATATCACGAGCTTTACAGACCACCTGACTCCATTTCTTTTCTACGCACATTTTTAGATTGAAAATATTTCCCAAATTTTACTGCAATATTTTTTTAGATCGAGCTCTACTTTTCTCTCTGGTTCTACCAGTTTTTTATATGATTTCATAGCTTTTTCAGATCCTTTCAGGAACTTTATCAATCACTTTCAACAAACAAAGCTAAACTATTATTAGTATTAGTTTAAAATTATTAGTAGACATATTAATTTGGCTTAGTAACGGAAATAACGCCAAGTTGGTTTCAAATTTGGCGAGTAATTTTGGGCGCCAAGTTGGCGAAATTCCATTGTGACATTTGGCGACAGAACCGCCCCTTCCCTCATGGTAGTCCCACTGCAGTTTCTCGGTATCTGCGCAGATTTTCAAAGCTTCATTTTCAAATCGTTATTTTTTATAAATATAGAAGAATTTTTTTTTCTAAATTATCTCTTTTTAATTGAAATATCTGTATTGTAGCAACTGTTTTGACATCGAAAACACTCAAATAAAGGTGAGGTGTTGTTTTAACACTCATTTAGTTACAGTTTATATATATGTTTATGAAAAATATGTATTTTCTGTTTCGAATGACGTCAATTTCTAAAATTCAAAAATCTATCAGGAGATTAAGAATTTTTATTGATCTATAAAAAAAAGAACACGTGTTATCATTTCTTTTTTTAAATTATTGAACTGTTTTTTATTTGGTGGCAACTCGAAAGAAATAATTGAATTAGCAATTAAAAAGGAGAGATTTATATAATGTTAAATTATGGAAAGTATAGTGTTATGTAAATTTTAAATGGATGCCATTTCCTTAATTTTTGATATTTTTTTTTATCGGACCTTCGAAAGGCACATCCCTAAATTAAAAGCTTTCGAACAAGCTATTACCCGTCGCTGAATGTTTCCTGGTTCGGGTTATAATTGAGTTGTCTTTTTTTCTTCTTTCACGAGCAAAAAGTGACAAAACAAGGGTTCTAGATCTCCGAAACTAGTTGGTGGATCTGGATGAATTTTTATAAACTTTGAGATCTAGAGTAGGACACGTCCCCTTTTCAATTTCGTCGAGATTCGATGATTAGTTCCAAAGTTATTAAGAGGCAAACTTTGGATTTTAACATTAGAGATGCACCTGAGCTCTATACTATACAGCACTATCGCGCTGTATGATAAAAGCAATATGATTTAATATTTAGTATACATTCAAGGGATACCAAACTGGTTGCCAAGGGCGGCTAGTCCTTAATAGAAATGATTAAATTCCAATGTATATATAGTTTTTGTCACATCTCCCGTGAACTGAAGTGAAAGGACATCGCGTGTGAGGAAAAAAAATAATGTTTCCTTTTATCGTCTGTTTTTAGTTTGTGTATACATTTTTATGTGCGTTGTTGGTGTTCGTCGTTGTTATTGTTTGAGTAAAATGATTTAAATGTTTGAAATGTGTGCAATTTTAGTTATTAGAACAATATACGATCATCCCGGCGAACTACATTTTTGTTCAACAAAACAGAAAGGGTAAGTGATATAGGTAATAAGTAAAATTAAACTTTTACAACATTCGAATACTTTGAGTTGACAGTTTTTACTCCTATAACATATTTATGTAAAACTTTTTTAATGGAATTATTTGACTAACTTTAACAACTAATACTCTTAAGGTAATTCTTTGATTTAAAAATTGTCTGTTTCAGCGTGTTTATCAAACATTTCTCTATAATACTACAAATTTTCATATTTTTGTGCCAGTGAAGAAAGACTTCCGATCACAAAAGAGAAAAAAATCATATACGGCAGCGACGATAACAACGGGAAAAGTTCCATATGCTGTTCTGGGTTTTTTAATAAACTTTTTTTTCAAAACTGTATATATTTCAAGCGTTCCAACTCCTATGGAAGAGCTGTCCGCAAGATTAAAGGCGGGGTCAAGGCATATGCGATCTAGCGGCAGGGGTGCATAACTAGAGGATTATTAAGTAGAGGATTATGGCAGTTTCTTTTGTGTGAATGGCAACAAAACTTTTTTGTTTCTATAAAATGTTACTTCAAAATATTTCGTAGAATAAGTTTTAGGTTTGAAATATTGTAAATAAATATAGAATAAATAAGTGTAGTACGACTAAATATTAACATAAAATATACTAAGATGAAATATCATTTAACTATGCGATACAAATATCACTGATTAAAATATGTTCGATTTTAATTACGCTTTTAATGTAATGAAAGATGACTCATTAAATTTTGTAAGTACTTATTATATAAATGCAGAATTTTGAAATAGTGTTACATTTTAGTAATTTTTTGATGAGCTAAATTATACAAAATGATATACACCGTAGTATTTCATATGATAATATAATAGTTATCAATATTTAGAAATGTATAGAATTTAATACTAAATAAAATATTCAACTTTTATTTACAACAAGCTGCATTTTTTATTTACCAATTTCAGACGATAAAAACCCAATGTTTTCTTGGTCGTATCGACTTTTATTATTTAACTTGCAAACTTTTCATTCTTTTAATTTAAAAACCTATTTTATTATACGTATATTCGGAATAACTTTAATTTTAAATGTATGTATTAAATGTTGTTTTGTTAAACAAAGAAATATTGTTAATTTATTTGTTTAAATATTTAACGTTCTACAGACCAGCGGTTCCCAAACTTTCGGGCTCACGGAGCCCTTTTTGGTAAAAAATTTTAAGGCGGAGCCCCTAAACCCTAATAAACTCTGTGGTTTACAAATTAATGTTTTTTATGCCTATAGAGCAAATATGGAGCAAGCTTATGTTGAATAAAAATTCGAGCCAGTAATTTTTAACATTGGACCAAAGTTCTCAATTTTGTTTTTTGCTGATACAGAAATTCTGAATTCAGTATGAATTTCCAGTATGAACTCGGAATTAAAGATCGAAATGGTAACCATGTTTGGATTATACATTACATTGGGGCTTACGTAAAACTATTACTCCCTCTGTCTCAAATTTGTTGCAATATTTAGGTTGAAAATTTTGTCCCAAATTAGTTGCTACATTTGAAGTAGGTGGAGTCATAAATAACTTCTGATGCATTTTAGTAGATTGACACCAGTAAAATTATATTAGAATTATTATAACTGTTTATGCTAGGTCTCAGAATCAATGTTATCTCGAATTTAACCCTTTAACGATCATAGCATTTTCATTGCTAAGATGTCGGAATAAATGAATGACACCGGTAATAAAGAACAAATATATTTGTAAATAAGAAAACGTGATTTTTCACATACAAAATAAAAGGGATATTTTTAGATAAAAATACCGGTGTCAGTGTTGCGTATCGGAATTAAAATTTTGTGGTTTCGTGGCGAAACCAATGAACATTAAAGGGTTAAAGTAAAATGAAAAGAAACGATTATTTAGAAAATTCTCTGAAGAAAGAAATCAATAATATTGAGCGCAACATTGTACTGGAATGTTTGAAACGATATTTGAAAAATTTTAAACTAAGCTCTAATGTCATAAATGCTGCAGCTATTAAATTCATTGTGCATCATAATGTTTATCATCCTATCCCATTTGCAGAAGCAGGCAAAGACATCAAAAATAAAAGATGAGGAAATTTACGACGTAAGTTTACAGCAAATTGTAAATGCTGACGAAAAAAATGCCTCTGAGCAAAATCAAAGATGTCCCAATAAAACGAAGACAATCACTGTGAGGATTATCATATACTGTTATAATTCGTAAATAAAAGTTATACAGGATTCTCAAGGCGGAAAAATTTTGGAGCGTATTTTATGCATAACCAAGCAAAGTATAATAGAAAAAAATAAGTTCGACAGAATTCTATTTTGTTTGCAGCTTGTTCATGCTAAAAAATACTTTTAGAAATGTTGGCATAAAATTTTCGTAAATGAATTCACGATTGATTAGCTTGAAGATAGTTTTAAGTGATTACTGTTTAAAAAGTCTTTAAAATTTGGGGCATGGCTTAAGAGTGTGTGAACCGAGATTTTTTTAGACTAATTAATTCCTTATTAAGGAATGATCTAGGGACGTTAGGTACGTAAATATTGTTGATTGATACTATAGCTCTCTGAGAAATGTTCAAACAAAATTATAAGGTGATAAATATCAAACATGAGTACAAAAGTATTCAAATGTCGCATCTAATTTGTGTCAGAGGGAGTATTATTTATGGCGAAAACCACACAAACACAGAAAAAAAGTAAGTTGTACCATGTTCGTAGCAGAGAGGTACTTCTATGTAATTCCCATAGGCTACTCGCAAAAAAAAGCCTAGTTTTAATTATTTATGAGTAATTATGTAACACGTTTTCGCTAGTCCCACCTACCCGTAATAGAATCAAGCGCTTATGGAATAATTATTTCGTTCATCCTTAAGTTTCTAGTACTTCTAAACATGCAACGAAAATGAATCGTCTCTCACCTTCTTTTTTTTGAGCAAATTTTAAAAATACATTTAGAATTAAGTCATCGTTTTAGTGTTTAAGAAGGCGGGGCAAACTCTATAAGCTGTATTGTTTGGTGCAGCATTGTTCACTTTTTTGGACATTTTATTCAAAGGTTAATTAAATTACAGCTTTTAAATTACAGCTTTAAAAAGAAACTTCCTTTCGTAATCGTTTTTTTTTCTCAAAACAGACATGTAGTTTAAAACTACACATTAGGGTGGAGCGAAAAAAATTTTTTTTTGAAAATCAAAAACGGGTAGGTGCCAAAAGTTGCCTTTATACTAGTACATCAACTGTGTGAAATTTTACCACTGAAAAAAAATGGCTTGAGTCTGCGCTTTTGCTCCAAAAATCGAAATTTTGGGTAAAATTTGTCATTTTTTGACATTTTTTCAAAAAAATTAAGAAATTCCTACAGAGCTGGTTAGTATTTAAAAGTGTTGCTTAGACCTTTATATTTATCTGCTTAACATATTTAAACTATAAAACAATATGCTTATTCCCTATAGCTGGAGCAAAACAGGCAACTTTTAGTAAGAAAACAGCATTACCACTCTATTGGGTCATACAACGAATTGTTGTTTTTAATACAGCTCTTGTTTTCAAAACTACCTTGGACATGCGTCGTGGAGGTGGCTATATTTCCTATACCACCCGGCCAAACTACTCGATCATCTTAGTACAGTGTTTTATTTATACATTGATTTGTGATTTTCTTTATAAAAATTTGGCATGTCTTCGATCCTTTCACCTTGTTCATCTGTTCTTTGCATCCACATGCTGCTGTAACTATCTTCAGGTATATTTTTACAGTTTATACAAAAAAATGACAAGCAGAGTAATGCACGGGAATCTATTAAAGGGATCTATTCGGCCATCTATTATATTTATCAAACTTACATTCAGTTGATGAATAGTGATTGGAAGTTCACAACATTTTTTCAGTCAATTGTATTTTTTTTACGTAATGATTTGCTTCAAAGATGATTTCAGATATTTCAACTATAAGTATGCCATCATTTATTCTACTTTTGCATTTTTTATATGTTGAGAAGCGAGCTGTTTAATGTGATGGTGATCGTCAGCGAGAATTGCAATGAAAATTTGTTCTTCATGTGTAAAGCAACCGCTGTTGTAAATAACTTTTTTTTTGCATTAGTTTTATGCCGTTTTGTAAGTGTTTTCGTATCCAGATAATTTCCTATTAACTTTTAGATCCTCTTTTTATGAGTGGACAACATTTGATGGTGAAATGTCCTGCGCATAAACATATAATGCATAGTACTTTATGAGGGAATGTACGGACTCTAATCGACTATAAGTGCTCATTTAAAATTAGGAGAATTTTATTTGTCACTGTGAACCATTTTGCATGGGGTAAGCTTAGAATTGTGTATAATATTGAATCATTCGCTACTTCAACTCCAGTGAATTTCCTCTGCGCCAATTGTTAGAGAAGTCGATATAAAACGTTCTAAGCTACATGGATTCACTGGATCAATAAGGAAAATCTTTGTCTACGTACTATTCACTTCCTATTGCAAATTTTTTAAATATAACATAGAGAATAATTTTGAAAAATTATTTTCTCAAATTGAGAAAAACCTACTCAGAACAGACTAGAAATTTCTGTCAGAGATTGCAAAGCTAATTCATAAGGAAAGCTATTTCTCAGAAAGAATGGGGAATAGGAGTTTAGAAAACATCTCACACAAAAGACAGCTCATAAAGTTAATAAAATTTTCCGTTTTATATAAGCGCAGATTGGCAATCAGCGTCTATATGTTCACTCACAAAATGTATAATCCAAGTTTATACCGCGGGATGTTATATACCAAATGTACTAACACCTAAAAAATAGATCTAAAATCTTATTAGAAATTACTAGACTATGGAACAACACAGGAAACGACATAAAGCATACTAAAACTTCTTTAGAAATATTGTTGTTTTACACGCAAATTTTGTTTGCAATCCTCTGTGACGATCGTCATAATATTAAGCAGCCAGCTTCTCAAAATATATTCAATGTAAAAAGTACAGTAAATGATGACATACTAAAAATTGAATTCATACAATCAATTTTTAGGAAAATAATTATATATAAAATGTAATTGATTGAAAAAATGCTGTGGTAACAGAACTTTCAATCATAGTGTATTAATTGCATGAAAATTTAAGGAAGATAATAGACTGCTGAATAGGTTCCATTAAGAACATACCCAATACATTACTCAGCTTCTCTTCTGTTATACATGGTATAAAAATATACGTGCAGCAGGTCACACCAGCAATCCAAATCATCCAAAGTCAGTGAATACAAAAAAGAGATAAATTACTTTGATATATATACTCGTCTTCGGGAAAAAAGTAACAATTCAATACATAAATAAAACACTGGGCCTAGATGATTGGGTGGTTGAGACGTGTGGGATATGAAATTCAACCACCTCTATGAGTTATATAGAGAGTAGTTTTGAAAGCAGCTAGGTAAGAAATGCATTCAAAAGAACATTTCGTTGTATGCTCCAATAGAGAGGTTAACGCTGATTTTTCACAAAAAGTTGTCAGATTTGCTCCAATTATACAGACTACAGATATTGTTTTATAGTTTAAAAATGTTAAGCAGATAAATATAAAGGTCTAAGCAACACTTTTAAATACTAACCAGCTCTGTAGGAATTTTTTAATTTTTTTGAAAAAATGTCAAAAAATGACAAATTTTACTCAAAATTTCGATTTTTGGAGCAAAAGCGCAGACTCAAGCCATTTTTTTTTCAGCGGTAAAATTTTACGCAGTTAATGTACTAGTATAAAGGCAACTTTTGGCACCTACCCGTTTTTGATTTTCAAAAAAAAATTTTTTTCGCTCCACCCTACTACACATGTTAACCTCTTGAGGGGCAAGCAATAATGTCTCTGTCATACTGTATTCTCACCGGAAAAATCGTAAAACTTTGTTTCAAAATGAAAAAAAAAAAAAAAAAAAAAGGAATTTTTTTAAACAATTTGCCACCAAATTTAAAAATATAGCATTTCGTTAAAAGTTTCTGGTGAGATCTCGTTTAAATTAGGTAGGATAAAATGTATCCTACCGCCTTTCAAGGCGTTTAACGAACTGCAACTAGTAGGGAAATGTTTCTAATACAATGGGGTACATGGGTGAGCTTGAAATTATGTCAGAGCGGGTACTCATTGACAAAAAGTCTAAGTAATGGTTGGAGCTGAACAAAATTTTAAATTCGTAAAGTGATGACAAATGTAAAGAACCAGCATATATATTTTAAATTGCTACAGATTTATTTCTGATTGGAAATGTAGCAGAGACCAATTAAAAAAAATTCTACAGAAGGGTTGTAAAAAGATACAAAATGCTAAAAAAAATCCCATTTCAGCAATATACATTGCTTTTAAAATTAAGTACAATTATGAAAACAGCATAGAAAATTTAAATAGCTAAGAAATTATAAAAATATAATAAACAGATTAAAGCAATTAAAGTTACGAAAAGAAAAGAACTATATGCACAACGTACATAAATATTAAATAAATCTAATGAGGGGTTTCTTAAATAATACAAAATATTACTTGAAAGGGACGTTTTAATCGACAAACATTGTTGTACTGAGAAAAACGTTTAGAAAATTTAAATATACACATAGCATAAATATTAGAGATTAAATAATTTAAATGTTAATAATATTAATTAATAAAATAATGAATAAAATTTTAATATAATTCTTTATTAATAATAAAATAATAAATAATATTAATAAAGAATAATTTAAATTTATATATAAAAAGAAATACATATATACAATGTACACAAATGTAATATGGATCTAATGAAGGTCTTTAAATGATAGAAGATGCAATAAAAATATGTTTTCAGCGACAAACATTATTTTTTTTTTATAAAACACTATAAAAAATTAAATATATAAAAATTAATGCAAGTAACATAAACAGATTAAAAAAAAAAAAAAAGAAACGTATAAAAAGAAAAAGAAATATATACACACATTATACACAAATGAATCTAGAGAGGGATTTTAAATTATACAAGATCTTTTTTAAAAAGACTTTTTAAGCGACAGATATTGTTTTAAAAATTAAATACGATTTTGAAAATTTGGATAGAATATTTAAATAAGTAAAACTTAATAATAATAAATATATAAGGAAATTAAAATTCCAAAAATAAAAATAATACAATATGCAACATATACAAATATTAAATGCTTGTAGTTTTTTTTTTTTTTTAACTATTATTCTGCATGAGTTTGACGAACAAGAATATATAAAAGTTTAGAGTGATAAATATGTTTAAATATTTTTGGTAGCTATTTTATTATCTGATGCAATTTTCGACAATAGTAAGTGAATGTTGTTTCTGCATTTAACAGGTTTCTGTACAGTTGAACCTCGAAAATCCGGAATCGTCGGGACCGCGGCGATTCCGGATTTTCGATTTTTCCGGATTTTGGAGGTTTATTAAAAAATCTTTTTTTTTATGGCTATATAATACCGTAAAATCCCGTTAATCCGCTCTTCCCGATCAAACGCCCCCTCCCCACTTCATAAAGAATTTGAAATTTTCAAAAAATCCCGAGAAAGCGCCCTCCCTCCCGATTCTCATAGACGATTGAGAGTGATACGAATCATTATGGAATGAATCATGAATCTTTGATGAAATGTGCGTTTTTTCAAGATTTTTTAATTGATTTCATGCTTGTTTTGTTTTGTTTTTTTACAAAATTCTCCGTTTTTTCAAGATTTTTTCGACAGAATTTACGTTTTTTTTAAAAAAAAACCCAAATTTTTTCAAGTATCAAAATTCATGATTAATTCAACGATTCATTCATTTCATCATGATTCATTACTGTAAATTTTGTTGAACGCTTTTTAACTTTTGTAATAATAAAGTTTTTAATTAACGGCAAGTCATTACAATATTACCCAGAATATATCTATATAAATATTTTTAGTATAGTTATCAGAATTTAACTGCAGTTGATGAAAATTACAGCTATGTCTTATTTTAAAAATTAATAAAACTGAAATCAGAAAAATGTCCGGATTTTAGAGATTTCCGGAATTTGGAGGTCCGGATTTTCGAGGTTCAACTGTATTTTGTTTTGATACTTGTGTAAGTGGAGATTCCTGCTTCACACAGATATGTCTTTGAAAATGGGAGTAAAATTAATTTTGCTCTGTCTAACAAGATTTTGTATTCATCTGTCAAATGAAACCAAAATTCTGTGATACACTTGCTTTCAAAAAAGATTTCTAGGTCGTTTTGAGATGTTAAATCAATGAGAGTTTCATATTCCTCAGAGCTTAAGCTGTGTTGTTTTGTTTTTGCACTGAATGGATTTAGTATCCATTTAAAATCGTTCGACATATTATTTTGAGCAGCTGGAAAGTCATGCATAAATGAATTTATCAGAGCTTCCGGATGATCTTGAATACTTTCTGATATATATATTTTTCAAACTTAATGTTATAGTCATTTAAAAACATTTTAGTAAGAGTTAGGTATTTAATAAGAGTTAAGAATAAACGTATAAATAGCCGGGACTCCAAAGAACTAAACTCTTCTCACTTTTGTTCGGCAAGCAGAGTTAACAGCACTGGCAGGACTTTTCTGTTTCGATTCACGTTGTGCATTCAATTCAGAATACTATATCTTGTAGTCGAATTTCTTTAAATCGAATTTTTAAAACACATTTAGAGCAGAAGTATAAAATAAAGCAATTCAGACCAGAAATATTATACAGAAAGCAGATACATTTTCCAATGTTTAATTGCTTAGAAGTGTATCATTGTATTTTTGAACCTAGTCATAGATACACTTATTTCTGACATACACACTCACAAATTTCTACATACTTTTGAAAATATTTTAATTACAATATGCTAATTCCTTTCATGTTTTGTTTATTTTCCTGAAACACCGCGGAGCCCCTGGTAAGTTCAGGCGGAGCCCCAAGGGCTCCGCGGAGCACACTTTGGGAACCTCTGTTCTAGACAATAATTTTCCTAAAATCGTTGCTTAGACTTTTTTTTTTTTTTTTTTTTTTTTTTTTTAACAGACAAAGCCATTTTGAGAGTTCATATTAAAAATTCATCCATAAAATTCAAGCTATTCTCTCAATCATGGCAGATTAATCAAGTCTACGAGGTTTATTGCAAAATATTTTTGCTATAGTTTGTTTCGGTAAAGTCATGTGCATTTAAAAAATAGTCACAATATCATTTTAATTTTGGGAGAAAAAGTACTAACTTAGTAGTCATAAGTACCATATAATGCAACGAAAAATATTGACTTTTACCCTAAAATTAAAATGACAATGAGACTTTTTTTTTAAAACACAGATCTTTTTAATTAAAAATATGTGTATTTAAAAAAAGTCCCATTATTATTTTAATTTTAGGGTAAAAGTCAATATTTTTCGTAGCATGATATGGTACTTATGAGTACTAATTAGTACTTTTTCTCCCAAAATAAAATTAAAATGATATTGCGACTATTTTTTTTAAATGTACATGACTTTATCGAAACAAACTATAACAAAAATGTTTTGCAATAAACCTCGTAGACTTGATTAATTTGTCATCACTGAGAGAAAATTCAGAAAATATGCGCAAAAGATATGGAGATAATAAACATCTGCGCATATATGACGTCAAATCCACGTCATCCTCTAGTTATGCACCCCTGCCGCTAGATGGCATATGCCTTGACCCCGCCTTTTGCTTACGACAGATTCCAGCATTAAGTTGGTACGCTCTAGCAGCTCTGTTTTTTTTAAAAATTTATATGGTTGCGATCTCCAGCTTTTGGTGTTGCTTTTTAGGTACGTTCGTAATTATATAAATACGTAGCACCTATTGTTGTCGTTCAGTCCGTCTGTCTGTCCGCATACAACAACGCAAAAACTACCCAACTGAATCGTTTGAAATTTAAAATACATAATTATTACACAATTTTGTCGAGTCATTTCAACTTTTACGAAAATCGGATGCATAGATCAATTACAGGGACAATCAAAAGGATTCCGTTACATTACGTTCAATGGGGGAAAAAGTTTCAAATGCATTTTAATCGTTTGAAATTTTAAATACATAATTATTACATAATTTTGTCGAGTTATTTCAAATTTTATCAAAATCGGATGAATAGTTCAACTACAGGAACAATCAAAAGTGTTCCGTTAGATTACGATTAATGGGGGAAAATGTTTCGAATGCATTTCAATGGTGTTACACTCATTCGAACGTAATAAATTGATATGCATCTATAAAGTACATATTATAATATACATTTTGCATAATCTGTGGTGCAAAGAATATTTATTATTGATTAACAAGGCCAACCAAAAGTATTACATTTCATAATGGTATAAAGGTAACATTGTTTAGTTCGCATTTTAATTGTAATTATTTACAATTTTATGAGATTGATATATGAGAGTGATATTTTTAAAACTTTGTTATCGTACGAACACACCTCATTTGCTCGCTTCACGTGCAATTTCCAACTTGTTTATTACTAGAATGAACTTTATTCGTTTGTTTTTTGTATATTTTTTGCACTTAGGTTATTTTTTCGGAAAAGTTTATAGCCTTTGTTTTGACATATATAATAAATATATGAGATATATAAAATTATAAATATATATATAAGTACATAATATTTATTTATAGGAGTAAATATTATGCATTTATACATGAATATCTCTATGTATAATTACATATATATATAGAAAGATATCTAAAATGTATACATAAAAATATTTATATAAACATCGTACTGCTTGATTTTACATTTGGTGCTACTTGGTTATCCCGTCAACAAAAAACTATCGCCAAATTATAAGATTAAATACCGATAATGGATAATCATGAATTTCACATTCAATGAAATAAATAAGATACACATGTTTAAAAGGTCATTAAGTGATTTTTATTTCGACTTTTTATTCGTATTTTTATTAATATTCTAATATTTGTTTTTTCTTTATTTAAGGTAAAAATTATGTCAATACGTATAATATGGCTATTAGTTAGCGTCTTGTATAATTTGGCAAAATTAGTCGACGGGATAACCAAGTAGTAACTTTATTTTTACATATGACATGTATAACATTTATTAAATAATTATAAATTGGTTATAAAATATTGGAAAATCATGTTTTTCTGCCATCTTGAGAAACCTGATAAGTTGCTAAACTTTGTGGCTTTTTGTTGCCATTTTCGATTTTTTTCGTCAATTGTGCTAACCAGAATAGGATATAGAACTCTTCCGTAACGACAGTGGATACTTATTTTTACAATAGAGAAAAATCGTCTGCAAGCGAAATTTAATGACAATTTATTCGTTCTTGGGATTAGCTGGATAGAGATGGCATAGCAACTCCACTTGTTTAGTAATTTACACTAAAATAACAACAATTACACGAAACTTAGTCAGGACCCATTTCTTCAAGATCTAATAGAATATAAAGTTTGATAAAATTCCGCTCATTTTATTTTGAGACATAACTAATACGAAAATCATCAAAAAGGTGAATAACAGAGCAACTTCTTGACTTGATTTCATTTGCTTCCTTTTCCATGCATTACTTCAAGATACAGTAAGGTATTTGTACCCTATATGGACAGGGCTCTCAATATGGACACCCCTAATATTTTTAAAGGTAATAATTTTGATCGAGAGATGGCTCAACATTTTCGCGAAGAAAAGTAGTTGAAAAGATAATTAAAGCTAGAAAGTGTAAAAAAGCGCACTATTCGCCATTTAGGAGGAAACTTGTTGTTTCGAGATGTGCTGATCTTAATTACTTTTAAGCAGTGGTGTAGTCGAGGAGGGACGCAGGGGGACGGCGTCCCCCCACTTTTTTATTTTCTTTCAAGCGTCCCCTTACTTTTTTATTGCAAGGGGGACGCTAAGGACGCGAGGGGATCTTCCTGATCCGTTAAATGATTAAAATTAAAAAAAAAGCATTAAAAATTAACATTTTTGTAATGGAATTGATATTTAAAACTATTTTAGTTTTCTTTAACAGCATAACAGCGGCACTCAAAAAGACCAATTACCAGTAATGAAATACCGCGCTAACATTCATTTTTTTTCAAAGGCATACATTAGTTTTACTCGGAAGTCTATTATCCCCTTCCTTTTTCCTAACAGAAAGATCACACATGCTCCCGAAGAAGACCTTGGGCACACCGCAGTCTCAGTTTAAAAAATATCCAGATGTTCGACTATTGAAAGCCGGGTCATTTTTTACTCACACAACAATTAGCACCAACATGTTTCCATTAATCTGATCGCCATAGCTGTCCCCATTGACTTTCTAATACACGGTATCTTAGGTCATTGGCTGTCCCTTACTGTTAGTTAGTAGTCTTCCTCAATCGGACTGTGTATTTCGTCTGCAGCAGGACTATAAAGTAATTATTACTCTATAGTCCTATTCGGAACTTATTCTATAGTTCTGGTCTGCAGCTGAATACAGTCAATAAAAGGACAATCAAAACAAAAGACCGACAACTTCTGATACTGTTTAGTGTTCAGTGAAAGAATCCCCCAGAGCGATTCTCCCTTCTCTCGTTCACATTGACAATTATTTCTTGATTAGATACAAGCATTGGACTAGTTTAAAGTAGAGTGAGTATCTCTGAGTTGCCTCGTTTTTTCTAGCCATAAATATTTTATATCGTAATTTAAATTTTTGAGGGGAAAATAACAATGAAACGATGTAGGTAGCCAAAACTGAAAAGTTTTGCAATTTCTTCCAAACGTTGCTGTACAGATGCGATATTACCGATCACAGTTGCTGATCAAAAATCAGATCCAACAGAAATGTAAGTATTTTTTAAGTTTTGATCAATAATATCTTAAATTATTTGCTATATTTTGAATTTTTGATAAGGGTTATATATTTGCCAAACATCAATAGGTTTTTGTTATAAAACTATGTTTTTAAATAAACGGGATTAAAAAAAAATAAATAAATAATAATAAAAAAAAAAAAAAAAAAAAAATTAAAAAAGGAGGGGGTGGGGGAGGGACGGAAAAGAAACATGGGCGTCATCAATGGTAGTTGAGCAGAATTGCCGTCTAAATTTTCAAATTTAATTAAATGAATTTTCTTTCTGTCTCAAAATTTCCAAAAAATAATACAGCTTATTTTTTTCAGAGGATTTAAAGTAATTGAACAGTAAAAGAAAAGATAAACAAGAATTATTCATTAGGGAGACGTAATGTCCACCTGAAGCTTCAACAAGTAGAATTATTTAACTTATGTGGCCGAGATTTGAGAAAAATTGAGTTTCAGGAATATTATCTCTTTCTAGCATAAATAAGTTTTACTGTGAAAATATGATACAAATAAATTCATATATAGGACTGCAATGAACGTTAATTGTCAGAAAACCTTTTCTTAATTGCTTTATACTTTTTTAATTTAGTTACAAAGTTAGTTTTACTGTGTGGTATGTAAAAAATACAAATATTATATATTAGAATTTACGTGTTAAGGACTACTTAATTCACTCACGCGAAAACACCTGCTTTCTGAAGATAGAATATATATTTCTTTTTTTTTATATCTTGTTTGCATTTAATTATTTTAAAACTGTTTTTGCATTGATATCTGAGGCCTATTGCTACAATGGCCGTTTTTTACTTTTTCAATTATATTTGCCCCTTTTTTATTTTGTTTGGATAATTTCATTTTTGGAACCGGTTTCGAAAGTCAAAATATCCTCATTAAAAAAAGACTGAACAAAATCGAAAAAGTGAAACACGGGCATTGTGGAAATAAACATTTCAGAGTTAGAACAGGAAACTAGAGATTGCACGGGCCGGGGTTCGGGCCGATTTCTATTAACGGCATTCAGGGCACTCTCAGCCCTTCTTTTTTCCCGGAGTATCGAGCCAAGTCGGGCTTAACTTTATTTTTCCGTACAAAGCCGGGATTCTTCCTAATCTTCACGGACTAAAATAATCAGTTCCAGTTGAATCATACCATATGCAAATGTCTTTCTCGACGTGGCCAAGTCTGTTCATAAATCAGTAAAATTTGCCTTGTTTTAAACATTTTCACAAAAAGGCATATACTTTTAAGTCGTCATTATTCTACAATTAAATATTAGAATTTATTCTTTTTAAAGAATCGTAGATTTCTAGGCTTATTAAAATAGAGTTAAACGCATGAAAAAAACCCCTTTTCTTTTAAACTGAAAACGGGAAATTTCTTTTGAACTGTTCATCCATGCAAAATAAATACAATAATGCGCGAGAAGAAATATGCTAAACATTTACGCCTGCTAAGAAGCGAACGTATTTTTTCTTTCCAATGCGATTCTGTCTTAGAAGATTTTACTTTTACCATATATCATTTTTTGGATTTTTATGTCTCCATTACATGAAATATGGATTAATAATACTAAAGATAACTGAAACATTTACATATAAACAAAGGTTCATTAAAAGCATATATATCGCAGCCCACGGCACTTCTGCATAAATAAAGATTATAAACATGAAAAAAAAAAAAAAAAAAAAAAAAAAGACTAAGATAAGTTTTTTTGGTGAGAATTCTTCCGCAAGAGTAAAGGTCAATATTCTGTAGAAATTTACTCGGGCCGGGTCGAAATTTTAACTACTTTTCCGATCCAGGCTAAGCTCGGGCCTTGTGTTTAGTTATTATATCGGGCCTGATCAGGCCGTCAATTTATTTTCTCTACGGGCCGGGTCGGGCTCGGGCCGAAATTTTAACTTTAATAACGAGCCGGGCTTTTTTTTTTTTTTTTCTATGGATCGGATCGGGCTCGAGCCTGGAAATTTCAATGCCATTTTGGCTGGTTTAGGTTGTGGACACCGTAACAATAATTTACTGTGTAAGAATGTAGGGCGCAACTGACGTGTTGGGTACAAACACCAGAGGCTCAACTTGTCCCGTATTATTTCAAGTTTTCTCATTCATATCAGAAAATTCCTATGCTATTAATTCTTATTTATGAGAGACATTTTATGATTATATAAAGAAAAAAATCTTCTTTGAAAAATTCTGGTATGAAATCTTCTCATTAAAAAAAAATCCATTCTATTCTTTTTTTTTCATGTATTTTCTGTATTTGACAGATTTGCTAGTTTTTCTTTTCTTTTCTCGGACATGCTACTTTTCCCCAAAAACGCGGAATCTCGCTTTTTCAGCGATGAATTTTATTATCCCTGGGATCGATGCAAATATGCATTAAAATTTGTTGACATTTTTATCGTGGGGCGGGGGGGGGGGGGCGTAACGAATGAAATACATCAACAAAACCGCTAGTACAAACCGCGCCAAATTAAGCAAATTTCTTCAAATGATTGCAGAAAAAAGCGCAAATTTCTCCAAAGGATAAAAAAAAACTAAATTCATCAAACGATCGCGGAAAAAATACTATTTTCTTCAGAGGATCGCGGAAGGTAACTCGATTTCCGTCAAAGGATTGCATTAAAAGACACGATTTTTGTTAAAGGATCATGAACAAGACGCGATTTTCGTGAACAGGTCGCAGAAAAATACTCTAATTTTGTCAAAGAGTCATAAAAAATACTCGAATTTTATCGAAAGATCATGGAAAATACACGAAATTTTGTAGAAAAATCTTGAGAAAATATGCGAATTTCGCCAAAATATCGTGAAAATACGAGAACTTTGACGAAAGATCAAGGAAAATATGCGAATTTTCTTAGATTTGGGGAAATATTCGAATTTTCTGGAAAGATCGCGGAAAATACGCGAAATTTGACGAAAATCGAGGGAAATAGACACGTTTTGTATAAAGATTGCAGTAAATAATTTTATTTTGTAGAAAGATCACGCAAAATATGCGAATTTTGTCGAAAGATCGGAAAAATACGCAAATTTTGACGAAAGATAGCTGAAAATACGCTAATTTTGACAAAAAATCGCAAAAATACGTAAGTTTTGATGAAAAATCGCGGAAAATACGCAAAATTTTGGCGAAAAATCGCGGACAATATGTAAATTTTGACGAAAGATCGCGGAACATATACAATTTTACCAAAAAATTGAGGGGAAATGTGTGAATTTTCTAAAAAATCGCGGAAAATATGCGAATTTTGTCCAAAAAAGGTGAAAAAAATCGTGAATTTCGCTATAAGATCATGGATAAATGCAAACTTCATTGAAAAGACCGTTAAAAAAGTGCGATTTTCGTCAAATGATCGCAAAAAAATGCTAATTTTGTTAAGTTACAGAAAAACCCAAATTTGAAATCTGAAAATACGCAAATTTGGACGAAAGATAGCTGAAAATACGCAAATTTTGACAAAAAATAGCTGAAAATAAGTTAATTTTGACGAAAGATCGCGGAAAACACGCTAATTTTGACGAAAATCGCGGAAAATACGTAAATTTTGACGAAGAATCGAGGAAAATACGTAAGTTTTGACAAAAAATCGGGGAAAATACACAAAATTTTGGCGAAAAATCACGGACAATATGCAAATTTTGACGGAAGATCGCGGAAAATATGCAAATTTAACAAAAGATTGGGGGAAATATGCGAATTTTCTAAAAAATCGCGGAAAATACCCTAATTTTGTCGAAAAAGGACGAGAAAAATCGCGAATTTCGCTATAAGATCATGGATAAATACAGATTTCATTGAAAAGACCGTGGAAAAAATGCGATTTTCGTCAAATGATTGCAAAAAATACTAATTTTGTTAACTTGCAGAAAAACCCAAATTTCGTCAAAAGTCCGTGAGACCATAAAAGTTCTGCTTTTTCCTTGCTAAGCTGTTTTTTTTTATCCAAAATTTTCGATTTCGTACCAGGAAATTTCAGAGAAATTTTTTTCTTTTTAAAGTTTTTAAATTTTTAATTAAATTTTAAATATAATTAAATGTTTAACATTTTATTTAATTTTTTAAAACAAATTTAATTTAATTAAAATTTTTAATTAATTTTAAAATAAAAATTACATTTATTTTTTTAATTAAAATTTAATTTTTCAATTATTTATCCCTGGAATTCGTAATCCATTTAGCCCTTTGGGTGATAGACATCCTAATGTTCGAGACTATGAGCGTCCCCCCACTTTTTTTTCCAGGACTACACCACTGCTTTTAAGCTTAAATTCTTATTAGTTATGGTAAAATTACATTAAATGTTGAAAAGTGGAGTATTTTAGAAAGTTAATAAAACATATTTTCGATTGCTGTTGCATATTTTGCTTAAGATAATTTTCCTTATTCATTTGTTACAAGAGTTAGTAAATCTACGACCGGTTCCCAGTATGGACAGCTTATGTCCCCATCGACTACAACTGTAAGAAAGAAGAAAATTCAACGTTGCCAAGCAATAAATTGAAAAGACATCAAAGTGGTAAAATCTTTGTTCAACAAGATGCCATTTGAACAATCCCCCCAAAACCTTCCTCCAAAAAACCATTGCAGAAAAATAAAAAGACCCCCCCCCAGTAGGATATCTGTTGGTGAAATCGTAGGTACTAATGGTATGACTTCCTCAACAAAGGAGAGCTGGTACTGCTTCTTTTGCAGTATTGATGCTTTTTCAAACATGCGGCCATGCATTACATGTGGCAGATATGTTCATGAGGATTATGTGGGTTTTACTGCCCATAGTGAAAATGTTTCTATTTGTCCATGCTCTGAGGACTGAGTATTAACAGATGTAAATTCGCAGACAGATGCAATAAAGCTAAGCAAAGCAAACAATATTACTTCATAATATTTACTAGTAACTATGGGGCTTTCCATGCGTCTTCAAAGGGTAAAAACCGAGAATGACCCCCCCCCCCTTTCTAAAATGCATATTCTGAAGATATTTACTGTCCCCCCTCCTCCTCCGAATACTTTAATATACATTTTTTTATCCCCTCTCCTCTAAAATCCCTTGGAAAAGTGGCTCTTCCATACACACTGTGTAGAAAGTCAATAAGGAATCACCTGTCCATAATAGGGACAGGTAGTTCCTTAATATGAACACTTGTAAACATTTTTTTGTTTTTATCATTCAAATTAAACCAGAATAATTACAAAGTCGCTAATTTTAATAATGATAGTCAATAGTCCAAGGATAGTGGTCAGTGGCGCAGCCAAGGGGGTGGTTTTAGGGTTAAAACCCCTCCCAGAGCTGAGAAAGATCGCTATAATTGCTGCTTATATGAATGAAATCCAAACTTAATATTTAAATGTTTTGGCGCATTTCGGAATCCGCCACGTTATTGAATCAGATTTCATTTAATAAAGTGATTCAATTAAATGTAGAAAATTCTACTTAAAATTGTGAAAGTGCATATTACATGAATCAGTTAAGTAAAAATTGGTTATTTGAACTGAATTACTTTTCTTAGATGCTTCATGCTAAAAAAAAAAAGATGATTTCCGGCCACACAGACGTTCTTTGAGTTTAAGTATTATACAGTAAATATTCTAATTAGTACTGATTCTGTTAATCGGTGATTCAAATAACCGGCAATCACCTTTATCAGAAACTCAAAACCCCCCTTAGAACCGAATTCTGGTTGCGCCACTGATAGTGGTCACATATTTTTGGAGTCCTATGTCTTGTACATGGGGGTGAAAAAAATACATTTTCTTTAGGGTGTCCATATTGGTTACAGGTACCTTACCAATAAAATTTGTATCCCATACAGACAAATAGGCTCAAAGACAATTATTTTCTTAAAACAAGCAAATCATATTCAGGACCTTCTAAAATACATAAATTCATCTGAAACCGGAAGCTGATTTTTTTCATGAATCGAATACTGTCTGCCATACTTTGTAAAGATAGAAGAAAATAAAAAGGTACTTATATTTTCTTCCTATTGTATGTTTAAGGTAAGGCAAGGTTATCGTTCTTCGTAACACAAGAGTTTTCTTTATGTATCAGGGGTGATACTATCGAATATTTTTGTTTTTTTTCTACCACTATATTCAAACAAAATCTGTGGTATATTTCTGGTGCATGTTGTAAAATATGGCCCGAAGAATATTATTTCTATAAATAGTGGTATAAATAAAATACCGCCACCGCCGATGTATTTTGGAAAATAAACTGTGATCGGTTAGGAAGGTTACAGAGATTATGAATTTCCTCCGACAGACCAAAAACTAGCATGCTGTGGTGGCCATCAGAAGCTTTTTTCTATATAAATTAAATTGTCTTCAATCAAAATTAAATTAAACCTATTTAATCTTGAGATACAGATATCAATCGAAGGAAAAAACTTATAGCATCAATACATATTGAGAGATATGCATCCAAACCTAAATAAGGATCTAATCATGTCAAGGTTACTAGAACCTAAAGTTTAATGAAAATCTGTATATTAATTCTTATGATAAAGATATTGTGGAAATCGTTAAAAATACGAAATAACAGCGCAACCTGTTTGAAAATTTATCTCAAAATCTAATCAGCGCTTAATTATATCAGGGTGTTACAGAATATGAAATTTGCTTAAATTCCGTGTGTTACTTCTTTAGTTATAGGTATTGGAAAAACAGTGCAGCATAGCAGCGCCACCTGTTGGGTGAGTTTCGCCAAAACCTAATCAGAAACAACTTATGTCATTGTCTAATTTAATCTGAAGTTTGATGAAAATCTGCGATCTTGAGACAGGGGACTGAACTATAATGAAAATCGCAAAACCTGCAGCATAGCTGCGTCACCTGTTGAACGATTTTCACTGAAACCCAATAAGCTCCTATTTATGATAATGTCTAACGAAATCTGGTGCTTAATTAAATTATGTGCAGCTAGAGCTTGAGATAGAGCGCCAACAAAATTTGTGCTACATACAGACTCACGGTCAGGCATTTTCCAAAACTGTCAAATTATGCTTAGGATCTTTTAAAATATATAAATCCGTTGGAAACCTGAAGTTGGATTTTTTCACGTATCTAATACTTTTTTCTTGTGATGATATTAACGCATGAAAAATCTTTGTATGAAATATTTAATCTCGCCCGCGGCAAAAAAAAAAAAAAAAAAAAAATATATATATATATATATATATATATTTATATATATATATATATGTATATATATATAAATTATATTAAAAGAGAACAAATTTATAACTGATATTTATGACAAAAGGAAAGAACTTAATTTTAAAGTTAATACCTTTACTAATTTTAAATCATGTCTTCATAATTCTGTATATCGTAATATAATACTTAACCATTTATATAGAATAAAGTGTCTATGTTCTTCCCATTTAATTAATGCTAATATTAAAAAGCTTGTATATGATGCTATAAATAATGGTTATCCTAAAAAATTCATATATTCTTTAATTTATAATTAGATATTACATGATCTTATAATTAATTCTTTGCGTAAAAAATGTATAAAAAATTATAAAACATAAAAATAATAATAAAAAATTAAAAATGTTAAAAAGTAATAAAAATATATATATATATAGGGTGGTTGGGTGGGTAGATGTTAGAATACGGGGGAGGGTGGTGTTGTCTGGATAAAAACGCAAAGGTTAATTATTTAATATATATATATATATAATACCATTAAAAGTAGACAAGATTCACCAATGGATATTATCAATAAAACAATAAACCAAAACGAAGAATTAAATTGAATTATAGTAAACAATATTAACCATTTGAAATTAACCATTGAATTTAATAACTTATAGCACATTGAACATGGAAGGAAAAAAGAATAATATGAATACAAATGAAATTTGTAGAACCAAAGCAAAATCTTCAGGTCCCAAATACTTTGGAACTGCAAATGGAGTGTGTGGTTTCATCTTCGTATTTGCCATGAAAAAGCAAAACAATACGAATTTGGGACTACCATCACACAAAAACCCAATTATTAAACAAGGAACAAAGATATTTTACAAAAAGGAGTTGAAAGTAAGTAAAAATAATAGTTATCCATAACAAACAAAAAAGATAAAGCTGAATGGAAATATAATTGAACCGGAGAAAATAATTAATAATCGATATTAACATAAAATTAAATTAATAAAATGATTAAAATTAGAATTAAGAGATAACATTCATATTAATATATAACTTAAAATACATTATTGTTATTTTAATCAGTAACATTTATTGTGACTTTACATGGTAAAAACTCATTATCTTAATATAGGATAATAAAAATTAAAAAATAAAATAAAATAAAAATAAAAATAAAAGAATAAAAATTAAAAAAATAAAATAAAAAAAATCAATAAATAAATAAAAAATAATAATTGTAATAATATTATTAATAATAATACCAAAAATTATATCAATAACATTAAAAATAATTTGATAATTAAAATATAGCTATTTAACTATAGATATAACTAGACAAATATCCATATATTGGTGTAAATTAAACAGTTTAAAAATTATGTTAAAATAAATAACCCACTCTCATTTATATATATATATATATATATAATTTAAAGTGGGTTATTTATTTTAACATAATTTTTAAACTGTTTAATTGTGACCAATATATGAATATTTGTCTAGTCATATCTATAGTTAAATAGCTATATTTTAACTATCAAATTAATTTTAATGTTATTGATATAATTTTTGGTATTATTATTAATAATATTATTACTATTATTATTATTTTTTTTATTTATTTTTTTTTTATTTTTTTTTTTAATTTTTATTTTATTTTATTTTATTTTTTAATTTTTATTATCCTATATTAAGATAATGAGTTTTTACCATATAAAGTCACAATAAATGTTACTGATTAAAGTAACAAAATGATATTTTAAGTTATATGTTAATATGAATGTTCTCTCTTAATACTAATTTTAATTATTTTATTAATTTAATTTTATGTTAATATCGATTATTAATTATTTTCTCCGGTTCAATTATATTTCCATTCAGCTTTTTCTTTTTTGTTTGTTATGGATAACTATTATTTCTACTTACTTTCAACTCCTTTTTGTAAAATAGCTTTGTTCCTTGTTTAATAATTTGATTTTTGTGTGCTGGTAGCCCCAAATACGTATTATTTTGCTATTTCATGGCTAATACGTGGATGAAACCGCACACTTCATTTGTAGTTCCAGAGCATTTGGGGCCTGATGATTCTGTTTTTGGGGCTACAAATTCCATTTGCATTCATTTTATTTATTTATTTATTCAGATTTACTCGTTACACTTTTTTTTATTATTATAATTCAATTCAATTCTAATTCTTTGTTTTGGTTTATTGTTTTATTGATAAATCCATTGGTGAATCTTGTCTACTTTTAATGGTATTATATATATATATATATATATATATATATATATATATATATTATGCGACATTGACATTTAAATTTGAAAAAAAATGTAATTTAACAAATTACAACAACTATTTGGAAAATTATATTTTCAATAACTAAATTTTTTTAGACATATAAATAAATTCTATATTAAAAAAAAGAAGAAGAAATATGATTTTTATGATGATCAAAACGTGGTTTACGTAATAACAGAGTCCTGTATTACGTAATCCATGGATTAAAAATTAATATTCCTGTAACAATAATATACAAAATTTAAATGAAATTTAGTTTTACATATTTTCAGTACTGCAAATTTTTAAACTTCTAAACGTCGCACATTACACCGTCGTATAGAGAAAAAAAATTATTTTTAAATGCAATTAGTTTGAAAGCTGTATCTCAATTTATTTTTAAAGTTATTAATTTTTTTGTAGTTTTTTAATACTTTTTTTGTTATCATAGCAACAGAAGTATTTCATTTCTAGACATTAAATATGAACAAATCAGAAAACGAATAAAATAAAAAAACAGAAGTAAAAACCTCGATTAACCGAAACTCTCCGTTAACCGAAGTATGTTTCTTCTGCAGTTTTTTTCACTTTTTACGATCATCAAAAATATTCTCTTACCATACATGCATTTTTTAAGGAGTGTGGGAGGGGGGAGGGGTCCCACATTCCTTTTGTATGCGAGCCATCTTTCCAAATTACGAATGGGGACAAATATTTTGGAATTCCCTTTTTTGGAATATAATTTAATTTTAAAGATTGTTAATCGCCCTACAGCTATGCTGCAAACGCTATGCTGCATTTTTCACGATTTCGCAGTAAATGTATTTCAAGAATTAATGCAGGGATTTTCATCAACTTTAGTTTCAGTTAGTACCTGATAAAAAATTGATCGTGATTTGTTTTTTGTGTACATCACCCAACATGTGGCGCTGTTATGCAGATTTTTTGTTGAGATTTTGAAATAGCTCTATCTCGAAAACTAATGCACGGAATTTCATCAAACTTCAGATTCAGTTATAAGTTGACATAAGTTGTTGTTGACTAGATTATGGTTTCAAAAAAATAACCAATGACGCTGCTATGCTGCATTTTTTAGCAAGTATTAACATATATTAGATAGAAAATTTTGGGATGTCACTTCTGACTGGAGATGTAAATTTTCCGGAAAAATAAAAGTGGCGGAAAAAAAACTGTTTTTTTACTGTTTTTTTTTTTTTTTTTTTTTTTTTCGAAAAAAAAAACGGAAAAGTTGGAAAAATTGATTTTTCATGATTGTTTCTCCCAAATAAATTATATTTTCTTAAAGAATATTAAACAATAAACATTTTTTTGCCATTTATTTGTATTAAATGAAAATTATTTGCTCTTTATATTACAATATAAAAAGAAAAAAGCAAAGTCTGCTTATAAAAGTTTTTTTTTTTTTTTTCAAAGCTTAAGAATTTTTATTAAACGCTATTGTTTGTTATATCATATTTCTGTTGAAATGATTTTTCAGTTACATGTTTAACTACTAATTGACCTAACGTAAAAACCTGAGCCAATATGTCTACAGTTTGGAATGAAATGAATTATGTATCCCATTTACAAAAGTATACTTTTAAGTAAATGATACTAGTTTAATGAAATAAATTATTGCAGTTTTGTCATTTTTACGAATATCAGTATTCAAAAATTTCATTGTTTGTTTAAGAAATGCATATTTTTACAATATTACATTTTTTTCTTAGTCATAATTTTATTTCCTTTAAAAAATATGTTTAGTTTTGGTATAGCTTTCCAATCTCAACTCAAAAAAAGTTTTGATTTAGTTTTATAATATAAATTCAAACAAAACTAAGCTTTAGTTTGGCTTACTCATAAGGTCTGCAACTAAAAAACAGCATAAGATTTATTAATTGTTAGATTTTTACTCACCGAAACCAGGATTTTATTATTATTATTATTATTATTATTATTATTATTATTATTATTATTATTATTATTATTATTATTAAATTAAACGTAATTTTTTTTCTTTTTAGCCTGAAATCTGGTATTCCTTTCTTGAGTGAGAAACCATATTCAATAATATTTCCATACGGTAATTTCATATTTCTAAAAGTGGAACTCAAAAGTTATGAAAACAGAACACTACAAATAGAAAATGTTTGCAGTTTGAGGAATTAACAATAGCAGTTACACACAGAGATAAACTTCTATTGTGCTTTAGAAAACTACTAAAATTCTAAGTTTAATCAAGAAGGAAAGTATAACTTGGAACGTATATACTTGTAATAAAATATAGATTTTTTTTTTTTTTTTTTTTTTTTTTTTTTTTTTTTATATTGCAGTTGTATTTTTCTAATACTAACTGCCCATGTTTTGCAACATTACTGTATATTATAGAGGTAAAATGGAGGTCAATTTTAGATTCAACACCTTGAAAAAACATTCAATTTATCAGCTATAACGAAATCTTGAAAAATGCAGCATAGTAGTGCCAACTATAGGGCAATTTATACGAAAAAACTAAACATTAATATATATCAGGAACTGGCTGAATCAGTAGTTTGATGAAAAATCGTCTTTTAGTTCTTGAGATAGAGCTATTGCGATAATCATGAATAATGCAGCATAGCAGCGTCATCTGTTGAGCGATTTACACCAAAAAGTAATAAGCACGAAATTATATCAAAGATTAACTTCATCTGAAGTTTTATGAAAATCCATACATTAGTTCTGGAGATAGAACTATTGTGGAAATCATGAATAATGCAGCCTAGCAGCGCCATCAGTTTGGCGATATACGCTAATAACTAAACATCTCGAGTTTATATAAAGGTGTAAGTGAATCTAAAGTTTTGTAAAATTATGTGCATCAGTTCTTGAGATAGAGGGCCCATAAAATTTTTGTCACATTCAGACTCACAGCGTGACAGATATTTTCCAAAAACCACCAAATCGTGTTCAGGACCTTCTAAAACGTTTCAATACACCAAAAACTGGAAGTCAAATTTTTCACGTATTCAGTACTTCTTGTAAAGATAGAAGAAAGTAATAAATGCATGCTTCAAAATTTATATTAAATTTTTAATTTTACCATTTCCATTAATCGGCATATTATTGAAATAATTTTGCACATGAATTAATTTTTAAAAAGAGAAGTTGCATTTAATTATATATTTAGATTTTTTTCATGTAATCCTGTTTTTGAGAAATTTTGAACTTCTTGTATATACTTATACAAAATGTAATCAGAATTTATGAATTAGAAATTATTACTTATTTAGACATTTTTAATAGGATTATTCATACATTTATACAACTTGATAAGATTCAGCTGCTATATGGCATGAGATTTTTTTTCTTCAATCATTGCTTTTGTAAAAAGATTCAGTTTGGGAATTAAGCTTTTTTCTGAAATGTCTATTTTCAAGAGAAATTTTACAAAGGGTCTTGTGTTTCAAACTAGAAAAAAATGTAAAGGATCCTTTCAAATCTTCTCCAACTGATTTCTGCTGAGCGATCAGATTACCCACATCAAAGTTTTCATGTGGGACACTCAATATAAAAATAAATTAAATTAAAAGTATCAGAATGTAGCTATTACAAAATTTTCAATACATTATTTTACAAATGAAATTTCAATTTTTGCCAATTTGGAAAAATTAAAAAATAAGCCTTCGGAAAAAAAAACTGAAAAAAAAAAAGTTTTTTCCCCCCAACTTTTCCGGGTTTTTTCTGCGCATTCCCATCTCTACTTCTGACTAGTTTATTTAAAGTTAAATATCTCCAGTGTGTAAGCTTTTGCTGAGGACTGTATATCTACATTACATAAAACAAAAGTTATTGACCTAATTAAAATATACTTTTGCAATATCTCTATTTTAGGTATATTTTTCATTTTATGCTTGTGTATTTTATTGTAAAAATTTCATAAATTTGAGTTGATTTTTTTTTCACGAATTTTTTTCATAACGAAGTGTTTAAGTGAAACGATAAGGCTTCGTTAAATGGAAGTTTCACTGTATTGCTATTCCAAAATAAGGTAGCATTCTGATATTATTTCATTTTTGTTGTTGACAACACATGCTATCAATTTAATCGCTTTTTTTATTTAAATAAATCAATCGAAATTTTCTAAAAGTAATATTCGCTTCATTTAATGACAGACATTTCTTGATTAAATAAAGCGAAGATTAGTTTTCGAAAATTCTGATAGATTGTTTTACTTATAAAATACAAAAAACTTTCATTTGGCAACACTTGGTGAGTGCCATCATGACCACAACCTCCTCCCCCCCCCCCCCTCCTCAGACCTCGCTGTCATACAAGGTATTATAATTTTTTTTTTTATAATTGTGTTTGATATCAGAACCGACTTTCTCTGTACCTGTTCCCCTAGTCCAAGAAGCTTCTTCCAAGCCCTACGTTTTGTTGGGGAAAAAAGAAGGGGGGGAGGGAGTATAACCATGCTAAAATCTTAAATGTTCCTATTCCTATAAGATGATGCAGACCCGGGTTCAAAATTTTTGAGGACATTTTTTCAAGTAAAGTTAATAATTATTAATTATTAGGGTTCCTTAAAAGCATTGGGGTCGATTGAATTGCATAATACATCGCTTTTCCCTCTTTAAAACTGTAGAATAGGAAATTGATATTACTTAGAATAGTGTCATATCAAACACTAGAAAATTGATAGACGTTAATGGTAGAGAGATTAACCATCTAAGAACTGTTATTGATTCGAAATTCTCTGCGTAGTCGATTTAGAGTCCTACGTGGAGGCGAGTAACCCAATTTTACCCGAACCCGACCTGGTTTGGTGAGCCCGATTGATATCTATTATTGTGGATGTAAGTCGCCTAAACGGGTTGAGTTTGTTTGGGTTAATCAAATTTTTCATGCGAAAAAACACACACACACATATATATATATATATATTTCAATACCAATGAGTTATGAGTATATATAATTATACTAATATTTCAACGTGAAAGATATTAGAGATGAAATTATAAATTATTTTTCCATAATTGTGCTAAATAACAATAAATTTACTTTTATTGTGGGCTGATAAAAATAACTTTGTCAAATTTCAAGGGTCCCCCCCCCCCTCTATCTCTCTCTCTCACTCTCAATAGAATTTAAGACAGATTTCGAGTTTATTTCAAATTAGTAGTGTAGCGTAGGTTATGACCACTCCAAGCATTTCAAAATATTCGTGGCTATTACAATTTTCTGTACACCAATATTTTGGTGCCTCTAAAAATTTCAGGCATAGAACAATCGCTCCCTGAATCCCCTATGCTACGCCTTTGCTTCAAATAGAATTTTAAGTTCGGGTCGGGTCGGGTATAATTTAATCCGTGCAAGACGCTGGTCGAATTTATTATAAAACACACATTTTCCCCATATTTCTTTTCTTTTCTTTTTTTTTTTTTTTTTTTTTTTTTTTTAAGAAATCACATTATTTATTTAATAATTATTGATAATATATTTACTTTAATTTTATATTTTTAATTATTTGAAATGAAAGCTTTCAAACTCAGTGAGTGATCGTATAACCAACCTCTATTAATCCTACGCACTAAAATTCTCAATATATTTTTTTTTTTCTTTTCTCGGAAATAACATTTCCTTACTCCCAATCGATCGGTAAGCATTGGGAAGCGCCGTAGGGAGCAACGGACATATTCCTTTAACCTGTGACGAAACGTAAGTGTATCAGTAGAGTAGTGAGAGACGGCTAGATAAGCTGTTGCACCGTCTATTTAGAATAAATAATCCTTTTTAATTCATTCGCCACCAGGAATAGTATACAGTTATCTCCTCTTGCTAATTCTCTTCCTATAGTTCACTCTCAAAGATTACTTGCCGTGAGGATTGGATGGCTCTGTCCTGTGTGATGAGGATTCGAAGATCTTTTGTTGTCCTCCTCAACATTTTGCACAGCAGAATCATGGATGCTTCTCTCAAAAGCAGCTGAGAAGATTGGATATTTGTTTCCGGAGGTAATAAACAATCTTCTCTTGGTGTTCACAACGCCGTTGTTTTAAAATTCGATTTATGAGTCTCCTTTGAAGTGAGATTTTGAATATTTCGATCATTTACTTACGGATTTTAATGGATGCATCTGCAGTATTTATTGATTGTAGTTCCGAGAACAAGATTTCGTGTGTATCTGCTGATGAACCGGCAGATGCTATTTGATAGTTATCCCACATAACTAAAAATAATATTTTTTCATCCTGTCATCTTTAAGCAGTATTGTTGAAAGGATATCATGTTGAAACTACCTTTATCAATTTGTAAATTATAAGCAGATTTTCATTTGTGCTTACTCGCGTTATGTTTATATGGTTTGGTATTCGCATGGAAATATTTTCAGCAGGGTAATGTTTATATTATTTCCTTTTCATATTCATATATTGTGTTACTACACTTATAAATAATAAATTTGTACTGAATGATCCTGAATTTTTTCGATTAAAAGGTTATTCGATGGTATTATTTTTTAATACTAATAATAATCGAATTAAATAATCGACAATAAATTGAATTATTCTAATTAATGTTATCTAAATTTTATTGACTATTACTTGAATTTCTTGTATGTTTATCGTGAACAAGTAAGTGTATTAAAAAAGGCTCAATGTATGTAAAAAAGCATATTACTTCTTAAATTAATCAACATGTATGCACGCAAGTTAAATTTCTTTATCAGTTTCTAAATATTTTTAGTGAATATCAATTATTTATTTTTGTTTGCATTGCTACTAAAATTCTATGGATAACTATTTACCTAGTAACGTGTTGATATTTGACTTTAATCTATTCCCAATTATGATTATTATTTTCTTATTGTAATTGTAGATATATATATATATATATTTAAGTAAAATAGAATTTAAATAATTAATCAAATTCTTAGATTTTCTTAACATTCTTTTCTATTTGTTATGTTATGTAAGAAAAAAATTAATCCAATAAACGTATTTAATCAGACTGAATTTATGATTCAGTTTCCGATAAATTTATATATTAGAATGTAAGTGATATAAGTAGATTTACATCTTTAGATTATTTTTTCTTTATTATGATATTAAACATTTATATATTTTTTACAACCTGCAGATCTTAGGGTATGTGTGTCTTTCATTTGGTTTAAATTTTCTATGTTTGAAAATTTTTAAGCAGTTTTTATTATGAGTTTAAATTTATTATTATAACACTTTTACTTTGTTTATCAGTTTTAATGTATATCAGTTTATTTCAAATTTTTATTTGAGAAAATCAAGAATAATGTTTGCCAAATATCTCTTCAAAGCAGTGTTATACACATAAAAAGTTACTAAAAATAACTGGAATGCAGCCAAAGTTTTATGAAATAACAGCAGCTTTAGAATTGAATAAAACTAGTAAACAAAGCTTTTGTACTAGATCTGTTTAGGGAGTGAAAAGAAAAAAAAAGTGTTTATAAAGCCAGTTTAGAAATTTTAATAATGATATATAATAATTTCATTCAAAAAGTGTGCAGCAATATTTTTATTTTATTCTTTAAAAAATTTTCAATTTTGCTGCTATTTGTTCTGTATACATATTATTCCTATGTATAATCTAAATTTTTTTACTTTAGTAAAAAAATTTAACTATAGATCTATTTGATGCAGAATAACTTTGGTACTTTTCAGTTGGGCACCTGTGTTCTGTGATAATTGAAATCTGGTTGCCATAATAGCAATGATAATGACAACGAATAACAGATTTTATAAGTAAAAGTTGTTAAAATAACGTATATATATCCTTTTTATCTGTATAATTCTTACTCTCACAGGCAAATGCAATATCTCCCATCAGGAATATTATGCTACACATACATATACATATGTATAAATATATAACATTGCTACCTGAATAACCAAAAAGTACCGTAACTTTTAATATTGTTTAGATAATGTCTTTAAGATAAAATGCACAATAAAATATTTTTATTTGATAATTGTTTGTAAACATATATTTTGTGACAGTAAATATAAAGCTATATTATACAGGCTGTATATATGGATACTTGTACAGAGATACTGACTTCATATAATATTAACACCTCTCTTTTCTTTTTCTTTATTTTATTTTATTTTTTTCTTCGTGAGGGTGAGAGAGATGCTGTTGATACTGCTGTTATTAAGATGCTTGGGAAAAGGTTTCATTACTGTATTATTATTTAGATGTATAGTAAAGCTTTGCCTTTAGTAAACTACATTTTAAGTTAAGAACTGATGCTTGGTAGCATTTTATTAGGGTCGATTAGAGAGAAATTGACAATTTCAATAATAATATTTTTTTTACAAATTAGTATGTTTCACTAATACAAAATAGTAAATTTCAGAATGGCACCGTCAAACATTTTAACATATTTAAAATTATAAATTTGATGATAATAATTAAAATTTTAGATTAATAAAGTAACTAAATTAACAAGGAAAAAATCCTATCTCTCCTGCACATGAGGGAGAGATGGAATACGTTTTTAAAATGAAAATTCATATTTAATTTTCAAAAGTGTGATTTTTTTAAAAAAATGAGAGAGTGTGACATTTACATTCCTAAGGTTTATTGTAAATTTATAACATTTATTATACATTATATTTTGTAAAATCCAAATCAAACAAAAATTATGCACATATTCAACTAGTGCTGTCAATTAATTTTAGGGATGTAGCTTTGAAATTATATCTTATTCATAAAAGATTTAACAGTCAGTTTCTTGAGGAAAGATGAAATTGCCTTTTTCATTTCTTTTTTTTTTTTTAAATAGTATATTGTCCTGTAAAAATAAGTTTGCAATTAGCATTCACTTTAATCATTTCAAAACAATAATGTTTTATTTAAAAAAAAAAACTAAGTAAATTGATAGTAACTTGAAAATTATTTATTTGTTAATTTACTCAATTCGTCTTATAACTATATAGTACTGAAAAAATATATTGTAACTAAGCAAAATTATTTGGATGAAATCATTTAGAAGGGATCAAAAATGTCTCATCCTCCCTGAGTTATAGTGTCCTATTTCTTCCCTAGAGCAACATTTTTTAAAAATAGATTTTTATTTTACGACAAGCATTTGGCTTTAAGCTTAATTTAACTGTCAATTTCTTAAAAACACTATTGAGTAAACAAAATATTAAAAACAATTAAGTTAGCAACATATAATGAGATTGGAAATTTACATTAAAAATCAAATTATTTAGTTACTTTTGATATTGTAAAATACCTTTTTAGGTCACAAACTCATAGGTGTTTACAAGTGAAAAAAGTTTTAGCAACTGGTATTATGCAATGATTACTCTATCTGGTGGAAGAGTCATAAAGAGAAAATAAATCTTACTTTTACCATTATTGCAAATGTCCTCTCCGTAATCTCCCTCAATAAATACTTTTTTTTAATCATGAAGTAAAATTATTTCTATTGAAAAACAAATAGTATATAAGTAAAGTAAATTAATTTATTTATGTCTGATTCTTTCTTTTTTATTTATATATATATATATATATATATTTTTTTTTTTTTTTTTTTTTTTTTGCCCAGTAGATTAGTTTCAAACTTCAATAATACAGTTTAAATTACTATGCTTATTACATTACCGAAATGCAAAATTTTCAAAGTGTGACAATTGCAATTAGTAAGAAAAAATAAAATATACATAATAAATTTAGATATTTTCTAGAAAAACTTAATGATTAAAATCTTCATTTATTGTGTGTATAAATTCATTTATTCAATCCTCCAAACCTCAATTTATCATCTGAAATACATACTATTTGAAATATATATTTCTATTTATGAGTAATAAAAATCCCTTCAAAAATTTTCAAATAAATCTAAATATGATTTAATCTGTCATTTTTTTTTTTTTTTTTCAGATTATATTTTATCACAAAATCATTTAACTTTTCCATACTACTTGGTTATCCTGTCGACCAATTTTGTCAAATTATACAAATCGCCAAACTAATAGCCAAATTATACATATTGACATAATTTTTATTTTAAATAACAAAAAAAAAAACAAATATTTAGTAGAATATTAATGAAAAGACAAATAAAAAGTCGAAATAAAAATCACTTATTGATGTCTTAAACACGTGTATCATATTTAATGTCATTGAATGTGACATTCACGATCATCCATTATTGGCATTTATTCTTATAATTTGTCGATAATTTTTTGGTTGACGGGATAACCTAGTAGTACCAACTTTTTTTGATGAAAATATATGAAGGACAGATGATAAAAGTGGAATGTGACAAAATGAAAAAAATAATTGAGCTAATCATATGATAAAGATAACTAATTGTCCTCTACCATGTCTGTTAAATTACTATTTGAAAAAACTTAACAATCACTCACAGAGATTTTAATGATAAAGTAGGCATTTGACAAAAAACACTGATACAGTAGCCACCTTCAAATCTGCATATCATCACGGATGTAAATAATGAAGTTTTCAGTTTAGATGCAAGGGAAAAATTACAGATTTTTTTTTAGTTTTGTGTTATTCTGTATGTATTTTGATGTATAATTCTTGAATATATATTTAAACTCATGGTTTTTCATGAAGAAAGTATATAATTACAGAAGACTCCCTCAAATTTGCAACTCTCTAAAATTCGCACATAATTTACGCATGTAAACAATGAAACATTCAGTTCAGATATAAAGACAAAATTTGACTTTTATAGTTTTATATTTAATTCCATGTATATTTTAATTTGTAATTTTTCTTAATATTACTGAATTTATGTTCAGTTCTGTTTTTTCATGAAGGAATAATAAATTTATTTCTGAAAAAAACAAAACAAGATATTGCTGATATCACTGGTAATCAAAAACTTTTTACCAAATATACAATATTAATCAAGCTTTTTTGGTTATTTTATTAAGTCTGACTAAACCTGAGATAAAACTTCCTTATTTTATACTTTTGATGTCAATTAGCAATGTACCTGTGTGAGGCAAGTTTCAATAATAACTTAGGAAAAATACGTTTCATCTTTATAAAAAGAATATTAATCATACATTATTGATTATTAACTTTATCTTTGCTTTTAATATTTTAATCATTTTAAAAAATTATCTAAATTTTTATTAGTTTAGTTTATTACTTATTTTAATATTCTATTATATTGTAAGCATTTATTATAGTTTCAGTTGCATTATGAATTACATTCAAATTACTGTTTAAAAAATGTAAACAAAGCGAGAACTAGAAATCTGCAAAATTCTAAAATCTGCAAAGCCTCTGGTCCCAAGCTGTGCGGATTTGAGGCAGTGTACTGTATATTTTTTCTAAGAAAAATCAAGATATTGTGATATTACTGGTGATTACAATATTTTTAACAAATATATTTATGTAATAATGTATCTATTTTGGTTATTAAGTTTACTAAACCTGAAATTAAACTTCCTAACTCAGGGCCATAGCTAAGGGGGAGCTCAGCCCTTCCCCCCCCCCCTAAAACATTTTGAGCCTCCCTGGAAAAGATTCTAAAATCAGTAAATGAATTTATGTTCTGAAAATCCAATTGAAATTCTTTATAAAAATCTAATTTAGTTTTGAGGCCCTTTCACAGTTTTGTTGAAATACTAAATTGTATCTAATATAAATATTTCAACACGCTCATCCTATTTGCACATAATGGAGCCAACCATAAATGATGTCATTCATTTTTTCCTTATTTTTAACTCCCCTCCCCCCCCCCCCCTTTGTCACAACGTGTCACACTTCACTTTACCCCCTCTCTCCACTCTTGTCACACGGCATTACGTAACATATTTCGCAGTTCAGAAACAAAGCACTATGTTTTAGATCACATTTCAAATTTTCTTTTTTAAAATTTAACTATATGTTTTAATGGCATTTGTGAGCTGAATAATAAAAATGATCCTTATTTTGCATGAAATAAGGTTTACAACAACAACAAAAATAATATATTGGGTGAGTGCAAAAGTTCCTGCGGAGGTGCAAGAGATGTCGCAAGAAGCGGCATAAAGTGTTGCCATTTATACTATTATCTACGTAAGAAAGATCGTTGGAAAGGTGATGTGTGCAGCTTTCATTTCAAACAAAATACTTTGTGTAGATACAAACTGTTTCAAGAAAATTTACTTTCAAAATGAGTGCCGGAAAGTTGCATTTACGGCATGTTATGCTTTATGAATTTCAGAAGGGAATAAATGTTGCAGAAGCCGTACAAAACAATTAAGAGGTTTATCAAAATCAAGCAGCAACTAAACAAACTGTGGAAAAGTGTTTTGCGATATTTCTCTGCGAAGAGTTTAACCTTGAAGACGGACCACAATCCGGTCGACCTTCACACATTGATGTTGATATTGTGCGTACTTCAGTTAAAAATACTCCGCGCATTTCAACAGAGGAAGTTGCTACAGCACTTAACGTTCACCGATCAACCACTTTTCGGCGTTTAACAAATAAGATTCGATTTGAAGCTCGATATATGAGTGTCCCATTCACTGACCAAGAAGAACAAAATCATACAGATTTCTGCTGAAGTTTCTTTACACGGGTGGCTCAAAAACGAGCCGTTTTTGGATCGATTAGAGACGGGCGATGAGAAATGGGTCCTTTACAACAATGTTCAGCAATGTGAGCATGGTGACGCGTTGGCAAAAGCCAGTTTGCATCTGATGAAGGTGATGCTCTGTGTTTTATGGGATTGCAAGTGCATAATTTATTTTGAGTTTTTTCCCCGCTGGCCAAATGATTCATTCAGTCAAGTACTATCAAATTAACCAGTCTGAATTGAGAAATCAAACAGAAACGTCCGATTTTGTCAAATAGCAAGGGTGTAGTTTTTCATCATGACGACGCCAGACCACATGTCTCGAAACAGACGTTGCGCAAACAGAACAGCCTGGAATAGGATATCCTAACTCATCCACCATATTCGTCTGACATTGCACCACCTGATTATCATTTGTTCTGATCACTGCAAAATCATTTGAATGGAAAAAAACTTGATTCTTTGGATGCCTTAAAAAACGTTTGTGTCTTCGTTCTTCGAATCTAAACCGCACAAATTTTATCATCCGGGCATCCGTATGCTGCCAAAGCGTTGGAAACAGATTATAGAAAACGATGGAGCACATATCATTGATTAAATAAAGAGCTTTGTTTGTCTAATCACTGTGTGACTTGTACTCTCAAACTGCACACGAACTTTTGCACTCACCCAATAGAATAGTTATAAAATATTAATATGAACGAGCAATTGAAACCATTAGTAATTAATAATTTAAAATGTGATTTAATATACTTGGCTTTGAATCTTACCTTTACTTTATGGATATTTTAATTTTAAAATAACTTCATACTTCAATCTGCTGAATTTTAATGCTTTTATTTTAACCAAAATGTGTGATGTCACATTTCTTCTTATCACCTTCAACCCTCTTGTCACAAACTGCCACAATTTCATGAACTCCCTTCCCCCAATCAAGCGTGACATCATTTATGGACAGCCCCTAAGCTAACATGATGTTTAATATTGCACTAGTTATACATTTGAATTTTTCATAGTCATATTCTTTTCTTAGCATAAAATTAAGTTATTACCACAATTTAAAAAGAAACATAGTACCTACAATGTGAATATGCACTAATTTGTCTTTCTGCATCAGTGCACGTGCAAGAGAAAATATGAGCCGCCTGCCTCATTAATAGTTATTATTCAATTTTAGCTACGACCAGATCCTACCTTTATGATTTTGATTTTAATTAATGGGGTACTTTTAAAAGGAATGTTTAACCCCTTCGCAACAAGAGCTTTTTATGAAATTTTTAATTTTAATGTTATGTCACTGATTTTTAAAAACAGAAATTTGTGCCTTATTAAATCGAAAAAATGCTCCAATTAATAAATATGACATTTTACTGGTGAGGATAAACAAGGATTCTTAAACTTTTTTGCAGCACATATATGCGTCGCTCATCCCCAAGAGGTTAAATGAATAATTCAAGAAAAATGTACCTCAACTTTATTATGCATAATTATTACATTATTTATTTGAGCTTTACTTTTAATAATTTAATTATTTTTCATATTACTTTACTTTTTATTATTTAAGTTTATTACTTTACTTAATTATATTTTAATATTTTATTGCACTGCAAGTATTCATTACAATTCCAATAGCATTATTACATTCAAATTATTGTTTTAAAATGTAAACAATGAAAAGACCTGTCCAAAAATAAACAAAGTTCTATAATCTGCACAACCTCTGGTCCCAAGCTGTGTGGATTTGATGGAGTCGACACTGTGTTTGGAACTTTATAGCTTGTATTCTCAAAATGATGATTGTGCCACTTACCAATTTTATCATCTGATCTCTTCATATGTAATCAGGGCTTGAATTTCAGGGCGGGATTCGCGCCCAAAGTTTTGAAATCCCGCCCAAAAGAATAACGTCGACGGGAGGCTCCCGCCCAAAAAATTTTGCACTTAAAAATTAGAATCAATTCCCACGGTCGTTTTTGCGAATTTTGTGATATTTTCGTGCGATTGATTGACACATTTTGCGAGTTTTTTACCACGAAAGATCATTTAAAATGATTTTTTCCACGACCGATTGACAAATTTCACAATTTTTTTCCTGCAATCGATTGACGAGTTTCTTTCTATTTTCCGCGGCGAAAAAAAAGGTGATTCTTGTCCGAATTAATTTTTTTTTTTTTTTAAGCATTCAATTCTAAAAATTATGAAATAATGACGCCACGGATGCGCAATAACGTGTAAGTTACGCAAAAATAGGAAATGGCACACTAAAAAACAACTATTATGCATCCCACAGAACGTGTGATTTCGTAACGGTTTGCGAAAAAACAGCAAATATTGTTAAAAGATCACGAAAAAACGACTAATTTCCCGCAAATTTCGTCAAAAGATTCGCAAAAAATGACTAATTTCGTCACAGAACCCTGAGAAACGGCCGTTTTCGTCAGAGGTCATGAAAAAAAATGTCAAATTTCGTCTAAAAATCGCGAAAAACGACAAATTTCGACAAAAGATTCACTATAAACGACAAATTTTCCCAAAAGATCGCAAAAAATGGCAATTTTCGTAAAGAAAATCACGATAAAACGGCAGATTTCATCAAAAGATCGCGAAAAAACGGCAAATTTCCTCAAAGGGTTCGTGAAAAAAACATCAAATTTCGTCAAGAAATTCCGAAAAAACGGCAGATTTCATGAAAAGATCGTAAAATAAAGACATATTTCATTAAAAGATAGTGAAAAAATGCTAATTTCGTCGAAGGGAAAATATTCCTCCCCCAAAAATATCACCAGGAGTGCATTTTTCTGTTCAACAAGCTAATTTTCCTGCTTCAACTTATTTATTTATTTTTATTTATTTATTTATTTATTTTTATTTTTTTTTTTATTTTTTTTTTTTTTTTGCTGCTTTAAAATCGTTTATGACAGCTCCAAGTCTTTCTGAGTAAATGCAATTCCTGAAAGTAGCCATTCATTAAACAAAAAGTACCCCTTTACTCAACAAAAGTATTCTTTTTTTTAAGAAAATGTCTTTTTTAATAAATTTGACTTGCCCTTTTTAAAAGAAATACAAACAATAGCGATACATGTTATCTTCTATACTCAAATAAGCATTATTTCATAATAAAATTTGTATCTTGCACATTTAATATACAGAAAAATAATATTGGTTTTAATTATAACAAATAATTATAAATTTATAAGTTATAAATATAAATTTATTAAATTAATTAGAAGTTTAATTAATTATTTTTAAAACAATATTTAGCATGAATTATTAAAACAATTAGACCTGTAACAAAAATAATTAGCACCGGGTAAGAATTTCCCACCAGTAAAAACTACACCGTATAAAAGGGTTTTTTTTACACATTTTGCATAATTGTTCTGAATTTTTTTACTCCCTCCCAAACAGCTAAACTCCCCTCCATTTATAAATGATGGTAGGGAGACTCCCCTCCTTCGAAAAATTGAATTTCAAGCCCTGTGTAATATATTTTAAGGATACAAATGAATAGTGATTTTGGCCGGCCAAATATTTTTGTATTTCAAAATTTAAAAGTGTTAAATTTTAAAACAATTTTACATAATATTTAAAACAAAAACTTCCATTTATATATACATATATATATCATACATATAATTATATATATATATATATATTTAATATATATATATAAATGGTATATTATATATAAATATCATATATATGTGTATATATGGGTCATGTCAAATCAACCAAAAAAATTCAATATTCAACCTGACCATTCCAGATTTCAATGAAATTGCAAGGTATCATTCTCTATGATGATATAAATTTGAGCATATTTTTATTTTTTATTTATCGCTTTAAATTTTCATAATATTAATTATTTAAATTTTGAAAAATTACCATTTTTTAACTTGTATAAATATTTTCAATTTTGAATGTCTCAAGTTCTATCAAACGTAGAAAATTTTATGACCACTCAATTTAAAGAGGAGTTTATAAGGTTTAATTTGATATGCAAGTTGATTATGCATAATTTAAAAAAATAAAATTTAAATTTTTTTAAAGTTTAAAATTTTTAGACAGTCATTTTTAAAATTTTTTTAAAAATTATATGTTTGTTTTAGTATTATAAGCTATAAATTCTGAAATTTTTAGAGTGGGATCTCAATAGGAATAGGAATTATAAAATAAAAGCTAAAAATTACCATACAAATTATAACTAAATAACAAAATAAACAGAATTAAATTGTTATTTTAGTGGTAATTTTTAGCTTTATTTCATAGCTCCTGATCCCCTATATGGACAAAATTAGACTTTCTTTATTTTTTAATCTGTATGTACTTTAATATGTAATTCTCATTAATGTTGCTGAACTCATGTTCTTTCTTGATTTATTTCTGGGGAAATTTCTAGATATTTGTGATAGCACTGGTAATCAGTCTTTTTGCCAAATACATTTGATTCATAATATATATTCACACAATCTTTTTTTCATTATTTTATGATTTTCATGTAAATTAATAAAATAGGGATTTTTATGAAGCAAGTTTCAATGAATAATTAAAAAAAAAAAATTGTACCTTGTCATTATTATGTATTATTAATTATTTACTTAACTTTTACTTTTAATAGTTTAACTATTTTTTTAAAATATCTTAAGTTTTATTGTTTTAGTTTATTTTTTACTTAAATATTTTACTATCTCGTAAGCATTCATCTTAATTTTTTCATATTACTATATTCAAATTACTGTTTAAAAAATGTAAACAGAGCAATGACCAGAAATTTGCGATATTTTAAAATCCACACAATGTTTGGTTCCAAGCTACATAGATTTGAAAGAGTCTACTGTATTATCTAACTACACTGCCATGTTATAATGAGTTGTGTATAATAATATACATTTATGAATAACCTTAAATTTATCTAAAATCACCTTACGATTTTTGGAATTACTTTAAATATATAATAAAACCTCTAAATAGTGACCACTACTGGAAGCACAATACAGTATAAAAACATTTCATATTTATTTACTTAGAAGGTGTCACAAATAAAAATTAAATTAAAGAGTTGACATGTTTCGGTTCATTAATAAGAACCGTATTCATAACATATAACCATGTTATATATGTTATTATATGTTATGAATACGGTTCTTATTAATGAACCGAAACATGTCAACTCTTTAATTTAATTTTTATTTGTGACACCTTCTAAGTAAATAAATATGAAATGTTTTTATACGTGAATGAAAAAAGGTGAAGTGATTTTGTTTTAGTTTTTGAAAAAACGAAAGCTAACAACAGTTTTAGCACAATACAGTGATTATACTTTTTATGCCATTTTTCAGACGTTCCATATTTTATGAGCTCAAAATTATTTACATTAAAATCAAAATAACTGACCAAGGTTATTATTTTATTTATTTATTTATTACAGTTCAAAAATGCATACTATTATAAAATATTAAAAAAAATCACTGATTATGATTTTTTTTAGTCATACTTGTTTTTTTAAATCCATGATCATTTCTACTAGATTTATTGTACAAATCATTATCATTTTAAGTTAGCACAAAATTTCTAATTTTCCAGTTTCTCTGCAATTTATGGGGCACTTTTCTACAACAATAGCCCAGAAATTAGGAGATTTTTCTCTGAATTGTTCAAAAGCTGCTTAATCAGTCTCGTCATAACCAGTGTTTAGATTTTGAAACCATAATCAATTTAAAGATACTATTGTTATTTTTATACCTTTACATATCGGTGGAAACATTTTTTTTCCTACTTTCTTTGTTTTTATTGTCTCAAAGTTTTGTATATAATTTGTCATACTTGGTGATATTCATTTAATTGAGAGTGATCTTTATTATATTAATAGTTCTACTTATTGATATAAAATGAGATTTTTTATAAATCATATTTCATATTGCATTAAAACACGATTGACTTTTCTTTCATTTTGGATTTGTGTCAGAGTGCAACCTGACCCATGCAGTACTCTTAATCCAAACTTACATTTGACTCTGTTTGACTCGAGGTTTCTACTATTCAAAGGTTTATGTATAAATATTTAAGAATATAGATTTGTTCATTATTCTGTGTAAAACATAAAAATTGTATTAGAGTTACAATTGTATATTATTTTTCATAATGGTATTAAAACATCATTTACTTTCCTTTCATTGTGGGTTTGGATTGGGTACAGGTTGAAATACATTAGGTATGAGTCAATGAAAATTATTCTTGTAAATTTCGGTAGGGTTGTGAATTGTGAATCGAAGAAACTTTTGTCTGGTTTGACTTAAAATGGAAATTTTTGGTTGTATCCGACCCGTGCAGGATTCTGCTTGAGATGTTTTGTATAGTTCTATGTATGATGTATAGAATTTATACACACCAATCAAGGTTGCCAGTTTTTAGCCAAGCCAAAAAAAGCCGGACGTCTTTTTTCCAATCTTAAAATCTAGTTTATCAATCTAGTACTGCCATCTATAAGCACTTAAGTTTTAAAAATAATGCATTTTCAGCAATTATTCTCAATAGACAGTATCAAAGTCAAGTACTGTAACGTGTCCCTGTAAATGTATGATTAAAACCTTCATCATTTGAATTACTCATCATAAAAAAAAATGTGTAAGATGATAACTTATGTATGAAAAAAATAAAACTCATGTTTCTACTCATACAAATTCATAAAATAAATTATTCTGATCTTAAAATCATGTTTGTCCATTCAGTACTGCCATCTATTAAGCACTTAAGCATTTAAAATTATCTTGGGAGTGACAAAATCAAAGAAGCCATGTATGTTACCCATAATGTATTAAAGTTATGAAGAGTTCAGTCTATAAAAGCCAAGGGCATGACAAAATTTGTTTAAAAATGATTGCCCTTGAAGGTATCAGACACAATAATTAATTAATTAAACTTGTATAGATATTGAAAAAAAATTTCTTCTCTATATGAATTGGTGAGTAGGTTATAAAAAAAAATTGCATGAGAATTTTTCTTCACTTTCTGCGTTATTAGGTGGGTTTAGTTATATAAATACTTATTACTTATAGTCATCGTCTGGTCCATCCATCTGTCCGTCTGCATAACAGTGCTAATACTACCCAACCAAATGATTTGAAATTTAAAATATATAATTGTTGCATAATTTTGTTGTCATTTCAAATTTTATAAAAATTGGATTATAGTTTACTGATGGGGACTGTCAATATTCCATTACATTATGGCCAATAGGAAAAAATTGATCAAGTGTATTTTAATGATGTTATACTTTTTCAAACATAATGAAATTTATATACATCTATCAAGTACATTAAAATATACATTCTATACAATATGCAGAGCAAGAAATGTTTGTTATTAATTTACATGACTACTCAAAAGTATTCCATTACATAATGGTAAAAGAGAACATTACTTTTTATGCATTTAATTATATTAAACATTTCACATTTTATGATATTGATATATGTTGCTCAGGTTTATTACATGAATATTCCCTGTACAATCAAAAGCTGATAGTATTTACAGGGACGCACAAAAGATATCGGATACAATACTATATATTCACAATTGCTGAAAGTTCATTTTTAGTTGTAGTATGAGTTTTTAACTAAATTTTTGCATATTATGTTATGTGTATAAATGCTGTAAATTACATACAGGGTTACACAAAAGAATTTGTTAGAGATACTGAGTATAAACAAAAATAACTTAAAATTGGTTTTTAACTCGCGAGAACTTGCGCATGAGATTTTCTTTCACCATCGTACCCTTTTTAAGACTATTTTTCATTTTAATAAAATTTCAAAATGTGATTTTGATTACTTTACCTCTTTTTTGAATAAAAGTACTAAACCAAATAAAAAGTTTGATGTTAATTGACTGTAAAGTAAAGTAAAAGAAAGAATTGGGCACCGTGAGAGAAATTCTCATAGCGAGTTCCCCCGGGTTAAATAAATAATACATTTTTATGCTGAATTTTTTTTAATATGCTAAGATATCTTTGTAGAATACAGATAAAATGATATACAAGGCAGCACACAGAATTGGATTCAATGCTATCTGTAAATGATAATCTCTGGAAGCAGGGCCGTAGCTAAGGGGGCACTATGGGGTGGCTCAGCCTCCCCCCCCCCCCCTGGAAAAGATTCCAAGGTCACTAAATGCATTTCTGCCTTGAAAATTCAAATGAAATTCTGTTCAAAAATCTAATTTAGTTTTGAAACCCTTTCACAGTTTTGCAGAAATACTGCATCTAAAATAAGTAATTTAGCACTCCCTCATCCTATTTATACATATGAAGCTAATATGTATGTTTAATTCTGTTATACACTCAAAATTTTCATCATCATATACTTTTCTTAGTATAAAATAAAGTTATTACAACACTTTAATAAGAAACATAGTACCTATAATGTGAAAATGTACTAATTTATCTTTCTGAGTCAGAGAGAGGGAAAAAAATTATGAGCCCCCCCCCCTTCCCTATAGATCACTTCTAACTACGGCCTTGTCTGGAAGTGTGATTTCAGTAATTACAAGCGTCTTTAAATCTTAATTAATTTTTAGCTAATTAATGGTTGTATATAAAGATGGTAGGAAAACTGAAACACAAGAGTGTATAAAAATATTCAAGTATGCTTCTGTTTGTTGAGTATAAATTGCTGAAAATGAACTTTCTAACTATAATGTATTTTTAAAACTTTCCAACATAGTTGAAAGGTGCTTGTGAATTTGGTTTGTTTGTCCATCTGGTCATTTGTCTTTCTGTCCGAAGTCAAACTTACATTAATAAAGTTGAATTGCTATGTAATTGATATGTGTTATTGAGATTTAGTATGCCATATTTGGTATTGAAAATAAAGTATGCAATATTTATGGAATATTTACAGAGACACTGAAAAGTATTCCATTACATTATGGTCATGGCGAAATGTCCTAATTATAGAAATATGTAGCGCTTATAGTCAGGCTCCTTGCTGGCTTTTGACTACATTAGCAGTTTGACGAATAAGAAATAAAAATAGTAGCCAGATCAAAATAAATGTTAGCCAAATAGATTTGGTGTAAAACACTGAAAAATTTTCATTTAATCCCTTATTGTATCTTTTTTTTTATGTGTTTTAAAAGAACATAATTTTTCGTCATTGCTTAGAAAATAGAAATTCTATTATACACTACAGAAACTATCAAAAATAAGTATATTCTAAATATCTCTTAGATGTGTATATGTTGCAAACATTCTGTTAGCAGTAAATTGCTATGAGATTTTGACTATAACAGATAGAAAAAAAATTATGATTGGTGAATGATATTTTGCATACAACTAATAAGCAGCATGGTAAAAGGCAAAATTCAACACTGCATTTCAGCAATATTTTCTCAATTTAGAGATTAATGTGAATAATTTTGTTTGGGATTTTGCTGGCCATAGATAGTGATAAACTGACAACAGAGAAATATTTATCATATAATCCTCTTTGTGTCTTTGGCTGTTGTTAAACATTGGTGTTGAGTCAATATCTCTGTAAATAATAAGGCATGGTGCGATTGAAGGTGAAAAGCGACATTAATCATACTGTAATGTGACTAAGAATCTCAACTGTAACCACACAAAAAAAGAGCACAAATTGAGCATTTGCAATTTGGCGAGTCTAATTGTTCATTTACTCACTAAATGAAAAATTTTGTTGAGATTTGGCACAATGGTGAGTGGCAGTGAGAACCCTGCCCATGGTCGTCGTCTGGTCTATCTATCTGTCTAACTGTCAAATGTAACGGCACAAAAACTATCAAGCTAAATGCTCTCTGAAATTAAATATATAGAATTAATGCTGAATGTTGTTGAATCATTTTAAATTTTATGAAAATCGATTCAAAGCTTAGCAAAAGTTTTCTTCATTCTCTCAAATTCTCTCATACATAAGTAAATCATTGATATCCCAAGATAGATAATGATCCTAGGTTGCCATGATGATTACGCCTCATTTAACAGGGATTAATATAATTTATGTATTATGCAATTTAATATATAAAGTTGCAATATATTTTGTATTATGCATTTTTTAATAAGAATGCAGCAGCTATTGGGTGAGACTATCACAAAATGCGAGATTTTGATTATCTGAGATATTGAAATTATCCATTGAAAACAATTCTAAATTTAAAGATGTAAATTTATTTTCTATTGGAGAATAAAGGATTTTCCATGTAAAATTGTTAAATTTTAAATATTAAGTTAATTTTTATGTAATTATATGTCATTTCTTGGCATATGTATGCCTGGATAATGACAATTTCATTCTAAAATATTTTTCATATTCTTGTTTTTTTATTTTTAAGTCTAACATTTTCATTTTGTTTAAAGCAATGTGTTTTGTATATAGTAACTCAAATGCAATGTAATTTTCAATTTTATTTGTTAATTTATGGAAACCAGGAAAAAAGGTTTAAGGAAAAGACTTTCGTCTACTCAATTTTTACAAAGACTTTAAACACATTATTTTCAAAGAAATAGCTAAGAGATCTTGCTGATAGCTATGATTTTATTACCTCTGACTTAAACTATGTCAAAAAAAAAAAAAAAAAAAAAAAAAAAAAAAAAAGAATTACTCTGACAGCATCATATTTATACCTGATAAGGAACTAAAATGAACTAGCCACGAAAATTACATTCATTATTAAAGACAATTGCATTTTAAGTATCAAAAAGTATTGCTAAAATAATTTCTTAACTTTCTCATAAATGTGTTTTATAAGATATAAATATTAATTAGAAATTAAAAAAACGAGGTGGAACCCGTCGAAATTCGACTCAAAAAAAGGTTTAAAAAAGAACATTTCATTGATTTATAATAAATCTACAAAATTAGTTACAGTAAAAAATGCATCTTATATTGGTCTATCTCAAACAAATATTATTTTAAGCTAAAATTAACAAAATGATATTTCTATGAAACTCACTTGTCTAAATTATTAAAATTAAACTTTAATTGCATCTGTAATCAGTAAAATATAATAAAGTTCCGTTATTATGATGAAGTTATCAATTAACGTTCTTGTGTTTGGTATAAATGCGAATCAAAACAAAATTCCAAATTGACTCGCTCACAAACCATATATTTAACACAATGTACGCATTTAATTTTTTTTTTTTTTTTTTTTTTTTTTTCAATTTTAAGAAAAAATGAAGTGGTTCTGTTGCCACAATTACAAAATTTGTACTAAAAACTATATAAAAATTAATATATCAAAAACAAATTGAGATACAACTTTCAAACAAATTGCATTTAAAAGTATATTTTTTTCCTCTGTACGACGGTGTAAAATTTAAAATGTGCAATGTTTAGTAATGTAAAATTTGCAGTAGCAAAAATTACAAAACCGAAATTATATGGGAAACTGTTGCCATTCACAAAATGACGTATGCGTTACGCACAGATACGTTTGGCCTTTATAATATGGATTTGATTAGAAAAAAAAATATTTGTAGAGCATAGCAGAAGGCCTTTTACTTTACATGTTAGGAAAATGACAACCTGAAATTTTAAATCTTTTAATTTCTTTATTTGTGTTATTAGAAATGTAATGTTTGTTGAAAGTATTTCAAAGAATACTTTTATTAGAATGTAAAAAAAAATAAATTGCATTACATTTAATAGGAATGTCACTGTGCGGACTGCAATCTCGTATTTTGTGATATTCTCCTTATCACACCAACATCTGAAGATTTTTAAAGCTTCTAGTAAAAAACGCACCTTATTTGCTACGTTTGGCGTGCAATTTCCAACTTGTTTCATTTGTTTTAAGGTTTTTATGAATGATGGTATGTTATAATTTAAAATCACCCAACAGTTAACTATACATATAATCTACATTTCTTATTTTTCTATCAAGCTATACTGAATACATTATTTTCTATTATCATAATAGTTATATGTATATTGATTATTGCTTCAGTATAAGACTAAATAATGATTTAATAAAATGATATGTTGTGTTTTTAATGGTAAAAAAGTTATTAGAAATTTTTATATTTGTTGTTTATGTGTTTAACGTAATAAGAAATTATCAAAATAAAATTTAGATGAATCAAAAATATTTTTAAGTAATGCAGAATTGGCAAATACTCTGTGAAATTAATATTTCTCATTATCACATCAGAAATTGTACAGTTGACTCTCAAACCTACATGGCTTGGAACCAGATACTGTGCAGATTTTAGAATTTTGAGAATTTCTGGTGATTGCTTTGTTTACATTTTTTAAAGAGTAATTTGCACATACTAACGCACTCAAAACATAATGAATACTTACAATATAGTAAACTATTAAATCAATTATGTAATGAAGTAAAATAATAAAAACTAAGATTTTTTAAAAAGGATTAAATTATTAAAAAAAAGTAAAGGTCAGCAACTAATAATGCACAATTAAATATGCTTTATAAAGATTTGCATATAATCCTTAAAATTCGCGAGGGCTAGGCTCGCGAATGTTGAGACTATCTTTCCGTGCATAAAAGGAAGTTAGATTTTAAAATTTTATTTTTATAGAAAAAAGTAATTGAAACTTAAAAACATATTTATTAAGGACTTATGTATGTAAATATGTTGTAAATAAATTTGAATAATTAAAAGCACATTATATAAAATTTAGTTTCTAGTAGGGTGTCAATGATTTTATGATACAGTTGATTTAAATCTTGATTTAAATCAACCGATTAAAAAAATCATTGATTAAAATCAAAAAAATTTATAAATGTTTAAAATGGCATAAAAATGTTAAAATCTAAGATTAATTTGGATTTTTTCTACACATATATGAATAAGCCTGATGAATAAATGAATAATTTTTTTTTTAATTAAAAAATTGTTTATAAACTTAATTTCTGAAAATTCTAAAACATTAAGTACAGTAAGTAATGAAAAGTATTTCATTCAAACATTTTATTTTAATATAATTTATAATATCATAATTTCCTTTAAGTTATCAAACTATTCATTCTTATATATAAAATAATCATGGCAAGTATAGTACATTTCTGCAAAGTAACAGAGCACGGCCAGAATCTTATTTTTTCATTCTACTTTTGCGATAATAAATTTATACCAAATATTGGAGCTAAAAAAGAATGAAAGAATAACATCTACTTAACAACTGTTCTAAAAAAATGTTTAACAGGAAAAAAAAAAAAAAAATTAGTTGGTACATAAATGTTAAGCACAGCAAAAGATCTTGGTTGGCATATGCATACATCCCGTAAGTTAAAATTTTGACGATTAACATTATTTTTTATTAGTATAAAGCAAAATATGCTGTCAATAATAATTGTTAGTTTTGTTATTTGTGCTAATAACTAATGAAATTACTTATTTGCAGTTTATATTAATTCCATAATCAATTGTCTCTTCTAGGCTATTTTGTATAAAAAGACCTTTTTAAAATTAACAAAATGCAGCCTGTCTTATAAGAAACAGTCTTTACATACATGTGTCCAATACCTTATAAAAATGACAGAATTTTATTTCTTGGTGGAAAAAAAGAAAAAGAAAAAAATAAAAACAGGATGTTACTAAACTATGTTATTAACATTTTTTTTTTCGATTTGTAATTTATAAAAAATTTAAAAATTAATGATTTTTTATTTATTATGGTAAAAAATTATGCACTTTTCCCTTATTGTTACTAAATACATTGCTAATGTATTTTCTTATCGAATAGTGCCCTTTTCTGGAGCTAACATCTTGCCCTTTTCCCTTCTAAAATGAATACTAAATTATCACTTTAGTAATTAAAGCATAAAAATGTATATTACATACCTAATTAAAGATTATTTGCTTAATGATTATTAATTTTAAACCGTGTTAATAAATTTAATATTAAATGTTGTTATGATCATTTTGATAAATGTAACTATCACTAGCATTTTATATAGTCTTGCACCCGGGGGGCAGAATCGGCGCAACACTGCGACGCGCGTCGCAGACTCTTGGGAAGATCTGCACTGTTTTTCAACTGTTAAAAATTTAGCAAAAATTTAAAAATTTCGGTCCTAAATCTAAAAATTCGGACATAAAATTTATCGCGAATTTCGACTAATAGTCTTCGAAAAGAAATCAATTTCGCCATAAATCGCGAAAAACACGTGAATTTCGTCCGAAAATCGCGAAAAAATGGCAAATTTCGTCGAAAAATAACCGGCAAGTTTCTTCAAAACATCGCAGAAAACGGCAAATTTCTTCAAAAAATCGCGAAAAAACGGCAAGTTTATTTTATTCAAAAAATCACGAGAAAGCGGCAAATTTCTTCAAAGATCACGAAAAAACGGCTGTTTTCGTCAAAAAATCACGAAAAAATCGCAAATTTCTTCAAAAGATCGTGAAAAAATGGGAAATTTCTTCAAAAGATCGCGAAAAAACGGCAGTTTTCGTAAAATAATCACGAAACAACGGCGAATTTTTTCAAAAAAATCACGAAAAAAAGTCAGTTTTGTTAAAAAGTCACGAAAAAACTGCGAATTTCTTCAAAAAAATCACGAAAAATTGGCAAATTTCTTCAATAGATCGCCAAAAAACGGTAAATTTCTTCAAAAGATCGCGACAGAACGGCAGTTTTCGTCAAAAAATCACGAAAAAACTGCAAATTTATTCAAAAAATCGAGAAAAAAACCAGTAGTTTTCGTCAAAAGAAAAAAAAACGAAGAAAAAACGTCAAATCTTTTCAAAAACGCGCGAAAAAAATTTCGTCAAAAGATCGTGAAAAACCGGCAAATTTTGTAAAATGAGAGCCTCCTCTCCCCCCCCCCCCCATCTTTCGGACAATGTATGAGGTGTTAAAAATTCTGAGAACAAAGGCAACTTCTTTTTAAAAGTATAATTTCCTTTTATCTCTATCACAAATACTTGGGAGGTTTGAGTGCATATAATGTAATGCAAGAGATTGGTCTGCAGACTATTTTTACTTACCCATCATACGTAGTATAGGGTAAGTCTTGCAATCGTTTTGAAAATCGAAAAAATTTTTTGACGGATTTACACGTTTTAGATAGTGGAGATTCCGAAAAACATATTTTTAGAAAAAAAATTTTGCCGTCCGTCTGTCTGTCTGTCTGTCTGTCTGTAAACGCTCTATCTCCCGAAAAAATTGAGATAGAGTCTTAAAATTTTGTATGTAGTTAGTATGTAAGAATGGGACGAACCCTATTTAATATCAGCAACCTCGATTATCCGGAACTATTTTTTTCGGACTCTCGAAAAATTCGTTCTGATGAAAGGTATATAAAAATTTTCGAATTTTTTTGTTTTAAGGAATGGACGTAAAAGGCAATAAAATAACACACATTTTGCATACAGAACGAAGTCGATCGGATTATTAGTTGCCGAGATATTTGTAATATTGTTTTCCACATTCTTCGATTTTTCATGACCCTGTATTTCATTCAAATTTCAATTCAGAAGTATATTTTAATTGGAAATGAGACGCTTAATTCGACGCAGTTAATTGTTAGTTAATAGAATTATTATTTTTGGAGTTATAAGGAGGTTTCTTTTACGCAGTTTGGTACTACTTGAGTAGTTTGGCGTTTTATATAATTTGTCGAAATTGATACATCAGCAGTTCTTTAATATAGCACTACTATGTATATTAACAATATTTAAATTTTGTTTATGAATTGCAATGCATTGTTTAAATAGTCTCACATGTTTTATGTTCATATACATATCCATGATGGGTAAGTATTACGGTGGCCCCCAACGACTAATTTAAGTTTTTACTTGTGTTGCAGACTGCAGAAAAAAATTCTGCTGCTGGGGTCTTGCATAATTATTACAAAATATCAATGTGCATAACTTTATTGTATTGTATTTAGAGCCGTACCGAGTACTCGGTAAATACTCGGTATTCGGCCTACTCGGCCAATTTGCCGAGTACTCGGTATTCGGCCAAATTTTGGCCGAGTACTCGGCCAATACCGAGTAGTTGTAAGAATTTCATTTTTTAAGCATATGAATTTATAACTGATCTGTAAAAAGTTATTCGAATATCAATGTATAATATATGTAGTAATTCATAAAACTATTTACTCTGTATTTAACAATATGTCTGCAAAATATAAAAAAAGTTAAGAACAAAATCCCTAAAAAAATTTCACTTTTATAACATAAAAATGAAATAAAAATACTTTTTTATATATAGAAAAACAGAAAAGACTTATTTTGGATAAAGAAACTGAAAATACAATAAAAAATTAATAATAAAATTACATTAATAATACAGTCGAACCCTGTTATAACGAACTTCAAGGGACCGAAGTTTTTGTTCGCTATATCCGGACCATTAAAAAATGTTAGTTTATAAGATATGAATATTATTAGCTGATACCTATATATTCAGTAATGATATATTAAGTAAAAATGTAAAGTCTATTAGATATGATCATTAATGAATTAAATTGACTAAAATTGATAAAGGTATAAGCTGACAGACTACTAAATGAAATAACTGAAATGAAGACAAATAGAAATATAATACAGCACCTACTATCCAAACAAGTAGAGACTGATCCTAGTTCGGATAAATGAGTAAACATTTAAGGAATGATCCTGACTATACTAAAATCTTAATTGACGGGTGGGCGTGATCACACCTGCAGAAAATCTGCCATAAAAGAGAAAGAATGCAGGTCTTACTACTCTTTAATAAAAAGACTTACCTTTAATTTGCACCATGTTTCACCAGCTGGCATGCATTTTCTTATAACATTACAATCGAAAACCTGTTTTCTCCACAGCAGAAAAGTAAAAAGAGAAAAAAATCATGGTCGACTGGAAAAAATGTTCGTTATAACCGATTCTTAAGATTTTGGAGGTTCGCTATAAAAGGATAAAATAGCATTAAATACAATAAGAAAATGATGGGACCAAAATTTTTGTTCATTATACCCGGGAGTTCATAATAAACCTGGTTCGCTATAACGGAGTTTGACTGTATTTCAAATTATGGTGCAAAAACACCAAACGTTCTACATTATCAGTAGACAGGGCATTTCTTTTACTACTGTAAATTTGGCTGGCCTCTTATGTTCAGAATAAACAGTTGTTGAAGGTGCATATAAGAGTTTTTTGCAAGATTGCACATAATCGGAAAAGTTTTTTTTTTTTTCCCTCACTATGCAAAATGGAGTGTCAGTTTTACATGTCTTTTGTTAAGAAAGCCTGTATCTCTTTTTGTACCAATTCTTCATGCAGTGATTTTAAACTAGTACTAGGTTCACAATCTTTTTGTTCATTCACAATTTCCTCAAAACATTGCCAGAAAAAAAAATGAACTTTTTGTTAGCATTTTCTCTTTTGGTTTGTCGACATTAGCATTCTCATATTTATCTTTTGTTTCTTTGGTGGATTTTCAAGTTCTAGATCAACTAAACTCATCAATTTTAGAGCTGCTTTTTAAGGCAATCTTAATTTACACATTTATAATTTTCATTGAAAAAGGTTAGTTTTTTACTGAGATATTTAAAATTAATAAATTTAAAATAACATAATATAATCTGTACACATGAAAAATGAAAAGAAACTGCAAAGCCAATACATTTTTTTTTTTTAATCAAAAGAAAATAAGGTACAGACAGTTACAAAATAAATATGAAATGTTCACATTATTCAATGAATTGTTACAGTAACCAATAAACATTGTTATTTTTTATAGACAGATTTCAATGGTTGGAATAAATTGGAGGATTAAAGAATGTTTAAATTATATATTAGTTAATAACTGTAGTTGTCATGTATCAATTCTCCTTTTTTTATTAGTTTTGAGCTGTCAAAAATTGTCTTTAAAAAGTGCACAAACAAACTTCAAGTTTAATGAGTTAATTTATTTATACTATATATGTATATTATATTATATGTACACACAGGTATAGATATGTATACTCAGGTATATTTATATATATGTACACTTAAGCTCACATTATGCGCACATCAGTGTTTTATTTTCTTACTATACAACTACTCGGTACTCGGCCGAGTAGTCAGTGGCCGAGTACTCGGTACTCGGCTACTCGGCCAAAGTACTACTCGGTACACCACTAATTGTATTAACTAAAAAAACTATTAATTTTCAATTTTTATAATTTTTCTAATTACTAACTAATAATTAAAATAAAGTGTAAAAACGTAGATTATGTTAGTAATTAGAGGTTTACTTATTCTGGAAACATAAAACTCTTGGTATTTTTTCAGTATTTTAAATTTAGGATAAAAATATATAAAAAATCCGATTTAATTGCAAAAAAAATCTGATTTTAAAAAAAAACCGATTTTTTTTTTATTTGTTTTTTAAATTTATGATTTTTGTACACCCTAGTTTCTAATTGATGGCTGAAAAAAATTTATTGATAAATGACTATTTGTAAGACTAGATCTTTTCTTTATGAATTTCCATATGAGGAAAGCTGCCATCTGAATTTTTCTTTTAAATTTGAGATTCCTCACGAAGGTTACAAGAATTAAGTATTATATTCTATTGCTTTATTATCAAGTTGTTGTTGAAGTTTTAAAATTTTTCCTATAATTTTTGCAGAAATTTTTTAAGTTGCAATAAATATTTTGAATTTTGGAAAATTAAGAATTTTTTTAGCTTTTTCATCAACTTATGTTTCGTATTTAGCGGAATTATTGATTTATATTTTGCTTTAATACAAAGGTTGAACGTTGAAGACTGTATAGTACAATGCAGCTGTCCAATGTCAAACAATTTTATGGAATTGATAACACAAAGCAATTTTACTATATATATAAAGAAAAAAAAAATCTAAGTATTCGCTAATGTTAATTTTTTTTCCCCGCGAATAATCAAAACACGGGAATTTTCAGAGATTGCTGTATATATACACGCATATATTTTTTCATTATTCATTGAAACTTGTCTGATAAAGATTCATTACTAATTCACATCAAATCATAAAAAAAAGAAAGAAAGAATGCGTCAAATCATTGATTATGAAACATATTCTAACACATTTAGAATAATTTAACAAAACTGTACCGTTTAAAAATAAACTAGTCGTTGTGGGCCACCGTAATACTTACCCATCATGGATATGTGTATGAAAATAAAACATGTGAAACTATTTATACAATGCATTGCAATTCATAAACAAAATTTAAATATTGTTAATATACATAGTAATGCTATATTAAAGAACTGCTGATGTGCCAATTTTGACAAATTATATAAAACGCCAAACTACTCAAGTAGTACCGAACTGCGTAAAAGAAACATCCTTATAACTCCAAAAATAATAATTCTATTAACTAACAATTAATTGCGTCGGATTAAGCGTCTCATGTCCAATTAAAATATACCTCTGAATTGAAATTTGAATGAAATACAGGGTCATGAAAAATCGAAGAATGTGGAAAACAAGATTACAAATATCTCGGCAACTAATTATCCGATCGACTTCGTTCTATATGCAAAATGTGTGTTATTTTATTGCCTTTTACGTCCATTCCTTAGAACAAAAAAAATCGAAAATTTTTATGTACCTTTCATCAGAACGAATTTTTCGAGAGTCCAAAAAAAAAAAATAGTTCCGGATAATCGAGGTTGCTGATAATAAATAAGGTTCGTCCCATTCTTGCATACTAACTACATACAAAATTTCAAGTCTCTATCTCAATTTGTTCAGGAGATAGAGCGTTTACAGACAGGCAGACGGACGGCAGAAATTTTTTTAAAAAAATATGTTTTTCGGAATCTCCACTATCTAAAACGTGTAAATCCGTCAAAAAAATTTTTTCGATTTTCAAAACGATTGCAAGATTTACCCTATACTACGTATGATGGGTAAGTAAAATATGTCTAATTCAGTCCTGCCAGCTACTACAAAAAAATCGTACTTTCTACGATTTGGACCTATAAACTTCGATGCTATGAAAATCGGTCTTAAACTACTATGCTGTAAAAATTGGTCTTAAACTAGAATTTTTTTACAAACAAACACAAACGCATTTTACTTTATGCTTGTGATTTTTTCAATATATTATTCAAGAGCTATTCAGTTCCGAAATTTCCAAATTTTAAAGTACTCAATTCCGAAAGTTTGAAAAAGTTGTTCATTAGTCCGAAAATTCGAACATTAAAAAAAGGGGCGGGGGAGTGGGAACTGAGCTGTAAAATAAACGTCTTAACATAAAACTCTTTTAATGGATATTAACAACAGATGAATTGTGTTTATGTACACTGGTGTCCAAAATTTAAGCATAATTGGTAATTAAGTAATTATTTTTAAGTAATGAAAGAAATATGAATCGGAATGTACTGAAACTCCAGGTGTGTAAACAAAATAGTACGCGTCACATATTTTCGCGAAGAGTTTTCCCCGAAATCGAACAGGGGACCGTCAGCAAATTGAAAAAGAACGAAGATCTTTTGGATAACCCTGTCAAAACTAATGTAGCAAAAGCGTTCAAACTGCACATTATGATTAATTGGCTTATTGTAATGTACTGTGTTAATTTTTACAAGGATAGCATGTATACTCGCAGAGAAATTAAGGTTTTTATAAAAACAGTCCTAAATTTTTCCAAGTTGTTTGCTTATAATTTGCAGAGTTCTTATTATAAAATAATGTTCTTTTCTGAAAACATGACAAACATCATTGTACACAATACCCTGTCATCAGAATTTAAAAATAATAAAAATTGTATGAAAAATGAGTATGTTTAGTAAATAATTTTTCATTGCGCATGCGTCAACGATATCAAAATGTCATTTGCATATTGTGTTAGCTAAATGTATAGAGCAACTTCTGTAAAAGTTTCAAAAACATAGCTTGAAAATTCTGAAAATGGGAGCCTATAGAATCAACTCAAAATCCGTTATTCCTAAAGGAAGCAAAAAAATCAGGGGTTTTACCTAAATATAGTTGTACGTGCAATATTGTGTAGGCACTAAACAATGGAATATGGATACAGCCCCTCATCTTCTTGCTTCATTTAGGGAATAAAGGATTTTGATCTCATTCTATCAACGATAATTTTCAGAATTTTTAAGCTATGTTTTTGAGACTTTCACAAAAGTTGCTCTATACATTTAACTAACATAATATGCAAATGAAATTTTAATAGCGTTCACGCATGCGCAGTAAAAAATTATTTAGTAAACCTACTCATTTGTCATACAATTTTTATTATTTTTTAATTCTGATGACAGGATATTGTGTACAATGATGTTTGTCATTTTTTCAAAAAAGAACACTATTTTATATTAAGAACTCTGCAAATTATAAGCAAAAAACTTGGGACTGTTTTTATGAAAACCTTAATTTCTCTACGAGTATACATGCTATCCTTGTAAAAACTAACACAGTACATCACAATAAGCCAATTAATCATAATGTGCAGTTTGAACGCTTTTGCTACATTAGTTTTGACAGGGTTATCCAAAAGATCTTTGTTCTTTTTCAATTTGTTGACGGTCCCCTGTTCGATTTCAGGGAAAACTCTTCGCGAAAATATGTGACGCGTACTATTTTGTTTACACACCTGGAGTTTCAGCACATTCCGATTCATATTTCTTTCATTACTTAAAAATCATTACTTAATTACCAATTATGCTTAAATTTTGGACACCAGTGTAAATATATTTACAGGAATTATTTTTTTTAATAGAATTTTCTTAGATTAATTCGGAAATTTGTCGCAGAAAAAATTGTAATTTTTTCGAACGATCTTTGAACATTATCGGGTATTTCGCTAAAGATCTCAGAAACAAATAAATTAAATCTTCAACTGATCGCTGAATAAAAACCCAAATTTCGTTAAGAATTTTCAGAAAGAAATGCGCATTTCGTCTAAAGGTCGAGGAAACGAACAGTAAATTTTGTTAATTGGTCGCGAAGAGATATCGAACATTTTGCCGATTGGTCGCGCAAAACTGTTGAAAATTTTGCTGATTGATCGAGCAAAACTGTTGCGAATTTTGACGATCGGTTACAATAAGCTATCCCGAATGTTAACAAATAACAATCTACAAAAAAAAAAAAAAAAAAAAAAAAAAAAAAAAAAAAAAAAACCATCATTTTGACGGGGGAAAAATTAATTTTCACAAATGATCATGGTAAAAACGTGAATTTTGTCAAAATATCGCGGAAAAAAAAACGCGAATTTCGTGAAAAGATCAGCAAAAAAATTCAAATTCAGATCTGCCAACCTTTGAAAGTTAACAATCTTCGCACACAAAATTTAAATTAATGTGTAGGCTGGTTGGTTGGTTTTTCGTACTACGCAGTTATTTTTTGACATTCGTAAAAAGAATAATGTTTCAGTCTTTCAACTCAATACAATAGATTTTTTTTCTCTGAAAATTCTTTATACGATTTTAAGAGTTTCTTCTCATTATGAAGCATTTTATTTCTTTTCACATTTCTGAAAGGAACCTGGTTCCAAATATTTAACACAAAGCAGTAAATTTTGACGAAATTTGCGATTTTTTTCCGCGGTCATTTAACGATATTCAAATTTTTTTCCACCGCAATCATAATTGCCATTTTTCTATCACGCTTTTTTGTTGAAATCAGCATTTACGTAAACATATTTTTAGTCATTTTGTCCCCTTTGTAAGGAAAAATAAGCAAATGCTAGAACTCCCCCTCCCCTTTGTTTACGTAAGATTTTATGACATTATAATATCAACAGTGTTTGCCATAAAAAATTACAGGTAGCGATAAATTACATATTAACCCTGCAAATTTATATGTATCAACAGCCATATAGGAGTTGTGGTATAGAAGGAAAACAAAATCGGTTTAATATACTATTACTTATTGCATTAAACAATTCATTGAATATAAAATGGTTTTTAATATATTATTATCTATCGCGTTGAATTTTTAAGAAAACGAAAAAAAAAATTAAATACAACAGGCCCTAATATTAACTACAGTGAATATATGTTAAAATTTCTTGGAAATCCGCGGATTTATTTTTATTTTTTTTTATTTTATTTTTTTTTTTTAAGTATTTTAGGATCAAATAGTGATTATCTTCAATTAATTGCTTAATAAATCGCTGATTTCGTAAAAAGCTCAGAAAGAAATTACGAATTTCTTGAAAAGATTGCGCAAAAAAATCAAGAATATAAAAAAAACTATTCAGGAGAAAAATTACAGATTTCGTCAAATGGTCATGGGAACTAGTAGTGACTTTTGCTAAGTGGTTGCGAAAAGATATCGCGTATTTTGCCGATCGGTTGCGCAAATGTGATTACAAATTTTGTCTTTCTTCCGATTTTTGGTGATCGATTGCGATAAATTATCGCGATTTTAGACAAATGACCGCGTAAAAAAATCAGTTTCGTCAATTGGTTACAGAAAAAAATGAATTTCGTTAAAAGATCGCAGAAAGAAACCACAAATTTCCTCGAAATATCGCGAAAAAAACCCACTAATTTCGTTAGAACATAACAGTAAAAAATGCTAATTTCGTCAAAAGTTCGCGGTAAGATTGCGTATTTCACATTTTATCAAAGAATCATAATAGAAAAACGCGAATTACGAATTGGTAAATTTATTATATTGAGTTGAAATACTGAAACTTTTTTCCTTTTACTAATGTCAAAATATGGCCGCTAAACACGAAAAACCAACCAATCAACCTGCGGATGCAAGCGACATTTCATAATGCACTGACACACACAAACGAAACACTTTTAGTTCAGATTTATTTTTAAAACGATGACATTAACAATTTACAGTCCTTCTTTTAAAAGTTTTCTGACATATTATGTCCAGGTGGAGATGCATTCTTTCTTCCATCCCTACTAATTTATTTATTTAGCAGATTATGAAAAACATTTGTTAAAGCAGGATTGGCAAGTTTTTGACAGTGTGACGCTTTTATCCGGTTTTTACCATCATGTCCAAAAATCCTTTTTGACAATGATTGTCAAAAAACTATAATTGAGTAAAAAACTATTTAAAAATATTTTTATAGCTACATTAAACTTGCAATTTTTCATATTTTTAAGCTTTATACACTTGAATATATTTTTTGTCAGTTTTAAGATTAAAAATCATATGTACTGTAAAACACTCGAAGCATGTTTTTGGTTCAACAGGTTGCTTAGAAAATAAACAAGTTGGAAATTGCACGTGAAGCGTTGCAAATGAGGTGTGTTCGTATGATAACGAAGTTTTAAAAATATTCAGATCTTGCTGTTATAGTAGACAGTACTTCGGATACAGTATGGTGGTCGAAATCGTTTTTGTGTTTCTGTAATTATACAGGAAGTAACTTTTATTACACCCCAGACACATATAACATATTCATGAAATGTGAAATAGTTTAATATAATTAAAACCACGCCCCAAACAATGTTTCCCCTTATAGATTTATGTAGTGGAATACTTTTGTGTGGCCCTCTAATTTAATAATAAGTACTCTTTACATCACAGATTGTACAGAATGTATATTTTAGTATATTTATACTTCATAGGTTCATGTCAATTCTATGATATTCGAAAGAGTTTAACATCATAGAAATACACTTGAAACTGTTTTTCCCATTGACCGTAATGTAATGGAATACTTTTAATTGTCCCTCTAATTAAACTATTATACACGCGATTTTCATAAAATTTAAAATGGCTCGACAAAATTACCCTAAAATTATATATTTTAAATATCGTGCGATTTGGTTGGGCAGTTTTTGTTTTGTGATATGCGGGCAGACAGATGGACGGGCTAACAGACTGAACGACGAATATACGTGCTAGCTATTTATATTATTACGGAATCACCTAAAGTTATTCAGAGATTGATGTAATAGTACACAGTATTTCGGATGCAGTATAGTAGCGAAAACCTTTTATGTGTCCCTGTAAATACTATCTGCTTTCTTTTATACAGGAAATAACTTGTAAGTAGTAGGAAAAGGAGAGTTTAAGGACAAGAGCAGGCGGGGCTGCGGGGCCGCCCCGCCTGCGGTGCCTCCTGCGGTACCTCCATGCCTCCGGCTGCCCCGCCTGCGGTCCCTCCTGCGCCCACCGTGACACCGCCACTCTCCTGCCCCCACTATGCATCCCCCTCCACGAACGCCCCCTAGTGGAAAAAAGGAACATTCTATTATAACATGAGAGGTGAACAACCTTTCCTAATTAAAAAATATTATCAATCACATCTCAACTCGGAATCATACTATAAGATGAAGATTAAATTTATATTTGAATTTTGAACAACCGTAATTTTAATGAGTATTATTAATTAAGCGAAACAATGGAAAATCACAGTTTTTAACCATTTTATTTGGATTTCTTCAACTACATGATGAGATTATCAATTTAACACAAGAAAGTTAAACATATATTTGAACTTTGCTTGATAGACATCTTAATGAGTATCGTTAATTAAGTAAAAACAATAGAAAATATCCAGTTTTATAGAAAAAGACTGATTTCTTACGATTTTTATCAACTATATGATCAATGTAACGACTTAAAAGTTGAAAGTTAAAGGTACATCCTAGTTTTTCAACTGCTATAGCCTTAATGAGTATCGTTAATTAAGTAAAAAAACAATGGAAAATATCAAGTTTTATGGAAAAAGACTGATCTCTTACGATTTTTATCAACTTAAGAGAGAAAACTTAAACATACATTTCAGTTTTTCAACAGCTATAGCCTTAATGAGTATCGTTAATTAAGTAAAAAAACAATGGAAAATATCAAGTTTTATAGAAAAAGACTGATTTCTTACGATTTTTTCAACTCAAACTTCAGACTATCAATTTGATAGAAAGAAATTTAAGCATGCATTCCAGTTTTGGAGAACCATTTCCTTCATGAACATTATTAATTAAGCAAAACAACAGAAAATATTAAATTTTTATCTGATTTCTTCATATTTTTTGATTTTTTTTTTTTTTTTTTTTTTTTTTTTTTTTTTTTTTTTAATATAAAATCAGAATACACAACTTAAAATAGAAATTTAAACATAGTTTTTAGTTTTTGAACAGTCGTTACCTCAAAGAATTTCGATAATTGAACAATTAACAAAGGAAACTAATGATTTTTTAACGAAAAAAGACGAATTAAACGAATTTGGTTAACTTTTACTCTAATTGGAAATTTCATCGTACTTTATATATACCAACTAAGTAGAATTTTAATACATAAACGAATAATTTTGAGAAATCCTCAACACACAAATGTGAACCTGCAGAGCATTTCTTATTACGTCATATCTAAACTAAAACTTTTTTCTACAACCCCTCCACCCATGTCTCCAAGTAGGGGAAACACACAATAGAGTTCTGACGTCACAACTTACAAAGGTATACAAAAAAAAATGTTTACGTTCAAGTAAAAGTATCGCATAGAGAGAAAAAAGAAGACATTTAAACTATTTATCCATTCTAGTTTTATAACAGTTACCACAACATCATCAAATTAAAATTTGAAGTCATAATGAGTGTAATTAATTAAGCAAAATAATAGAAATATTAGTTTTTAAGAGGGGGAAAAGACGAATTTAAACAAATTTTATTAGTTTTACACTAGTTTAATAATAATTTTAAGAGGAAAAAGACGAATTTAAACTTTTTTTTTTTTTTAGTTTTACACTATTTTTTCTCATCTCCAACACGGATATATCAATTTTAACAGAAGAATTAAACGTATATTTTAGTTTTTAACAACAAAATCTTAACAAGTATCATTAATTAAACAAAAATAAATATCAGTTTTAAAGAAAAGACGAATTTGAATAATTTTACACTAGTATTTTCAAAAGCAACATGGAAATATTAATACTTATTCACATATTTCACTTATTCACTGTATTCAATACTATATTTAATAAATTTGGATACACTTTAAGAATTTCCTAATCTATAATTATATATTAGCTGTATATTTAATGTTACCCATGTTTTCAACATTAGTTCATAATCGTGAGGTTCAGATTATTTTCACTTGAAATCATATAGAATTTTTTAACAGAGTTTGTTTTTGAAATCATTGAAGCAACTGTATTTAATATTTTTAACACCAATTTTCTAAGATTTTTTAACATTTTCCGGTTATACATTCCTCAAAAGTATATATTCTAAACAATAGAAAATATTAATTTTAAGAATAAAAAGACGAATTTAAACAAATTTTATTAGTTTTACAATATTTTTTCTCATCTCCAACACGGATATATCAATTTTAACAGAATTAAACGCATATTTTAGTTTTTAAGAACAAAAATGTAATAAGTATCATTAATTAAACAAAAAATAAATATCAATTTTCAAGAAAAGACAATTTTTTACACAAATTTTCAACTTTGAAATACATTTGTTTACATATATTGTTACAATATATTACTAAACTTAAACTTTTTAAAAAGTTTGAATGTCTTTACAATTGGTTCATATTTATATTTTTCACGTCTTGACTGCATTCGAAATCTTACAACAAAAGTATACTTTTATTATTTTTATTATTATTATTATTCTAGAAAACCTAAAAAGTCATTTCTTGCTGCTTTAAACACTTGGCATATTAAAACTACTCTGAGATATTCTACCCATATAATTAATCAAATTAGGACATGATTCATCTTACACTTCAAAATTTCTGAATTTTTAAGCTATTCTGCTGATTAATAGCTGATTTTACAATACTTATTTCCATCAAACTTTATTCTTGATCCTATATATTTTAGGAGTACAGAATTTTAACATCTGTTTATATCTACTTATCAGAAAATTATCAAAACACCCAACAACATTTTCCAAATATGAATATTATCTTTACAGTTTAATAATACAAAACATACACGAATACAAAGTTTAATTTTTACAAACATTTTATATTTCAAACCAAACTTTTCGGAATTTTCACATCATAAAAGCAAACATTAGACGAACTTTTTAACTTTTTAACTTTTTTTATTGCTTAGATCTTTTCATCATAACTTTTAATTATGATAATTATCCATTTTTAGGTTGATTGTCGAAAAACTGTAACTGAAATTACATAAACTTAATGTAAAAAACCATGTTCTCACACAATTTCTTGAAATTCAACAAAGAATTGACTATTACTTATCTATTATTATTCTTATTAAATACTTATCTACATCAATATCAACTCTCGATAGTATATAGATATTTCATCATTACACACTTACAACTCTTTTCAAACGTTTATCAGAAAAATAAGTCAATCAAAGTCTAGTAGTTATCACACCTGTTCCTCAGAAATATTACTATCATATGAAACAGTAAAGAAAATTAATAGATATTTAATATTTAATAGCCTCATACGTGAAATTACTGTCGAATGAGAATACTAATAATCTATAAAATCAACTGTTGAACAAAAAAATAGCACAGATTACCGAAAATTCAAATGTTTTTTCTGCAAAAGTTACAAAAATTAACAAATGAATGACAAGTTAGAGAAATAACTAAAAAAGTTAATGAACATATTTACAAATTTATTAAAAACACACCTTTTTCTGGATTACAAACCACAATTTCTTGAAAAATTTATCACCGAATTTGTAAGATTTTAGTCCTAGTATTACAAACACTCAATAAATATTCAAAATTAACAAAAATATAATTTTTTAGTCTCATCAATAAGCAGAAATTCTATATTAAAAGAATATTTTCATAGTAGTACTTATAAAAATGAGAGTTTACAAACTGATTTTCATAATTTTATCACATTTAAATTTAATATTTTACATAAAACATTATTTAATCAAATTTTATGCTTTCTAATTCAGTAAAATTCAATACTTTTTTAGTTTTTAAACCAATACCACAATATTTATTTACATCAAACTTGATTCTTCACCTTTTATATTTCCACATTACACACGTGAGATAAATACTAACTTGGATCAGGAGTTGAAATCAATTGATTCCATTCGATTTTCATCATGTACGCATTGCTCCTACACGAAATTTCTTACTGCTATAATCATCTAATGTATTAAAACTAATCTACTCATATTTTTAATCAATTCATCAGATGTTTCATCTCGCACTTCTGAATTATCGTGCATCAAGTTGCTTAAAATATAAATACTATCTTTATAGTTTTAATGATATATAGTATACATGGTTTATCTTGAGTTAGCACTTCCATAGTATTAATCAAATTATGTGTTTCATCTTGCACTTGATCTTAATGTTTTCATCTTGCATCTGAATTATCGTCCATCGAGTTTTTTAAATAATAATATATTTATAGTTTTTGATTATACATAGCATGTACAAATACAATCTTTAATTTTAACATTTCATATTTCAAATAACCTATTTCCGAAACCAAGCTATGCGAATTTTACCACAATGCTTATTATCATAGAATAATTTGTGTTTCACACTTTTCTAAAAATTATCAGATATGTACCCCTCAGAGAAATTACTATCATATGAATAAATGAAGAAAATTTAATTTATATTAAATGTACACGAAATTGATTGCAATATACATGTATTTAATAAAAATAAATAAATAAGCGATTATTTATACATTAAACCTTTACTAAATATATATTTCTTTCATTATACAGATGTTTCAACAAGATGAACCAAAACAGCAGCAAACTTCAGAAATTAATGACCCGAATGATTCATCCCTAGCACATGTACCGTTAACGAATAAACATATGTGAGTACTTATATGAGAAATACTAGAATTCGTATATGAAACGTAATTAGAGTAAATACAAAATGATTTGTCTTACTACCTACACTTTAACAAGTGCTTTTTACCTATATTATTGAAGAGAATCCTAACTGTGTCCATTTATTTCTACTACATTTTATCTCTACTATATTTTACTACTATATACTCTACTATATTTTACATCTACCACATCTTATTTCTCTGTGCTCTATTTGCTACAAACACTTCTTAAGTAAATGGAATTTAACAGAACATACAAAAATCTATACATGTGAAAAACCTTACACTTGGAAAGATTACCATAAATGCTGTTTTCAAGGAGACATGAACCAAAAATGCACACATCATCATATAAAGCATCATCAGATATATGTAAACTTAGCGAAGATATTCAAAAATTAGTCAGACTTTTGAAGAATTTAGAAATAAAGGAAGATATTTAGGCTATTTATCCATCATATTTTCACAACACTTACCACAATATCTCAAACTTAAAATTTGGAAGACATACACACTGCTGAAAAGTAATTTTGTGATTCTTCTAACCAGTATGAATGTATAGATGTTATTTTGCAGTGTATTCTTTAAATGCTCACATTAAATATTCTTTTATATGCATATATCGTTGTGTTTATTTTTCTAATACCTATTACATTAATGAAATACATAACATTTTAAGTGAAATAACACTCTCACAACTTAAAAAATGCATAAGAACATACAAAAAATAAACAGATGTATGAAAAAATATGCAAGTTTACAAAATATTTTCATTGTTTTCTAGAAATATTAACAAAAAATATTTACAATATGAAAAAATTGTAAAAGTGAAAAGAAAAAACATAAATGTAAAAACAAAAACCACAAAGTGAAAAACTCATAACAAAGTTTTTGAAAAAAAATATTTACAACAAAATTTTTTTTACAAAAACCAAAACTTCCAAAAATATTTTTTTCAAAAAAATTTTTTTTCAAAAACATTTTTTACAAAAAATTTTTTTTTCAAAATAAGTTTTTACAAAAGTAAAAAAAAGAAAATCACAACGTTAAAAAAATGAAAAATTTTTGTTAAAAAAAATGTAAAAAAATTGCAAAAAAATGTTGCAAAAATTTCAAAAAAAGTTATGAAAAAAGTCTCAAAAATTTTGTTGTTTTTAATAGCAAATGCAATGGTTTCGCCATTGCATACTTTTGGTTTTTGTAAAAAAAATTTTGTTGTAAATATTTTTTTTCAAAAACTTTGTTATGAGTTTTTCACTTTGTGGTTTTTGTTTTTACATTTATGTTTTTTCTTTTCACTTTTACAATTTTTTCATATTGTAAATATTTTTTGTTAATATTTCTAGAAAACAATGAAAATATTTTGTAAACTTGCATATTTTTTCATACATCTGTTTATTTTTTGTATGTTCTTATGCATTTTTTAAGTTGTGAGAGTGTTATTTCACTTAAAATGTTATGTATTTCATTAATGTAATAGGTATTAGAAAAATAAACACAACGATATATGCATATAAAAGAATATTTAATGTGAGCATTTAAAGAATACACTGCAAAATAACATCTATACATTCATACTGGTTAGAAGAATCACAAAATTACTTTTCAGCAGTGTGTATGTCTTCCAAATTTTAAGTTTGAGATATTGTGGTAAGTGTTGTGAAAATATGATGGATAAATAGCCTAAATATCTTCCTTTATTTCTAAATTCTTCAAAAGTCTGACTAATTTTTGAATATCTTCGCTAAGTTTACATATATCTGATGATGCTTTATATGATGATGTGTGCATTTTTGGTTCATGTCTCCTTGAAAACAGCATTTATGGTAATCTTTCCAAGTGTAAGGTTTTTCACATGTATAGATTTTTGTATGTTCTGTTAAATTCCATTTACTTAAGAAGTGTTTGTAGCAAATAGAGCACAGAGAAATAAGATGTGGTAGATGTAAAATATAGTAGAGTATATAGTAGTAAAATATAGTAGAGATAAAATGTAGTAGAAATAAATGGACACAGTTAGGATTCTCTTCAATAATATAGGTAAAAAGCACTTGTTAAAGTGTAGGTAGTAAGACAAATCATTTTGTATTTACTCTAATTACGTTTCATATACGAATTCTAGTATTTCTCATATAAGTACTCACATATGTTTATTCGTTAACGGTACATGTGCTAGGGATGAATCATTCGGGTCATTAATTTCTGAAGTTTGCTGCTGTTTTGGTTCATCTTGTTGAAACATCTGTATAATGAAAGAAATATATATTTAGTAAAGGTTTAATGTATAAATAATCGCTTATTTATTTATTTTTATTAAATACATGTATATTGCAATCAATTTCGTGTACATTTAATATAAATTAAATTTTCTTCATTTATTCATATGATAGTAATTTCTCTGAGGGGTACATATCTGATAATTTTTAGAAAAGTGTGAAACACAAATTATTCTATGATAATAAGCATTGTGGTAAAATTCGCATAGCTTGGTTTCGGAAATAGGTTATTTGAAATATGAAATGTTAAAATTAAAGATTGTATTTGTACATGCTATGTATAATCAAAAACTATAAATATATTATTATTTAAAAAACTCGATGGACGATAATTCAGATGCAAGATGAAAACATTAAGATCAAGTGCAAGATGAAACACATAATTTGATTAATACTATGGAAGTGCTAACTCAAGATAAACCATGTATACTATATATCATTAAAACTATAAAGATAGTATTTATATTTTAAGCAACTTGATGCACGATAATTCAGAAGTGCGAGATGAAACATCTGATGAATTGATTAAAAATATGAGTAGATTAGTTTTAATACATTAGATGATTATAGCAGTAAGAAATTTCGTGTAGGAGCAATGCGTACATGATGAAAATCGAATGGAATCAATTGATTTCAACTCCTGATCCAAGTTAGTATTTATCTCACGTGTGTAATGTGGAAATATAAAAGGTGAAGAATCAAGTTTGATGTAAATAAATATTGTGGTATTGGTTTAAAAACTAAAAAAGTATTGAATTTTACTGAATTAGAAAGCATAAAATTTGATTAAATAATGTTTTATGTAAAATATTAAATTTAAATGTGATAAAATTATGAAAATCAGTTTGTAAACTCTCATTTTTATAAGTACTACTATGAAAATATTCTTTTAATATAGAATTTCTGCTTATTGATGAGACTAAAAAATTATATTTTTGTTAATTTTGAATATTTATTGAGTGTTTGTAATACTAGGACTAAAATCTTACAAATTCGGTGATAAATTTTTCAAGAAATTGTGGTTTGTAATCCAGAAAAAGGTGTGTTTTTAATAAATTTGTAAATATGTTCATTAACTTTTTTAGTTATTTCTCTAACTTGTCATTCATTTGTTAATTTTTGTAACTTTTGCAGAAAAAACATTTGAATTTTCGGTAATCTGTGCTATTTTTTTGTTCAACAGTTGATTTTATAGATTATTAGTATTCTCATTCGACAGTAATTTCACGTATGAGGCTATTAAATATTAAATATCTATTAATTTTCTTTACTGTTTCATATGATAGTAATATTTCTGAGGAACAGGTGTGATAACTACTAGACTTTGATTGACTTATTTTTCTGATAAACGTTTGAAAAGAGTTGTAAGTGTGTAATGATGAAATATCTATATACTATCGAGAGTTGATATTGATGTAGATAAGTATTTAATAAGAATAATAATAGATAAGTAATAGTCAATTCTTTGTTGAATTTCAAGAAATTGTGTGAGAACATGGTTTTTTACATTAAGTTTATGTAATTTCAGTTACAGTTTTTCGACAATCAACCTAAAAATGGATAATTATCATAATTAAAAGTTATGATGAAAAGATCTAAGCAATAAAAAAAGTTAAAAAGTTAAAAAGTTCGTCTAATGTTTGCTTTTATGATGTGAAAATTCCGAAAAGTTTGGTTTGAAATATAAAATGTTTGTAAAAATTAAACTTTGTATTCGTGTATGTTTTGTATTATTAAACTGTAAAGATAATATTCATATTTGGAAAATGTTGTTGGGTGTTTTGATAATTTTCTGATAAGTAGATATAAACAGATGTTAAAATTCTGTACTCCTAAAATATATAGGATCAAGAATAAAGTTTGATGGAAATAAGTATTGTAAAATCAGCTATTAATCAGCAGAATAGCTTAAAAATTCAGAAATTTTGAAGTGTAAGATGAATCATGTCCTAATTTGATTAATTATATGGGTAGAATATCTCAGAGTAGTTTTAATATGCCAAGTGTTTAAAGCAGCAAGAAATGACTTTTTAGGTTTTCTAGAATAATAATAATAATAAAAATAATAAAAGTATACTTTTGTTGTAAGATTTCGAATGCAGTCAAGACGTGAAAAATATAAATATGAACCAATTGTAAAGACATTCAAACTTTTTAAAAAGTTTAAGTTTAGTAATATATTGTAACAATATATGTAAACAAATGTATTTCAAAGTTGAAAATTTGTGTAAAAAATTGTCTTTTCTTGAAAATTGATATTTATTTTTTGTTTAATTAATGATACTTATTACATTTTTGTTCTTAAAAACTAAAATATGCGTTTAATTCTGTTAAAATTGATATATCCGTGTTGGAGATGAGAAAAAATATTGTAAAACTAATAAAATTTGTTTAAATTCGTCTTTTTATTCTTAAAATTAATATTTTCTATTGTTTAGAATATATACTTTTGAGGAATGTATAACCGGAAAATGTTAAAAAATCTTAGAAAATTGGTGTTAAAAATATTAAATACAGTTGCTTCAATGATTTCAAAAACAAACTCTGTTAAAAAATTCTATATGATTTCAAGTGAAAATAATCTGAACCTCACGATTATGAACTAATGTTGAAAACATGGGTAACATTAAATATACAGCTAATATATAATTATAGATTAGGAAATTCTTAAAGTGTATCCAAATTTATTAAATATAGTATTGAATACAGTGAATAAGTGAAATATGTGAATAAGTATTAATATTTCCATGTTGCTTTTGAAAATACTAGTGTAAAATTATTCAAATTCGTCTTTTCTTTAAAACTGATATTTATTTTTGTTTAATTAATGATACTTGTTAAGATTTTGTTGTTAAAAACTAAAATATACGTTTAATTCTTCTGTTAAAATTGATATATCCGTGTTGGAGATGAGAAAAAATAGTGTAAAACTAAAAAAAAAAAAAAGTTTAAATTCGTCTTTTTCCTCTTAAAATTATTATTAAACTAGTGTAAAACTAATAAAATTTGTTTAAATTCGTCTTTTCCCCCTCTGAAAAACTAATATTTCTATTATTTTGCTTAATTAATTACACTCATTATGACTTCAAATTTTAATTTGATGATGTTGTGGTAACTGTTATAAAACTAGAATGGATAAATAGTTTAAATGTCTTCTTTTTTCTCTCTATGCGATACTTTTACTTGAACGTAAACATTTTTTTTTGTATACCTTTGTAAGTTGTGACGTCAGAACTCTATTGTGTGTTTCCCCTACTTGGAGACATGGGTGGAGGGGTTGTAGAAAAAAGTTTTAGTTTAGATATGACGTAATAAGAAATGCTCTGCAGGTTCACATTTGTGTGTTGAGGATTTCTCAAAATTATTCGTTTATGTATTAAAATTCTACTTAGTTGGTATATATAAAGTACGATGAAATTTCCAATTAGAGTAAAAGTTAACCAAATTCGTTTAATTCGTCTTTTTTCGTTAAAAAATCATTAGTTTCCTTTGTTAATTGTTCAATTATCGAAATTCTTTGAGGTAACGACTGTTCAAAAACTAAAAACTATGTTTAAATTTCTATTTTAAGTTGTGTATTCTGATTTTATATTTAAAAAAAAAAAAAAAAAAAAAAAAAAAAAAAAAAAAAAAAAAAATCAAAAAATATGAAGAAATCAGATAAAAATTTAATATTTTCTGTTGTTTTGCTTAATTAATAATGTTCATGAAGGAAATGGTTCTCCAAAACTGGAATGCATGCTTAAATTTCTTTCTATCAAATTGATAGTCTGAAGTTTGAGTTGAAAAAATCGTAAGAAATCAGTCTTTTTCTATAAAACTTGATATTTTCCATTGTTTTTTTACTTAATTAACGATACTCATTAAGGCTATAGCTGTTGAAAAACTGAAATGTATGTTTAAGTTTTCTCTCTTAAGTTGATAAAAATCGTAAGAGATCAGTCTTTTTCCATAAAACTTGATATTTTCCATTGTTTTTTTACTTAATTAACGATACTCATTAAGGCTATAGCAGTTGAAAAACTAGGATGTACCTTTAACTTTCAACTTTTAAGTCGTTACATTGATCATATAGTTGATAAAAATCGTAAGAAATCAGTCTTTTTCTATAAAACTGGATATTTTCTATTGTTTTTACTTAATTAACGATACTCATTAAGATGTCTATCAAGCAAAGTTCAAATATATGTTTAACTTTCTTGTGTTAAATTGATAATCTCATCATGTAGTTGAAGAAATCCAAATAAAATGGTTAAAAACTGTGATTTTCCATTGTTTCGCTTAATTAATAATACTCATTAAAATTACGGTTGTTCAAAATTCAAATATAAATTTAATCTTCATCTTATAGTATGATTCCGAGTTGAGATGTGATTGATAATATTTTTTAATTAGGAAAGGTTGTTCACCTCTCATGTTATAATAGAATGTTCCTTTTTTCCACTAGGGGGCGTTCGTGGAGGGGGATGCATAGTGGGGGCAGGAGAGTGGCGGTGTCACGGTGGGCGCAGGAGGGACCGCAGGCGGGGCAGCCGGAGGCATGGAGGTACCGCAGGAGGCACCGCAGGCGAGGCGGCCCCGCAGCCCCGCCTGCTCTTGTCCTTAAACTCTCCTTTTCCTACTACTCTTGTAGTATTCCTCATTAACGTATATCAATCTCATAAAATGTTAAATAGTTTATTACAATTAAAACGCGCACCAAAAAATGTTCTCCCTATACCATTATGTAATGGAATACTTTTGTGTGGCATTGTAAATCAATAACAAATGTTCTTTGCACCACAGATTGTACAAAATGTATGTTATAATATGTTCTTCATTAGATGCATATCAATTTTATGTTCGTATGAGTTAACATCATTAAAATGCATTTGAAATTTTTTTCCGCGCTGACAGCAATGTAACGGAATTCTTTTGATTGTCCCTGTAATTGATCTATGCATCCGATTTTCATAAAAGTTAAAATGACTCGACAAAATTATGTAATTCTACATATTTTAATTTTCAAACGATTACAATGCATTTGAAACTTTTCCCCCCATTGACCGTAATGTAACGAAATACATTTGATTATCCCTGTAATTGATCTATGCATCCGATTTTCATAAAATTTGACATGATTCGACAAAATTATGTAGTAATTATGTATTTTAAATTTCAAACTATTCGGTTGGGTAGCTTTTCCGTTGTTATATGTGGTCGGACGGTAAAGGTTAAAATTCACGGTCGCCACCGGCCACAGGGCGACTAAATGTAAAAAAATGGCGACTTTATGTTATACATCTGATCGCCAAAATAGCGATCAATCATTTCCGAAAATTAAAAAAAAAAAAAGCAATCATAAATTCGAAAATTAGGACATAAAATATATCGCGAATTTCGACAAATGGTCGCCGAAAATAACCAATTTCGCCAATCGTTTGAAGAACAATAGCTAATTTCGTCAAAGGATCGCGGAAAAACCCGAATTTAATCAAATTATTTTGACAAATTTTGGTAAAAAATCGAGGAAAATGAAGTAAATTTCGATAAGAAATGATGAAAATACGGCAAATTTCATCAAAATATCGCGAAAATATGACAAATTTAATCAAAAGATCGAAAAAAGATGGCAAACTTCTCCAAAAGATCGTGGAAAACGACAAAATTCTCCAAAAGATCGCGAAAAAACAAAAAACTTCTCGAAAAGATCGCAAAATAGCGGCAAACTTCTCGAAAATTTCGCGAAAAAACGGCAAACTTTTCCAAAAGATCGCGAAACAACGGCAAACTTCTCGAAAATTTCGCGAAAAAACGGCAAACTTTTCCAAAAGATCGCGAGACAACGGCAAACTTCTCCAGATGATAGCAAAAAAATCGCAGATTTCGTTAAAAGATCGCGAAAAAAGGCAGATCTCGTCAAAAAAAATCGCGAAAAACGGTAATCTTTGTCTATAATTGCGAAAAACAGCAAATTTCGACAAAAAATCGCGAAAAAAACGGCAGATTTCATAAAAAAATTTATGAAAAAAAGGCAAATTTCGTCAAATGATTGCGAAAAAACTGCTTATTTCGTCAAAAGATCGCGAAATAAAACAGCTCTTAAAAAAATCGCGAAAAAACTGTAAATTCCGTCAAAAAAAATCGCAAAAATGGCAAATTTTGCCAAAAAAACGCGAATAAACAGCAAATTTCGTTCAAAAATCGTGAAGAAACAATAAATTTCGTCCAAAAATCGTGAAAAGAGATCAAATTTCTTCAAAAGAATCGTGAAATCCATTCACTAATAGTAGAAAATATTACTAAATTCATCAAGTGGCCGGAAAAAAAAAAAGAAAACACCATTTTCATAATTGGTGATAGAGAAAAAAAATCAAAAGTTTAAACGAAATTATGGTTTTCTATACGTATAAAATAATTAACTATTTAATATTTCGATTAAAATTCCATATAACAAAATTCTATATTTGGGCAAAAAAAAAAAAAAAAAAAAAAAATGTTAGCGTAGTATGAAATTGTACATATTGACGGGTAGCGAGGTAGCTATTCGTTTACATCAATCCAACTATGAAAATGTCGTTTATTTATTATAGAAAATGTATAAAACATTTTAAGGGGACACCAGTACTTTTGAAACCATCAATTTTGAATAATACTGTAATAATGCATATATGTAATATACTGTAATATATATATATTTTTTTTTTCTTGTGTATGTAAAAAAAAAATGAAAGTAATTCAGCAAACTCTCAATTTAAATATTTTTTTAAAAAAGTAACTATAAACTTGAATGTTAAATCCAAAATCCAAATACAAAAATATTAAATACACCATAGAGAACAATTAAATCAAACCTCTAGCTCAATTAACAAAAAAAGCCTTAGTATTTTTTTAAACAAGCAAATTATAAAAACACAAACAGGGAGAAAAATCAGTTATTTAAATGGGTCTTTATGCTGGATTTATTAACATAATTTACAATATCTCACGATAAAGGGCTTAAAAATAGCGATCCTGGGGAACCCAGAAATCATTTCTGGATACATATATATATATATTTCCAGGATCCCGGTCGGGAACCCAACAAATCGCCGTGGCTGCGGCGGCAATTTCGTCAAAATCATTGATAGTAATTAGTGGCCATTAACTTGACAATAGTGGCTATTAAACATTCAGCCTCTACTGGCCACTGGTTACTAATACAAATATTGAATTTTAACCTTTATCGGACGGACTGAACGACAACTATAGGTGCTATGCATTTACATAATTACGAACGCACTTAAAAATGATTGTAAGCTATAAATTTAAATGTAGAATAAAAAAATAATTAAAGCTACTGTTACATTAAAAATTAGGGTGTCAACGATTCTAATCAGTTGATTTAAATCGGCGATTAAACCGCGATTTTAATCAAGTGATTTTTTAAAAAAAGAATCGTTGATTAAAATCAAAAGTTATCTAAATGTTTAAAATGACATAAAAGTATTGCAATCTAAGATTAATATAATTTAGAATGTTTCTACAGATATTTTGCCTAATGAATAAATGAAAAAACAACAAAACCAAAAAGGCTTTAAATAATTGTTTCTAAATCTAATGATGAATTGTGAAACAAGTACAGTAAGTTGGTAATGGCACAAAAAGCATTTCATTTAAAAATTATATTTAAATCTAATGTAATTTGCGATATCATAATTTCCTTTAAGTAACCAAATTGTTCATTCTTTTAACTAAAATAAGCATGGTTATTATGACTAATTTCTGCAAAGTAAAAGAGAAAATAATCAAAATCTTATTTTCTCACTCAACTTTTCTAATAATAAATTTATACCAAATATTGGAGCTAGAGAAGAATAGAGAAATAACATCTGCTGTACAGTTGTTGTAAAAGAATTTAAAAAGAAATACAGTCGAGTCTCTATATAACGAAATTCATCGTTCAGTCAAAAAAATAGTTATGTAAAAAAATTCGTTGAATAGAGAACGGCAGAAAAATTTTCATTTAATGTTTAAATTTTGAAACAGAATTGTTTTTGAGCTGTTTAATTAAATTTTGAAATATTTAACGGAATTTTTCCATATTTTCAAACATTTTCGCAACTTTTTCTTTTTTTTTTTTTTTTTTTTTTTTCAGTGTCTTATTGATTATTTTCAAAATTTTTACTTTATCACAGAGAGTTATGCTTATCGTAGAAGCAATTTTATGCATATGCAATAGACAATAACATCAGCATAGATGATATTTAGTAACAATTATTCATTCAAATGATCCTTCACAACAAAAAATTCTCCGAGGCGCACAGACAAGAAACATCCACTCTAAACTCTAAAATTAATGAAAGATAATTTAGGTAGATGAAAACCTGCTGAAGAAACGAACAGCATTTTCAAGACGACAATGGAATAGTTTTATATTTTAGGATGCTTTTTGATCATTGCAAATCGCTCCAGTAGTAAGCATATGTTTCAAACTTTTCCAAGAGCACATGCTCATCTTGGCTAAAAAAAAGTCAAGTGTGACCATGCAAAAAAGATGTTTTTCTTAAAGGGGGGGGGGGGGGGGAATGCTTTTTTTTTTTTTTTTTTTTTTTTTTTTTTTTGACATAAGGAATAAGGTAGAGTAATTTAGCTATGATATATAAACCAGAAATCAGCGAAAATAAGTTAATCTACAAATTATTTGAAGCGTTTTCTGAACATATAAAAGAACATTTTTGAAAAAAAAAATTCGTTAAATTGAGATATATATTTCGCTATATGGAGATTATTTTTAATGTAATTATGAAAAAATTGACCGTTCTTACAAAAAATTCGTTAAATAGAGAAATTCATTGGATAGAGTTTTGTTATAGAGAGACTCGACTGTAATTGATATAAAAATATTAAGTACAGTAAAAGATCTTCACTTAGAGGTAATAGTGCTGCTGTTTAATATTTTGAGGATTTCAGATATAATCGTTAAAATGCATTTGAAACTTTTTTCCCCCATTGACCGTAATGTAACGGAATACTTTTGATTATCCCTGTAATTGATCTATGCATACGATTTTCATAAAATTTGAAATGATTCGACAAAATTAAATAGTAATTATATATTTTAAATTTCAAACTATTCGGTTGGGTAGTTTTTCCGTTGTTATATGCGGACTGATGGACGGACTGAACGACAACTATAGGTGCTACGTATTTACATAATTACGAACGCACCTAAAAATGATTGTAAGCTGTAAATGTAGAATAAAAAATAATTAAAGCTACTGTTACATTAGAAATTAGGGTGTCAACATGACTATTCATATATTTAATCTGTATGTGTGTATGAATGGTTGTAACTAATTTTCATAATACATACTTTGGTTAGCATGTACTGTACATATATATCCAGTAAGTCAAGATTTGGGTGATTAACCCATTAATGCCTGAATTATTTTCTTCTTTAAAATTAAAATTTTGTACTTCCAACCCTTTTTAAAGCAAGAATAACTTTTATCTCTATTTATCGAGAAATTTGTCTTGAGAAAGAAAGTATTTATTTATTCTCCTTTTTAGTGGTGTGAAAAGCGCTTACTTGAATTTTTTTAAACTGTCCCAAAAATGGGAAGCTAGGCATTAATGGGTTAACAATAATTTTTCTAAATACAAATGCAAAACAAGTTGTCAATAATGTTTGTTAGTTTTGTTATTTATGCTAATAACTAATGAAATAACTTACTTGCAGTTTTTATTAATTCTATAATTAATTATTGTTTTTTCTAGGCCACTTTTTTAAGGGTGCCCCTTTTGAAATTGACAAAATGCACTTTGCCTTTTTAAAATATAGTGACATTTATCTGTAGTTGTAACCAAAGATTTTTCTGTAAAAGAAACTTTCTATATTGCAGTTAGACAATTTCTTTAAATAATGTGTCCAAGACCTTACAAAACTGATAGATTTTTATTTCTTGAGAAAAAACAGGATATTATTAAAGCATGTTATTTAATTTTATTTTTCAGTTTGTAACTTATAAAATTGATTTCTGCCATAGTTAAATAATGATATTTTAAAAGAATGAAAATTGTAGTTACTTTTACAGATTTTTGCTGGTGGTTAGACATAAAAAATAAATTTGAAATTCTAAACTTATTTTCAGGAACTTAAAAATTGAGGCTTTTAAATAAAAATACAAATCTTGAAACAATTTTAAAATGTCATTAACAAATTCCTGCTGTGTACTTTCGGTATTGGTCTCAGACAACAACAACAAAAAAATAGTCTGAAATCTATGATGAAAATGAATGGTTGTAAGTTCCTTGTACAGATCTATAATTGCGAGTAATTCTCAAATTCAAATAATGGAAAAATGTATGTCTTTGGCTAAAAAATGTGAATAATTCTAGTCCATTATGAATGAAACTTTTTGTGAGCATTTCTGTTTAAGCACTCACTACATTATGCACATTAAATATGAAAAGGAAAAAGAAATCTGGAAAAATTGTAAAGTTGAAAATATCATTACCAAGTACTAAACTTCAAATTTATTAATTGAAATCCTTATTCTTAAGATTTGAAAAACTTTAGAACAAATGTATAATTATTGAGGTATATTTTCAGTCTATTTTTTACATATTTGACACTTCATGCTTTTCTTTGTTTTATTACCATGAGAATATAATTTAACGGTGTAACTGTTATTTTAATTAGCGGAGTAATAATAAAAAAAAAAATAGTAAAATGTCATTAAAAATTCAGTGAAAACATCGAATTAAAAAATTTTTGATGACATAAGAATTTGTAAGTTCATCTGACATCAGTGTAATGTAATTCTACGACCATCTTTTTTTGGCGTTAAATCCTATAGTTTAGCAATCCTTTCTAGCTGCGTTCGTAACTATGTAAATACGTTGCACCTATACTCTTCGTTCAGTCCGTCCGTCTGCATATAACAGCGGAAAAACTACACAACCGAATCGTTTGAAATTTAAAATATACAATTGTTGCATTAATTTTGTCAAGTCATTTCAAATTTTATGAAAGTCAGATGTATAGTTTAATTACAGGGAAATCAAAATCATTCCGTTACATTACGGCGAATGAGAAAAAATAGTTTTAGGTGCATTTTAAGGATGTTATATACTTTCGAACATAATGAAATTGATATGCATCTATGAAATATATACTAAAATTACATTCTGTACCATCTGGGGTGCAAAGATTATTTGTTATTAATTTACAGGGCCACACCAAAATATTCCATTGCATAATGGCATTGGGGAAACATTGTTTGGGGCATGTTTTAATTATATTAAACTATTTCACATTTTATGAAATTGATATGCGTTGCTGAAGTTTACTACAGGTTACTTTCTGTGTACTAGATAGCAGATAGTATTTAACGGGACACACAAAAGATTTCGGATACTATACTGTATCCGAAGTACTCTATACTACAAAAATATCTGAATATTTTTAAAACTTCGTTATGATAGAACGCACCTCATTTGCAACGTTTGACGGGCAATTTCCAACTTGTTTTAAATGGAAAATGGTCTGTGGAATAATAGAAAAGAACCAATTATCCTTTTTAGGTGCGTTCGTAATTATATAATACGTAGCACCTATAGTGGTCGTTCAGTCCGTCCGTCTGTCTGTCCGTCCGTCTGTCCGCATATAACAACGCAAAAACTACCCAACCGAATCGTTTGAAATTTAAAATACATAAATATTACATAATTTTGTCGAGTCATTTCAAATTTTATGAAACTCGGATGCATAGATCAATTACAGGGGCAATCAAAAGTATTCCATTACATTACGGTCAATGGGGGAAAAAGTTTCAAATGCATTTTAATCGTTTGAAATTTAAAATATGCAATTATTACATAATTCTGTGGAGTTATTTCGAATTTTTTTATAATCGTGTGCATAGATCAATTACAGGGGCAATCAAAAGTATTCCATTACATTACGGTCAATGGGGAAAAAGTTTCAAATGCATTTTAATCGTTTGAAATTTAAAATACGCAATTATTACATAATTCTGTGGAGTTATTTCAAATGTTTTGATAATCGTGTGCATAGATCAATTACAGGGGCAATCAAAAGTATTCAATTGCATTATGGTCAATGGGGAAAAAGTTTCAAATATATTCTATACGTTTGAAATTTGAAATACGTAATTATTACATAATTTTGTCGAGTTATTTCAAATTTTATGAAAATCGGATGCATAGATCAATTACAGGGACAATCAAAAGTATTCCGTTACATTACGGTCAATGGGAAAAAATGTTTCAAATGGATTTTAATCGTGTTACACTCATGCGAACTTAATAAAATTTATATGCAAATATAAAGTACATATTATAATATACATCTTACATAATTTTTGGTGCAAAGAACATTTGTTATTGATTTACAAGGCCACACAAAAGTATTCCATTACATAATGGTACAGGGAGAGCATTGTTTGATGAGCGTTTTAATTGTAATTCACTATTTACAATTTTATGAGATTGATATATGAAAGTAATATTTTTAAAACTTCGTTATCGTTCGAACGCACCTCATTTGCTACGCTTCACGTACAATTTCCAACTTGTTTGTTCCTATTGTCATTACCATGATGCACAGTAATTTTTCATTCAACTCCTCACTAGACGTCTTTCTTAGATGACTAGCATTGTACAGTATCACAAGCTCTAACAAGCATTAATGTTTATTTTTGATTAACTATATAAGAACTTGTCAAGTTTTACATATATATATACTAGCGGACCTGACAGGCGCTGTCCTGGCACCGACTCCAAAAAATCAAATAAATCTACATAAATATAATAATACGCATGATAAATGCTACGCTCTTAATTTAATTTCTTTTTACAATTATGTAAGGAAATTATTTTTCTTTTGCAGTAGTTTTTGAAGTTGGTTCAATTTTTTATAGAAAAGTTTATTTTTCTCTTTTTAGTTAAAAGTTAACGATTTTCTGAAGTCGGTAAATTAAAATTATAATACAGGAAAAATTATCGTAAATCATACACGTACGTCAGGACTGGGGTTCGAACACGCGATCTCTTTCTTCGAGAACCAGAGCATAAATCTGACTCGTTTATACCACTCAGCCGTTCTGTCCGCACTCTATTCAGCGAACTTATTCAACACTTTTAATTAGCGAAAAATCACTAACTTTTATTAGTTTTTGCCTAATTACTAAAAAAGTACTAAATCAATTTCGATGAAATGTAAATCTAAACCATTCTAGAATCCATTGGAACACACACAAATTTCATTAAATTCGGTCCAGTCGTTTAGGAGGAGTTCAGTCACATACACACGCACAGAAGAATTATATATATATATAGGGATGGGACGAATATTCGGCCACTATTCGGTATTCGGCCTATTCGGCCCTTTTGCCGAATATTCGGTTGGCCGAATATTGAAGGCTTGTTGACCGAATACTTCGGCCGAATACCTGTAGCCGAATATTTAGAGATATCTGGCCGAATATTGCTAAAATCTCGCCGAATAGTGAAAGATATTTTGGCAAATAAATTTAAGATTTAAAGAATTTCATTTCTTGCATTTTTTTTCTCTAATCCAAATTGCTACTTCATTCATGAAGTCATTCTCATTCTTACTTACAAAATATACAGTTACTCGATTGCTAAAAAATACACAGCCTTTCTGTATTTCCTATAAAAGTTAGTGATATTTTAGAAAATGCTGCCCAAGTTGGAGATTTAATGTACTTCATTAGAGAATGATATATTACAATTCAAGATACAAAAACACTTATAGAAAAAAAAAAAAAAAAGAAAAACACTGCCTTATTCTAACTCATGAATATTTATCAATGTCTGCAAATTCCATGCACAACTAAAAAAAGTTCTTATGAAATTTGTAACTTATTTTCTGTAAAGTAAGAAATGAAAGAATTCATTCACAGTGTGTATTAACGAAGATTCATTTTCAAAATTAGATATCAAATATCACTATTCCAAATATAACGGTACATCTGAAGACAGAACTGGTGGCAAACTAGATATGCATTAGATGACACAACTTGCTTTATGAAGATGATTTAATAAGTATCTACACATAAATTCTAAATGCTGAACAAAATAATTTTTTTATTCTATAGTTTTCACTTTTAAATAATTTGCATAATTACTGACTTAAATATGCAACATTACTATGTCTATATTTTTAATTTACATATTTCTTCATTCATGTTGTTGTCAATTTCTGTTTATCCTTTTAATGCTTGTTGAATAAGTGGAATATTGATGTTGAATATAGTACGTGCCAATTCAAAAATCAAAGATTTTGTTACCATATGCATTCTACTTTAAGCATAACCTTTAGCTATAACGGAATTTGTAATGTAAAGATTGGCAACTGATTTCAGAGCAATCTCATTCTTACGAATTTGCTTATTATTAGGGACACAAACTCTAAATGATTAAATTTACTTCGTTATTTCAGAAAATATCTCCTTGTGAGTTCCGAGAGATAGAGATTAAGAATATTATTAATTTTGGATAGAAGAAAGGATAAAAGTATCATTTGATAGTAAAAGTGAAGTACATTCTTCATATTTTAATGGAAATATCTTACCATTCTGACTTACTGAAAATCAATTTGATTTACATTAAGATAAAAGAATATAGTGGAATTTCCTAATTTTTTTGTGCTAAAATAAGTGTTTTAAATTCAAAAATACATTTAAAAGCACATTTAAGAGTAATAATTATTAATGAGCTCTTATTTTTTAAATTATATGTAATCAAAATTTATTTTCTTTATTGGAAAAAAACTTTTACTATTCGGCCGGCCGAATATTCGGTATTCGGCCTAAAATTTGGCCGAATATTCGGTATTCGGTTATTCGGCCAAATCACTATTCGTCCCATCCCTATATATATATATATAATTTATTTGAAATTGGTTTGGCAGGTACCGACTCCAAAAAATCAAATAAATGTACATAAATATAATAATACGCATGATAAATACTACGCTCTTAATTTTATTTCTTATTACAATTATGTAAGGAAATTATTTTTCACTTTGCAGTAGTTTTTGAAGTCGGTTCAGTTTTTGATAGAAAAGTTTATTTTTCTCTTTTTTGTAAAAAATTAACGATTTTCTGAAGTCAGTTAATTAAAAGTATAATACAGAAAAAATTATTGCAAATCATACACGTATGTCAGGAGTGGGGTTCGAACACACTATCTCTTTCTTCGAGAGCCAGAGCTTAAATCTAGTGCCTTAGACCGCTCGGCCATTCCGTCCGCACTCTATTCAGCGAACTTATTCAACACTTTTAATTAGCGAAAAATCACTAACTATTACTTTTTGCCTAATTAGTAAAAAAGTACTGAATCATATTCGATGAAATGTGAATCTAAATCATTCTCGAATCCACTGGGATATACACAAAAAATTTCATTAAAATTGGTCCAGTCGTTTAGGAGGAGTTCAGTGACATACACACGCACATAAGATATATATATATATATACCGGATGTCCCAAAAATGACTGATGCATTTTAAAATTCAATAACTTGCAAACGGTGACAGCTATTTTAAAAGTTTTTGCAGGAGGGTATGTATAATGTCGGGAGTTTTTACCGTAATTTTTTATTTTCGTTCGAATTTCAAACAATAGGTGGCGCTGACGGCGATTGAAGGCCAGGTCGACGCTTCTCTCAGCACTGATCACTTTGCCTTTAATCGCCGTCAGCGCCACCTTTTGTTTAAATTCGAACTAAAATAAAAAATTACGGTAAAAAACTCCTGACATTATACATAACCTTCCTGCAAAAATTTTTTAAATAGCTGTCACCGTTTGCAAGTTATTGAATTTTAAAATCCATCAGTCATTTTTGGGACACACGGTATATATATATATATATAAGTTTTTGCTAAGTTAATGACTGAAATAGAGTAATGTAGTAAAAGCAATTGTTTATGAAAATTTATTTATTTTAACGCTAACCTGGAAATATCAGGAATTTTAACATAATACTACCTCTGACAATAAAGTTCGGTGAATGAATTCAGAACGACCGATCTGGCAACACTGGGGAAACAAAATGCTGCACTTGCATAGAGACAAGTGTTATCCATCTTACCCCACAGTTGTTGAACGTCGTTTATGTTCTGTGTAAGACGTGCTTTACTAAGTGCTCGTTCAGTCTGTTGGTTCTTAACTGAGAACAGGAAAATGAACGAACAAAAGATCAGTTTAAAGTTTTGTTTTAAGTTTTGCAAGACACCGAAAGAAATTCATGAGGAGTGGTGCAAATTGAACATCCACCATACTCGCCAGATCTCAATCCTCCAGATTTCTTCCTATTTTCGCGACTCAAACTCTCTTTGAAAGAGATTTGACCATATTGCTGACATCCAACGAAACGTGACGAGGCTTTTGAACTCCATCCCAAAAGAAGACTTCTTGCGAATTTCCCAGGACATACGTAGCTGATTTCAGCTGTGCATATTTATGGGAAATGACTATTTCGAAGGATGGTATGGCAACTTTCGTTAATATTTTATCTACATTAATGTTACAGGACTATTCACCGAACTTTAATGTCAGAGGTAGTATATTTATGACCACCCTGTTATAAATTTATTGGTTCATAAAATATATAACTGCATGTTTATATTTTCGATTTATCTCGTTGGGCCAACTGAAATTTCAGGCAGTTTTTTCAAGAAATTTTACACGAAATTCAGTACGGATCTTTATTATAATATACAGCACGTTCGCAGAAAAAGCATCAATTTCATAAAAGGATCGTGGGGGAGGGACGCAAAGGGCATAGGCGGATAAACATTTGGAAACATGTCTTTCAGTCAAATTTTTTGATTTTTTTTTCTCATGTGTGGCTGCCTATCTGACAATGTATTTCCCCTATTATCTTATAAATATTAATATTTCATGAGATAAAAATATTTTTTCGACTTTTTTAAAAACCTCTTTTTTTAAAAATTACTGTACCGAATTACATGTTATTAATTGAATTTATATAGCCATCAACGATGCATAACTGGAAATTTTTATATATAATTTTCTGATTGTAAAAAGGGCGTGAAAAAACTATATAAAAATTTACTAAAATTAAAGTCCTATCTTATAGTTGTCCGAAAATTACAATTTTCTTGTAAAAAATTCCTCATATGTGCCCGCATATTATATAAAAATTCCAAAAGTTTGCGTTGGGTACTACATATGAATATTTACAAAAGTATGTATAAAAATTGTTAAAATTCATTTAAAGGCGTTATTTGGGGCGGAGCTATTCACCTTCGACACCTGAATCATTTTTGGAATATAGTAGACCTCATTAACATGAACCTCAAGGGGAATCAAAATTTTGTTCATGTTAACAGTAATTCATGTTATCAGTATCAAATCTTTGTATTCGTCTTTGTGGGGGACTGTGAAAACAATTCATGTTAAAAGTAATTCACGTTAAGCGTTTCATGTTAATAAGGTTTGAAATACGCTTACAGAATTGCTCTATTTTAAATTTTAATGAACACATGGGTATCATTCTCAACGCTGACGACACTGTTTCGATATAAAAATTTGTGGCTGTTGTCGCGTACACAGCAACAGGGAAGAATATTTTTGGCATAGAAACAAACTGTATTTTTCGATATCGAAATTCAACGATAATGATCACAATTAATTTAAATGAAAATGTTTCTCACCAGTTTTTAAATGCAGAAATTATAGTCGGTAGTTTCAATCTTTTTAACCGAAAGAAATGCCCCATTTGCCATCGTGCAAAATGTTTAGATCTAACTAAGTTTCTTGAAAAAAACTTGAGGTTACAGAAAAAAAAATACATATATATATATATATATATATATATAAATACTTTTATAAATACATCCAAAGTTATTCAGACAATACCAATAAAAGAACCAATGAAACCAGTATTTTTACATTCATATTATTAAAAACAGTTGAAGTTTGAAGAGAAATAGAAGGCAGATTACCAAATTACTAAGAAATATGTGGATAAATGGACATTATATAACCAGAGTAATTCATATATTACCATACAATAAACCAATGAAACCAGTATTTTTACAATCATCTTATTGAAAACAGTTGAAGTTTGAAGTGAAATAGAAGGCAGATTACCAAAATAATGAAAGATAAATGGATAAAAAGGCAGTAGAAGGCTTTTTCATTAAACTACTTCATCAGGGGTGTATAGTTTAACAAAAAAGCAAAAACATCCAACCAGTTTCTGTTATGAGTCGTGCTGAAAGCTAAAAATTCGACTCACAATACACCCGACTGGCTGGAAGCTATTCAGATGACAAATTAGTAGAAAGATACACATAGAAGAAAATAAAATCAGTATGACAAAATAACAATTATACATTATTCCATTGAATCAATCAACATAGACAGGATATTTTAAAAAACAACTCTATTAATGTTGAACATATACATTTCAGGCACCATGACTTTCAAAATATAACCATCAAAATCTTAAGTATGCATAAAAATCTAAATGATAGATTACTTTATGAATCAATTTATATTAAATCTCGTAATTCTTTATACCCTTATGGTCTAAATTCTAAATTATTCAATCGTAAATATATTAAATATATTGTTATTATTATGTAATATATTATTATTATATAATATATTAAATATACATATTAAATATTAATATGTATATTAATATATAAAATAATGTAATACATTATCAAATGTCAGCTGTTTTTTCCCCATAAAAGTCACTGTTCTTCAAAGTCAGGCCTACAGCACTGAACACGACTATGTATTTGCATAAAAGTTCATAATTTATTCACAAAAAATTAGATACGTCTTTGCACTATTTTAATCTCCTACTAATTTTTCATTGTTTTTTCCTAATATTTATTAAAAGATTTTTTTTTTTTTTTTTTTTTTTTTTTTTTTTTTTTTTTAACAGTTTAAATTTACAGAAATGTATTTTTCAATATAAAATACTATCCAATGTGCATGTGGTCATCTTTTTTTTTTTTTTTTTTTTTTTTTTTTTCATTTAACTTAATTTATGTACTTTTCGCTAATATTTATCTTCGAATGAAACAGGCACAGAAATTTACCAAAAGAAAAAACGAAAATTGCTAGTAGCATATATGACGACCTCAGAAGTCAAAGGGTACAAGTGGCAAAATGTCGATTTGGAGTAAATTGAGTTTAAAGATAATTGATGTTAAATTGGAACATCAATAACAATTAACTAAATTGAAATAGGAAACATCTGCTTGTTGCATTCTAATCTTTGAACTCTCATTTCAATAACTGTTAAAAAAATAGAGTACAATTTTCTTTAAATGTATAAATAATCAATATTGTTTGTTTTTCGAAAAAAATGGTTTATCTCTATAATTCCTCAAATAATTAGAAAATGACCTATATTTCTTTGCCTGAAATGAAAAAAGCATATTTCCAGGTACCCTGTGCACTTAACTCAATTTTTTCAATTTTGTCACTTATACCCCTTGGCTTCTGGGGTCCTCATATATCTTGAATAAAAAAATGTCTATTAACCACACAATCCAGATTACCTCAGAATTAAAAGAATACATTAAGTTTTAATTCTAGCTATACAACATCCATGTTTAATTTTTGCGCAGTAAAAAAGTAACGGAACGTCTTATTCTCATTATCCCTCGTTAAAAGTGATAAAAATGTCGAGTCGGACCGAATCATTCCCGACGGCCTAATCGTTCGGAGCTTGCGTAGATACGATTTAAATTCTCTTAGAAAGACCCCCAACGGAGACACTCTCCCCTCGGTTTCATATCTCTTTAATCGGACACTATAAAAACAACAAACAGCGCAACTTATTTAAAAATCTATATTTTCTAAGTCTGATTTCAGTTTTAATTGTTAAAGTTGTAAATACTAATAAACATTGAGAACAATTTTTAATTAAAAAATATTCTTTACCGCTCAATACTATAGGTGCAGATTCCCAAATTTTTTAAGGAGACAAGTGATTCCTAAACTTTCGACTTTTATTTATAATATGTCGACACATATGAGGAATCTTTTACAAGAAAATGGTAATTTTCGGACTACTATGACTTTCATTTTTGTAAATATTTTAATCGCTTTTTCACACAATTTTTATACTCAGAAAAGTATACAAAAATTCCCACTTTTGTGCCTTTGATGTTCATATAAACTCAATTAATGGCATGTAATTCGGTACAGTTTTTGAAAAAATCAGGTTTTTTAAAAAATCGAAAAAACATTTTTATCTCATATAAAATATGAATATTTAAACGTGATAATAGAGGAAATACATTGCCACATAGGAATACACACCTGAGAAAAAATCGAGTAATTTGATTGAAAGGCATGTTTCCAATGCGCATCCGGCTGTACCCTTTCGTCAAAGGATTGTGAAAACATCCAAATTTTATCAAATGATCGCGAAAAAATGCAAATTTCTTCAAAGAATCGCAAAAACAAAACATTCATTCCTTTCAAAAAAAAAAAATAATAAATAAATAAACAAATGTAAGTGTAATTATTTACTGTTTCCTCTTGGCCATTTTTTTTTATAACTGCAGCACTCTGCTTTTTTTTGTGGGGGGGGGGATGCAATTTTCTTTTCTTTCTTTCTTTTTCTTTTTTCTTTCTTTTTTTTTTTTTAATAGTGAAATTTATTTTTAGTTCTACCCATAGATTTTTCGTAAAGAAATTCCTCATATCACAGTATTCTTAAATCCATCTACTCAAGACTACAAAAATTATAAAATTTTATTTTTTGAGAAAAACGAGATATTATTAAACCATGTATTTAATTGTCTTTTTTAATTTGTAATTCATAAAATCACTAAAAATTAATATCACTTTATTTGTCATACTAAAAAAAGTATTGTTTTAGGTAGCTTTCATTACAAAAAGTAAAAAGCTACCTATTGCAGCCGTCCGGAGGAAAGCACTTCCGGAAAATTTTGGGATATTTTCACCGATCATGACCCCCAGACCTTAAAACCACCCTCCGTTCAAATATTGACATATATATATATATATATACTAGCGGCCTTCGCCCGCTACGCTGGTCGGTTTATCTAAAGAAATCTTGAAGAAGTAGTTAGATAAGGTTCAGACATACATTAAAAAAAAAAAGCAAGTCGATCATTCAAAAAACGTTGGGAAATATCAAATATTTACTGTAATTTTTTAAGAAAAACAAAGTTTCGAAAAAAAAAATTAAATCGAAAAAAAAATTACACTGACATATTAATGCAAGGAAATTTTCCCAGAGAGAAAATTCGCCTTGAATACAATATTTCAAATTCTTTTAATTGCTTATAGGCGTTAATGCCAACATAGTGAAAAATAATTCCATTCTGGGAATCGAACCCGGGCCATCAGTATGGCGCACTGACGTTCTACCGACTAAACCACATGGAACGACAGCCAGCTTGAAACTTTCTCATACTTAAGTAGACTGGCGAAAACATAACGATAGCGCGTTTTAAAATCGCACAGTGACATCTATTGAATTTTATATGTACTAAAAAACGTTATGTACTAAAAAACGTGAGCAGCGCACCTAATAGTTTCTTTTGTTTCTTTTTGTTACTTTTTTGTCTGTTGTCCGATTTTGATGAAACAAAGCCTATACACTGCCCGGGAGTGTGCATTCTTCATTAGTGAAAACCGCATAAAAATCCATTCAGTAGTTACGAAGATAACCTCGAACAAACAGACAGACAGACAGACAAAAAATTTAAAAAAAAATTTTTTGTGTTTCATTGGTTTTCTTTTATCGCCCTGACTCCATTTTTGTCAATTATCTTCAATGTACAGACACACCGGGTCCTACTGTTTTATTATATGTATAGATATCTGATTTTTGTCATGCGATAACTAACGTATTTATGAACCGATTTGAATGAAATTTGGTATGTACATAGTATATACAAATGTCTCGACCGAGTTCGTTGGCCAGCATCATCCGCCATTTTGTTTCAAAATGGCGGCCATTTTAAATTTTTTTAAAAATTTAAAATTTAAAATTAAATGCGAAAAATTTAAAAGTTGAAAAATATTTTTCTTTTACATGTTAGAACTTAAAACAACGATTTCAGAACACTTTTTATTTTGTCTATATCTTAAAAAATGATTGAGTTATCACACTTTGAATTTCTCTTATGTCTGACATTTTGAAACGATCTAATTTTTGTCACGTGATAACACGCGTATTTATGAACGGACTTGAATGAAATTTGGTATGTACATTGTACATACAAATGTCTCAACCGAGTTAGTTGTTTAGCATCATCCGCCATTTTGTTTTAAAATGGCGGCCATTTTAAATTTTTTAAAAAATTTAAAATTTAAAATTAAATGCGAAAAATTTAAAAGTTGAAAAATATTTTTCTTTTACGTGTTAGAACCTAAAACAACGATTTCAGAACACTTTTTATTTTGCCTATATCTTAAAAAATGATTAATTTATAGCACTTTGAATTTTTCATATGGCTGACTGACATTTTGAAACAATCTGATTTTTGCCACTTGATAACACGCGTATTTATGAATCGATATGGATGTAACTTGGTGTGTACATAGTATATACGGAGGCCTGAATCGAGTTCGATACTCAATTCCATCCGCCATTTTATTTCAAAATGGCGGCTATTTAATTTTTTTTTTTAATTTTAAAATTTAAAATTAGGTACAAGAAAGTGAGAAATTGAAAAAGATTTTTCTTTTATGTATTTGACCTTGATACAAAGATTCCATTTTTTGTTTCGTCTGTATCTAAAAAAATGGCTGAGTTATCGCATATATATATATTAATCGATTTCAATATGAGTGTGCATGTGCACCTGAATTAAGATTTCGACCAAGCTCATTATCAGATTCTACTAATTTGAGCTTAGTATTTTTGAATAATATAATTTAATTTAAAATAAATAAATATATATATAAGTATATGAAAGCTACCTCTTCCTCCCGGCACTGCCGGAAGGACTATTTTGTTTTTTTTTCTTTATTTATCTATAAACATTTAACTAATATATTTCCTATTGAAATAATACCCTTTTTTATTGAACTAGTGCCTTTTTGGCAAAATAGCTTCTTGTCTATTTATCTTTCTAGAATGAATATTAAATTATTAACTGTCATTTTAATATTTAAAACATAAAAATGTATATTATTTTCTTAATTTAAATAATTAATTATATTTAAACAGTGTTAACAATTTAATATTGAACGCAGTTATTAATTAATTTTAATAAATGTAAATATCAGTCATATTTTATAAGATTTAAACAAATTATTGTGAAAATATTAATGTATATAACTTTATTATTTTAGAAAAAACATGATATTATTAAATCATGTTGTTATTTATATTTTTTAATTTGTAATTTATAAAATAATTAAAAATTATTGTTACTTTATTTATCATATTAAAATTATATAGTTATTATTATTATTATTATTATTACGAAACACACCACTGATTTTCCTTTTGAACTAATGCCTTTTTGGGGAAATAGCATCCTGATTATTTTTCTTTCTACAGTTAATATTAAATAATTAAATGTGATTTTAGTACTTAAAACATAAAAATGTACAGTATTTTCTTAATTTAAATAATTAATTGTATTTAAATAGTGCAAACAGTGTGTTAATCGCCTAAATTTTAACTTACATTTATGTATATGCTAACCAAGATCTCTTGCTGCGCTTAACATTTTTATACCAATTAGTTTTTTTTCTCTTATACATTCTTTTACAACAGTTGTTGAGTAGATGTTATTCTTTCATTCTTCTTTAGCTCAAATGTTTGGTATAAATTTGCTATCGCAAAAGTAGAATGAAAAAACAAAATTCTGGCCGTGCTCTGTTACTTTGCAGAAATTTACTATACTTGTCATGCTTATTTTATGTAAAAGAATAATGTTATTTGACTACTTAAAGTAGAGGTGCACAACCTTTTCAAGAGAAGGGCCACTTACAAATATGTCTGGGTGGTCAAGGGCCACATCAATAAGACAGAGAGATCTATTTAGAGGGGGTAACCTGTGACCTATAATCAGATAAAAAATATGGTTTCAGATGGGAGGGTATGCCTCCTTATCCAGTCACAATATCCAATTCAGTTGGTAAGGATATTTCAGCAATTTTTACGCTTTCATATATAACAGATATTGCAAGGATTATTTTCAAGATGTAAAAATACTCCTTGACTTTATTCAGGAGTTTTGTTCTATTGAAAATGCTTAAAAACAAGCATAAATGGCCGGTGCTGAAAAAAAAAATGTGAACTTTATAAATTAAGGAGAGAGGGAAAGAGCCGATTAACAAGATTTTTTTCCGCACATGATCAACAAAATTCCCGATTTTCTGTGCCTGATTAATGAAACCTGTAATTCTTTCACACCTGAATGATCAAATATGTGCTTTTTACTATACAAATCGACAAAATTCGCAATTTTTGAAAGTTGATGGAGAAAATTTGCGATTTTTCCGTGCCTGATCAACAAAATTCGTATATTTACGAAGTCGATCGACGAAATTTGTGATTTTTTTCACATGATCGACGAAATTCTCTATTTTTCCCTGCACCAGATCGACGAAATTCTCAATTTTTTGGCTCCTAATCGATGATATTTTCGATTTTTCGGTGCCTGATTGACGAAATTTTAATTTTTCCGAACTTGACCAACAAAATTCGCGATTTTACGAAGCCGATCGACAAAATTGGCGATTTTTACGAAGCTAATCGACAAAAGTCGCGATTTTTCTGCGTCTCATCAACGAAATTCGCGACTTTTATAAACCTGGTCGATAAAATTCGCGATTTTTTCGAAGACGATCATTGAATTTCGCGATGTTTACGAAGCTAATCCACGAAATTTGCAATTTTTCTTCGCATGATCGACGAAATTTGCTATTTTTCTTCTCATGATCGACGAAATTCGCGATTTTCTCCGCATGATCGACGAAACTCGCGATTTTTTTCCGCAGGATCGACGAAACTTGCGATTTTTCTGCGCCTGATCGATGAATTTTGCTATTTATCTGCGAATGATCGACGAAATTCACGATTTTTATGCGCATAATCGACGAAATCGTTATTTTTCCTAGCCTGATCGACAAAATTCGAAATTTTTATGCAAACAATCAAGAAAATTTACGATCTTTCTGCGATTGATCAGCAAAATTCCCGATTTTTACAAAGCCGATTGACGAAATCAGCGATTTTTAAAAAGCTGGTCGATAAATTTCACGATTTTTATGAAGTCGATCGAAAAAATTCCTCATTTTTTACAAAGCCGATCGACGGAATTAGAGTTTCTTCAAGACCTGATTGACGAAATTCGCAATTTTTCCAAAACTCATCGACAAATTTCGCAATTTTTCGAAGCCGAACGACGAAATTCGCGATTTTTACATTTTTACAAAGTTGATTGATCCGCGCCTAATCAACATCAAGATCATTCCGCGTCTAATCAACAAAATTCGCTATTTTTACGAAGCCGTTCGACGATATTCGCGATTTTTATAAAGCTGATCGACGAAATTCGAGATTTTACCTCGCATGATCAATAAAATTCCCGATTTTCACGAAGCCGATTGACCAAATTCGCGATTTTTACAAAGCCGATCGACAAAATTCGCATTTTTCACAAAGCTGATCGATAAAATTCATGATTTTTCCAAAGCTAATCGACGAAATTCGCGATTTATTTTTGCATAATCGACAAATTTCGCGATTTTTTCGACCCCGGTCAATGAAATTCGCAATTTTTTTAGAGCCTCATTGACGTAATTAGCGATTTTTATGCATGTGATCGACGAAATTCGCAATATTCTTGTCTCCGATCAATGAAATTTGCGATTTTTCGAAATCCGATCAATAAAATTGATTGAATTTTCGATGCTTGATCAACGAAATCTGCGCTTTTTCCATCCTTAATTGACGAAATGCGCAATTTCCGCTATCGATCAATGAAATTCGCGATTTTTATACCAACTCTGACGAAATCTGATTTTTTTTACGCGGCAAGATGAAACTAGTGATTTCTTTCATTTGATAAACTGACGAAAATCACGATTGTTTCGCAGCCTATCAACGAAATTATCAATTTTTCCGCGTGCCATCGCTAAATTCACAATTTTTCCGTGCCTTATCAACGGCCTTATTTGGCCAAAATTGGCCTTTTTTGGCCATAATTTGCTTTTATACAGTGAAGCATTTTAATTATAAGCTACACATTTTTAAGTGTCTTTTAACTAGTTTTAATGATGTTTAATTTATTTTCAGTTTAATAAATGTATTTATTAAAATGAAAAATTGGGATTTTAATTATGATTCATTATGAGAAATTGGGTTATAACCCAATTTTTCAATAACGTAGACATTAATACTAGAATAACACATTGGTGGAGTTGCCAATGGTTTATAGTCAGAATTGCAAATATGTCAGCTAAATTATAAAATGGCCAAACCATTACCAAGTGTTTTCTCAGATTTACATTGACCTTTAATCCCACCCTTGTTTTTCCATTTTTACTGTTTTAAAAGTTAAAGAGGACAATGGTTACTTAATTACATGTTTTATTACTTAAATAATTTTAAGAGTTAATAAAACGTCATGTTTTATTCTCTATAAACATTTAAAATCACACATATAAAAAAACACCATTTCTCACTATTGAAAAAAAGTATTTTGAATAATGCATATTTCATAATATATTATATTATATTATATTTAACAATCCATTTCAGTATTCTCAGTTAATATATGCATGAATATATTCATTGATAGAGTAAATATATGCATGAATATATTCATGCAAGAGGGATACATGCATTTTTAAATAACAAAGAGATATTCTAAATTTTAATTCAACAAATTTTATTGAACATTTTTTGTTGCTGTTTAATTATACATAATTATGTGTTAAACTCTCCTCAAATACTGAATCCTTCCTAATTTCTCTTTCAACATTGATCATTCTATGACTTAATCTTTACATATTGACATGTAGAATGTTTCCATGTATGCTTTAATGTGTTACATTTTATCATAATTCAATCAAATATAATTTTTAAGAATGTGTAATGTAAGTAGAATTATGAAATATAGAAGTTTAAAATACATTTTTTGAGTATATTTTCTTTTATCCAAGATTTATATATTTTTTCAGACATAATGCCTTCACAGGTGACTTCTAGCAGTTATAAAGATTTATTTATTTGAAAAATTAAATAGAAATTTATAAGTTTTTTAGTAGTAAATAATTAAAAATGTATTAAAAATAAATCATTCTAAATTTAATATGGATTCAATACAAATTAACTCTTTAAAAATAAAAGCCGGCTTGTTTCAATTTTAGCCGGCTTTTTTCAAGTGGATAAAACCAAAAAAAGCCAGCCAACTTTTTTTTGGCCTGGCTAAAAGCCAGCAACCCTGTTTACAGGTGATACAAAATTGGCTTTGAGCAAACCATACAAGGAGTGTCTTACATTATATTTAGAGGGAAACTCAATCCTCAAAATGCTAATTTTTAATACAAACAACAGTTATGTAACCGTAAGTTTAAATTCAAATGTAAATATTTCCAACTTCCCCTCTTCCCACTCACAAAAAAAAAATTATAGCATTGCAATTAAATTGCCATTAAGGCCCCTGTCCTCGCTCGAGAAAACGCTCGCGAGCTAATGCTATTCCTATGGGGAAGCATTTTTCTAATAACTCTTTCGCATTTTGAGATTTTTGAATAATTTTTTTTGCATTGGATAGCTGAGGTGCATGCTGACAGCGCACCTTTTTTACTTTTTTGATTTTGGTTGCAAATATTTTTTACAAAGTTAGTTTCACTTTCAAAACCGGTTTCGAAATTGAAAGTGCTTTTTAAAAAATATATCTGCAACCAAAATTGAAAAAGTAAAAAAGGTGCGCTGTCGGCATGCACCTCAGCTATCCAGTGCAAAAAAAATTATTCAAAAATGTCAAAATGCGAAAGAGTTATTAGAAAAATGCATCCCCATAGGAATAGCATTAGCTCGCGAGCGTTTCCTCGAACGAGGACAGGGGCCTTAAGCGATACTTTTTTAAATACGACATTGGATATAGAACATTCTGCTTACCTTATTTAGTAATACAAGCAAAAATTGTGTGTCTATGTAAATTTTAGCTTAAAAACTACTCTAACGATTTTGACTATTACTTTTGTACTAGTTTGTATCGAATTTTTTTTTTTTGTATTAGTGGACATGATTATTTCATTTAATAATATTTATTTATGTAATTGTAATAAGGTTTGTTTTATTGTTTTTAAAAAATAAGCTTTTTTTATATATAACCAGCAGTCAAACAGATTTACCATTTTTATAAAAATAAAAAGAATTGCAACTTCCCCTCTGTGTTTTATATTTCTGTTTTATGTACTATTATATAATATGCTTAATAGAATCAAATACAACTAATATCTATTATTGAATTGTTTTAGCTTATAAAACTTTCAAATAAATCTCTTTTTTTTTGTCTTTAGTATCATTTTTCTTAATCAAGTTATGGTAATTTTTATTTTGTTTTGTTTTGTTTTTAGGCAGACATTACCAATGTGGTCTTCTGGAACTTCCATTATGCAGAGGCATGTTATCACTCATTTTCTGGAATTCAAAGTACTCTCAGTTCCCGTTACATAATGTGGGACTATGAAGTACCGTAAATGTGCACACCCCCGAAACTAACCCTAACCAATGAGTAGCTTGTCTTTTCTGTGTGTCAGTGTGACTGTTGGTTGTGGTTTCCGTCCTCCTTTCCTGCCTGGTCATCAGGGAGGACAATGAGGATGACTAGCTCGGACAAAATGGAAAAGGCGAGCTCTGGAGTTTTTACGCTAACGCCAGCCACGCAACAAAGCGCCTCCACCCCAAACCCCTCACTTCAGCCTCAACCAACTATGACCCCTCAACCCCAATTTGCTGAGGTGGTGCATCCCTATGGTGCACAGCAACAGCTTATTGGTCCATTACAAACGCAGAACCGCGCTCACTCCAGGTCCATGTCGTCTCTGCCACCAGAGTCGTTCATGATTATCCGGAGCAAAGCGTTGAATCGTCGTGTAATAATTAATGTTGGAGGCGTAAAGCATGAAGTGTTATGGGTAACCTTGGAACGCCTACCTCACACCAGGTTGGGCCGGCTGCGTGAATGCAATACCCATGAAGCCATCATGGAGTTATGTGATGATTACAGCCTGGTTGACAACGAATATTTTTTTGACCGCCATCCTCGTTCTTTTAGTGCTGTAGTCAATTTTTATAGAACTGGAAAACTCCATCTAGTAGAAGAGATGTGCGTGTTGGCATTCCACGATGATTTGGAATACTGGGGCATTGATGAATTATATCTTGAATCATGTTGCCAACATAAGTACCATCAGAAGAAAGAACATGTTTATGAAGAAATGAGAAAAGAAGCAGAATCCCTGAGACAAAGAGAAGAAGAAGATTTTGGTGTCGGACGGTGTGCACCCTACAGAAAATGTCTGTGGGACTTATTAGAAAAACCAACTTCGTCTTTACCCGCAAGAGTTAGTATTTTTAATTATTTTTTCTTCAGTTATATTTTAGTGGTTTTTATTTGTTTATTAAACTCTTTTATTTAGCTCATCTTGGTTCATTTATGTAAAGATAAATTTTTATGTCTTTTTCATTCCTTTCTTGATAGGCTAGGGTTTTAGAAATTACATATATAGGTATATTTTTAATGACAATATAACATTTTAATACTTTTAGAACTTGATTATAAATTTGTTAATTAATTTTAAAGCAAACTTTCATTAATTGCACACTTCACAGATGATAAATGACCAGATTTTCTTTATGGTTATAAAGTTAATTATACACCAAACCACACTCACTAAAGTATGCTGTTTATGAAACAGCAGCAATTAAATATTCTAAACATTTAAAAATAGAAAATAAAATAAATAATAAAGAGATATGTGGGTGATTCTCTCCAAATAGGCCAAAGTAAGAGTTATGAGGGAGTGGTGAATTTTAACAAAATGCCAGTTTACTTTTTTGCCATTATCTGAATTGAGATTAGGCTTAGTGTTCCTTAACTATTTACAAATACTTATAAATCAGTAATAATTAAAATTGTTTAATATTTACCTGCATTCAGTAGAGGCTGATGAATGAGTGATGACTAAGCCTTCCTCATCATTCCCTTATCAGACTCTACTGAATGCAGGTACATAGTTAAAAAAAATAATTATTACTGATTTATAAGTATTTAGATATAGTTAAAACCCACTAAGACTAGTCTCAATTCAGATAATGGCAAAAAAGTAAATGGGCATTTTGTTAAAATTCATCCCTCCCTCATGACTCTTTATTTTGGCCTATTTGGAGAGAATCATCCATATAGATTTTTAAAAATACAATTTTATCACAAAAATATTGTAATATCATTTAATTTATGATTATTGAGAAAACAATTAAAAAATTCTGAGTTGATAGTTTTTAAATGTTTTACTTTTAGCCTTGCCATATTTTAAAAAACAAGTCGAGCAAAACTTGTAGATTTTTAAAAAAGGATTCACTAGTTTGCACTTTCTACTATATGTAAAATCAAAATTATGAATGCTCCATTATCAGTATATGTATATATATGCATATTATAAGCCTGAAAATATGTCAAAAACATTTTCCCCCTCAAGCAAAGAGGAAAAATATCAAGAATTGAATGTCTTGACAAATCTTAAATTTACTGTGATTACTTTATGAAATTCTCTGTTTCATCACTCCAAAAAAATATTTCTTAATGTTTAAACTTTTAAATATTTTGTAAATGTCCTCACCAGAACCTTGACTTCTCAAATATTTCAGTGTTTAGTAAATGTCATTAAAATATCTTTGATAAAAGTTTTACATGATCTTTAATGTTATATATATATATATTTATTTATTTGTGTGCACATTGTACTTGTTTGCTGGATAGTTGCTTCTGTTGCTTGTCAAATGCTTTTGACTAGTTGTCATTTGTATAACATGTGCACCTTTATAATTATTTTAATAACTGCTCAGCACACAGAATACTACTATTATTTTTTGCACTTTTTTAATGAGTTAGCAGTACTGCTTTAGATATTCTGTCACTATTAATTATGTTAAGAATGTCTTGAACAAAAATAAAATGGCTTAAGCTTTTTTTTTTTTTTAAGATTATTAACAAATTATTATACAGTAGATTCCCTCAAATCTGCACATCATCACAGATGTAAACAATGAAACTTTCAATTCAGATGTTGAGGCAAAATTACAGATTTTTTTTTATATAAATCATTTTGTGTGTATTTTAATATGTAATTCTCGAGACTGAACTCGTGGTTTTTCATGAAGGAAGCTTAAATTTATTTGTGAAAAAAGTTAAGATAGTTGATACCACTGGTAATCACAATCTTTTTTACCATATATTTGTATGAATTAATCAAGCTTTTTTGGTTATTAAGACTGACTAAACTTGAAATGGAACTTCTTTACTTTGATTTTTACGTAAATTAATTGGGTACCTTTATGAGGAAATTTTATTGAATAATTTAGAAAATGTATTTCATCTTTATTATGCATATTTAATTATACATTATTATTTCCTTGACCTTTTAATTTTAGTCATTTAATCATTTTAAAATTTATTTTTTACTTTTTATTATTTTAGTTTATTACGTTACTCAATTATTTTAATATTTTACTGTGTTGCAAGCATATATTATAATTTTGTTTGCATTATTACATTCAAATTACTGTTAAAAAAATGTAAACAAAGCAATGATCAGAAATCTGCTAAATTCTAAAATCCTGCCAACCTATGGTCCCAAGTTGAGTGGATTTGAGAGAGTGTATTGTGATTGTCAATTTTTAAAATGAAGTCATACAAAAGTTCTATAGAATTAGGGTAACATCCCCAGTAATTGGCACTTTAAGAATTTGTCTTTAAACTTACTTCAATTTTCATTACCAAGAAATAAAATACTTACTTGCAAATATTTTTATGTCAAAGAATGCATATCTGTGCATCTATTTTGCCCACTAAACACAAAAATTTTTAGTATTTTTATAAAAATATATTTATAAAAAGTTGCTGTAGTCACCAGTAATTGGCACCTAGAGCACCAATGTAGACACCTTGTGATCCAGTAATTGGCACATGTTTATATATATATATATATATATATATATATATTTAAAAAAAAAAAACTTTGCATTGGGTTAAATTGTTTTAAAATGAATTTGCTGTAGATGAAGATGCCATATTTCAGGTTTTTGAGAGTAAGAAATCAGCATATTAGTCTGAAATGTGAACACTTTAAAACAATATAATGTATTTATATTAATACATTATATTTTTTATATAATATTATAAGAAATATAATGTATATAATAATATAATCATATTTATTATGTACATTATATTAATATTTCAGGTATTTAAATAAAAATAACTGATAAACAAAATTAGTCTATAACTTTAAAAGTACTGCCAAAATAAGTGGTTTAATCTCAAATCTTGTGATTCCCTTGTAGTTAGAATAGGTGCCAATTACTTGGAACTAGCAAAATTGAAGCATCATAAATTGGCATCTATCATTAATTCAGATATCCAAATATTTGTGTCAAAAATACTTTTACACAATTAAAGTAACCCTTTTCAACTAAACAAAACTGTTGTCAACTAAAATTTAAAATATATTATAAATCAGATAATAATGAATTGAAAAGCATGCCTTTCTTAAGCCAGAGAAGAAGCATTTGCATCAAAAATGGCTAATTTGATACAAACCATAATTGTTTCTCTTTCCTAGGCACTATTGTCATCTACTAGCATAAATCAAAGTTATAATCTTTAAAGTAAATGAGCATATAACTGGTATATGGTCTTGCGTTTTTAAAAGACTGGATATAAATCTTATTTTAGGACATGTTTGTAGGATGTGCCAATCATTGGTGCATGGCAATTACTGGGGATGTTACCCTACATGCAATAGATGTGTGTGTATGTGGGAGGGGAAATCAACATACATTAGAGAAAATTTTTTGCCATACTATAGTGTGCATAATCAGTGAAAAGTGTTTAAAATTAGTAATTAAACTGTAAATATTTTATGTGATGTTCTATGTGCCTCATTGAGATTGAAATATGTAATTTAACCTTTATATGATCATACCATTGCTATGTCCGATCTCCAATGAAATTTCAAGAAACTCAGTAACTTTAATCATGTCTAATAGGGTGCAGTTGGCAGTGTACATAGGCATATGTCTTTTACCTTCTGGTTTGTTTTGAGAAGCTCCATGTATACCCTTTATTTTTTAAATAAATCTCTAGCTTTATAGCTCCAACATACTCTAGCAATGCACAGAGCATTGATGCTCAGTACTTAATTTACACTGAAGTTTACTGAATACTTTTTCATTTTCGGTGAAAATATTATCCAGACATCACAAAAGCTTATTAATATTGTGCATTAAAGTGGACCATAAAGTGTATGTTGCATTTTGCTGGTTGATTTAAAAAGAAAAAAAAAATCCTTTGCAAGTAACATTTTCTAAACTCCTCACATTTGATTATAAATATATTTGCTAATTTTTCATTCATTAGATTTTATTATATGTATATGATATTTTTAAAAATTGCTTTAAATTTTGCTAAGAATGCGATTAATACAAATAAGTTGGTGTAGAAGATTAGGAGGATGCATTACAGTTATTAGTACTGCAGAATTTTGTTTTTAGAAATTAAATTGTGATCATGTCTAAACTTAACTCCTTCATAAGGTGTGTTGCATATACGGATCATATAAAGTACATACAATATTCATTTGTATAAATTCAAAACTTCTGCAATCAAATTATATGCAAATATTTCTATTTGAAATTTCCAAAGCTAAAAGATTTAAAATTGTGCATGGTGCACTTATCCCTGAAAAGGTTGATAGACTTTTTTTTTGAGAGAGAGAGAGGGGGGGGGGGAGGGCTCTGAAGAGTACATTTTCCAGTCATAAAGACATAAAGAAAATCACATTTTTTAAATCAAAAAATTTATATATAAAATTGACACTTCCAATTTTTACTTATATTAACTCATCGTTAGTCACATCTGTTTTAACAACATCACTGGTCGCATATGACCATTTTTGTCATGCTGTTCTCTCTTACTGTACTAGTAATGCATGTAATGAAAATAGCTATAAAATCTTTCTTTCAGTGAAATGCAATATAATTTATATTTTAAAAAATAATAAAGGGATTTGTAAGCTATTTCTAAAATAAATACATGGTTTTTCAGTATAGCTTGAAAGAAATGCTCATCACATTCTTGCCAACCTATCATTTAAAAAAAATAAAAACATACTTTGAACCAGAAATTTCTTTGAATGAAATCAATTTTAAATTACTACCATACAGAAAGAACTCACATTTAAGTAAATGAATTTTCTGGTTTACAATATTTATTCTTTTATTTCAAAAAAGTGTTGGTAAGTATGACATTGATAGTATAAAATTTATGTGATGTATAAAATATTTGCTCAGCTTAATCCAATTTGTTCAAAAAAAAAAAAAAAAAAAAATGGTTTCATTAAATTGTGTTACATATTGTTATTTAATTGTTTTTGCAATAAACTGTTTTCACAAATCACAATATACCTTGATAAAGCACATTTTCATTTATTTGAAAAGCATGTTAAATACACTAATTTATTTTCTTTTCAGAGCTTGTGGCATGCATCATAAATTGCCATCCTTCCTAAAGCTTTACCTGTTGCACTTTCCTATTGTTGCTTATTGTAATAATGAATTATATGATTAAACTTTACATAGACATATATATTTAAAATTCAATTTTATATTGAAATATTTCTTTTATTAACAACAGTTACAAATCTACGAGTTTCTTGATATTAGCCATGGATATTTTTTTGTTGTTCATATGGATTATTTGTAGTTATCTTAGTAATAAAAAATATATATATATATTTAAGTTTTATGAAATTAAATTTTGATAAAAGTAAAGTAAAAAAAAATATAGAGGTGATAATCCTTTTAAAAAATAAAAGGATTATCACCTCTATCCTTTTTCTTTTCTGTTTTTAGAAAATTTTGGAAAGAAAATGTGTACAGATGTGTGAATTTCAGGAATATTAAGGAGCTACTAAAATAATACCAAAATATCTTCTCACTAATACTAATCCTATGGGAGAAATTTTTAAAGATATCTTGTCACATTCCTTAAATATATAATCCAACTAGTAATAAATGTAAAATATATTTTAAGTATAAAAAAGATCTTTTTCTGGCCATCAAATGTTGTGATCATCACTGTAAGCTATCTGTGCTGAAATACCTTACATTGTTTTATTTTAGATAGATTTCATCAGGAATACCATTGTCTCTATGTTGGAATTTCTGATAATATGTTGAATTTGTGAAGAGTTTTTGTACATCTGCTAACTCTGATCATGACTCCTTGAGCCCAAAACCACCACTAGTTAAAAATGTTATCTTATTGTGTATATGTATATATATTGCTTTTTATGGACATGATAACTTCCATAATTCTGCATAAATCTCTTCAAACTTACATATAAAATCAAGCAGCTGAAAATCTCTGTCAAGTTCCTTAATGGGGAGGGATCTGGGCAAGAACTTTTGTAAATAGTACCAAAAAAAAAAAAAAAAAAAAAAAAAAACACCATAACATCTTAATTGTAATGCATATCAAATCAGTATAAAGTTAGTATTACTTTTAGAAAAGGACCAAGAATGTATGTATGGCGGATTTTCGATAAAATAAAAAATGAGCTGGAGGGACAAAAAAAATAGAGTTTTAAGGTGAAAAAAGTTTGTAACTTCGTGATAAATCTAAATATATCTATTCATAAATCTAGGTGCCAGCAAGTAGAGATGGGACAAATATTCAGCTCATTTGCCGAATATTGAAGGCTTGTTGGCCGAATGCTTCAGCCGAATATTACTAAAATCTTGCCGAATAGTGAAAGATAGCTTGCCAAATAAATTTTGGCTTTAAAGAATTTCGTTTCTTGCAATTTTTTTTCCCCCTCTAATCCAAATTGGCTACTTTCTGGTGCATTCATGAAGTCATTTTCATTCTTATTTATAAAATATACAGTTATTCAAATACTAAAAAATATACAGCCTTTCTGTATTTCCTATAAAAGTTAGTGATATTTTAGAAAATGCTGCCCAAATTAGAAATTCACTTGTATGGAAATGTCTTTATTACAGAATGATAAATCACAACCCAAAATATAAAAACACTTACAGAAAAAAAAAAAGAAAGAAAAAAGAAAAACGCTGCTTTATTCTTAAACACTCAAACATTTATTAATATCTGCAAATTCCATGCACATATAAAAAGGCTTTTATGAAATTCATAACAACTTACTTTCTATAAAGTAAGAAATGAAAAAATTGATTAACTAGGTGTATTAACGAAGATTCATTTTCAAGATTTCATGTCAAATATCGCTATTCCAAGTACAATGATACATCCGAAAACAGAACTGGTATCAAACTAGATACTCATTAGATGACACAACTTATTTATGAAGATGGTTTTATAAATATTTAAATATAAATTCTAAATATTGAACAAAATAATTATTTTATTCCATTGTTTTCACTTTTAAATAATTATTTGCATAATTACTGACTTTAATATGTAATATTATTAGTGTTCACTCTAGAAATAAAAAGAGTATGGTGCTATTCGCTAAAAGGGCACTACTGCAGCAGAAAAGGGCACTTTTGCAAGAAAAAATTTGTTATTGCTTTTAGAAGGAAAAAAAGAAAGCTTGAAAGTACATATTTTTACAGTAAGATAAGTCAAGTAATATTAATTTTGAATGATTTTATGATATAAAAATTAAAAATACAATTAAATTAAACCATAATTGAATAGTTTAAAGTTCTTTTTCCAAAAGAAATGAAAAAAATTTATCATTTTTGGACACAAATTTAAAAATACTACGGAATAAAATAAATATTTATTAAAAATCTCTGGGTAAAACCAGCGGTGCATTTTGCTACTTTTAAAAAGGGCAGGGTGCATTTTGCAAATTTGAAAAAGGGCAGGGTGCTACACCCTTCAAAAATAGCTTAGAATGAACACTAATTTTATTATGAATATAATTTTAATCAACATCTTTCTTCTTTCATGTTGTTATCAATTCCTATTTATCTTTTTAATGCATATTGAATGAGCAGAATTTTGAAGTTGAATATTGTATGCACCAATTCAAATGTCAAAGATTTTGTTAACATATGCATTCTACTTACCTTTTGCTTTAACATAATATGCAATTTGAAACTTAGCAACTGATTTCAGAACAGTCTTTCTTACAATTTTTTTTATTATTATTATTATTAGAGACACAAGTTCTAAATGATAAAATTTACTTCATTAAAGGTTATTTCAGATAATATCTCCTTGTGAGTTCTGAGAGAGACTAAGAATATTATTGATTTTGGATGCAAGAAAGGATAAAAGTATCATTTGATAGTAAAAGTGAAATACATTCTTCATATTTTAATGGAAATATCTTACCATCCTGGCTTACTGAAAATCAATTTGATGTACATTAGGGTAAAAGAATATGATGCAATTACATAATTTTTTGTGTTAAAAAGCTTATATTTTTTAAATTATATGTAATCAAAAGTTATTTTTTTTTTATTTAAAAAAAAAGTTGGTATTCGGTCTAAAATTTGGCCGAATATTCGGTTATTCGGCCAAATCACTATTCGTCCCATCCCTACCAGCAAGCAATCTTTCACCACTAAACTTATTTCGCTATTTCCCATCTGATATTTCATGTAAAATTCTTGTAAGAATGCTATTAAATTGCCAGCGAAGAAAGCTTTTAAATTTTAGTGGTGAAATACTGCCCACTGGCCCCTACATTTTTGCATCCTTGTTCTTATTATTATCTACAACTTTCATATTGACAAATTTTTGGTAGGATCAATTCTTACAGATAAAACAAAATTAAAATACATAGTGATACTTAACTTCAAAATTTACCTGCACTTGTAGGCCGAGCAGGGAGAGATTTTTTGAAGGCAGCATGGAAAAAAAAAAAAGTCTTTTTTTTTTTTCTTAATTTTGTACTTATATATGTTTAATTCTGTGCTCATATTCTTTCCAAAGTTTCACAAAAATGAGTAGAGTTACTAATGAAGGAAAGATACTGTTATTGAATTAGTTAATTTAAAATTATTTTCTATTTGCCTATTGTTATTTTCTTAATTTTATAGTGCTACCTTCAATTTTGAAGTTTATTGATTTTATTTTGTTGTAAATAGTAATTCTAAAACTTTCTCTGAATAAGTAATTTAATTACTGTTTTGAAAATATAACAAAAGCCATTCTGTTTTGGATTCACTATAAATTTTATTACCATGTAAATATGAAAAAATTCTTCATTTAACCTTTTTCATCTTAGGTAGCTATTAAGTGAATATTATTTGATAGCTTTGTTAAATCTTTAACTTATTTTCTTATTTTATAGGTGTTTTATAAAGGCTAGGACCACTTCCCAAAAATTCCTCGATTGCTTTATCAGCACGTTACTGTCTGAAGTATATGTTCATACATTCAAAATTCATAACGAAATCCACCAATCTGTTTTATGTCAAAGCTTATCCTGCTATGAAAATATCCTGTGGCGGACTGAGTTCCTATCAAATTGTAGCCCCATTATAATTTTACCCCCTGAAAAATAAAAATAAAGTTGAAGTACACCCAATAAAAGTTTTAAATGTAAATTTATAAAAAAGTGTGCGGTCCAGCATAATGTAACTTTAATTTTATTTACTTTAAGTTTACTTATCTTATTTAAAATAAAAGTTTTAAGTATAACAGTAAATTCTCTGTGTGAGGCAATAAAAAATTTGGCAGCGAAAATGCAAATAAATGTGACTTGTTTTTAACTTCATTATACATTTTTGTTACGTGATATCTATTTTACAATAGCATATTTTAAAAAATGAAATAAGATAGATTTTAATAATATATTATTAGAATATTGTTCTTCTTTATATCAGTTGCTATTTTTTCAGAAGTACAATTTTTAAATTATTCAATTTTATACTATGAAATAGTACATAATTGCTGCTAAAAGTAAGCAGCCATTGCTGTACTTTTACCATCATGTTCTTGACTAAAATATTATAGCTTTATAGCATCAAGTTGAGTGAGGTTGTCAAAAATGTTAATATTTTCGTAAACTATTTAATATTTTTTTATAACTTTCTGTCTATTATTTTTATTTGATAACATTTAATTGAACCACATTTAATTGTTTTATTAGCTATATTCAGTTTTAAAACTTATTTATCATCAAGCTGAAAGTTGTAATCAAATCATGTTTGATTAATGATGATTGTAAGTTTTAGTGATGGGAATATGTTAAAATTTTGAATTCTTCAGGGTTCATACACCTCAGGAAGAACCTGGAAATGAGAGAATACTCAGGGAAAATGTTTAGGTCATAAAATCCCACGTAAAAAATTGCAACTTTTTTCAAAATTTGTTAAAAAGATTCAGTTTCACAGTTAAAAGAATCATCTGGTTATTTTTTTAAATAACATTAACCAGATGTCATTCTTTAATTGTAGATATAAAAAAAATTATTGATACCGGAAAATAACTCAGAGGATTTTAACTTTGAAAATGAGTATGAACCCAGGTTCTTCAATATCTCAAAAAATAATGTGACAGTCCGCCATTGGAATGATTGGTGCTGCGTGGCTGCAGTGTGTAATTTTTTTTGTTTGTGAAGTGTAATTTTGTTGAATTGTTTCACTTACTTTCCAGCGTGTCTTCTCTCACCACTGCCTTCGATGTCGTCTTTTGATGTTGGTTGGAATGGGTAGAGAAACGACCTGTATATCCAAAGACGCTTCAGATGTTACTGGCTTTGCATGTTATTTTCTCCTACCCGAGATGGATTCCGAAAAACATCTATATGAATTTTGCATGCAATTGTTGTTGCTGATGGCTGTTATGTTGCCTGCATCTGTGAGTTGTTGCACTTGCTTTTTAATACCTTATGTTTTTGGGAAGTTATTGTTTTGAAGCTATATTGCTGGCTTTTCCATGTAAAAATGTCAAGTTTTTGTGATTTACATATTTCATCTGAGATTTATTACAAGCTAAGATGGTGGTTCTAGTCTTAAATAAGATGATATTATTATTGTTATTTAAATATATTTAAGAATTAAATTGTAACTGATACTAAATAATTATTTAATAGAAATTATTTATTGATGGATATTTGTTAATTTCTGCTAACAATATTAGATAAAACCAATTAGAAAAAATATTTAATTAAATTATGGTAATTACTTAGTTACTTATTTATCAAAACACAGATATTTAAGAAAAACATAGATTGTTATTTCTTAATTGTTTTCGAAAGCTAAGTTTTGTTGATAGTTAACATAGTTTTTTGTGCTATACTTTATTCCTTAGCATAGACAGTTCAAAGTCAGAACTTTCACTCTTAATTGTAGCTGTATCTATATTAACTCTTTAAGGACAAGCGACATGTATATGTGCCGCAAAAAGGCTTGTGAATCCTTGTTTATCCACACCAGTAAAATTTTACTGTAAAAATTGCCTTATTCATTTGGAACATTTTCTCGATTTAATAATTCACAAATTTCTGTTTTTAAAAACCGGTGGCAAAACATTAAAAATTTTGTAAAAGGCTATTGTCACAAAAGAGTTAATACATCATGTGAGTCCCAGTTTGTTGCTTCTTTTTACACCATTTTTAAGGTATCTTTTTTCTTTTCTTTTTGTCCTTCTAATCAATTTGTTGTTATTATAACCAATTGAAATATTCAAAGCAGTTTAAGATTGTAATTTACTATGTGCAATTATCTAAAGAACTTGTTTTAAACACAAAGAGCCAATACTCATTTATTTGAAATATTGCAAGATTACACCAATAAAAATATTTGAGATAAGGTTATTGAACAAATTGTAATGCCTTACAGAGTGTCAGTGTGACAATAATTGTAAAAAAAAAAAAAAAAAAAAATTTAATAATATGCATTTTTGTATAATAAAAATACCTAAAAACAAATAGAAATGAAAGATGGAAGAAAATAGACTAAAGTAAAATACATGGAAAGAATTTTATTGATATTATTTATCCGAAATTTTCACAATCTTATATATTTAAGCAAAAGAATGCAGGAAATACATGACAAGTCAATAAAATGTATTTAGAATTAAGTAAATGTTTGTTGTTCTGTGTAATTTTAAAAACTCCTGCTGTGAGCATGTTCTTTGCAAAGTTGTTTCTAAGTAAACTGAATCATCAGACTGTGAACAATAAAAAAGTTATGTGGAAAGAGTATAGGAAATCTATAATAAATAAATAGAAACAAAAAATAAAATCATATAAAACACATTTAATGCACGTTAATATGTGTTATAAAATTGTTAAAGTGCTATGTTAAAGTATAACTTCTATTTTATCCTTTCCTGAAATCATTCAATTAATATATTTTTCTCTTTGTTGCTAAATCAATTTCTATATCTGTGCCAAATAACACTTCAAATAGTTACAAACCCATAAGAGATATAAGTCTAAGTAATGGCAGCTTAAATGGCCATTAGCAATTATAGACTGTTTTCTTTATGTCTGAATTTAGTTTGAGAATCTTAAATGCAAGTTTATGTTTGATGTCTCAAACACATATCAAACTTGCATTTCTACTTCAAACCTCAATTAAAATCTCAAATAGCATGTAACACTTAGACTTTATTTATAACCTGAGAGCTTTGGACATTTATCATATACTTAAAAATTAAAGCCAATTATTCCAGATTTACTCCTGAGCATTTTTCTAATATGAAAAACTTTGGAATGATGTAACTTGCAATAAAATACTCTCTCAAGTTCTTGTAGCGAAGTATAAGACTTACAAGTAGTCTTATATTAGCTACCTTTGTGAACATGCACAGGTGTAAGGACAGCTAAAAATGATCCTAGCAGTCTTGTATGACTACAGGCTCTGCTTAAGGGGCCGTTTCACTGAAACGCCCTGATCGCGAAATCCCATGTTAGCCTATGGGAAAACTTCCAAGCGCGATTGCTCATTACCTAATATGATTATTGAAATGCCGTTTTCACAGTCAGAAAGTGGACGTCAGATGCCGATGATGTGCGTTTTTAAAAATTGTCTAGGCAAATTTTAAGTATCTTTAAGAGGATGATAAAATTTAATCAAATGGAAATTTCAAAGTTTATAGGGATTTTTTATATACTTAAAGTTTATGGAGACAATTTTTTAAAACGCATATCATCTGCATCTGACGTCTATTTTCTGATGGTGAAAACTGTATTTTAATAATTATATTAGGTAATAAGTAATAGCGCTTGAAACTTTTCCCATAGGCTAACATGGGATTTCGCGATCGGGGAGTTTCAGTGAAGCGGAACCTTAAGTGCTAGTGGAAGTGTATAAAAGAGGGGAGGGATGTAGATAAAATTTTAAAGAGAAAAGTATGAATTTCTTTATTATTTTGTTTACTATCTGTTCTCCATATCACGGACAAAGTTGTATACTATTTTATTTTAACCACTTGGGGATGAGCAATTAGTATATGTGCCACTTAAGACATTCAGAATTCTTTGTTCTTTCCACCAATTATATTTTATTATAAAGTTTACCACATTTAATTGGAGAATTTTCATGATTCAAGTGCAAAAAATTTTCTGATTTGAGAAATCGGTGGAAATAGATTAAAAATTAAGCAAAGGGCTCTTGAAGTGAAAAGTGTTAAACCTTTGTGGTTTATTTTTGAAAGCCAATATCTATGGGCTATCTTTCTTCTTTGCTCATCATTGAACTTTTTACTTACAAACATAGAAATAAGTTTTTAATTAATAATAAAAGTAATAGTAATTGATAATGCAAACAAAAATTTTGATTGAACTTTATACAGATTTCTTTTTAAATCACAATTTAAAAATTATCAATTTGGTAGGCTATAGATTAAAAAAATTTTCATAAATTTAGGTATCAATTATGTTGTTGAGGATAATGATAATATAATGTAAATTTAGAAGTCTACCAAGACACTAAAATTGCTTGCTGGAAAATATACATTTATGGTATATTTGATGTGTAACACACAATATTTGCACAAGAAAGTGATAGAAATTTACAGGTGCTATTTACAGATTCATTACAATTTTGAAAATGCTTCTTTAGTTTTTTTTTATTATTTATTTATTTATACACTTATTAAATAGCAAATATATCTTACAAGGAAGGTCTCCATATGGGCATACTCCAAAAAATCTGAAAAAATTACAGAATGTTCGTCTCATGAGGATATATACGTTTATAAAAAAAAATTTGCTGGAACCTCCATACAGTGTCTGTAAAGAAATAATGAAAATCTCGTTATTTGGCGATTTTTCATCGGTTGACGATGGAATCGAATTTAATAAAATACTTTCTATGTGTCATATGCTTTAAGGGAAAAGAGTTTCATGTTGAACTTGTTTAGACAAATTTAATTTAAATATCTTTAGTTTTGTCAATTTTAGTTTGTCTTAAGTATAATTTTGTTATATAGATATTTATAAATATTTATATGAAATTTAACCATAAAAATATGCAATTTAAATTTAAATTGATAATTTAAATTAATTAAATTGTTTCATACTCAAAGTCCAATTGAGCATTGTTGTTTAGATTTTGTTGCTATGGAAACATCTGGCTTTTATTTTTGAATAACGTTAATCCGCCCCCCCAAACGTGATGAAAAATCATAAAATAAATAGAGGGGGCGCTTACACGGGATTTTTCAGCGATCGTTTCATAAAATTTGCAGGAATGAATCATGATGAAAGGAATGAATCATGAATTTTGATACTTGAAGCAATACTTGAAAAAATTTGTGTTTCTTAAAAGAAAAACGTAAATTCTGTCAAAAAAATGCAGAAAAAAGGAGAAATTTGTTAAAAAAAAAAAAAAAAAAAAAAAAAAAAAAAAAAAAAAAAAAAGCATGAAATCAATTAAAAAATCTTGAAAAAATGCACATTTTATCAAAGATTCATGATTCATTCCATTCTCAAGCGATTTGTTTTCAGAGATTTTTATGAGAGGGAGGGCACTTTCTCGGGGTTTTTTGAAAATTTGAAATTTTTTATAAACTGGGGAAGGGGCATTTGATCGGGAAGGGCGGATTAACAGGATTTTACAGTATGCTTAAATGCATTTTGAATACACTTATAATTTTCCTCAATATGATTTTTTTTATGTATGAAAATATTTTTTCCAGTGATAAATAACTACTACAACAAGCAATATATATGTGTAATACAATATATATATGCATATAATATATCAAACTTTCTCATTGTTTATGTTTAAATTCATTAAATACCATTTATATGCATTCTGAAAATCAACATTTTTCATTTGCATTAAAATCGTTTCCTTTTGGCAAGGAAAGGTACTGATCGCCAAATTGTGTGACACTTTCATCTTTTCACGCCAAATATTTGAAAGTATTTTACTTTTTTACAGATTTTCTACTGTAATTCTGCCACTAATTTCGAGTGATCCTTTATTAGTATTTAAATAGTTTCATTAGTAATTTTTTCAAAAAATTCTGAGTATGCCCATAATTTAGACCTTCTTTGTTAGTTAACACTGTACATTTAAGCATATAAACATGCTTAACTTTGAAAGCATATTTTTTCATATTTTTTGTCATGTATACATTCTCTTCTTTACAAAGAAAGCTTTGTGAGATTTGTAACTAAAGAAAAAGAAATAATAATAATAAAGAACATTAAAAGCATGATAGTTGGCACTTTTCATGTAATCTAATAGTATAATGCATAATTTTTTGTAAATAAATAGCATGTTTTTTTATTGTAAAAATTCCCATTCATTTTTTCATATTTTTACCCTTTTAATATTGTATGATGTGTGCCTGTAAATTTCTATTATTTTTCTTATCCCAAAAGTATGTGATAAATGACGGAATATACTGTAATTGTATACTGGAAATCTTTCCAACATGCAATTTTAGTGTCCTAGTTTTCCTTAATTTATTCTTAATTTACTTCTTGATGTTTTTCTATTTTCACTTGTTGTTCAATCGATCTTACTGAAAAAATTCACTCTTTCGTTACATAAATTACCTGCATTGAAAAAGTTGTGATTTGTCAATAAATATGTCAGTTTAATTTGCAAAATATGTAGCATAAAGAATAACTGAATTTATATTACAAACATATTTATTACATTTTACTATTTCATAGGTTCTATATTGCATCATTTCACAGGCATTCTGATGAATCAGCTTATTTTAAAAATGACTCTTTATGTGCAGTTGTGTATTGTTGCTTTATATGTGTGTGTGTTTGTTCAACTTTTTGAAAAACTATAAATGCTATCATAATAAAGTTATCACTAACAATGTTATAGCAATTATAAAACAATAAAAAACTCACCTTTTACTTGTGGGAAACATTTATTTACTTGTTTTACTTAAATTTCTATGGCTCAATTTGTATATCTAATAAAAGAAAAAATTAATTGGCTAAATAATGGTTTGGTGTGAAGAAATCTCATTAATTTATGAATATTTGTTCATCTATGAGCATAGTTGGTTAAATAATTGTTATGTATTTTCATTTGTTTCTAAGTGCAGATGAAAAAAATAATCTGTAATTGAATGCTATATATTTTATACAATTTCTGTTCTTTTTTTCCTTTCTTTTTTATATTATAAGAAGCTACTTGAAAAATAATCAGCATTATATTCTTTCATTTCCTAAAATTTTAAAGAAAAGAAAAATTGCAGAATTCATTTCATTGTTAGTGTTAGTGTCTCATTCTTCAGTAAAAAAAAATTGCAATTTTGTAGGATTTTTCTGAAAATATTTGATTATAGATAAATATTTATTTTTAATGATATTGTTAAGATATAGGTTTCTCATTACACTGTTGATAACTTTCATTTTTTTTAATTGCAAGTCAATAGCTTATTGTAATAAGGAAACCAATAAATAAATCTAAAAAAAAAAAAAAAAAAAAAAAACAGATTTCAAAATATTTTTTATATGTGAAAAGTTTCAGCTTGAATCTTTTGCATCTTTTAAATAAATTTTTGTATTAATAATATTCAAGGTTATTCATTTTTTTTTTTTTTTTTAATTTTTGCTACTGCATTTGCATCTTTTTTGCTCATTTTTAAAAAAATATATGTAAGTAAAACTTGACTGGTTGTATATATGATTCTCCCAAGCTGAACTTCTCATAATTTTAGCTAATACAATTATAATTTTTTCTTTGATTTTATCCCTTTCAAGATAATTTTACATTCTAAAGTACTCAATAAGTGGCAGCACAGAATTGACAGACTTTATTTTAAGATTACAATGCTAAATTTTAAGAATTTGTAGGTGTTGGAAGATGCATTAAAAAATCTCTCATTTTTAAACGATTTTTCAAAAATTACTTTGATCTAGTTTTATCTTATCCCTTTAACCGGATGGCCCGGATTTTTCTATTTTTAGAAATCATGTTAAAGTGCCTGTAGAGAAAAATATTTCAAACAGAATTCTATTTTGAACCTTATATAGAAAGAAGTTATATTAAAGATATTATAGCCTCAAACTGCAATGAAAATATATATATATCCTTGGATTTATAAGCATTATTATAAAAATATATGAAAACCCTTGGATGGTGAAAAGATTAATTACTAAAGGCAAAAGACTACTCACTTTTAATTCCTTATAATACTTAAAATCATCAACAGCATTTTGCGTTACACTTTTCTTCTCTGAATGAGAACAATAAAAAACTGAGAATTCTTTTTAAGCAAGTATATTTGTTTCTCTGTGTTAAACTAAAAAAAATCTGAGCTGAGTTTTGTTATTGTTAGTCTGAACATTGAACAAAATAGTAAAACTAGATTAAAGCATAAATTCCAAATTGGGAACAGAGCTATAATATGTATGATACCACTATTTATTTAAGTTTTTATTATGATCGCTCTAAAGCTATTTAAAGATTAATCACAAGTTCACTCATGTCACTGGTCTATGAAATCTAATTGCGCAGCTAAATTTCCCAAGATTTTATTCAGTATTAAGATATTTAGATGCAGATTTTTCTTTTATTATTATTGTTGAAATTCTGTTGTTAACTATGGACTAATTAAAAATATAATGCTAAGTTATTATTTAATTACATTTAAAACTTTGTTAATGTATAAAAACTATGTAAAATAAATTTTCAGAGAACTGAATTATTGTCGTGCAAATATTAGATTATTAGGATTTCCTTATATTTGAAATTAATATTAACGTTACTTAACTGAAAATATTACACTGTATCATTATATCAATATCAGTATTAATGCATATAAAAGTTACAGCAGTGTCTAAATTATAGGGGGAGGGGGGAGAGTGGGAAGGATTACAAAAAGGTTTTTTCATTATTATATTCCTTTTCAATAGATAAGTACACATGAGAAATATAAAATGATAACCTTGAAATCTTAAATTACCACATCTGTTTTATTATTAACATTGCAAAATACAAACTACTTCATTATATCTGCTATTGTGAATTATTAGGCTAATTCTATACACTATATTGATCAGCTTCAAGATTTCACAAAAAATACCCTTTAGTTATTTTACCCAAATGAAATACTTAAATATCTCAAAATAATATTTGAGAAGCAACACTAAATTCTCACTGAGTCAAACTAGAACTGCTTTACTGTAATCATTGATTTCTCTGTGTAATCTATAAGAAATGTAAAATTTAAAAAAGCGACAATTAATCATTTGGTGTATAAAAATACAAATTATAAATGCAGATTGCAGTTCAGCTATTTCAGCATGATTAAAGGACTAATATCCTAACTAATTTCTAAAATTAAAATATTAATGGAGGTTTTAATTAATCTCTGTTTCTCTATCTTTCTGCTTATTTGATTTTTAACTGAAAGTTTAATTGTGTTGCAATTTTTATGCTTTTAATTATGTACATTTTAGAGAGATATTAGTAAAGCCAGCTTTATAACTTCTTACAATGCTTCCATTTTTAGCTTTAAGCTTCACATTTATTTTCTTATTGCAGCTTTTTTGTTTTTTATATCTGACCTTTTTCCTTTCCTTTTTTTAATTTTTATTTTGGAATTTTTTTTAAAATTTATGCTTGTAAACACAGTGGTCCACAATCATGCCAGGGATAGTTCGGATTTTGGGATTATTTAATATTTAGTTTTGCTTTTATTTTTTTTTATTTTTTTAGTGCTTTTTGCTACTGCTGACAAATTTGACTGTTAATGCTATCTATTACAGGTTGTAGCAGTTCTCTCCATTCTATTCATTGTACTATCGACAATCGGACTTACCTTAAGCACCTTACCAGCTCTCCAAGAAAAACAGGATGGACATACTGAAGATAACCACAAACTTGCTGTTGTTGAGGCCGTCTGTATCACATGGTTTACATTAGAGTATGTGTTACGATTTTTGTCATCTCCAAATAAGTGGAAATTCTTCAAAGGAGGCCTTAACATAATTGACCTTTTAGCAATTTTGCCCTATTTTGTGGCATTTCTTATTGAATCTAACAAGCAGACAGATCAGTTTCACGATGTGAGGAGGGTGGTGCAGATATTTAGAATAATGCGGATTCTCCGCATATTAAAACTTGCGAGGCATTCTACTGGCCTCCAAAGTTTGGGCTTTACACTGCGGAACAGCTATAAAGAGCTTGGCTTATTGATGCTGTTTCTAGCCATTGGAGTCATGATCTTCTCGAGTCTTGCATATTTTGCTGAGAAAGATGAAAAGGAGACTAAGTTTACCAGTATTCCCGAAACGTTTTGGTGGGCAAGTATCACGATGACAACAGTCGGCTACGGTGATATTTACCCTACCACTCCTCTAGGGAAACTAGTTGGTAGTATCTGCTGTGTCTGCGGTGTGCTAGTCATTGCTCTGCCCATTCCAATCATTGTCAACAATTTTGCAGAATTTTATCAAAATCAGATGCGCCGGGACAAAGCTCTTAAGAGGAAAGAAGCTCTTGAACGTGCTAAAAGAGAAGGAAGTATTGTGTCTTTCAATCGGGTCAATCTGAGAGAAATATTGGCCAAGAGTATCGATATTGCTGATGCCTTGGTTGACAGTGGTCATAACGAAAGTCAGGTAACATTTTAATTTTTTTTCATATGCCAACTTAAAATCTTTATAAAGGTTTGTTCAATGACTTAAAAATCATTTTAAGCATATAAGCAATCAATTTATTGATTATTAATTTTTCGTTGATTAAAATGATTGTGCAACAAATATTTTTTATGGTCTGTTTTATAAAAGATTCTTCTATCTGGTATTATCAATAATTAGGGAATTTAAGAAAATTTTACATAGTTGGCAAATATAATATCAAGTATTTTATTCAAGTATTATCTCAAGTATTTTATTCATTATAATACAGCTTTAAATGTTTTTTATTATTTCCATTTGTATTGGTGGGTATTTCAATTTGTCTTGGTTTTTGTCAGTGTTGCGTCAACTTGTAAGAAAATTTATATAATTTTGAGAAGCTGTATATTTATATCTAATGTTAGTATAATTCATTAACTTTAATCCCTAATGATACATTGTATATGTTTTGGCATCGATTCCAGTGTGTTCTAATGCATTTTAGTTTCAAGTTATTTAGAAATATCTAAATTATTTAAATTTATCAGTTTTTACCATAACATTATGCTTTATTTGTACAAAATAATTTGAAGACAAAATTATTTTGGATAAATTAGCACAATTCTTTTTGACTTTTGTCCACTAAGATTTAAAAAAAATTTACTCACCATTTTCCAAAAGATGATTTTAAACAATTATTGGAATTCTGTTATTATCAGTGGATATGGCTTCACATTTCCATTTAATTGAAGTCACAAAATTTTATCTTGCAGTTTAGACTTTAATTATCTAATAAATTACTTCTTATTGTTTAATTTTATTTAATAATGGTATTGTAAAAATATTCTAACACACCACCTTTCTTGAAGCAGGGTTGTTATGATTTTGCCCAGCCCAAAAAACCCAGGTGGGTTTTTTCAGAAAAAACCCACTTGAAAAAACCCAAGTAGGTTTTTCAAAATTTCAACTTTAAATTACAAATGTAATGTATTTATATTACATATATAATATATTGTAATATATTTCTTAATATCAGTACACCACTCATAAAGTTTATAACCATCACCTCCCACCCCAAAGAAAAGAAATGCCCTAATTATACCATCACAATTTTTAAAAGAAATAATTGTTAGTTAATCTCTGTAGCATGTGTAAGTAACAAACAATTTTTTTTTTCCATTAAAAAATACTTTGATGTGTAATCCGTTCTATGTTATACAATAGAAACTCATAACGAAATACCATATATGCTTAGAATCCTAATTTAATTATGTAGACATGTAGAATTACTTAGCTTATTCTATTATTTAGTAATAATAAAAAAATACTTTATAAATTATTACTAATAATCAATTTATCTATCATAATTTTGATTACTGCCATTGATTTATATATATATTTGTAATAATCAATTAGCTATTTTAAATTTAGTAATAAGTACTTTTTTTTTTTCAAGCATACTGAACTACCCCCAAAAACCTGAAAAACCCTGATAAAACCCCAAAAACCCTGAAAAAACCCCCAAAACCCTGAAAAAACACAGTGGGTTGGTTTTTTTCTGAAAAAACCCGGGTATTTAACAACCCTGTCTTGAAGTATATCTATCATTTCTGATGATGTTATTTCTGTTCTGATAATGATAGCATCATTTAACTGTATTAAACATTTTCGATCAATAAATGGGAATGGCTGATATTCTGCAATGTACAACAAAAAATAGTGTATATATATATAAATCAGGTTCCAAGAACTTTAAGTGTATTTTCTGAATCTATAATCAAACAGCATTACCATGCATAATGGAAATCAAAAGTCTGTTTAAAAACAGAGCCAGGATGTAACATGAAAACATGACCTGCCATATAAGTTTCCTTCACTGTGACTAAATCGCGTCATATAATAAACTTGTAATCCCTGATTTGTTATATATATGGTATGTATATATACATATAAATATTTTTATACATAAGCTTTCTTAATTCAGTTAATAGATTAAATGAGGAACTCACAACCATAGCAGACCAAACCCATTATGGAAAAGAATATACAGTGGAAGATCTATATAACGCAAACCTAAAAATGCAGGATTGTGTATTATATGAAACTTTGTGTTATGTGGATCACATTTCACACATCATTAAGTTTACCTAATAAATATAGCCAAATATGTCTGAAACATTTCAAAATACATTATATTATCTTTTATACTGCATTTTTTATCCAGGTTATAAATTTTTGTATTATATATGCATATTTGGTAAATATGCTTTTTAAAAATGGTCCAAATATATCTGAACCCAAATCCATTCATTATATTATTCATTTTCAAAGACATTAATCGTACTAGCAGTGGCGCAGCCAGAATTCGGCTCTAGGGGGGGGGGGGTGTGTTTCTGATAAAGGTGTTTGCCAGTTATTTGAATCGCCGGTTAATAGAATCATTACTAATTAGAATATTCACTGCATAATACTTAAACTCAAAGAGCATCTGTGTGGCAGGAAATCATTCTTCCAGCATAATACGTCTCGGAAAAGTGATTTAGTTCAACTCTTTATTACTTAACTAACTTTACTAATTCATGGATTAATTACATGGATTACTTAACTAATCCATGTAATATGCACTTTCGCAGTTTTAAATCGATTTTTTGACATTTAATTGAAGCACTTTATTAAATGAAATCTGAATTGATAAAGCGGCGAATTCCGAAGCATGCCAAAACATTTAAATATTAAGTTTGGTTTTGATTCATATAAGTGACAATTATAGCAATCTTTCTTTGCTCTGGGAAAGGTTTTAACCCCAAAACCACCCCCTTGGCTGCGTCACTGTGTACTAGTAATTTTTTTCATTAAAATGCTCTGAATTAAAGACAAAATTGAACAAATGCATTAAATTTAGTTTTTAAGACAATAGCATTTTTTTACAGTCTAGGAATTCCGATGTTTCTTCCCTGCAAAATTCGTTGTTTACATCTGAGAAGTTGTGCTTTATATGGTGAATTGTGTTATATGGAATTGAAATAAAGATCTTCTACTGTATATTCTCCATTTAGAAGATTCATAAAGTCTGCTTTATTCACTCCACAAGTCTGCAAGCTAGTGCAATATACAAAAAAGTGTGTGGAAATAGACTTGGTTCACTGACTGTGGAAGATATTAAAGCAAATTTTATGCACCTTCTAAAGGGTAATCTTTTCTTTCTTTTTTTTCCTCAAAATGGACTTTGTCTACTTTGTTTTGAGCCTTTAAAATTGACTTTATACTTTGATAAGATGAGCACTTTTTAAGGAGCATCACACGTCTAACATTTAAAAAAAAAAAGTTATTTTTTTATTTATTTATTTAATTTTTTTTATTTCTAACTAATAGTAAAATATTTCTAAAACCCAGAGTTTCAATTTAGTTGAAATAAAAATCTTGGAGACTTAGAAAACTCTCCTTATTAGGCTAGAAAGGCCATAAGTGATGCGAGTATGATCACTTTTTGCTTTTTTCTGAAAATGCTCTACTTAAAGTTGCTGGACACAATTTCTCAAAAACTAATGCATCAATCTCTGCACTTCTTCAAAATAGGATTTACTAGTGATTGGATAAAAGGTTTTTTGCTTTTTCAATTAGAACTAATTTTACAAAGATATATGTAATGTAAATAAAACCAAAAATTGTACTGTTTTACATACAACTCTGCCAAAATTTCAAGTATCATTTTTTTTTTTTTTTTTTTTTTTTTTTAAATTCATCATTCAATCACTGATATTTATCTACTAATAGAAAAAAAATTGGTCTTTTAATTTCAGATAAAGCTATTGCGTGTTATCTTAACCACCACAAGGACATATTTTTAGAGGTCTCTAAAAACCAGGTCTCATCAACAAAATTTTCCAAATTTTTGAACGAATTTTTTTTTTCTTTTTTTAAATATTGTTTAAATATTGCTGTTTTATATGCTTAAATATTGGAATAAAATTATTTATTTATTATACATTCAATAAATTAAGAAAATATATTTTTTTCTCTATCTTGTAAAGCCATGTAACATTTTAAAAACAATATAAACCACATGCTATACTCTAATGAAAATAGAAATTAACTTTTCTTTTTCTGTTACTGTTAGTCTGATAGGGTTAAGGAATGAAATGAGAGATATTGAATTCTGATATATGTAAATTTATATGCATTGTGTTATGCCAAAAAATCTTAACATTTCTCCATTTCATTAAAATAAGCATTTCAAAGACACAATTTCCTCCAGCATGAAGGATTAACTATTATTAATAACCAAAATTGTTTTTAATCTCATTTCTGGATAGAAATGCTTATTTGCTTTTTAGAAAGAAGATAAGTTTAAATACATTAAATGGGAATACTGTGGATAAAGATAGTTTGACATCAGCATTATAGTCATATATTGCATAGTCATGAAGTATTAATTTACATTAATGACCTCGATTATTTTATAGAAAAAGATTGTAATTGACGATAAAGGTTTTTTTATCTTTTATTTAATTTGTTAAAGTGTACATTTTAAAACAAAAGTTTTATAAAATAAAAAAATTATTTCTGAAAAATGATTTTTTATGATTATTACTTTTTATTTTCATTAATTTCTCTTTCAGATTGATACTACCAGTATTGGAGATGATTCTGCCAGAATCCATACTGGTGCAGGGTGTTACAAAAACTTTGAACACTCATTAGATGGAAGCATTGGTAACGCTCAACGAAAAAACTCCCAGGCACAATCTTTGCACTCCGGTGCTCTGATCTCTAATCCTAACAATCTTCTTGACATGCAAGGGCGAGCTAATGACAGTGCATTATCGAACGTAAATTTGAATCATCTTAATAATTCAAATATACCACCAAACTACCAACAAGAATATGTTTCTTCAGTGAGAATTCAATCTTTTATCTCTTTTATAATTAGTTTTACTTTAATATATTATTTATTTTTATTAAGTAAAACACACATTTCAATTTCCTAAATGTATTTGCATGATATTCCTGTAGCTAAAAATATATTTTATGGAGAGGTTAAATTTTACTATAGTTTATCTTAAATATATTATAGATTATATATTTTTTTCTTATAAATACTTGCCTTATTTCTAACATGTAATGTGTACTTTTGATACAAGAAAATTGATAAAAATTTACTTATGTCATTTATACACTAAGTATAGAATTTAAAGATTAATGTCAAGATTTCTATATCTATAATAATAAAAGAATGCATCACTCTGTGTACGTGCCTTTTCGCAATAGCTAGCAAAATATACAGCACGAAAGAAGCTCAAATTTTTTTGTGAGATTAGTCCAAAAGGTCTCATGATGCACCTGAGATTCAGAATTTTGAAATTCTAATAATTAGTTGAGAAAATATTTAAAAATCTCAAATAAAAATAATGAAAAGACATTCAATAAATTCCTTCAACAAAAGCATAGATTTTTATGAAAATGCAGAATATGTCTTTTGAAAAGTTGAAGAGAGGGGGATGAGAGTAATAGAAAACTATGTTGCCAGGGAAATAAATGTACTGAGCTTTTAAGTATATATATATATATATATATATATATATATATATATATAAAGGGTTGTATCTTAAAATCTTCTGAGCCTGAAACCTCAAAAATTAAGCAGCCAGATGCAAAAAAAAAAAAAAAAAAAAAAAAAATTCCTTTCAATAATTCTAAAAGTTATTTTTGTTCTCCTGTAAATACAGTACAACCTCGATTCATTGTTCCCATCTTTTTCATATTCCTGTATGTTTTGTCTTGTTTTAAAGGTCCCGTCACAAATGCTTTTTAAGAAATGTTAATTATACCCACTTATGTCATTTTTTTAGTCTCTCAGATTTTCACATCTGTTGTTCAAAACTTTTATCAACCATGGGAAAAAAAGGTGAATTTATGCCCTTGTATTCATGCTTAAGAAAAAAAGCTTGTTCTAATTGTGACCTTGGATGCACATGTGTATTGATAAGCCGTGAGTGAGAGGGGAAATGAAGGCCTTTCAAGCAATGAAATTACAGAGAGCAGCTGTACCTTTGTGCGGTTTTTGAAGAATGTTAAATAAGTGAATGATTGAAAGAGAGGGTGGGTTTTTTAGATGTAAATGCCATAACTTCTAGAAGTTAAGATATTGTCACTTTAGGTAAGGCTTTCATTTCAATTTAAGCTGCAATAGTCTGTTGGTCTGTTGTTGTGTGTTCATTGTTTTTGTTATTTTTCACTTGTTTATAGCTAACATGGCTAAACAAATCATTTATACTTTGAGGAAAGAATTCAAATCGCTAATGAGAAGTTAAAAAACATTTTTTTTTAAAGAATTCAAATTGCGAAATGTTTAAATTTATCATCATCAACATTGAATTCTATAATTTCAAAAAAATCCAAAATTAGGAAGCAGTCTGATAAAAACACCATTTCTGTGAAAAAATGAAAAACTGATAAGGAATCAGTATATAAATATTGGGAAACTCTTTTGTATGACTAGTATCGTCAAGCTCGAGGATCACAAATTCCAATCACAGGAAAAATTCTGGGGGAAAATCTCTAGAAATCTCTGCTTTAAAAGTTATTGAAAACTTCACAGCCTTAAATGGACAAATTTCATGCTTTAAAGAGCAACATGAATTAAAATTTTAATAATTGTATGGTCAAAGTGCAGCTGTTGTTGACAGAGTGGTACAAGATTGGTTTTCCAAATTACTGGCATTAATTAAAAAATGTGATTCTCATGTCATTTATAATGTGGATGAACCAGAACTTTTTAATAGATGTTTGCTAGATTATACTCTTGTCACTCAAAGGAGAGGCTTGTCATGATAGCAAAAGTTCTAAAGAATAACTGACTGTTTTGTGCACAAATAGTAATGGAAGTGACAAAAGAATACTGATTGTAATCAGAAAGTCAGAAAAGCCATGGTGTTTGAAAAACATTAAAAAAAAAATTACTTGTATCATACCATATGAATTCACGAGCATGGATGACAAATAAAATTTTCTCTAGATTTCTAAATGATATTGACAAGTAAGTTGGAAAACAAAAAAGAAAAGTGGTCTTATTCATTGGCAACTGTTCAGTGCACCCTCCAGATATTTCGTCATCAAAAAATTCAAAAGTTCATTTTTATCCCCCTAATTCTACTTATTGGGTTCAACCTCTGGATTTCAGTGTTATTCATAGTTTCAAGCACCATTACAGAAAGAATTTAGTTAGAAAAGCTATGTACATGAAATAAAATGCAGTTACATCAAAACTGATACTTTACAAATTATTTATTTTATTGTCTCTGCATGGGAGAGAGTAATTCAAGAAACTATACTTAACTCTTTTAATAAGGCAAAGGATGATGTCGCAGAACATGAAAATGTAACTGCTTATGCTAACATAAAAAAGAAATTGATTTATTACAGTTTGGAGCATGGTTGGCATGTTTTAAACCAAGTAAATTTAACCATGGTTTAGACATATTGGTTTTTTTTTAGAACTAATATATTTCTTTCTTTAAAAAAAAAAAAAAAAATTATCGATAGAAATAATTTCTATTTCTAACACTTCATCTCAGCCGTCAACATGAGACATAATGAGTCTAAATCATGTTTCTGTGAATGATAATTTTCATGTGCTGATGAACATGTCTGGTACACTGAAAAATGATTGTAAAGCAAATAAAACTAGAAAAGATAAAATAGATAAATAATATTCGATATTTAGCATGAAATATTTTCATTTAAAAAATGCAGATTATTTACAGCAGTTAATAACAAAATACAATGATCTTTAAGATTTTGGTCAAGTTGTAAAAGAAATTTTTCCTGATTGGTGGGAGATTATCCTTAAAGAATTTAAAAGAATAACTTAAAATATGAAGTTGAATTACAGTGCTGGCAAAACTGAGTCTAGTTATTAGCAGCCCACTAATACCACTCAATCTTTTCTATTACTTGCAGAATATAATGGTCAGAAATGTTGACTTGGATGCTTGGAATTATCATACAGAAAACAAAATAACCAGAAATATTTGGATGTTAGATAAAAAATCAAACAAACAAACACGGATTAATGTATTATATTCATGAAACTGTATCAAATTATATTATTCATTATTATTCATTCATTATTATATTATTAATCAAAAGATTCTTCATATAATTTAAAAAATCAATGTTTTTCTGTGTAGAGCAAATTATACCTTTGAACAAAAAATATAACTGTTATTGTTTATTTTATCATAAGGTATGCATCTATATGCAATAGGAAATTATATTTAAAAAACACAATTTAAACACACACACATACACACACACACACAAGAAAAAAAAAAAAAAAAAAAAATCGTGGTTTTAACCAAAAAAAACTTTTACCTTTTTTTTTTTTTTTTTTTTTTTTTTTTTTTTTTTTTTTTTGCCAACTCTGGTTTGGAGCAAATGTCTCAAACATCACTTTTAATGATTATACACCAATTGATGAAAATGCATCAATTGATGATTAACATGAGGCTTGATTTCTGTTCAAGAAATGATCGCAGATAACAAAAAAATGGATGATGATATCGATGAAGACTAAAATGTTAATACAAAGCATTTCCAGTGTATGTTGAAGTACTTAAGTGATTTGAAACAATGACAAACTTTCTTTATTCACATGCATGAGAGAACAGAAAGATGTCACTAATGTTGAAAATTTATTGCTTATGTTAAGCAGAGAGCAGTGTGTACAAGCCAAAATTTCCCAATATTTCAAGTAAATAAATTCATTCATCTTTGTTCTGCTTTGTAAATTTTTTTCAGTAAATGTGTATTTTTCTCCTATAAATTTTTTATATTTCAATGCAATAAATTTATTTATGCCATATACTTTTTCATGAGAAAATATTTTATGTTGACACACATTGTTTTTCTGTAACTGTCATTTGAAATGAATGATCCCTTGAAGAACAATCCATTGAGGTTCTACTGAGGTTGAGATGTCCACTAAAAATCTATTTATAAAATCTCTTTTATTTCCATTCAAAGAAACACAGATTTTTGAGAAATCTTTCATAGTGAGAACAGGTGTTTCAAAGACAGATTGGTTAGCATCGGTAGATAGTAATGTATGAACAACTTGTAAAACTTTTAAAATATTGAATTTATCGATTAATTTTTATGCATCTGTGTCTTTTGCTGAATATCTAGATTTTGATACTATCAGTTAATAGAAAGCTTAGAAATTAATTATTATTTTATTAATTGGATAATTCTTTTGAAAACTTCCATTTTAAAAGTTAAACAGGTGATGCAGAATAAAACCACAGATACTTTTTAGACTAGCATTCTAATGAAGTGTATCAAATGTATTAAAGTGTAGCATTTTGCAATTTTAAACATATGTATCTATGCCTAATCTGTGTGTGGGGGGGGGGGGGAGAAATGATTCTTCCCCAGGCCAACCCCTGAAATCAACACTGTTTTCATATTATGAATCTTTCTCCCTTTTTACTCAAATTTGTCCTTACCCCCTCCCCTGGGTCAATTTTCTAACTCAGCTCCTAATTAATCTACAACAAGATTCAACCTCATTTGAAAACTTGACCCAAAGTGGAACTCCTCAAGGGCCTTCGATGTGGGTGTTTATTCTTGACTACAGCCTATTAGAGGGTATTCTCTCTAAGAGTGAGGGGGATCATTTGACAGATTGTTTTAAAGCTTTTGGCTTGTACATTATTAAGCACTTACTCATCTCTTCATAACTCCTTTTTTATCAGTAGAAAACGTTTAAAAGTTTTAATTTGTTCATTACTACCATATGCAATTTTTCAAAAATTTTGAAAAAAATATGCATAACAAATCTCAACAATTTTCACACATTCTGCCCCATTTTCACACAGTGAGCAGGTACGTATTTCAGCCAAAATAGAGATAAAGCTCTAAAATCATATACATTTAAGGTTCACTTAAAAATACTGGCCCAGGAAATGCTCAAAGGGTCAGTTAATAAATTATTTTGTATTGTATATTCTAATTTTACACTCTTTTTTGATTGTAAGTTAGATACTTAAGACCAGTGTTCTCGCTGACATTTGATCAACGTTAGTAATTTGGCTAATTAAAAATAAAAAACATTCGCCAAATGAAAAAAGTATTAGCAAAATAGATTCGCCGTGTAGCGAAAAAAAAAAAAAAAAAATCCTTTAATGTACCCCTCTTTTTACTTTCTTCTATCTTTACAAGAAGAAAGTATTGGATTCATGAAAATTTTCGACTTCCGGTTTTCGACGGATTTATACGTTTTAGAAGGTCCTGAACACGTTTTGACTATTTTTAGAAAATGTCTGTCTGTGAGTCTGTCCGTCTGTCTGTCTGTCTGTCTGTCTGTCTGTCTGTCTGTCTGTGTGTCTGTCTGTATGTGACAAGAAATTTGTGGGCGCTCTATCTCAAGAACTAATGCTCGAAATTTAATAAAATTTTATATTCAGTTAGACCTTGATATGAATTAGTGCCTATTGGTTTTTGGTGAAAATTGGCCTGAAGGTGGCGCTGCTATACTACGTTTTTCATGATTTTCCAGATTGCTATATCTCAAGAACTAATCCACAGAATTTCACCAAACTTCAGATTCTGTGACCCCTTGATATACATAAATGCTGATTAAGTTTTGGTGTAAATTGGCCAGCAGGTGGCGCTGTTATGCCACGTTTTTCATGATTTTCATGATAGCTATATCTCAAGAACTAATGCACAGAATTTCACCAAACTTCAGATTCCGCGATACCTTGCGATACATAGCCGCTGATAAGGTTTTGGTGTGAACTGCCCTATAGGTGGCGCTGCTATGCTACATTTTGCACGATTTTTGCGATAGTTATATCCAGGGTTGGAAAAAAACCAGGTTTTTTTGAAAAAAACCAAAAAAACCGGTTTTTTTGGTTTAAACCAGGTTTTTTTGGTTTAAACCGGGTTTTTTTAAAAACATCCTTTTTTAGTACATATATATGCATATTTATTAATAAAAATAGACATTGTTGGATTATATGTAGTATAAATTCATTTTAAAATAATTTTAATAAATATTTAAATTTTAATAAATTTTAACAAATTTTAATTTTAATAATTAGTGAATTATGTAGAAAATTGAAAAAAAAATCATATTTTAATTTAAACAGTTATTAGTAAACATGTAGTAGTCTTATGTCCAAACAATAAACTACTCTACACAGTGAAACATTGATACTTTGAAAAACTTTATAAACAACCTTTTGATTACTTATAATAAACATCTGATGTAGTTTGATTAATGTAAATATTATTTTCCATAATTAAAAAAAAAAAAAAAGATACTTCTTGGGGGTTTTGTTTTTTGAGAGACAATTTGAAATCAACATTTATAGTCATTAGATTTAGCAGATAACAACAGGGTTGTTATGATTTTGCCCAGCCCAAAAAACCCGGGTGGGTTTTTTCAAAATTTCAACTTTAAATTACATATATAATATATTGTAATGTATTTTTTAATATCACTACACCACTCAAAGTTTATAACCATCACCCCCCCCCCCACCCCAAAGAAAAGAAATGTCCTAATTATACCATCACAATTTTTAAAAGAAATAATTGTTAATCTCTGTAGCACGTGTAAGTAACAAATTTTTTCCCATTAAAAAAAATACTTTGATGTGTAATCCGTTCTATGTTATACAATAGAAACTCATAACAAAATACCATATATGCTTAGAATCCTAATTTAATTATGTAGACATGTAGAATTACTTGGCTTATTCTATTATTTAGTAATAATAAAAAATACTTTATAAATTATTACTAATAATCAATTTATCACAATTTTGATTAGTGTCATTGATATATGTCATATAATTGTAATAATCAATTAGCTACTTTAAATTTAGTAATAAGAAATTTTTTTTCAAGCATTCTCAACCACCTCCAATAAACTTCCAAAACCTGAAAAAACCCTGATAAAACCCCAAAAACCCTGAAAAAACACAGTGGGTTGGTTTTTCTGAAAAAACCCAGGTATTTAACAACCCTGGATAACAAAGGGGGAAAAATTAGTTTGTTATTGTTAAAATACTATAACTATAACTAGCACCCAATTTTTGAATACTCTCTTATACAACTTCATATTTTGATTTTTAAAGATTATCTCCCCAAGAAAAAAAAATTTCTTTTATAATTTTACCAAAATATTAAAGATCATCAAGTTTTGTAGCTCCATATTCAAAAGCTTGTGCATGTTATGATAGATTGCTTTAAATAATCTGCATTTTTTTAATGAAAATATTTTATACTAAATATTGAATATTTTTAATCTATTTTATCTTTGATCAATTCACATGTTCTAAGATTTTTCTTTACAGCAATGGAATATGTTCACCAATGCATAGTGATTTTCATCCTATACATAAAAAAAATAACCTAGGCCCACTATATCTAATACTTATTGCTGAAAAAAAGTGTTAAAAGTAGAAAATATTTATATACAATTTGTAAGTCTTAAATTATAAAGAAAAATGAGAAAATATCATTAGATTTTTTTCGAAAAAAACCAATTGGTTTTTTTGAGAAAAAAACCAATTGGTTTAAACCGTGGTTTAAACCATGGTTTAAACCAATTGGTTTAAACCGTGCCAACCCTGGTTATATCTCAAGAACTAATGCAGAGAACTTAATCAAATTTTAGATTCTGTTACACTATATTATATAACATAATTAGACGCTGATTACATTTTGGTATTAACCTTGCAACAGGTGGTGCAGCTATGCTGCATTTTGCACGATTTTTCCGATAGCTATATCTCAACAACCAACGCACAGAATTTCATCAAACTTCAGATTTTGTTACAAAATGACATAACATAATTACACGATGATTACGTTTTGTTATAAATCCTTCAACTGATGGTGCTGCTGTGCTATATTTTACACGTTTTTTTTAAAACTAGCTATATCTCAAGAACTAATGCACAGAATTTCATCAAACTTCAGATTATTTTACACCATAACATAATTAGACGCTTTTTCACGTTTTAACATAAATTGTCCTAGATATAGTGTTGCTGTGCTACGTTTTGCAAATTTTTTTGTTATAACTATATCTCAAGAACTAATGGACGAAATTCCATTAAATTTCAGATTCTGTTATGTCTTGACATAAATAGATGCTTATTAGGTTTTTGTATAAATTATCCAACATGAGGCACTACTAAGCTCATTTTCTCAGAATATTAATTAAATTTTGCGTTTTAGGCTTTTCGGATACCAGAATCTCATTAGGCTAGGTCAAATGTTCGAGAAAATTCGATAGTGGGTAACTTTGGGGTCACCAGGTTTTTTTTTTTTTTTTTTTTTTTTTTTTTTTAAATATTAAAATGTACTTATGAGATAGAAGAAAGTTTTGGGATTGACACATCCAACTAGTTTTAATATGTTCTAAAATAACCTAAGTTTTAATAACTGCGACAACGAATGTTTTTAATCTAATTTGTACTATCCGCTACAAGTATATTAAAAATATATATGAAAAACGAAAAAGGAAAGAAAGAAAAAGCAAAAATTGAGCACTAGCAATTTGGCGAATCTAATCGCTTGTTTACTCGCCAAATGAAAGATTTAGTCGCAATTTGGCGCATTGGCGAGCGACAGCGAGAACACTGCTTAAGACAGATAATTAACTGTTGTAGATGAAATTTATCATTCTGTAAAATGCGATAGATTTTTATTCAGTATAGGTTCTGAAGGTGTGATACTCATGTGATTTGATTATGTAAAATAAAATAACTGTTGCTAATAATTCTGCTTTCTTGATTTGACTCACACTGTGCTATAATACTACATAGAACTATCACTGTGATGCTGATCATGCTGATTATTTTTCAAATATTCAAAGATGCAAGCAATCTAAAATGTGAATTATATTGAATTACCTATTGAATTCTAATTGAATATAACACAGTTATTAAAAAACATGTAAAATATGCAAATTATAATGCAAAAAGTCTTTAAAATATCATTGAAAGAAATTACATCTGTAACTTTATAGACTAAATTCTCCATACTGATGTACCACATTTGATAGAAACCAAGAGCAAACAAAACATGAGCAAAAAAAGCTAGTCCATACCATCCCTGGATGAGTTTGTTCATTAAACTTCCCAGATATGTTGCATTTTTCACATGAATACCTTTTTGGTATATGTTTTTAAACATTGCAATTTATTATATTAAAATAAGTTATAAAAAGACAAATATAGTAAAAAAAAAAAAAAAAAAAAAAATGATTTAAAAAAAATGATTTTCCTCACAATATAGCCTAATTTAATCTTTTTAGAATTAATGATTGCTTGGCATAATTTTTTCTCAATTATTTGTATTGTATATTTACATTATTGTTTACATTATTTGTTGCATGATTTATTTATTTGCATTGAATCTAAATATTTAGGTTGATAGAATTAGTGAATTTATCGCATAGCAGCCGAGTCAGAAGCCAAACAGTCGTTAAATCTGTAGCTTATCATAAATATAAATGTAAAAAAATAAAATAAATACAAAATAAACATGCTTTTATTAAAATTCACAAAAAATTAGAAAAAATATATATGTGTACTTCGGAAAAGGAGAATTAATAGAAAGTGCATAATTCATTTAATTTAAAATAAAATTTTACTCGGAACAGAAAATAGAAAACAATATTGAACACCATTTCCTTGGATACAGAGAGAATGTCACAGCAACAGAGGCTGTTCTCCCTATAGTGTGAATGGAATAGTCCTGGTATTCCGCCAATCAGAGCTCTCACAATCATGGTTAACCCTTTCTGGCACAATGTTCTTGAAAAAGAATACCTAATTTTATAACATTACTACTTTTTACTAATGAATACCTAATTTTATTGCCTGATAATAAGCAAGTTTGTATTTTCTAATAAATTTGTTAATAAATTCTGGTGGAAGTTAATTTTTTCTGCACCAGAAATGGTTAAACTGTATATATAATGGCTATTTAGATTTCATTCTAATTAGCTGCTACTATGAAGATCATGGATAAACTTCCCAATAGATACTAATGGCTATTCAGAATAAACAAAGGTGAAATCTTGTTATCCCAGCATACCATTGTACAAAGATGGAAAAAGTAATTAATATAATGTACATGGATTTCAATTGAGTCCATAGATCCTAATAATTATTCAGTATGTCATTCTAACATAGTTGTTCAAGGATGGGGCTAATCTTACTCAGTCATAAAGTTCATGTCAAATAGGTATACTATCAACGTCACTACCAACTTAATAATCAAACTAGGTTTTAAATGTGTTCTGGTGCTGTTTTCTAAGTTTAATAGTAGTTTGGTCAAGAAATCCCTGTATAGTTTTTTTTAACTTTGACTATAGATAATTTTTGCAGAGCAATTACTGCTCTGTCATATTTTTCTAGTTTATTTATGTTTTGTTTACAAAATGACAATGATCTTTATGAAGAGAAGTTCATTAATATATATTTCTGTTGAGTGTAACATGTTTTGTTATGTACATATCACTTTTATACGTCTTATAATTTATATTTTTAAATTTAAAAAATATCTATTTCAGGAAGTGAAGGACTTTATCGACCAAGACCCGCCTTCAAATTGTGATTTAATGAGCAATATTGAGCTTAAAACCATCAACAAATGGGAAGTAAACAGTATGGAAAGCTACGACACATACGCAACCTGCAACTCGCAACCCTGTGCCTCCCTCGCTGATTTAACTGCTGATGATCCTTTTTCAGTCAGACCACCTCCTACGCCTCCAAGTCATAACCTCAACTCTAGCAATTTATACATCAATCCCTTAGAAGATTCACCTCCTAGTATCACTACCAGTGAAGGCTATACCATCCAAGAGCATTATTTTCCTCAGCATTCGCCGATTGGAAAAACATACAGCTCTTCTTCAACTGATAGTGGTAGCTGCTATGAAGAACCTGCAGGAAGAACTCCTGAAGGGTATTCTTCCTTGCCTACCTCACCAGATCCCCGCCAAGATAGTCAAGCTTCTCTTACTCCTGCTCTTACGACAAAGAAACCATGGTTTTTTCAAGTAAGAAAGCCTAAAGCACGCTTTGATGCTCCAGATACCTCGCAGCGTAGCTTACAGTCGTCTTTGGACAGTGTCACAAGCAATAATAGCTCCCGGCAGGGTAGTGGTACATCTATAGGGAAACATAAGTTTGGGATTAAACCATGCTTTTCCGTTAGAGGTAAGATTATTTTTGCTTTTATTGATCTCGATTTCTTTATTTTAACCAAAGTATCTTAATAAAATTATGCTTTTAGTAGAAAGAGCATGAAACACTGACATAACATAATAGTTAAAATAATAAAACTTTGTAAAAAGAAAAAGAAACACGAGCACATGTTTACTGTAGCTGACGTTAGGCTATTAATTTTTCAGGCTAAAAGTGTGCTCTTTCCTATGCATTATTTCGAATTTTTTACAAAGTTTTATTATTTTTAAATTATGTTTTCTTTTTGAACTAAATTGCTCTTTTTAAAGTTTCTCATCAGTTGGACTGCAAACCTTTTTTTTTAAATGTTAAACCAATGAGCAGATGTCAAAAAAATTGCTTCTGTTCAGTAGCAAACTCTTTTATCAAGCAATAGCTACTTGTTTTAAAAAGTAGTAATAACAAACTACTTTTCAGACATAGTAATTACTTTGGAATTTTCACATTTTGAATTGAGGTAACAGATTAAGTAATATAGAATCTCCTCATTATATTGCATTTTCTGGAATAGAATAAAATGTAAAGTAACTGAGAGTATTAAAATAATTTAAAAATAGTTTTGTGCTTATTAAAATTTAGTTTTTTTATAAACATTTTCTTTAAGCTGAAATGTCATACCAACATACATTAAATTCACTCTGGAAAATTTCACTTTGCTAATAATTAGACAGAGAAGCACAAAATGTAAGCAATATTAGATGGTTGTAGCAAGGTCAACTCATCTGCAATCAATCCCAATGAATAAGCAGAGAGGTAACAGGTGTAAAGCAATCAGGTTCTTTACCATTAGTGGAATCTGATTGATTAATCATGCATGGAGCTTCACAGCTACTAAGCTCTAGTAAATAATGTAGCGACTATATTGTGCTAGGATTATTATTATTATTTCAAAGTATGAATATACTTCTTATTTCAGGTGTGCAAATTTAATGTCATAAAAAAATACAAAACATAGACAGGCATGAAAGTATTGAATAATTAAAAGACCAAACATTTAGACATCGAAAAAAAAAATATGTACTTCTGTAATTTTTACTACTTGAAAAATTCAATTTTACATTATGAATATCATATAAAGCTTATATAATGGAAAATAATCAATTTTAATAATTTTAGTTTCAATCAATTTTTTTTTTATAGTATAATATCAGAACCTCATAATATGTATATACGTGACATTCACCTTTTAATCTTACAAGGGAATAAAACAAAGCTTAAGGAATAATATATATGCTAAATTATATTTAAAATACAAAACTTGAAATGTGTATGATATAAACTTGCATAGGCATTAAAAAGTCTGCGCTAAAGTGTTTAGTGTGTAACACACTAAACTGACATTACATGAAATATAAATAAATACTCCATGCCATGAAAACTTTCTCTGAATAAAGATCAGAGTTTGAATAATCATCCTTTATTAACCCTTTTGTGGTGGATATACCATACACAATTTTTAATCTTTTTGCACCAGTAAATTGAAATAAAAATCTTTACCTAGTTTAATTTCAAAAGTTTCATAATTAAAATAAGTTGAAGAAGTTTGTTATTCAAAATTACTAGAATGAAAAACTAAGAATGGTGAGTTAAAACTGTTGTTAGCTTTTGTTTTTTCAAAAACTAAAACAAAATCACTTCACCTTTTTTCATTCACGTATAAAAACATTTCATATTTATTTACTTAGAAGGTGTCACAAATAAAAATTAAATTAAAGAGTTGACATGTTTCGATTCATTAATAAGAACCGTATTCATAACATATAAAATCTTAACATATAAAATCATAACATATGGATTTTATATGTTATGAATACGGTTCTTATTAATGAATCGAAACATGTCAACTCTTTAATTTAATTTTTATTTGTGACACCTTCTAAGTAAATAAATATGAAATGTTTTTATATAAGAATGGTGAGTTTTCTATATGTCATGTATGTTTGATCTCTTTTCAAATAGGTCAAATCTATTCATTTTTCAGTTGCTCCAAATATTGCTCCCACCTATATCAAAATTTAAAAAGCCTTTAAAACTTTTTTTTTTTAAATCAGCAATAATTGAAATGTAATTTTTTTTTTTTTAATGACTTTATCATTCTGAAAAATTCATAGATTTATGCTTATTTTTATGAAATGTTTATGTGACGAAGATGAACTATAGTCCTCCCACAAGAGCTTGGCTGAAAGTCATTTACAGATTATTATTGCTGTTTTGTGTCTATCTTCATGATGTGCAACTTGTTGGAAAAACCCACAAATCAAGGGTTGAAAAAAAAAAAAGGAAAATTGATTCAGAAGATGCATCAACTGAATCTGTTATATTAGGAATAGGAAATGCATTCTTAACTAAGTTTTATAAAATCAATTGCCAACTTTTATGAACCATCAGCTTTTTTTGACTAAAAGCACAGGGAAAGCAAATTCAGACATAGAGAAGGCTATTATTTGAGCTTTTAAAAGTATATCAAGTTGATTTTCTTATTCCTGTGTAAGTTTTGGAGGAACTCTATAAGCTTTACATTTTACTGGTTTGTCTGAAGTCAATTTAATTTCATGGGGAATGGTGTTACAACTGGGTAGATCTAAAAAAAGAGGCTGCAAACACATCTTTATTGTTACTTTAAAATTTTGCATTTGAAGTTTAAGGGAGAGGGGGGGGGGGGTCTAAATAATCGAGATTGATCTCTGAATCCCAGGTCAGGTCTGCATGGTCAAAATCATCAGCTGGTGTTTTTACATTAACATTACAGGCTAAATTGTGCTGGTCATAGTCACATTCAGAATCATTGATACACTTTTAAATTTTGGCTACCCTCATTCCCTTTTTAAATGTTACACTTTTGTCTGAGAAGTTTGCAAAAGAAGTGTATAGGCCCTGCTCCTAAGAACAGACATTTATAGCTGTTAAAATACCATTGTAAAGTTTTTGTACAAGAGATTCTAAAATTACTGATTTTTTATTTTCAATAAAATTATTCCTTGAGCATTTTACCTGTGCCAAAATTTTAGATTTTGGAGGTGTAGTTATTACCTTAGTTAGTACAGCAAAATTAATTTGATAATTTTTTGAATTTCTTTCCTTACTAGCTGATTCATCATCATGTTCGCATACCTGAGGATGTTCACTTTCATAAATATTAACCTGGCAAGCAGGGTAAATATTCTCTACTTCCCTATCTGCATTTTTGCCCATTTCACCCTCCTTGACTATGCTTAAGTTTACATCACTATTTACACTGTGAATATTGATATTTTCTTCACTTTTATTTGAATTATTAATAATCACACTATTATTTACATCAATGTTTTCACTACTACTACTACCACCTATATCCTTCCCATGCATATTACTAATATTTACGTTCCTACTCTCATTAATCACAGGTGAGTTTTATAAGTTTAATTTGATTTCTGAGGAATCTAGAGCAACAGAGCAGCATTGCTGATCTACATTGTTTTGACACATAGCAAAATTTAGAGTTTTATTAGTTTCACTATTTTTTTCTCTACTATTTGCATTTCTCTATATTTCTTACCAATTCCTAACCCTAATTCCTCTCTAAAATTCTGCTCTAAAATGCCTGGACAATCCTCAGAAATATTATTTTTAGAAAAATTTTCCTTCGGAACTTTTCCTTCTTTTCTGACAGCCCCCAGCTTCATAATTTCAAGAATTAAAATTATTACCAGTTTCCAACTCCTTTTCACTTCCTTGAAGTCCTAAAACACATTTCTTATTTGATATATTTACAATATTAGATTCAATTTTGCTTACATTATCCAAATGAATATTTACATCATTATCATTCATTAAATATTTATTTACATTAATACAAGTTTCTATTGTGCTATTATTTACAAAATTTGTGAGAGGTTTGCTATCATTTATATTCAAAGTAGGGTTTTCACCCAAAATTTCCTGGACAACAGCAGCATTGGTAGTGTTTGATGTATTTCCATTATTTATACCATCAAAAGTTTTATCATAACCATCACTATTTCCTGTAGGTGCCTGAACCTTACCATTTATACTACTATCTTTTAAATCTAGCAATTTTACATCATTATAATCATTTACATTGCACAGGGAAAATTTAGACATTTTCAGGGTTGCCACGCCACCTGGAGAACCTGGAAAACCGAGAAAACACAGGGAATTTTAAATCTCCTTCCAAAACAGGGAAAATCCAGGGAATTTTAAAAAAAATCCTAAAAAATCTGGAAAACACAGGGAATTTGGTAATGGCAATTTATAACATTTCTAATTAGCCTTCATACACGCATATATTTTTTCGCATTCAACATGGAATAAATGCGTTGCAGTACAGGGAAAATTCAGGGAATTTTTTTTCAAGATTAGAGTGGCAACCCTGATTTTGTGCTGGCCATCAGATACATTTATTTTTTGATAGCACACTTTATTGTTGTTAGAAGTTATATCTGTGCTTGCATGTGTTTTATTTACCTCCTTAGCAATATGGGGGGGAAGGGATTTGAATCGTGAAAAATTTCTTTCTAATGAATTTGCTTGTTAATATTTAGAGAGAGGGTTTTATTGATACAGTCTATGATGGCATTGTATTGGTATAGAAACAACATGCCTAGAACGGCATCAAATTTATCCACCAGCTTATCAGGCACAGTGAAAAAATTCAGCCTGACAGCTATTAAATTTAAAAGGAATTTCAGTTTTTTGTGTAAAGTGTTCACCTGTAAATGTAAGAATAGGGGTATTACATTGTTTAATATCTACATTATTAAGTAAATTGAGGCCCTGTGTAGACAAAAGATTCAATCTCGACCCAGTATCACATAGAGTTTTAATGTAAATGTTCCTTATGAAAATTTCAACTGTAGGTAATGTGAATACATTGGGGGGGGGGGGGGGAAACATTGTAAACACAGGGGGTGATAGTCTGAAAGTTATATCAGGGATAAAGAAAAAAAAATTGCAGTTAGATTGGCACTGCCCGCTATGTAATTTTGTTATTTTAACTTCCACTTTTAGAATACCTTTGGTTTCGTAAACAGAATGCAATGGTATGTTGCTTTGATTAGAATGATTTTGTTAAGATAAAAGATGTGACTATTACTGTCAAAAATCGATATGAGAGTGGAGCATTGTGTCTCCCAATGATTTAAAGTTTGTAAATATGTATATAAGATTGTAAATACTTATTTTTATCTCATTAAAAGTTTAGTTAAAGAAACATTTGAAGCAAAGATTTACTGAGTTTCAGTTTCTCTGATTTGCACTTTTCCTTTTGTTGATTTATTCACCATACAACATAGTTTATTTTAGAATGTTTTAATAGATTATTTATGATTTACATATTAAAAGTAAGATTCCCTTGACCTTGATACCTTTGAATTAATCCTTTTAATGATTATATTTTCAGTACTGTTGTGGTGTAAATATCGTTGCTTCAATATTATCTTCAATATTCAATTGCTTCGTATGCTCCAACTAAGCCTTTACTTTCTTTTGATTTATGCAGCTTTAGTAGTTTAGTGGCTGTTCCAGAAATTCTATTTAATAGTGCAAACTTTTGCTCTGCCTCATCCCATTTAAAAAATCCCTGTCGGCTTGGCCTATAGGTGGAGGTAGATTTCGAAGAGTGCTCATTTCAACAACAAAAATAAAGTATGATTAGAGATAAACCCAGTTTAATAACTTCATTTGGCCGCTTATGTAAAATTTTTAATTACATTTTTCTGCAAGAACTGGTTTTATCAGAATCATCTTAAGCGAAATTCAGCTCAAATGCCCATTTTGACAACATATTTTGAAATATATTCTGAATTTATTAAAAAATCGACCAAAACAGTACATTATATAGTTCCTAAATAACAAAAAACTGCCAACTGAATGCGTTTTAAGAGAAAAATTGAATTTAAAAATGAGTCATGAAGTAACCGATTTGTTATTTGAATACATCCTTAATACTTTAATAATTTTCGCTTCAGAAAATTTTGTGTGAAATGCCCACTTTGACAGCATTTTAAAAAATATGTTCCATCTTTATCAAAAAACTGGCCAATGCGTCACATTATATATTTCCTAAATAAGAGGATCTGTAAATTGGATGCATTTGAGAGCAAAAATGGATTTAAAAATGAGTCAGAAAAAGTGCAGTTTGTTACTTTAATATCATCTCAAATTTCCAATCACGATAATTTCGGAAATTCTGTTCAAAATACCCTTTTTGGCAACCTTTTTTGAAATAGATTCTGTCTTTATCAAAAAACTGGCCAGTGCGACACATTATACAGTTCCTAAATAAGAGGATCTGTAAATTGGATGCATTTGAGAGCAAAAATAGATTTATAAATGAATCAGAAAAAAACGCAATTTCTTATTTGAATACTTCCTTAAATTTTCAGCTGCAGTGACTTCGGGAAATTCTGTTCAAAATACCCTTTTTGGTAGCCTTTTTTGAAATATATTCTGTCTTTATCAAAAAACTGACCAATGCGTCATTTTATACAGTTTCTAAATAAGAGGATCTACCATTTGGATGCATTTAAAATCAAAAATGAATTTAAAAATGAGTCAGAATATAAGCAGTTAGGATTTGAGGTTTTTTCTCCAGCTCTTATTTTTGCTGTACGAATTGGTCCTATGAAAAACTTGTCAGTATAAAAGTTATAGATATTATTGAGAATATGTAAAATAAATTTAATTAGATTTGATAGCTTAAAAATTGACAGAGTTATGGATTTTTTTCTTTTTTCACCCCCTTTTTTCTTTTTGTTTTTAATTTTTTTCAACAGTAAAAGTTGATCCTATCAAAAACTTGTAAATACAAAAGTTGTAGATAATTTTAAGGACATTTATAAAAAATTTATTTGGATTTAATATCTTGAGAACTGACAAAGTTATGAATTTTTTCCTCACAAAAACCCTGTTTTTTTTTGCCCCTTGAGCCCATTTCGAAATTTATCAAAAATCTGTCATGCATAAACTTTTGGCCTATTTTTAAGAAGTAATATAAACTTTAAATCGATTCGATATCTATTTTAATTAAGAAATTATGACGTTTTTTTCGATTTTCACAAAACCCCTCCCTATTTCCACCCCCTTGGACCGATTTTGCCCATTAACGAAAGCCAAGATTTTATACCCCTTGATTTTATGTATCAGTTTGGAAGAGATTGGAGCAATACTATAGAAGTTATCGTGTCCATAAGAAATTGATATATATATATATATATATGTATATAAACTTTTTTATTAATGGTAGTTTTGGGGTCTAGGGGTCATGATTGGCGTAGATCGGCAAAAGATTTTCAGAAATTCCAACATTGGTGCGAACGCAATAGGTAGTATTTGATACGAAATCTACCTAAAACTCAACTGACGCCTCCCATTTTTCTAAAAAATCGCAGCACGATACTGAGGACTCTCCATTGAAAGGAAGAATATTTGCTAAGTTGTCAATCAGAGCATTTTTTCTTTGTCCTTGTTTTGTTAATTATTGTTCCATTTTCCCAACTGAAGTACAAAATTTAAAAAGGGAAAATGAGAAAAAAATATATCTAAAGGTTCTAAATATCAGAAGTACAGGTGTGAATTACTGGGAAATTATTTAATTGCATAAAAAACAAATTAGAAACCTGCAGGGAGGAAGGGATGGAATGTCACTTACTACTTCACACCTTCACCATACGTGCATAATTATATTATAAATTTTTTATATAAACTCATATATCACTGATTGTCCAGTTAATTGGTATATAGTAAACTCCCTCAAATCTGCACAGTTTGAGACCAGAAGTTGTGCGGATTTTAGAATTTTGAGATTTCTGATCATTGCTGTACTTATATTTTTTACACTGTAATTTGAATGCAATAAATAATGTAATCAAAACTGTAATGAATGCTTACAATATAATAAAGTATTAAAATAAAAAATAAACTAAAATAATAAAAATGTAGATAATTTTTTAGGTGATTAAAATATTAAAAGCAAAGGTCAAATTAATAATCAATAATGTATGGTTAAATATTCATTGTACAGATAAAATGTATTTTTCCTAAATTACTCAATGAAACTTGCCTAATAAAACTACATTTCTAATTCACATCAGAATCATGAAATAAGGAAATTTTATATCATTTTTAATCAGACTTAATAACCAAAAAAACTTGATTAATACATAAATATATTTATTAAGTAGACTGTGATTACCAATAATAACAGCAATATCTTGATTTTTTTATTTTTTATTTATTTATTTATTTTTTTTTTTTTTTTTCAGAAATAAACTTATTCTTTTTTCATGAAACAACATGAATTCAGTAATATTAACAAAAATTACAAATTAAAATATGTATGAAATTGATATTAAATTTAAAAAGTAAAATTTTGTCCCTGTATCCAAACTGAATTTTCCTATGCCAGAAATCGGTATATAAGATTCCCCATAAACAAATGTTATCAATAATAGAAAAAAAAAGATAAAAATTATATCAATATGTAAATCAAATGAGATGAAAGAGCAGTGCAATTAAAACTTTGAATTTTGAGAGGGAATATACTTAGAAAATAGTAAATAAGTAATGATTTCTTAATTCAGTCATTCAATTTTATACCCAACACACAATGAATATAGTTTCATAAGATTAGTTGCAGTAAAGTTGAAAATAACCAAATTCAATGACTTGGCACCATTCTTGTTGGGATCTTTTGAAAAAAAAAAAAAAAAAAAACTCCCTACAAATATGCAAAATACATATATCAATTTATTTATAATCTACTCATACTTAATTTTGCAAAGGAGTCAATTGCAAATTACCCACATTGAATCCTGATAACATAAAAAAAACTAACAACAATCCTCCTGGCTTAAAATTAACATAACTGGGAAATACCAAAGGAAATAGAAAACAACAAAAACTGAATAATTTTATTTATGGGGTGCTTACATATATTAATCAAATTTCATAATCAGGGATAAAAGTGTATTTTAACGAGATTCTCAAACTGTAATGACTCCCGTATTTCAAATAGATCCCAACATGTAGAAATATGAAAGCTTCCAGATCACCATTACATGTAATAATTTTAAGGAGTAAAAATCTAGAAAGAAATAACTCTTGGATATGTGTTAAAGGTAATAAACTTCACTAGTTATGAAAGGAAAGTAAGAAACAAGTATATAAAAGAAAAAGGGATACAGTATAAACACAATGGTAATCTGTAACTCCCATATTTCTAAATAGTGAACAATATAGTTTAGTAATATTATGTTTCAATTACCTAACTGCTTGTAAATATCTCAATCATTAACAAATGATTTTTTTTTAATTATTTGAAGAATAATTTGTTTTACTTGTACTCAAGCAGAATATAATTCAAAGTGTTATATTCTGAATATGAGTCTAAAAATTATAAATAATTAAACAAAAATTTTTATTCAAACACAATTATTTTTATGAACTGAACAGTATTTCTCAAGTTCAGTGATAATTATTTTGTATATTATTATCATTACTTTGATCAAAATTAAAAGAGATGATCTAAAAGAAAATATTTACTTTATTATTAAGAAAATATTTATTTTATTAAAAAAAATAGAGGTAGAAGAACCTTTCTTATAGTACTTAATAACAGAAATTAATTCTTTAATACAGATTGTTTTCTTTAGATTTTGAATTCACCTTTTTTTTTATTATTATTATTATTCACTTAATTGTTCGCAAAATTCATACTGTAAAATGTTAAATTCAGTAGTATTTAATTTTTGACAAAATTTATATTGTAATATATTAAATTCCACAATTAATATGAAACAGGATTACTTAATTTTTAACTCTCACAAAAATATAAGGATTTTATTATAAAAAAATAAAAGAACTGTTTGTACTCACATAACATCAGTATTAACTTGCTAGCTGTACCTTTTGGATCTAAAATTTCCTTCATGGACACATGAAGACTTTATTCATACAGCCTTCAGAAAGTTCAAAAGGATTCAAAGGGGGTGCCAACCTCTTCCAATGACTTGGAGAGTGGCTACCACTACTTAATTCGCCAATACCTTCTCCTTTTAATTGAGACGAGCACCACAATCTTCTAGCTATTAAGAGGGTGAACACGAGCAGATTCGATTCAATTTACGGGTAACTTTTCCACTCTATCATGGCAGAACACCACAATCTTCTAGCTACTAGCAGAGTTAACACCAACAAATGAACAGTGGAACATCAGCAGCCCAGGAAAATATTTCAAAAAATGAAGTTGTTTCTTCTCTGTTTCATATTTCTGTATTACTGATTAGTGACTATATGAAGGAATTTCTCCATTGTACTTTTTTTTTTCTTCCTTAAGTGAGAATTAGCAGCAAGAAACTAAACATCTACCACCACGACCGTCTTCTGCTGTCTTTTTTTAAATTATCATCATCTATCTAAGAAAAGGGGCTAAGGGAGAATATCAAATCCTGGATTCCCCCACCCCCCTGCTTCCTTGGACCTCTATTACATCTTCGCTTTTTGCAATTCTATTTTCTATTATCCCATCCAAAAACTCTCTGAACCCATAGAAGCATTATCTATTTCGCATTAGGCATTGGAATCTATTCTGATCCCAAATGATATTTATTGGCTGGAGCCTATTAGCTCCAGCTAAGATACATATTGGCAGGAGCCAACATGTATACTCACCTACCAACTATTTTTCTAGAACTATCTCGTTCTCTGCCTCTGGTATAATGATTCTGGGAAAATAATAATAAAATTCATTTTGCTTGAAAACATTAGAAGGGATTAGAACCCCTGTTCCCCCTATTTATACTTATTCAATGAACACCTAATAACAGTCACGGAATCGCCTCATCAGAATGATCCTAATCTAAATTTTGAACGAAAACTTAATTCTGCATGAAAATCCCATTTCTATAAATTAAGGGGGGGGGGGGGCATTAGAACCCCTGTCCCCCTATTTATACTTATTCAATGAACACCTAATAACAGTCACGGAATCGCCTTATCAGAATGATCCTAATCTAAATTTTGAACGAAAACTTAATTCTGCATGAAAATCCCATTTATATCAACTAACGGGGGGCATGAGCCCCCCGTTCCCCCTCTTATACATATCGAATGAACTCCAAAAACTAATCAGGGAAGCGCCTTGTCAGGATATACCTACATACAAAATTTCAAGTGGATCCGATATTTTTATCATGAGTTATCGCGTTACGCACATACGCACATACATACAGAATGGACGGGCACATAAGCTCTCAGGCTATGATAGCCTGTGAGCTAAAAAGTTATTGACTGACACAGGAAATGCATTATTTAATTAAAAACTATGTTCTACTAATTGCTTGTAATGATTTTTATCTTACTTAATGAATTTATTCATCTAAATTTGTGTATTATTCATTCTCTTATTTATTTTCTAATTTATCAGTGGAAAATTGTAGAATCAGTGGCACAGCCAGAATTTGGTTCCAGGGGAGGTTTTGAGTTTCTGATAAAGGCGTTTGCTGGTTATTTGAATCGTCGGTTAATAGAACCAGTACTAATTAGAATATTCACTGTATAATACTTAAGCTGAAAGAGCATTTGTGTGGCAGGAAATCATCTTTCTTTTAGCATAATACGTCTCAGAAAAGTGATTTAGTTAAAATAATCAATTTTTACTTAACTAATCCATGTAATATAAACTTTCAGTTTTAAGTAAGATTTTTGCTATTTAATCTAATCACTTTATTAAATGGAATCTTATTCAATAAAGGGGCAAAATCCGAAATACGCCAAAACATTTAAACATTAAATTTTGTTTTGATTCATATAAGCGGCAATTATAGTGATCTTTTTTAGCTCTGGGAGGGGTTTTAAACCCCAAAACCACCACCTTGGCTGTGCCACTGTGTAGAATATGCAAAACAGTAAGTGATGGTTTGTAATAAATAAAAAAATAGTGACTAAAAATCTTAATTTTCTCGTAATAACATTAAAAATAGTATTGTTTTTATTTTTTGTTAAGTTTGATTAGCTGCTTTCAGATAGTTTTCTTATCCTGTAAGATTTGTTTTTGTTTTCTTTAATTTTTCATTTGCTTGTAATTATTATGCATAATATGAGGAGTTCACAACCATTGTAAACCAAGTCCATTTGGGGGGGGGGGGAGAGAAAAGTCTATTTAGAAAATGCATAAAATCTGTTTTATCCACTTTCACAGTAAACCAAGCCTGTAAATAGATAAGATATATGAGAAAGTATGTGAAAACAGACTTGATTCACTGTGAGAGTGAAGATTTTATTATTTTCGCTACTATTAGCACCTTCTAAATAAATTTTCTCCTTTTTTTTCTAAATGGACTTGGTTTACTACGACTGTGAGCCCGTCATATATCATTTTGTATTTACAGTGTACTAAATCAGTGGTTGCAATCTAGTAGAATATTATACAGTTATGAATGCAAATTTAAAATTTGATACATCAAGAAATTCAGTCTTTTGATACCTATTCAAAACCAAAATTGTATGATATAACTTTAAAATAGAAAAACAATTATCAGATAAATGTATATTTTTTTTTGAACTGAATTTATTCTAAAAAATATTATTTAAAATTTGTTGATTTATTTAGTGTTTGTGAACTATTGCTGATTTGATGCTTTTACTTTAAATGTAAAATTATGTTTTCACTTTAAGTGTATCATATTTAAACTCAGCTGAAAACATTCTTTCTGTCTATATATCTCTTCACTTTTATTTATATTATTATTATTATTACGGAAGCTATTTTAAATATACAGGTTTGAATTTTGAGGTCAAGTACACTACAATAAACAAGATTGTGAACTTCTGCTGATTCGATACTTTTATTTTAAATGTAAAATTGTGTTTTCATGTAAATGTGTCGTATTTATACTCAACTGAAAAAGCTCTTTCTGTCTATATATCTCTTTACTTTTATTTATGTATTTTATTATTATTATACAAGGTATTGCAAATATATAGGTTCAAACTTTAAGAGGAGGTTGAGTATTCTGCAATAAAGAATTTTGTTTTTACAAGTTAAGATCCTAATCCATTTATTCAGCTAAAAAATATAGGACAAATCGCATGAATCTAAACATTGTTTTTGTTTATAAGTTTAGTAATGATGGAAGTATTTTAACAAAATTTTCTACAGACTTCAGCAGTAGAGCCCTTTGACCTATTTCATGTATGATTTAAAGTTTTATGCTTTTTTGTTACCACTTTTTTAAATTAGATCGCCTCATTTTATTCAATTAAAAACATTCTGCAATTAAATAAGGCAAAGATTTCTTTTCAAAAAATATGGAAACATAAAAGCGTAAAAGTTAGAATGATGCATATAGACCTAATAAAAAGCCATTTACAGACAATCATTACATATATAAATAAATTAGTGCTTTGCTGAATAATAAATTATAACCTTCAAACTTATATTGTACACAGTTTTTTAAATATAAAGTGTTCAAATTTGCAAAAACCATACTGTAGGTAAGAAACATTTAAAGTTAAAGAAGTTGTTAAAGCAATAGTTGCACATTAAGGCTTTATAAAAGTGACCATATTTTCAGCATAAAATGAAATTATTTTTTTAACATCTCTTAAAAAGTTGGTAAGTCTTCTATAAATTATACCCATTTATTTTGGCTTTATTGTACTCATGAAAATGTAAAGCTTTATATTACTGCATAATTTAAAGTTTTATAAAAAATAATCTTTGTTTAAGAATGATATGAAAACAAAATAATAAGCATGCTGTTGTAAATCTTGTAGTAAGCATCTATATAAACATCTTGTCGTGCATCTCAGTGATGTATATCAATTTCAGTGTGTTTGAGTTAGTAGTGCAACATAATTAAAATACACTGCTAACAATTTTTTTCTGTAAACTACAATCTAACAGCAAACTTTCCAAAGATTTTGCAAATAAACTATAAATGCTACATCTTTTATTTTCAATACCAAACATTACATGGTAAACCTTATTAACTTATATCAATTGCATAGTGATCCAAGTATATAAATGATGGCAGACACATAGACAAACAAATCAAATTCATAAACAATTTTCAACTGTGTTGAAAAGTGTTAAAACCGCACTTTTCTTCATTTTTTCAGATTAAAATAAAATTTTAGAATAAATTAAGAGTTGATTCATGTATGGTTAAATTAATATGTATACAATGGAACTCCAGTTATACATTTTGCTCAGGACCGCACAACAAAACATATAACTCTGTAAAAGATACAACTCAGTTAATAGTCTACACTAGGGATGCACAACCTGTGGCCCGCGATGGGTTAACGTGTGGCCCGCGAACTTCGTCAATTTACAACTAGAAAAAAATACAATTTTTGTGCAAAAGTCGAAGAAAAAAATCTTGAATTTCGTCAATTTACAATTTGAAAAAAAACACGATTTCGTTGTTCAGGCATGGGAAAATCGTTGAAAATTTCGTTGATTGGCTGCAAAACAATCGTGAGTTTTGTAAGTTTATCAAGAGAAAAAAAATCGCGAATTTCATCTTGCCATGTAAAAAAATGCAGATTTCGTCAGTTAAAGGTGGAAAACGTCCAAATTCCATTAGTCGGACATGGGAAAATCGCGAGTTTTATTGATCGGGTTTCAAAAAATCGCAAGTTTCGTTGATTGGACACGGGAATATCGCAAATTTTGTCGATCTCGCACAGAAAAAATGCAAATTTCATCGATAAGGCTCAAATAAAATCATGAATTTCATCTATCTGGTGTGGAAAACTTAGAAATTTTATCGATCAGGCAAAGAAAAATCATCAATTTCGTCGATCGGCTTTGCAAAAATGTAAATTTTGTTGATCAGGTTTATAAAAATTGAGAATTTCGTTAATCGGCTTTATAGAAATCGCGAATTTCGTCAATGAGATTTGTAAAAATTGCAAAATTCATCGATCTAGTACAGAAGAGATATGTAAAATTTGCAATTTTTGTTGGTCAAGCATGGAAAGACCATGAATTTTCTCGATAGGTTTCGAAAAATTTGCAAATTTTGTTGATCGGCTTTGAAAAATCATGAATTTGATCGCTGATCGTGGCTTCGTAAAAGTTGCTCATTTTGTTTATCAGGCGTGGAAAATTTGAGTTTTCTCGATTGACTTGGCAAAAATTGTGAATTTCATCGATCATGCAAAGAAAAATCACGAACTTAGCCGATCGGCTTCGTAAATATCACGAAGTTCGTCCATCGGCTTCGTAAAAATCACGACTTTTGTCTGTCGGCTTCCTAAACATCGATATTTTCATCGATCAGGTGCTGAAAAATTGAAAATTTTGTCCCTGAGCCGCAGAAAAATCTCATTTTATTGATCATGTCACGAAAAAGCACAAATTTTGTCAATCGGCTAAATAAAAATTGCAAATTTCGTCAATGGTCTATGTAAAAATCACTAATTTTGTTGATCAAGCACAGAAAAATTGTGAATTTTGTTAATCAGGCACGGACAAATTGTGAATTTATTTCAATGGGTTTCATAAAAATCGTGAAATTCATCGATCGGCTTCGTAAAAATCATGAATTCTGTCGATCAGTTGCAGGAAAATCGCGAATGTTATCGATCGTGTGAAGAAACATACCGAATTTTGTCGATCAGCTTCATAAAAATCGTGAATTTTGTCAATTGGCTTTGTAAAAATCATGAATTTCGTCGAATTTCTTTGTAAAATTTGTGAATTTTCACATTTGTCTTCATAAAAATTGCAAATTTTTTCAATCCTTTTCGTAAGAATCACAAATTTTGTTGATGAGGCACAGAAATATTGAATTTTTTCGATCAATTTCATAAAAATTGGAATTTTGTCAATCACTTTCATAAAAAGCCCAAATTTGGTCAATCAAGCATTGAAAGCTGCAAATTTTGTTGATCAGGCATTAAAAAATAGGGAATTTCAGTGACGAGGCACAGAAAAATCTTGTTGATCATCTCCTTCCCTTTCATCCCATAAAATTTGCATTTTTTTCCGGGACCAGCCACTTTGTTTTTTAGCACTTTTAATAAAACAAAATTTACTCTCCTGAATAAAGTCAAGGAATATTATTACATCTTGAGAATAATCCTTGCTATATCTGTTAAATATACAAATGCAAAAACTGCTGATATATCCTTACCAACTGAATGGGATGTTTTGACTGGTTAAGCAAACCTAAAGGGGGGTATCCTCCCACTTCCCTCTGAAAACATATTTTTTATCCGATTATAGGCCACAGAACACCTTCAAAATCGAATTCTCTTCAAGTTATTGATGTGGCTCTCGATGATCCAGACAGATTTTAAGTGGCCCTTTTCTTGAAAAGGTTGTGCATCCCTAGTCTACATAAATATATTTTTTAAAGATATCATGAAAATTTACCTTTCATATCTAAAACTGAAGTTATGTAAATAGCACTGCATCCATGACATAAATTCACGAAAATGTAATAGAGTAAAAAAATAAAGATACATAAGAAACATACACATGATGTTATTTTATTATTAAAGTTTTATTAAAAATATTTATACATATAGAAATCTAGAGAAAAAAAACTCTGCTTTGAAATTGCTTTGGCTTATAAATATTTTATCAAAAGACTATTTCAGAAATTTCCTAAATTTTGTTAAAATAATCACTGATCTCGGATTATTTCGTTTCTCTAGAATAGACACTGAACAGTAAACTTACCATTTCTGTTAATAATGCTGTTGCATTATAGTTATTGCTGTGCTCATGATGAATCACTGTGCAAACGTCTAAACCTCTCCTAACAGTTCTGAAGTTTGGCATCAATTGTGATAGCTCTGAGAGTAGGATAGTCACAATCAGACACATTGTCTTGTCAGTTGGCAAAGACGTAAAGAAAAGAGTAGCAAAATTTCCAAAATTATTTTTGGCAAAATGTAAAAGTGAGACAATTATTATCCTGAAAAGGGAAAACATAATGTTTAACTGGGAGAAATGTATAACTCAGCTAATTTTTAATAATGAGCAACCAATACCAATGAGTTGAAACATATATTGAGGGGAAACATACATGTATAAGTGGGGTTCCACTGTGTATATAATATATATACATATATACATAACAAAACATGAAAATAACATCCTTAGTTGACCAGATCCACTCTTTATATCCATGATACAAGTGAAATTAATGTATGCAAGGTAGTAAATGTATGTCAGTCATTAGAATAACTATAAGAATATGTCATTAAATCATTAGTTGTTTTGGTACCACGAACCTCCTTCCAAATTGTTTTGTGATATTTTGTATGTTATATAATCATGATGACGCTATTCTGGTACTTTAATAATAAATTCATATAATTTTAAATAATTCATTCAGGTTTAAATTTTTAGAACCTGGACATGCATGATATTTTGGGATTCTTATAACATTATATTAATTATTTTTGGTGCCTTTTAGGCAGTTTCGGTGGCTAAGAACATGTGTACCAAATGTCCTGATATAAATCAGTTCCTATTGGTATTAACTTCATTATTCTATGCAAAATTGTAAATTTTTATTTATGCCAGTCTAAAAGTTGGTGAATCCCTATCTAAAGTGTATATTTAATTGAAAATCTTGCAGTACTAAAATAAAATTATCAACATAACCCTTTCATGGACAAGACATATCTGCTTTAAAAATGTAATTAATCTCAAATAATATACAGTAGACTCCCTCAAATCTGCAAACCAGAAATCTGCAACTCTCTAAAATCCGCACATATTTTATGGATGTAAACAATGAAAATTTCAGATCAGATATTGGGACAAAATTTGATTTTTTTAGTTTTGTATCAATTCCATATTTTTTTAATTTGTAACTTTCTCAATAATATTCTATTCATGTATTTTTCACGAAGGAAGAATAATTTTATTTTTTTAAAATTCAAGATATTGCTGATATCGCTGGTAATCACAATCTTCTTACTAAATATATTTAAGCATTAATCAAGATTTTTTGGTTATTAAGTCTGGCTAAACTTAAAAAAAAAAAAATCTTTATTTTATGATTTTGATGTGAATTAGTAATGTACTTTTATGAGACAAGTTTTGTTGGATAATTTTGGAAAAATACATTTAATCTTTATAATGAATATTTAATCATATACTATGGATTATTAACATGACTTTGCTATTAGTACTTTAATCATTTTAAAAAAATCTAAATTTTTAATATTTTAGTTTATTACTTATTTTAATATTTTATTATATTGTAAGTATTCATTATAGTCCAGAATGCACTATTAATTGCACTCGAATTACTGTTTAAAATATGTAAACAAAGCAATGACCAGAAATCTGCAAAATTCTAAAATCCGCACAACCTCTGGTCCCAAGCTGTGTGGATTTGAGGGAGTCTACTGTATATATATATATATATATTAGGGTGGAGCGAAAAAAAATATTTTTTGAAAATCAAAAACGGGTAGGTGCCAAAAGTTGCCTTTATACTTGTACATCAACTGCATGAAATTTTACCACTGAAAAAAAATGGTTCGAGTCTAAAATTTTGGATAAAATTTGTCATTTTTTGACATTTTTTTCAAAAAGATTAAAAAATTCCTACAGTGCTGGTTATTATTTAAAAGTGTTACTTAAACCTTTATCTGCTTAACATATTTAAACTATAAAACAATATGTTTATTCCCTATAGCTGGAGCAAAACCGACAACTTTTGGTAAGAAAACAGCATTACCACTCTATTGGGTCATACAATGAATTGTTGTTTTTAATACAGCTCTTCTCTTCAAAACTACCTTGGACACACGTCATGGAGGTAGCTGTATTTCATATGCCTCCCGGCTCAACTATTCGATCATCTTAGTACAGTGTTTTATTTATATACTAGCTGTCCTGCCCGGCGTTGCCCAAGTCCGTGATGTTATTCAGTTTTCAAATGTGTTATTTGCTTTCTAAATGACCCTTAAATTAAACTCAAATTTCTATGATTTTATATCTTTAAGTCCATTTTGTCAAAATTTATATTTTTAAACGGAAAAATCGTGAAAAGATATTGAATTGAAAGCACATGCTGTTTGGTATTTTGTTTTCTATGTAATTTGATTTTTTGGAAACTATGCAAACCGAAAGCGAACGAAACTGCGACGGAACACTCAGATTTTTACTGAATTCGTAAAAATTTTCACACATTTTATTTTGTAAAAAAGAAATTCTATCCATACGAAAGTTCCAAAGTTTTTGAAAGTAATGTAAATCTGGTTTATTGAAAGGCTCTAAAAAGATTGTGTTAAACTATTGACATCTAGTTACTTTTAGCTGGGATGTAATTCGTATTTGTCGGTGTATTTGAACGGGTTAAATCTCTTATTTTTTTTTAAACAAATTGCAACATAAATTGTGAGAATGTTTTAGCTTTAAGAAAATATTTTCGGTTTGTCAGGACGTATATAGAATTGCGCCCTGCAAAGGCAAAACCGCAATGAAACGATCTAGTTTTTATTGATTTCCTCAAATTTTTCGCAATTTTATTTTGTAAAAATTATTTCTACTCGTCCGAACGTTTCAAAAATTTTTAAGAAGGTGTAAATTTGATCTGTTGAGATGCTTTTAAAAGTTTGGGCTTAAATACTTTTAGCCTAGAAAAAATATTCTATATGTGAGTCGCAAAGTGCCTCTTTTTGCCGGTGTATTTGAAAAGGTTAAATCTTATATTTTAAAAACAGATTGCATCATAGATTATAAAAATGTGTTTAAGCTTAAAGAATATGTTTTTTGTTTACCGGTACCTATAGAATTGCGTTTTTCTAAGTCAAAACTGCAATGGAAACGATCTGTTTTTTTATTGATTTCATCAAATTTTTCGCACATTTTATTTTGTAAAAAATATTTCTGTTCATCCGAACATGTCGAATTTTTTGTAGGGAGTATAAATTTGGTCTTTTGAGAAGATTTTAAAAGATTGAGTTGAAATATGCATGTTAAGATAATTTTAGCATGGAAAAAATATCCTCTCTGCGAGTCGCAAAATGACCTTCTTTTGCCAGTGTATTTGAAAGGATTAAAATCCAAATATTTTAAAACCAATTACACATCGGTTAGAAGAAAATTTCAACTTTAAGATCTTTTTTTTGGTTTGTTTATATCTTTAAAATTATGCAATGGAGGGGCATTGACAAAAGGGAGAAACATAGTTTTGGAAAAAACAACCATTTTTGAATAGTTGTTTTCAAAGGGTTAACTGCAACATTTTTTTTTAATTGATTATTGCATTTGAGACCTAAAAATATGATCTTTTGAAATATGTCTCTTAAGTTTAACTGCATCCAGCAGTTTGGTTTATTTGGATTTAAACAAAATGATCCAAAAATAGAAATAAACGGGGAAAAAAAGTTTCTTCCTCCGTTTAGGTGCGTAATTGAGTTTCTGCGCATGTGCAAACATTTTCTTTCCCCGAAAATTAAAAAGATGATTTTTTGAAGAGAGTGAGTTCCGCTTCATTATTAATATCTATGAAACTAATCAAAAAATTAAAATTCTGAGCTTCAGGCGCATCAGGAGGGATATTGGGCTACTCTCAAAAAAATTTTGAGCTTTGTACGTGCTGTAGATTTTACTAGCCATGGCACACACACACACACACAGACAGAGCGTTTTGTTCATTTATTAGTATAGATTGATTTGTGATTTTCTTTATCAAAATTTGGCATGTTTTCAATGCTTCCAACTAGTTCAACTATTCTTTGCATCCAGATGCTGCTGTAACTATCTTAATATATATTTTTACAGTTTATACAAAAAAAAAAAAAAAAAAAAAAAAAAAAAGACAAGCAGAGTCATGCACGGGAATATTATTAAAGGGATCTTTTCGGCCATCTATTATCTTTATCAAACTTACATCCAGTTGATGAAAGTGATTGGAAGTTCTGTTACCACAACATTTTTTCAGTCAATTATATTTTTTTATGCAATGATCTGCTTCAAAGATGATTTCAGGTATTTCAACTATAAGTATGCCATCATTTAATCTACTTTTGCATTTTTTATATGTTGAGAAGTGAGCTGTTTAATGTGATGGTGATCGTCAGAGAGAATTGCAATGAGAATTTATTCTCCATGTGTAAAGAAACCATTGTTGTAAATAACTTTTTTTTGCATTAGTTTTATGCCATTTTCTAAGTGTTTTCATATCCAAGTAATTTCTTATTAAGTTTTAGATCCCCTTTTTATCAGTGGACAACATTTGATGGTGAACTGTCCTGGGCATAAATTTATAATGCATAATACTTTATGAGGGAATGTACAGATTCTAATCGACTATAAGTAGTCATTTAAAATTAGGAGAATTCTATTTGTCGCTGTGAACCATTTTCCATGGGGTAAGCTTAGAATTGTGTATAATAATGAATCCTATGCTACTTCAACTCCAGTGAATTTCCTCTGTGTCAATTATTAGAGAGGTTGATATAAAAACTTCTAATCTACATGGATTCTCTGGATCAACAAGGAAAATCTTTGTCTACGTACTATTCACTTCCTATTGCAATTTTTTATAAAATAGATAATAATCTTGAAAAATTATTTTCTCAAAATGAAAAAAAGATACTCAGAACAGGCAAGAATTTTCTGTCGGATATTGCAAAGCTAATTCTTAAGGAAAGCTGCTATTTCTCAGAAAGAATGGAGATAGGAATTTAGAAAACATCTCACACAAAAGAAAGCTCATAAAGCGAATAAAATTTTCCGCTTTATATAAGCACAGATTGGCAATCAGAGTCTATAGGTTCACTAACAAAATATATAATCCAAGTTTATACCGCAGGATGTTTTATACCAAATGTAATGCACACCTAAAGAATAAATCTAAAATCTTATTAAAAAATACTCGACTACGAAACAACATAAAACATATACTAAGACATCTTTAGAAATATTGTTGCTTTACACGCAAATTTTGTTTGCAATCCTCTGTGACGATCGTCATAATATTAAACAGCTAGCTTCTCAAAATATATTCAATGTAATAGGTTCGATAAATGATGACATACTAGAAATTAAATTCATACAATCAATTTTTATGCAAATCTTTACATGTAATATGTAATTGATTGAAAAAATGCTGTGGTAACAGAACTTCCAGTCATAATGTATTATTGTAAAATACCATTAATCCGCCCCCCCCCCTCAACATGACGAAAAATCGTAAAATAATTAGAGGGGGCGCTTACATGGGATTTTTCTGCAATCGTTTCACAAAATTTGCAGGGATGAATCATGAATTTTAATACTTGAAGCAATACTTGAAAAAATTTGCGTTTTTTTAAAGAAAAACATAAATTATATCGAAAAAATGCAGAAAAAAGGAGAAATTTGTAAAAAAAAAAAAAAAAAGCATGAAATCAATTAAAAAAATCTCGAAAAACCCCACATTTCATCAAAGATTCATGATTCATTCATTTCATCATGATTTATTCCATTCTCAAGCGATAGATTTTCAGGGATTTTTTTTGAGAGGAAGGGCACTTTCTCAGGATTTTTTGAAAATTTGAAATCTTTCATAAAGTAGGGAGGGGGCATTTGATCAGGAAGGGCAGATTAACGTGATTTTACGGCAATTGCATGAAATTTTAATGATGATAATAGACTGCTGAATAGGTTCAATTAACAAAATACCTAATACATTACTCAGCTTCTCTTCTGTTATAAATGTTATAAAAATATACGTGCAGCAGGTCACACCAGCATCATCAAAAGTCAGTGAATACAAAGAAGAGGTAAACTACTTTGATATATAGAAAACTTATATCCGTCTTTGGGGGAAAAAAGTAACAATTCAATACATAAGTAAAACACTGGGCCTAGATGATTGGGTGGTTGAGACGGGTGGGATATGAAATGCAACCACCTCTATGAGTTATATACAGAGCAGTTTTAAAAGCAGCGCAGTAAGAAATGCATTCAAAACAACATTTCGTTGTAAGCTCCAATAGAGAGGTTAATGCTGATTTTTCACAAAAAGTTGTCAGACTTGCTCCAATTATACAGACTACAGATACTGTTTTATATTTAAGCAGATAAATATAAAGATCTAAGCAACACTTTTAAATACTAACCAGCTCAGTAGAAATTTTTTATTTACTTTTTTTTTTTTTTTTGAAAAAATGTCAAAAAATGACATTGTACCCAAAATTTCAATTTTTGGAGCAAAAGCGTACATTTAAGCCATTATTTTTCAGTGGTAAAATTTCATGCAGTTGATGTACTAGTACAAAGGCAACTTTTGGCACCTACCCGTTTTTTATTTTTTAAAAATAATTTTTTTCGCTTCACCCTAGTGTATATATATAAATATATATATACAGGGTATCCCTAAACAAATAGTATATGCGCTAGGGGGTGATAGAACACATCAAGACAAGTAAATAGGAAATCAAGTGTCCCAAACGTTTTCCAAAGGAGATAGCTGGCATTAAAGTTTGGGGTCCAAAATTTCAAATACACATAAAAAACGGAAAAATTGGTCGATTGATTTGCGGTTTTCACTAAAACTATTCTTTATGTCTGTATTTTATAGAAAATGAATAAAAAAGATAGATTTCAAAAAATGCTGATATAAGGCGCTTTAGACTTTGGAGTAATGAACAACTGTTTTTTACGTTATTTTTTGCATCTGATTAAATGTTTTTGTTAGGAATATGTACTTCTATGTACTTGCCACTGTACACATATTTTTACTTTACCTGCCTCATGAATTAATATTTAAACTCACTTACCTTTATTACATATATTCCTCTTTTTGTTTTATAATAGTTGATATTAATTTCATTAATCATCCCCTAAAATATTCGCGTTTGAAATGAAATAGACGCCCTCTCGCGGACAAAGTCTGAAACGAAATAGAACTGATACCATGAGCATCTTCTGCTGAAATCAGTGTTTAAAAGGCCGATAAATAAATAAATAAACAGTTCTATAACGCATGCAACGTTGGTTCTTTGTATTAAAATTATCTAAAATCAAAATTTTATACACAAAGTTTAGATCTACAATATAAAAAAGTACATTTGACTTACTCATGGCAAAATAACATGACAGCAACACAGTGCTTGCATGATTCGCTTGCTCCAGATTTGCAAGAGCAAGAAAAATTTTTTATTTTCAAATTTTTGTTTTCCTTTACTAGCAAACCTGAAATAATATGGGGATTTCCTTTTGTTTGGCTTGTTTGTAAACACGAGCCTACAATCTCTATTTCTTCTTCTTTGCATTATTTAATGCCGCACATTACTAATCTCTTTGAATCAATAATTGCTTCAGCTTCCCTAAAGCAATTACTAGATTTTCCAGCATCTAGAAAGTCTAAAATTGTCGATATTTGTAATTTATCTCTCATAATTAAATAAAAAAAGATAAAAAACTGCACTTTAAATAGCTCTTTAAACGGGTTTCGCTTTGCTACAGCATGGAACAAACAGTAAGCACTATGTAAACAAACGATTATCAGGTCTATACAACGCCACCTTTCGGTCGTTACAAACGTGAATCTTTTTCACCGGCAATATTTTCTTTTCATTTCACGTTGAACGTCACTTATGTTTACACCTTTTCACGGTCTTTCCAGTGTGATTTCTACGTAGTTTCTTTTTACGCCACAAGATGGCGTCAGCTGTGTACAGGGAGGATTTGTATATACAACTCCACTCTACCGTTTCAGTACATTCCAGAAGCAAGCTGACATAACCAGTAGGGGGCGTAGTGTGAAGGATGCGTAGAAGACTGTTTCTTGACTAACCTTGATCTATATATGAGACGAGGATCTTGTCGTTCAATGTTCTTTCACCTATTTTTTTTTTCTCTGACAGTCATGATCGTGTTAAGCAGTATATTTACCTGGAAGTCTTTTTCCGTCGTGTCGTTAACGTAGTGTTGTCATGTTTTTAATCAGTGCTGAATTGTCAACAGTTTTGAATTGAAATATTGTGCAGCAGTTTTTAATATGAGGTGATAAAGTTAGACCTGATGAAGCAATATGACGGATTGAAGCAGTAGTCCATGTTTTTGAAGCTTTAGTGGTTGGTTTCTCCTAGAGGAGGTTTACTTTATCGGACATTGGCTGTGCTTTGGAACTGTTTGAACATGATGTTTAGACAACGTGCGTCGGCGGCCATTTTTCTTTGAAGGGATGAATTGATTCCGGTTGACACTTCAGTCTGCTTGTTTCCTGGACATTTTTTTGAACAATGGTGTTTGATTTTCGGCTGTATGAATCTTTTGAACTTTGCATCGAGAATGGAAGTTTAGATGAGATTGTAGTTTTTCCTTTGGACAATCAGTGACAGACATTATGTATTGAAATATTTATTTTGACTTTAAACTATTTATATATTTTTTGGTAAAAGTAAAACAGTAATATTTTTCTTTATTAAACGTCATGCAAGCTATAAGGTTTGTGTTCTTGTTTTTGTTATGTTTGTTATAAATATGAATTGAAGATAATCTGTGATTAATTTGTTTTTAATACTTTTAAATAAGTATGTGTTTGTCTTAAAATAGTCGTTATCATTTAATTTGACTCGGTTCATAAATGGGGTTTAAACCAGTCAACGCTGCATCACTGCTTTAATTAACTCTGCTAATTTTTACTCAACCCCTGGGAGATACATTTGTCTCCCAACAGTAAAGGTTATGGGCAGTTCATAACAGAGTTGAATTCTTTTTATAAAGTTATAGTAATTAATTTAAAATAGTTTTGTAAATTTAATTTTTCAAGAAATATAACAGTTTTAGTAAAAGTAACTTTTGAAAATAGTAAATTAAAATTTTTTTGCCGTATTTGACCTTGAATGGTTCGGCATTACGATGATAGTTAAACTTTGACCCCAATTAGATATCTTTGATAATTTTAGACAGGGGGGCCATATATATATATATATATTTGTTTATGGAATTTAAATTTAGAGTATTGGTAATGGAGGAAATAGAATTTTTTATGACTAAATTTTTAGGATTAATGATAAATATGGATGTTAATGTTAAGCAAACTAAGGTTTAATAGATTCAATTTTTGAATTACATTGTTAAAATTTAATGGATTTTTTGAGGTTATGGAAGTTTTGAAATTTTTGAAGTTTTGAATAGAATTTTTTTGAAACCTCCTTTTGAATATAGCATGACGTGAAATCTTATTTGAAATAGAGATTGATATAATTTTTAAATTATTTTGTAATAAATGGCATACATCCAGGTTGTGGTGATTTCTTTTAAGTAAAGATAATCTGTTAAAAGGCTTTTAAAATGGATTAGGAGTGTTTTTAAAGGTCAATTTATCCGTTTTGAGATAGACATATTGTGTCTTGTTTTAAGTCTTTTAGAGTGGAGCGTGATGGTGCCCTCCATTTTCAATAAGGATAGTTGACCAAATGTATCTCCTGGACTATAAAGTGAATTTATTTCGCCTGGATGTTTGTCTATAAAACTGTAGGGCTAACTAAATTAAATTTTATTTGGAAGTGTTATGAATAAGATTAAATTTATATTAGAAATAAAAATTAAGAAGGAATCAAATTGTCAATTTCTGGGGGGATGCTGCTTTTAGGAAGAAAAACTATGGTGTTAGAATATAATTATCTATTTGAATATAATTACTATCTGGTTTATTGTGATATTTTTACCCTTAGTGCTGTATTTTTTTTGTGAAAGATATACCCCATCATATATTATTGCTACTATTGTTTCTGTGTCAAGATTTTTTTAGGAAATTGTGTTAATGTGCAGGTTCTAATGCTCACTGACTCTATTTTTGCCACATTTGGACTTTAAATTATTTGAACTGTTGATATATTTGAATTCTGAAATATTTAAGTTTTAGAAATGTTTAAATTGTTATACAGTTAAGTTGAAATATTTAAATTTTTACAAATTTAAGGCTTATCTTTGGGGTTTCATGAATTTAAGACTGTTTTTGAAATATTATTTGGTTTAATTTGAGTGATGTGTCTGGCCTGACTGGAGTACAGATATGGTTTTTGAATAGTAATTTGATACTTAAGATTAATTAAAGTTTAAGGTTTAATATTTAGATTTCATTAACTGATATTTTTAGGATTGCAAGGGAAATTTAAAGTTTTTTTTAATAGTCCTTAATAGTTTTAGATGAAGTTTGACATATATTTTTAATTAAATAGTTTAAAAATGAATAAAGTTAAACTGTAAAGATAATTTAGAAATATAAAGTAATTGGACTCTCAGGGTTAAACATTTATTTTAGAGTTTTTGATTTAAATATAGTTCTATTATTGATATTTTTTTGGATTAAAGTGATTAAGATAAATTTAAGGTTTGGGTTTTTATAAAATTGTTAAATTTTGTTGAATTTATATATTTTTGGAGGGGTGACATCACTTCAGATGTCTGTTTAAGTCGAGCTGGTTTCCTGAAGTGATGGTTACTCTTAATTAAATGGACTTAAGGCTTTGATTTTTATAAATTTAAATATGTAATTTTTGTTTAATTATTGGTTTTCATTACTTGTTATTATAGTTATAAATTAAGTTGGTAGTTTTTCATGATTTAAAATATTTTTTTTAGATAACTTTGACATTAATGGTTATTTTTTTTAAGGCATCTGATTTCCTTCGTTTTGAATGTAGTTGCGGATGTCGGTTGAGTGAATGACCGGTGTAATGTTAGATGATGAAAGTTTGGGAAGTGGTATCGGATGCAGATGGTTTGTTTTTTTGATAAGTTAAGTTATTGAGAGTCCAGTTTTGATTAGTTTAAGTCTTAATTTTTAGAATTGATTTTTGAGGTGTCTTGGGGTGTTCGGCTATATTTTTGAATTGACTTTGTGTAATTAGCCTTGGTAATTGTCCGGCTATGTCAATTGGGTTAGTAGTTAACCAGGTAGTTGGATACCCGTATGGACATTAATGTTTTGGGATGTTCTTTCGTATTAAAGTTTTAAAAAAAATAGTTTTTGAAATTCTGTTTTCCAGTTTTGGGTCAGGCATATTAATTGGTTTATAAATGTAAAAGATAGTTTAAATTCTAAGAAATATATTGATATTTTTTTTTAGATTTTTTTTTTGAAATTTTTTTTTAAATGTATGATTTTTAAGATTTTAATTTTTTATATTGCAAGTCATTTTGGGTAATTCTTTATATAGGCCTTTTTGAGAGTTAAATTTTTTTAAAACTCTCTGTGTGTGATGTTTACTATTTGCCTTAAAGTGGTTTCATGTTTGTAAAGGTTAATACAAGATCGCTGAAGGTTATTATATATTATTGGATTTTTAATATCCATATAAGTTTATGCCCTGAAGAATGACTATGCAAATATTGTTTGTAATAAAATTGATTTAATTTATATTCTTGTTGAATTTTTTTTTTTTTTTTTGGAAATATTATTTTGTTATAAAATGTTAATAAAATATTTTTATTATGGATATATATATATAAAAAAAAAAAAAAGAAAAAAAAGGCATTTAATGAGGTAATTTAAAAGGGAATGCCACTAGAGTTCAGGTTTTTCAGAGTCTATCTCTAAATTTTTGAGTAATGCACTGTTAATTGCGATGTAGAATGGATTATTTTTAGGCAGATGTTATGCTCAATTTGCTTTGATGGTTATACCTGTAATTGTTTGGGTTTTTGAAGCATGTGTTTTTAGAGGACTCTTGGGGCTTGGACTTGGCGGCGTTTCTTTTGAATGGTATTTAAGATATTCAAATTTAAGTATATAGCTCATAAAGTGCAGAAGAATGTATATTAATAGAGTTTATAGCTGTTTTTTTTTTTTTTTTTTTAAGGACTCTTAAGATTTATGAATGTGTTAGTTAAATATATATTTATAATAGAGTTAACAGAAAGTTTAAAATTTTTTTTGAATGAGCGATGCACTGGAATTATCTTTGATACATATATATAATGTTATGGATAATTATTTAAATCTTTGAATATGTTAAGAGTTGTTTTTAAGTTGCATGTACTTTTGTAATGGTTAACTTGGTGTGGTAGAATTTTTTTTTTAAATAGAGGTTTTTAGATGTGTAAATCTGGGTAGGACCTGTAAGATTTGTTTTGGACTTGATGCAGAAATTAAGATCTTGAAGTTTAAAATGCTATTTTTTGTGGATGGACTGGAGATTGTAGAAATAGGAATTTTTAGATGGGAATTGGATAAGACAGCTATTGGTTTTTCAATGTGTTGTGGAATTGGAATTGGTGTAAAAAATTTGAAAAGGATTGCCAAATTTTAGATTTAATTTCATTGTTAGATTTGTAAGGTGAATGTCCGTAATCGTTTTTGGTAATTAAGTAGATGTGGCTGAAGAGGGAAGATGTGGAGAAATACTGGCATTGACTGTTCTTAGATTAACATATTAGAAAGGAGCTCCTCATGAAAAAATGCTGGGTGTTTTCCACTTGTTCCTTTTGCCTGGATCTACTAATTCCTTTTGTCAGTCCCCATGTGAATGCTCGGAAGGTATGGTGCAAAAGTAATTCCGGTTGCCATTGCCTAGAGCAGACAGAGTGAGGGGGCAAGATTGGGTAAGGTTTACTGTTTTCCCATAGTTTTCTCCAGTTTAGTATAGAATTTATTTTTTTTAGAAATACTTGGATATTTAGGTCAGAAGCATCAAGGTGATAGTAGATATTTTTGGAAGACTGTTTAAGAGTTAAGTTTCTTTTGGATCAAGTTTATTTCCCTCTGGGTTTCATCACTTCGTGGGGGGATTGTCATTCAGATGTTTGCTTTCTCCCCCGTGGGGTGTTGGAATCATTTGGGAAAGTTTTTTTTTTTTTTTGGTCCATTTGAATTTTTGGGCAGTCTCATGAAAGAGTCGTACCATTAAGTTATGTGTATGGAGCTTATGAATGAACTGATGGGGCTATTGGCTAGTGTTGAGAAAAGGACAGCTTGTGTAGTGCTCTAAGGATTTTTTTGAGGTGATAGTTATGCTATCACGAATTCCTTTAAATTTAATTTTGTTATTGATGCCTAAGTTAAATCTCATTTTGACAGTAGCCGTTTTCTGCCTACGTCCTATTTAGTATGAATGGGAATGAAAAATCGTCAGGCCTGGCATAAATGAGTAATAGTTTTGAATGTTCAAAGAATGGAAGGTTTACTCAACTTTGGTTGAGCAGTTTGTGTGAGGGGTCCCCTTTAGATATTTTTGTGGTTAATCTGGATTCTTAGGCAGGATGGCAAATCTGGTTTTGATTTTTTTTTTTAGTTGAAATGCCATAATTTATAACGGTTGTTTTTGAAGGAATATAGAGGGGAGAAGTTTTTGGAGATGAAGCACAGTTGATGTTTCTTTTCGCATATGTGGAGCAAGGTCTACATGAATTGCTAGCCTGATTAGAAGCCATGTAACAGTGTCGTTTGGGTTTTAAGTCGCATGATTTTTGGTGATTGTAATATCTTGGTTCATTTAGGATGCTGTCTGACAGGAAAATTGTGTGTTATTAGATCTTTAGTGGCAGATATGTCTTTTAGATGGGTGTATGTACATAGGTGTAAATTATTGTTTTAAATCTCAAATTTTTAATGTTTTATGAGATGTTATGCAGTGCAGAAAGGGTTATTATGGACTTTTATGTAAATTTTTTTTTAACTACAAGATTTTAATTAAACCAGATTGGTAATGGTTTTATATTAAATGTTGTGTATGTAAATGTGTATTGTTGTTATAATTTATTTTGATGTATAATTTTTTTTGATGTTGTATAGTTTTATTTTTGATATGTTAATATGTGAATATAATTTTTTTTATGTTCCGGAGCTGGTTGTCCTGTCTTCCATTTCTAGCTAAATTTTTTTTAAGAGGATATCTGAAGGATTTTTGCTAATAAGATTTTTTTTAGATAAAGTTTCAGAATTGTGAGTTTACTTTTGGGGGTAGGTTTATGTTGTTTAAGATTGAAGGTGCAGTATGGTTTTAGCCATTGTGAAATTCCATTGGTATGTCATCGGATTCTAGATTTGTCTAGATGTGATGATTTCTGTTGGATGTTGTCCTTCATGGTGTACAGGTGTCAAGTGGGGGGGGCATTGTTAGGAATATGTACTCCTATGTACTTGCCACTGTACACATATTTTTACTTTACCTGCCTCATGAATTAATATTTAAACTCACTTACCTTTATTACATATATTCCTCTTTTTATTTTATAATAGTTGATATTAATTTCATTAATCATCCCCTAAAATATCTTTTTCACCGGCAATATTTTCTTTTCATTTCACGTTGAACGTCACTTATGTTTACACCGTATCACGTGTGATCACTTTCCAGTGTGATTTCTACGTAGTTTCTTTTTACGCCATGAGATGGCATCAGCTGTGTACAGGGAGGATTTGTATATACAACTCCACTCTACCGTTTCAGTACATTCCAGATGCAAGCTGACGTAACCAGTAGGGGGCGTAGTGTGAAGGATGCATAGAAGACTGTTTCTTGACTAACCTTGACCTATATATGAGACGAGGATCTTGTCGTTCAATGTTCTTTCACCTATTTTTTTTTCTCTGACAGTCATGATCGTGTTAAGCAGTATATTTACCTGGAAGTCTTTTTCCGTCGTGTCGTTAACGTAGTGTTGTCATGTTTTTAATCAGTGCTTAATTGTCAACAGTTGTGAATTGAAATATTGTGCAGCAGTTTTTAATATGAGGTGATAAAGTTAGACCTGATGAAGCAATATGACGGATTGAAGCAGTAATCCGTGTTTTTGAAGCTTTAGTGGTTGGTTTCTCCTAGAGGAGGTTTACTTTATCGGACATTGGCTGTGCTTTGGAACTGTTTGAATTGATGTTTAGACAACGTGCGTCGGCGGCCATTTTTCTTTGAAGGGATGAATTGATTCCGGTTGACACTTCAGTCTGCTTGTTTCCTGGACATTTTTTTGAACAATGGTGTTTGATTTTCGGCTGTATGAATCTTTTGAACTTTGCATCGAGAATGGAAGTTTAGATGAGATTGTAGTTTTTCCTTTGGACAATCAGTGACGGACATTATGCAATGAAATATTTATTTTGACTTTAAACTATTTATATATTTATTGGTAAAAGTAAAACAGTAATATTTTTCTTTATTAAACGTCATGCAAGCTATAAGGTATGTGTTCTTGTTTTTGTTATGTTTGTTATAAATATGAATTGAAGATAATCTGTGATTAATTTATTTGTTTTTAATACTTTTAAATAAATATGTGTTTGTCTTAAAATAGTCGTTATCATTTAATTTGACTCGGTTCATAAATGGGGTTTAAACCAGTCAACGCTGCATCACTGCTTTAATTAACTCTGCTAATTTTTACTCAACCCCTGGGAGATACATTTTTCTCCCAACAGTTTTCGTAAACTTAGACTTAAACTTAAATTTTGAGCTCAAAATCTGAATAGTTGGGAGGGGTTAAGTAGCACAAACTGAACTGTGTTCAGAGGGTTTAAATTTCAATTTTTAACCGTTATTTTTTTAAATCTCATTAAATGTTTTCAAATGCTTAGATTTAAATTTTGAGATCAAATTCTGAATCGTTGCGAGTGTTTAAGTAGCACAAAAGTGAACAATGCGGGAGGGGGGGGGGTTAAATTTCAACTCCTGAACACATTTCAGTTTGCGCTTCTTAACCCCTCCCTAGCGATTCGGAATTTGAGTTCAAAATTTAAGTTTAAATCTAAGATTTCGAAAACATTTAATAAGTTTTGGAAAGCATTTAATTAGATACAAAAAATAACGGTTAAAATTAGTTGTTGGTTACTCTGAAGTTGAAGGCGCCCTCTAACGGAATTTTTTGAAATTTATTTTCAAGAAGATACTGACTTAAAGAATATTTTATTTTAAACTGCAAACGAATCGACCAAATTTTGCATTTTTTATAATCATTTGAAATTTGAACCCTCTGAACACAGTTCAGTTTGTGCTACTTAACGATTCGCAACTATTCAGATTTTGAGCTCAAAATTTAAGTTTAAGTCTAAGCTTACGAAGCCATTTAATGAGAGGCAAAAAATCATGGCAAAAAATAGTTTTTCATTACTTCAAAGTCTAAATCGCCCTCTATCGGCATTTTTTGAAATTTATCTTTATAATTTATTTTCAAGAAAATACCAACATAAAAAATAGTTTTAGTGAAAACCGCTTATCAATAGACCAATTTTTCCATTTTTTATGTGTTTTTGAAATTTTGAACCCCAAACTTTAATGGCAGCTATCTCCTTTGGAAAACATTTGGGACCCTTGGTTTCCTATTTACTATTACTCATCTTGATGTGTTCTATCACCCCCTAGCGTATATACCATTTGTTTAGGGACACCCTGTATATACTTGTATATAAGTCTACCTCCTAATTTTCAAATGCAAATTCTGCAAAAAATCAAAAACCTGTGTATAAGTTGCCCCCCTAACTTTTTACTTCAGTTTTCTGCAAAATCAAATCAAATATTTTATTTTCCAATGCAAAAACATAGTAATTAAACAGAAAAACATCATTGAAATGTTTTTTAATGCTAAATTATTACTATTTGTATATTTTATATATTATTTTATTATTTACTAGCTGACCTGCCTGGCATTGCTCGGGTCCATATTAACAATATTAAACGAACGGGTCCGTATTAACAATATTAAACGAACTTGAAATTTATATGATTTTATCATTAATTCGAAACATGCAGAAAGGCATTGTTTGAAATACGTGGCCGCTGAATGTGTGAAAAATCAGTTAAAAAAAACAACTAATATTAAGCTCTAAAAATACTCAAAATTAACAATGGGAAATGCGGGAGGGAATATCTGTCCAACAATTGTGTGATTTTTGTGTGAAAGTGTTGGTATTTATTCGTAAAAATCACTGTTAAGTCACGTAATCAATTATTTTTTTTTTTTTCACATAGAATTCCCTAGTGAAATATTTTGAATTTCAAGCTAATTATATGACTCTTAAATCTGACTATACCGTGAATGAAATCGATACTTGATGTTAGGTAAAAGGTTTGCATATGGTATTGTAATTTCAGAGCCATTTAACAAAAATAAGTGTATATTAATCAAAACATGCGTAATGTTCACTCTGTGGACAAATTCCTAACTGCAAACTTTTGTACCATAACCATAACTTGTCTGTAACCTAACTGTGCCTTAACAGTACCCTACCGTAACTTAAATGTAACATAATTGTAATCTAGCCGTCACCTTATTGTAACCTATTTTTAATCTAACCATAACAACCATACCGTAATGTAATTGCAACCTAATCACAACCCAAATGTTACCTAACCATATATTGGGTTCATGTCCATGGAATTGTTCCGATCTTGTTATGGTTCTTTAGAATATTTTCATTGGGTTAAAATTTGGTTTGATTCAGATTTCAGGTAATTTTTTAAATTGGATTTTAATGATCAGGTCGAACTCATGTCCATAGAAATTATCAAGACTTTTGTGCTCTTGTAGGGTACAGCTACACATATCTATAGTCTATATCAAATATTTTTTTTATAAAGATAAACATTTACTTAAAATTTATAATTTTGTTTGTTTGAAGTTTAACATTTACTAAAATTTATCATTTAGAATTAAATGTAATTAAAATTAATTATATGCATCTGTTTATAGTAAATATAATAAAATATTATCATTTAAATACACGGACTGAGTACTGTTTGCTCGATTCACTTTTATATACTTGAGATTAAATTTAATTACAATATATTTTTATTACAGAATTTGCCTTGCTCGGATCCAGTTATGGTTTTTTGGAATATTTTTATTGGGATAAGATTTGGTTCAATTCAGATTTCGGCTTTTTATTCAAATGGAATTTTGGGGTTCTTGTCTTCTTGCGTGTCCACGTAAATTATTCTGCCTTGTTTGAATAAGAACATGCTTCACTGGAATATTTTTGTCAAGTTCAGATTTGGTTCAATTCAGATTTCGGCTTTTTTTCGAAATGGAATTTTTGGGTTCGGGTCTTCTTGTGTGTCCATGGAAATTATTCTGCCTTGTTCAAATAAGAACATGCTTCACAGGAATATTTTTGTCAAGTTCAGATTTGGTTCAGTTCAAATTTCGAGATTTTTTCAAAAAAAAAAGAAGAAATAGGTTCAGATTCGGTTCATGTCCATGGAAATTTTTTGCCGTGTTCGGATCCGGTTGCGGCTCTTTGAAATATTTTTGTCAGATTCAGATTTGGTTCGATTCAAATTTCAGGTATTTTTTTGAATTGGAGTTTTAGATTCATATCGGGTTAGTGTCCATGGAAATTATTTTGTCTTACTTGAATCTAGTTATGGTTTTTTCGAATATTTTGGTCGAATTCAGATGTGGTTTGGATCAAATTTCAGGATTTTCCAAATGGAATTTTATATGTTTGAGTCGGGTTTATGACCACGGAAATTATTTTGTCTTGCTGTGATCGAGTTATAGTTCTCTGAAATATTTTTATTGGTTTCAGATTTCATTTAGGTCATATATCGGGGATTTTTTTAAGAAAATTTTTAAGTTCGGGTCAGGTTTCATGCCCACAAAAATTATTTTTCCTTGTTTGGATCGGGTCATGCTTCATTTGAACTTCTTGCGGGATTCAGATTTGGTTTGGGTCAGTTATCAAATCCATAGTTTTTTTCAAATAGAATTTTTAGGTTCAAGTCAGGTTTATACTCACTGAAATTTTGTTTATCACGTATCGGAATGTAGTCTGTTTTTTTTGGGGGGTGGGGGGGGGGGAGGGATTGGGTTACATTTTAATTAGTCTAAACATTAAGGTTATAACCAGTTTTGCTACTATTCTTTTTATGACAATTTCTGATAAATAATTTACTTTGCTATTTGATAATTTATTATGGTGTATGAATCTTTTGCGGATTCGAACAATTGTATGCCAAACAGCCATTTTATTTTCGTTTAAAAAAAATTAAAGCCATAATAAAATTTTAAATTGAATAGAATACATTTAAATTTAATCAATGACTTACAAAAAAAAAAACCTCCCAGAAAAGTGTTGTATACTTTTTTACTGCAACACGGCTAATCACTCATACATTCTAATGTTCAAAGTGCCAAAAATCTATGTACAACTATTGAGTAAAAAGAAATAAATAGAGTGGAAGTATTATGTCTTGGGGTGAAGTCAAAAACCTATCCCTAAAATCCACTACATTAAGTCTAATTAAGCACCAACAAAACTATGTACTTTGACATGCCAATCAATTCAAACTTGTTTAAACCCGTATTTTTTTCTTTTTTTTATCGTTTAAACTGTTATTAAACAGATGACTAAAATTTCGTTTAAAAAATGATGATTTGTGCCATTATTGGCTGTAATACATGATCGGAATGCATAAAAATACAAATAGATCAATCATTGGCAAGAATTATTTGATTATTTTTATCATATAACTTTGGAATATCAATATAGAAGCATCATTTAAGATTTCGCTTGAAAAGTTAACATTCTTTCGTTAATGTCTTAAAATCGTCTGCACTCTGAAATCTAGATTTTAGATTAATATTTGTTATTTAAGTTTTCATGCATGATTTTAAAAGAATGTTTTCATCAATATATTTTATATGCTGACATGCACATATTAATATATTGTTAAGTCCTAAAGATATTTCATCTACGTTATAAAATATTAAAAAGTTCTGAAAAAAAACTTTTAGTAATATAATTTTTAGTTAAAATCAAATGTTTTCAATATTTTATTTTATTTAGTTACTCAATTATTTCTAATTTTCCAATTTCAATTATTTTAAAAGCAAACATTAAATAATATGATAGAATAAAGACCATTTTAAAAAATTACTTCTTCTTCTTAAAATGTGCTTCATCTGTAATTCATTTCTTTCAATTCATTTTATTAATACAAAATCCCTTCTCGTACTTTTGATTGGGTCATTAAAATTTGAGCGATAAATGGTTTCATATTGCAAACCTTTTTTGCTACTTGCTTCACCTCCACCTAACTTTTTCCTCCATGGTGTACAAAAGCTGTGATAAAAAATCCTCAGTTAAACTGACAGTTTGCCAGTCTATGAATTTTAAAGGTCTTTTGAAAAAAACTCTCACTTTGGAAAATTTAAATACTCAAATTTGTTTCTTTATTTCTGTCCCAACTTTTTTAATTATTTCTGCAAAAAATTTATGCAACCAATCAACCATAAATAAATAAAGAGAAAAAAAAATGGAAAAAAGGCGACTGTTTTATGAGAGTGATCTTTGGATTTTAATTAATTACTCAGTTAATAATTGGAATTTCGAAATTCTGAAGATCAGGTGCATCAGGATATATTTGGGGCTACTCTCAAAAAAATCGTGAGCCTTGTACATACTGTACATTTTGCTAACCATCGCAGACACACACACACAGGCAGAGCATTTTGTTCTTTTATTAGCATAGATATATATAAAAGGCCATAATTTTGCAGTATTCAAAGTGTTTGCTTTTTTAATTGACTCACATATAAGTCGACCCCCCAATTTGCTTGCCAAAAATTCTCAGAATTTCCTCAGCTTATAACTGAGTATATACGATAATTAATTGACATTGAAAATTAAGAAAAAAAATTTAAATAATCAAAAGCTCTTTTTCATGTATATTATTTGATTAAAATTGCACTAAAAAATTACTGGTGCCATTTTGCAATTTGTGCAGTAAAATTAACTGTTTGCAGACTGCAAACAATGCTTTTGAAAAAGTTAAATGTTTGTCAAAAGTATTTGCTCCTTAATGTTTAAAACATCTGTCTGTTTATTGATTTTCCATTGTCTTATAAATGTTTTGATATGCTTTGCATGTATATTTTATAGCTATATATATTTCTTTAAATTGTTTAGGGAAAAGAAATGGTAATAAGAGTCCTCTCCTAGGAGGATCTCTGGAAAGAGGAGCCTCTATGAAAAAGTTTAGTAGTCCTGATACCGCCAAAAAACGCTCAATACTGAAGAAAGACACCCTGTATAAAGAAGAGACAGAGAAGCTAATCTCAGATAACTATCACAAAAATGTGGCTGAAACAACTGTTAGCCTAACTGGAAGTGCTTTTGTTCCCATCACCGCATCCAGTATCTATTCTTCTGGAACTTCCTTTACTCCTGCAACTAAGCCACTGAAAGCTGTTCCAAAATCAGGCTCTAAAACTCACGCACAACCGATAAAGTTTGTGGGCCTTGATGATGAAACAGAATCTCTTGCATCTGGAAGAGGTTCACCGTTACTTAGCATATCTCATGCTCCTGATGCATCGTTTGCAAGTAGTGGTGCACAAAGACATCCTCCTCTTAGCCCATCCTTATCTCGAACACTTCAGTTTCCTGACACACCTCCATTACCTGATGGAGCTCTAGACAGGAGGCACACATTCCATGATTGTGACCTCTTTGGACAGTCAGAAGTGGCTCCTGTCAACAGCTCCACGACCTCCGGGTCCCCTGCACATTCTGGCGGACATAGAATTCACAGAGTGCCGTCATACTGTGCCAATACCTCTACATATGGTCCTTCTCGATCATCCACTCCTACAACCACAGTTGCTTCTACAAGTACTGTAACAACAACAACTGCCCCTCCTTCCAAAAGTGAGCTTGCTAATTCCGTTGTGGGATTGCCTTTGCTGCTAGCCACAGTGCCAATTGTGAGTCCTATCAGCTCTTCCCAGAGTGTCTCTTCCTCTAATAACCAGACTAGTAGAGATGACACAACAGCACTGCAGCCAGATGCAGTGAGGGAGTCCCATCATCGTCCGCTTTTAGCACAGCCCTCGCTGCAGTCCACAACAGATGATGACTCTGTCTTTGGTCATGAGAATCAGCAAAGCTTCATGAGCAGGCAGTCATCAAAAGAAAGTGCCACATTGTCATGAATATTCAAAACAAGTAAATATCTTTTTCGTGTTTTTTGATTTAGGTAAAGGATTTTTCTGTTCAATAAATGTTGTTTTGTTTAGGGATGCAACCATCCAAAAAAGGTAAACATGTGACAACAATCAGTTATAATGTAATACTATATAAATCTTAATTTCTTCATTGGGGGAAGAGAGATAGATGTTTAACTATAACACTGACAGTTTACAAATCATTGATATAGTTTTGCAAAAATATTAATGCTGTAGAAAAAGAAGAAAGTGTGATTTTTTTTATTATTATTATTTAAGGTACCCTGGGGTAATAACGCCACGTTAAGGTTCTACCAATTTTCACGGCTCAGTTTTAGTTGGTATTTTTCAAACAATATATGATTTGATACAGCAACTCATTGACTATCTATATAAAAAAAAAAAAATTTAACAGATATGTATTCATAAAATGTAATGGCGTGATTTCTTGACCAATACTATTTGGCATTATTACCCACCTATATGGGTAATAACGCTATGCAAAGAAAACTATGAAATAAGATGGAATAATTGCATGTAGATTGCCCAATTCTAAAAATACAAACTCTACAAACTTAGAAATTGACAAATTGCATTCTAAGCTATTGAAAATGTTCAATTTTTTGTGAAAGTGTAAGAAAAATAAAGATGTGGTGTGGGGGGGGGGGATGAGGCAAAAGAATATCAGACTGTGAGCTTCTTTTTGCTTAAAAAGGACCGTTTAAATAGAATTATTAGAAACATTGCACAGTTTTAATTGTGTTTATTTGAATTAGTATTTAGGATGTAGCTCGGCCACTGTTGGAAATCAACTGGGATATTAATGCCAAGGATTGGCGTTATTACCCCGTTATAGTTATTGCGCTGTACATTTTAAATTACAAATTATCTCGAGAAGATATCCAAAATCTTCAACAATATTTTGAAAGTCCATGAAATGTACTACAATTTTATGTAATTAACAAAGTATTTCTGGATAAAAAAAATAGTCTTCACATCACAAAACGTATCTCGCAAATTTTAGATCAAGCGTTAATTTTAATTGCTTGTAAAAACAATAAGACCTAAAAATGAAACAAAATAACTGGAAGCTGTTTTTTGGGATTTATATGACTCAAAACCCTTCTGCGCAGAACACATGGGTGTCATTTACCGGATTATTTCATAATTATGAAAAAATTACTTAATCATTACTTAATCATAAAATCAAAAATACTTAATCATTAGTCATAGACATATAGTTCCAATTTCAAAAATGTTTTAAATGAGGTAAAAGATATATATTTTTTAAAAACAATTTGGGTCAATAAAATCATTTCTTAAAAAATTATGAAATTTAAATTTTATATGATTTTATAATAGCTTTTGATGTATTTTATAATAGCTTTTTAATATATAGTGTATTCAACAGTAATAAAATGCTAATTCGCTTGTCCCAATCGACGAATGGTGAGGTGCAGATTGAAAATCTTATCAATAAAACAAGTGGACAACACTCTTTCCCTTTTATTTATTAGTAAACACATTCTTCATTTCAAATATACTTCTATGTGGTTTCTCAAACTGCAATTATATATGCATTCAGATATGAAGAAGAATGGGAATGTCAAAAATCAGGTATTCTGTATTTTAGAATTAAATAAATTCATATTAATTTAAGGATTTTAATAATAAGTTTGTATTTTCATAAAAAATAGATAAGACTAAAAAAGATAACATACTATTTTGAACAAAAAACCATGATAATGATAACAAAAGACAGACACTCCCTCTCTCTATAGAAATCTTAATATATCATGTGCCAGACCCCCTTCCCCACTAGAATGATAACATAATGTATCCACAACCCCTTTCATGTATCATCAGTGCTGTAATTGGAAAAAAACATTTGTGGGAACTGACTTTTCCATAGATTCCATGTTGGTGTTATTGGACTTTTTTTAAAGCAAAAAGTCAATTTAAATCATTTAGCCCAAAATAAACTTTTTTGAGTTAACAGTTTTAATTATTATACTTTTTCGGTATTGTATTTGTGTAGAATTCTCTAAATGAATTTTATAAATCGCGTAGTAACATTTTTCATCATGAAGCAAAATTTAAACGAAAAAAAAAAAAAAAGTTTTCATAAAGAACGATAATGAGAAGTTTTTTTCTGCTTTCTAATTTGCAACAAAAACTGTCTTATCTGCCAATCTTCTTCCTAATGACAACCAAGATTAATGACCATATGGTTCAGGACGAAATTCTTTTAAGGAAGGTCCTACACAGCTTATAAATATATTATAAGTGAACTGGCTCCTTTTTAATAAAGATTTAAATTTTCGCATCAGCCATGATATAATTCGTATAGCTAATTACTCTTTCGCTTTCCGATGTTGAAATGGATACAGTTTTCACGCACTCTAGAAGAGGACTTAGTATTCTGGCTCATTTTCAGTATCAATGAGCTTGATAATTTTTGTTATAATATATAGCAATGATTATCATTTTGATTGATAAAAAAAAAGAAAAATTTGTGCTCCTACGCGATGTTTATTTTTATTTATTTATTTGTTTTTACAGTAACAAATTTTTATTTCTGGGAATATTTCTGGGAACGGCGTTCCCACGCGTTCCCGCCCAATTACAGCACTGTGTATCATCCAGGTTTTTGGCATTTGCCATAGAATCAACAGGCAGTGTTTTATTCCTTTGAAGCTGCTTGGCTTAGTTAATTTACCAATAACTGGCAATTTTAACTTTTCACTTTCATCCTTTTGGCAATTACTCTCACAGTTATCCTGCCTTTCTAAGTTTGTCACTTGTGCACATTTCACCTTTAAATGTTAATCTTATTAAAAAGAAGTTTATAAAACAACCCTGTTTAAGTAGCCTTAAATACATTTATCTTTGCATAAGTTGAAATAAGCTTGGGTAGTTTTTCACAGAATTCATTGCAAACAGCGAAGTCTACAACTCCACTTTCATCACACACAGTTTTCTGTAACATGTTATTTCAGTGATTAAAACATGTCAGCCATCTTTTGTTGCAATTTATTTGTTTATTATCCATGAGTAGTGCAAGTTCTTTCGATGTAATTGTTAATATAGGTCCACTCAAAAGTACATTTCTGCTAATGCATCCTTTGTCCATAACAGTAAAGCTTCTAAATCCTCGTGAGCTGTTGTTCTCACACATTTTTGCCTTTAGAAAATCTTTCCTTTTCCCTTGATTTCAGGATGAATTCTTTATTTTTCATGTAAGTAGAAAGTTGCATACTTTTTTATTCCATATTTTGCCCAGTTTTTGTCTTAGATCAAAAACGTCCTACCATTTTAATCATTTTCACTTTAGCATCTAGATTAAGATTTACAGTTAAAGATTTATAACTTTCACTTGAGAAACAAATTCTTTTACTTTCTCAAAAAACACTTTAGCAGTAAGTAAAACCATTCACTGAAAAATCTTATCCCTATACTGCAAGTAGCATAGTAATGAAACAGATGCCCACATTGTAGATTTCTCAAAATGTCACTCAGTCTAATGAAAGAGAAAGAATTAGGAACAAGCACAATGGAAAAAGGGATGGTAGTGTCATTGATGGGCAGATGGGGCATTAAGAAAGCAGATATCAAATACATGCAATTATATGTATATTAGTTGACATTGGTCAGATGTTGGAATAACTTTATTCCTTTCCATTTTGTCAGAATTGTTCTGTCTGTGAGATGGTAAGGAAAAATTTTAAAAATAGAATTTTCGTTAGTTCAAATTAAACTAAGTCAAGAAAAAGTGAGTTTGAATAAATAAAAATTTTTAATGTTATTCTGTTATTGAAAATTTTGGGACTTATGTTTAATTTGAATTAAGTGAAGATTATGATTTATCCGATTTCAAATTAAAGAGAGCCAACTGTATTCCCAACTCATATATTTAATTATATGAACAGATGTTGGGTGTGTATTACATAAATATATGTATGTTCCTTATATGAATGGATATAGGATCTTATTTAAAAACAAGTGGGTAAGTTGATCACAGATTGTATAGAGAGTTTCGTTTAATATCTCCTTCAAAACACTTAATCGTTAAATTAACAAATGAAAAACTGTTTTTTGGCATTATTTGGGGATTTCTTTGCCAATTGCACCAACCGGAATAGAACTATTCCCGTACAGTATTATTCACCTTAATGCTGCCTTGATCATATAGATTCACTGATTTCTCTGTCAGAATCTGCAGATTTAGTAAAGGTATGCAGGTAAATAAAATTATTTATAAAAGTAAAATATTTCAAAACTTAGCATAAATTTAAGGGAAATCAAACTGGTCACCAGAGGCTTCTATTAATTTAAATGAATAATAGTTTATTAAATAAAAAAAAGATTCAGATATGCTTTAGATTTCCCAATTCTCTACTCTAAACAACTATTTTTTCCAAATAGTTAATTAAAAAAAATATATTTCATGTGTCAAAATAGATGATAAATATAATTTAATATGATGAAATAAAAACAAATTAGCACATCTTTATGTGATCTATTTAATAATTTAATTTATGTTGTATCCATAATAATTTTATTTATATTTGCCTGTAACAATTAAAAGAAATGAAATTTCAGTTTTAAAATTTACGCTACTGCAAATTTTTAAGCTCCTAAATATCACACATTTTCAATTTTTACAACATCGTATAGGGGAAAAAAAAATGTACTTTTAAATGCAATTTGTTTAAAAGCTGTATCTCAATTTATTTTTGAGATATTAATTTTTTTGTAGTTTTTAGTACCAATTTTGTAATTGTGGCAACAGAAAATTTCTTTTAAATGTAAAGGATAAAAAAAAAATTATTTTTTATATCCATTTAAACTTTGCTAACAATTAGAGGAGAAAAAATAACAAAAAAGTGAACTGATAATATTTTTAAAAATATTTTAAATAAAATAATAGTCTTTTTCAAAATTTTATGATTTGTTGTACGTCAAAAGGTATTCAGCTATAAGTACACAAAATTTGAGTTCTCTGACTTAAATAGTTTTTATGTACAAACTCTGTGACAGGCAGACAGACAGAGGACAGAGACAAATAGGATTTCGTCAGATGAACAAAACACACACACACACACACACACACACACAAAAAAAAAAAAAAAAAAAAAAAACTTGCATTGAAAAATGTAACAAACTTTTGCAATAGGTTATAATCAGGTTATCAAGGTACCATCAACTTTACCATGACCAAAAACTTTATCTTCTTGAGTAGAAATGTGACTTTTGATATTTTACTCACAGCATTATCATAAGAAAACACTACACAGATAGAGAAGTTTTTCTTTCTTTCTATTAAAAACTAATGCTGCACTATGTATAAATACTAAATATGCATTTATGTATTTCAAATTTATAGAGAATTCATGCAAATAATAAAAGAGATTTGTGGGAACCAGGCACTAACAGGCACATGGTTAATGGCTCTTGTTGCAGACAATGTCATTTTGTTCTTTTTTACCAAACTCAAAATTGTATGCCATCTGTTGATCAGACACCTGTCAAGGATAAAACTTAATAAGTCCTCCTTTTAAAAGAAAGAAAAGGGAAAAAAAAATTGTTTTTAGTGTATATTTCACATGTATTTATCCATATACAGTAGAACCCCGATAATCCGGATCAGGTTTTTCGCTTTTTTTTTCAAGTTTGAGAAGCGATTGGCTAATTTCTTTAACATTAACTTGTTGCATCGTCATATTCTGAATAATAAAACAAAAAAATTTTCGCCAATCACTTCTAAAAGTTGAAAAAAAAAATGAAAAAACCGATCCGGATTATCGGGGTTCTACTGTATATTTATACATATTTATCTGTATGTATATGTATACAAATTTCTTGATTATAATAAAAACTTTCTTTTTTTTTTTTTTTTTTTTTTTGCAGGTTCATTAAAATTATAAAATGATTCAAAATATGACTATGTGTTCCATTTGCAATTACTTTAAAAATTCTATATGTCCTTTTTATATAACAACTTTTTATAACTTCTTGGGTTTTTTTTTTTTTTTTTTTTTTTTTTTTTTTTTTTTTTTACTGCACATATGTATTTCAGCTTCTGAATGAGAAGTTGGTTATGTGTCACACATGTATTCTCAACAAAGTTTTATTTTCAACCCTAATTTTTCTATTGTGTTTCATGTTCTTGTTTTTGTATTATAATTTTCCATGTAAAACAATTTTCTTTTGGGTGGTACCAGGTATAAATTTGAAGAAATAGGCCATGTTATAAATTTTCATTGTTGATCTACATTTATTACATTATATTTGATTATATTAATTAAAGAAACATTTATATTCTATGAAAATATTAAAATTGATTACATTATAATAAATTATAAATTTAACCACTAATTTGCTGTTTACATTTGTGAGAAAATATTTTAATAAAATTTTAAAGTTTATATATAATTTTTATAAGTTTTTAATGTATTATGGGCATAGTAATTATCAGGATTGTCTTAATTCAATTTTTTACAGTGATGATAATGTTTTTAAGTGCTGAATATTTTTTTACTTGATTTGTGATGTGATGCCTTGTAAATTATCCTGTGCCTTGTCATTTGTCCATATAAATAAAGTAACATCTTTTTAATTAACTTTTACACTTAATAATAAATTTTGCAATGAAACTTTTTTACAATTTTTTTAACTTAAAGAAGATTTAAGTTATTTTATTATACAATATTAATGTATAATAAAATAAATTGCATTTAAGAAAAAAAAAATTCTAAATATGATCACTGGTTTTTCAACATAATATTTTATGAAAATAAAGTGGTGTACAGTGATTGTACAGACTAGCCAATTCTCACTTAAATGGCCAACTTCTATTGATATGAATAATTTATTTAAAGAAAAAAGACATTTAATTAAAATTTAATTACAAAAAGTTTTTAATTCTAATGCTGAATTTGATTTTGTTTAGTTCTGAATACAAACATAATTTTAAATAAAATATTCCTTAAATAATATAGATACTTTTTTGTTAAATTCTTTGCTTAGTTACAGCTGGAGGTCATTTTCTGTACTATAATTATTTAGAATTATAAAAAAGAGAGAAAGAAAGAATAGAGTCATATTATAATAATGAATTGAAATAATGTATTTTTATTTATTTATTTATTTATTTATTTATATATTACTGAAACTGGAGGACTTACAAATAATAATGTAACAATTCAGAAAATTTGAACATATTTAATGAATAAAGAGTGTGTATATCAGTAATACTATTAAATGATAATAACATTTAGTTTTAACTGGCAAACTACATTCTGTTATTGCTTGGTTTGTTAATACAAACATGGCCTATAATCTCTAAATATGGTACTTTCTAACCCAATGTTTCAAATTAAAAACAAATTGTTATACATTTTAATATTAAACTATGTTATGTTTTGCATGTGTTTTCCCATTTTTTTTGTGCATACTGTGATGTTTGTTGCAATTGTTTAATTGCATATTTTATTACTTGACAAGTGTGCACTAGTAAGATATTGTCTTCTATACAAATGTCACAATCTTATGTGATATATTTGAAGTTTTTTATAATATATTATTTTATTTTTCTATGAATTTATTTATTTTGCTGTTGGTTTTATTTGTTAGTTCAATCCGTACCTTTAAAAGTTTGATTTTGGATACAAGTTCATTATTGTGTTTTTCAAACTCATTTTACAATAGCCTAGTTTTATTTTCTTGGACAATCTGTACAAGAAGTCAAAATGTTAAAAAAAAAAAAAAAAAAAAAAAAAAAAAAAAAAAAAAAAAAGTCAAAAGTTAATGTAATTTAATAGTAGAAGTAATTTTTATCAAGATTATTTTATATTTATAATTATCAGTGTATGCAAGATAACATGCATATAAATATCATGGATTATTATATTTTCCTGCTTTTTAATGTAATTTTGAATTGATATTTTTTATACATTTGTATGTACATATTAAATATAATTCTGAGCATTTTCTCATCAAATAAGTTTTATGCCAAATAATAATAATAAATATTACACTCAAGTATTAATGATGCTCAATAAAAATCAAATGAAACTGTTTATATTGATTTTTATTAAAAATATTATTATCTTTTAAAATATTTAAAATCATCAAACTTCTTGGAATTAAAATTTTATCTTAAGAAATATTTTATAAAGGTTAAAATATAGTGAAAATGATTTGAAAGGAAAATATTTAAACAAGCAGGAATTATTCCAAAATATTATATGGCATACACTATTACTTATAAATTCATTATTCATTTCTTTTTTCTATGTATTTACTTTTTTAAATCTTCTGTTTCCTTAATTTATTTATTTTTATATACATTTTTATGTTTCATTTAGATTCTTTGTTTATTTTTCATTTAGTTGTGTTTTATTTTTGAAAGCAATATTCTTTATGTCACTATTATGCATTATTATAATGAAATTATATTTTTTGCTCATTTCTCTTTTAAATTGTTGCTATATTATTCGTATACAATACTACTGTTTTAATATTACTGTGATAAAAATTTAAATATAAATTTAAAGAGTATTATCATGAGAGAATCTTTTCTGTATTTTTGTTTGACTTATTATTCAAACAAAATATTTCTCTTTTATGTGCTGCTGAGTTTGAAAAACACATATTTGATGTGTAAAAAATGTAATATACATTGTTATGTGTTTTGAATATTTATGTTAGTGTGTTTGATTAACTCTTCTTTCTAACTGCAGCTCAAATAAGGTTATCACTGACTTAATGTTGTGAATATTTTTAAACATGTTGGCAATTTGTTGTGACAGTGTAAAGAAAAACGTATTTTTATAAGGAATTATTGTATTCCATTGACACAGTCGGTAATAAATTTCTATCTTAACTTGACAAAGCATCTTGTGGTTGTCACAAATGACAAATAAATGTGCTGTACAATTTTAAGATGTATATTTTGATTTTGATTTCATTTTAAAAACCATCCTGGTTGCCAAATTGAACTAATTTGTATTCATTTAAGAAAGATGAAATTATGGAATTGTCATTTAAAAATAGTTGACTTTTAATGAACATTTTTTGAACTAAGAGGTTCTTTCATACTCTGTAAAATATGCAGTCAAAAAGTGTAACCCTTTATAATTATAATTTTGGAGGGGGGTGGGGGGGGGAATGATAAATTTAATTATTTAGTGTTTTATTTTTCAACTATTTATTTCTTTTCAGTAATTATTTGCTTTTTGTTGTTGTTGTTGTTGTTGTTATGTTTTATTTTATTCATTCACCCTTGTTGCGAGAAGGAAAAGGGTTAAATTGATCAATTTTTCTAGAAATTCAAAAACATTTTTTCGTATAATTCATTATTTTTCTTTTAGTATGTGTATGTGTGTGCATGAAGTTAGCTGAAATACATGATAAAATTATTATGCTTTTCCTTAATTTTTTTTTTTTTTTTGAACTGTATCAAAGCCAGATGTCCACCCAAAAATTTGTAGTTTAAAAGATTACGCGAATACAAAACATGAATGCGAGTTGCACTGTTCTGAATATGAATGCCATTTATTCGATTTTACTTTGTTGCTTTTTGACTGCATAGTTTCTTTAAGATAACAACAAGAAATAATGTAACATTGATATGTTGTTATTTGATACCATTTACAATTGGTCATCATTGCTTAGTTAGTTTATTTACAGTATCATAATAAATTGTGGTTAACTGGACTGCCCATTATGTCATAGTTAAGGCATATATTTCATAGAATATTTTTTATTAGTATTATTAATGTCTATTGAAATATGAAAATATAAAACTATAACATTTAGGTTTTGATTTCTTTTTTTCCTTTCCTGGTCATTAATATGTTTGAAAAGAATAATGACTTATTTTAATTTCATGTTTCAACTATGTTAGTCATAGAAATTTTTGCTCTTTGTCATTCCTGTCAAAGGCATTGTCTATGTTGACATATAGGTTTATTAAAGAGTAAAAAAGGGGTAGCTTAATCACTGGAAAAATGAAACAACATTTTGCTGGATTTTAATGATGGGCTTTTTTATTGTTTAAAAATTAAACCATCTTTTATTTTCTGTTAGTAAAATACATTTTTTTTACAAGTATTGTCCTAGAAAAAAAATCTTTACATAAAATAAAAAGTTTTATTATTTTTTTTTCCAATTAGACAAAAATTTGAAAATTATTTGTTAGATTAAATTGCAACATTAAAACTTCCAGAAATTATAATTTCAAAATAAGGTTGTTACCTTGTTAATTGAGATATGGTTTTGAACAGGTATAAGATCTCTTATATTGACAGAACACTATCAAAAATAATTATAGATTTTTTTTTTTCAGTGTATGTAGAAAGATTGTTACATTATTGATTATTCTTTTAAGGCTGGGTGACTGGCCAAAAAGCTTTGTATTCAAATACTGTTTAACCCATACTATTTTGAAGTTTAGGTCTTAAAGAGCTATGATAAAGGAAATGGTGATGGAAATTAAAACGCTGTTCAATAGAACACTAAAACACTACAAACATCTGAAATGATTTTGATGAAATATGCCTTAAAATCCTACCAATACGATAGCCTGTATAATGTTGAATGTTCTGTCAAAATCATTCCATCCATTTTTTATTTATCCAGTAAAGATTTACTTATAGACTTTCTCATTTTTATATGTAGAGAGAGAAAAAAAAAGATGTTATTTTTTGCATACCAGTTAACCACTTAGTAAAATGTGTACCTTGTAATAATTTGTCAACTAATATGCATATTAAATGAGGACAGAGAAAAAGCTGTTTCATGTGTGTGTCAGTCTTGTCTTTAATTGATGTAGATTGCTCACATATATTTTGTCCTCTGGTGCTCTGTTGGAGGGAAACTACTTGTTGCATTATGCAGACCGGAACAGTTAGAAGCTTATACTTTTATTGAAATTCATTCAGATCAGTGCATTGTTAGTTCTGGCTATTTATGTACACATCGCGTGAGTAAGCCCACTTCATAAACTACTACTTTTTTGGGGGACTTCTGGCAGATCCAGAAAAAAAAGAAGTAAGTCTTCAATTGTTCCTGTCTGCTGCAATGTCGTTAAAGAAAATTAACAAATAAATAAATAAAAGGTGCTTATGGTAATGGATTTTTTCATAGCTCCATTATTAGTTATAAAACACTTATAATAAGAGAAACTGTTACATCAATTAAGAAACAGTTAAAGGGTACTGTTCTGTTTTTAACATCTGTTATGACTGTTATTAATGTTGCATGAACTGCTGCTGTAGAATTTAAAAAGAACGTATTGTAATTTAGATGTTTCATAAAAAGTTCCCCATTGTTGTTGTACATAGTTGCTTATATAAATATGTAAACACACACTCTAGGCTTAGTTAACTTCTTAGGCTCCCTAAACTTGTACATCTATTCATTTCCTTTTTCGTGGGTCCCTGAGAAGTATGTATAAAGTAAAAAGTCCAAAGTAATCATCTAGTCATAAAATTTGTGATTCTCTAGTCATATTTTATACTTTTTTTTATTTACTTTTTTTTTTTTTTTTTTTTTTTTTTTTTTTTTTTTTTTTACTTTCTGTGGTAAACTACTTTATGGTAAGTATATTATAAAATAATGCCTTTTTTAACTAAATTGACTTATATTTTCAGTTACATCATTTTAGAGTTTTATTATTATTATTTATTTATTTACAAAATGAGCTTTTTATAGATCAATACTTTTAAAATTTTATTTTTAATTAAACTGTAACTGTATTTTTATTTTTAATATAAATTTACTTATAATATTTTTGTATATTCATTTATATGGAAGATTATTTCTTTAATTATGATAGTATTGCAATGATCTTAACTTTTAATTTTCTTTTACTATTATTACATTTTATTTTAGTTATTCATTTTTTGTAAAGATTGTTACTTTTTCTTTCTAGCTATACATATATTGTTACTAAGAGTATGGTATCTTAGTGATATGTATTGTTATTATTTTTACTTCCATATCGAATCATTCTCAACTGAACAACTCTATTTTTTCCTCCTAATTTAATTGTTGATGATTTAAATATCTATAAAAATTGCAATATTTGATTACATAGATGAGAGGTGTTTATTGTGTTATTTGTATAATGCTGGGGGCCAAAATGGAGACTTAAAATAAAATTGGTTACCAAATTAGATTTTATATATACAATTATTTATCTTAGTTTGTGTATTGCTTCAAATTTTCAAAGATTGCAAGTTTGCAGTAATGATTAATGTTGATTAAAAATTAGGTTAGTTTATTTTTAAGAAGTTATATATAAGTTAACATTAAATATTTATAATAGGGTCCATTTATTTTTGAACTGAAATGAAGACATACATTTGAGATTTATGTTTATGAGATTTGATAATAAGGTTTTAGTGGTAACATTTTTAACAATAGTAGTTATTATTTCATAATTATATTTAATTTTTACTTATTATTGAAGTTAATGGTGTATTTTATTTTAAATTTAAGAAATAGAAGCATTTGATAGCTTCTTTGATGCAATAGAAGCAATTGATATTACAATAAGCAGTAATCTTATTTTATATTTTCTGATGAGTAAAGAATATAAATTTGAAGCTATAATTACTACATTATGCTTTATAGAAATTCTGCCTCAGATTATGATAAATTCTAAAAGAATTAGGGTTGTTTTTCTGGTGTAAATGGAAGTAGAAAAAATTAGTTTTTTATTTTTACATCAGAAAGCATTAAATTTTACTTTTCATTTCTTGTTATCTCATGCATTCTTTTTTTAGAATTTGTATATTTTGTTGAATTTATATTAATTTTATTTCACTTTTCTTCCTAAATTTATTTTCATATTTTTGATAGATTGCAGAAAAAAAAATAAAGGTTACATTTTGTAAATCTAAATAAAAAATATATATTTCTTCTTACCTATTCTTTTATTATTTATTTTTACTTTATTTTATTTTTGCTCCTAATATTAGTATGTAGGAATTTACTAAACAGCCTGATTGTTGAAAAGTATTATATGCTATACTTACAAATACTGTTTTCGGTAATAATTGTTAGCTTGATAAAATTATTTTAAATTAAAATATCATGACATGTCGACACATTAATTGAACATTTTAGATTTTTTTATTATTTATTTATTTATTTGTGTGTGTGTGTAGATTGGAGAAAAAGGAGGAAATATTATATATTCCTCTCTCCATAGATATTATTTGTAATTTTTTTCTTTCCATGTATAGTTTATGCAAATTATTAAATTTTATTGCCTTAGTTGAATTTATTCTATCAAACTTCAATTGATTTCAATGTAGAAAAAAAAGTTTGGCCTAAAGAAAAATTTAGAGCTTCGAAATATTGAAGTTTGATTGTATTCTAAACAGACGCATGTTGTAAAGTGTTGAGAAAATAGATATTATATTTATTTACTTTTTTCATTCATATCTTATTTATATTAGTTTGATAGCAGTGCTTCATAGATATTTTTCTAAAAGGACAAAAAGTGGGCAAATTTAGTTAATAAACTGAGTGTTACTAGAGAAATTAACTTAAACTGTTTAAAATGTGAAAAAGAAATGAGTAGATTATTTTAGATTGGTTAATGTTAAAATAAAATCCTGCCATTTAGTTAGATACTTGTAGTGTTTAGTTATATCCCCTTTTCTTTTAATATAAATCCCCTTTAGTTATATTTTGTGAGCAAATATCCATTGCTGTCGATTAATTTTTTTTCCTTTTAATTATTAAAATTTATGAGCAATTGTATTATTTCAAAAGAAGAGTGCTCATAGATTTACCTATGAAAAGTTTCATAAAATCAGGACCAAGCTCTTTTTAATATTTAACTTATATATTTTGTATTCCATGTGTAATGATTATACTTTTTTTCATACTTGTATAACAAGTTTATATATATGTATATACTTTCTTTTATACTTTTTTTTTTTTGGGGGGGGGGGAGTGGATGCTGTTTGATTTTTATGAAGTTATTTTATAAATTCATTTTCATCATCATTAGGGTTTTTTTTTCTTTTTTTAATAAGCTACCTATTTTATTCTTATTTTGTTTATCTTTTTTTTTTTATTTCTTAGGACAATTTTTAATTTTTCAATTTATATTTGTAAGTTTCATATTTATTTAAATATTCATTATCTATTAAGTACATTTTAAATTTATATGTGTGCATATACAATATTTTTGCTCGGTACCTTTTGTTAGATAATTTTTACTTATTGGATGCTCATTCTGCATTATTATTATTTTTTTATTATTTTATTTATTTATTTATTTTTATTTATTTATTTATTTATTTATTTATTTTTCATTGCTCAATGTTATTACTTTCCCTTGGAAAATACTTCAGAACTTATGTATAGATAAGGTTTTTTAAATTTATGTATAAAAGATCAGTATTTCATGCTTGCAAGTTGAAAAAAAATTCATTTACTATACATCAAAGTATGCCTAAGTATGTTGCTTATTACCGTATTAAATTTCATAAATGCATTGATCTATTACACCTACTTTTTCTGGGGAAAAAAAGGGTGATTTTGTAAAAAAAATCTCAATATTCAATTGTTTGGTTTTTTTATTTAATTTAGAATTTATATTTTTCAGATTACTCCTTATTGTAAAAAGATTAAAATTACTATGATCTTTGGAAAAATCAAAACATAATATTTTCATTTTGAAAATATTCATCCGGTTAAAAAGATTCTATGAAACCATCACTATTTTTTAGTAATTTATCATCTAATGTGATCATTCTTTGAATTTTACATTTAATACTTGATGTTCAAATTCATCTATCATATTTGCATAATAACATGCATCATTATAAATATGATACTTAGATGTATCATAGATTCTGTATTAAATGTATAATAATTATTTGCTGTTGGCAACATATAAAGTTTTTTCTTTATATTATAAAAAAAAAAAAAATAGAATTTTGAAGATTTAAAAAAATGTGCACAATAATCCTATCAAATTTCATCCCTATCTGAAAAAAAATTCTGTTTATCTGAAACTAAAAAACAAAAAGTTAAATTTATTTATTTTCTTTCTCTTTTTTTCCTTTTCCTTCTTAACTGCTAATAAGGAGTAATCTTGGAAATTTCTTGTTCATATGCATTCTTATACACTATAATGTAACTTTTGTTTAATTTTAGTTTTAGTAAAATATTATACTTGTTTTTGATATAGTTTAATGTTTGTTTGAATATTTATACTTAAGATTTATTTGCATAATTAGTGATGCAGCATTTCTTTTAGTCCTTGGAAGCAACAAGATACTAAAGAATGTTTAAATAATGTTTATTGTAAGAGTGATGTAGTATTATACTATACTTTGATGGGTAAGTAATTCGGTTATTATTGTATATGCATGTGATAAAGTTTCGACTGCTTTTAAAAATTCAATATTTTTCTACTTATTTTCTTTGAATTCAATTTTGAAATGTGCAATTGGTTACAAACAACTTTAACAGGTTTTATACTAAAATTTTGTTGTTATTTGTAATTATATGAATATACAAAAGTCCGATATTTAATTTTTTTATTTGATTGGCAGCAGTATTTTTATAACATTAAACACTTAATTCTATTGTACATTTTATTTTTGAGTATTTTTTTACAAATCATGTAAATGTTTACCTGCAACATTCGTCCAGCCTATTGCCTATCTTACTTAATCTGTCCAGCTTTATGTTTCTTGTTTGTTTTATATGCTCTAAGATAAAAAAGAAATTAAGAAATTCTGAGTGAAATTTGCTTATAACTACTTTGATATGCCAATTTTTTTATATGCACTTGCTTTTTTTCCTGTGAAGCACTATAACTTTTTCAATATTTTTATTTTAAAAAATCATATTTTAAATTTAACAGGACCTGTGACATAAAGATGGATTTTTATGGGCAACATGAATCACTATTTTTAATGCTTTCTCAGCAAAGAGAAGCAACAACATTTTATATTAATTATTGGGAGTGGGGCAATAGTAAATGAGAATTAAAAAATTAAGAATAAAATTGTGATCTGTATTAAAATAGATGTTATGATACATATGAAAGTGAGCAAAATATATAAATATTCAACAAAAAAGTTAAATTATTACTGGAAATATTTTTAACCCTAATTCATGTAATACATTGAAACTAATCTATTTAAATTCATATCTTCTATTGAAAATAAAATAAATAGAAAATAACAGCTGATAGTTTGAACAGATATTGACCACTTTAATATTTAGCTAGTAAACCTATGTAGATTTGTAAACTACTATATTTCTTAGTTTCCATCATTACCATAAATGAGCAAGAAAAAAAAGTCTTGGATTTGTAATCTTTTCTCACTTAACTAAACAAACAAATAAAAATCACAGTTTTGATGTGCACATTTATGGTTGTATCCATTGTTGGGGAAAAAAATGCTTATGGGTTAGTTTTATATTAAAAGTTTATTTAAGATGTAGAAAAAAAAAAATCTTAGAAATCAACATAAGAAAATTTTGAATCAAGAAAATAAAAATAATTCGTGCAGAAGTATTTAAAAAAAAAATTGTGTACATAGAATTGTATTCTGTTTGAATAATTGTTGTCCATGAATGTCTGTCTTTAGTTGATACTGTTGAATTTTAAATTAATTTTTTTGTAATCTTTGTGAGTATTTTGTACTGAAATATATATTTTGTGGAAAGCTGCTTTTTAAACATGTAAGATGAAATCAAGTCATTATTAATTTTAAAAAATATTTTTGCCAAGTATTTTTTCTCCAAACTTTTAATCAACACATCAGTATTTAACTGTTTGTGATTTTTAAAATAACCACTTTGTATTTCTTATTTATTTTTACTGGTTCATATCCTTTCAACTGATTTTTTTTTCAATTATTTTTAAATATACTTAACAGTTCTTTTAAAAATTCCAGCTGCCTTAAAAATAACTTATGTATACCAGTGTTTCTTCTTAATTTATTTTACTTATTTCGTTAACATTTCATGATTTTACTTTTAATTTTTATTTAAGGTAACAATAAGTAAATAAATGGAACTGCAGTAACTCAACTACCCCGTTAAATCAACATTTAATTTTCATGTGGATGGTTACTTAAACAAAAAAGAAACTCACTAACTGAACATGTTTTGGCAGGAACCCACATAATTCAAGTTCAGTATTCTGTCACAACTAACTTTAAGAATTACTCAGTCATTGATCATTACTGTCAGTTTAAAATTCATTATTTGTTTCTGGAATTTAATTTCCTATTTTAATAAAGACAATTCTAGTTGAATTCAAGAAACCTTCACTTTTCTATTTGGAAGTTAAATAGCTTTTGCTACATCCTAAGAAAGGAAAGTAGATAAAAATCTCTGATTATCTTTCATAAAATAATTGTTATTTTGTTACTGTTATTATAGCTAAAAAATGGAAATCAATCTACTAAATAGAACTGTTCAACTGTTTAATAATTATAATATTAACACATATTAAACATCAATACTTATTGTACATATTTTATGATAATACAGTCATAGCACAGAATCTGTCTTTAAAATAAATTTTACGTCACTAATGATAAAACAGTCAACTTAATGATAAAACAGTCAAACTTAAGTCAACATGTTTCTTGAATCTCTGTGGTGAGTTGAATTATCAAGGTTCCACTGTTGTACATATATGTTAACATATATGACAAATTTATTTTATCTATTTATTTACTTATTTTTGTTTTGTTTTACCTTTTTTTTAAAACTGAATATCTGTATTTAATTGTTTTATTCACATGCTCATATTTGCAATTTAAAAGTGGATAAGTCATGAATCTCAAAAGCATACTCATACTTGTTAATTATGTCTATGAGCATTAGTTGTTGAAAGGTTATTATAAATTTAGTCTGAAATTGTCAGTATTTTTCTCTCTAAAAATATATTATTTTTTTATTTATTAATGAGAGAATTTTAACACTTTCTCCAGACATACATTATATATGTATGTTGAAAGTTTAAAAAAGGGGAATCCAAAAGATCTGATATTGTATATACATCATTGTAATTTATACTTTTACATTTGTGTATAATTGTAATTTTTATATTTTTTTACAATTGTATTCATTTACATCACCAGCTTATTTTCTCTATTTACATCAATCCAATAAAATAAAAGCTCTAAGCTTGCACTGCTGCAGATTATTAATAATATGTTAAGTAATAATATAAATAAAGCTGCTGCAAAATTTCAATAATGTAATTCTTATATTCTCAATTGTGTGATTATTTTTCTTTGTTTAAGATTATTAGAATTTTATAAATTAATTTCAATATTGCTTTATAATTCTTTTTAAAATATTGTTAGAAATTAATAATTATTGTCTTTTATGTGTATATTTCATTTTCAAAATTGAAATTTTCAGGTACTGTTTTATCTCATGAAAAATATCAATACAATATCAAACAAATTTATGCCAAAATATGTAGTTAAAATGATTATATTTCAAAAATATTTTTCAAAGTCATCATATTCCATCATTGTGTTTGATTGTTATTTTATGTTTCGTTATTGAGTAAATTTTATTTGAAATTTCATGTATTTGCTTGTATATAAAAGATAACTCTAGTGGTGGTTTATTTTCAATATCATTCACTTAAAAGAGTAGTAGATGAGAATTTTAATGCATTTTTATATGTTTTCCCTTTTAATTATTGTTATTAATGTGCATTTCTTTAATTCAGCACTAATACTGTGGTTTATCACTAAAATTTAGTTTTTTCTTTTTTAATTAGCTTTATTTGTGTATAACATATGGAAATAGGTACTTTTCTTATGACATTCAGCGTATTCTGTTTTAAATTGTAAGCATTCTGCATACATATACAGAAGAAAATATTATTTAAAATTTGCTTGCAGTTTGACTCATATCTTGTAGCTTGTATCTGCAACTCTTAATACAAAAGCATATCTAATAAAAATGTAAGCTGCCTTTAAGTTCTGTACAAATTTAGCATTAGAATCCAAAAGTCAATTCTATATATGTTTATGAATTTTCTTCTGCTTTTATTAATTTACTTTTAAAGCTTTTTCTTTTTAATTGTTATTGCTGGAAAATTAATATGTATCCTCACTGAATTTGAAAATGCAAAATAATTTTTCAGTAAGCAGTTTTTCATTGACCTAATGATGATAGTACAAGTTATATCCCATCTGTAGTTTTTCCTAGAATGTATCCAAGTTTTAAATTTAAAAAAAAAAAATGATTTATCAAATCTATTACTTTGAGGCAGTTAAGATAAATATCTGCATTAAACAAAAAGTTTTTTTTTATTTATTTATTTTTATTTATTTTTTATTATCATTTTTATTTTACTTGTATTTTTTTTTTTTTTTTTTAATTATAATCTTTCTTGGACACAAGAGAGGAGCAGGGGGACACATTGAAGTCCTTAATTATATTTATCAAATCTATACTTTGAAGTATTTAAGATAAATATGTGGTTTTAAAAAATGGTTTTACAACCTTACCATAAAAACAATTTTATAATCTTTCTTGACCATCAGAGAGGGGAAAACACATTGAAATGATTTATTATAGATTTTTTTTATTTCTTATTCTGCAATAAAGTTAATATAAAAAAGATCTGGACTTATATATATTCTATATATATTGCTGTGTGGGGAAATTTTCAAAATGTAGCAAAACTCAAAAAGAAAACACTAAACAATACAACTTTTCTTGTTGCTGCATGATATGATACACAAACCATACAGATACTAAAAATCTGAATGTATGACATGTAAAACTGACCAAGAAGGGTTTCAAAAGGAAGTACGACAAATAAATTAAAGAAATAGTTTTATTTCGCATCAGAAAATTTGAAAGGTACTATTACATGACTCTTATTATGATATTGAATCAATTTTTTGAATTCTTCTTCTTAGAAACTATCCATTCAAGTTATTTATTAGATTTTTTAACAGTAGATTAAATTAAGTTTAATTTAAAAACTTAGCATAATATTGATATGGAAACAAAATAATGGAACTTTAGTAGTATGATAAATTGACCTACCATTCTTTTAATAAAAGAACATAACTAAAAAAATATATCTCATGTATCATTATGAAAGTTATTTCATTACTTTAACTTAGTTATATCTTTTATGTTTTTTTTTTTTTTTGGGGGGGGGGGGGGGTTATATCTTTTTTTTTAATCACTAATGGTATTCTCTATAAAGGGATTCATCTAAATTTTTTAGAAAAGCATCTTAATTAAAAAAAACAGGGACCAGTAAACTTCATAACAAAAAATGTCACTTGAAAAAATGGCTGTTATTTCTTTGTAACTGTAATTCATTGCCATAAGAGAAGAAATTTCGTCAGTTTCTACTTAAATATGCCTAGGCATATAGATAAAAAACATATATATATATATTTGTTTAGCTTGTATGCATTTAACATTTTGTGCATTTAAAAATGAAAAGCATGCCCAAATTTTTAAAATTATAAAATTTAATTTTCTGAAAAACAGTTTCCCAAATGATATTTCTTCAATCAAAGGGCATGCAATTAAGAAATTTAAATTTTTAATTGAGAGCTATAGAAATGATCTAGATAAAGCCATTCATCATTTTCTTCTTTGGTGTATTTTTTTTAATTATTATTATTTAATTAAAACACCATAAAATTTTTATTGTATTATACTTATGAACTCAATTAAAAAAATTAACCTCTCCTGAGCACTAACCACTTAATTGGTATATCTATAAAATAAAATAAATTGCTGAAATAACAGGATTTTGCATTCACATTTTTGAAAACTTTAAAATTTTGGCTTGTGATGTTCTTTCATAAATAGTGACACAATCTTTCCTTATGCAGAAGAAAAAAGTTCTTTATTCAGTGCTAGAATAAATTATGACTAGCTTTTTATTATTTTTTTTTTTTATTTCAGTAGCAATTTAAATTTTACTATGCATGTTGTACATCTTGCTATATAAATATGTTGTGAATATTTTCCTAATGCATAATCAATTCGTAGAATGCTTTTTTATTCACAAATAAAATTTATTTGTAGGAATAATTAGTTCAGCTTTTAAAAAAGGATAAGCTCGTTTCAAAAAAATTTAATAATTCATTAATTAAAAACCAAAAAGTAGTATTAAAGCCAAAAAATATATAAAATAAAATAGTTTTATTCTATAAATATAGTACATATTCTCTTTTTTTAATAATTGTAGATTACCTTTTAATTGTTGATCTTAGTTTATATTAAATATTTTGTTTGATGGGAATATACCTTAATGTTTTGAATTTAGGAAACTTTAGAAAAAAAATTATTTCAGGGACCCAATCTTATTTTAATTTTTAAACTTTTATTGAAAATAATACTAATAATAAACATTAACAATAACAAAAACCAAAGATATGGCAGCTAATCTCTCCTTAGAACTCTGTATGATGCAGATGTTGCTTACAATAGCACATTTTGGCTGTATATCTGGCAATAATTTTTCATCTGTATTGTAGTAGTGATTAGAACTGTGCTGGAAGTGATATTCATCACTAAAGCACTTTATAACTTTTGCTTCATCTTTCACATATTCAAGATGCTCAGGCACCTTATTTTATGCTCCAGAAAATTACTGCACCTAAATTTATTTACTGTTCATTAATTATATTTATTGTGCCTTTTATGCATTTCTTTATTTTTTTTCAATTAAAATTTGTCATTTGTTGCCAAACGTCTTGCATGTGTCTTACTACAATATTTTTTTCTTTATGTATGTATGTATAATAGTAATGTACTGCCTGTCAAATTTACAAATTTAAAAATGATTCTTGTGCATTACAGCAGCCATCTCTAATAATTCTAAATGATTAATTATTTCTAAATCAAACTTCTCCATATAATTTGTCAAGACAAATTTAAACAAAATAATAGATATTTACAACTTTTAAAAAAAGCAGATCTGCAAAACAGTTTACTTAAACTGATTATTTTATTACATACCAACATGTCTGTCAGTAGTGCTAAACATATTAATAATAGAGTAGACTCTTTCACAGTATGGGACGAGAAGTTGTGCAGATTTTACAGTTTAATAGATTTCTGGTCATTGTTTTGTTTACATATTTAAAAATGTAATTTGAATGAAATAATACAGTCAAAATTATAATGAATGCTTCAATATAGTGGAATAATAAAATAGTTAAGTAAAGTAATAAACTAAAATGACACAAAATAAGATAGTTTAAAAGATGATTGAAATATTAAAAATAAAAATCAAGAAAATAATTAATAATGAATGATTAAATGTGCATAATAAAGATGCGATAAATTTTTCTTGAATTTTTCAATTAAACTTTCCTCATAAAAGTACCTTATTAACTTGCATCAAAATTGTAAAGTTTTATGCAAAACTTTTTTATGCAAAATTTTTTATCAAAATTTTATGCAAAAATGAAGTTTTATTTCAGGTTTAGCCAGTTTTAATAACCAAAACAGCTTGATTGATATATAAATATGATTGGGAAAACATTGTGATTACCGATGATATCAGCATATTTATTTTATTTTTATTTTTTCAGAAATAAATTTAAGCTTCCTGGATGAAAAACTATGATTTATTGAGTCATATTATTGAGAATTACATATTAAAATAAATACAAAATGATATAAAAATAAAAATTCTGTAATTTTACTCATACATCTGAACTGAAAATTTCATTGTTTATATCTGCGATTATGTGCAAATTTGAGGGAGTTTTAAGAATTGTTATTTTATCATCTGAATGAAAAAATGTCCAAATGAGGAATCTAATTTAAGACCTCTAGCTAAAATTGGCAATCCTCTGTTTATTGAACTACCCTTAATTTGCATCGGAGTTCACTGGAGCCCAAGCTCGGATATTTCTTTGATTTTAGTGAATTCTTAAATATTGATCCAAATTTACTGGGGCTCTTAATTATTGTACTCTGGAGCCTAGCAGAACAGTATTTCGAAAAAATCAAAGCCTAAAAATTTTATTTTTCTTTCCCAATTGTCTCCAGTTATTTCTGTTCTGTCTTATTAAAGTGCTTACATATTTGACAGCGTCTTGCTAACACAGTACATTTATCAAGCGCTTACAACTGTAAAATCAGTAAGTTCTTTCCCTAATGTTTTCAGAATAGGGACAAAGAATGCCAGTGCTAACTGCAATCATATACAAGTCTTTTAATCGGGTGGTGTTATATTTACATGCTACTTGCATTTATAAAATATTTTCACTGATAAACTATTCACCTTTATGTGGTTTTTAATTTGCACTGATACTCACATGAGCTTAGTTACATTACTTCTTATTTATTAGTGAATATGTAAATTTATTCAGAACCCACTGGAAATGATAAATATTGTGCATTGATGACAAATTAGAACAATGTTGTATTTTTCTACTTGATACAAAGAAATCTTTGCGAGTGGGATTTCTGAAAATTCCCTACTCATGATATTAATGCTTTTGCTCTGTCCATTTGCTAGATCTTATTATATGCACAAATGCATACAGATATATTCAAAATGTATTAAAACTTTTCTTTATTGAACACTTGGACTAACTTTTAAACAGAGACCCTGGGTTCGCTCCTATCTCGGACACTTTTTCATTCTGTTGGGAAAATATTAATTCATATGATATCTTTACCAATCAATATGATTTAGTTAAAAATTACTAGTAACTATTACTATCTGAATATTGAATAAAGCAGAAATTATAATTTAAACAAGGAATATTTGAAAACATTATCTATCAGCACATGACTCAAATAAATTTTTGTTACAATAATATAAACTAACATTTGGAATAATATAAATAAATATAGGGTTTCAATAAAAAATGCATAAGTCAGAAATGGTAGGGTTAGCATAACTATAAAAGTTTGTATGCACATCTGTATGAACATGTGTAATATCAAAAGTTAAATTTTAGATATTTTCTGGTATGCATACTTTCAGGCTACCGTATTTTGTTCATAGGTACGTGCTATTTGCTCAATTGTTAAATATGAAATTAAAATTACCGGTGTCTTTTTAATGACTTGGCAATCAAACCTAATGATTTAACAGAGGCTACTGCTATAATGCAAAAGTAATCCAAAATCAATAACTCATTTTTTTAATTTTTCTTATGAATAATTATGTCTAACTGGGAATAAAATTTCTCTATTTTATTAATTATGTCATTTAAACTCATAACTTATTGTCATATTTCATGTAGACCTTTCATCTTTGAAATTAATTTTCATCCACTCTTTATAAGCATTTTTTATATTTTTCACTGAAAATCTTAAAATATTTTTTGATGTTTATAAAAAACCAGGGGCCATAGAGAATTTTTTCTAACTTTTTTAATCAGAAGGTGTCTGAGCATTTTCTTTTTTGGATTAATTAATGATTCCAACTTTGACCCTAATTTCCCTCAAACTTGAATTTTGTAAGCTTGACTAAATGAAATTCTTATGTCTCCTCTTTCACTTTTAATCATGTAAAACCATGAAAAAGCAATATAACAATCTATTTTTTGTTTTATGTCTGAAGAATTTTTTTTATTTTGTTAATGATTATTTATTTATAAAATATTTGCTCAGTCCCTTTATGGTGTAATTATATTAATGTACAATATATAAATAAATTTGATTGTGTGATATTGATGCTCTTATTTAATTTATAATTAGATAGCAGGTCCTGGCCACTATTCTAGTTATTTTCTCTATGCAATCAAATGAAATATATAGGGGGAATTTCACCTTCTGTTTTAAACAATATAGTATGAGCATTTGCTTAAAACGTCTTTCTACATTGCTGAAAACAATACAAATATTATTGTCTCTGACAAAATTTGAACTTTTATGAACAACTGGTTTGGCTATTCATTTACAGTAAGATTCGATAAAGAACTAAAGCAACATACTGTAACATTCCTTGAAAAATGATCTAACAGTGCAAGTCATATTGAAGCCATTGAACAGAACTTTTAAAAGAGGGCAATCTTTCATAATTGGGTTCACTTGATTATTCAACTTTTTGCTATAATTCTAAAACTAAGCAATGCAGAATGATATGTTAGATATTAAAGTCTTTTCAGAAATAAAACCTAACTGACAGTACAAGTTTCATCAAAATCCATTCAGCAGAATCGTTAGTATTTTGTCAGGCTCATTAAAAAAAAAAAACTATTATCATTCATTTATATTTACACAATATTTATTGATATTTCAAAAATATACAAAAACAGTTTTTGAGAAAAAAAAATGAAAATGAAATACGTTATTAGCTGCTAAAGCTGATGGGTGGAAAAGGAGGGGGGGGGGGGGGAAGCTGATTGATAGAATTGCAACATTTCTGGTTTAAAAAAAAAAAAAAATCTTAATTGGTAAGAATATTGTTATCCTTATCTAAGAGATAACAAGGGAAAAAAAAAAAAAACACTTGTCACTCTTTTTTTTTTTTTTTTTTTTTTTTTTTTCATAATTTTTAAATTAAAAAAAAAATAAATAAATAAATAAATAGTTTTAGTAAAAAAAAAAAATGGTAGGAGCAATAGAAAGTTATACATTGAAGTTTGGTACAAAATTCAAAGTAAATCGGTTAAATAAAACTTGAGCTATCAAGTCAACCATGCTGAAATAAATGGTCAAGTGTGAAAATCATTCGTGCTCAGAGGGTTCTGTACACTAAATATATGAATTATTAACTGTTTATGGATGATCGACTGGTATATGTGCCACTTATGATTCTCAGAATCCTTCATTATTCCATTTTTTATTCTAAAGTTTACCTTATTTAATCAAAGCTTTTTTGTGATTTGATAGAAAATTTTCTGTTTTGAAAAACTGGTAGTAAAATATTAAAAATAAAGCAAACTGCTCTTGTCACAAAAGAATTATCTATTTACAGTGAACATAATTTGATACTGAAAATAAAAGTTCAATTATTATTTAAACTTCATTTGGCATTTCATAAAACTTAAAGCATAATAATCTTTTCTTTTTTACAGTGTAGCTAACACAAAACCCTTATTCAAAGTTTAAACTTGTCATTGTGCTAAGCACACTTCAAATGGAAGTTGCAACTACACCTTGGTTCGTGCTGTGTTTTTTCAGATAAGTTTCTTGTTAGCTTTTTAAGAAACTGAGGCCCCTGAGAGACCCATTCAATGCAAACTCGATGTAAACCCCATAGTATTTATAAGATTAATTCCAATTAAATTAATCTGTTTTCAGCAATTTGACATTTATTACTTTTATACTGCCACTAGGTAGAGCACTACACAAATATATTTTCAAAAGTTGTCTACAAGAGGTGTATTGTGAGATTCACTCAGTATAAACTTGTCGTAGATGCCATAATATTTATCTAACCCATGAACACCCAATAACATATTTTTAGATAACAAGACAAATTCCTTGGTAAAATAAAGTAGAAATTCTTCTTTTAAAAGGGGTGGGAAATCTAAAATTTAAACAAAGAAAATAATTTGGGCATTTATGGGTTGATTCTAATTAAATTAGTCTGTTTTTAGCAACTTGACATTATTGCTTTTGTACTGCTACTGGGTAAAGCATTCACAAAGTTTTCATTTAGACTTTAAAAGTCAATTGTACTTAGAATACATTATCCCTTTCATTATGTATACCCAAATCGTCCATGTCTTTAAAAGTTAATATTTCGGCTAATTATCTACAATTTTTTTCAAAAAATCATTATCAATAATGCTTTTATACTTGTGCTTTGATAGGTACCAATAGCACTCCTCAACAAGCCCACAAATCACAATTTGTGTGTAATGGGAAAATGCACTTTTCTCAAAAACTATGTGATCCAGGGTTTAGAAAGGATTACAGTGAGGAAAATTTTGAACCAAAGATTCAGAGCCTCATTTTATTTATTCAAATGTATAAAAAATATGCTTTTTAATTTCGATGGGGGCTGCCAATAATAATTTATGGGCATTGCATTTGCCGCCTCGCCTATCCCCTTATGTTTGGTCTGTTTCTTTTTAATTTTTCATTTCTCTTGTTTCCATGAATTACAGTAACCTCTGAATTCCATGGGACCGGTAAAAAGTTGATGCTTTTCAGAGGTGGGTGTTATTCAGAGATTTCATTTTTTTTTTTATTTAAATTATATAAATTTAGTATATAGGAATATACAATCATTTTAATTAATCTTCAATGTTTTAATAAATTTTAAAAATAAACAGTTATTTGCAGTTGCCTTTTTTTTTTTTTTTTTTTTTTTTTTTTTTTTTAGCAAATATTGTTCTTCTTTAAAAAAATAACAGTATGAGTTGTTTTGCTACATAAATCATTATTATTTAATGCAGAATTTTGTTTTTCAAGAGGGCTTGTCAAATCATCAGCATATGTGTTAAAACTGGAAATTTTCAATGATTCTATAAGCTCTTCCATTTCCTTTTCCCCATCACTTTTTTCTTCCTCTCTGCAATCTTCTATGATTTGCTGCATACAGTCAAATGTGGCAGAAACTGCTAAATCTTTATCCAGGCATACAAACTCGCTGACCTTCATGTAAGCTATGCCTGCTGTTCTGAGAATATTATTTAAATTTTAGCCATCATTGCCAATGTCTTCATTTTCTGTTTGTTGACATATTAAATAAATTTTGCTTGATCTGCTTGGCATTTCGGTTTGTAAATAAATATGAAATTGTAAGGACATGCAATTTTTATTTTTATTTATTTAATTTTTTTTTTCATTATTTTTGAGTGGTTGTTGTCTAGAATTCCTTATTTAGAGGTCCATGCTAATGTAATGTTAATGCTATGGAGTGTGTTTCATTTAATCAACACATGGCCAGTATTCGGAGATTGTCGTTCTTTAGAGGGGACCGTTTGAGAAGGTTTCACTGTATAATGTTACTATGAATTATATTTTGTAATTATTTAATTTACTAGCAGTGCTTTGCCTGCTTCGCTAGTTGTTTTTTCAAAAAATGAACCTATTGATTCCCCCTCAGTGGCCCCACTCCAACTGCCTTCAGCAGCATAAACCTACTTGGGCTATTCTTTCTACTTTCTTGAATCAAACAAGACTTGAATTTTTCTAATTTTTCTTTTGACCTACAGTGAAAATTTCCAGCATCTTCCATGTTGTCAGTGGCGCCAACTTATATGGGCACATGGGGCGCGAGCCCACCCAATAATTTGATCTTTGTGCCAACCCAATTTCAATTTATTTAATACATAATTTATTTCTTATTTATTTAATCTCTGAAATAAAATTTGTTTATATTAATGTTCTCAAAAGTAATTTTGAATGGAAAATAATAAGGACTTCAGTTAGAATTACAGGCACACTGAAAACCCCTTCAGCGGAAGTATAATTAATTTATTTACAAAAATAAATTTCTCGAATATTTTGCTGGTTATTTTGATGTCTTGAATTGATAAAGCACTTTGGAGGCTAAAATGTATGCTTTTCTTGAAATTTGGTTTTTTGCACTTTCAATCATTAGCAATTTTGATGTTATTTAAAATAAATGTTAATGTATTTATAAAGAAGAACTTTTAACAGTATAATTTAATAAATTTATTTCTAAAGTTATAATAAAATAATAACAATTTAAAAACTTGCTTAGAAAAAAACATAATTTAATTTTGAATTATCTTTAGTCATTCACTCCCCCACCCCTCTCTCTCTACACACACGTACACACTAAAAAGGAAAAAAAAAAATGTGTTATTTTCATTTTGTTAAAAAAAAAAAATGAGCCCACCCAATATTTTTGAAAAGTTGGTGCTACTGCATGTTTCATCATGTATCATCATGTTGCTATACAGGAACAAATTTGGTATTCTTTCAACTTTAACTTAAATATGGCAGAAGCAATTTTTCTGGATAATTCTTTAGTTTTAGAAAAGAGAAAAAACGAAAGAAAAAAATCTCAAAACATAAAAAAAGCTGAAAATTATATAAAAAATGGGTAAAAATTCAAAAATTGCCAAGACCAAAAGCGTATTATATAATGATCTAAAAGACTGAAACTGTGATGTCGCGAAGACGTATGTGCTTTTTTTAGGTTAAAAAATGAGTTTTTTTAAAAAAAAATTTCTATAGCTTGTAAATTATAGCTGTAAAATGATTTGACCAAATTTGAAGTTCTTTCGTAATTATTTAGTACTTTTGAGAAATGCGTGATGATAGATGACTTAAACTCAAAAACTATTAAATCAATCTTGCTAAGGTTTTATTGAAAGTAATAGAGCTTAAATCATTTTCAGCCATTTTTTATTTTTAAAGAAACATTTTTAGGAGCATGGTAAAGTGCGAAAAAAGGGATCATAAACAGAGCTTCTCTTTTAAATGGCTGCCACTTTGTTCATTGCCAATTTTTTTATCTCAAAGTTCTTGAATTTCCAATGCAGACAATATAATATGTATTTTCATAATCTTTAACTAAAATTGATTTCAAACGACTTTGGCAATCTATCAGACCCTGTCTGATTGGAAGTATACTGTGTGCACACTAGGACATCCACAGCAACTTTAGCCGCATTATCATTTTTTATTTAGAAAAATTGAAATATTCTTTAAATTATAATAAATATCTGGCAAAAGACCCGAAGCTAAAGTTTAATTCCTATAACGGAAAAAAATCCCTGTCGGTTCGGCCTACAGGTGCAGGTAGATTTCGAAATTAAGTGCTAATTTCACCAACAAAAAGTTAAATATGATTAGAGATAAACCCAGTTTAAAAATTTTATTTGGCTGTTTTTAATTTCAAATTATTTCCTGTAAGAGCTGGTTTTATCAAAATCATGTTAAGGGATAAATTCGGTTCAAGATATGCACTTTGATAGCATTTTAGGTAGATTTCGTATGAAATACTACCTATTGCGGTCGCTCCAATGTTGGAATTTCTGAAAAATTTTTGCAGATCTACGCTGATCATGACCTCTAGACCCCCAAAACTACCATCAGTAAAAAAGTTATATACAGTGTCTCACAAAAGTGATGGGACACTTGTGCTTTATAAAAAAAAACTGCAATAAAATAAATAAACAAACATGTGCAAAAATATTTTGGGTGTGTTTTATTTTTAAAGTTAGTAACAATTATTACGTAACATACATTTTGTCAAAATATTAAAATATTAATTTAGTAAAAATACAATTGTTCAGAACGGAGCAAAAAATGGCTCACATAAGTGATGGGACACTTACTTTTCCATCAAATATTTATCCAAAAATTTTATTTTTTAAAAGGTTTTAATATTTTGTTGGATTTCCTTTTACTTTTAAAACATGATTTAATCTTTTTGGGATGGATTCGACTAATTTTTTTGTGATTTCTGGAGTGATTTTACCCCATTCTTCTTGAAGCACCGATTTTAGTTGTTGTTTGGAAGAAATGGTGTGTTTGCGAATTCTTGATTCCAATTCTTGCCAAATATTCTCTATGGGATTTAAGTCTGGAGATTGTGGTGGTGTTTTTATTATTTCAGGACAGTTATATAGCAGCCAGAGTCTAACTGAGGTGCCTCTTCGATCCAGAACATTTAAAAACTGTCAACAGATGGCGCCACATGCGCATCGGACAAGGACTCTAGGCAGGCTGTAAGAGACTGTTGGTTCGGTGAGTCAGTTACTGGACTGCCGCCGCTTATGTAGCACGCAAGGAAAATCACCTGGTTCCGAGAGACAAAACGTGTCTCAAGATATTTAGAAATGTATTCTACTTCTTTATAAGCTTAATTAAATTTATGTTTGTTTAAGTACGTGCTATTAATATTTATCCATATACACCGTGTTTTTGTTAAAAACATCGACTAAATGATCGATTAATTAAGATTGAGCAGCCGTGATATCCCATAACCACATGGTAGCTTCAAGTGTTGACCGGACAATTTTGAAAGACGCCTTCTGATATATCGTTCCTGGACAACTACAGCGATGAAAAAAAACGGTATGTGCCATTTTCTATGTTTCTTTGTGGTATTCTCTGGCCCAATTGTTATATTTACCAGTTATTTTAATTAAAAAATTTTCGAGCCCAAGCGTTCTTATTCAAAATTTTACTAAATTGTATATTTATTTATTTATTGCTCTATCAATATATGTATTTTTAATTCTGCGCTCACAATGCCTGATGATATTCCTGCCGATAATCCGACAGAAACGCTTGCTAGGGTAGCTGTTAAAATTCCTCCCTTATGGAAAAGTAATATTTCTGTTTGGTTTGTACAAGTTGAGGCAAATTTTGCCGTGGCGCAAGTAACGAACGACACTACTAAGTACAATTATTTATTATCTGCTATAGACACAGATACATTAAGTGCGGTATCTGATTTAATTCTTACGCCGCCTCCAAATGACAAATATAATGCTTTGAAACAGAGACTAATTCAGGAGTTTTCAGATTCGCAATCGCAGCAGATACGTAAATTACTCTCTGAACTTGTGCTAGGTGATAAAAAACCTTCCGTTTTACTGCGGCAAATGAAAGAATTAGCGCAAAGTTCCGTTACCGAAGAATTTTTGAAAGCTATTTGGTTAGAACGTTTGCCGACGCATACGCAAGCAATTTTGTCGGTTTCAAGCTCCGGATTACAGGAATTAGCAACCCTAGCTGACAAAATTAATGAAATTAAATCTGAATCGGCAGTGTATGCAGTTTCCAAACCCACCGAATCGCCTCGGAACGACCATAACGCGATCTTAAATCTTCAAACACAAATTGAGCAATTGACACTGCAGGTTTCAGAGTTATCCAAAAATGTGTTTAGGCGATCGATGTCTCGCGGCCGATCGCATTACAGGGAAAGACGATACAGTAAAAATAGAGATTCCCAAAAATCGAGTCGTAAACAAAACGAATCAGACTTATGTTATTACCATCAGAAATTTGGTAGTGATGCTCGAAAGTGCCGCGAACCTTGTTCTTTTGATGAAATTAAAAAAAACTAGTGGCTGCTGCTAGGTCAACAAGCGAAAATACAGTTGGCGTAGCAGCATTAGAACAATGTAGGTTGCATGTGTTTGATAAAAATTCAGGGTTCAAATTTTTAATAGATAGTGGTAGTGATATTTCTTGTATCCCTGTACCAAAACAAGTAAACAAAAAGAGTCCTTCTAATTATCTTTATGCTGCAAATAATTCCAAAATTCCTGTTTATGGTAACAAACTGCTTGACCTAAACATCGGCTTGAGAAGGAGTTTTCGCTGGTCATTTGTTATTGCAAATGTCTCTTGCCCTATAATTGGAGCAGACTTTTTAAGAAATTTTGCTTTGCTTGTAGATTTGCACAAATTTCGATTAATTGACTCTGTAACTGGATTGTCCACTAAGGGTGAGCTTACTTGCTCAAAACAGTCCCAAATTAAACTAATTTCTGAAGACATGTCTTTTAAAACTATATTTGAGGAATTCCCAGAGCTCTTAAATCCCATACCAAATTTTAAAAAACCAACTTGCCATGATACAGTTCATCATATCGAAACTACAGGACCACCACTTTATTCCAAACCTCGCCGATTACATCCAAAAATTTTAAAGGAAGTTCAAAAAGAATTCCAATATCTTATGGATGAAGGTATATGTCGTCCTTCCAAATCCCCTTGGGCATCCCCTATTCACGTTGTACCAAAACCGGATGGTTCTTACAGAGTTTGCGGTGATTATCGACGTCTAAATTCAGTAACTCTTCCTGACCGTTATCCAATACCCCACATCCATGATCTTACCAATATTCTACATGGAAAGAAAATTTTTACAAAATTAGATATAGTCCGCGCTTATTTTCATATTCCAGTGCATGAAAAAGATATTCCTAAAACAGCGGTAATAACCCCTTTTGGAAGCTTCGAATTTCTATATTTAAATTTTGGACTTAAATGTGCAGCAAACACTTTCCAAAGATTTATTAATGAGGTTCTCTATGGTCTTCCATTTGCTATAGCTTATTTGGATGACATTCTAATTTTTTCCGAAACGGAATCGGAACATATAGACCATGTACGAGCTGTTCTAAGCAGACTCTCTAAATACGGACTTAACATAAATATATCCAAAAGTGTTTTTAAACAAGACAGCGTATCATTTTTAGGACACGAAATTTCTCTTGCTGGAATTCGACCATTACAAACTAAAGTTGAAATTATTAAGCAATATCCACGACCAAAAACTCTTTCTGAACTTCGTACATATATTGGCTTATTCAATTATTTTCGACGTTTTTGTCGCAATGCTGCAACTATCCTTGCACCCTTAACAGATTTGTTGCGTGGAGCTAAAAAGAAAGATTCAACTCCTATCGATTGGTCTGAAAATGCAATAAATTCTTTTGAAGCTTCAAGAAAGGCATTAACGGATGCAACTCTTGCATTTCCTAGCCATGACGGTCAATTAGCACTTCATTCTGATGCTAGTGATTTTGCTATTGGTGCTACACTAAGCTTAGAAACAGAGGAGGGTCTCAAACCACTCTCATTTTTTTCCAAACGTCTAAATGAAACACAATTAAAGTATTCTACCTTTGACAGAGAATTGTTAGCAATTTATGAGTCCGTTAAGCATTTTAGACACTTTTTGGAAGCCCGTCAATGTACAATCTTTACCGATCACAAGCCAATTGTTTTTGCCTTTAAAAAAAGAACAGATAATTACACTAACAGACAAAGTCGGTGGTTATCTTTTATATCTGAATTCACCACTGATATGGTATTTTTAAAAGGAAACCAAAATGATGCAGCCGATGCACTTTCCCGAATTAACGTAATACAAATGCCTACTCCATTAGATTACGATAAATTAAGTATGGAGCAAAAAGAGGATTCAGAACTTAGAGAAATTATGCAAAGCGGTCAATCCAGCTTAGAACTCAAATTAATTACCCTTCCAAATTCCACAACAGAAATTTATTGTGACATTTCTAGTGGCAAAGCACGTCCATATTTAACTCCAACTTTTAGAAAACAGGCATTTTGGAATTTACATGCACTTGCTCATCCTGGAACTAAAGGTAGTGTGAATTTATTGCGACAACGATTTATCTGGCCTTCCCTAGCTAAAGATTGTCGAACTTGGGCACGTGAGTGTTTGGATTGTCAGCGCTCCAAAATTGTTAGACACACAAAAACAGAGTTAGGAAAATTTGATCTTCCAACAGATAGATTTGCACACATACATTTAGATTTAATTGGACCTTTACCGGAATCAAATGGTAAAAGGTATTGTTTAACCGTAATTGATAGAGCAACGCGTTGGCCAGAGGCATACCCACTTAGTGACATCACAGCAGAATCAGTGGCACGTGCACTACTTTCCGAATGGATTGCAAGATTTGGATGTCCTGAGAAAATTACCACGGACCAAGGACGCCAGTTCGAATCTGAACTTTTCCAGCAGTTAGCCAGATTGTTAGGTGCTAGAAAGTACCGATCGTCTCCGTACCACCCTCAGAGTAATGGGATTATCGAGAATTGGCACAGACCTCTAAAATGTGCACTAAAAGCCAGACGAACTGAAAAATGGACTGAAATACTTCCAACAGTGTTATTAGGGTTTCGTGCTGCACTAAAAACCGATATAAATGTTTCGCCAGCTGAACTTGTTTTTGGGTCTACTCTCAGACTACCAGGTGATTTCTTCGATGACAAATCCACCATTAAAAGTCCTGAAGAATTAGTGCAGCGATTAAGAAATACCTTCAACGAATTCAAACCACAACCAACTAAGTCCCATAACAGCACAAAAACATTTGTGTCTAAGCAGTTTAAAACATGTACGCATGTATTTGTGCGTCAAGAAGGTATTCGGCAAGCTTTACAACCGCCGTATGATGGACCTTTTGAAGTTGTTGAGCGCAACGATAAACTTTTTAAAGTGGCCATAAAAGGCAAAATAGTAAATATATCGCTGGACAGACTGAAGCCAGCCTTTTTGGTGAATGATTCACTATCTTCGACTCCTGAAACAACCTCAACCCTGGAAACAACTGCTTCGACTCCCGGGACTGCCTCGAATTCTGGAAAAACAAAACCACCTCACATCACACGATCCGGCAGAACTGTCAGATTTCCAGAACGTTTAGTGGAAAATTAAGAGTATCGTTTGCACTAGGAAGGGGGTACTGAGGTGCCTCTTCGATCCAGAACATTTAAAAACTGTCAACAGATGGCGCCACATGCGCATCGGACAAGGACTCTAGGCAGGCTGTAAGAGACTGTTGGTTCGGTGAGTCAGTTACTGGACTGCCGCCGCTTATGTAGCACGCAAGGAAAATCACCTGGTTCCGAGAGACAAAACGTGTCTCAAGATATTTAGAAATGTATTCTACTTCTTTATAAGCTTAATTAAATTTATGTTTGTTTAAGTACGTGCTATTAATATTTATCCATATACACCGTGTTTTTGTTAAAAACATCGACTAAATGATCGATTAATTAAGATTGAGCAGCCGTGATATCCCATAACCACATGGTAGCTTCACTAACGTTCAGAGTAGTGTGCTTGGGGTCATAGGCGTAGCGTCGGGGGGGCCCGGGGGGGCACGTGCCCCCCCAATCATCTGTACCCGGGCGCCAGAACAGAAGGCGTAGGGGCGCCAAATGAAGGCTTTTTTTTGTCTTTATACGCAAAAATTTATGCATATATATCGAATTTGAATAAAAAGATCTCACAAACGGAAAATTCAAAAGCAAAACTGAACCAAGTGTATCTTTATGTATTTTGTCATTAAATAAATCAATCTATACTCAAAAACACTCTTCTGTGTGAAACTGTGTACTTCATCGACCATTGCCAAAAAACAAACGATTTCCCTAGGGGTTGCAGAGGGGGCGCCATATGAAGATTTTGTTTGTCTTTACATACAAAAATGTAAATGTATGGAATTTGCATTAAAATGTCTCACGGCCTGAAACCTAGCGATTTCCCTAGGGGTTGCAGAGAGGGCGCCAAATGAAGATTTTGTTTGTCTTTACATGCAAAAATGTAAATGTATGGAATTTGCATTAAAATGTCTTACGGCCTGAAACCAAGCGATTTCCCTAGGGGTTGCAGAGGGGGCGCCAAATGAAGGTTTTGTTTGTCTTTACATGCAAAAATGTAAATGTATGGAATTTGCATTAAAATGTCTCACGGCCTGAAACCAAGCGATTTCCCTAGGGGTTGCAGAGAGGGCGCCAAATGAAGATTTTGTTTGTCTTTAAATGCAAAAATGTAAATGTATGGAATTTGCATTAAAATGTCTCACGGCCTGAACCCAAGCGATTTCCCTAGGGGTTGCAGAGAGGGTGCCAAATGAAGATTTTGTTTGTCTTTACATGCAAAAATGTAAATGTATGGAATTTGCATTAAAATGTCTCACGGCCTCAAACCAAGCGATTTCCCTAGGGGTTGCAGAGAGGGCGCCAAATGAAGATTTTGTTTGTCTTTACATGCAAAAATATAAATGTATGGAATTTGCATTAAAATGTCTCACGGCCTGAAACCAAGCGATTTCCTTAGAGGTTGCAGAGGGGGCGCCAAATGAAGATTTTGTTTGTCTTTGCATTCAAAAATGTAAATGTATGAAATTTGCATTAAAATGTCTCACGGCCTGAAACCAAGCGATTTCCTTAGGGGTTGCAGAGGGGGCGCCAAATGAAGATTTTGTTTGTCTTTACATGCAAAAATGTAAATGTATGGAATTTGCATAAGAATGTCTTACAGCCTGAAACCAAGCGATTTCCCTAGGCGTTGCAGGGGGGGGGGGGGCGCCAAAAGAAGATTTTGTTTGTCTTTGCATTCAAAAATGTAAATGTATGGAATTTGCATAAAAATGTCTCACGGCCTGAAACCAAGCGATTTCCCTAGAGGTTGCAGAGAGGGCGCCAAATGAAGATTTTGTTTGTCTTTACATGCAAAAATGTAAATGTATGGAGTTTGCATAAAAATGTCTCACAGCCTGAAACCAAGTGATTTCCTTAAGGGTTGCAGAGAGGGCGCCAAATGAAGATTTTGTTTGTCTTTACATACAAAAATGTATATGTATGGAATTTGCATTAGAATGTCTCAGAGCCTGAAACTTAGCGATTCCCCTAGGGTTTGCAGAGGGGGCGCCAAATGAAGATTTTGTTTGTCTTTACATACAAAAATGTATATGAATGGAATTTGGATAAGAATGCCTCACAGCCTGAAACCAAGCGGTTTCCCTAGAGTTTGCAGAGGGGGCGCCAAATGAAGATTTTGTTTGTCTTTACATACAAACATGTGTATGTATGGAATTTGCATAAGAATGTCTCACAACCATAAAATTCGAAAGGAAAACTGTACCAAAGCATCTCTATGCCTTCTGTCATTTGAATAGGTTTAGTCTCTCTTTAAAACCCCTCTTTTATGTGAAGCTGCACCTCATCGATAATTGCAAAAGCAAAGCAATTCCCTGGGGGTTGCAGAGGGGACATGTGCCTTCTACGCCAAAACAAAAGACAAAGGGGGCGCCAAATGAAGATTTTGTTTGTCTTTGCATATAAAAATGTATATGTAGAATATATATTGAATTCTCATAAAAATGTCTCACAGTTTAAAAATTCAAAATAAAACTGAACCAAATATATCTCTATGCCGTCTATCATTTAAGTAGGTTAGTCTCTTCTCAAAAATTCTCTTCTGTGTGAAACTGTACCTCACCGACAATTGCCAAAAACCAAGCGATTTCCCTGGGGGTTGCAGAGTAGGGCGGGGGGGAATGTATCTCGGACGCCAAAACGAAAGGCGAAGGAGGCGTCAAATTAAGATTTTTTCTTCTCTTTACATACAAAAATATATATGGAATTTGGTAAAAATGTCTCATAGCCAGAAAATTCGAAAGGAAAACTAAATCAAATGCATCCCTATGCCTCTTGTCATTTAAATAGGTTAGCTTTTGCTTAAGAATCTCTTCAGTGTGAAATTGTACCCTCAACGATAATTGCAAACGGCAACCAATTTCCCTAGGAATTGCTAAGGGGACACGTGCCTTGGACGCCAGAACGAAAGGCGAAAGGGGCGCCAATTAAAATTTTGTTTGTTTTAATATATACTATAAAAAAAGAATTTGAAACTAAATGCACGATGTCGACCCGGATCTACATAAATTTAGCTTCTGTAACTATTAACAATTACTAAAGATATATAAGTTAAGCTTAGAATTTTTACAGAATTTCATGCTATCAATGTAATGAAGGAGCGAATAAAATAAGTAAATTGATTTTGTATATCAATTTTATAAAATCTAAAATAATGATTAAAATCAGTGTATGTTATATATTAAGGGTGTTCTTAAATCAAAAAGGGCAACTTTGTGACAAATGCGTTAATTTATTTTTGTTCGGAAATGCATGAAACTAGCAGGTGTTGTTATTCAAAAACTGTCTAATTGCACTCGATCTTCTATTTTTTTAAAAAACACAATAGATTTTTCATAACAAGCCTTCAAAGTTGACACTTTTGAGAATATTTCTCGGTGAAAGCAGAAAAACCGGTCGAAAAGGAGGAGAAAAATGGGTGATTACGTCATTGAGATAGCTTATAACTCGATAAGTAATTTAATTATCATAAAATGGAAAAATAAGTTCAATTCGAAATCGCTCCCACAGTCAGGCATTAAATTTTTTTATCTTTCTGTTAAAAAATGAATTTGTAAATGCGTCAAAACGTTTTTCGCTTGTTGATAGAAAGAAACTATTATAATGTCAAAGTAATCTTCCATGTTGGGGAAGTATAAAAGTGCAGCTTAAGTCTGCTTGTTTCTTAATTTAATTAATTTTGTAATGGTGGTTTTCTTTTATTAATAACTTGTAAATAAATATGATTAATCGAGACATTATCTCAGTCTGTTTTATTTAGTGATAAGTTTATGTGTGTCATCTTTTCTAGGAATAATTTCCTTGTAGCATATTTGTTGCTTTTTTTTGGGGGGGGGGGGGGATTACAATTGATTTACAAGGAAAAACTTTTTATAGTCCTATTAAAATATTTCTAAAATATTTTTTTTTTTTTTTGGGGGGGGGGGGGGGGTCAAAGTTATTTTAAATTAAAATTTTGCGAAAAATTTATAAGTGATAGGGCTCTTGTAAATAATCACAATGCAAACTTATGTATTTATTTTAATTAACATTAAATAATTAACCTATTTAGAGCTACGGTTATACTTAATTATTTTTTTATCTCGCGATGTCTTATCACTAGAATTTCTTTTGATGTATGATCACAAAGATTTGTCATTTTAAGTACATTAAATTGTACCAAAGTTACTTTAGGTGCGGTTAGGAAATGTTTGGATAGAGTATGTAAAATTTTAACCAGTTATAAAGAGTGCATTTATATCTATCCAGCAAACTGCAAAATTAAATGTATTTCGCTTATTTAAAAAAAAAAAAAAAAAAAAAAAAAAACTTTGTATTGTTATATGTTACAGTGTCAGTATTAACCATTCAAAATGCATTAGATCAATATTTTGGGAATCTAAAGAAATTTTTTTCTATGATTTTCTTGGGGGGGGGGGGGGGTAAAATCCGAGAACACTGTTTCTCACTGGCACAAAATATCATTTTATAAATAGCGCATGAAGCAAAAATATGAAATAATATAAAATACAATTCATGATTACCTTATTATTTTATAAGAAGCCCAAAAATAACTTTTGTTAAGTTGGTAATACTTTATTATTGATTGTATTTTTAAAAAACCTACAAATTAAAATTTTTATCATTGCTAAATATTGTAAGAAATTTTTTTTCAATGTAATTCTCAGATCCAAACTGCATTTTTTCGCACATTTTGTTTATCCTAACAGGTGCTCTTATTTTCAATTTTATAACTGAATAGTATTTTCCACTTTTCGATAAACTCAGAAATACTTTTAGAAGAGTTGTCAATTTGGCATTTCGAACTGAATTTCCGGGCGGTGATAGTGAGAGTGAGGCAAAAAAATTACCTCCGTGAGACAGTAACCTTCCTTAAGATTTAATTCGTTTATCGGAAAATAGAAATAAAAACATTTGATCATAAATCTCTTCAATAATCACGATTGCAATTGTCATGCTTTTAAGTTTAAAATTTAGTCAGAGAATACGTCAGGAAGTTTTTTGTTGTTATGCAAGGGAAAAAATATCTTTTCGAGAATCAGCTTAAATGTCAGTTTAAATTCTTTATTTTCTGCGTTTGGCAACATATATTTTGTTTATATATTTACAAATTCATTTTCATTAGTATATATAATACAATGAAGATTTGAAACTAGAAAAGTCCTGAAAATTTTCACCATGATTTTCAATAATATATTCAACTGTCTTCGGGATTTATTATTGTTATTATTCATCTTATTATTATTAGGGTTTTTTTTTTTTTATTTCCAGTCCATATTTCAATGAATCTTGTAGCAAAGAATATGAAAAATACTATTTTTTCTTTTAAAAGATATGTTTTCAAAAATAAATATTTTTGTAAATTACAAAGATGATTTAATTTTTTTCTGTAAAATTTAAAACTTTTTAAAAAATTTAAAAAGTATTACATTTTTTAGAAAATATATCGATCTTTAAACATGATTAATATTTAAAATTTTTAAATTAAAATTTATATTTTAAAATCAAAATTGACTTTTTTGGGAGGTATTATTTACCCATTATACGTAGCATAGGATAAATCTTGCAATCGTTTTGAAAATCGAAAAAAAATTTTTTTTGACGGATTTACACATTTTATTTACTGCAGATTCCGAAAAACATTTTTATTTCCAGAAAAAAAAAATTGCCGTCCGTCTGTGTGTTTGTAAATGCTCTATCTCCCGAACAAATTGAGATAGAGACTTGAAACTTTGTATGTTCTTAGTATGTAAGGATGGAACGAAGCCTATTTAATATCAGTAACCTCGATTATTCGGAACTATTTTTTTCGGACTCTCGAAAAATTAGTTCTGATGAAAGGTATATGAAGCTTTTCGAATTTTTTTATTTTAATGAGTGGATGTAAAAGGCAATAAAATAACACAAATTTTGCATAAAGAATGAAGTCGATCGGATTACTTAGTTGCCGAGATATTTGTAATCTTATTTTCCACATTCTTCGGTTTCTCATGACCCTGTATTTCAATTTCAATTCAAAGATATATTTTAATTGAAAATGAGACCCTTAATCCGACGCAGTAAACTGTTAGTTAATATGATTATTATTTTTGGAGTTATAAGGATGTTTCGGTTACACAATTCTGTACTGCTTGAGTAGCTTGTCGTTTTATATAATTTGTCGAAATTGGTTCATCAGCAATTCATTAACTCCTTCGCGACGGGAGCCTTTTACGAAATTTTTAATGTTTGTCAACAATTTTTTTAAACAGAAATTTGTGCATTATTAAATCAGGAAAATGCTCCAATTAAATAAGGTAAATTTTACAGTAAAATTTTGCTGGCGCGGATAAACAAGGATTCTTAAGTCTTTTTGCGGCACGTATACGTATCGCATTATATTTAATAGAGCATTACTATGTATATTTAAAAAATTGAAATCTATACTAATAAAATCCGTGCGCCTCTGTCTGTCTGTCTGCTTGAAGCCGATTACAGTTCGCAACGCGGGCGAGTTGGAAGTCGCGAGAGGTGTCTTTCGATTGGAAATATTCCGGGGAAGTCATTTCGGGCATTTTCGAGACCGTGGGACCAAAATTAAAAAAGTTATGAATTAAAAACCCCTTGGGAATCGGAACGAAAAATGTCTCAAATCCCAAACGGAGCTCCGAGGCAGAACACTGCGCTACCTTGCGGTGAAGAACCTGAACTTTTCCCCTTTGGCTAAAAGAAGAAACAGCCGAAAACCGCTTTTTCTACCGGCGCTAATTGCGTTTTTTTTTTTTTTTTTTTTTTTTTTTTTTTGCACGCGTTTTTTCTTAAACCATCATGCAGACAGTTTTTAAAGTAGAAAAAAACTGATTACATATTCAGAATCTGCGTAAAAATCTGCTTCTGATGAACTAAAAAATACGGAAAAATGTCTTAAGGGCGCGTAGTGCGCACCGTGCAAAACCAAATATTTTTAACGGGACTATGGGCGCGAAGCGACCATAGTTCCGATCCACAATCTTTTTTTTTTCAAGTGCACGTGGCCCACAGTGCGAAATCACATATTTTTAACGGGACCACGGCTCTTTAATTTACTTTTTTTTGTGCTTGAGGATTCGAACACCAAGACTTGCTTATTTAATGAATTTTTTTGCTTATTATATACTGCTTAATACCGAGGTTCGTTTGGAAAAAGTGGCCCAGCTAGCGGGCGTAGCTCGCTAGTATACGATTAAATTTTGTTTTGAAATTGCAATGCATTTTATAAATATTTCATACATGTTTTATTTTCATATATTATATTATGCATATCCATGATGGGTAAGTATTACGGTGGCCCCCAACGACTAGTTTTTTATTCATTTTATTTATTCATTCATTTCACATTTATTCATTCATTAACGGCTCTACGTAAAAATTTAAGCGAAACAGATAAAATATGGACAATTTTAATTGGTTATGAACTTTCGCGAGAATAACAATTATAAATGTGTTTTACGAACCGATACTAGTTTGACAAAATTACTATAGAAATTATAATATGCCCAGATTAGAGATCATATAATTGGACAATCATATCGTATCTGAGCACAAACTCAATTTCATAAGCAGAGTCGTGCTGGACTGAGTCTTATGTATACATTATATGTTTTTTTTTTTCAGCATGGTCGAGTCAGAGCGAAACTGGATCTAGTTGTTTACAGTGGGACAAGTAATTATGTTTTAAAGAAAATTAATAGATTAATCGGGCCTCTAAACAAATGTAAAGGACCGGGCCAGCAAAAAAACTGAACGAACCTGGCGTTCCGGATCGATAAAAAAAAAATAAGCAGGCCTACCGGCCCGATATAAATATCTCTACTGGCCGATGAATCTGACTTTCGCAAGAATATGTATAATTGTGCGTCACGAGCCGATGATAGTTTGACAATATCAATAAAGAATTGTACGAAGTGTCCAGCATATAGATCGGCATCGGACAGTTATATGGCATCTGAATCAGGGCTTAATTTTTTTCAGCAGGCTTGTACCGGGCTAAGATCAGGCTTGCATTTTTTTACACAGTCGAGACGGGACAAAACTAGGTTTAATTTTTCTCAGGATGTAAAGGGCAAGGAATATGTTCTGTAAAAATGTTATTAGCGATAATGAACGCATATTAATATAATTTTTGTAAGTACAACTTAAGGTTACTCTCAAATTCCCAGCTCAACAACGTGAAATTTGACACACTTTCTGACTCATTTTTCTTTATAAAGGCATAAAATTAACAGGCTGATGATTGAAGTAATTTGTAATCGATTAGCATTTTCCATTTTTTAAAATAAGTAAATAACTTTTTGATTTATAACCTATTCTAATCACTTGATGACAAGTTTTTCTTCTTTCTAGTACGATTGCGTCTTGAATTTCGATTCAAAATGACAACTTTGGCAGTATTTTTTTAAAGATTTTTTGTCTTTTACGAAAAATGAAAAATTCCATGCGATTACACAGTTTCTGAATAAGAACGTCTGCCAATTTTATGTGTTTTCGAAAAGAAATGAATTCAGAAATTTATCAGAAAGTAGATAAATTGGATCAGAATAATAATTTACTGAAAAATTCGGGGGTCATCCATAAAATAATTTTTCCGTGGCTAGAAAGAAACAAAATATAAATACCCAAAAAGAACTATTACAAAACATACAGCTATGTTTTAACTACAAATCCACATTAGAACCAACGGAATTAAAACGCTTGTCACAACGTGGGATAAGTTTTTGAGTCCAGTGTCATACAAGTCTGCCACCTGGGAATGGAGGCAGAAACTTGTTACAGTTGTCAACTCACGTCTCATCAACCGTTAAAATCTTGTTGAGATATTCATTTCCTTCATCGTGATATCGCTACAGAAACATCAATGCTGCTTTCCCACGTTTGTTTTTGTGTTAAGGTGCAAGTTGGTTAGGCACCCACCTGGCGCACAGTTTCCAGATAAACAGGTGTTTCAAGGTGGTTTCCTGCATTGAGAATCTTTTTCACGCTATTTAGAGCGATACCACGCTGGGGGCAACGAGTACTTCAACAGGATTTAGTCCGGGTAGTTATGTTTTGTTTCTTTTTTAATTCTGTGGAAAAATTGTTTTTCGATAACCCTCGTATTTCAAAATCTACTTCTTTTATAGTTTCAAAGGTTAGGTTTTTTTTTTTAACCAACTTTTTTTAAAATTCTAACCTACATCAAGTTTTATGAATCTTTATTTGAATATTGAAAAGTCTTAAATGTCTAAGCAATTATTAATGCTGCTATTGAGTATTTTCAGGCATTTTCAGGGTATTTTGTGAACACACAGTAATTTAAAGTATACTGTAAAATTATCCAATTAATACTTACGTTTTTTCACTGATTTTTTGTACGAGCAGGACCTGGCCCTAAACTATGAAAATATAAACGAGCCTGGCTCGGGTGAAACTTTTAATACCCACGCCGGGCCGTGCTGAGCCCGTGCCTGGAAATTCCTGTAAATGTAGACCTCTAGCATGTTTTACTGGAAGGACATGCTAAAGAGATGGTCACCACATGTACGAAATTTATTCTGCGAGCCATTTTTTGACCGTCAATCATTTTCAGGGAATTTCTTTATCTCTCTTGTTCGTTTTCCTCCCTGTTTTAAAACATTGTGAACTCTTTGACAAAAAAAAAATGCAAATTTCTGTATGTTTTAGTTCTGAATTTCTTAATTAAAATTAAACCTTTTAAAGTTCCAAAATAAACGCTAAATAATTATTTAATAGAATTAATTTATGTTTGTTAGTTTTCTGACGCCTACCGAAAGAATAAGATTTTTTATTACTTTTTTGGGGCTAAGGGGGGGGGGGGGGCGCCAAATTGAAAATTTGCCAAGGGGCGCAGTTTTTACTTCGCTGGTGCCCCCCCCCCCAAAAGTTTTGGTCACGCTACGCCTATGCTTGGGGTCATTGTCCTGGTAGAATTTAAAATCGTTATGAAGGTTCAATTTTCGTGCTGAAGATTTCAAATTTTGCTTTAAAATATCAATATACTTGTACTGATCCATTATACTGTCAATAAAAACAAGATTAACAACTCCAGCGGACGACATACACCCCCATACCATAACTCCTCCTCCACCATATTTTACTGTTGGTACCAAGTTCTGTTTGCGAAATTCTTCCCTGGGTTTTCTCCACACCAAGATTCTACGGTCAGAACCAAATGTATTAAATTTACTCTCATCAGCAAATATAACTTTATTCCAGTAATCAGAATTCTTATTTATGTTGGATTTTGCGAAAGCTAGTCTGAGTTTTCTATTCTTTTCACTTACGAAGAATTTTTTCCTGGCTACTCTACCGTGATATCCAGCAGATCGAATTACCCTTCTAATAGTCTCAGGATTAACAATTCTTCCGTATAATGCTTGTAAATCAGCAGCAACTTTTGAGGCACTATTTTTTGGATTTTTTTTAATATTTCGAACGATAATTCGCTTTATTCCATTGGATAGCTTTAATGGTCGGCCAGGTCTTCTTTTATCCTGAATCATATGATTCTTTTTATATCGTTTAATGATATTGAAAACTGTTGAACGACTCAAGTTAACTGTTTCAGCAGTTTTTCTAATAGATTTTCCACGTTCAATATGCAAATTAATAACTAATTTTCGATTTTCAGGCGAAGTTTCTTTTCGTTTAGCATTCATGGCTACACAGAGCTAAAAAACACAAAAATTCCAAAACAAACTGGAGAGAAATACTGCAGACGATTTTATAAATTATTGCCAATTGCTTTTAAGTAAAAATAAAACCCCAAAAAATATTTTTATTGCTTATTTCAGACGATTTTTGTTGCATATATAATGGTGTCCCATCACTTATGTGAGCTATTTTTTGCTCCGTTCTAAACATTTGTATTTTTATTAAATTAATATTTTAGTATTTTGACAAAATGTATATTATGTAATAATCTTTACTAAATTTAAATATGAAACACACCCACAAAAAAATGTGTACATGTTTTTTTTAATTTATTTGATTAGTTTCCTTTTGTAAAGCACAAGTGTCCCATCACTTATGTGAGACACTGTATATATATATATCACTTTCTTATGGACACGATAACTTCTATAGTTCTGCTCCAATCTCTTCCAAATTGATACATAAAATCAAGGGGGATAAAATATCGGCTAAGTTCGTTAATGGGCAAAATCGGTCCAAGGGGGTGGAAATAGGGAGGGTTTTTGTGAAAACCGAAAAAACGCCATAATTTCTTAATTAAAATAGATATCGAATAGGTTTAAAGTTTATATTACTTCTTAGAAATGGGCTAAAAGTTTATGCATAACAGATTTTTGATAAATTTAGAAATGGGCTCAAGGGGCGAAAAAAACAGGTTTTTTTGGAGAAAAAAATTCATAACTTCGTCAATTCTCAAGATATCAAATTCAACTAAATTTTGTATAAATGTTCTCAACATTATCTAAAACTTTTGTATTTACAAGTTTTTAATAGGACTATTTCTTAACAATGAAAAAAATTAAAAACAAAAACAAAAAAAGGGGGGGGTGAAAAAAGACAAAAATCCATAACTTTGTCGATTCTTAAATTATCAAATCTAATTAAATTTATTTCACATATTCTCAATAATATCTACAACTTTTAAATTGACAAGTTTTTCATAGGACCAATGTGTATAGCAAAAATAAATTAAACAAAAATAAATTAAACAAAAATATGATGTGGAGAAAAAACCTCAAATCCAAACTGCTTATATTCTGACTCATTTTTAAATTTATTTTTGATTTTAAACGCATCCAAATGGCAGATTCTCTTATTTAGGAACTGTATAAAATGACGCATTGGTCAGTTTTTTTTCATAAAGACAGAATATATTTCAAAAAAGGCAAAAGGTTGTCAAAAAAGGTATTTTGAACGGAAATTCCCGACGTTATCGTGATTGAAAAATTGAGTAAGTATAACAAATTGCGTTTTTTCTGACTCATTTTTAAATTCATTTTTGCTCTCAAACGCATCCAGTTTACAGGTCCTCTTATTTAGAAACTATTATGTGACGCATTGGGCAGTTTTTTGATAAAGGCTGAATATATTTTTTTAAATGCTGCCAAAGTGGACACTTCGTACAAAATTTCCCGAAGCGATCATGACTTCAAATAACAATTTGGTTATTTTATAGCTCATTTTTAATTTCAATTTTGCTTTCAAACGCATTCAATTGACAGTTTTTCTGTTATTTAGGAACTGTATAATGTGCCGTATTGGTCGATTTTTTAATAAAGTCAGAATATATTTCAAAAAAGGTATTTTGAACAGAATTTCCCGACGTTATCGTGATTGAAAAATTGAGTAACAAATTGCATTTTTTCTGACTCACTTTTAAATTCATTTTTGCTCTCAAACGCATCCAGTTTACAGGTCCTCTTATTTAGAAACTATATAATGTGACGCATTGGTCAGTTTTTTGATAAAGGCTGAATATATTTTTTAAAATGCTGTCAAAGTGGACACTTCGCACAAAATTTCCCGAAGCGATCATGATAAAGAATTGAGGTTGTATTCAAATAACAATTTGGTTATTCTATAACTCATTTTAAATTTCAATTTTGCTCTCAAACGCATTCAATCAACAGGTTTTATTATTATTATTATTATTATTATTATTATTTAGGAACTATATAATGTGCCGTATTGGTCAATTTTTTTTAATAAAGTCAGAATATATTTCAAAATAGGTTGTCAAAATGGGCATTTGAGTCTAATTTAGCTTAACCCTTTCCGGCACGGGCAAAATTTGTACTAAAATGAGAAATTATCCACTAACACCGGAATTCACAAACGATTTTTTTTAATATTTTGAATTCCTTAATTTAAGTTGTTAATTTAAAAGCAAAACTTTACTAAAATTTTACTGGTGCCGTTTGCAAGTTTGGAATTAAAATTAGGTATCCCAGACCGGGCACAGTGTGCTGAAAAGGGTTAAGATGATTCTGATAAAACTTATGTTTTTACAGAAAAATTAAAAAAAAAATTCAAAAGCGGCCAAATCAAGTTATTAAACTGAATTTATCTGTAATCAATTTTTTTTTTTTTTTTTTTTTTTTTTTTTTATTATGTTGAAAAGAGCATTTTTCGAAATCTACCTCCGCCTATAGACCAAGCCGACAGGGATTTTTTTTAAAATACAGTCTGCCTTTATGGAAAAATCGATCAATACGGCACATTATATATAGTTTCTAAATAAGAGAAACTGCCAATTGCATGCGTTTGGGAGCAAAAATGAGTCAGAAAATAAGCAGTTTGTTATTTGAATACATCCACAATTCTTCAATCATGATCGCTTCGGAAAATTCAGTTCAGAATGATCAATTTGAATGTATTTTTTGAATTATAATCTACTTTTATATATTTAAAAAAAAACTGATATATATGGCTTATTAAATAGTTCCTAAATAAGATAATCTGCCAACTGGATGCGTTTGAGAGCAAAAATGAATTTAAAAATTAGTCAGAAGAAAAGCAGTTTGGATTTGAGTACATCCTTAATATGATTTTTTCTTCAAATCCTATTTTTGTTAAACTTTTTTTTTCTTTTGCTCTAAGAATTGCTTCTATTAAAAATTGTCTGTATAAATATCGAAGATATTATTGAGAAGATGTATAGTACATTTAATCGTATTTGATATCTTAAGAATTGACGATGTTATAAATTTTTTCTTCTTCTTTCCCATTCCTTTTTGTTTTCATTTTTAATTTGTGTTTGTGGTGAGATTTGGTCCTATCAAAAATTTGTCAATACAAAAGTTTTAGATAATATTAAAAATATATATAATAGTAAATTTAATTGCATTTGATATCTTGAGAACTGACGAAACTATAAATTTTTTTCGCCCCTTGAGCCCATTTTTAATTTTATCAAAATTCTGCCATGCATAATTATTTGGCCCATTTTTTAGAAGTAATAAAAACTTTAAACTAATTCCATACCTATTTTAATTAAGAAATTATGAGGGTTTTTTTTTCCGGTTTACACAAAAACTTTCCCTATTCCACCCCCTTGGCCCGATTTTACCCTTTGACGAACTTGACTGAACAGCGCCGTTCGAAAGAGAGAGCGGTCGCCCCGGGCGCGGAAACTTAGGGGGAGCCAAATTTATACTACCAACGTCAGTTTTGGTTTGTCGTGAGAAAAAGTTGGGGAAGGATGCGCCAAATTGGAACTCTGCCCCGGCTCAGTTTTTTCTTCGCACGCCCTGTTACTGAGATTTTATACCCCTTGATTTTATCTATCAATTTGAAAGATAGTTCAGCAGAATTATGGAAGATACCGTGTCCATAAAAAAGGGATATATAGATAGATAGATAGATTGAAAGGCTTTTTACTGATAGTAATTTTGAGATCTAGGGGTAATGATCGGTGTAGATATGCAAAATAGTTTCAGAAATTTCAACATAGTGTAGAATGCAATATGGCAATAGGTAGTATTTCATAGTAAATCTAACTAAAAAAAGAAAGAAAAATGCTAAAAAAAAATCCCTTTTTCATCCTTCTATAGGCAATCCCCCCTTTAAAAAATATTTGAAATTCATCAGAATTACTTTTAAATAAAAGAAAACTATCGTTAGAACGAGAATGATTCAACATAGAAATAAACACATATGAAACCGGGGGCCTTAACTTGATCGTTTAATTGAATAAATCCTTAAATCGGTATTATGTACATAGCCCATCTTTTTATCGACTGCTTTGTACCAAGAGACTCATATAAAGTATCAATAAAAAGAATATTGCCCAGTTAAACTGATGGCATTGAGCTCACAGGCTACGCATACTAATTGTACATTACAGCCTTGTATTTTCGTTAATTCCGTTCAAAAAAAAAAAAAAAAAATTAAGAAGGGGAACAGCAATCCCCTTTCTCCTTTTTTTATACTCATTGACCTTCCTAAACTATCAAGTACATGCTTTATCATATTAAAAAATCTATATCCAAAATTCAGAGCAAATCGGATAATTCTTAATAAAAACCCATTTAGCATTTATATAATTTAAGAGGAGTTATTCCCCTCTTTTATACATAACCATTAAACTTCCTAAACTATTCAGAGATTTAAACGAAATCTCACAATTCTGATTGAAAAATCCATTTATACAAGTTAAGGGGGGGGCATTAGAACCCCCGTTCCCCCTGTTTATACTTATTCAATGAACACCTAATAACAGCCACGGACTCGCCTCATCAGAATGATCCTATATCTAAATTTTGAACGAAAACTGTTAATTCTGCATGAAAATCCCGTTTATATCAATTAAGGGAAGGGACATGAGCCCCCCGTTCCCCCTGTTTATACTTATTCAATGAACACCTAATAACATCCACGGTATCGCCTCATCAGAATGATCATATATCTAAATTTTGAACGAAAACTGTTAATTCTGCATGAAAATCCCGTTTATATCAATTAAGGGGGGGGGGCATGAGCCCCCCCGTTCCCCCTGTTTATACTTATTCAATGAACACCTAATAACAGATACGGAATCGCCTCATCAGAATGATCCTATATCTAAATTTTGAACGAAAATTGTTAATTCTGCATGAAAATCTCGTTTATATCAATTAAGGGGAGGGGCATGAGCCCCCCGTTCCCCCTCTTATACATATCGAATGAACTCCAAAAACTAATCAGGGAAGCGCCTTATCAGGATATACCTATATACAAAATTTCAAGTGGATCCGATATTTTTATCATGAGTTATCGCGTTACGCACGAACGAACATACGAACGTACGAACATACATACAGAACGGACGGGCACATAAGCTCTCAGGCTATGATAGCCTGCGAGCTAAAAATGGGTGTTACCATTAGAATAGAAAAATCAAAGTTATTAATGTTTTTAATTTGTGAACGACCCTTAATTAAATAAATATATAAATATATATATATATATATATACAGGGTGTCCGAGAAAGATCCGTACAACTTCAAAAATTTATTGAAAAAGAAACAGTAGGGTAACAGCGAAACTAATTAGGACATTAGATAGAATAACTAGAAAAAAAAATTTCTGCAGTATATTTCTGACCATAGATGGCACTACATGTCATGCAAAGGAATATTAAAGCATTTTAGTTATTTCAATGGCGGATCGCGTGAAGAAAGCTCAATGTGTTGCGTGGTTTATCGAAACAAAATCCGATACGCAAACACAACGGAATTATCGAACGACGTATGGGGAATCGCCACCATCTCGGTCAAGCAAATAAAGGATAGTCCCATTGCATGGCCACCCCGGTCTCCTGACCTAACACCACTGGATTTTTTCTTTTGAGGTTATGTTAAATATACTGTATACCGAACGCAAGTTAACAGTCTCGAAGAATTAAAGCAAAAATCCAAACAGTTGTAGCTACTGTTGATGTTAGCATGCTGAAACGGTCGTGGATGGAATTGGAATATCGTCTTAATATTGTTCGTGCTACGAAAGGGTCTCATGTAGAAATTTCCTAAGGTAATAGCTTAAGTTATAGGAAAAAAACTTTTTGAGTTATTCTATCTAATGTACTAATTAGTTGCGCTGTAACCCTATTGTTTCTTTTTCAATAATTTTTTGAAGTTGTACAGATCTTTCTCGAACACCCTGTATATCATATTCGGAAAGTAAGGCACTACTCCAATCAAACGGCATTTCTCTCATTTTAAGTAGGTTTCGTATGAAAATTATTGCGGTGGATCCTATGTTGGAATTTCTGAAAAAATTTTGCAGATCTACACCGATCATGACCTTTAGACCCCAAAACTACCATCAGTAAAAAAGTTTATATACAGGCCCGTAGCTAGGGGGGTGCCAGGGGCGGCTCAGCCCCCCCTAAAAATTTTTGAGCCCCCCCTGAAAAAGATTCCAAGGTCACTAAATAAAACTGTTTAAAAAATCAAAATGAGAAATCGGCCCGAACCCGGCCTGTGCAAATCTTTTGAATGTCTATAATCGTACATTATGATGTTTTGCAATCAATATAAATTTGTATATTTATATATATATTTATATATTACTTCACACATTTATCTAGATTATTCGGTTTATGTTTAGCAGAAATAAAACAAACATTTGAATCTAATCATCAACGTTCATTATTTATCGATTTCCATTTCAAGTTGAGCAATCTTTTCTGAAATGGAAAAAAAAGTACTTAATTATGATCATAAAAAATATTTTTGCTTTTAACAATCAACAGTTTGGTTTGGCAAATTATCAACAGAAATATTTATTATCTTAACCCCCCCCCCCCCTCCATTTGTCAGCGAGGTGAATGAGTTATTTATAGATTTGTAAATTTAAATCGTTGGTATTTTGTAATGTGCATCCTATCTAATTATTATTGGTATTATTGTCTTCTACTGCTAGTATACATGGGTGACGTATGTGTGGCGCCATGATCAGCCGGCGCCAAAAACAAGGTAACGCATTATATATATATATATATATATATATATATATATATATATATATATATATATATATATATAGCAAATGTAGAATTTAGCTTGGCTAGGATCCAGGAAGTGTAAATGATTCTTTTTTTTATTATATACTTTTTTTTTTTTATATTTATGTTAATATTTGTTTTTACTTGTGTGTGTGGTTTAATCTATATATATAAAAGGAATTCTGAGGATAATTGAGGCACAGGCGAAAGCAAATCTTGGCAATGCGCCAACTCGGTCCAGAGGAAGCAAATCTTGGCAATGCGCCAACTCGGTCCAGAGGTATAAAAGCAAGATAGAAAAAAACGCGCAGGTCTGTGCATTCAAGTACAACCACCCATATGTATATGCTGAAAGTTTGTTCTGACGCTCACCCGACGCACGTGGAGTGCCGATGGTCCGGGGAGAGTCACCGGGGGATCCGTCGCGAGCTGAGAGAGAAGCGTACCATACACATAAATTATTAAATAAACCTTCAAATTAAGCCCGGCGAAGCGGGCTGGGTATGCTAGTTAAAATAAAAGGAATTTTTAAATTATCAATTTATTTTATAGAAATCTGCTCTTAGTCGGGGAGGCAAAGTTTTCATTCGGTCAATGAGGTGTCGTATCTCCCCCCCCCCCCGCCCTTCTGTTGTTGGAAGTGATTTTATGATTTTTAGTCCGTATTACGCAATCGGATATCAGAAACTCAACAGGCGTGAGGGTTATTCTTTCGGTCTTCGGTGACTTATCAGGCAGGATGAATGCCGATGCACCTAGTGACATATCGAAGATGGGCGATAGAAATTTAAAAAGTACAAATTTATCAGAGTACCCGAAAAATTCGGATAACAGGAGTTTTCAACCAGATTGGGTGAAAAAATTTAAGTGGCTGGAATATTCCAACAGCAGATATGCTCTATTTTGTTATCCTTGTCGACAGTTTCCTCATTCGGGGACTAAAGAAAATCCATTTATCTCAGCTAGTTTCCGGAATTGGAAAAAAGCATTGTCCAAGGACAGAGGGTTTCAAAAGCATGCTTCGTCACAGAATCATATAATATCAATGAGCATGTGGACAGAAAGAGAAGAACGTGAAAAGATGAATTTGAGTGTGTCATCTTTGGTATGTAACGATGTTCTAGAAAAAAAACGATATTATGTTCAATCTATTGCAGAAATCGTACAATTTTTAGTTATAAATGAACTTTCATTTCGTGGGACGTATGATATAGATGAACACGAGGAAAGTAGTTTATTTCAAAACCTTTTTAAATACACAATCAAAAAGGACAATAAACTTGGAGAATGTGTCAAATCAATGCCAATTAATGCAAAATACACTTCACCTGAAATACAAAATGATGTAATACAAATCCTTGCTGGAATAGTGTCAGAAGATATATCAAATGACATTAACAATGCTGATGTTCCCTGGTTTTCGATTTTGGAAGACGGAACGCGTGATAGAAATAATAGAGAAAATGTTGCATTAGGAGCAAGATACGTAAAGGACGAGAAAATAAAAGAATCAATTATCGCAATAAAAACATGTTCTGACTTGGATGCAAAAACATTTGCTGATTTAACTTTAAAGATCCTTCATGATTGTAATTTAGATAATTCTAAAATTTTGAGTCAATGTTTTGATGGTGCTTCAGCCATGAGCGGTGAAAAAAGAGGAGTCCAAGCTATATTGCAGAAACATCTTGATAGAAATATCCCATATGTACATTGCTGCAGCCACAGACTTCATTTAGTAATTATAAAAGCAATAAATGATGTAAGTGAAACCAAACAGTTTTTTGATCAGTGTTCCATGCTGTACAACTTTTTGAGAAAATGTAACATAGCTAAGAAATATGAAGGTCAATCCCTTGTTCGTTTATTAGAACAGCGATGGAGTGGACATTTACATGTTACGAAAATTGTGTATAACAATTATAAAAAAATTCTGAATACTCTAGAAGAAGTAAAACTGGACAGAAAACAAGATGGAGTAAACATTGCAGAAAAGCACTGGTTTGTTAACGATAATGAAAAATAAAGCTTTCAAATTCTGCTTAATATTTTTGAAGAGAATTCTTGAAACGCTAGATCCTGCAAACCAATTATTGCAAAAGCTAGAAACTAGTTTAACTGATTCTTTAAGAATTGTAGATTCTACAATAGATTCACTTACTTGTTTAAGGTCAGATGAAATTTACGAAGAAATTTTAAATTTGATGTCCACTGAATTTGTTGTTGAGGAAGAGGAAGAAGAAATATGTTCAAAAAAAGCGAAGAAAAACCACTTCTACAAAACTCAGAGATTATTTAATTGTAGAAACTACAGGTGCTAGCTCGAATATTGATGAAACATTACATCTAAAAGCTATTTATTTTGAAACTTTAGATACAGTATTAAATGAAATGAAAAGGCGGTTTAATAATAACGATAAGTTACTTCTAGCGCTGTCAAGTGCAGAGCTTGATATGGATTTAAATAAAATGAAGATATTAGAAAATTATAATGTTAAGCTTCCATCTAAAGATGAAATAATTGTTGTAAAGAATTTCATAAAAAGAACCATTAAAAAAATCCAAACACCATTGTATTTAATGAACTTTTTAAATATAGGGTTGCATTTGAAGACACTTATAAACTATTAGCAACTGTTAAAACTTTTGGATGTAGTACTGCAATATGTGAATCAACATTTTCAGTCCTTACAAGAATAAATCGTCCACAAAGACTAACAATGTCTCATCAAAGAATGGCCGATTTGAGTTTTCTTGCGTTTGAAAAAGAAAAAACAGAAACAATCAATATGGAAGTTTTCCTTAAAAAATTTAATGAGAAAAAGAATAGAAGACTTCAGTTGTTTTAAAGCAGGTGAACTTCAATTTGTTGTCACTACTTTATTCCTTTTAAATCTACTTTTTTCAGTTTATGTATTTAGTATACACTACTGTGGTGGTTACTCCATAACCCCCCCATATGTTTAATTTAATTCATTTTTTATTAGTCATTTTATTTCCTATTACCTCTTTTTTATTAATGTTCTCAATTTAAATTTAATTTCGGTTTCGCTTATTTTCATTTCGTCGCCTGTAATGTTTTCTTTCTTGCTTAGCTTTCGCATGTTCCAAGCCGGTAAAATTCTGTTTGAAATCATTCCTTCCGGTTTTAAATTTGTTCGAGAACTTTCTCGCTAGTTCTTTTGGGTGGAACTTCCGTTTATTCGGACACACCCCTAACCTATCAAATTAAATTCCACAGGTGACGTATTTCAAGCCGTTATGTACATGGCCACCAGCTTTGGCCTTCCTTCTTAAGATGGTTATCAATTTTATTCTTATTAGTTACATATCTTTTCATACTGTATATTGTAATTTGGCTTAGTTTTTCCTCACCCCCTCTGTTGCTAACTGCCAAATTGGCGTATTTTGCATTTACAATAACCCTTTCTCCTTTTCCCCTGGGCTCGCGGCCACCTGCGTTAGTTGCGCCGATAGACACCTGCTGTGATGGATGCAGTCGCATGAGTGAAAGTTCGGGGCAGAGGTGCTCCCCCGTTAACGATGGATGGAACGGTTTTTTTTGTTATGTTGAGATTATTACGATGCTGATTTTTTTTAAGTGCGGCAAAGAAAAAGTGCTGCCCTCAAAATTCATCTAGGAAAGTGATGTTGATTTCTGTTAAGCCAAGTCCCTCTGTGCTGCGAGGAGCAATGAAGTGGTTTAATGCATTCCTGAATGTATTCGTTTGTGCCTTCTCTTTTTGGAAATGATGTTGAGTTTTTAAGGCGGCCAGTAGCAAGGCACTTCTCACTGCAATAGCATCCCGAAAATTGTTTTGTTTGTGCATTCTCTTCTTGGATTACGGAAATTATATAAGGTCTCATTATACGTCTTCAGTTTATGCTCTCGTGTTATCTTCACAAGTGTTGTAAAAATGTCGTCACGTATTTTATAAATATTCATTCATTTTCTCATCATCTCTTCATCAACGAGTTTTCTTCTACAAATCTAATGTGCCCAATTCTTCGATAATCTTTTTATTCTCCATCCTCTGAGAAGTAGGCAGAGGTGAAGAACTGTTTTGTTTTCAAGAAATAATATTATAGTTTACATGACGTCTTGGTGAAGATTTTTCTTTCGTCAGGTGAAGAAATTTTATTTGCATAAGTCCTTTTTACTTCATTATCTGGCCCAATATATATATAATTTTTTTTTTAATATTTACGGGGCGTTATAAAGAAAATATTGGCATGTATCTATACAATATGAAGTATGATGTATTTTGTTTTGAAAGTTCATATTATGAGAGGTGTTCTTTTTCAAAAAGAAATAATAATTTATTCTCCTTTTATGTCATGAAGAAAATTGTTTAATTACATGTTGTTGAGATATCTAGAATATGTTATGAAAAGAATTTTTATTGCTTGGAGATAGCAATAGTTGTGATTAACATATGTTATGAAATGGTTGTTTATCAAGTGAGAAATTAATATGTACGAGTCACCAAAAATATAAATTTGTGAAGAAATATTTATTCATGAAAAAAGCAACAAGTTCTTCATGAAATAAAATATATTTTTTTTTCTTCGAAAATTGTTCGTATATTAATTTCTTGTGCCTATTGTCTGGATTTATTTGTCATCAAAATCCAAGGATTCAACAGGTAATCTTTTTACCTTTTTAATTTTATATTTTTATAACTTTATACTTGATTTTTCTTCATCATTGGATAAAGAATATTTTTATTATTTTAAATGAAATAATGAAGAGAGTAATTAGGGTCGTTTGCAGGCCCCCATTCTCCGTGATGTGCTATCATTATCACGATCACTTTGGCCTAGTTGTGGGTAGAGGCAAATAAAAAGTGCTTTTTCCACTTTCAAGTAAACACAACACTTAATTTCTTTGATACCCTGACCAAAGCGTCAGCCCATAACACAACATTTAATTTCTTTTGGAGCCGTGACCAACGCTTGAACATTCTTCATTATTTTTTTTTTCAAGTTATTTTTCTTCATATAGTGATTAATGTTTTATATAATTATATTTTGTTGGGTATGGTGCAGTAATCAAATACAATATTTATATTGATCTTGTATTGAAATAATATTTTTCTGGAGCAGTGCATGATATATATACAACATAATTTATCAATATATTTCTTCTTGCATTATTATAATTTATAACTAATATATGCATTATTTAACGGTGGTACTGGTAAAAATTATTGTTCATGCTAAGATAAATTATTCTTCTTGTCATACATATAATAATTTATGTTTTGAGCCATATTATATATAAATATTTACATAAAATATTTGGGTCTTATATTCTTCATATGATACTAATATGTTAGTATACGTTTTCTTCTTTTTTTTACATATAAAAATGATGTATGAAGTAAATGAAAGTCATCAATATTTTAAATAACGAGTCAATTTATATATATATATTGTTCATCATAGGACCTGCCAAATAACCAAATTTATCATGCCATACATTGAGTTCTTATATTAATTATTTCATCATGCCTCCAAAAGCCAAACTAAATATTGCAATCCAACCTTTCGACGGTAACCCTCAGACTGTAGAATTTTTCTTCGATCAATTATCTGACTTACAGGAACTAAATAACTTTACAGACAAGGAACTTTTTGTTCTCTTTAAATCAAAACTTGAGGGCACCGCCTTACTCTTCTTTCTGGAAACTCAGTCACAGCTCAAGAACTCTAATTTTAGTGAAATTCGAAAAGCATTTATAGACTATTTCTTACCCACAAAAAAGTCTGTTTCTCTAAAATCTTTACAGAACTTGACCTTAGATTCAAATGAATCAGTTAAAAATTTTGCTTTTCGGTTGGATAAACAACTTCGACTTGCTTATCCAAAATTGGATCTTTCTGCTCTTAATTCATTAAAGTTTACTCATTTTCTTGAGGCTTTACCTAAACAAATCAAACGTAAAATCTTAGAAGAAAATATTACGTCCTTCGAATTAGCTCTTGAACGAGCAACTTTTCTTCAAAATATATATGACTCTCCCCCTAAAAAATCTTATGAAAATTTTAATCAAGCCTATTGTATCGATTCTGAAAATGTCCACGATAATTCTAGTAATTCTCTTCATAAAACTCCTATAAAGCATACGAAGGATAAAATTTATCACAATTCTCAAACCAACTACTCTCCTTTACAAACTCAAAAGGACAGTTCTCATACTTCTCGTAATTTTCAAAGAAATACTAGAACATTTTCGCCTTCTCCACCGAGACAAGAGGCTACAAATAAACGTAACAATAATTTTCGTCATCAAAACTTTCACCGGAAACGTCCTTATCAACCAACCTTTGACAAATATTCTCACAAAAAAAATTCTACATCCTTTTATCACAGACGAGATGTTGTGCAGTGTGCGTTCTGTGGGAAATTTAATCATCGTATGGATACCTGTTACAAATTTAAAAACATTATTGGTAATTCTAATCAAAACTCTTCAACTCAGGTTTCGTCTCACCCTTACAGAAAGAAAAGCCACACCTCTTCTTCTTCTGAAAACAAAAATAATGTTTATCATTTAAACAAATAAGGGAGACTGGTTCTACTGACCACCTTCTCTCCCGTAATTCTCATTCAGGGTCAGTACACTTTGACAACAACAACAAACATCAACAATTAGACAAACGCTCGTCAGTCACTTTAGTGGCATCCACAGCTGTCCAAACTTCTCCTATGACATCTAAGTCTAACAAATCTTCCTGTTTACATAATTATTTGACATCTAAACAAAATTTTGAAAATAACGATGACATACAAGAAAATCATGTCATATGCAGTTCTTTTAACAACTCTTATGTTCTTCCATGCATCCTAATAAATGTTCAACATAATGAAATCTCCACATTAATAGATACTGGATCAAGTTTATCTCTTTTGGATGAAGAATGCTTTAATAGCATTAAATCCAGGCTTCATTACAAATTTTTATCCAGAAATGTATCAGTTTCCACCATAAATTCTAAGGTCTTCTTTAAAGGATGCATAGAGATAGCATTTAAAATTGATAAATTTTTTTTTCATCATGTATTTTACCTTACTAAAATTCACAATGTTCATTTTCAAGCCATACTTGGTTTTGAATTCATCAACAAACATTCTATTACTATTTCACCAAGCTTTAAGTCTATATTACTTAAAGACAAGCACATTCCTTTTCAAAGTTATAATGAATCTCCTACTTGCTATTTTATGAATTCTGAATATAATTATGTTAATTCAAATGTACCATATTCTCTTGATGCACACAGAATGCCTTCTTATGAAAGGCCTATATCAAATGATCTAATGAATGATACTTATATTGATAATACTTGTGCAAAGTATGATAATTCAAGTTTACAGTTGTTCAATAATTATACAACCTATCCTTATTATTATAATGTTCAAAATAATGGTTTGTTTACAAATAATATGGCTCATTCTGCTATGAATTTTCATAATCCTTATATTGATGGTCATTCTACTTATTTTGCTAATTATTTTCCAACTGATTATGCTAATGTGATGAATTATGTGTCTACTAATGATAATAATATTCCTAGTAAGAATTTCTCAGCTGAGAATACTAATGATGGTAACTATGTTGGTGAAAAGCAAACTCATTTAAGTATTGGTAACAAAGTTTTGGTGAGTTCTAACATGGTACAATTACTCAATAGAGAATTAATACCTCCTAATTCTTTTGTTTATTTACATGTGAAGTATCTGAATCCTCCATCTGAATATTTTCTTTTTAAACCCAATTTAAAAAACAAGGGTCTGGTATTACATGAATCATTACACTCAAAATCTTCCATTCAAAATGATTTATTTTTGGTTGTATGTCAGAATATTTCAAAGCTCGATATTCATTTAAATAAAAATTCAATTATTGGTGAATGTATCAATGTAGATGAAAAAGATATTGAAGAATACTCTTTTGATTTAGACTTTGAAAACGAATACTGTAATTTAATTTTGCCATCTGAAGAGATTAAAAGAAAACGTATTCAAGAATTATCTCCAAATGACTTTGATCTTAAACATTTACCTCCTCATGAAAGGGAAGCTTTAACAAAATTATTATGTAGTAAAGCGCTTGCCTTTTCTAAATCTCTTGACACTTTAGGTCATACTGACCTGGTCAATCCTCACTTTACCATGCTAAATTCTCATCCAGTAAAAACATTACCTTTTCCTGTACCTCAAGCTCTTGAACAAGAAGCTCTTGACCAAATTGATCAAATGCTCAAAGCTGGCATTATTGAGAGATCAAATTCATCTTGGGCGTGTCCCATGCTTCTTGTTAAAAAGAAGAGAACTGATATGTCTAAGCCTCAAAAGTATCGTTTGGCTCTTGATTTAAGATTGTTAAATTCCATAATAATTCCATCTTCATATCCTCTTCCTAGAATTCAAAATCTATTGGTGCAGTTGTCAAAATTTAAATATTATACCACTCTTGACTTACCCTCTGCATATTGGCAGATTGCTGTACCTAAAGATATGCAAGATAAACTTAGTTTTACTACTCCATGGGGAATTTTTACATATTTACGTCTAGTATTTGGCCTGAAGACGGCCGCCAGCACTTTCCAACAATTAATCGACTCTGTTATTCAATTATCTCAGATTGACTCCTATTATGCATATCAAGACGATATTGTAGTGGGTGCTAATTCATTTGAAGAAATGTCCATGAAACTCACAAAGTTATTAGACACCCTTATTGCTAATAACATTACTTTGTCTCCTGAAAAGTGTACCTTTATGCAAACTAGCATTAACTTTTTGGGTTTCCAACTCACAGATCATAAAATTCTTCCTATTACAAGTAATATTTTAAAAATTACTTCCTTTCCAAAGCCTAAAACCAAGAGGCAAACAAAGAGTTTTATCGGCTTGTGTTCATTTTATAGATCAATTATACCTAATTTTTCTAAATTGATTGCTCCTCTCATCGAAGTCACCAAACCTAAAAATAAGTTTTCTTGGAAATCTGAACAAGAAAATGCATTTAAAGAATTACAGGACATTTTCTTTCATAAACCTATGCTCAATCTTCCTATCTGGAATGAAACATTTTATGTTAATACAGATGCCTCAAAAACAGCAATATCAGCTGTTCTTATGCAGAAATTTGATGGTGAACTAAAACCTATCTCCTATTATTCTAAAACTCTATCTCAATCAGAAAGACACTACCCTGCCATCAAATTGGAACTTTATGCCATTTACAAAGGCATAACTGCTTTTAAATACTATATTTTTGGTCGACCCTTTATTCTACTATCTGATGCCAAACCACTTAATAATTATAAAAAAGCTACATCACCTGCTGATATTACTACTCGTTGGATGTTAGAACTGTCAGAATACTCGTACACATTCCAACATGTTCCAGGCAAAGAAAATATCTTGGCAGATTTTCTGAGTAGAACTCCTCACATTCCTACTGAAGATCTCAATAATAATCCAGATCTTATTTCTTCACAAGAACCTCTACCTATTGTTGATAATCAAAACGATTTACATAATGACATTCCTCACTTTCCATGTGGTTTAGTTGACAAGATCCACCATACATGTCATCTTCAGAGTGATTCTTCACCTTCTAATAATGATAATAACCAAGATCCTTTATTAGAAATTCTTGATCACACCATCTTCTCTGAACAACAGAAGGACCCAAAAATCAAACAAATTTATGAAGATCTTAAAAATAACAAAAAATCTAAAAGTTTAAATGGCTACTATATTAATCCAAGTAATGAGTTACTTTGCTATAATGGGCATTTCTCTTCAGAAGATATCGAGCTTCACAAAGCTGTTTTACCTGTGTCACTTCGAGCAAAGGCCTTAAGAATTGCTCATATTACTCATACTGGAATTCATAAAACCATTGTTAATTTAAAGAAAAGATTTACCTGGAAAACCCTTGTTTCTGATACTATTAATTATGTCAACTCTTGTGAAATTTGTTTAGTAAATAAGAATCATAAAAAAAACACTGCTCCATACCTACCTGCACCACTCCCAACAGCTCCCAATCAAAAGGTCTCTATGGATTTACTCGGCCCATTGAGAAATCGTCAATATGTGTTAACAATGATAGACCATTTTTCTCGTCATTTAGAATTATATGCCTTGAATAATATCAGTGCTGAGTCAGTTACAAAGGCTTTATTGCATTATATTTCCACTCATGGAAAACCTGAATTAACTCTTACTGATCATGGTTCTCAATTTACTAGTGATATGTTTGCATATTTTAACAAAAAGCTTGGCATTAAGTTGGAACATAGTTCTGTAGCCCATCCCCAAGCTAACGGTTTAAGTGAACGTGTCAATTCTCAAATAAAATCGTCTGTGAACACAATGGCTTCACAAGGATGTGATGTACCCACTGCTCTAAAAATTCATCAATCCATATATAACGCTACACCTCATCCAGCTACAAAGTTCTCCCCAAATCTTCTTCATTTTGGCAGAGAAATAAATGATATTTATTCCAATTATAAAACTCAAGTTTCATGGAAAATTCTCAATACTGCATATGAAATTCATAAATTGATGGATGTTATTGAAAAAATATACTATCAAGCTTACAAGAATAACGAATCATCCAGACAAAAGGTGTACCAAAAATCCAGAGAAAAATTAAAGTTTTCCAACATCAATGTTAATGACATTGTTTATGCAAAATTTCCTACTGTGTTTAACAAAAGGATACAAGGCCCATACGTGGTCAAGAAAATAATTTCTCCTGTGCTCATTCAAATTCAAGATCCCAATAATAGTCATGCTTCACCAATGTTGATTCACACTAATCGAATCTTGAAGCTTCAAAAGAGAAATGAAGCACTGCAACATCCTTCAGTTTCTTCTGAAAATGCATCGCATGATCAATCAGCTGTTGATAATGCATCCTCCACTCCTGTCAGACAACACTCTTCTATTCAAGTTTCAAATCATGATGCTGCATGTAGCACATCTCCTACAATTCTTTCTTCTTCTAGGTGTCAACAAACATCTGCTTGTTCAAGTAAATCAGTACTGTCACAAGCTCCTCCTGATAGCACTCATACTGGTGCTAAAAACAAATCCACTCAATATAGAAGTTATGATCTTCGTCCTCGCAATCATAAACTACATAAGAAATAGACTAACTTTCTTTTTCCTTTTACAGGATGACTTTTGCTTTGTAATATATTCAGTCGAAGCTAGCCGCACTGATTGTCCAGCAAGAAGAATCGCTATGTAATTTTTTTTTCTTTTCTCCAGGCTGCAGGCAGCTGTTATTATTTTTTTTTCATTTTATTTAAGTCTTCTTCTCCCTGGTACAACTCAACGGTCATCCTCAGGATGTATGTATGATTTTCAATAGTTTTATTAGTTACTGCATTTATCTATAAGTCATAATTTTTACAATATTTACACATAATCTCATGTATGCCATACTTTTAAATTTTATAAAGTCTTTATTACAATAGTTGATGCAAAAAATGGAGAAAGAATTTGTCTTTTTATATTCTTGTTATAATACTATAGCATTATTTAAAGTTATTTTTTGACAAATGTGCATTCTAATAAGAAAGGTGAAATTGTAATTGATATAAGGTAAACATAAAGATGAGTACTCATCAAATTATTTTCTCTATTGTGTCTGCTCTTTACAATGCATGCATGTTTTAACATTTAACCTCTTTTAAAAAAAAGAAAAAGAGAAAAGAAAGTGCATGATAAACTTATTCATACTAATATTTTCTTCTCTTCTTGGTGAAATATAGAAAGTGAATGACTCACAATAAGTAATATTTTTGTATACTTTTGAGTATTTATACTTTGGATCCAAAGATGTTGATTGAGGCATTATATATATATTTATCCAAAGATGTTTAATGAGTCATTATATATATTTATATAAAGCAAATTCTTGATTTATGACAAATGCAAAAGTGATCACTTACTTAATTTTTTTTTTTTAAAAAAATGTTTGAAAATTACAAGTAAATATGTTCTAGATATCTTCTATATAGAAATTTTGACACAATTGATTTTTTTTCTTTGTAAGTTGACATTATCAAGTCATATATAAGATTGACATATTCATATAAGTTTCTTCCTCTTTCAAAATATTAAACATCTTATGTTTTATGTTTATTTTGAATGAAGTATAGTATTAAAGATATTTATGCAATTATTGTCAATTTATTTTGAAAATGTTCAAGAATATGCCTTTATGAGAGTGTAAAAATTCTCTCTTTGAAAATTATTATATTCATTTTGAAGATATTTTTGTTGAAAAATAATATTATGCTTTTGTTGACATTTTTTTTTTGCAACTTATTAATTTTATTTTCTGCAAAAATGTGTTATTGAATAATACTAAAGTTATTCATTTAAGATTTATTGAAAGCGTAAAAGGCTATGTGGTGATATAAGTAAATATTTTTTTATGAGAGCATAACTAATCTCTCTGCACCATTTATATATATATTTTTATTGTTCAATTTTCAACTTACAAATTCATTTAATTTATTATGTGTTATTTGAAACTATATATGTTATATATAGTTATAACATGATTCATATACAGTTATAGTATATTTCATTTTTGTTCACAACTGAGAATATAAATATACATATTATTGTGTAATCAAATATTGTGACATATGCTAGAGCATTCTACTATTGTGATACATTGTGCACAGCCTAACAAGAGACTCTTCAAAGTTATGGACTGTTTGTCTGCACATAGTCTTTAATTTTTTTTTATATGATAGATACCTCTGAAGGAAACTTTATATACCTTTCATGTTAACATTTACTACAGTTGGTATATTTTCATAAGGATTACTATCATAACAGTAATTATTTTTTTTATTGTTTAAATATCATGTACAACAATTATGTATATTCTTATAACTACTTCTGATATTTATTTTGTGTAATTATTTAGTATATTTGTACATGTGTTAGAAAATATTGTCTCGATGAAAAATTGTCATTTTTGTCATCTCACCAATATTTTCTTTTGGGGGACCCTGGGTAATATGTGGTGGTTACTCCATAACCCCCCCATATGTTTAATTTAATTCATTTTTTATTAGTCATTTTATTTCCTATTACCTCTTTTTTATTAATGTTCTCAATTTAAATTTAATTTCGGTTTCGCTTATTTTCATTTCGTCGCCTGTAATGTTTTCTTTCTTGCTTAGCTTTCGCATGTTCCAAGCCGGTAAAATTCTGTTTGAAATCATTCCTTCCGGTTTTAAATTTGTTCGAGAACTTTCTCGCTAGTTCTTTTGGGTGGAACTTCCGTTTATTCGGACACACCCCTAACCTATCAAATTAAATTCCACAGGTGACGTATTTCAAGCCGTTATGTACATGGCCACCAGCTTTGGCCTTCCTTCTTAAGATGGTTATCAATTTTATTCTTATTAGTTACATATCTTTTCATACTGTATATTGTAATTTGGCTTAGTTTTTCCTCACCCCCTCTGTTGCTAACTGCCAAATTGGCGTATTTTGCATTTACAATAACCCTTTCTCCTTTTCCCCTGGGCTCGCGGCCACCTGCGTTAGTTGCGCCGATAGACACCTGCTGTGATGGATGCAGTCGCATGAGTGAAAGTTCGGGGCAGAGGTGCTCCCCCGTTAACGATGGATGGAACGGTTTTTTTTGTTATGTTGAGATTATTACGATGCTGATTTTTTTTAAGTGCGGCAAAGAAAAAGTGCTGCCCTCAAAATTCATCTAGGAAAGTGATGTTGATTTCTGTTAAGCCAAGTCCCTCTGTGCTGCGAGGAGCAATGAAGTGGTTTAATGCATTCCTGAATGTATTCGTTTGTGCCTTCTCTTTTTGGAAATGATGTTGAGTTTTTAAGGCGGCCAGTAGCAAGGCACTTCTCACTGCAATAGCATCCCGAAAATTGTTTTGTTTGTGCATTCTCTTCTTGGATTACGGAAATTATATAAGGTCTCATTATACGTCTTCAGTTTATGCTCTCGTGTTATCTTCACAAGTGTTGTAAAAATGTCGTCACGTATTTTATAAATATTCATTCATTTTCTCATCATCTCTTCATCAACGAGTTTTCTTCTACAAATCTAATGTGCCCAATTCTTCGATAATCTTTTTATTCTCCATCCTCTGAGAAGTAGGCAGAGGTGAAGAACTGTTTTGTTTTCAAGAAATAATATTATAGTTTACATGACGTCTTGGTGAAGATTTTTCTTTCGTCAGGTGAAGAAATTTTATTTGCATAAGTCCTTTTTACTTCATTATCTGGCCCAATATATATATAATTTTTTTTTTAATATTTACGGGGCGTTATAAAGAAAATATTGGCATGTATCTATACAATATGAAGTATGATGTATTTTGTTTTGAAAGTTCATATTATGAGAGGTGTTCTTTTTCAAAAAGAAATAATAATTTATTCTCCTTTTATGTCATGAAGAAAATTGTTTAATTACATGTTGTTGAGATATCTAGAATATGTTATGAAAAGAATTTTTATTGCTTGGAGATAGCAATAGTTGTGATTAACATATGTTATGAAATGGTTGTTTATCAAGTGAGAAATTAATATGTACGAGTCACCAAAAATATAAATTTGTGAAGAAATATTTATTCATGAAAAAAGCAACAAGTTCTTCATGAAATAAAATATATTTTTTTTTCTTCGAAAATTGTTCGTATATTAATTTCTTGTGCCTATTGTCTGGATTTATTTGTCATCAAAAGCCAAGGATTCAACAGGTAATCTTTTTACCTTTTTAATTTTATATTTTTATAACTTTATACTTGATTTTTCTTCATCATTGGATAAAGAATATTTTTATTATTTTAAATGAAATAATGAAGAGAGTAATTAGGGTCGTTTGCAGGCCCCCATTCTCCGTGATGTGCTATCATTATCACGATCACTTTGGCCTAGTTGTGGGTAGAGGCAAATAAAAAGTGCTTTTTCCACTTTCAAGTAAACACAACACTTAATTTCTTTGATACCCTGACCAAAGCGTCAGCCCATAACACAACAACTACAAGGTTAGTTTTCACATTTATAATGCTTATATAACCATTCGTATTTATATATCCATTTAACTTAAATATTTTATATTGTTTCATGTATCCATTAAAGCATACTTCATTATATTTTTCCAAATTGGTTTTAAAAAAATTCCATTTGTTACAAAAGTGTGTTTGTTACATGTACTGTTGTTTGTTTTTATTATTTTGTTTTCGTGTTACATGAAAAATGCAGTTCGTTGCAATTTGGTATTTTAGCATTTTGCTATAAAGCGTTTTTTCTGAAGAATTTTTTAATCCTGTTTTGCTTCTAGTATAAAATAAAGTTTTAAGTATTCATATTTTGCTTTGTGTTTGAAGTTTGAGTCATGGTATTTCAAATTAAAGAATTTTTTTAATAGTATACTCAATTGCAAATGTTTTTACCATTTGATTGTGCATAAAAATAATTTTAAAATTCTTTATCTATGAGTGAATTTGTTTATGCTTTTATTATATAACAATAATTGAAGTTCTCTTTTTGTTAAAAAAAGATAATGATTAGAAATGAAGATTACAACTCGTTTTAAGTAGGAGAAATGCGAGCATTTTAATTACTTTTGACATATTATTTATATTATATTGTATCAGCATTAGTTATATACTGAAAATATTTATTCTGTAGCGTTTTCTATTACTAGCATAGATCAAACTTATAATTAATTTTATCATAAATATTATCTTATGATAAACATTTTGTTGTATATTGGAATATTTCTAGTTTAAATTTTAAAATATATACGTATATAGTCCTTGATTTATGAATGGTAATCAAAGAAAAATGCCAATAGCCAATTCAAATGTACATGCTTTTAATTTTTGAATGAACACAGTAATAATTTTAAATGCAAAATACAACTTTGATTTTGTTAATGTTTTTATTGTAAAAGAATGAAACTTAAGCTTCCTTGAGGGCAGATTAAAAAAAAAAGATTAAAGGTTGCAACTATTTCGAAACAAGTGAACTGTAAGCTTTTATTTACTTGTTGACATCATCATTTATTTCACCAGTATAAGTATTAGAGATCTAACGCCAATTCTTTTGCGTTTTCGACCAAAATTCTGAGTTTTACGAAAATTCGTTTTTGACGAAAATTCTATAACCTATATATTTAAACCTATGAACTTCTTTTTTTATAATTATCTGTCATGAATTACTTAAGACGCAAGTGCAAACTATAAAGATAGCAATGCATATATATGACTAACTTTTTCATGTGCTTTTTTAAAAAAGCAGATTTAATGTTATTAGAAAATTTTAATTCGAAAATGCAGAGGCATTTCAATTACTCTGTCAGAAAGTTCTAGTATTACAGATAGGGCCGTAGTTAAGGATGTGCTGGCTCAGCCCCCTCCCCCTCCCCTAACTCTTAAAGCATTTTGAGCCTCTCTTAGAAAAGATTTCATGATTACTCAATGAATTTTTTTTTGAAAATCCAAATGAAATTCTGTTCAAAAATCTAATTTAGTTTTGAGGCCTTTTCAAAGTTTTGTAGAAATACTAAATTATAACTAAAATAAGTTTCAACACTCGCTCTTCCGATTTGCACATACGAAGCTAAGATGATGTGTTTAATTTTGCACTCGTTATACACTCGAATTTTTCATCAGCTTATTCTTCTCTTAGCTTAAAATGAGGTTATTACAACAGTTTAATAAAAAACATAGTACATACAATATGAATATGCACTAATTTATCTTTCTACATCAAAGTGAGAGAAAAAAAAAACATGAGCCCCCCCTGCATTTTCTTGAGCCCCCCCTATTATTCACTTCTGGCTACGGCCCTGTTTATATATCTATCTATATCAGTTTTTATGGACACTTTTTAACTTCTATAATTCTGCTCAAATCTCCTCCAAACTGATACATAAAATCAAGGGGCATAAAATCTCGGTCAAGTTCGTTAATGGGCAAAATCGGACCAAGGGGGTGGAAATAGGAAGGGTTTTTGTGAAAACAGATAAAATCCCATAACTTCTTAAATAAAATAGATATCGAGTCAGTTTAAAATTTATATTACTTCTAAAAAATGGGCCAAAAGTTTATGCATGACAAATATTTGATAAAGTTAAAAATGAGCTCAAATGACGAAAAAAATATAGGGTTTTGGAGAGAAAAAAAATCATAACTTCGTCAATTCTCAAAATATCAAATCTTTTTTTTTTTTTTTTTTTTTTTTTTACACAAAATTTTTGTATTCACAAGTTTTTGATATAGGATCAACACTTACTGCCAGAAAAAAAAAATAATAAAAAATAAAATAAAACGAAAACAAAAAGGGGGGGGGGGGAATCTATAACTTCTTCAATTCTTGAGATATAAAATCCGAATATATATATATGACCCATCCTTATAGCAAAAAAAAAATAAATAAATAAATAAATAGGAGTTGAAAAAGAAATCAAAGTGCTTATATTCTTGCTCATTTTTAAGTTCATTTTTGATTTTAAACGCAAAAATGACTTTAAAAATCCGTATCCAAATGACAAGTTATCTTATTGGGGAACTATACAGGGTGAGTCATAAATATCGAAACAATAGGCTATCTCCTTAAATATTGCCCCTAGAACCATACTTCCAATTGCAAAAATTCATAAAAAAAGATGAATTTTTTGATAAGATAAGTTGCAACTCCTTGGGGGGTCTGTTTTAAAAAATACGAAAATTAAATTTTTATACGGCCCCCAGAGGATAAAACTTCCAATTAGAAAAAATTTCTTTATCCCTTTCTGAATTGAACAAAAAAAATTTCATCTCGATATTTGCAAATCCCCGAAAGATATTAATATCCAAAATTTTCCAAAATTCCTGACTTACACCACTTAAGCATGCCTCTGAGCGCAGCAAAATCAGTTCATTTGAAGTACAATTAAGGGATCGACCATAAATTTACGTATTGTTAAATGTCGATCCAAGACAACACTTAAACTTTTAGATATAAAATAAAAGCGTATAGGTTTTTGCTTTAAACTTCGATGAAATATGCTAGATGTCTGCAATATTTCGACCTTGCCGCCAACTTCGTAACTGGCATGACTCATTGAACGGACCGTCTTATTAAACACTTATTAAAAGTGTTATCAAATTAAGTGATATTAATTAAACTCTCATTAAAAGTGTCTTAAAAATTTATTGGCGCAGGCAATAAATTTAGTAAATATAGTAATAGCGAAAATGACTCTTCTATTAGCGGAATAGATGGAAATATATTTTAATAAATTACATACAAATATTTTCAAAAATCTACTTTATACTACACTTAAACCGCTATAACGGACACTCCCGAATAGCAGACACCTCTGTTTAACGGACTATTTTCCAATCCCCATTCTCAAAACCTAAATTTGTGTATGTTTAACCTCTGAATAACGAACATTCCGAATAGTGGACACTATTTAAGGCGATAAAGGATGAAAAAGTATGTTTTAAGAACAAAAAAATGAAAAAAAGTAAAAAGGCCTCTAAATTTATCAGGGAATTTTGTGATAAATGAGCTGGGGAAAATCCCCCCCCCCCCCACGTTCAGAATTGAATTGAAGGAGTTACCAAGGAGGGACATCTTCCAGAGCATTGAAATGTCCCCTCGGAAAATTGAGACTTTATGCTTTTAACAGCCAAAAAGTGCAATCCCCCTCCCCGACTGGAACTCTATAATGTCCAATAATGTCATTTTGAAAAACAAATTACATGTAATCGCAAGCAAAAGTTAACTTTTGTAACAGGGTTTTTTCACAAGCATGTAATGAACAGTGGGTAAAGGTGTGTACAGTTTTATTTAGCCCCATTGCTTAAAAAACAATTTTAATTTCTGAAGATGTTTTAGGATACATAAGTAATAAAGTCAATTAATAAAATGTTAAACGTTTCTAAGCACTTTTTGAATATCTTTGATTTTCCCAATAGCGGACACCTCCGAATAGCGGACAATTTCTGCGTTCCTGAGGTGTCCGTTATTTAGAGGTTTTACTGTATTCAGTTTCAAAATTTATGAAGGTTTTAAACCTATTTTTGCTTTCTTCTATTTTTACAAGAAGAAAGTATTGGATTCATGAAAATTTTGAATTCCGATTTTCGATGGATTCACACGTTTTAGGGTTCAGAGATACCGAAAAACATGTTTTTATGAAATGTCTGTCTGTGAGTCACAGCACAGTGAAAAATTCGAAATCGACGTGATAAAAAAATAAAGTTTAAATCAACTGACGCATTTAAACAGTAATTAAAGAAGGTGAAAATGGCAAAATTTAAACAAAATCTGAAATCGAAACTATACAGCATTTAAACGTTAGGAGCCCATCTTTGCCCATCTTAAAATTAAATGCACTTTACTGCATCAAATAGTTTTATTTCAGTATTTCTCATTTTTAAACTGACATACGTCAATAACCGTCGGTTACGGTAACTTTTCAGCTCAGAAAATTTACTTTTAAAAATATGATTTGTTTACAAAAATTACTTTTTTTTTAATATTGCTATTTTAAATATTTTTTTAATACATATTATTTAAAATGCTGAATTAAAATTGAAAATTAGACATTTTCGTTTAATCAAAAGAAAAAAATTCAACGCGACAAGTAATATTTTGAGTTATATCAATTTTAATTTACTCATTTTTTTTTTTTTTTTGAAAAAAAAATATTAAGAAGTCTTATGATGTGATAATGCTTACAATTTATATGGTTAACCATCACAAAAGATTCAAAATTCCAACTTTATAAATAAATAAATAAAATAAATGTTTCCTGGACCCATTACAGCAACATTGTTTCTTCAATTACACGCATTTCAATTTGTGTCTGATCCCTTGAAACCTCACGATTTATTAAAATTGTCATAACTCTCTGAGTTTTGAAGATATCAAGATGAAATTTTTTTTGTTCAGTTCAGGAATGAATAAGGAAAAATTTTCTAATTGGATGTTTTATCCTCTGGGGGCCGTATAAAAATTTAATTTTCGTATTTTTTAAAATAGACCCCCCATGGAGTTGCAACTTATCTTATCAAAAAATTCACCCTTTTTTATGAAACTTTGCAATTGGAAGTATGGGTCCAGGGGCAATATTTAAGGAGATAGCCTGTTGTTTCGATATTTATGACTCACCCTGTATAATGTGACCTATTGACCAATTTTTTGATAAAGGCAGAATATATTTCAAAAAAATGCTATCAAAATTTGCATTTTGAACAGAATTTCCCGAAGCTATCGTGATTAAAAAATTGAAGAAGTATTCAAATAACAAATTGCTTATTTTCTGATTCCTTTTTAAATCCATTTTTTTCTCTCAAATGCATCCGATTAACAGGCTCTCTTATTTAAGAACTGAATAATGTGGCGTATTAGTCAGTTTTTTGATAAAGGTAAAATGTATTTTTTAAAATGCTGACAAAAAAAGGGCATTTTGAACAGAATTTCTTTAAGCGAACGTGACTGAAGAATTGAGGTTGTATTCAAATAACAAATTGGGTTTTTTTTTCAGAGTCATTTTTAAATTCAATTTTGCTCTCAAACGTATTCAATTGGCAGTTTCTCTATTTAGGAACTATATAATGTGCCGTATTGGTCGATTTTTTCATAAAGTCAGAATATATTAAAAAATGCTGTCAAAATGAGCATTCTGAGCCGAATTTTGCTTAAGATGATTCTGATAAAAAGACTCCTACAGAAAAATGAAATTAAAAATTCTTCAAAAGCGACCAAATAAAATTGTTAAACTGGGTTTATCTTTAATTATATTTTATTTTTAGCACTTTCCAACTAAGTTGAAAAGTGCTTATGCATTTGGTTTGTCTGACCGTATGGACGTCTGACCGCGCTCTAACTCCCGTAAATATACTCTAATTGACATGAAATTTTTGGACGTTATTTAGGCTTACCCTAGCACGAACCCTACTGAAAATGAAGTTTCTACCATGATTAATTTATTTACAGGGACAGTCAAAAGTTTTCCATTACATTACGGCCTATGGGGAAAAATCGTTTAAAATGAATTATAACGTTTATAACACTTTTAAAAAGTTTGAAAAAAAGTGCTTGTGCATTGTTTGAAAAGTGCTTATGTATTCGCTTTGTCTGTCCGCGCTCTAATTCTTGTAAATATACTCGAATTGTCCTGAAATTTTTGTATGTTATTGACATTTACTCTAGCGCGAACCCTATTGAAAATGAAGTTTCTACCATGATTAGTTTATTTACAGGGAGAGTCAAAATTTTTCCATTATATTATGGCCTATGGGGAAAGATAGTTTCAAAGGCATTTTAAAGATGTTACACCCTGTGAAACATATTAAATTTTACATACATTTAAGAGGTGCACTAAAATATGCGGTGAAAATATAGCTATTATTCATTTACAGGGCCACACAAAAGAATTCCATTGGATAAAGGTAAAGGGAAGGAATAGTATGCGACATTTTTTTTAAATATATTAAATTGTTTCATGTATAACTAAATTGATATATGTCACTGAGGCTTAATATAAACTATACGATACAGTCTTGCATAATATGAAGTACATTGCATTTACAAGGACACACAAAAGATTTCAAATAGTATATTCCTTCCGACGGACTGTATATGTTTCCAATGATGGCTGATGGATGGATGTAATACATTTTAATTATGATATACGCATTTAAGTTTCACTATATCTTTGTACATTATAAAGGTGTGCATAAATGTTATAGTTGATATACAGGGCTGTCCAAAAGAACTCGCCAACGTTATTGAGTATGAGCGTAAATTACTTAAAGGTGGTTCTTAAATAAGGTATACATTTTTACGCAGAACTGCATTCAATTTACAAAGAAATGTTTGCAGAATATAGATAAAATGATCTACAGGGCTACACAAAGTATTGTGTACATGGACACCTATGAATGATAATTTATAACAATTTGATTTCAGTTGTTTTAAGAGTGTTTTAGTTTAAAATGAGTTTCAGCTTCTTTCTGACGTGTAATAAAGGTACAAGGTAAACTACAGGGCTGAACAAAAGTTTTCAAGTATGTTTCCCATTTATTAGTACAAATTGCTCAAAAAGAAAGTTTAAGCTTTTTTCTTGCTAAACTAAATTTTCCCATTATATAATATGTATATCAGCTGACAGATCAAATACAGGGCTGTTCAAAAGTATTGGAATACATATTTGGCTATATACCCTTATTTCCCTAATTAAAGAAGTTTTATTAAAGATTTCATGAAGTGTTGGAAAGTGCTTCATAATCTATGCTTAACGCATAATTTTTCTTACTTGTTTGTTCTTGAAACGAACACTTAACTTCGAAATTTACCTCGTCCTATAAGCCAAGACGACAAGAATCTTTTCTATACGAATTTCAACATAAAATAGTTTGGGGTCGCTAAGTTTTTTTTTTGGATTTTTTTCACAAAACTGTAAGTAAATCCCAAGGAGATAATTAACATTATTATTCCGTATTTCATTAACTGTGATTATATAACGGGAATAATTTTCTGCTTTAGTTTTTACATAAAAATGCATTCAATATTATTTTGAAAATTTTCAATTTTAAGATAATGGCATTTAAGAAACATCGACATGTTTTATGCCTGATATTGTATATAATGTCCGATTGCATCGATTTTTACACGGGCCGTAGCTAAAGGGGCACTATGGGTGACTCAGCCTCCCCTGGAAAAGATTCCAAAGTCACTAAGTGAATTTATGTTTCGAAAATTCAAATGAAATTCTGTTCAAAAATATAATTTATTTTTGAGGCCCTTTTATAGTTTTGCAGAACTACTAAATTGTATCTAAAATAAGTGTTTCAACACTCCCTTATCCTATTTGTACATATGAAACTAACATGATGTTTAATTTTGCACGAGTTATGTACTCAAAATTTTCATCATTATGTACTTTTCAAAGCATAAAATGAAGTTATTATAACAGTTTGATAAGAAACATAGAACATGCGAGTGAATATGCACTCATTTATCTTTTTGCGTCAGAGAGAGAGAAAAAAATATATGACCCCCCCCCCCCTTATCGTTCACTTTTAGCTACGGCCCTGCTAATAATGCTTTCATACAGTCCGGATGGGCTAGCTTTAAAAATTTAGCCCCGGTAAACCCATAGTATTTCTTCATTATCTTGACTATTTGCAACATGATTTGATTCAATTTCATTCCTGAAAAATGTCAAGCTAGAAACTTGTTGCATTTTAAATAAATATATTGCATACTGGGAAAATAGTAAAATCGACATTGACAATATCATAAACTCATAATGTGTAAAAACATTTTGCGAAATAAAGTGAAATGCTCAATGAATTCTAATTATTTAAACACGTAAACAAACAAATGCTTAATGCTTCTCCCCCCCCCTTTTTCTGGGAGCGAGGCCTACATGGGCACAAGGCCTTTGCTGCCACACCTGTCGCACACCCCTAAGGAGGGCTCTTTGGACACCCCTTGTAAACACTGCTTAAATGCAATTTCGGTAATGTTCATAGTGCATACAATTTGTTGACTTAACTGAAAACCTGAGTAATAATATTTTTTATTTTTAAATTGAATTTACCAGAATCTAATATAACATTATATATATTTATATATATCTGATTTTAATTAATTTCTGGTAAAAGATAAATTAGTTGAAATGCTCAATGAATTCTAATTATTTAAACACGTAAACAAACAAATGCTTAATGCTTCTCCCCCCCCCTTTTCTGGGAGCGAGGCCTACATGGGCACAAGGCCTTTGCTGCCACACCTGTCGCACACCCCTAAGGAGGGCTCTTTGGACACCCCTTGTAAACACTGCTTAAATGCAATTTCGGTAATGTTCATAGTGCATACAATTTGTTGACTTAACTGAAAACCTGAGTAATAATATTTTTTATTTTTAAATTGAATTTACCAGAATCTAATATAACATTATATATATTTATATATATCTGATTTTAATTAATTTCCAACTATCCATATGAAAATTCCATACTTCCAATTATCCTTACGCAATGGACCTGAGTCATTTTCAGAGCATTCGGTTTCATTTTCTTCAATTTCTTTTTAACTGTTACTGCTTCTAACAATACACTAAATTGGGGATTCGATTTCGCATGTAAAATTTGGAGAAAAACAAGTTGGAAATTGCACGTGAAGCATAGCAAGGTGCGTTCGTACGATAATGAAGTTTTAAAAATATTCAGATCTTGCTGTTATAGTATACAGTGTTTCGAATACACTATAGTGGTCGAAATCTTTTCTGCTTTCTGTTATACAGGAAGTAAATTGTATCAAACCTCAGCAACATATATCAATTTCATAAAATGCGAAATAGTTCAATATAATTAAAACACGCCCGAAACAATGTTTACCCGTTCACCATTATGTAGTGGAATACTTTTGTGTGGCCTTGTAAATTAATAGCAAATATTCTTTGCATCACAGATTGTACAGAATATATATTTTAGTACAGTAAAACCCCGATAATTCGGATTAATTGGGACCGGACTCAATCCGGATTATCCGGAGAATTAGAAAGAAATGAAACAAAATAAAACATACTTACAGAAAATCCCCTTTATGTTAAACTTATTGAATATTTACAGGCAGTAAAAATGTTTACTTTGCTTAATTCTTCCAAAAAGATTTCAGAAAAAGTTTTTTTTTATATTCAGAATACGACGAGGAAACAAGTTAATGTTATAGAAATTAGCCAATCGCTTTTCAAACTTGAAAAAAAAAAAAAAAAAAAAAAAAAAAAAAAAAAAAAATCCAAACCGATTCGGATTATCCGGATTAACGGGATCCGAATTAGCGGGATTCTACTGTATATGCTTCATAAATTCATGTCAATTTAATTATATTAGAAATAATGTTACATCATCAAAATATACTTGAAACTATCTTTTTCTATTGACCGTGATGTAATGGAATACATGTCGATTGTCCCTGTAATTAAATTATAGATCCGATTTTCACAAAACTTGAAATGATTCGACAAAATTTTGCAACAATTATATATTTTAAATCTCAAACGATTTAGTTTAGTAGCTTTTGCTCTGTTATGTGTATACAGACTGAACGATGATTATAGATTGTTACGTATTTATATGATTACAAACGCACCTAAAAATACATGGTCAGATTCATAAGTAATGAGCCTCACTTTATTTTGACGCTAGCGTACATCGGCACACACGGAACGGCGTCGGTGGGAGGCGTTGACTTATATATTGACATATAAAGGCTGAAAAAGCATGAAGCACAAGCGAAGGGACATCAAGGATATCTGGAAGATTCACCACGACAACGCGCATAACCACATCTCCTTCATCGTGAGCGCTGCCCACCAGTGGCCGAAAGGTTCTGACCTCTCAACTGGTAGACGTAAGGTGCTGGGTTCGAACCGAATCGCGGTTGTCGGCCTAATCGTTCGGAGTTTTCGTGGTTTTCTTCGAAACTTGCTTAAATACGGGTTGGGTTCCCTTAGAAAGACCCCCACGAAGGGCACTCCCCCCTGGGCCTATATCCCCAGCGTAGATAATCGGCCGACAAAAATAAACCAAATCATCGTGTGCGCTATCTGATTTGGGTGAACGGTGAACGTTTCAATTGTCCCACATCCTCCCTATAGTCCGGACTTGTCGCCTCCGAACTTCTTGTTTCCGCATTTAAAATTAGTGCTGAAAGGTAAACGCTTCAACTCTATCGAGGACATCCAAGAAAATGTCAAGACAGCCCTTGAAGTCATCCCGGAACAGACCTACATGGACGCTTTCGAGTCATGGAAATGCCTCCTACAAAAGTGTATTAATGCAGGAGGTACTTTGAAGAATACTAGGCAATTGTACCAATTCGCTCAATAAGTCTGTCCCTTTGAACAAAGGCTTATTAATTATGAATCCGACCATGTATTCTTACCTTGGTGTAACAGTATACAGTATTTCGGATACAATTTAGCTGCCGAAATCTTTTGTGTATCCCTGTAGATACTATGTGATTTCTATTACACAGGAAATAACTTGTGTAACTCTCAGCAACGTATATCAATTTCATAAAATGTTAAGCAGTTTAATAAAATTAAAACGCGCACCAAACAATGTTTTCCCTATACCATTATGTAATGGAATACTTTTGTGTGGTCTTGTAAATCAATAACAAATATTATTTGCACCACAAATTGTTAATTCCTTTACTTATTTTATTATGACAAGAAAAAGAAATAATAAGTGGATATATTTTTGATAAAGCAAATGATAATTAAATGATAAATCAAAATGTGATTCAAAATATATATCAGAATATCAAAATATATAAGTCACACAAATTTCATTCAGATATGAAGAAATCGAAATGTTTCTCATTTTCTTATAAATGCATAAAATGATTTAGAAATGTTATTAATAATTTTACGATAATTTTTAAGACTTGACAAACACAGAAATGTCATCATGAGGGAGACATTAGCAGTCGCGTACGGAAATTTAGTTTAAAATGCCGAATTTCATAAAATTGACATTTTTCATTTCATAGATTTTTCAAAACATTTTTCAATCTCATAGTTTACGAATAAGTACACTTGCAAATTTCTCGAGATTAAAATTGCTTTCACAAATGTGTAAGATTTTACCTAATTTTGATTTGAGTAGACCTTTTACAGAATCAGAAAGATTCGCATTATTGAACAATGGGGGAGGGGGGGGGCGGATAAGGATTTAAGGTATGTTTATTTTTTAAAGTAATTTTTAGAATATTTCTGCAGTACAGCGCGCGCGCGTGTGTGTGTGTGTGGGGGGGGGGCGTCATGAATACGTGGCCTCACCGTTAAACCCGCTATTGAAATACGTATATGCAAATATGAGCTCCACCCTACATTTTCTTGAGCGCCCCCCCCCCCCTCCCATTACTCATTTTTAATTATAGCCCTGTGTACAATTATGCATTCCATTTTAATCAGGGGCGTAGCTAAGGGGGTGTTAAGGGCGGCTCAGCCCCTAAAACATTTTGAGCCCCCCCCCCCCCAGAACCGTCCTTAGGGGTGTGCGACAAGTGCGACCGCACAGGGCCTCGCACCTTGAGAGGCCGGAGAGAGCGCCCTGAGAGATTTGGAACCATTACGTTTGAAATTGGTTCAACAGGACCAGAAATTACCTCTACAAACACACAAACAAATGCTAATTCTTTATAACAGCTATTGTATCGAACCCTGGCTCCCTGGATCACAGTATATAGGTGAAAACCATTCTTTTTTATTGATAGTATAGTAGATATGATCATGTTAAGAATCTAATATGAAAGAATAGGGCCTCGCAAAAATCCTCGCACCAGGCCCCGCTTTTAGATGTCCTCCATAAGGACGGCTCTGCCCCCCCCCCCCCCCGAAAAGATTTCACGGTCACTAAATAAAGTTATGTTCCAAAAACCCAAATGAAATTCTATTGAAAAATCTAATTTAGTTTTGAGGACCTGTCACACTTTTGAAAAAATACTAAATTGTAACTAAAACAAGTGTTTCAACACTTGCTCATTTTACTTGCACATATGAAGCCAACATGATGTTTAATACTGCACTAGTTATGCGCTCCAATTTTCCATAATCCTACTCTTTTCTTAGCATAAAATGAAGTTATTACAACAGTTTATTCAGAAACATAGTAACTAAACTACAGTGTAAATATGCAGTAATTTATCTTTCTGCGTCACAGAGAGAGAGAAAAAAAATATATGAGTCATCCCACTACATTTTCTTGACCCTCCCCCCATCCCTAATTATTGACTTTTCGCTAAGGCCCTGATTTTAATATTCTATTTGCATTTTTAAAATAAAAGTTCGAAATTTCAATAAATGTAACTTTTTCGGATAGATGGCAGCACTAACTAATACGAATTCTAATGAAAAACACCGTAATCACAGGCGATAAATTGATAAATAAACTAAAAAACTTTGTAAAATCACCATAAAATGAAAAATTAAGCAGGACGCGTTTCGAGCTACAACAATAACAGCATGGTGATTTTACAAAGTTTTTTAGTTTATTTATTAATACGAATTCTTCCAAAGATTATTCTGTACGATGTATGCCGTATGCATATAAGCAAACCATACTTGAATTCATGTACAGAAAAAATTAGAGCTATGCTATTGTCCAAATTGTAGTCTGGCTATTTAAATCTCCGCCCTTCCTTTCGTAGCCATAAAAACATGCTGTTCTAGGGAAAAAAAAAATCACTACTTTTTTTGACAGTTTAGTTTTTTTTTTTTTTTTTTTTTTTTTTTTTTTTTTTTTTTTTCAGTTTCTGTAATTAACTTAATTTTACAAGCTTTAATTTTATCAATTGATACAAGTAAAACATCTAGTAAAATAAATAGTGGAACATATTAGCAATACTTTGCTTTTAACCAGAAAAAGATAGGTTGCTGCTTTTGCCATCTATCGACATGAAATAGAATTATATACTAAACAAAAAACAAAACAAAAGTAATATATATTTTTTCTTTTTACAAGCTACGAAAGAAGGGACGGGGATTTAAATAACCAGACTACAGTTAGGCTAATAGAAGAGCTCTATTTCCCTTTGTACATGAATTCAAGTATGGTTTGCTTATATGCATGCCGTATGCTCGATGACTGCGAATACCCAGTTCCTGAACAGTAACGACTAACGAAACGAATACTTTTTAACAAGTAGAGAATGGAGGATATAGGGGCGGAGCTACTGGGGGGCGTTTCGCCCCCCCCCCCCCAATGTAGGCAACTTCGATGATAGTCGGCAAATTCTAGGTAGTCAGTATCAATCGATACACCTCTGAAACAACCGATTTTTTTTCCAATTTCACATGTTTTTACTTAAAACATAGATAAAAAACACAAATCCATAGCATTTTTCTTAAGAATTTTTTAAAAAAATCCCAATTTCGTCTTTCCATTTTTCGACTTCGCGTGATTTCTAAAAATAAATTGGGAAAGAATCAGGAGAAACTAGTCCTTCTGATAGTCCGCAGTGGATCAATAGAGTTGTACTAGATGATCAACTACCACTAAAAATGATGATGATTTCGGTGAAGACATTCATATTACTAGTACTAGTGGTGTATGGACTTTACCACCCATGAGTGGCAACAATCACACTTTGACGAATATGAACCGTCCGAAAAAGACTGTTAATTGGAAGAAAGTTGTGTTAAAATGTTCTTCACTTCTACTGGAATGGGAAGCGTTATTACCTCATCGAGTTAGGGGCTAAAATTCTGGGATTAGATAGAACTCGATTATTATATTAAAATGAAACTAGTCTGCCAAAGTCTTGATAGAAACCACCTTCAAAACTCTATTTTAGTGGTTGACTGGTAGGTTTATTATTGTCTTTTCTTGCTCGCAATCGTCCACAATAGCGTAGCTATGTTTTTTGGCGCCCGGGGCCAGCATGAAATTTTGCGCCCCCACCCCAATATAGATATATAACAATTTCTCTGAATTTGGCGCCCCTAGGCCTCGGCGCCCGGGGCGGACGCCCCCCTTAGCTACGCCACTGGTCTTCCATGGTTTAATACCTTAGGGTACAGGACTTGCATATGCCCGGGATTAGCCCGAGGCTCGTGTACGGCTCGGCAAAATGAAGACAGTTTTTCAAACGGGCCAGGCCGATAAACAAAATACACGGGTCTGGCCGGCAAAAGATAAAAAATAATAAAATAAAATAAAATGAACGGGCCAGCCGTACAGCTAAAAAAGTTTAGCGCATCTGTCGGCCCAGTATAAAAAAGATTAATCTATAGTCTATGGAATATCTATATTCAATAAATATGACTTTCATAAGAATAAGTATAAATGTCCATCGCCAACCGATGCTAATTGAACAACATCAATGCAACAATGTAGCATATCAACTGCAGAGATCTGCATCAGACATGGTGTCTGAACTAGATTTTTTTTTTCGGCGAACTCGTGCAGTGCTAAAATCAGGCTTGCTTATTTTTTTTCAACAAATTCGAGCCGGGCTGGAACTGAATTTAATTGTTCTCAGGATGTGTAGTGCAGGCAATATGTTTTTCCCACAAGCCGATTTACTTTTTATAACAAAGAATCAGTGAAAGATTTTCCGGCCCCAGCGCGTAACTGGCTGTTGGACATCGCCCCACATCACGCTCTGGCGCATGAATGGCCCCTTAATGTTGGCGTCATATCACGCGCTGGCGCGTGGTCGGCAGCGAATGTGTTAATTTTTTTTTCTCAAAGATACATTGCCTTTACCAAAACATGAATAACGCCATTCGACTGCATAGTTCCGAATGAATACACTTATCAATCTTATGTATTTCCGGAAAGAAATGAATGCAGAAATGTGTCAGAAAATGTCTCTTTTGGATTTGAGAAAGGCCTTATAAATGACGGAGAAATATTTTCACAAATTTACTTTTTATTATGTAACTTCAAAAGTATTCTAAACTACATTATTATTATTATTATTTTTATTATTTGATGAATCCTTGTATGAATGTAATCAATAATGTTGGTATTATGCATTCTCTGTCTTGCGAACGCGTCGTAATTTTAAGATATGCTGAAAATTTATTATATAAATATTTATGCAGTATTCTTTAAAGGAATCTTAATTGTGAAAATATAAACGGGCCGAACGCGAACTTTAAATTTTTATTATACATCTGTCCAGGTCGGATCAAAATAACTATCATTCGGCCTGGTCCCGGGACTGGAAATTCCATCCCGTGCAGACCTCTAATACAGTAAAATACAATGATGAACCATTAAAATCAAATCTGTCGGTGGTTTCCACGAAGTGTGACTTTGGAAGACCAGTTGCATTTTAACATGTGAATCCTGGAATTTCTGCCTTCAACTCGATGAGGTGATGGTCTATGCAGCCAATTTCACCGCTGTTACCGTTTGCAAGTTATTGAATTTTAAAATCAGTCAGTCAAATTTTTGACACTCAGTAGATGCAAACAGATACAAATACGTACATACTTTTAAAGATATAATTTTTTAAAAAAGTTAGTCGGCAAAATCGTCATACACGCCCCCCTAATGAATTCCGCTTAAATTCGCCCCTGGGAGGATATTCCATCTACGTTATGATCACGTGATCAAGGCAAAAACTTCTAGCGTAAAGAAGAAAAAGCTTCGTTAGGCGCAGTGTAAATCTCCAATAGCCAATGAAACAGTTGATAGGGAAAGCAATAAGAGCCTCCCTGCTTATCCTTTAGAAGTTCTTTGGGTAAAATACCGGTGCTACGTGACCTTTTACAGCCTCGAACGCAGATTTGGAATATCTCCCATTCTAAATCAACGTTACCATACGGGTATTCATGTTGTCGTTATTTTCACAGCACTAGTAAAACGAGTTTCTCGCAGGAAGCGATCGAGCTAGCCTTTTGCTAGGCACATAAATCTCGCTTTCTGACCGTGGGTTCTCCGGTTCGATTCCTGCCCGGGCACATCACCTGCACCTTCTTTTTTTGCGTTTGCCACATTTGACTTTGCTCTATAGCGCTCCAATCAGCAGTTTAAACTGCAAGACGCGACTAAATATGCAAAGGATTGGGTGCGTAGTATGGAAGATATGCGAAGATAGGAAGGTCACATGCTTCATCTGGAGCTCAAACATAAGGCAAATGTGGTGTTTTCACGTTTGTAAACATAGTGACTTGCGCTTCATTTTTTAAGTATTTAGACAATTAATGCAAGAATAAGAAAAATTAAAATTAAACAGAAAGACCAAACGTGCTTTAAACGGTAAACGGCGAGTTATGATGTTTTGTTTGGGCTCCAGATGTGCACCAGATTAGAGTATCAGCCGCTGCTGTTACGTCAATGCAAGGGGTCTTGGTTTAACCCCTTGAGCTCTGCTATAATTTAATTCAAAAATGTCACAATGACACCAGAAAATTTAACCAAATTTACTTCAAAGAGGTTTAATGCATTTTTTCGTGTTTGTCGTTAACCGGTTTTTTTCTTTGCAAAATACTGGTGCCAATGTAACATTTGGAATTTTGACGAAATTTACACTCCAAAGCTTAAAGGGTTAAGCTAGCTGCTGGCAGGACAAAATCTAGGCCGTGATATACATTGTAAAAAATATGATTATTTTGCTGCATCGTCACTCCACCGCTTTTATAGAAAACGACTACTTCAGGCTATCATGGAGCATTCTCATTGGCCAAAAGAGTGATGATAGCGATATTCTATAAATGCGGGGGAGTGACGATGCAGCAAAATAGTCATATTTTTTTACAGTGTACACTGTAAAAAATATGACTATTTTGCTGCATCGTCACTCCACCGCTTTTATAGAAAACGACTGCTTCAGGCTACCATGAAGCATTCTCATTGGCCAAAAGAGTGATATTCTTTAGAAGCGGGGGAGTGACGATGCAGCGAAGTAGTCATACTTTTTACAATGTAGACAGATTTTTTGCTGTTGATCGACCAATCAGAAAACTGCATTTTTTTTTTTTTTCCTTGTTTGAAGTAAACAGTGAAAAATTTGCAAAAATGCAGGTTTCTAATTGGTCACTCTCATTTCGCTAACAGCGAAAAATCTATTTGCATCCCATTTCTAATTTTACTGCTTCTTGCATTTTAAAAAGTGTGTTTTAAGTAACAGTTTATGATTGTTTGAAGGGGAACAATTTTCTGTTTCCACCAGCGCTTTCAGTCGCGAAAAGTTTTTAGGTGATGTTTCCGGTGTTTCCGACCAGGGGAGTCGCTTGGTAGCGCGCGATTCTCTTTTGTCGGAGCGTCTTTGACGCCTGGAACGAAGCGAGTCGCCAGAAAGAGCCAATCAAATGCTTGGAAATCCAAATGATGGTAAAGACTCTTCTCGAACAGCCAATGAAATGCTAAGACCACGAAAAAAACGCAGGCGATTTTTGTCGCTTGCAATTTTTACGTGTAATAGCACTTTAAATGTGTAAAAGTTTAGATTTAATGCTATCTACAATTTTTCTTAGAATATTTAAATAAAATTTCAATTGAGTAAAGATGTTTTGTAACAATTTTCAGCTTATCATACTCCTCAATTCTTCTGCAACGTAAGGTGAATTTCGTAGAAGTGATTCCTTGATTAATTCGAATACATTTTATGAATCATATTTTTTAATATAATTATTAAAATCAGAGAAAAAAAGAAATCCCAAAATGCATGGGTTTATATAAAGCGCTACCTTTCGGTTAAAAAAAAAGTTAGACAACAAATAGCAAAAACAAAACTAAAACAGAACTGAAAGAGATGGTCACGTGATATTGTTGTCTTATTAGTATCATGGCGGACGTAATGGCTGACTTGGTTATTTTGACAAAGTGCTTACGTTTAATAAGATTCTGAAATTTTTATTGAATATTAGTGTTTGCCCGAGCATATGCTTCACTAATGGTTATTTGTGTAACAGGAACAATGCAATTTGAACTTTCGAAAGAAAGACAAGTTAGAAAAAAGAAAGCTCGGACATGGACTGAAGCGGCGAAGCTCGTAAGTAGTGTAAATGAGAAGTCGCACTACGCTGCTGTTTTGAGTCTCCATGTTTACGATTAATGATTTTGCTTGATTATAATTTTTTTTTGCATAAATTCACTATTTTTGTTATTGGTGTGTTACTATTATGCAATATGATTCTTTCGGAATTTCTCCAGTTTGGTAATGTAGTGATTTTATTTTTTTATAACTTTTAAATTATTTAAATTAAAATAGGGTAATTTTAACCAGACTTAACAATATTTAAATTTTAATGATGGATTCTCTCTGATTTGAGATTTATACGATGGTAATTTTTTAATGATTATTGGTTAAAATACTTTAAATTTATCAAGAAATTTAATAAAATATTAATTTTTCTTTTTTAAATTTGATTCTTTTTCCGGGATTTTTGTAAATTTTACGTAAATAAAATATTTTGGAAATTGCGTACAAAAATTTAGTTAATTATAAATATCTGTTGTAGTTTCGCCGATAGTATTTCCATTTTTGTTACAATTTATTGATTTTTTTAAAATATGAATTTAATATTTTAATACCTTTTTATTTTGATATGATCTTGATATAAATATGATATTTTTAAAACATTAATAACTTTACTTTTACAATTTTTGTTGCATTTGTGTTTGATCTATTCAACATTAATAATTTTTCATTGATTAAATTAAAAAATAAATACTTTAGTAACTAAATGAAATATGTATTTTATAATTTTCGGATGTAAAATATCCCCGATTACAATTTTATATTTACAAAAATACTATTTCTAAATTTTGTCTGTAGCAATTTAATCTTTATGATTTTCATAAAAAAAAAAAAAAAAAAAAAAAAAAATAGCTTGAAAATTAAAAAAATTTTGCTGTTGATTATTTGATTTTTTTCATCTGGTTATAATATCTAATAATCATTTAGAAATTAATAGTTTAAAACTGTTGTTTAATACATTTTTAAAAAAATTATACTTTTAAATCCCATTTAGTAAATACCATATAGTGTGCACTTATTTACTTGATTACAAGTAATTTTTCCCAGACTCATCTTGAGGAATGAGAGAGAGAAGAAATGGTATTTATTAATATTATAGAGTAATTATTCAATATAACTGTGTTGAATTCTGCAATTGGCTCGAGGGAGATAGAATGTTAAATTTCGCCTTGGAGCATCCAAATATTCCCTTCAAATCAAAGATTATGTCAAATGTTTCATACTGCTTTGCTTAGTGGTAAAAAATGTGTACAAATTCCCCTCAAAGCCTTCAGTGAATTTAGCTCTGAAGTAACATTTAATTGCAAGTTTAGAATTTGCGAATGATTTGGTTAAAATACAGTCATATATATATTTTTTCAATTAATGAATGGTTATAAAAATTTGATACTTTATACTTTCGTGAAATTTTGTTATTTTATGTATTACTCGGTTAGTTATTTTTAAACATCTTAGTCTAATTATCCAGGTTGATTGCTATTTCTCAGTTTTTTAAGGCATAGTATTTAATTTTTCCCTCATATGTTTTCTGTTTTGTAAATTTCTGTTAAGAATTAAAATTTCTGAAAATCCTAGAGAAATAAATAAATAAAAAAAAAATTGTCCTGAAATGCATTAATAATTTAGATTATTCTGTTTGTTAATTATTTTTTCAAGTATTCCTTTTTATCTGATTATATTAAAACTAATGTTTGTTGTTCACAAAAAAAAAAAAAAAAAGCAATGAATGTTATTTATGGCAACACAGTTTATTACTGCCATTGCTTGATTATTTCTAAAAATATATAAAATCTTTCGATTTTTTTTTTTTTTTTTTTTTTTTTTTTTTGTATTTAAAAAGTGAAAACAGAACCATTATAAGATCACTCTTGTATCTATCACAGTCATTTTACTTGTAAACTATAAAACATGGAAAGTTCAAATTGGGGGGAGTAATAAAGACTATTGACCTACATATTTACAAATTATTAAACATTTACAAAAATGTTTAGGGCAGTGACACAGCCAGAATTTTTTTCTGGGCAGGATTTTGAATTTTTGATGAAGATGTTTGTCGGTTAATAGAATCAGTATTTTTAATGAATCAAATCATAGTGTATTTTTCTACGGTTACATTGGTCGTGTTTCATTTGAACAGTGCCTTTAATATTAGAGTTAGAAAACATAAAAGCCAGGAAAAGACGATAATATACCTACATGTCAACCAATAAAATGGGGATTATAGGTTTTTGCACCACATGACATTTTACATGACATCAAATTTGGCATTACCATAAAATTAAGTTAATCTGTTCCCCTCCCCAAAGCATGACAAAAAATCGAAAGTTATTCAGAGGAGGCATGGATACAGGAGATACAGGATTTTTCCACGATCCTTTCACAAAATTTACAAGTGTGTGTGTGTGTGTGGGGGGGGGGGCTTTGCTATATTTGGTGACATTTGAAGAGTTTTTTGCGATTTTTTAAAATGAAAATCGCATTTTTTCTGCAATTTTTTTACGAAATGCATGTTTTTATGCATCTTTCTTTCATGATCTTGTAATGAAATGGGCATTTTTTTACGATTCTTAAATGGAATTAGTGTTTTTTTTTGGCTGTTTTTTAAACAAAATTAGAGCATTTTGACAAAACTCATGTTTTTTTTTTTGAAGAAATTTTAATGGAATTCACCTTTTTCCATGATCTTTTGATGAAATTCACATTTTTCTGTGATCTTTTGACGAAATTCGCGTTTTTCTGCAATCATTTAACTTAATGTGCATTTTTACTGCATTCTTCTGATATTTTCATTTTTTTTATTGTGGTCCCTTGAAGAAATTTGCACTTTTCTCATGATACTTTAAGTGTGTTTTCTTTGTAAGTCTGACATACTAACGTTTTTTTCCTGCAATCTTTTGATAAGATGTGTGCTTTTTCGCAATCCTTTAAGAAATTCTCAATTTTTCTGTGATCTTTTGATGTAATTTGCATTTTTTAGAGATTTTTTTGTGTAATTTGTATTTTTCACCGATCTTTTGATAGCATTTATTCAGATCTGACATAATTTGCATTTTTTCCCGCAATCTTTTGATAAAATGTTCATTTTATAACGATCCTTTAATAAAGTTTACTAATTTTTGCAATCATTTGATAAAATTAGAGTTTTTTTTTATGAAATTTGGTTTTCAGCGATCATAGGTAAAATTTCCTTTTTTTTTCTTGCCAGTTTTTGACATATTTTTTGTTTTTTTTAGTGATCTTTTGAGGTAATTTATGCTTTTGCAAAGATTATTTAGGGGGGGGGGGGGGCACTTTCTCGGGGTTTTTTGAAAATTTCAATTTGTTTATGAAGTTAGAAGAGGACATTTGATTTTGAAGGGTAGATTAACGATATTTTACGATAATTAAAATAAATTTGTTGAAATTTTTTTAAAAATATCTTTATTATTGTTAAAGTTCTCTAAAAATATCTGGTTTTAAATTAATCTTGTATCTTTACTAATATTATAAAGAAGCAGTTTTTTTGTAATAGTTAAATTTGAAACTACCGAAAGAAATTAAAAAGATTAATAGTCATGTGCGAATTTTACTCACATACAAAGGGTTTCATAAAAAATATCAGAACTTTTCAACCATTACCCTAGTGGCAGAACAGAACTATCTTCAAATGTCTGCAACGCTTATAATATTTTCAAAAATAGTCTGCAAGATGCAATGTATTATATAAATATAATCTTTGTGCTGTTGTAGTGCTAATTGTCTGAGCGTAGCGAAGTCTTATACTCAGAGTACGTAATGATATTAAAAGTAAAAAAAATTCTTTCGTCAAGCAAATCTCAAAAAGTACTTGTCAGATTTCGAATCTATTTGTACCAGAAGGTACCTATGAAGGTGATCTGGTGAATGCACCTACTTTTAAAAATTAATTCCAAATAGTTTAAAAGTTATATTAAAAAAACTGATGAAAAAGCACAGTTTATTTGCATACGTCACAGAAATTTGGTACGCGTGATTTTCACCGGCTGGATATTTTTGTAGATAACCGAATCAGTACATGGAGTAAATAGTAATCATTTACGCACTCAGAAATATTGAATGCGATAAAACATTTTAAAATTTTATCATGCAGGAAAATAAAACTATTATTTTTTTATATTAAAAAAATGTCATAAAAACTTTGATTTTGAGATTTTGTGATAATCTCTTAATAGCATTTTTTGATCACTAAAAAATATTTTATATTTCGCGTGTGAAAATTAGAAACAGTTACGTTTTTAAATAAAAAGTTTCTTTTATGACATCATTTTCCCTTTATATTTATTTTTATTGCATGTTTTCTTTTAACTTATATTTTGTTTGTGTGTGGAAGTCAATTCTGGTCACTAATTTTTCGGCACGGATACCACACGCGCATCAGATTTGGTGCAATTTTTTTCAAAGCCCATTTGGCGAAAACTCCGTTTTCAAATAATGCTTACATACACATTTTAAAATTATTTTCTATTTTCAAAAAGAACTTACAGGAAACAAAATATTAATAATAATTAATAACTAAAAAAACAAATATTTTATATAATTAAAAAAAGGAAATGAAAGTAAATAAACATTTTATGAGTAAATAAACAAATAATAAATAAATAAAGCCGGGTTACCATCTAAGGTAAAATAATGCCATTTTGACGCCAATTACAGCTCATATTCAAAATATTAGAATAATTGAGAAAAAGTAATAAGGAAAAATTATTTGTCATTTATTTATTTTTTATACTAAGTAAATGCAATTAAATTTCTTATAAATTAAATCTGGAATGTTTATATAAGATTTTAACATTTATAAAATATAAAATACAGCACAATAAATTAGGTATACAGCTTCCTTAAACACACCAGAATATTAGAATAAAATTTAGATTGGTTCAAAATATTAGAATATTTTATTTTACGCAACAATATTACCTTATGAATATGAAGTAAATGGTAGTTAATATTTTGTAGCATCCCCTTTAGCTTTCATAACAGCGTACAATCGATCTTGCATACTATATACAAGGTGTTTACAAACATTTCTATCAATATTAGCCCAAATAGACTTTATACGTGCCACTAACTCAGTTTTACTTGAAGGAGGATTTTCTTGAAGTTTTTTCTTCATTATACACCATAAGTTTTCGATGGGATTAAGATCTGGTGAATTTGGTGGCCAAGGAAGTACCTTAATGTTGCGTTGGCGGAACCAATTCTTAGTTGACACCGAGGTATGCGGGGACGCTAAATCTTGTTGAAAGATGAAATCATCTTCAAATAAATCTTCTGATGATGGAATCATGTAATATTCTAAAATTTCTTGATATATCAGAGAGTTAACCTTTTCGTAGACGATGCATAGCTTTCCAGGTCCTTCTGCACTCATACAACCCCAAACCATGACACTAGCAGCAAATTTTACGGAACGTTTAAGGCATTCTTTATCAAATGCTTCTTGCTTCATTCTCCAAACTCGAATACCTTGATTACCATATGAAACACAAAACATACTTTCATCACTAAATAATATATTTTTCCAATCTTCATTGCTCCATAAACGTCTTGATTTACACTAATTCAATCTTATACGCTTTTGTCTTGCAGTCAATGAGAGGTTTTGTTTTCGGTACACGAGATTCAAATTTAAATTTATGGAAACATCTTAATGTTGTCGATGTAGAAACTTCAACTCCTTCTTCTTTCCATTTTCGGTGCAAGAATCGCATACTTTTAAAACGGTTTTTCTTAACTATACGCTTCAGTTTCCTGTCATCTCTAGCAGATGTTTTTGGTTTTCGGCCACCATTTCGGCGATTATTTTGAAATTTTCCAATTTTTGAATATTGTGTTAGTATTTTACTAACGCTCGATTGCGAACAATGTAAATAATTCGCTATAAAACATTGATTTTTACTGTGCCGATACAAATCAACCATACGAAGTTTAGTAGATTCAGGAATATCACTCACACGGCCCATTTTAAGACAAAAAAGAAACAAACTGCAAAAAAGAATACTGATTTTAAATAAAATAGTCTGAATTTAATCAATGATGCCACCAGTTAAGAATTGGTAATAATTAAAGGAGAATTAATGTGAAATATTCTAATATTTTGAACTACTTGAATAAATATTCTAATATTTTGACTTTTCAAAATAATTTTTTTTGCAATTAATCTTTTCAAAAATGATATTAAATTTAAGATAACAAGTAAGTTTAATCAACAATAAGTGCTTAATAAAAATATCGTTTGCATATTTTCATTAAAAGACATTAAATTACCAAACGATATTTTCAATTTCTTAAAAAAAGGTAATTATTCTAATATTTTGAATATGAGCTGTATGTACCCTGGTGCATATGTGACATCTTTTCCCATTTTTCATCCATTTCCTGTTGGCATACAACTTTGAAATTTGGAATATGTATGCATACCTGGGAGCAATACTGGAATTAGACATAATTTTTCTTTAATTCCATCCAAAAAGGGGCAACGGGGGTTATTTTTTAAAGATTTATACAATTTATACTGCATAAAGGAGCCGCTTACCTATTTTTATATACAAGAAGAAGTAAGTGGTATGTAAAAACAATTATAGTATACATAAATAAAATACTTGAGATAATATACTAGAGATATAAGCACCGGGTTTGGCGAGATTTTTTATGCCAATTAGGCGAAAACATCATTTTGATTACCAGATACATATAGCATGCTATAATAACACGTAATTTATTTATTTCAAAATGAAAAAAATGAATAAACGAAACATTTTCTATTCCCCTTTTTAATTCGATCCAAAAAGGGGCAACGTGGGTTATTATTTAAAGATTTATACAATTTATACTGCATAAAGGAGCCACTTACCTATTTTTATATGCAAGAAGAAGCAAGTGGTATGTAAAAACAATTATAGTATACATAAAGAAAATACTTGAGATAATATACTACAGATATAAGCACCAGGTTTGGCGAAATTTTTTATGCCAATTAGGCGAAAACATCGTTTTGATTACCAGATACATATAAGCATGTTATAATAAGACGTTATTTATTTATTTCAAAATGAAAAGAAAAAGGAATAAAGGAAACATTTTCTGTTATTAAAAAAAAGAAATAACAATTAATAAATGATAATATTTTTAGAACAAACAGTTTATTATAACATTATGATAACCATGTTAGGCAAATGGACGCAATTTTGGCACCAATTAGGTACCTCGGTGTGTATAAGGCATATATGTACCATATTTATTTGTAAAACTGAGCATGAACGTTTACCAAGTGTGTTTTTATAGCCGCTTATATCTTTTTGGAACATAGCGCACCATTCGAAGCCAAAACTGCACAAAAGAAAAAAAATCTATATTTGCAGTATTATTTAATTTTATTTTTTTAATGTAATGCACATTTTGTAATCAGTAGGCTCGATAATCAGATCTCGTTTTTTTGCTTTAAAGATGATATTTCATACAACGTCATTTTTGGATTCGTCGTTTTTCCATATTTGATAGTATGCGTCTGCTGGTTTTGTAACTTTTTATTGTAACTTTCTTCTTTATTAACAGCGACATTTAGATTTCCTATTTAAATAAAAATTCTTCTAAATGCAAAGAATTTTGTTAAAATAAATAAATTAAAATGCGGACATCTATTGCTCAAAGCACAAAACTTTTCCTTTTGAGTTAATAAAAATCAGTAAAAACAAATTTTATGATGATAAAAAGGTGACTTATGTAATAACAGGGTCATATATTATATACGTTATGGATTAAGTACCTCCTTATTTCTCCACCATTCATAAATAATAATAATAATAAAATAAAATGCGGACAGACCAAAGTCTATATTTGACTGAAAACAACAACCATTTTCTAAATGCTTTAAAAAAATGGCCAATGAAAAGTGATATTTCAAAAGTATTATGAAATTAGCTAAAAACCATTTACTTTAAACTAAATGAATAAAAGATTTATATTTTTAATGAAATAAATGGGATTAAAAAAATTATTGGAAATTTATCACCATAGATGTATTAATATTAAAATCGATACTTTGTGTACAACATGGAACAATTAGCAATACCTTTTGTACCCGAAAAATGGTCTTTGCTTTTTTTAAGGTTAAAAAGTAGATTACGAAATATTCCTACACAGAGATGCCAAGCCCGCGCTTATTGCACAGCAGAATTTTCTTATAGGAAAAGTTATTTTTTTAAATCCGCAGAATGTTCCAATTTAATAAAACATTTTCTGTATTAAAATACCGGTATCCAAAATGCCGGAGACTTGGCAGCTCTACCTACAACATTTTAATTAATCACGGTACTTTTTTAAACGGATTCAAATATAGCGAAGACTACGTTTTTTGGCCAAAAGCAGCTTTTTTCCACAAACTACGATACAATTCCTTGACGCCGAAATAAAATGTTTTGACTTATGCTATTATTGCTTCCTCTGATTTATTTATTTGAATTTTAAATAAGATGACTCAAAATCATGTTTTTTAAATGTACGGAAAAAATGCATTTCGAGAGAGGGCGAAAAGAACGATATTTGGCAATTTATTACCTGCGCTTGGATAAGTGTCTTACTATCTTGTATTTAATACTCTTCACAATAGTTCGCTGTTATATGGATTTTGGCGCTTTTATAAAAAGTATGACGTAATTCGGGCTTAAGAAAGTGAGTTTTTTACTGAATTATACAAATAAAGGAAAAATGAATACTAAGAAATACTAAGAAAAGGAAGCATTATATTGATCTATGTATATTTAAAAATGCATCTGCTAGTACTAATTAGATAATTTATGTGTATATAATAGGAGATAAATAGCTTTTGATTCTGTATTTCTGTGCTATAAAGCAATAACGTTTGTGTGTTTTTCGTTATCATTGGGAGCACCTAGGCGATTTAAAAAATAATTTGGGCAAAAAATGTTGGTAACCATCTTTGCTGCAAAATATACTATATTCTGCGTAGGAACAATAATCACCATCAATGCACGAGCAAAAAAGTTCTAAAATGGAGAATTATTTGATGTTGATATGACTAAAAATTTAAAATCTTTATTTTGGTGGCAATTTTTAAGATATAATATTCTCGTTATGAACGATTTCTAAAACATTCGACAATTTAATTTCACAAATTAATTTTTTTTTTCTAGAAAAAGTTTTAAACCGAATTTATTGAGAATATTGCAATTTCTAGGATACTGTTGGGATCAGAAACTATAATTTTGGCATCACAGTAACTTATAAGATGTAAGTGCTCGTTTAGGACAAATTTTTAAAAAAGGATTCCTTAAATCTTATCGACAACCTCATTGCATCCGTGGAAAACAGATATTCAACATTATAAACTATTCGGACGGATCTCACACCATATAAAATACTCCATTCTCTTCAAATATAATAGTTTATGTTATTTATAGTTTCTCAAATCAGTGTGGAGCTTCTTTTATGCTCATGACATCATTTCAAAGAGTTATATTTCCAATATAGGAAAATTTGGTGTTTTATTTTCTGTATTACTGTTAAGATTTTGCATATTTCCAATTTTAGATCCATGCATGGTATGCTTTCTCTTTTATAAAAATAGTATATGCAACTTTATACATAAGATTTTGTAATTCTATCATTCAATATGCTTATTTTCATCATATTTTATCACTATGAATGATCAATTAAAGGTAACATCTCATTTTCTTTACTTATCGCAAGTTATTAAATGTGTATTCTCATAAATATCGCTCAGACTAATCCCTCTGAGGGAAGTCCTAGTTAATTAATGCAACATATGTGTGTCTGTACGTGTATACTATTTCTATCACTAGTAAATCTGCAGATCAGGAGCCTCAACATCAGCTTTGTACATCATTTTTTTAAAACACACTTTGGGCAAAATTCAACTTTCTGGAAACTGTAATTTAAAATATTCAAATTACGTAATTATTTATAGGAATAAAATAAGAATAAGAGGTTTTTAGCCATCAAATCCGTTAAATTAAAATTTTAGTTAGGTTAGGAAATTCTGAAATTTTCATGATCTATTATTTTTTTTTTATTATAACATAGTAGATCTCTTCAGGGGCTCCGCCCCCCCTGAACCCCCCGTAGTCTCATTAAATTTAAATTTTCAACTTTCTATTAAATGTTCTAATGGTTATCGTATATCTTGCATTTCTTTATACATTTTGATTTATAAGGATAAGTAACAGTTTGGACAAGCATTTTTCATTAACCTCATACTTCTACATGCCTGCCAACCATAAACACCTAACTCTGATGTATAAGGAACTTTTTAAGTGTAAAATTAGTAATTTAGAGTTTTACAATTTTTCCCGAAAACAAAAGTTTGATTACATTTTGCAGCAGTTATCGCGGAACAGACAGACGGAATAAACAATAAATTTCAAACAATTTCATGAACAATAAATTTCGAGTCACCAAAGTAAGCCTTCACTGAAGTTTCGGCAATGACGTCATTATTCATGAGTTATTTATATCCATGTTTCTTGTATTTCTAACAACTACTATAAAATACCTGTTTTATTTCAATTGTGATATCATATTTACCAAGTGAATTGTTTGTTAAAAATATAGTTCTTTTTTATTTCTTTTACTTACTAATTATGTCTCCATTTTTGTCAGAACAATTCTTATTAACGAAACAAATATCCGTGTTTAATATTTAACAAAAAGTACTATACCTATTTTTATTTTAATTCTGACGTCATATTTTTTTTTTTTTTTTTTTTTTTAATTTAATTTCTCGAATGGAGATTGCTCAATTGAAACTTATTGCCGTTGAAAAATAATTATTCCAGATTTTAATTTTTTTTTTTGGCAACGATAAAGGAAATTGGTCAAATTGTATCTAAAATGTCTCATTGATTGTGTATGAAAAAGAATGAAATTTTGAATTATTAATGAAAATATTTGAATAAAATTAATAAAACATAACCTATGTTATTTTCTAAGCTATGTTATATTTATACGCAAACACGAAGATACAAAGACATTAATTAATTCATCAGTTTTAATGTTGACTTCATTTAAATTTTTGTACACTCTTTCAAATTATGGATAAGAATTAGGATGAATGGTTGCTTAACATCCAACATGAGAAAATAAAGAAAATGAAATAATATACATTTGAAATAAATAGATCTCTAAAACAAATTAGTCTATATTATAGTAACACATTTATAAAAAATCTCAAATTTACAGTAATAATTTAAAAAGTCTGACAAATGCGTAGACAAATTTTCAAAACAATACGAATAAATTAACCGGTAAATTTCAGTATCCATTTATCATTGAATTCCATTAATCAAATGTGTCATTTTCTCCCAAGAAAAAAAAAAAAAAAAAAATTGAAATTCATTGGATTTGCCATAGAAAAGCATTATTGCGGAAAATAAAATATTCTATAGTTTCCGAACGAATGAATCAAATCTAACAAAAAACTATACAGCTTAATCCCAGTGCCTCACTAACATACCCACTTAATTTCAATTCAATCGAATGCTTTTTACGCCAGTTATTGCCGAACAGACAGACTGACTGGACAGACAGGCAGACAGACACAAAAAAATTTCGTGTCTCCAAAATAAGCCTTCACTGACGTTTCGGTAATTAACCAAAAAAGCTAAACAAAACAAAAAAAGAAAAAAAAATAGAACAGAAAAATCCATTTTTGGCAATATATATGTATTTTTTTCTGTGCCTCTGACGAATTTTACCATTTTTTCACGATATTTTGATGAAATGGCTGTTTTTTCATGATCTTTTTATGAAATCTGTTTTTTTGTAGGAGTTTTTTTTTTATGAAATTCGCCATTTTTTAAAAATGAAATTTGTTGTTATATTTATGATCTTTTGATGTAATCTGCTGTTTCCAATTAATAGCGAAGAAATAAGGCGAATGGCATATTGAACAATTATGCCTTAAGCATTAGTAATGTGTTTATTCCAGAAATTCTTTTTTTTTTTTCAATTTGTCATTATTGCTGTATGCTGTTGTTGCTGTAAACCCATATTTTCATCTTGTCGCTGATAAATTTTTAGTAAATCCTGAACTCTATTTTTTTCTTTTTGGCTAACAATATTCCTGTGTTTAACGAATACATTTTTGGTCTTTTCTCTGACATTATCCTGACAGCGCCATCAATCCTCACATTTCAGTATTATTTTTCTTCCTTCGCCAAACAAAATTACATTGCCTCATGAATGTTCTACTAAAATATCAAGTCATACTAACCAGTAGTTTTAAAAGTATTGATTTTTGAAATCAAAACTTTAATTACAATCACATAGTACTATATTGAAGTAAAAGAATGTCTAAAACTAGAAAAAAGATATCTTGTTTTCATTTGAGGAAATAAGAAATATGTCAAGAACAAGCTCAAGAGCCAAATGAAAAATAGCATGCAATTTGCAAATGATGTCAAATCAGTTCTTCCTTATAATACTAGAGGGAATTCTTTTTCAGATGCTTTAGATGTTTACCTTAAAAATTGCCCCACTTTACTTAAAATTTGTGAAGAAAATAAGAATGTTATTGATAAAAAATATTCAAAAACTTGTGTCTGCCTAGTTTTAATCTAAAAAGAAATGTTGTGTGTCAAATATTTTTTTTTAACATCTAGGCCATTCGGTTAATATCTGGATAGATGAGAGTGAGGGGGGGGGGAGGGAGGACAAAAATGCTTTTGCCCTCCATTTCTAGTCTCCTAACAATTCCTAATACAGTAGAACCTCGATCCATCGTTTTTCAAGGGGTGCAGAAAAAAAACTGAATGCGGATTATCTTTAAAATAGGAAAATACACAATGTTTATGCATTAATAATGCATGCAATGTATAAGTATACTAATAAATACAAATCTGTTGTTAATTAAATTGAAAACAAAATAAATTGAAGTTATCTATACATATAATAAAACAGTAGGACCCGGTGTGTCTGTACATTGAAGATAATTGACAAAAATGGAGTCAGGGCGATAAAAGAAAACCAATGAAACACAAAAAAAATTTTTTTGAATTTTTTGTCTGTCTGTCTGTCTGTTTGTTCGAGGTTATCTTTGTAACTACTGAATGGATTTTTATGCGGTTTTCACTAATGAAGAATGCACACTCCCGGGCAGTGTATAGGCTTTGTTTCATCAAAATCGGACAACAGACAAAAAAGTAACAAAAAGAAACAAAAGAAACTATTAGGTGCGCTGCTCACGTTTTTTAGTACATAACGTTTTTTAGTACATATAAAATCCAATAGATGTCACTGTGCGATTTTAAAACGCGCTATCGTTATGTTTTCGCCAGTCTACTTAAGTATGAGAAAGTTTCAAGCTGGCTGTCGTTCCATGTGGTTTAGTCGGTAGAACGTCAGTGCGCCATACTGATGGCCCGGGTTCGATTCCCAGCATGGAATTTTTTTTCACTATGTTGGCATTAACGCCTAAAAGCAATTAAAAGAATTTGAAATATTGTATTCAAGGCGAATTTTCTCTCTGGGAAAATTTCCTTGCATTAATATGTCAGTGTAATTTTTTTTTCGATTTAATTTTTTTTTTCGAAACTTTGTTTTTCTTAAAAAATTACAGTAAATATTTGATATTTCCCAACGTTTTTTGAATGATCGACTTGCTTTTTTTTTTTTTTAATGTATGTCTGAACCTTATCTAACTACTTCTTCAAGATTTCTTTAGATAAACCGACCAGCGTAGCGGGCGAAGGCCGCTAGTAGAAAATTAATATTTATTTTTAAAAATCAATACTTTTGCTTTGTTTTTCATTAATTTTTTTTAACAAAATTTTTTTTAAGATATACAAAATTTTTTTGGTCATTTTCTGTAATTTCATATGCATATAAAAAAGTTCATACAGTTTCAAATGCCGTAATTGCATCAGAGTTGGCACTGGTGGCTCAGCTTCATTGGCACGAATACTATTCTCAGTTTATTTGCTGTTATTTTACATTTTTGCATTATCACTCATTTCTCCTATATTTAGGACATAACATGTCGCAACATCTTGATCAACAGAAAATAATTGCATCCTCTTCAAAAACAACCACTCTGCATCAGCATTATTGTCGCCATCATCAACACAAACAGCACAAATGAATTATTTTAGGATAAAAGAAGTAATTCTAGTTTGTATGTCATAAGGATTTTCATGTCTAAGAATTTCATTTCGGAGAAGGAGAAAAATTTTACAATGATGAATGCAGGAAAACGACTTTTTGAAGAACGATGCTTGGGGGTTCGGTTAACATTATTTAAATATAATTCGTGCAAGGACCGTAGAAATAAAACGATCAATACAGGAAAACAATGAATGCGGGAACGATAGATCGGGGTTTCACTGTATATCATAATTTAGATCGTTTTCAGACATTTAATTGCTCATTTCATTCTTTTAAATTGAATTTTTTTTAAAAACCGTTCTTGGGTATTTAAACATACCAAAAGCTACCATCAGGTCAGCCCAACAGCAGAATTTTTTCTGCAGTGTGCAATTCAAATAGAAACTTCAAAAACAGTCTGCAGAATTTATGGACAAATATCCTGTTTTCAATCCCATGCTTACATGCATTCAAACCTCCCAAGTATTTGTGGTTAACATAAAAGTAAAGTACTTTTAAAAAAAATTTACCTTTGCCTAGAGGTCAAAATTAAGAAAATTTGCAGGTGGCCAGTGGCCACTGGGCTTGGAATTCTGAGTGGCCACTCGCGCGTTTTTTTAATATTGCAAAACTCGTATAAATATACAACTTAAATAAACATACGCAGCTTACTTGATGGCATCCAATGTAATATTTACAAATAAACAAATAATAAACACGTTAATTCTTAAACTGAACATGAATTGTAGAAACTTAAATTTAAAAAATAAATAAAATAAAATTGAGCTAGAACTATCAGGATTGCAAAATAGACCAGAATTTATGAGATTTTAATTTGAAATGACATAAGGTAAAATTACAAAATCCAGACATCTTATTGGAAAATCGATTACAGTTGGAAAATATAGGTAAACTAATCATTAAAATATGGTCTTCTGCTTCTAATACTGTCATTCCACCACAGTTCAATCACTGAATCTGGATTGAATTCCTCCAATGACACTTTTGCATTTTTTTATTATTAATCTGTTTTCAATTGTTTCTTTTTTCATTGAGGTTGATCTGTCATTTATAATGTTTTTAACAGTACTCCAAATTCTTTCGACTGCTGCATTACTCGGAGATATTGTCAGTAGTCCTTGGATAAGATGGGATAAGAGAACCTGAGAGATTGACCTAATGGGATAAGAGAAATGTTCACTTAACTGCTGATCAATTTTGAAGTTAATTTATACTAAAAAATTATAGAGAATTACTTTTTTTTAATAATAAAAATTATAAATTTCAGTCACCATTTCTGAATAATTAGATCATTAGAATTTTAGGAACTATTAAATTTAAATTATCCACATACTCAAAGTCTGAAATAAAATTTTCAGAATTTCCGACATCGGTGCGAACTCCCCCCCCCCCCCCCTCTCTAAGTTTCTCTGAAATTTTTGGTAAATCCTCAGATTTACCAATTTAAACAATGCCGGTCAACCGTAAAAAATTACGGCGTTAATTATCCACAATTTCCAATCCAAAGTCTGAATTGAATTTGTCGGAATTTCCGAGATCGGAGCGAACTTTTTTTTTTTCTAAGTTTCTCTGAAATTTTTAAATCCTCGGATTTACCAATACAAAACATGCCGGTCAACCGTAGAAAATTACGGCGTTAATTGTACATAATCTCCAAAGTCTGAAATAAATTTATCGGAATTTCCGAGATCGGTGAGAGTTTTTTTTTTTTATTTTCTAAGTTTCTCTGAAATTTTTAAATCCTCGGATTTACCGATTTAAACCATGGCGGTCAACCGTAGAAAATTACAGCATTAACTGCGTATAGTGAATTTTAACACTGAAAGAAAAAGCGAGAGGTAGAAAATAAAGCAGTTAATTTTAACCAAATGTATTTGAGAACAAAAATCACAATCGAAAATGATATTTTAAAATTCTGTAAAAGCACTTATATTCGCGAGCCCGTTCTAATCGTGAAATTTTTTTTTAGTACTTTCGGTTCTGTCATATAGAATTCGCGAAGTTTTCAGCTTGCAAAATCACCGATATCTTCATTTTCGCGGAAATTACGATTCGCGAAAATAAGTGCTTTTACAGTAAATAAGATTTTAAATAAATATTGGGTAAAATTAATGGGTAAATTGCGGTATTCCCCACCGCTTGGCGCGATTCAAAAGACAATTTAACCAAATTAATAAATAAAACTAAACTCACTGCTCATGGTTTATTTCTCCCAGACTTTCACTTGAGCCTTCCGCTTGGTTTTTATTCTTAAAAAACGTTGTAATTTTGCAAGGCTGACAGCCGTCATCGTCATCGGCTTTCCGCTTTCTTCTGGCCATATTACACAGGATCTAAATCTTAATATATTTTTTTTTTATATAAACACACAAAAAAAAATACCGCTCGCCACATCTGATTTTTGATCTTAGGATAAGAGCTCACACTTTGCACGTGAAAACTTTGCAAGAACGAATAAGACAAGTGCTGCAGGTGTCCATGTCCACTTCAAACGGCGATAGTACAATAATCCTCCTTTTGTTATTTTTCAGATTGTCACTTCTGTTTTCTGTTGGAGAGTCACGTGGTAGACGCGTAGACACTCCCCCTCTCCGTCGAGACCATAAGTCTATGCTTCCCCCTCTCCCATGCCGAAATCGACCTATGACGGTGAAAAGGGGGAAAATGAGAATTTTTGTTTGCTTCTGTTTTCATTTCCTCTTGGCTCTTGAACATCGGAGTACGTTTATTTGTAAAAATAGATAAAATAATAAAAGAAAGAAAGTGGCAACCAATATATAATTTTGCGGTCTCCACTTTCAAATGTTCAGTCGCCACGTGGCGAGTGGCGACCGTTAATTTTGACCTTTACCTTTGCCCTCAGAATTTTAATCATCATCATACATTTTATGAAAGGGGGAGAAAATCCACACTATGGGGTTTTTTTCGCACCCCTTTGTCAAAATTAGCCATATTTTACATTATCATTTTACAAAATTTGCCTTTTTTTAAATTTTGACAAAATTTGACATTTTTCCATGATTTTTTTGAAAAAAGTTGCCTTTTTTGCAATTTTTTGAGGAAAAATGTCTTTTTCTTTTCATGATCTTTTGACAAAATTTGCCGTTTAACACGAAAATTACACGATCATTATATGAAATTTGCTATCTTTTCGCTATCTTTTGATAAAATTTTACATTTTTTTTCCTCGACTTTTTGTCAAAATTTGTCTTTTTTTTGCGATCTATTAACGAAAATTGCAGGGGGGTTTTCATGATACATGGACAAATTTAATGTTTTTGGGCTTACCTGTGACAAAATTTGCATTTTTATGCAATCCTCCGGCATAATTTGCATTTTTCCTACAATCCTACGAGTAAACCATAAGTGATATTCATTTTTGATTTATGCACCACTCCACTTCCGGCAGACATAAATCATTAAATTCTCCTGTTAAAGTATATACTTGCGTATAAGTCAAGAAATTTTAGACCAAAAAAAGAACTTCAAAGTGGGGAGTCAACTTATATGCGAGACCTTTAAAAAAACAAATCTCTAAATAAAATATCAGAAACTAGTTTGCTAGTGAATCGGTGCTGCAGCACCCCATTGTGTTTGTAGAGTACAAAATCCAGTACACTTCCAACCACAACAATTCTGAATTTAAGATCATTTTTAGTTTATTTTTCAAAAAAATAATCTACCCTACCCTGTTGCAAAGAACAAAAAAACGTGTGATTTATGTCAAGAACATATTTCCAATACTAAAAAATAGAGATGGGCAAAATTGTCCATTTTCAGGAAATGTTCCAGTTCGTTCACCGAAATGTACGAGCATACCTGCCAACATGTCAATTTTGAAATCCTTACAATTTTTACGATGCATTCATTCTATATGCTTAAAAATGGATAACATGCAAAGCAAATGCATAATATGCAATGCAAAAAGTAATATCATTTCATAACAATATTTTTTATTTATTAATATTTTGAAAAAAAAAATATAAGGTAGAGCAAGAAAATATTTTTGCAATTTCATACTTTGGAAACATGTTTCCAAAAAACTGTCCTGTATGTTGATCTGTAATAGATAAGGTCAGATTAAATTTACAGCAAAATTCCATAAAGGTTACAGCAGTTAAGAGGGTGGGAGACGGAGTATACCTACCGGCATTAATTAAGCATTTTTATTAAATATCTTTAATGAAATGCACATTTTTTCAGCGATCCTTTCACAAAATTCGCGTTTTTTATGCGATCTTTTGATAAAATCTGCGTTTTCTCAACGATCTTTTGATAAATCTGCATTTTTTCAGCGATTCTTTGACAAAATTCACAGTTTTCCGCGACTCTTTCACGAAATATGCGCGATCTTTTTATGAGATCGGCATTTTATCCACCATCTTTGGACGAAATCTGCGATATTTTACCAAAATCGGTGTTTTATCGCGATCTTTTATCGAAATCGGTGGTTTTTCCGCGATCATTTGACGAAATCGGCGTTTTTTCCGCGATTTTTTGATGAAATCGGCATTTTTTTCAACGATCTTATGACATAATTTGCATTTTTACGCGATCTTTTCTAGAAAATTGCGTTTTCCCCCGTGATTTATGGTGAAATCTGCGTTATATTCGCAATCTTTAGACGAAATCAGCATTTTATCAGCAATATTTTGGCGAAATCGCCAATTTTTCCGCGATACGTACACGAAATTCCCGTTTTTCAGCGATCTTTTGACAAAGTTCGTTGACAAAAACATTGACGAAATCGTCGTTTTCCCACGAAATATTGACAAAATGTGCGCTTTTTCGGCGATCCTTTCACGAAATTCGAATTTCTCCGCGATTGTTTTTTTTGTGCGCAAAACCGTACAATCGTACTGTTCATCCGTACAACCGTACACTTAGAACAAAATCCGTACATTGTACGGCCAAACCGTACAAGTTGGCAGCTATGTACGAGTCATTCAAAATCATTCTTATTATAATTGTTCTCAAAAAAAAAAAAAAAAAGGAATGAATCCGAGAAAAATGAAACATATCCGAGAAAAAAGGAACGAGTCCAAGAAAAAAAGGAACTATTCCAAGAAAAATGGAATGAATTTGAGAAAAAAGGAACGAGTCCAAGAAAAAACGGAATGAATCTCATGTTTCTTGTTCATTCTCCAATTCCGATTTATGACATTTAGCATAATTTTTTGGACGATACATTTCGGAACGATTCCGAGGAGTCAGTCCTTTTCGGAGTTGTTTCATTTTGGAAAGAGTCCGAGGAATCGATCCTTTTTGGAGTTGTTTTATTTCAGAATGATTACGAGGAATCGGTCCATTTCGGAATGAGTCCGAGAAATCCACCCTTTTCGGAGTTGGTGCATTTCGGATCGATTCCGAGGATTCGCTCCTTTTGGGGTCATTCCAAAAAGAACTGATTCTGCGAACTCGTTCGTTTTTGGGGTTGTTCTGAAAAGGACGGATTCCTTTTTACAGATTGGAATCATTCCTCAACAAATGAAACATCTCCACTAAAAAACTGATTAAAGTTAAACAACTTATTCAGCAAAAAATAAGTTTAAAATATGTATTATGTTATACTGTTGTTTTTACTCTCTCCAAATCAACAGCAAACTGCGTTCAAACACCATTATTTTTTGCTGCCGTTCGGCCGATATTTCAAAATATCCGACTTCGTAATGTTCCTGACCTGTGATCTTCAGATCACCGCATATTTTGTTATTCACGGGGGTTGAAGGGAAGTTTGACGTCATTGTGCACGACATACATTCAGTACTTTTCAGCCAATGGCATTTTACATAATTTTTTTCTTTTTAAATGGCAGCACTTATTATGTAGAAATTCTGTTTGTTTGTATGTATAAAGAAATTATATTTCTCGCATTAAAAAAATGAGAAAAAAAATAGATTTTTTTTTTTTTTGGAGGGGGGTCGACTTATACGCGAGTATATAGGGTACTACTCTTCCATTAAATAAAGGTTTTTTTTCTTGTGAGCTCGATAACATAGGGTTGAAGCGCTGCTGAAGCAAACACTGCGGCGGGCGTCGCAGACTTTTAAGGGTGTATTCGAAAAAACGCCTTTCCACCTTCAACAGCTCGAAGTTTTCCGATTCAATTTCAGACACATTTTTAAAAGTAGAAACACGAAACTTGCTGGGGTGATTTTTGAAATGATGTAGAAGATGCCGTGTGAAGTAATTTTTCACTGAATTAACTAGAATTTCACTTATAAGCAATTATTTTCTCAGCATGACCCTTTTTTTTTGTTCGCAGACCTCCCGCCTCAGGAAATTTTGTGCAAAACGCCGTTTTTGACAGCATTTTTTTTGCAACATTTTCTACATTTATCAAAAAATCGACCATTACGGCACCTTGTGTAGTTTCTAAATAAGAGAATTTGTAAGTTTGGTGCATTTGAGAGAAAAAATGAATCTAAAAATAAATCGGAAAAAAGGCATTTTGAATCGAAATACACCCTTAAGGATACTTGCAGACTCAGTGATGCTATGGACACGCTATAGCATGTAAAGTAAGCAAAAAATCGGTGATAGGACGCAAAAAATAGCTCTTATGCATACCGTGATGCACATAATTTCATCAAAATATCATGGAATAAGCCCGATTTTCCTCCAAATCCCAATTTCCTCCTCACAATCCCCAAAGATTGTGAGAAGAAACGCCAATATCATCAAACCATCGAGAAAAAAAACGGCAAATTTATTTTTAAAATCCCAAAAAAACAACAAATTTCATCAAAATATATCAAAAAAAGTCCGAATTTCTTCAAAGGATTGCGGGAAGAAATGACAAGTTCATCATAACATCACTAAAAACATAAAATTTTGTTAAAAAAACATTTTAAAAAGGCAAATTTTGTCAAAAAAAAATCTTACAAAAAAGACAGATTTCATCAAACAATTGCAAAAAAAACAGAAAATGTTGTCAAAAAATCCCACAAAAACAGCAGATTTCGTCAAAAAAATGCGAAAAAGCGGCAAATTTTGTCAAAAAAAATCCGATAAAACAACAGATTTTGTGAAAAAATTGCAAAAAAAGACAAATTTAGACAAAAAAATTTCTTCAAAAAAAAAAAATCCCACAAAAACAGCAGATTTTATTAAAAAAATTTTGAAAAAAGTGCAAATTTCATAAAAAAAAATCCGAAAAAATAAAAGGCGGATTTTGCCAAAAAATCACAAAAAAACAAAGATTTCGTCACAATAATTGCGAAAAAACAGCAAATTTTGTCAAAAAACCTATAAAAAATCCAGCCTTCAAGTTGGCTGGATTCTGAATCTGTCCGCTGTATACAACATTCTTCAGGTTTTTGCAAAACCAGAAATCATACAGGTTTATGTTGGGGCATGTGGCGGCCATGTTGTTGGAAAATGGCGTTTTATGATCCTATCACCTTTGAAATTAGCACTCAGTAGCTGCTTTATATGTGTAGCAAAGTGTGGAAGAGTGCCATCTTGCATGAATATTGTGTGATCTACACCAGGGATGTAGTGAAGGGTATACGCGCGTATACCTTCTGGATTTTTTAAAGAAACATCCTATACTCTTTGTTTCTCAAGAAAGCTGCTAATAGTACTTACACTCAAAGGTATACCTTTTGTATTTTTTACAACTATATCACTGATCCACACACTGACGCTTCTGAAGTGCTGGAAGGACATGGTTATGCAAAAGTGCTAGCCCTTGCTAGTTACAATGCAGATAGCGGGACACACAGGTGTGATCGCCTCAAATAAAAGCAGGCCATCAATAAATGTTTCTATTATTCTTTAAGATACAGTAACCTTTTCAGACTGAATAGATAATGTAGCTAGTAAGGATTCTTGGTCGGCCATATCCTGCAATTTTGCATATTTGCGCAACCTTGAAAATGGGCTTCGTCAGATCATACAATGTTCCATGGCTATCCGTTGTCTATTCCATCTCGGAAGAAATCTGAATGCAAAAGATTGATGTGCTTCCAGAGCAGCAGGTAGCAACTCCTGCACGTGAGTTATCTTCTACGAATAACAGTGCAAGATGTTTTGTATGCAGTGGCGCCGACCTGCGGGTCTGCCGCGCAGACCCTGAAAAAAATCTGCAGACCTTGCAATATCTCGGCAGACCCTGCAAAATGCAGGCATGAGAGTCGCGTTTTTACGGGTTTTTTTTCACTTACCGATTTTTTGCTGTTTCGCACGGGACTGATTAGTTCAGAATTTTAAAAAATCTGTCATGAATCCCAAAATTTGTTCATAATATCGCGAAAAATCTCAAATTTTGTCGAAAGATCGCATAATAAACGGGAATCAAAGAATAGCGGGTGGGGGGATGTCAATTTTGTCAAAAGATCGTGAGAAAACGCCAGTTTCAAATAATCGCGAATAAACATCAATTTTTTTAAAGGATAGTGGAAAAAAACATGAAAATCGTTAAAAGGTCACTGAAAATTTCGTCAAAAAATAGCATGAAAAACGCACATTCTGTCAAAGAATCACAGAAAAAAATGCAAATTTCGTTCTAAGATAGCGGAGAGAAATGCAAATTATATTAAAAAATCGAGTGAAATACATTGATTTTCGCGAAAGATCGCAGAAAAATACGAATTTCTTTAATATTAGCGAGAAAAACATGTATTCTTTCAAAAACTCGCAAAAAAAAAAAACAAAAAATGCAGATTCTGTTGAAAAATTGTGATTTTTGACTAAAGACACTAAATTCATCAAACAATGGGGAAGAAAACGCAAATAATCGCAGAAAAAACCCTTAATTTCATTCAAAAGATAGCAGGGAAAAAGCAAATTCTGTCAAAGAATCGTGAGAAAGCCGCGAATTTCGGCAAAAGATGGCAGGGAAAACATGAATTTCGGTAAAAGATTGTGATGAAAAATGCAAATTTCGGAAAAAATCTCGAAAAAAACGCAAATTTTGTCAAAAAAATCACAGAAAAAACGCAAACTTTTCCAAAAAAATCGCGAATTTTAGCAAAAAACACAAGTTTTCCTTAAAAAATTGCAAGCAAAACGCAAAGATCAGCAAAAAATTCGAATTCTGTTCAAAAACAGCAGAGAAAACGCAATTTTTCTGTCAAAGAATCGTGGATGAAATCGGAATTTAAGCAAAAAATCGGCGGAAAATGCAAATTTCAGAAAAAGATAGTGATAAAAACACAAAGTTTGCGAGAAAAAGTAAATTTCGGCGAAAGATAGTGGAAAAATTCGAATTTTGGCAAAAGATCATCTGTATGAACATCTGTAACGGAGAGAGATTCGAATTTCATCAAAAAATAGCAGGAAAACGCAAAAAATCGCGGAAAAAAATTGCGTTCAAAAATAGTAGGGAAAAAAACAAATTCATACCTGCTAACATGTCAATTTTGAAATAATTACAATTTTCACGATGTATTCTTACATACTTAAAAATGCATAACATATGCATATGCTGTTAGTTTAACATTACGAAGACGTAATGCATTGGGGTTTAAAAATATATAGCAGAGTGCTAAAATACAGTGGAAAGCGTTATTGCTGTTTTTATCAAACCCCCAAAATTAAATTATGTTGACTATGGTGAATAAAGATATTGTTAATTTAAATTAATGTTTAAATTAAATGTAAATACTTTAAACAAAAATAAAGATAACATATTTAAAAATAAATATCCATTTATTAAATTTCAATATATATTCAACAGAAACATATTTAATCTATATCATAATAAAACAATTAATTCCATTAAAATCTTTAAATCACATAACATTTACCCATAAGATTAATTTATTTATAGAGGAGAATATTAAAAAAAAAAAAAATTTAGACTCACGACATGATTGCTTTTTATGCATACTAACAACCAACAATCCAGGACATTGATGCAGATATTTAAACCATTCCAAGGAAGATCCTACTACTTCATTAATGGAAGTGCTTTACCTAGGAAATGGCCTGACACAAGAAAAATACACCTGTCCTTATCATCGGCATACTTCAGCCTCTATGGTAATTACATAACAGCAAGTCTCTACTTGAGAATATGACGATTACCAGTTCAAGCAGGGAAAGAGGTTTAACACAAACACCAATTTCGCTCTTTCCAATAAATACTTTAAATAGCCTTCTTGGCACTCAAATATCAAAAACATGGCTCGTCATTTCATTCCAGGAGACAGTAGCTAGAGCTCTGTATAACACCAAGATGACTCACACTAAAAGTCCTTTAATAAGGAAGGCGAACACAAAAAGCAGGAACTAAGCTGAACTATAATCACTTTGAATGTTTTCCATACTGACCAAACAGCCGACAAAACTTTACTCAAAACATTATAACGGCCAAACAAACAGCAGCTGATAGAAAGCGTGAATGAACTGCTAAAAACCTTCCCGCTATTCTATTTATATCTTACCGGCAGTCTAAAACGAAACTCTACGCATGACAGTCCATCCTTCTACCAGTTTCCAGAACGTCATATGCAAAACTAAAGATGACGTGAATTGCGATGCGATCTACGATCGCGACACCATCTGTTATTGCTTCCATGAATTACTCAGTTAAACAACTGGATTAGGTCGGGAATTACGTACGGAAGTTTAATATGTTGCCGGTGTTTATAAAGAACAGACAGGTGGTTTTAGAAACAAGTTTCTTTTAAATTTATTAACTATAGAATTATACTTTATAAGAAAAAGACTATGTTTGGAAAAAGGTAAGTTAAATTTATTCAGTTACTTTAATAAAGTTATTTTAGATAAACTATTGAAATGACTGTTTTTAAAAGATTATGACAACTATGGTAAGTTTAATAGAAGTAATTAACATATGGAAATAATTAATATAGGTACTTAAGAAATGAATTAATAAAGAAATTTGAGAAGTATTATAAATTAGTGCAAGGGTGATAAGAAAAAGGTCCTAATATATCTGACAAATGCCCCCCCTCTTATCAACCCGAGCACTAAAAAAAAAAAACCTATAGAAACCAAACGCCGGCCTAAAAAGTTAAGACTTCATGATTCATCCAATTGCCAGTAATCCTTCTAACACCTGCATAAAAAAAAAAAAAACCTACAAAAGCTTCTAAAAAAAATTATATTCAGCCCCCCAAAAGTAAAAAAAAATCTTATATTCTTTAAATCCAAAGACCCATGCATCAAGTCGTAGAATGCTGAAAACAAAATAAAATTACCTTTTATAATTCTCCTCTATCACATTAAAACATAAACATACACATTTAAAAAAACAATTAAAACTAAAAATATCACAGATAAGGTATTCATCACAACTTAAATCTAATACAAAACAATACAGCTTAATGCTAGAATATTATGTCACATATTTTATCACTTAACATTAAAGTCTGTTTAACAGAAGTTCTCATAATGTCCATTATACATTTACAATTAACAGATAAAATTCTTGTTAATCAACTCAATTCAACAATATACCTAAAAATCTTTACATGTGACACCTAACAAATCTTTATATATATCCATACACCCACCTAAAAATAAATAGAAGACCATCAAAATGAAAACCTTCAAAAAATTTCTCATATTTACTTATTTATTACACATTAAATATTTCTCCAGGACAAATGCTGAATTACGGATAACACCTAAATTTCACCTACCATTTAGCCTAAGTACTCAACACGTTGTCTGTTCCACACATGAAAAACTATTGTTAACAAAACGAAGAGACTCACGAATCCATGTCGACCTAGACCGTAAGCCCCCCTTACAAAAAATTTTAATTTCAAAAAAATTTATACTGTCATCCTGACATCTCCCATGTTTAAGAATCCTCACACACTGGACAGCACAAAACTAAACCTAATGTCCCACATCTAGGACAACCAAAAAATATTACAAATGGAGTGGTACATAACACTCATTCATCACTCACCATACTGAATCCAAAGGATCAATCCCGAGACCCTAGGTAAATTTGACCCAGAATTGGCCCAAAGGTACCAGTATTCCCTAACAGCACTAATGCAAATGCACGCACGTATTCATCTTCATTGCTTCGGGCCCAAAGACTCCACACCAAGCTCTCACAAAAAATGGACGTAGACATAGGCCGTACAGGAGACCAAAACTGCAATTCCAAAGAATTCTCTTAATTAAGTATTCAATGACTACTTCAAGTCATACCCAAAAACAATCCAGAAAAAAAATTCTAACAGACAACTCATGTACTTATCCGGCTACTTAACACACAACGCAACTCAACCTCTAAAAAAAATTGTTTTCCAGGGAAGTTGCTGTTACTTGTCGGGACTAAAACTGCCAAGGATTCTAGCTTCAAACACATCCTCAAGGCCTGACAATCCACAAATTCAAAAGCAATATGAGACAAAAATCCTTTTGTTCTTTCATATTGAAAACACTTTACCAGCTATCCTTCATCAGCATTATCCTTCATAAACACAAATTTAACTTTAAACTATTTTCTTTAAAAATTACTACAAACTGAAAAAATTCAATTTTTCTAATCACTACAAACTAACCGGAATTCCATTTCTCAGATTTTAATTTCTCAAATTTTTCTAAAAAAATCCTCTATCCTTAAACAAACAAGAAGAGACCAGCTCACTAAAATGTTTAAAATCCAATAAAATCTAGATCAATTAAAAAAATTAAGCCAGTCCAGCAGCTAACTAAATTCAATTGTAAACCACATCTAGCCGTCCCTTCTTTCAGCTTCACGAGAGTTCCTCCATATTACGAATTCAATTCTTACCAATCAGGAACCATTCAACTTAATTTATGAACTGCAGAGCCCTCCATATTAACTACTTCCAATCTCCTCTCAGCAAGACGAATTTTATGCCACACTAAAGCCATATGCTATCCTTAAGAAAATTTATATTCAATTTAGAACAATTTCAAATTATCTGTAAAATTTAATTTCTTCACTCATGAATCCACTATATCAAAAATAGGAAAAAAAATGCCAGAACTAATGTATTTGTAACATCTGCCCATCGCCTCAATTAATAAGTACATGTAGACCCATATTTCATGGATGACCACATTAGGAACCTGATCTCCTAAAAAAAATTTAACTCCTCGCACTCTTCACCCCGTTATATTCTCCTATAAACAACCCTTTATAAATTCAGATTTAAAAATAAATAAAACTCAAAACCAGATTTCACTAACTACCCAAACCTCAAACATTTTTAGGCAGAAAGCATCATGGGTGCAAGACCTTCAGTCTCAGGACTGATTTCAGTCTTGAAAAGATTTTTGGCTAGTAGTATAATTCTACTTTATATACCTAAATAATAACAATTTTACTATCAAGAACTTTTAATCACTTTCTTTTATTGCAAAAGACCAGTTTTTATCCATAAAGCAAGGCATTGAAATCTTCTAACCCATTTTCATTTGGTTATTTCTGATGCTCAGAACAGTTTTCAGTCTTAGCTTCGATGGACATCTTGCACCCATGGAAAGCATGTACTGTCAAAATGAGATTTAACTAAAAAGGATAAGGAAAATAAAGAGAAAAAAAATGCGATGGTATAACCACCACCAAAGAGACCTCTGTCCAGTTCCAATACTATCGATTAAGGCGACACAAAGCACTATTTCCTGATAGAAAAATATTTACTTAAAAACATTCTGTCCGACAGTGAGCGAAAGAGAACATCTGAACTGCTATCCCCACTGCCGAACAGAAATGTTAAAAACTGCAATTACTTAATAAATACTTTAAACTGAAATTACTTTAAAAATTACTTTTAATTGAAAAATTACTTTACTTAAAAATTACTCTATTTGAAAATTACCTTACTTAAAAGAATTAATTTACAATTCCTCAATCAAATTATCTTTAAAGTTCCAAGATTCATGAGCAATTATATAAATAAACATTTACTTTCAAGAATTTCAATAGGAAGTCACTTCAATAAGGATATTCTTTCTATATCACATCAAGTAAATCCTTCACAAGGCTAATTGCATGCCATTTAAGATACTTGATTACTTAAAGATTCCATTCCATTAAAGAAACTTCTTGAATAATGCATATAAAAAAATTCAATAAAAACTTTAAACCTTTATAATGAAAAAATTTACACTTTTATTTTTCAACTAAAAAATAAAGCAAAAATATATTAAACTAACAAATAAATCAATACAAAACTTCATGGCATAATTAAGGCTTATATATAGTATGGCTCTTTTTCTTGCATATAATTACACTTATATCAATTTTAACTCTAATCAAGAAAAATTGAGAAGCCCTTTCTCTTACACATTAAATATTCACACAAGATTACCAAATTTTTACACATCTTTACTATAGATACTCTAACTTAAATTTTCAGGAACAAAAGCAAATTAAATTACCAATTTTTCAAATTTATCAATAAAAATTCATTTAGATGAGCCAAGAATTGGAAACCAAATAAAGCTCAACCCAATGGTCATTATAACCCTTGACATCTTAATCTGTTACTTTCCCAGATTTCTATCATTAACGCAAAGTTGAACGTCTAACATCGGTCCCCCACAATTGACTCACCCTTAAAAATTTAACAGATAACTCTCCTCTTTAAACTTTGAAAATTAACTTAACATCAATATTTTTAGAACTTTCAACTTTAGTATTTTAAAAATAACAAAACTCAAATCCTCACATGTATTCATCATATCATGGTATGGATCTTCTCTAGAAATCTAACATTAAATATGAAGAATCCCCCAAATGATGAACACAAAAAAATTTAAGCCTTAAACCTGTAAATTAGGAATATTAAAATTTTAAATCTCAAATTATAAACAAAGTAACTTATCCTTATTTTAATTTATCAATTGGAATACTTTACTATTATATATGAGACTTTAAAAGAGGGAGAGTAAAAAAAATTGTCTTTAAGTATTAAACTTCATTTTATTTAATTTATTAACTGGAAAATAAAAAAAAATTAATATATTAACTGAAAAAAAATGAAATTTCAATTAAAAATTAAGCCATTTATATATTTAATTTCAATATTAACTTTTAAACCTTAAAAAAATTTTAACCTTTAAATTAATCAAATCTAATTAATCATTACTCTGTCCTGAAAACAAAAACCCCTCATCTTTGCTCTACCTGGCTTCCTTCATTTAAATATCAAGGCAAAAGGTCGGAGGCCCCACTAGTTCAAACAAAAATTTAAACTTTTAAAACTTAACATTAATACATGCAAAAAAAATTAACAGTCTTCATTAAATGATGGGGTATAAATACATCAATTCTCACTATATTTCAAAATTTTCTAGAAAAACAGATGAATACCATTAAAAATTACAACACATTTAAAATAAAAAAATCTTGATCACAAATCGCCACCGCCGTATCGTTCCATCTTGCAAAAAGTTCATTCATCGCTAAAACAAAGTCCAGTCTGCTCCTGGTCAGGCAAAACAGTCAATACCAATTCGTTTAAGTCGAGGTAAAAAAAATGGCAAGATTAGTCCTCCAAAACACATCCGGAACTCCATATATCCAAAAAGTCGAAGTTCAATTTTCCAAAAAGTCGAATCCATCACAAAACACTCCGCTATTCTAAGTAAATCAACAACAGCACATCAATGACTTGGTGCCAGCACGCTCCACTTCGGGAACGTACTGCCGTTAACGTTGACGTAAACTTTAATCACATAGCGGCTCAAAATCTCGTATCGTTGCAGCGATGAATTCTTCAATTTACTAGATGAAAGACGATCAAACGAAGTACAGAACTTTACGTTCACCAAAAACCTAGAACAATCAACTCCAGATGATTCTCAGTCGAAAACCTCTATCTCCATAGCCATCTTTAAGTTCCAAAGCCTCAAACAAAAAAAACAGTTCAGGATTCACAGTCCAACACCTTCACTTCCAAGGCCATCTTCAAGACGATGATCAATCAGTAGTTGAGTCATCTTTTTAAAAACGTAATAATGATTGCAATCATGGCGTGAGCCGGACTTTATATTACCCTCTTAACTTACACTATATTTCTTTTTAAAGAATTCAAGTATTGAAAAATTTATCAAACATTAACAAACTTTTAATTTCTTTAACTATCTTAATCTAAAAAAAAATCTATCAAATTTTAAATATTTCTAACACAATATAATTTAAACTATTTACTTTTAAAAAATTACTTAAATATCTAATCAATACAGTTCAAACAGATTAACTTATATTTAGATTAACCAACAAAAGTTTGCGGCCCCCCCCAACTAAAATTATCTTTAACACCCATGAAGGGCCGGAATAAATTCCTTCTTATTAACTAACTAAACCTGGTATTAAACGATCATATTAAAGAAATTTATAACTTAAATCAATTTCTTATATAAAATAAAAAAATATATATATATATAACATAGGTTAAACCATCAATCAATAGAATCATTAATTTCTTTTAAATTAAAACCACTGTAATCGCTAATTCCGCCATCTAAGGCTTAAAGAAACTTTATATTTTTTAGTTTTAATTAAATTTATATTAAACGCCCATAACCTGTTAGTTTAACATTACGAAGATGTAATGCATTGGGGTTTAAAAATATATAGCAGAGTGCTAAAATACAGTGGAAAGCGTTATTGCTGTTTTTATCAAACCCCCAAAATTAAATTATGTTGACTATGGTGAATAAAGATATTGTTAATTTAAATTAATGTTTAAATTAAATGTAAATACTTTAAACAAAAATAAAGATAACATATTTAAAAATAAATATCCATTTATTAAATTTCAATATATATTCAACAGAAACATATTTAATCTATATCATAATAAAACAATTAATTCCATTAAAATCTTTAAATCACATAACATTTACCCATAAGATTAATTTATTTATAGAGGAGAATATTAAAAAAAAAAAAAATTTAGACTCGCGACATGATTGCTTTTTATGCATACTAACAACCAACAATCCAGGACATTGATGCAGATATTTAAACCATTCCAAGGAAGATCCTACTACTTCATTAATGGAAGTGCTTTACCTAGGAAATGGCCTGACACAAGAAAAATACACCTGTCCTTATCATCGGCATACTTCAGCCTCTATGGTAATTACATAACAGCAAGTCTCTACTTGAGAATATGACGATTACCAGTTCAAGCAGGGAAAGAGGTTTAACACAAACACCAATTTCGCTCTTTCCAATAAATACTTTAAATAGCCTTCTTGGCACTCAAATATCAAAAACATGGCTCGTCATTTCATTCCAGGAGACAGTAGCTAGAGCTCTGTATAACACCAAGATGACTCACACTAAAAGTCCTTTAATAAGGAAGGCGAACACAAAAAGCAGGAACTAAGCTGAACTATAATCACTTTGAATGTTTTCCATACTGACCAAACAGCCGACAAAACTTTACTCAAAACATTATAACGGCCAAACAAACAGCAGCTGATAGAAAGCGTGAATGAACTGCTAAAAACCTTCCCGCTATTCTATTTATATCTTACCGGCAGTCTAAAACGAAACTCTACGCATGACAGTCCATCCTTCTACCAGTTTCCAGAACGTCATATGCAAAACTAAAGATTCTTGTATATTACTTAAGTAATATACAAACTATTTAAAGATTTGCAGAGCAGCTTTTACAGCAGAAACGCTCATGCTGGTTCCCGAACCACAATGACACGAAAAAGAAGTTTAAATTTTAATATAAGTTAAACTGCAAAAGAAAAATTAAATTAATGTGTGGTGATATAAAAGATAACAAACAAATTTAAAATCTAACAAAAATATTTATTGAAGTCTTTAAAACATAACAAAAATAAAAAGATAAAATTAAAAAGATTTATCAATTAACTTTATAATAATAACAATATAACTTATCTGCATCTTCAATATATATCAGGGACTCCATGACATAAAAATAAAAAAACAATGTCCAGGAGCTCATAGTATAACATCTTCAAAAGAAAAACTGCTATTGTAAAAAGCATTCTCGTCGATTCATTTACTACACTCCGTGGCACTCCAACATCAAGGTCAACGACCCTTGCCGATACGGAAAAACACATCTGATTAAAAGAACGATGACTTGTTTTTCTCTTTAATCGACTTCACACCAAACACGTCGGAGAAAAAGGTAAACTTCAGGACGAAACGCAAGCCATCAATATCAAAATTTCGTAGAAAAACTATAATGCAAACTTAACATAAACTATTTGGCTGCCTCATGAGATCAGTCGTAGTTTATCACATCAACGTGTTGTAAAAACAGATACGGTGGCCAAGCCTACCGGCACATCTTAAAGGGGTAATCGAAAACTGATTAAATCATCAATTCGCGATCTTTATATACGCGTGTCATTAACATGGTTAACAGTTAAGTACTAAAACAGCAATTCGAAATCCATTCACCTCAAGAATCTCATTAAGAAAAAGAATGACGTAAGAGTATCAGAATGATGCAACTTCTGATAGATGACGTCAAAGATCGGACACTTCGTTATCTCGTAACGGTCGTGTGAATTTCGATGAGATAATGAAAGGAAGTGAAACTAGATTTTGAAAGGACTTGTAAACAGAGTAGCGTGGATAAAATACGGCAGCTGTAAAGTAATATATTTTAGAAAACTATTTAAGAAATTTAGAAGAATAAAGATTAAAGTTAAAGGTATAATTTATTTCTAATTAAAGATAAACTATTTTAATAAAAACTGCATTTTAATTTAACTTTAATTTCAGTAAAAGAAACTTTATTTTTATTTAATAAATTTTAGGAAACTTTAGTACTTTAGATTTAAAAAGGAAATTATGGAAGTGTTGATAGTTTCATTTGCACAGTGACAAGAACTAAAACTGAGGAATTAGACAACAAAGCCCCCCCTCTTGTCACCTGTGCAATAACAGGGCAAATGCCCAAAGAACACCACTTATAAATTAATCCGAAAGTAGGATCAAAAATCTAACACCAATGGCATCCTTAAGGCTAACACCAATTCTTACAACACCCACGAAAAACATCCCTAAAGCACTATTAAAAAGAAGCCAGCTCTATACTTAAAAATTAACCTGAAGATGGCAAACCGAGAAAAGCTAAAAAAAATTTAAAAAGAAAGTTTAAAACCATGAGCCCCAAAACATTTTTACATAAACACATTTATATATAAATATAAAATATATTAAAATACAACAGTCCTTGTTGACGCAACATCTTCCAGCCCTTTTAGTGTCCATCGTGCATAGATTGCATTTCAACATTAATGCAAAGATTAACACATTTCATAATAACATTATATATTACAAACATGATTATGTACCCTTCAAAAAAAAAATTCTTAATTCACTTAACATTTCAAAAACCAAGACATTTCTGACATATCAAAGAAAATGTAAACATTCCGACCAGGCAAAATTAATACTGAGACTTCTTTCTTAACATCTTAAATACAGTTTGCTCCTCTCCTAAGCCAATCCAGATGACACAGTCAAGCAATCAAATATCTAAGACTAATGCTCCCCTTAGTAAATATACATATATATTTTAAATTCACATTACTAACATCCTGCCTATATATCAAAAAAAAATTTTAGCTGTGCCTATACCTCGAAATCCGGACCAGACACTGATACTGGGGAAACATCACATTCATACATCCCAGCGCTAGGATACCCATTCGCTCACATTCATTCTACGTACATACAAATGCTCTGGATCCAAAGACTTCACACTCATTCTCTCAAGACAAAACAGGACATAGGCAAAGACACAGACACGGATGAAGAACCACTTCTATAAAATACAATCTCATAGACTGACAGGGTTACCGAGCATTAGTTTTACTCCAACATTATCATAGAGACCGACCTTGCTTTACTCAACATCACCAAATGCCAAAAAAAAACAGAGCCAAAACAAATGCATCTAATATACAGGATATCTTGCCAAGTACTGGAAACACCGCTCAAATTTCTTTAAGAGCCTAATCCATTTCCTTTCACAACTTGACCTCTATCAAATATCCCACTAAAAAGCTATAAACTATTCAGTAAATGCATATTACCATAAACTAATTTGCCCGTCAGAATTATTCAAACTTTCTTAAAATGATCATCATGAACTCTAGGAATCTAAAACTTCAAATTTGGAAAGACAGCTTTAAAATAATTATCAACCATCAGACAATGCTTCATATGACATCTCAGTTTCAGGAAAAAGTAGCCTGGGTCCATTTTACACCTTTCCTGTCAAACATGCCAATATACCAAAAACAGTCTGCAAATTGCTCAAACGATACTGTCCCTCAGCCAATCTAGAAAGTTACCTCTTATGTAACCACTTTCTAACAAGTTAATTCATTACATAACTATTCAGGCAAGGACTAATCTTTTATGGGATCTAAACATTGGCAAAATTTCAATTCAGCTCTTACAATTCCCATCTATCATTCAGCATAAGCAATTTGCCTCTAAAATAGCTAATCTCTCCAAAAATATTACCTAGAATTCAAAAAGAATTTACTCAAAAACCTTTATTTAAAAAAAAATCATTCCCCTTTTCAAAAAAAAAAAAATCCAGAATTACATCCAGATCTCCATTTTTTTTTTTTTTTTAAGCAGCAATTCAAAACTTTTCCATATCCTCTCCTTAAACATAGCCAGCCATTACAAATAAAAACTAATGAGAACTTACTGACAATTTCTCTAACCTAAAATTTCCAAAGCAACTTAACACAAATGTAAACTGTCAAAACTAAAAAAAATAGTAATTTTTATTCAATGCCCTACTGTAAAACCTCAGCAATTTAAAACCAACCATATCCATAAGCATCAGCGACCTGCTTAAACGCTATCTTGCTCTAGGATCCAGGTTGCCTAAAGAATCTAAAATGCAAAGTGAAAATCCATTGGATCTTTCCTTCATTCATGCTAGAGGTTTTACTTAAACTATTGGGCTAAGAAAACTAAGTACTATACTGCAAATAAAACATTTTAATTTATAATACAATATCAAAATAAGAAAAATTCAAATAAATTTTAACTTTTATTAAATTTAACAAAAAAAAAAAAAATGTCATTTGGAAATAAATATATCATTCCACTGTAAATCATTTATAGAAAAATGGCTGAAGCGTATGAAACAATTATTCAGGATACAGTCCATCTAAAAAAATTTAGTTGTCATACTTATTAAAAAGCATCACTATGTCTAAGTAAGACAACAATTTGAAAATTTCAAAAGCACATATTATTTAAATTTAATGAAAAACAAAAACATGATACATGATGCAGTGAATCACCACACTTTTCAAGTCATGAACTCAAAACCAGTTGTTCAAACAACTACATAGCCTAAAAATAAATATTCAAGACTATTTCTTACACTAAAAGAAAATTGAGTTACATTAAACTTTTAAAACAGTAAGATTCACTACACCAAAAATCAAGTTTTTCTCAATAGGATAAAGATTCAAATATTTTAACAAGTTATTTTAAATATCCTTAAAAAAAAATTTCCAGTATGGCCCTTCACAGTAACAGTTAAAAAAAAACTTTTAATAAACTTATTTTAAACTTAACATATATTTGCTTAACTCTTAACTTTGCTTTTTAATAAACTCATTTTAAAATTATATCTATTTACTTCAAACTAAAACAATTACTAAATGAAAAACCCAATTACAACACAGAACATCATGCATCCTATTCAGGTCGGGTATCTTAACACTTTAATCTTACACAAGAAAAGAAAACCCTCCCAAGATGCAAAGTTCAAATTAAATAGGGTCTTCAAATATTACTGCATTAAATCTATTACTGTATATTCTGTAAAATATAAATATCCTTTCATGATTAACTTGTAGGTAATTGTTAAACAGGTGAAAAACAAACTTCTAACAAGTTAAACCATTTATAACAAAATCTAAAAATATTCAACTTTAAATTTACTTTAAACTTCAAGATTAATAAACAACCATTTAAAGTGAGGGCCATAAATATTCAAACTTTTAAGTTAATTTCTCATAAAAGAAAGTCAAAAGCTATTTCACAAAAAGTTAAACTTATCTTAAAAATTTCTCAAAAGCCATTAAATAGGCTTTACAGGTTACTTCAATAATTAAACCCATTTTAACTTTATATTAATGCATCTTAGCTTAAACATTAAAACATACCCAAGAGAGGAAAAAGTCCGAACTGCTCTTTAAGTTCATTTAAATAAACTTTATGCAGGGGAAAATGCTTAATTTAAAACTAAACTAGGATTTCAAAAATCCCTAAATAATTAAGCACAAAATCCTAAACTTTAACACTAGTTAATTTACACCATAAAGACAAGCAAGGATTTTAAAACTCCCCCCCTCTATTTAAATACCAATTTTTAAACGCTGACACTATAAATCTCTGGATGCAAAACTTTTTTTTTCTATTTTTCAATTATAAAAACAACAGGTATGTAAATATCACATTTTTATAAAAACTTTAACAATAAAAATATCACAAAAATAACAGATGTAAAAATTCTTGAAGAGGCACACTTCCACATCATCCAGCAATCAGGACATCAGCACTAAGCAGCAGGAACACCAGACTATAGAAATACGACGATCCGACATCTCAAAGTAGCAGCTCAAAAAGTTCAGGAACAAGAGTCAAACTGTTCAGGAACAAAAGGTTAAACTGTCTGTCCAGGAACAAAAGTCAAAATGTCCATTAGACCGTAAAAAGTTCTCACACTGCAAGATCTTTAAATGCACCACATCAAGTGGGGGCTCCAGCGCGCCCCACTGACGCAACTAAACCCAAAGCAGCATAAAAACAGGTGCAGACATCGACGTTCACTTGAAAAAGAATGACCTTGTTTAACACTTGAACTTGTCACACTACACATCATTTATCAAAAAGCTTGCAGAAAAACCACTTTTCATGAAGTTTCAAAAATTCTTCAACATGATTCAAAAATACACTTGACGTATTCTTCCTTCACTCCATCGTTTCAAAATTCAATGTCATGAAGTCCAGCACAGAAACTAACTTACTATTCTAATTTTATTTAATTCCAAAAAAAAATTTAAGAGAATCTTAAAAATATTTTTAAACTCTTAAACCAGCATTAAAAATTTCAAAAACTATTATCAAAAACTCTTAATCATTTAAAAAAAAAAATGAAATAAATTCGTAAATATCCAGCCCCCCCGTCTCAGCATATCGCCAATATAAGACGAGGGTATTACGCAATATCACCACATTAACGCCGAACCGATTAAGGTAAAAGGCGGTAAAGAAAAATTTCGAAAACATTACTTTTAAATTTTACTAAAAAGCAGCAAACTTAAAACTTATTAAACAACTTTTAAATTTAATCACTTAAACTTTTGAAAACACTATACTTTATAATTACACTTTTAAACAAATTTAATTTCAAACTACTTTTTAAATTTAAACTATCGGTAGCGGTTAGGGAAACAAGCCCATAACCTTTCTTGTATATTACTTAAGTAATATACAAACTATTTAAAGATTTGCAGAGCAGCTTTTACAGCAGAAACGCTCATGCTGGTTCCCGAACCACAATGACACGAAAAAGAAGTTTAAATTTTAATATAAGTTAAACTGCAAAAGAAAAATTAAATTAATGTGTGGTGATATAAAAGATAACAAACAAATTTAAAATCTAACAAAAATATTTATTGAAGTCTTTAAAACATAACAAAAATAAAAAGATAAAATTAAAAAGATTTATCAATTAACTTTATAATAATAACAATATAACTTATCTGCATCTTCAATATATATCAGGGACTCCATGACATAAAAATAAAAAAACAAAATGTCCAGGAGCTCATAGTATAACATCTTCAAAAGAAAAACTGCTATTGTAAAAAGCATTCTCGTCGATTCATTTACTACACTCCTTGACACTCCAACATCAAGGTCAACGACCCTTGCCGATACGGAAAAACACATCTGATTAAAAGAACGATGACTTGTTTTTCTCTTTAATCGACTTCACACCAAACACGTCGGAGAAAAAGGTAAACTTCAGGACGAAACGCAAGCCATCAATATCAAAATTTCGTAGAAAAACTATAATGCAAACTTAACATAAACTATTTGGCTGCCTCATGAGATCAGTCGTAGTTTATCACATCAACGTGTTGTAAAAACAGATACGGTGGCCAAGCCTACCGGCACATCTTAAAGGGGTAATCGAAAACTGATTAAATCATCAATTCGCGATCTTTATATACGCGTGTCATTAACATGGTTAACAGTTAAGTACTAAAACAGCAATTCGAAATCCATTCACCTCAAGAATCTCATTAAGAAAAAGAATGACGTAAGAGTATCAGAATGATGCAACTTCTGATAGATGACGTCAAAGATCGGACACTTCGTTATCTCGTAACGGTCGTGTGAATTTCGATGAGATAATGAAAGGAAGTGAAACTAGATTTTGAAAGGACTTGTAAACAGAGTAGCGTGGATAAAATACGGCAGCTGTAAAGTAATATATTTTAGAAAACTATTTAAGAAATTTAAAAGAATAAAGATTAAAGTTAAAGGTATAATTTATTTCTAATTAAAGATAAACTATTTTAATAAAAACTGCATTTTAATTTAACTTTAATTTCAGTAAAAGAAACTTTATTTTTATTTAATAAATTTTAGGAAACTTTAGTACTTTAGATTTAAAAAGGAAATTATGGAAGTGTTGATAGTTTCATTTGCACAGTGACAAGAACTAAAACTGAGGAATTAGACAACGGAAATGGCCTGACACAAGAAAAATACACCTGTCCTTATCATCGGCATACTTCAGCCTCTATGGTAATTACATAACAGCAAGTCTCTACTTGAGAATATGACGATTACCAGTTCAAGCAGGGAAAGAGGTTTAACACAAACACCAATTTCGCTCTTTCCAATAAATACTTTAAATAGCCTTCTTGGCACTCAAATATCAAAAACATGGCTCGTCATTTCATTCCAGGAGACAGTAGCTAGAGCTCTGTATAACACCAAGATGACTCACACTAAAAGTCCTTTAATAAGGAAGGCGAACACAAAAAGCAGGAACTAAGCTGAACTATAATCACTTTGAATGTTTTCCATACTGACCAAACAGCCGACAAAACTTTACTCAAAACATTATAACGGCCAAACAAACAGCAGCTGATAGAAAGCGTGAATGAACTGCTAAAAACCTTCCCGCTATTCTATTTATATCTTACCGGCAGTCTAAAACGAAACTCTACGCATGACAGTCCATCCTTCTACCAGTTTCCAGAACGTCATATGCAAAACTAAAGATGACGTGAATTGCGATGCGATCTACGATCGCGACACCATCTGTTATTGCTTCCATGAATTACTCAGTTAAACAACTGGATTAGGTCGGGAATTACGTACGGAAGTTTAATATGTTGCCGGTGTTTATAAAGAACAGACAGGTGGTTTTAGAAACAAGTTTCTTTTAAATTTATTAACTATAGAATTATACTTTATAAGAAAAAGACTATGTTTGGAAAAAGGTAAGTTAAATTTATTCAGTTACTTTAATAAAGTTATTTTAGATAAACTATTGAAATGACTGTTTTTAAAAGATTATGACAACTATGGTAAGTTTAATAGAAGTAATTAACATATGGAAATAATTAATATAGGTACTTAAGAAATGAATTAATAAAGAAATTTGAGAAGTATTATAAATTAGTGCAAGGGTGATAAGAAAAAGGTCCTAATATATCTGACATATGCAATAGTAACAACTTAATTCTTAACAAGATTTTCAATGTTACTTTTCTATTTATTTTTCTATTTATATTTTGAAAAATAAAAACATGAGGTTGCACAAGAAAATGTTTTTCAAATTTCATACTTTGGGAACGTATTTCCAAAAAATTGTCCTGTATGATGATTTGTAATAGATAAGGGCAGATTAAATTCACAGCAAATTTCCTGAAAGGTTACAGCAGTTGAGGGTGTGCGAGGGAGAGTATATTTATTGGCATTAATTATGCATTATTACTGGGTATCTTTGATGAAATGTACATTTTTTTTGATAAAATCTGTATTTTTCCCGCACTTCTTTGACAAAATGCACTGTTTTCCGCGACCCTTTCATGAAATTTGCGGAATTTTTTCAAGAAATCGGCTTTTGATACGCGATCTTCAGACAAAATCGGCGTTTTCCCGAGATCTTTAGACGAAATTGGCGATTTATTGAGATCTTTTGACGAAATCGGCTGTTATTCCGCGATCTTTTTGCGAAATCGGCTGTTATTCCGCGATCTTTTGCCGAAATCGGCTTATTCCCGTGATTTTTTTTGTTGAAATCGGTGTTTTTTTACCACGATCTTTTGACAAATTTTGCATTTTTATGCGATCTTTTCTCAAAAACGGCGTTTTTTTCCCGCTATCTTTTGACGAAATCGGCATTTTTTCCGTGATTTTTTTTTATGAGATCGATATTTTTTTCAATGATCCTTTGACAAAATATTTTTAAGTGATCTTTTGACGAAATCGACGTTATATTCGCAATCGTTAGACGAAATCAGCATTTTCCCACGGTCTTTTGACGAAATCAGCGTTTTATCTGCAATATTTTGGGGAAAGCGCCGTTTTGTCTGCGATCCGCACAGAAAATTCGCGTTTTTCAGCGATCTTTTGACAAAGTACTTTGATCAAAAACATTGACGAAATCGTCGTTTTTCCACGCAATATTGATGAAATGTGCGCTTTTTCAGCGATCTTTTCACAAAATTTGCATTTCTCCATGATTGTTTTTTCTGCGTGCAAAGCCGTATAATCGTACTGTCAAACAACCAGAACAAAATCCGTACATTGTACGGCCAAATTGTACAAGTTGGCAACTATGCAAATTCAATCAAAGAATCGTTTGGTAAATGCTTATTTGAGGTACACATCGAGGGAAAAAATTTAAGTTCGGCAAAAGTTCGCCGGAAAACGCTAATTTAGGCAAAAGATCGCGGGGGAAAACGCAAATTTTGGTAAAAGATCTCGGGAAAACGCTAATTTCTGCAAAAGATCGCGGGAAAAATGCTAATTTCGGCAAAAGAAAATGGGGGGAAAAACGTAAATTTTGGCAAAAGATCACAAAATATGCGAATTTTGGCGAAAGATCGCGAAAAAATGCATATTTTGGCAAAAAATTGCGAGAAAAATGCAAATTAGTGCAAAAGATCGCGAGAAAAATATGTGATTATCTTGCCATATATATTAAATGATTTTTTGAGTACAGTATATGAACATGTGAATTGGACAACTAGCAAAGATTGCTGTGTCAAAAACATTGAATCAGAATTAGGGACTTAAAATAGAAATTTTCAGTTTAAAATTACTTATAGTATTCGGATAAATTATTGATTCCCCGCTCTACCCCTTGAAATAAAGCAGCATTTGATTATTTTTTTTTTTTTAAATAAAATAATCCTATTTAATGTAGCACATGTCTAAACACAAGCTATTTTAAATAACTTATCACCTTCCCGTTTCACTCGCTTTACCTCTTTTTTTATCTTTTGGCAATCGCATGCCTGAAAATGTGTTTAAAATATCACTTAAAATCCAAGCCATCGTGCTTTTTTTTTTAATTATTCGCGACATTCGAATCAGTTGACCATCACATATATATGTATTGTGAACATGGGTGCAAGTTTTCTGTCCACAGGATGGTATTCTGATTTTTGATAATTCCCGAGGATGGAAAGAAAATCAGAACCCCCCCCCCATCGAACAACTGTCCTTGTGGCAGACCCAGTTTTGGGACCAAAGTTGGCTCCTATGTTTGTATGACTTAACGCACCATGTTTGACATATCCATAATTCAGCCTATTCCCCATGCACTGCTGATTTCAGCTTCACTATTAGCCTGTTCTTTTAATGCTGTAGCCACATCTTCCACAGCTGAAACTGATTTCCTTCTTATAGCCTGTTTAGTGTCAAATGAACCGGTCTGTTTGAATTTAGCAGTCATTTTTTACAGACCATTTGTTATTATTAGACCTCTTTTTATGAATTTTAATGTCTGAAACTTCCTAATAGCTTTAAGTGCACAGTCATCGTTCTTATAAAAAAGCTTCCAAAGCAGAGCGCAATCCTTAATAGTTTCAGTCATGATGAAGCATTCAAGCAAAGAGCTGGTGCTCTACATTTTTATGGCAACTTTATCTGTGGTGTGAATATCACATATTAATAATTTGCATATCTCCAGATAATGTGAATCATGAGAGTGCCATCTATCGGCACATTTTACAGCTATTTTTTTCCTTTGCCAAGCAAAATTCCATTGCCTCACAACTGTTTTGCTAAAATATCGAACCATTTTGACCATTAATTTTAAAATTATCAATTTTTAAAATTGTAACTTTAATTATAATTACCTTGTATATAAGTGGCTTTCTTAACCCCATAACTGGTCAATTTTTTTACCAGAAATGTTTCCAAAAAAGTCATATTTTTTTATTGCATATAATCAAACATGATAATTGAAAGAATATGAAAAGGGTTGGATTTTTGACATGACAAGCATAAAAAACTGGTTCAAACCATCAAAAATTGGTTTAAATCGTCAAAAATTGGCTTAAATCATCAAAAACATGTAATGCACTTTAAAATATTTTAAGAACAGGAGGGAAACATTGAATAAGTCTTAATGATTTAAGTAACATTAATTACTGTAATTTAATAATTACAAAAAAAGTTTAATTATTTTAATTGCAATAAAACATTTTTGTTTTTCAGAACGTTCAAATAGAAGAAAAAAGATTTTGTACAGTACATTTTGATCAATTTTACTTTGCAGCATCCTATAGCACTAAATCAATTTAGCACATTTATTTACACCCAAACGATTTCTGAGTTTAGAGTGCATGAAGCCAAAGTTAAAAAAAAAACTCTTTCAAATGATGCTGAGCTAACAGGACTTGATAGCAGAAGCATTGCTAGGTGAATAAGTTTGGAGTCAGGCCAAATTTTCAGATTTATGACAGACTAGCGGCCTTCGCCCGCTACGCTGGTCGGTTTATCTAAAGAAATCTTGAAGAAGTAGTTAGATAAGGTTCAGACATACATTAAAAAAAAAAAAAAGCAAGTCGATCATTCAAAAAACGTTGGGAAATATCAAATATTTACTGTAATTTTTTAAGAAAAACAAAGTTTCGAAAAAAAAAATTAAATCGAAAAAAAAATTACACTGACATATTAATGCAAGGAAATTTTCCCAGAGAGAAAATTCGCCTTGAATACAATATTTCAAATTCTTTTAATTGCTTATAGGCGTTAATGCCAACATAGTGAAAAAAAATTCCATGCTGGGAATCGAACCCGGGCCATCAGTATGGCGCACTGACGTTCTACCGACTAAACCACATGGAACGACAGCCAGCTTGAAACTTTCTCATACTTAAGTAGACTGGCGAAAACATAACGATAGCGCGTTTTAAAATCGCACAGTGACATCTATTGGATTTTATATGTACTAAAAAACGTTATGTACTAAAAAACGTGAGCAGCGCACCTAATAGTTTCTTTTGTTTCTTTTTGTTACTTTTTTGTCTGTTGTCCGATTTTGATGAAACAAAGCCTATACACTGCCCGGGAGTGTGCATTCTTCATTAGTGAAAACCGCATAAAAATCCATTCAGTAGTTACGAAGATAACCTCGAACAAACAGACAGACAGACAGACAAAAAATTCAAAAAAATTTTTTTTGTGTTTCATTGGTTTTCTTTTATCGCCCTGACTCCATTTTTGTCAATTATCTTCAATGTACAGACACACCGGGTCCTACTGTTTTATTATATGTATAGATTTTTTTTTTTTTTTTAACCATTTGAAAAATGGTTGTTGTTTTCGGGAGAATGTACCCGATGATGTTACCACTTTTGAATGATGTTACCACTTTTGAATGATGTGGTCACTTTTGAATTTAAATTAATTTCTTTACTTTTAGAAGAGTTTTTATTTATTTTTTTTTTTTTTTCCGAAAATGATAATCTATAATAATAAAGAAACAAGTATGTGTGTGTGTCAGCGCTGTTCTGAAGAGACCGCTGTGTGTAAAGTTACAAAATTTGGAATGAAGATACCTCTATACATATAGTTTTGCACCTCAAAGCCCGATTTTTGATTTTTTGATTAGAATTTTTTGATTTAATTTTTAGCACTCTTTTTATGTTCCAAGGCGATTTTTCCATATTAGTGACAGGAATACGGTTTCATTCTTTTCACTCAATGTAGTATTTTTTTTCTCTTTTCAATAAAGTTTATTCAAAATTCTTATTCTGATTTTTGAATTTTTAGCGAAACTTTTTAAAGCAATTTTTAGTGTTTTTTCGCATTTTGAGGCTAATTTTCGACAATGATAAGAACGAAATTGATTTAAACTTACAGGCTAATGAACTAAATTTTGTCTGCTATGATTTTTCAATTTCAATGATTATTAATGCGATTTTCGATGTGATTTTTAGCAATTTTTTTTATTTTTTTGTGCGTTTAGCATTGATTTTTTTGTCATTTTTGTCAAAATTATAGTTTTTTGTATGCATCATGATCTTATCAAATCTTGACTTGGATGTAAGAAACGCAAAAAACATAAAATTAATGAATGAGTAATAAAGTTATTAATTAGGATATTCACAGTAATCTATAACAATAAAGAGACAAGTATGTGTGTGTGTCAGCGTGTTCTGAAGAGACCACTGCATGTAGAGTTACGAAATTTGAAGGGAAGATACTTCTATACTTGCACCTCGAAGCCCGATTTTTGATTTTTTGATTACAATTTTTTAATTTAATATTTTAGGCAATTTTTAGTGCTCTTTTTAGCTCACAGGTGCTTAGAGCTTATGTGCCTGCCCGTTCTGTATGTACGTTTGTGCGTAACGCGATAACTCATGATAAAAATATCGGATCCACTTGAAATTTTGTATATAGGTATATCCTGATAAGGTGCTTCCCTGATTAGTTTTTGGTGTTCATTCAAAATGTATAAGAGGGGGAATGAGGGGCTCATGCCCCTCCCCTTAATTGATTTAATGGATTTTTCATGCAGAATTAATAGTTTTCGTTCAAAAATTTAGATATAGGATCATTTTGATGAGCAGTTTCGTGACTATTATTAGGTGTTCATTGAATAAGTATAAACGGGGGTTCTAATGCCCCTCCCCTTAATTGATATAAAAAGATTTTTCAAGCAAAATTGTCAGATTTTGTTCAAATCTCTGAATAGTTTTGGAAGTTTAATGGTTAAGTATAAAAGAGGGGGATAGCTCCTCTTAAATTATACTAGCAGGGGTGACCGAGCTCAGCTCGGTCAAAATTAACTTTGTGTTCAACTCGATATAATATTATTACTGTAAAACATGTTGTTAATAATAGTATTATTTACGAAAACAATCAATAAGAAAATTATGTTTGTATGCACATGTTCATAAATTTTACTTTATTTTAAAATTTACAACGAAAGGACATCAATCCAAATCACTTTTTTAGCTCGGCTCTGATTAGTTTAACTATGCATCTCGAAGACTATTAAGAATGTATAAGAAATTTCTTCACAATCTAAAAGACAATATTTTTTGCCAGATATAACTAAATTTGGATACATTCTTTCATTTGGCGCCAAATATGTGTTTTGGTTTCATAACCTTAATAGTCGATTTTTCGGCCAAATTTCGCCAACTTATTGGCTTTTGCCATAGTCTCGTGATCCTGACCCTTATTACCCAAATGATCCACTAATCACATGTGATCAAATATGTGACTTAGCTCAATGGTCTTCAGGTAATCAAAAACAGTAGAGTATAAAATGAATCAAAATCGTTTAAGCCATTTTTTAAGTAAAATTAGCTTGACAGCATTCAGCAATGAAGCGATATGACCCACTAATATAATTTTGTTTAATATGCAACTCAGCTGAATAGTCTTCTAGTGACAAAAGAATTTAGGTAAAAATGACTGAGTCGTTGTTATATATAATTAGAATGACCCGAACCCATTGAGACCTAAAACGAACCACTAATTGAATTGTTACTTGCATGTGTCCTATCTCAATGGTTTTCTTTTGCCCGAAAACGATATAATAGAAAATATACTCAAAATGGTGAGAACAATTTTCTAGATAAAATTAGCATGACCCACAAATGACCCTTATATCGATATCTCTCGAAAATGTGACTTAGTTCATTAATTTTTGCGTGCCGAAAAACGTTAAATACAAAATTTAGATAATATCGATTGAGCCAATTTTTAGGTATAAATAGTTTGACCCTGACCCATTATGACCCAAAATGACTCATTAATCAAGTTTTCTCAAACATCTGACCTAACTATGATTTTCTTGTGTCCGAAAATGATAGAATATAAAATTTAGTCAAATTTGCTTGAGACATTGTCTAGATAAAATTAGAATAACCCAAAAGTGACCCACTGATCTAAATTTCTCGAACATGTGACATAGCCCAATGATTTTCTCGTGCCAAAAATATGCTGCATACAAAATTTCATTAAAATCGATTCACCCATTCTTTAGATATAGCTTGACCATGACCCATCATGACCCACAAATAAACCTTATAATCGAAATCTCTCGAACATGTGACTTAGCCCATTAGTTTTCTCGTGTATAAATATTGTTACACTCAAAATTTCGTTAAACTCGATCCTGCCGTTCTTTAAATATAAATAACTTGACCAAGACACTTTATGACCCAAAGTGACCCATTAATTGAAATTTCTCGATCATGTGACCTAGCTCAATGATTTTCTCGTGCCAAAAAATGTTGTATACAAAATTTCATTAAAACTGATCCACATGTTCTTTAGATATAGCTTGACATGACCGTTATGACCCATCATGACCCATAAATGAGTCTTATAATCGAAATCTCTCAAACATGTGATATAGCCCATTAATTTTCTCGTGTCAAAAAACTTGCATACAAAATTTCATTAAATTTGATACTGTCGTACTTTATATATAAATAGCTTGACCCAAACCTTTTATGACCCAAAATGACCCAGTAATCGAAATTTCTCGAACTGAGACCTAGCCCAATAGTTTTCTCGTGCCAAAAAAAATGTTGTATACAAAATTTCGTTAAAATCGATCCACCTGTTCTTTAGCTATAGCTTGACTATGACTCATTATGACCCATCATGACCCACAAATAACTCTTATAATCGAAATCTCTCAATCGTGTGACTTAGCCCATTAACTTTCTCGTGTCAAAAAACTTTAACAGGCAAAATTTCAATGAAATTGATTCTGCGGTTCTTTAAATATAAATAGCTTGACCCAGACCCTTAATGACCCAATATGACCCATTAAAAAAATTTTTTGAACATGTAACCAAGCCCAATGTTTTTCTCATGCCCGAAAACCATAGAATGCAATTTTTAGTCAAAATTGCGTGAGAAAATCTCTAGATAAAAATAGCATGACCCACAATGACCCCAAAAATGACCCACTAACCGAATTTTCTCGAATATGTTACCTAACCCAATGGTCTTCCTGTAATCCAAAATGATAAAATATAAAATTTGGTCGAAATCGTTAGAGCCGTTTTTTAAATAAAAATGGCTTGACCCACAATGACCCACTAATCAAAATTTTTTGAACATGTGACCCAGCTCAATTGTTTTCTCGTGCCAAAAAACGATTAGAATACAAAATTTCCTTAAATTCGATCCAGCTGTTCTCTAGATATAAATAGCTTGATCCTGACCCATTATGAGCCAAAATGACCCAATAATCGAATTTTCTCGAACATGTGACCTAGCCCAATGGTCTTCTCGTGCCCGAAAATGGTAAAATCCAAATTTTTGCGAAAATCGTTAGAGCCGTTTTTGAGATAAAATTTACACACACAGACACACACACACACACAATTTTTGCTCGCATTATAGTATAAGATAAATGTTAAATGGGTTTTTTTTAAGAATTATCCGATTTGCTCTGAATTGTGGATATAGATTTTTTATATGATAAAACATGTTCTTGATAGTTTCGGAGGTTTAATGATTAAGTATAAAAAAGAGGAAGGGAGAGAGCTGTTTCCCTTTCTTAATTTTTTTTTTTTCCAACGGAATTAACCCTTGAAAATATAAGGCTGTATTGTACAATTAGTATGCATAGCCTGTGAGCTCAATGCCATCAGTATAACTGGGCAATATTCTTTTTTATTATGTTTTGAGGTGATTTTTCCATATTAGTGAAAGGAATACGGTTTCATTCTTTTCATTCAAGAATTGACTAAAAGTTTGAAACCTAATTCGTGTTAGGCTAGAATTTTTAAATCGAATTCCTTTGAAAAATGTCAAAAAATGGCTATGAAAGCCAGAAAATTGCATTGAAAATAGTATTAAAAATCGCAAAATATTAAAAAATCGCTAGGGTAAAAATTTACTGTTAAAAAAATAAAATAATGCAATAAAAAAATTAACTATATTAAACAAAATGTTTGAAATCGAAATCAGTTTCCGAATGCAGTAAATTTTTTTTGTTTTCAATAAAGTTTATTTGAAATTCGTGCGGTGATTTTTGAATTTTTAGCGAATTTTTTTAATGTGATTTTTAGTGGGTTTTTTTCACATTTTGCGGCTTTTTTTGACAATGATTAAAAAAAAAAAATTGATTCAAACTTTCAGCCTAATGAACTAAATTTTGTCTGCTATGTTTTTTCTATTTCAGGTATTTTTAATGCGATTTTCAATCCAATTTTCGATGTGATTTTTAGCGATTTTTTGATATTTTGTGTGTTTAGCATCGATTTTTTGTCATTTTTGTCAAAATTACACTTTTTTGTATGCATCATGATCTTATTAATTCTTGACTTGCATGTAAGAAAAGCAAAAAACCAAACTAACCATTAAATCACATTTCTTTTATTCATAATTTATTTTAATTGCTTAATTTTTTGCTAAATTAGAAGATTCTGACAGAGAAATAGATACAAGATGTCATATACGCACCACATTGGTGCGATTGCAACAAAATAGCAATTATATGCACTTCACATGGTAACCCTCCTATTGTTATTTAGTTATTAATAAACTGTTTGTTTATTTTTATTTTCTTTTTTAAAATGATATAAATTGTTTTACTCTATAATTAATAACTAAGCTTTTTTTATGATTATTCCCTTTTAAAATCATAGAAATTAGTTAAAAAATATGCACGTAACTGGTTTTCGCCAACTTGGTGCCTGAAAAATAGGGCGGCAATGTGTTGCATACATGACAATTAGTCATTTGTTTCTTTCCTTAGCGATTTTTTGCCATTCGGAAACCTATTTTGATTTCAAACATTTCGCCTAATATAGTTATTTTTCGATTGCACTGTTTTATCATTTAATAGGATTTTCGACGTTCCATGTCAACATTTTATTATTCATGAATAATTTCTGATTACCACCCCTCCCCCCCCCCTTCATATTAATTTTTTAGGCATTGATTTCCAAATATTTAGCGATTTTTAATGCAATTTTCTATGGGATTTTTAGCCATTCTTCAAGTTTTGTGACGATTTTTTGACATTCGGAAACTGATTTCGATTTCAAACATTTTGTTTAATATAGTTAATTTTTTGATTGCATTATTTTATTTTTTAACAGTAAATTTTTACCCTAGCGATTTTTTAATATTTTGCGATTTTTAATACTATTTTCAATGCAATTTTCTGGCTTTCACAGCCATTTTTTGACATTTTTCAAAGGAATTCGATTTAAAAATTCTAGCATAACAGGAATTTGGTTTCAAACTTTTAGTCTTTATGGTAATTGTTTTGCTCTCCTATTTTGATCTTCAGCAATTTTTAATGCAATGTTTTAGCTTTTTTTGTTTGTTTGAGTTCACGGCAATTTTTTTTAATACGGAAAAGGAATTCGGTTTTAAACTTCTTTCTAATATGAAAAATTTTCTCCTGTGCAATTTTTGCTACATTGAAGGTTTTTATTGTGATTTTTTTTAATTTTTTATTCGCATTTCACTGCTTGCCATTTTATTACCCTAATTAGATTCAAAACTTTTATCCAAATAGAGTAAATTTTTAGTTCCATGATTTTTGAAATATTTAATACAATGTTTACATTTCTTCGTGATCTGCTTCGATTTTTTAGATATTCAATTTTCGACCAAATGTAGTAAATCCTGTCCTCTTTTCCTTTAAGTTTATTCAAATTTTGAAATACAATTTTTGAATTTTTTTTTATATTTTTATGAACTTTTTAATGCTTTCGCAATTTTGTAAGATTTTTCCTCATTAAAAAGCATCCAGTTTCAATTTTCTAGCCTTGATTTTAAAGTTTTTTTTTTTTTTTTTTTTTTTTTTTTTCCACAATTCTTGCTGTTTTTTGACGAACCCAAGCAACGCCAGGTAGATTAGCTAGTATACAAAATAGTAATAGTGAATTTTTAAAATTACATCTAATGTTGTATATGTACGACAGATATTTAATATGAAATTTTACAGATCAGTGTAGCATTTGAGGTTTCTGGCGGAGTTTTTGACATGATGGTTTGAACCAGGGTTGGCAAGTTTTTTACAGTGTGCGGTTTTATCCGGTTTAAACTGTCATGTCAAAATCCTCTTGTCAAAAACCCCGTCAGAAACTTCAAATGCTATACTGATCTGTAAAATTTCACATTAGATATCTATTGCACATATACAACATTAGATTTAATATTAAAAATTCACTATTACTGTATTGTTTATTATTTCCGGGAAAAAAAATCTGTCATAAATCTGAAAATTTCACATGCCTCCAAACTTGCTCAACTAGCAATGCTTCTGCTATCAAGCCCTACTAGCTCAGCATCAATTGAGGTAGTATTTTCTAACTTTGGCTTCATACACTCTTTACTCAAATTGATTGAGTGTAAATAAATGTGTTAAATTGGTTATGTGCTATAGGATGTTGTGGGGTAAAATTGGTTCAGATTATTAACTGTGCAAAATCATTTTCTTCAGTTTAAACATTCTAAAAAACAAAAATGTTTTAATGCAATCAAAATAATTTAACTTTTTTGTAATTATTAAATTACAGTAATTAATGTTAAATAAAAAATTACTCATCATTAAGACTTATTCAATGTTTCCATCCTGTTCTTAAAATTTTTTAAAGCACATTATATGTTTTTGACGGTTTAAACCAATTTTTGACGGTTTAAACCAGTTTTTGATACTTGTCATGTCAAAAACCAGTTTCTGACATCAGAAACCAAATCCTGGTTTAAACTGAATAAAAGCGCACACTGTCAAAAACTTGCCAATCCTGTTTTTATTATTACCATAATCTATATATATAAAAGAAAGTCTGGATTTCGTATTAATCACAGCACAAAAAAATCTACTGGACCAAAAATCTTGAAAATTGGGGTAAAAATACTTCTAATAGCATCGAGTGCCGCTGAGAAGGGATTTTAGAAAATTCCACTTCTAAGGGGGGTAAAAAAAGGAACGAACTTTTAAAAAATTCCTTTAAAATCGGCTTTAATACTTATTTTTCAACTGATAACATATTTTAATGTATTTTTTCATGCTGAATCGAATGGTACCAAGCAAATTCTTTTAAGTTCAGTAGTTCGCGAGATACTTCACATTTTCCTGATTTGGCGGTGTTTTCGGCTCAAAAACCTGAAATTTTCAATTCTTATCTATTTATATAAAAGAAAGTCTGGATTTCGTATTAATCACAGCACAAAAAATCTGCCGAACCTAAAGTCTTGAAAATTGGATTAAAAATACTTCTGATAACATCGAGTGCCGCTAAGAAGGGATTTTCGAAAATTCCACCCCTAAGGGAGTTAAAAAAAGGAACGAACTTTTATAAAAATCCTTAAAAATCGGCTTTTGTAGTTATTTTTCAACTGATAACATATTTCAATTTATTTTTTCATGCTGAATCGAATGGTACCAAGCAAATTCTTTTAAGTTCAGTAGTTCGCGAGATACTTCACATTTTCCTGATTTGGCGGTGTTTTCGGCTCAAAAACCTGAAATTTTCAATCCTTATCTATATATATAAAAGAAAGTCTGGATTTCGTGTTAATCACAGCACAAAAAAATCTGCCGAACCTAAAATCTTGAAAATTGGGTTAAAAATACTTCTGATAACATCGAGTGCCGCTAAGAAGGGATTTTAAAAATTCCACCCCTAAGGGGGTTAAAAAAGGGGACGAATTTTTAAAAAATTCCTTAAAAATCGGCTTTTGTAGTTATATTTCAACTAATAACATATTTAAATGTATTTTTTCATTCTGAATCGAATGGTACCAAGCAAATTCTTTTACGTTTAGTAGTTCGCGAGATACTTCACATTTTATTGATTTGGCGGTGTGTTCGGCGCAAAAACCTGAAATTTTTATTCCTTATCTATATATATAAAAGAAAGTCTGGATTTCGTATTAATCACAGCACAAAAAAATCTGCCGAACCTAAAATCTTGAAAATTGGGATAACAACACTTCTAATAGCATCGAGTGCTGCTAAGAAGGGATTTTAGAAAATTCCACTTCTAAGGGGGGTAAAAATAGGGACGAATTTTTAAAAGATTCCTTAAAAATCGGCTTTTGTAGTTATATTTCAACTGATAACATATTTAAATGTATTTTTTCATTCTGAATCGAATGGTACCAAGCAAATTCTTTTACGTTTAGTAGTTCGCGAGATACTTCACATTTTATTGATTTGGCGGTGTGTTCGGCGCAAAAACCTGAAATTTTCATTCCTTATCTATATATATAAAAGAAAGTCTGGATTTCGTATTAATCACAGCACAAAAAAAATCTACCGAACCAAAAATCTTGAAAATTGGGATAAAAACACTTCTAATAGCATCAAGTGCCGCTAAGAAGGGATTTTAGAAAATTCCACTTCTAAGAGGGGGAAAAAAAGGAACGAACTTTTAAAAAATTCTTTAAAAATCGGCTTTAATACTTATTTTTCAACTGATAACATATTTAAGTGTATTTTTTCATGCTGAATCGAATGGTACTAAGCAATTTCTTTTAAATCCAGTAGTTCGTGAGATATTTCACACTTTCCTAATTTGGCAATGTCTTCGGCGAAAAAAACCTGAAATTTTCAATCCTTATCTATATATATAAAAGCTTGAAAATCGGGATAAAAGTACTTCTAATAGCATCGAGTGCCGCTAAGAAGGGATTTTAGAAAATTCCACTTCTAAGAGGAGTAAAAAAAAGGTACGAACTTTAAAAAATTCCTTAAAAATCGGCTTTAATACTTATTTTTCAACTGATAACATATTTAAGTGTATTCTTTCATGCTGAATCGAATGGTACTAAGCAATTTCTTTTAAATCCAGTAGTTCGTGAGATACTTCACACTTTCCTTATTTCGCGATGTCTTCGGCGAAAAAAACCTGAAATTTTCAATCCTTATCTATATACAGGGTGTCCGAAAAGTCTGGAAACGGCCGAATAACTCGAGAAATACATATGAGATTGAAAAACGTAAATATACGTGTTAAATATTTTTAAATAAGCTACTCTGTGATACCAAATTTGACCTTCGAAACCGACCCCCTGGGGGTTAGAGGGGGTCCAACTTTGAAATCTTAAATTATAACCCCCATTTTTTATTGCAGATTCGGATTCTACGGACAAAAATACGTAACTTTTGTATTTGATGTTTATTTCAAATCTTCGTTTATCACGGTGTAATCGAGCATATTAAATCGATACATATTCCCGCTTTTCCAACGGAATTTTCCCTAATCGAAACTGATTGGGCAGAATTTTTGACGTCAAATTCCTCGTCTTTTGTAGGAATAGCGTTTCCTGAAAATCACCCGTGGCGATTATTTCAATAGTGCTACACTGTTAAAAATTTGACCCATTTGCTGCAGCGTCACTCCACAGCTATTATAGAATATCTCTTTTGTGACCAATGAGAATGCTCCATAACACAGTAAAGTAATCGTTTTCTATAAAAGCGGTGGAGTGACGATGCAGCAAAAGGGTCAATTTTTTTACAGTGTACTTTACAGTGTTATGGAACATTCTCATTGGTCATGAAAGAGATATTCTGTAAAAGCTGTGGAGTGACGCTACAGCAAATGGATCAAATTTTTAACTGTGTAGCACTACCGAAATAATCGGCACGGGTGATTTTCAGGAAACGCTATTATTGCAAAAGACGAGGAATTTGATGTCATAAACTCCCCCCAATTAGTTTCAATTAGGGAAAATCCCGTTGGAAAAGCCGAAATATGTATCGATATAATATGCTCAATTACACCGTGATAAACGAGGATTCGAAATAAACATCAAATACAAAAGTTACGTATTTTTGTCCATAGAATCCGAATCTGCAATAAAAAATGGGGTTATAATTTAAGATTTCAAAGTTGGACCCCCTCTGACCCCCAGGGGGTCGGTTACGAAGGTCAAATTTGGTATCACTGAGTAGCTTATTTAAAAATATTTAACACGTATATTTACGTTTTTCAATCTCATATGTATTTCTCGAGTTATTCGACCGTTTCCAGACTTTTCGGACACCCTGTATATAAAAGAAAGTCTGGATTTCGTATTAATCACAGCACAAAAAGATCTACTGGACCAAAAATCTTGAAAATTGGGGTAAAAATACTTCTAATAGCATCGAGTTCCGCTAAGAAGGGATTTTCGAAAATTCCACCCCTAAGGGGGTTAAAAAAAAGGGACGAATTTTTAAAAAATTCCTTAAAAATCGGCTTTTGTAGTTATATTTCAAGTGATAACATATTTTAATGTATTTTTTCATGCTGAATCGAATGGTACCAAGCAAATTCTTTTAAGTTCAGTAGTTCGTGAGATACTTTACATTTTCCTGATTTGGCAGTGTTTTCGGCTCAAAAACCTGAAATTTTCAATCCTTATCTATATATATAAAAGAAAGTCTGGATTTCGTATTAATCACAGCACAAAGAAATCTGCCGAACCTAAAATCTTGAAAATTGGGTTAAAAATACTTCTGATAACATCGAGTGCCGCTAAGAAGGGATTTTCGAAAATTCCACCCCTAAGGAGGTTAAAAAAGGGGACGAATTTTTAAAAAAATTCTTAAAAATCGGCTTTTGTAGTTATTTTTCAACTGATAACATCTATAATCAGGTCTATAATCAGGTCTATAATATATCATATATATCTGGTCTATAATCAGGTTAAGATGATTATGTAAGCTTATATTTAATTATCTCAATATATATAAAACGCAAAGTGAAATTTCATTGCGGCCGCTTATAACTCAAGTTCTACAAGATAGATTTTAATGGATTTTACATTGTTAGTTGGATAATTTTTCAGTAATTTTGTAACAAATGAAATATAGCATTCTACGTTGTTTAATTGAATACTTAGGAAATGTTTTTTATCAGATGAACCCAATTCCAAAAGTTTGGCTTTATTTTAAAAGCTCTGCTGAATGAATTTTTATGTGATTAAAATTGTTAACATGTTGAGCGCTACGTCATTCATTGGTGACTAACACTGAACTTCCCGTTTAGATGGCTGATTTTTCACCGATGACAGACAGTCTAAAGTACGATATAAAACTAAAAATTACTATGATGTAAAAATTTCGTTTAATTCAAAGTTTCTTAAAAATAAAAAACCTGACCAGCGTAGCGGGCGAAGGCTGCTAGTTAGTGATATAAAACGATGTTTTATTTCAGAATTTAGAAACACAAATATCCTAAATGTTTGCTTTTTGTAACCACCTCTGTATGCAATGAAGACTGTTTTCTGTGTTATGAAATATCACAGAGGGAATAGAGAAAATATCAATTGAGATAGTATTTTCTAACTTTGGCTTCATACACTCTTTACTCAAATTGATTGAGTGTAAATAAATGTGTTAAATTGGTTATGTGCTATAGGATGCTGTGGGGTAAAATTGGTTCAGATTATTAACTGTGCAAAATCATTTTCTTCAGTTTAAACATTCTAAAAAACAAAAATGTTTTAATGCAATCAAAATAATTTAACTTTTTTGTAATTATTAAATTACAGTAATTAATGTTAAATAAAAAATTACTCATCATTAAGACTTATTCAATGTTTCCATCCTGTTCTTAAAATGTTTTAAAGCACATTATATGTTTTTGATGGTTTAAACCAATTTTTGACGGTTTAAACCAGTTTTTGATGCTTGTCATGTCAAAAACCAATTTCTGACATCAGAAACCGAATCCTGGTTTAAACTGAATAAAAGCGCACACTGTCAAAAACTTGCCAACCCTGTTTTTATTATTACCATAATTAGTGATATAAAACGATGTTTTATTTCAGAATTTAGAAACACAAATATCCTAAATGTTTGCTTTTTGCAACCACCTCTGTATGCAATGAAGACTGTTTTCTGTGTTATGAAATATCACAGAGGGAATAGAGAAAATATCAATTGAGGTAGTATTTTCTAACTTTGGCTTCATACACTCGTTACTCAAATTGATTGAGTGTAAATAAATGTGTTAAATTGGTTATGTGCTATAGGATGCTGTGGGGTAAAATTGGTTCGGATTATTAACTGTGCAAAATCATTTTCTTCAGTTTAAACATTCTAAAAAACAAAAATGTTTTAATGCAATCAAAATAATTTAACATTTTTGTAATTATTAAATTACAGTAATTAATGTTAAATAAAAAATTACTCATCATTAAGACTTATTCAATGTTTCCATCCTGTTCTTAAAATGTTTTAAAGCACATTATATGTTTTTGACGGTTTCAACCAATTTTTGACGGTTTAAACCAGTTTTTGACGCTTGTCATGTCAAAAACCAGTTTCTGACATCAGAAACCGAATCCTGGTTTAAACTGAATAAAAGCGCACACTGTCAAAAACTTGCCAACCCTGTTTTTATTATTACCATAATTAGTGATATAAAACGATGTTTTATTTCAGAATTTAGAAACACAAATATCCTAAATGTTTGCTTTTTGCAACCACCTCTGTATGCAATGAAGACTGTTTTCTGTGTTATGAAATATCACAGAGGGAATAGAGAAAATATCAATTGAGGTAGTATTTTCTAACTTTGGCTTCATACACTCGTTACTCAAATTGATTGAGTGTAAATAAATGTGTTAAATTGGTTATGTGCTATAGGATGCTGTGGGGTAAAATTGGTTTGGATTATTAACTGTGCAAAATCATTTTCTTCAGTTTAAACATTCTAAAAAACAAAAATGTTTTAATGCAATCAAAAAAATTTAACATTTTTGTAATTATTAAATTACAGTAATTAATGTTAAATAAAAAATTACTCATCATTAAGACTTATTCAATGTTTCCATCCTGTTCTTAAAATGTTTTAAAGCACATTATATGTTTTTGACGGTTTCAACCAATTTTTGACGGTTTAAACCAGTTTTTGACGCTTGTCATGTCAAAAACCAGTTTCTGACATCAGAAACCGAATCCTGGTTTAAACTGAATAAAAGCGCACACTGTCAAAAACTTGCCAACCCTGTTTTTATTATTACCATAATTAGTGATATAAAACAATGTTTTATTTCAGAATTTAGAAACACAAATATCCTAAATGTTTGCTTTTTGCAACCACCTCTGTATGCAATGAAGACTGTTTTCTGTGTTATGAAATATCACAGAGGAAATAGAAAAAATATCGATTCCCGAACACCGTAAGGGCAAACCAGTTCGGGCCAGCTTCCAGTTGCCCCGAACAGTTATAGTTAAGGATTGAAAGTAAAATATAATACAAAGTAGCTATTAAAATCATAATGTAAAAATCCCAATCGCAATGTAAGAAAAACAAAAGCTTACTAAAACCAATACCCTACAGAACAGAGAAAATTCACAGCCAATCATTCATTAACATACAGAACAAAGAGTAGCCAATGGAGAGAATGACTTATGATTATATCATGATTGATGCTTTGATATATAATGCAATTCTTATTAAATTATAATTAATGAAGTAATCTAAGTAGTAATAAAATTGCATTTTTGGTTTAAATCTACCATTTTGGCTATTGTTAAAAAAATGAACTTAAAGAAGAAACAAAACTTTTTTTTTTCTGTCCACAGTTCACTAATACAGTATGGAACCATTTATCTGGAAACCAGTTAACCGGAAAACCAGTTATCCGGAATGATATTTCTAATAGACTGATGTTAGAATCTTTTTAGAAAAATGTGTTATACACAATCAGTTTGACATATATATTGCTTGAAACAATTGTATAGTTTGATAATAGCATCTAGTATTTGAAATAGAAGCATATAATCATATTATAGATTAATAAATAGTATTATAATATTATAGATGCCACAAGAAAACAGAAGAATTTCTGTTCAAGGAGTTCCCATAAATTATCTTCTTTCAAACTCTAACAATTGATCTTACTTGCATCAGATTCTTGATTCAAGTAATCTAATAATCAATTTAAAATTAGAAGTAATACCACAACTACTTATCTTTCAGAAAACTTATTAAATTGAAGCTGCTTTAATGCCCAACCAGTTAACTGGAAAAACCAGTTATCCAGAATATATCTGACCTCAACCATTCCGGATAAATGGTTCTGTAACTGTATATATCATGTAGATTTATTGCCAGTAAGAAAAGTTGGATTAATTAAAAGTGTTTGTCACTTTAAAAATTTATTAATTTATCTTTTTTTTTTTTTTCTTTAAAGTTTGCTTGTAGCTTCTGCATAACTTGGATTTTGCATATTTTAATAATGTATAACATAAATAAAAATATTAAAGGAAAAGGGAAAAAAAAAAAAAAAAAAAAAAAAACACTTGGTTTAAAGCAAACAGCCCTGCATTGAGTAAATCTCACAATACACTTCCTCTAGTTAATCAATATTGAGGTAATACCAGCAAAGATTTACAAGACAACAGTTATTATTTATTTTTTAATAATGCATCAATGCATAAATTTTGATTTGATGCAGATTAACACAAAAAATTCTGCTACTAGGAGACAAGTAAACTTTAAAGTACATTAAAAAAAAATGATACAGTTTCTCAGTTTAGGACTAACCTTAAATTATTATCACTGGAAGAAAAACGGAAAAAGAAAAGCAGGATGAGGAAATTCTGAAATAAGAAATTAATAATAATAATAAACATAGTTAAATAATACTGAGATAATATCAGCAAAGATTTATAGATAGCAGTTATTAGTTTTTAATAATGCTCCGCAAGATCCAGCAAAAATGCGTAATTTAAATATCAAATGGGTTAATACAAAATAAATTTTGCAATTTATCCCTATTAACTTCTTTTATACAGTGGACTCTTATTAATACATAACCACTTAAGACATGTCTTTAGTCGGCTATTTTGTTTCCCCCATTATATTCTATTTAATATTAAGGACATAGTTTAATGCAGACTTTTCTTAATGTGGATCATAAATGCAGTGGCGTAGGAAGCAAGGGTCGGAGGGGACAGTCTGCCTTGGGTGTCACCTTCAAAGGGGTGACACCCAATCTTTATTTGCAAATAAAAAATATAATCTTATAAGATTTTGAAAAGGAATTCTGAAATAATTTTTTTTTTTTTTAGTGCACAGTGCAATAGAGTTAGTTTTCTTTTTTTTTGAGAATGTGAAATTTTATACAGAATGGCATGTCTAAATAAGACATGCATTAAGAACGAAAACCTACCTATTTAATGAATGGGTACCCAATGCAATTTTTTAAAGAAAGAATTTTCTTCTACATATAGACACCACATTGACTTATGCAGACTATGGCTTTAGTGGTGAGTCGCTCCCGTGATTTTTTATGTAGGAGGATAAAAATATAATAAATGGGTAAATAAGGAATGGTATGGGCAATTGTTTTCATAACGTAGAATTGTGATTGAAAAAATATGACGGATCGGAAGGCGCCTGGGGAAGGGATGACGCCATTTACATCCGTACCGAGTGTCACTCATCCTAGCTATGCCACAGCATAAATGGCATCCCTCGAAAGACCACACTAACAGGAGTTTACAAATATAATAATACAGTAGACTCCCTCAAATCCTCACAGCTTCGGACCAGAGGTTGTGTGGATTTTAGAATTTTGAAGATTTCTGGTCATTGCTTAGTTTATATTTTTTAAAAAGTAATTTAAATGTAATTAATAATGAAATCAAAAGTATAATGAATGCTTACAATACACTAAAATATTAAAATATGTAAAAAACTAAAATAATAAAAATTTAGATAATTTTTAAAATGATTAAAATATTAAAAGCAAAGGTCAAGTTAATAATCAATAATGCATGGTTAAATATTCTTTAAAAAATTGAAACATGTTTTTCCTAAATTATTCATTGAAACTTGCCTCATAAAGGTACATTACTAATTCACACTAGGATCATAAAATAACGAGGTTTTATTTCAGATTTAGCCAGACTTAATAACTAAAAAAGCTTGATTAATACATAAATATATTTGGTAAGATTATGATTACCTATGATATCAGCAATATCTTGATTTTTTTCAGAAATAAATTATTCTTTCTTCATGAAAAAACATGAATTCAATAACCTTAACAAAAAATTACAAATTAAAAAATGTATGAAATTGATATAAAACTAAAAAAGTCAAATTTTGCATGTACATCTAAACTGAATGTTTCGTTGTTTACATCTGTAAATTATGTGTGGATTTTGGAGAGTTGTAGATTTGAGGGAGTCTACTGTATTTCTAATTAAACACTTCTGCTATCTAAAAGAAATTAAATTTAATAATAATGGTAGCAATGATAATAAAAGACCAACATATACTTCCTTTTTATTTATCAGAACAGATTGTCAGAAACACAAGGCCGCCAAAACACTTACCAAACCTAACAAATGTACATCAACTTTTGGTTTGTATAAAAAGGACACAGGTTTTAACAAAATCTAGGATTATGCAAATGTTACGACAATTTTTGTTATAGTCATGCACAGTGTAGTTTTTTTTAAATTGTTTCTAGTTTATAAATTTTTTCTTAATAGTTTATAGTTATATCTTTTAATTTGTGTTATGTATAAGTAATTGAATATCTATATATATATATTGTTTCTTTTTTTATGTAGGCTCTAGAACTCTACCCGAAAACTCCAATGGGCCATAAAGATATTTTTAATATTATTAGAGCAAAAGGATTAAAAGACGTAAGGTAAGATCATTTTGTAGTTTACAATGAAGTCTACAATATGAATTAAATCAATAGAATCGTTATTCAGTAAAACCTGGAGCTTAATGAATGTATTGATACAAGTCATGGCCCATCGTTCCCACCTCTGTTTCCTTGGCCATAGGCTCTGAGGTGCAATACAGCATTATGTCCTGGTCATGCGATCAACCTAATGCAAGACCTCCAGTGCTTAGTTTTTAAACAAGTTTAGTACTCATTTTATTAACCCTAGGAATGAAAAGTTAAGTACACTTTGCCCAGCCCAGAGTCGAATTCTGTATGACCTATAGCATTGGCTAATTAATGTAAACTATGCTAGTTTTTATAGGAAAGTTCCATCATAAAGGTTTGCATGGATTGAAATATTTAGCTGGAACACATCTTTTTATTTTTTTCCCTCTTTATAACCTTGTGCAGGGAGAAATCAATAAATTAAGATCAGGTCTAACTCAATTTATGAAGGAAGTAATTGATATTTCATATCCAACTTTATTATATTAATTTAAATTCTTTTAAAAGAATATTTCACAGAATGTTTTTTGAAAAATGTACACTTTTCAACTATGTTCGCAAATAACAGAATAAAATATTATAATATTGTTGATTATTTAAGATAATACAGTCTAACCTCGATTATCCGAAGTATTTGGGACCGGCCTTTCTTCGGATAATCAAGAATTCATCAATAATCATCAAGTTTAACATGTAGTATTGTCATTGAACTGTTATTATGATTTATTTTAACTTTTAAATACTAAATTAAAATTATAAATGAAAATAAATTTATTTCTGAAACAAAAACTTACAATGGTTTAAATTTTTTCTGAGTTTCTTTTCATCTTACTGACAGTTGACACACCAACAGGAAACTCCTTTGCAAGTTTTGTCACAGCTTCTGCCGATTCTAGTTGCGTAACAATATCATATTTTTTCTGTATGGTTAATATGGTTCTAACTCTTAATGGAAGCCATGTTAAAAAAGTAAATTTGAGTATAAAAAAAATAAGCAAAACAATGCATAAGCTCTATATGAAAGCACTCAAGAAAATTCTGATTGGAAATGTAACAGCAGAAAAAGAGAATAAACAGAAATTATGGCCAGCTGCCAAAAGTGACCATATCTAAAATATCGTTCTAGTAGGGGTATAAAGAGAATAGCAAACAAATTTTTCCTTCTTTTCCCTTTTCTGGCATATAATTGTCCACAAAGGATAAGTGACTCCTCCCCTTTTTCAAATTCTTCTGCGGTGAAAATTTCTCTGTTCTTGAGATGACAAAAAAGGTTAGGTTCTTTGCACTTGCTTATAATCAGAGGGTGCAGTAACATTCAATTGTTCTGGGACTCAGCAGTATGACCTTCCAAATTTCGAAATGGGGTGTGTTTTTGTATAAAACAGGGATGTTTGAAAGTGGAGAAAAGTACACTCATGCCAAGAATTGAGCATGCAAGAAGGAATTCTAAAAAAGGGAATTCCAAAGTAATTATCTGCATTCGTAATTTGGAAAGGACGTCTTGCTTACAAAAGGAATGTGGGGGAAAAACCTCCTTAAAAATGCATGTTTGTTAAGAGAAAATTTTGGATGATAGTAGAAAGTGGAAAATAAAGTGCAGAAGAAAACGACTTCAGTTAATCGAGGTTCTACTGTAAATTTAAATGAAAATTCATGAGAAATATACTTATACTTATATGAATACTTATTTTCAAATTTCATTATATCTGAATAATATTATTAATTTATTTAATGCGGAATTCTTTGTTTAAGTAAAGTGAATTATAATTTTTTTTCAAGTAAAAACAAAAAAAGTCGATTTTTAAAAATATTTTTTTTTGTAATTTACTATATTAAAACTTTTTTTAAAGATTCCTTCTAACTACTGGGCCAACACAACCCATGAATAATTATTATTAGGTCTGGATTGAATTTCTAGCAAAAAAAATAAGCCAGTCTTATATAGACCTCTATTTTTTCCATCAAAAGGATTACTATTGCCAATTTATGTAAGGTGTTCCTTACTGTTCAAAAATGCTGAAATGCAAAAAATTTTGCATTTCTGCAATAAATAATTTAAAATTTATAGGTAATTAAATTATTTTCATTTAACATATTTATTGTCTTATGTACATTTTTTGTTTCATTTGAATAATTTATAATGTTTAATTTTCCAAAACATCTCAATAATACATATTTTAGATTGGAAGATCAGGGAAAAGATTTGCATTTTTTAACCCTTTCCAGCACACTGTGCCCAGTCCGGGATACCTAACTTTAAATCGAAAGTTGCAAACGACACCAATAATATTTTAGTAGAATTTTGCTTTTACAATGCAAGCCTGAATTAAGGGATTCTTAATTTTTAAAAAAGTCGTTTGTAAATTCCGGTGACAGTCGATAATTTCTCATTTTACTAACAGAATTTGCCCGTGCTGGGAAAGGGTTAAAAGCAATATGTAAAAATTTAAATGTATGTATTCTTTAAATTTGTTAAATTAAGATATTTAATTTTTAATTTTTCTAGGTAATCAGCACAGACAAATACACATAATATATATATGTCTGATTGTGTGTATTTGTAGTATTTTATACAGAGAACAGTTACATTTATCATTTTATTGTTATTAATTACATTTATGATGCTATAATGGCATGATATGTGAATTAAAATATATTGAAAATATTGATATTGGGTCAGTGATATATTATGATATTGAAATTCTGATATTGCTCAATCCTACAATTTGGAAATTCTCAAAGGAAAAAGAAAACAGACAATTGTGCCACATTGGGGTTGTGCTACATAGTTGTTAGATACAAATGAAAGATTTGGGAGCCAGTTTGTTGCTAGCCACAGATTGCAGAGTAATTAGCTATATTCACATAAAATAAGCAGGGTTGGCAAGTTTTTGCCATAGGTGAGAGAGAGAGAGAGAGAAAAAAAGGAAAAAAAAAAAAAAAAACTTGGTTAAAAACATCCTGACGAAAATAGATTTTTGCCAAACTAGTGGCGAAAATAGGCTGATTTTACCCAGAAAAAGAGAAAAAATATTTCATGAAAAAAAAGAAACTTAATATTTAAAAAATCAATAGTCTAAATTTATTTTTGAACTCTTAAGTTAAATTAGTATAATTATGCATTTTATAAAGAATGCTAGGTTTTATAACAAAATTATATATATATATATATATATTAAGAAAAAAAAAGTAATAAATAAAACAAAACTAATTTTTTATAAATAAATAGAAATTTTATTATTTATTGATGTTTATGTATGTTAGAAATTCAAACAATTCAATATTCTAAATTCAATTTTTTAATACAAAATTATATTTAAAGCAGAACACAATAAAATTTAATATAATTCAGTGATATCTCATTACATCCTAATTTTTGCTGTTTATTTCAAATTTTAGTTTGCACAAAAATTTGAAAAAAAAAAAAAAATATGTAGCAACAGTAGCACTATTTGCTGGACATATTTGAGTGTGTGCAACTAATGGACAAAAGTTTTTTGAAATCTCACAAGCTATTTTGATACTTCTCCACCAATTATTAGTACTTGCACTACTGATCACTTCTGCAAAATATAAATTAGGGAAGATTTTTTCTTTTAGCTTGAAATTAATAATATAAAATATAAAGTCATGATTTTAATTTACATGATCATGCTTTACAGCTTTCTTTTTGCTCATTATTTAAAAGTTAACCTTTGTACTTTGTTTGTAATAAATATGCTGCAAGATGACATGGTAAAACTGCATGTTGAAATTACTTTTTTAAGTTTGAAAAATGTGGTTTTAACTCCTCATTTTTCAAAGGATTGTGTCATACATAACAAGCATCTGCTATGGTAGTTGAATTCTTTTGCATCAGATTATTAATACAAATTATTACCAAGGATCAAAATATTTACATATTTTTAAGACTCATTACATAAACAAAAATAGCAAAGTAGTATGAAACCTTTTGATTGATAACTAAAAATATATTAAAGGCTGAATACTTTACTTAAGAAAGAAAAAATAGTTGTTCAATTTTTAATTTTATTCTTAAATTCCTAAGTATTAGATTGAATCCCACCTATTTTAATATATTTAAAATATGTAAAACTATTTAATTATATTTATTAATTAGAAAATTAAATAAAAATATCAAATGATGTGTTATTAAATTTATTGTTACCAGGAAAACCATTAATGTCCTTATTAGATTAGATTTTATTACACATTAAAAACAAATAAGAATTTGCCGTTTCTCTCCATTTTTGCTCTGGTTTTTTTCCAGTTTTTGGTATTATCCTTGCAAAAATACCAACGCTAATAAGATATACCGGGTGATCCAAAAGTCAGGACGAATTTTAAAAATGAATAATTCAAAAGCGAATTAAGATACAAAGATACAGTTTGCACCAAACGGATATAAAAGAAAACAGATCTTGTGTGGCAAAGAAAAAATAGTTCTGTTAGCGACCAACAGATGGCATTGTAGTGATTTAATGCACCAAAAGATGATTTACAAATGTAAAAAGAATTTTGAAAACTTACACGTCAGCTTAATTATAGTTAATTAGTATTACAGTAAATGTTCAATGTGTTTTCCATCATTCAGAAGTACAGCTGCAAGATGAGACACCTCACCATTCACAGCATAGAGTATCATTTCATGTGTTATAACAGACACATTTTGGCGGATGGTATCTTTAGGTGCTGTTAGTGATGCCAGTTGATCGCGGTGCCCTTTTGACTTCAATAATCCCTACAGCCAAAAGTCCCAGGGTGTCAGATCAGGAAAGATTAGATTATTGGAGGCTATATGTGATTAAAGTAGCTACAGGTAATGCAATTCTCAACCAAATATTGAGCATAACAGGCATTACGCACACTGAGCAATATGAGGTGGTGCTCTATCTTGCATAAAGGTGACTGTTTGAAGTGCCTGTCACGTTTGAAATTCAGAAATCTGACAGCGTCATCTGTTGGTTGCCAGTAGAACTTTTTTTTTTTTTCCGTAGCCACACAAAACCCGGTTTCTTTTCCATCCATTTAATGCAAACTGTATCTTTCTATATCTTCATTCGTTTTTGAATTATTGATTTTTAAATTTCGTCCTGATTTTTGGATCACCCGGTATTTAAAAAAACACTCTAAAGGCTGAATTTTAAAATAATTTTCAGAAGATAACATTTACAAACAATGTTCGCCTAGTAGCAATCTATTATTATTAAAGATAACTATATTCATTAGAAAATGGTACTACCTGGTTCTCTTTACATAAGTGAGTGCTAATACATTATTATTATTATGTTTTAAAAAAAAATAAAAACACTAAAAAAAGGTGTCTAATAAACAAAGAATATAGTAACACCCTTAAGTTATTCCCAAACCCAAATGAGCTACTTTCTGTATATTTCTCAATTAATTTTTATTTTTAAACCATGAAATTGGCTGGTTCTGTTGCATTTCTCAGTCAATTGTTATATTTGGTTGGTATCGTTTGGCACATAATACCTTTCTTCTTAACTCTTATAAAGTTGTAAGCATAAAAAGTATTTGTTGATTTATTATCTGTGTCTAGTTAATGGAAAAATAGTTTCAAATTAATATACTAATTTATAGTTAAATTCTAAAACTATTAAAATATTATATTGTCATCAGAAACATTCCTGTAATTATCATACTTCACACCTAGATGAAAGTGAGTGAAAAACTAATTACAAAATTTCCTTTTTACATGTAAAAAAACAAGTTAAATTAAATAATAAATTTTAAAATTCAATGTTTTCAGACAAACCTGCAAGTGTATTGAAAATATTCTATGCTTAATTGGATGCACATTCATTTATAGAGTTGATTGAAATATAATTAAATCTTTGCAACATTCATTATATCTATTTTTTAATTTTATAATTTAAATTAAAAAAGTAACTTAATAAATTTCTGTGTCCTTCTTTTCTATTTCTAGTGGCCCTGCTTCTTTAGCTTGTTTAAACGCAATGTTGCATGTGCACTCAAGGGGATCTGAAGCAATGTTCTATCGAGTTGATGGTTATACCAGTGTATTTGGTCTTGCTGTAAGTTTTCTTATTGTTATTGCTTGCTTTCATGTACTTTGTTTTTATCTTCACAAGCTATGATTAATTTCATCATTTTGTTGTTATAAAATATAATGTTATGAGATATTTATGGATGCTTTTAAGAATAATTATTTATAACCAGCTTTGAAGGGACATACAAATTACACAGATAATTCAAAATTTGAATTAAAAAAAACTTCCATATTCAAAGATGCTGGGTAATTATAATTTTTAATTAGATATGTAAATTTTTAAAAGTTTTTTTTTCCACTAATAAGGCTCATAACTTTTAGTAATTTCCAGTAATAATTCATTATTGTTTCATAATTTATATTTAAAAACTGTAGTTATTGTAGAGCTTTGCATGACCCAAATGAAAGTTGTACGAACCAGTGCTGTAGTTGTGGAGTAGTTGTAAAGTAAGAAAATCAGGTGTATAAACTCAAAGAAGAGAGTATACCCTAGAGCAGTGGTTCCCAAACTTTCTTGGTATGTGAAAAAAATTGTCGCAACCTACCTTTCAGTAAAAAAAAAAAAAAAAAAAAAAAAAAAAAAAAAAAAAATTCACGGTCCACCCAAAGAAAAGTTGTATTTCAGTACAGCAGTTTTTGTAATCTCTATACATTCGGCTAACCTATCCTGCGAAAAATGCAAATTTTTGTATGGAAGATACATTATCAACAAAAACAAGAATCGGTAATCTCAATGTGTAAAAGGGAATAACAATTAAAACAATGCACAATCTACAAAGATAGTTAAAAATACATTTAATTTTTATGAAAATTTTATAATCAATGAGATTTCTGGTACTGGTGTTTACCAATGTGGGAACATATATTAATATACAGTTTGTCTCAGTACTTGTCTTTCAAAAAGAGCTAAGTAGAAAAAGCATGTTCTCATAAGCACAAAGTGTTTAATTTCATCAAGGACCTGAAAGCTGATTTAAATAATTCTGGCTATTCTTTTTGTATATTAATCGAGGAGGAAATCAAGGATTTTCCCTTGAAATATTATTTCCTGTTGAAATCGTCATATCTTGATGAAACAGATGAAATAAAAGATATATTTTGATGACAAACCTCAATTTTTCCACGACCCACCAAAACAACTGCTGCGGCTCACCAGTGGGTTGCGACACATAGATTGGGAACCACTGCCCTTGAGTGTATATATATATAGCTTTTTGAGAAACAGAAGGTATACAGTGTTTCTTTGAAAAATCTAAAAGGTATATAGTGTATACCTCTGTATACCTACCACTACATCCCTGGACATAACCGAGGGAGGAAGTACTCACTGTGTCAGCAGTCCCTCCTTCTCCAAATCATGGTTTCATTATACTAAATCATGGATATAAAACTAAGAAGAATGAAATGGAATCCAAAATAGGATCTTAAGTAAAATGAAAAAATTTTTAGACAGGTTTCTGTTTTAACAGATGTAATTTTAAGGTATTTTTCCTGCTGGGAGCTTGAATTTTTTCCAATTAATACAGATTTCATTGTAGACAAATTATAATCTCACAGGTATCCTATAAATCTTACCCACACTATAGTAATCTTTTGAGAGCATAAATGTACTGTAATTAAACATATGACATTAGAATATGTCTGTAATGGAAAAATTAATTGTTTGGCAAAACTAGCACCACACATTTATATATGTTATTTATATGTTATATATGTTATATTTATATGTGTTAAGACCTATTCCAGAAGGTGGAATCCTTTTAGTTAGAAATATTTTTTACACAATTATCACAGTTCCTTGCCAAGCTGACAAACAAAATAAATCCACTTTTAAATAAATTGCAGTGTTATAGTTGTAAAAATATCAGAGAGTATATGGTATTAGCAGAAGGTATACGCTGATGTCATGAATGTTCATGGATAAGGTACACGCAAATGCTTTATTTGAAAAACAGAGGGTATACAAAGCTTCTTAAATAAAATCCAGAGGGTACACAGTAGGGTGGGCCGAAAAAAACTTTTTTTCGATTTTCGATTATGGCGGGTGCGGAAAAGTGGCCACTGGTAGCACTCAGTTCACACAAAAAAGTTGAGATTTTTTGGACTTTTCTTTACCCTGCCGCAAATGGCTTGAAAATTTGCAAAAATGCTGATTTTTGAACTTTTTTAGGTAAAAAGTTAAAAATGTTAAATTAAATTTATTTTGGCTGTATTTGCTTGAAATGGCAGCTTTAACGTACTAAATGCTTAAATAAGTTCTGATAATGCATTATTTTATTGGCAAGTGTATTTTAAATAAGCCGATTTTCATAGCTTTTTCACGTATAATAGGCAAAATATGTATTAGTTTGAATCGTCCGTTAAGTTCTCTCTTATTTATGTTTCTTGGTTTTTTCATCTTTTGGGCATATATTTGGGCAGCGGACAGCAGTATAACTCAAAAACAAAGCTGGAAGGTGAGAAGGTGTGAAGCAGGACTCAAAGAGTACGTAATGGCTCTTCGTAATGTTGAGGGATTTAAAGAGGAAATAAAAGAGAAGAGAAAATTGTGATAAGGGATTGTTATTATTTTACTATGCTCAAAACCTGCGACATATGTTTAGTGTGGACGTGAAACCTTTTCCTAGAGAGATGCGATACTTTTTGGATCATTTGACGTACCATTACAGTTTTTTGTGCGTTTTATTATGACGAGCTTAGAAATGGCTAGTATGAAGATCCATGGCAATGTAAAGGACACACAACAGCATGAAAAGTATCCTTTTTGGGCACCATGCTTATTGAAAGAATTGTAATCGCCAATTTATACTGATATCACGCTCCATTACTACTGGTTGCGAAGCGACATGGCAGCAAATCGAGAAATCCAATATTAGTCAATAGATGATGTTATTAAAACGGTAGGTAAAAAAGTTACTATTGAAAAAAAGCTTCGAAAAAAAAATCTGAAAAAAAGCTTCCATACCAGTGTTTTTCCAACGATCAATTTACAAAAAAGATTAAAAACTACTAAAAGGTTTCACCATATCGTACGAATTCTTCGTGGGTTGTCTTTACTTTCAAGCCCATACGACACAGGATTTCCCCAATGATCTACACTTCTTTTAATAGCGATAGTTTAGAATAATAGTTTAATGGTTAGTGAAAAAGTTACCGAAATCTGAAAAAAAAGCTTCCATACCAGTGTTTTCGCAACGATCAATTTACAAAAAGATTAAAAACTACTAAAAGGTTTCACCTTTCGTACGAATTCTTCGCGGGTTGTCTTTACTTTTAAGCCCGTACGATTTCAGGATATCTCCAATGATCTACGCTTCTTTTAATAGTTTTTAATCTTTTTGTAAATTGATCGTTGGGAAAACACTGGCTTTTATTCAGATTACTGTAACTTTTTCATCTACCATTTTAATAACATCATCTATTGACTAATATTGGATTTTTCGATTTTTTGCCATATCGCTTCGCAACCAGTAGTAGTGGCGTATGATATCAGTATAAGTTGGCAGTTGCAAGTCTTTCAACAAGCATGGTGCCCAAAAAGAATATTTTTCATTCTGTCGTGTGTCTTTTACATTGCCATGGACCTTCATAATAGCCATTTCCAAACTCGTCGTAATAAAACGAACAAAACACAGTAATGGTACGTCAAATGATCCAAAAAGTACTGAATCTCTCAAGGAAAAGGTTTCACATCCACACTGAACAAATTTCTCAGATTTTGAGCATGGTAAAATAATAACAATCCCTTATAGCAATTTTCTCTTCCCTCTTATATCTTCCTTCATTCCCTCAACATTACGGTGAGGCATTGCGCACGCTTAGTATCCTGTTTCAAACCCTTCTCACCTTCCAGCTTTGTTTTTGAGTTATACTGCTGTCCGCTGCCCAAATATATGACCTTTGACGCATAGAAAAAATTTAAAGACCAAGAAACATAAATAAGAGAGAAATTAACGAACTATTCAAACCAATACATATTTTGCCTGTTATACGTGAAAAAGCTATGAAAATTGGCTTATTTAAAATACACTTAGCAATTAAAAAATGCATTATCAGAACTTATTTAAGCATTCGGTACGTTAAAGATGCCTTTTCAAGCAAATACAGCCAAAATAAACAAATTTAAGCCAAAATTTAAATTAACATTTTTAACTTTTTACTTAAAAAAGTTCAAAATCAGAATTTTTGCAAATTTTCAAGCCATTTGTGGCAGGGTAAGGAAAAGTCCAAAAAATCTCAAATTTTTTGTGTGAACTGAGTGCCACCAGTGGCCACTTTTCCGCACCCGCCATAATCGAAAATCGAAAAAAAGTTTTTTTCGGCCCACCCTAGTACACAGCGTATACCGTCTGGATCCTTCTCCACATCTCTGCTCATGTGGATCCTGAAAATAATTTTAGATGATCAATGTGTCTTCAGGGCCATAACTATAAACTTAGGGGCCCCGGGGCAAAACCTCCAGGGGTGTCCCCCAGGGAGGATAAATTGAAATTTTGCCCCGGGCACAGTTTCTTTCTTTGCACACCGCTGTTCAAACGTACATAGTATGATAAGCCCAAAAATGACTAAAAAACATAGAATTGGGAAACTCTACTCGGCAGGCACTTGGCGGCGACGTCATTTTTGCCGATCCCACTGAAGCTAGCATAGGGAAGAAAATACAGATTTCTGATAGGTTGAATACTTTAAAGAGCGTTTTGTTTATGTTCATTTTTGAGTATATGTAACTTAATCATTCGTTTCTGTTTAATAACTTTTTGAAAGATGGATTGTGATTTTTTTTTTTTCGATTTTATGTATTTACTAGCAGCCCTCGCCCGCTACGCGGGACAGTTTTTCTAAAGAAACTTTGATCAAACTAAACTTTTATATCATATTAATTTTTTGTGCTTTGATTAATTCAAAATCCAGACCTTCTTTTATATATATAGATTAAAACTTTCAGGTTTTTGTGCCGAAGACATCCCCAAATTAGGAAAATGTGAAGTATCTCACGAGCTACTGTATTTAAAAGAATTTGCTTAGTACCATTCAATTCAGCATGAAAAAAATAAACTAAAATAAGTTATCAGTTGAAAAAAAACTACAAAATCCTATTTTTAAGGAATTTTTTAAAAGTTCAATCGTTTTGTTACATCTCTTAGGGGTGGAATTTTCGAAAATCCCTTCTTAGGGGCACTCGATGTTATAAAAAGTATTTTTACCCCAATTTTCAAGATTTTTGGTTCAGTAGATTTTTTTGTGCTGTGATTAATACGAAATCCAGACTTTCTTTTACATATTATAGATAATGATTGAAAATTTCAGGTTTTTGCACCAAAGACATCACCAAATTAGGAAAATGTGAAGTATTTCATGAACTACTGTATTTAAAAGAATTTGCTTAGTACCATTCGATTCTTCTTAGTGGCATTCGATGTTATAAGAAGTATTTTTACCCCAATTTTCAAGATTTTTGGTTCAGTAGATTTTTTTTTATGTGATTAATACAAAATCCAGACTTTCTTATATATATATATATATATATAGATAGATAAGGATTGAAAATTTCAGGTTTTTGTGCCGAAGACATCGCCAAATTAAGGAAATGTAAAGTATCTCACGAACTACTGTACTTAAAAGAATTTGCTTAGTACCATTCGATTCAGCATGAAAAAATAAACTAAAATAAGTTATCAGTTGAAAAATAACTACAAAATCCCATTTTTAAGGAATTTTTTAAAAGTTCGCTCTTTTTTTTAACTCCCTTAGGGGTGGAATTTTCGAAAATCCCTTCTTAGCGGCACTCCATTTTATAAGAAGTATTTTTACCCCAATTTTCAAGATTTTTGGTTTGGTAGATTTTTTTGCACTGTGATTAATACGAAATCCAAACTTTCTTTTATATATATAGATAAGGATCGAAAATTTCAGGTTTTTGCACCGAAGACATCGCCAAATTAGGAAAATGTGAAGTATCTCATGAACTACTGTATTTAAAAGAATTTGCTTAGTACCTTTCTATTCAGCATGAAAAAATATGCTAAAATATGTTATCAGTTGAAAAATAACTACAAAATCTGATTTTGAAGGAATTTTTTTAAAGCTCGTTCGTTTTGTTACACCCCTTTGGGGTGGAATTTTGCAAAATCTTTTCTTAGCGGCACTTGATGTGATAAGAAGTATTTATACCCCAATTTTCAAGATTTTTGCTTCGGTAGATTTTTTTGTGCTGTGATTAATACGAAATCCAGATTTTCGTATATATATATATATAGATTAATAGACTAACTGACCCATCTGGCATTGCCCGGGACTCGTTATGATAACCTTAAACAAACAATTAACACTTTAGATCTACAATTAGTCAAAATTAAGCGTAGGATATAAATTATTCGTTAGAATAATATTTTAAAGAAATGCACAAAAAATTTGTAAATGCTTTAAAAAAGGCTCTTGGACCTCAATAAAAATATCAGGATTTAGATCCTGAAAAAAGAGTCCAAAACTCAACTTTAAAATCATGCATTGAGAAGGTGCGATAATGAGTGGGTAAAATATGCATGGAGAACAAAAATTTCAAGGTCCCTGACCAGGACCATAGGGAGTTTCAGGCTTTTAAATGGAATGTAAGAACATGAGAATAACTAAGTGAAAAAATAGTTCCAAAAATGAAGATTGGATTAAGAGAGGGCAGTTTAATAACAATTTATGGTACAAAATCTTCAAAGGGCCAGGAACTTATTTCTCATGTTGTTGGATATAAAATATTTTTTGTAGTTGTTAAAGTAATGGAAGGACGCTAAAGCTGTGTTAAAGAAAATTGCAAGCAATCCGGATCATTTTTAAAGAAATTGCACCAACGGCTCCAAGAACGCTATTAATGTTCAAAATTGGTGGTAGCTAGACTATAAACGTTTTCTTAATAGTTGATGGATAGTTGATGGAATAGTTGAAATACGTTTTCTTAATAGTGGATGGATTTAAGAAGTTGTTTAAAAAAAGCGAGTTAATTGAATCATTTTAAAGGGATTTATAATAAGGGCCCAAAAAAGGCCAATTGACAGTTAAAAAAGAGGGATCTTACAGGAAAACATGTTAAAATTTTTTAGTACTTAGCTCTTTAGATCTACAATTAGTCAAAATTAATCGTAGGGTATGAATTATTCATTTGAATAATATTTTATCGAAATGCACAAATTGATTTGGAAAATGTTTAAAAAAAGGGTCCTAGGCCGCGGACGAAAATATGAAAATATTGTTCCTGAAAGAAGAGTCCGAGACTCAAATTTAAAAATTTTGTACTGAGAAGAGGAGAAATTTAAGGAGTGAACTATGTTTGCCTCACAAAATGTTCTGGGCCTTGGACTGAGCCCTATGATTCTATAGGGGGCCAAACTGTCTTATATGGCATGTCTAAACATTAAAATATTTAAATGGATAAAGAATCCTAAAAATGAAGATCGAATTAAAAGGAAGCAATTTATTAACAATTTATTATTACTAATACTTCAACGAGCCCCAAGGGGCCAGGAATTTATTTTGTATGTAGTTGGTTATAAAAATATTTTTTGTAGTTATTAAAATAATGGGAAGACGCTATAACTATGTTAAATAGAATTGAAAGCAATTTGGTTCATTTTTAAAGAAGCTGCACCAAGGGCCTCAAGAAAGCAATTGATAAACAAAATTAATGGTAGCTGAAGTATGAGAAATTTTTTTTGTTTTTCATGTAATAGCTAGAGGAAATAAAAGGTTGTTAGGAAAAAAAAGCTAGTGAATCCGTCCATTCCGTCCTAATATGAAAACGTGTTAAAATATTTTAGCACATAGCGCTTTAAATCTTTAATTAGTCAAAATTAAACATATAGTAGGAATTATTTGTTGGAATAATGTATTTTTTTAAATGCACCAATTGGTTGGGTAATTGTTTAAAAAGAGGCCCTAGGGTCCGAATAAAAACATCAGGTTTTCTGGACTAGTCCTGAAAGAAGAGTCCCAGGCAACTTTAAAATTTTGCACTAATAAGATTAGAAATATAGGAAGTGAAATATGCTTATTTCACAAAATGTTCAGGGGTCCTGAGCTGGGTCCTATGATTCCAACAGGGGAACATAGTGTCTTGTATGGAATGTCAAAACATTAAAATATCTAAATGAATAAAAAATCCTAAAAATGAAAATCAGATTAAAAGGAAGCAAATTATTAAAATTTTTTTATTACAAAAACTTCAAGGGGGCCTGTACCGGGCCCCAAAAGGCCAGGAATTTATTTTGCATGTAGTTTGGTGTAAAAATATTTTTGTAGTTATTAAAACAATGGGAAGACGCTAAAACTAAGTTGAATAAAATTGAAAGCCATTTGGATCATTTTTAAAGAAGCTGCACCAAGGGCCCCAAGAAAGCGATTAATATTCATAAGTAGTGGTAGCTGAAGTCTAAGGAATTTTTTTGTTGTTCATTTCGTAGTTGGAGGACATAAAAAGTTGTTAGAAAAAAAAAAAAAAAGCTAGTGAATCCGTCAATTTTTAAGAGAGCTATGATAGAGAGCCCCCATAGGGGTCAACTGACAAATACAACTAGCGCCCTACTATGAAAACATGTTAAAATGTTTTAGTACATAGCTCTTTAGACCTTTAATTAGTCAAAATTAAGCATAGAGTATGAATTAGTTGCAATAATAATATTTTTTCAAAATGTACCAATTGTTTGGGTAAGTGTTAAAAAAAGGGCCCCAGGGCCCGAATAAAAATATCAGGGTGTTGGTCCTGACTGATGAGTCCAAGATTCAGCTTTAAAATTTTGCACTGAAAAGATGAGAAATTGAGGGAGTGATAAATGTTTACTACGCAAAAAGATCAAAGGGTCCTGGTTGGCCCTATGATTACCTAGGGGGCCCAGTGTCTTGTATGGAATGTAAAAATTTGAAAATATCTAAATGGAACAGGTATCCTAAAAATGAAGATCAAATTAAATGGAAGCAATTTATTAACAATTTATTATCACAAAGACTTATAGAGACCCTAAAATGGGCCCCAAGGGTCCAGGATCATAACTGAAAAGTAGAAAGGCGAGATATCTAAAAGGAGAAAGGTGCCTTAAAACGAAGAAGGTTATATAAAAAGGAGTCAAGCTATTAACAATTTGGTGCATAAAAATTATATGGGGCCCAGGGCCTCCGGCCCTTAAAATATTAATGATCTGAACCTCAGGTGCATCAGGACAGGACCTGTCTTGGACTATCTTCACCTAAAATTTCAGACTTCTACGTGGGATAGATTTTGCTACTCATCTCAGACACACACAAACAGAGCGTTTTGTTAACTTATTGGTATAGATAAGAAGAAAGTTTTTCTAGAATTTTTTAGATGCTTTTTAGTATATTATTCAAATGATTAGAAGTCCATATTTTCTTCCTTTAGCTTTGGTGGGGTCAGCAAACATGCTGATGCAACATAACACATTCGACTCGACATTTTGCTGGCTGCTTTAGAACTGCTTTTGTATGCGAAGCGTAAGCAGTTTATTGACGGACACGCAAAAACATATACTCTAGCACTTTGATTTTTTTTTTTTTTTTTTTTATTACTAACTTTTAGGTTTGTGCTGGGCATTTTATAGAAAGTTAGACTAGAAACTAAAATCAATATATTTTTTTTAAACATCAGTTTGGGGCCCCGGCGGTAGTTACGGTCCTGTGTGTCTTTCTTGCTTAGATACATATATTTCTGGCCTCATTGATTGTTTTTGGAAAAACAAAAGTATCAAAGTATAAAGTATCATAAAAGGTTTTGATGTTCCATTTCCAAAAATTGTTAAAAATTGATGTCTTATGATGACCAGGTATTGGAAAAAACTACTGAAATTAAACATTCACTTTTGTGTAAAAAATGGTAAAATATGTAAGAAATGGAGAAATCCAAAAGCATTTGGTTGTTTTAGACAATTGTGACAAAACTATATTTCCTAAAACCTATTATTTTTTGTGTGCATTAGCTGTATTTCCAGTTTCTGAGTCTAAAGTGAGATCTTTTTCCTTAAAAAGAGAACAAAAATTTATCTTAGAAACTTCATGGAGAATGAAAGGCTCATGGAATTGGCACTTATGTCAACTCATTATCTAGTATTCATCACTGCAAAAAGAAGTTCTTGCTGCAATGGCTAGAAGTGGAAAAATGGAATTTCTGTTATAAATTCAAATTTCTAATTATAATTTTTATTTAAATAAATGTTCACATACTTTTGCAATTTAAAGAAATATTTATAAAAACAGTTTCTTTTGATGTTCCTGATTTTCAGAAATGTTCCCGAGTAGTTTTAATAGTGTATTAATCAGTTAAGTCAAATCGGAATCTCTGTTTTTAGAATCCTATCTATCCTCAAGTAAATATTTTCATGTTGAACAAACATGTTTTATGGACAAACATCAAAAATTAAAAGCTGTAACATTAATATTATTTCGTTACTTTTGTAAATATAAATTGAATTATGCATTAAAAATGACAGCATCCTAAAATCAGTTACTTTTGATGTTCCTGATTTTCAGAAATGTTCCCAAGTAGTTTTTATAGTGTATTAACAGTTGAGTCAAATCGGAATCTCAGTTTTTAGAATCCTATCTATCCTCAAGTAAATATTTTCATGTTGAACAAACATGTTTTATGGACAAACATCAAAAATTAAAAGCTGTAACATTAACATTATTTCGTTACTTTTGTAAGTATAAATTGAATTATGCATTGGAAATGACAGCATCCTAAAATCCTGTATTTGGATTTGAGAAAATTTATTAATATTAATACACTATAAAAAAGTAATTAAAAAAGTTTATGAAAATCTGTTGCAACAACAAATATTTTTCTGTTAAAAATGCTTGTTTAACACGTTCACTGCCAATAATTCCACCCTATGTGTTAAATGATTGAGAATTTCACGAGCTAGCACGTGATCGGCAGCGAATGTGTTAAACTGAAAAATATATTTTTTAGTCAAATTTCTTATGATAAAAACATTTTTCAGATTCATAATTAATGTAGAAGAGGTTATAGTTCATGGTCACATTTTATTTCCATACATTAAGAAACATTGGTCTTTTAATTTTTTTTTTATATATATTGTAGCTACTCAATCTTTTCATATCATAGTGATTGTAAAATCTTTTTCTGTGCTGTAAAGTCATCTTAGTAGTGCATGCAATTACAAAGAATTGTCTTGGTCTAGTTCTTTATCTTCAAAATCTATTTTTTAAAAGAAAAAATTAATAAACTGGTGGTATAAGAAGAATTTTTTTTTAATAAAAAATCTCCTGGTACAACTATGGATGCATTTTACTATTTTTAAAAAAGCACAGTGCATTGACATCTTTTCAAATTTAAAAGAGAAGGGCGTAGTTTCATTCCTTACTAACTTACATACAGAAAACATTAGGTGGCTGTTTTAGCAGAAAACATTACATTAAAAAATTGTGTGTTCTGTTTGTTGGATTTCACAGAATATGTTTCAGATAGCATCTCGGCATTTACCTGCTATTCTAACAGACTAAAATATTATAAAATATTCTCATCATGTATTTATGAATATGCATTTATAGATAATAAATCAGATTATAAATTAAAATAGGTAATAATTTTAGATAAATTCCTGACAAGCAATGCTTAAGTAAATTCATTTTTATTTTTAGAGCACTATTCCTGAAGGAGGTATCAAAATGGAAATAGATGAAGATGACAGTGAAGAATTTGATGCCGGGGATTCAGATCAGGACTCTGGAGCATCCATATCTGCTTGTGGAAGAAAAAAAGACCGTGGTATGATGGTTTTTTTAATTAGTGCTTGATTATGCCTAATTTGCATCTGTTTTAGAATAAATTATCAGTCCAAGATGTCTTGAGCTGTTGAATGCATTTTTTAATGCTGACTTAGTGAATAATATTAGGTACATATAAAAATTTGTATATTTTAACATGTTTTTTCATGAATTTATCATTTGTTTACATTATTGATTAATTCAGATTTATAAAAAATTCTTTTCTTAGTATACCATTTCTGATTTAAAAAAAAAAAAAAAAAAAAAAAAAAAAAAAAAAAAAAATCAAGTATTATATATTTTTTTATTTATTTTGAAACGCACCAATTTATTTTTAAAAGAATTTTTAGTAAAAATATACCATTAGATTTTTTCTTAGACACGTCAAATTTAAATTTACTTGTAACATATTTAATTTTTTGTTCCAATTTCTTGCACTATGTAAATTATTTAAAAGTTTAATTGTGAAATATTTGATATGAGAGTAAAAAGAGTTGCTTTACAAATACACAAAAAAATTATGAATTAAAACAAATAACTTTTTAAGTAAGGAAAATCTAAACATAAAAAAAAAAAAAAAAAAAAAAAATTGAATAACAAATGAAAAATTTCTTTTAAATTTGATATAATAATTAAAGTTTTAAATTTAGTTCCATCATAAACAGCAATTTTTCAAAGATAGAATTGCTTTAATAAACAAAATGTTTTTAGGAAATTAGGTAGAAATAAGAGTGTAAACTTAAAGTTTATAAAAACTATTAATTGATCAAGGTAACCTAAAAGCAAACTTTTTTTTAATAATAGTGGGGTAAGTTTGGAGAACTTCATGCCACAATATTAAAATATGAATAAAACAAGGTAATAAAAGTTGGACACCATGGCATAAAAATTCAAACATAAATTTATTTTTGAGTTTTCTAAAATCTTTTCACCAATACTTATAAAAGCTAGATTTTTTTTTTTTTTTTTTTTTTTTTTTTTAATGTTTGAATACAAATTGGCATGCTATTTCATTTCATTATTTTTTATTTCTTTTTATAGTGCTGTATGTTCGATTACCTCCTGGTTTCAAACTTTTCTCCTTGTCAAACAACAATGCTTTGTGTAGTTTACAGAATGATGATCTTGTAAAAAATGATCAATTACCTGTTAAGCCATTAGCATACAAAAATGAGTACTGCACCCGCATCAGGCGAATGAATGGGGAAAACTTAGCTGAAGATGCCAAAAAAGAAAAATTTAATCAGACCTCAACAGCCAGTCTTAATGTCACATCTCCAGCAAAAGTAAGTTTGATCTTTTGAATTGATATCAGTGAAGAAATAGTGTTTTTTTTAATTGACTATTTGTTTAATTACGAGCCCTTAGATATTTATATATTTTTTTATAAAGAACAATGTGTATTTAAAAAAAAATCTTGATATAATTAGTGCATATAAATCAGTACCATTATTGCTCTTTAGAGCCAAAAATAAGAGCTGGAGGAAGAACTAGCCAAGCATATTCCCTGAGCACCAGAGTAGTAATGGAGCCAAAAGATTTGATTTGCCATTTAGTATAAAAAACAAATCAACAAAATTTGGGCTAAAAATACCATGCAATCATTATTATCTAAAATCAATGTAAAAAAGTACTTGTTAATTTTATATTTTTTGCTCTTAGCTGCTCTGATCCTTCCATTAGATGACCCTATAGGGATGGCAAAACAATATTTGATTAACAAATTTTTACGAGATAATTAATTGCAGTACTCTCTTTAATTATTCTTTGAGTTATTATTATGGCAGAAATTTTCATTTTTATAAAATAATTTTGAATTTTTAATTGCTTATGATATTTATTTTTTCGAATTCAATATTATATTCTAAATATTTGAAAGAATTGATTTAATTATCTACTTTATTATTTAAGCAAATGAAATTTTTTTGTATTTTTAAAGTAGAGCACTGTTTATATATTTTTTAAGAAGCTTACTGTAAAAAATAAATAGTACCTTACAGTAATATAAAAACATATTTTTGTATAACAAATGACTTTTTACATTAAAGTGTTGAAAGTTTTTCTTTTTTGCAATAACAAATAAATCTTGTCAATTCAGTTTTACATTTAAAAATTTATTTCATCTTAAAAATTTACAGCAATACTCTAAAAATTTTAGATGTCCTTTTGTTTCAAGGTTTATGAGGTGCATAAGTTATGTCTGGATCTGATCTTATGTGTAACTAGCTGAACAATCTTGCATTGCCAGCACCTGCAATATTCTTAAATGAACCTGAAGTTTGTACTGCAAAATATCATAAAAGGACCAACTCTTGAAAAGAACAAACCTTGAACTGATCCCCACTGTCTATGGTACCTTTTAGCAGGTGTGCTGCACATGCATTGCAAAATCTTGAAAAGAAAATATTTTTGAATCTTTTAGTTTTTACATTTTACACTAGGGGGCAACTCTATTCTTTACAAAATTGTTTCTGAATGAAACTTCATTAGGAAACCTTCCTGTAAATATATTAGTCAAAGGAGTGAAGGATTTAAGCAAGAATTTAAGATATTTATTGAAATTATTATTGGAAAATAGGGATAAGTGCACTTTTGAAATTTAAAATTAAATAAGTAATATTTATCCCAGGGTTTTGTCAAAAATTCACTTCTAAAACAGTAGAAAACAGTATGGTTTTAAATATTTGATTGCAATTCCCCCCCCCCCCCCCCAAAAAAAAAAAAAAAAAAAAAAAAAAAACAGAATTTAAGATATTTGTTGAAATTACTATTTGTACACTTTTGAAATTTCATATTAAATAAGTATTATCTATCCCAGGACTTTGTCAAAAATCTGCATCTGAAATGATACAGAATTAGATATTTGATCTCACCCTCATAAAAAAAAGTATCCCCCTCCTCCCCTCCATAATTTGATGCCCCCTACTCTTTAAAATCCATATCATATGTTATAAGCTGTATGAAAGTTTTTTATTAAACAATTTAACAGATCTTGATGCAGATTTATTTTGATGAATCTGCATCTAAAACAGTAGAAAGTAGTACAATTTTAAATATTTGATTGCACACCTTCCCCTCACCCAAAATTTTATAAAAATTTATTGTTAAGGCTTAAAATTGTTTTTAAAAAGTCTTTACTGTTAAGTTAGCATGAGGCATATGCAATATATTTTGATTTGAATTTAGCTTAAATAGTTTTTGATTTTTCTGTTTTGCTATATGATAGCCATACTTAAATTTAGGTGGGACAGATTTAACACCATTTTTATATTTGCTTATAGTGCCCTCTTCTGGTAAATAAGTTATTTATATGTGTTAAATTTTTTTTCTTGTAATTTCCATATAAAATTTTGAACTTTTTTTTTAAACCAAATTTTTTCAACTAGAAAAAAAAAAAAAAAAAAAAAAAAAAAAAAAAAAAAGACTTATTTAAGGGTTTTAAAATGTCTAAACACAAAATAGGATTTTTATGCATTAGATTTGTGCACACAAACACAATTGAGAATTTTCTCGTTTACAAAAGAATAATAAAAAAAATTCAGGTAGAAAATACTTTTGGTATCTACTTTGTATTTTTCTTCAAAGCTAAAAAAATATAAATAACAATTTTTTTAAACTCTAGGTTTTGTTCTACTGAAATACATTAAAAAGTAGATCTTTTTATTTGTTTTTCCCCCAGTTAGCCAGCAAAATGGAAAAATTTCTGTACATTGTTAACTTTCATACATATATATTTTATTACTTGGGACAAAACAAATATAATTACAACTTTTCCTTTCATAAATGGATAACAAAGAAATTATGGATAACAAAGAAATTTTATCAAGAAATATACCTTATAACGAGTGTAATAAATCTTTGTGTCCTTGTCTTTTATTCTTTTGTGTATTATAAAACATGAACATATAGAAGTTATAAGTAGTGTAGACGATTTTTAATTTTTCTTACAAAAACAAAACAAAAAAAAGTATATGTGCTTCATTTTACTGCTTTTTTGTTGAACTATAGTAGATTTAATTTTTTTTTATGTATGTGTATTTATTAAATATTTAAAATTATTTAGGTTTTCTTCAAATAGTAAATGTCTTTCCTTTTTGTCCCCACTTGGAAATTTTCAGTGAATCAAGCTTTCAATTGTCCACTGCCCTTGCATATTTCCAAAGTAATTAATTTAGAATTGCACACCAAATGTTCCTTAACAGGCACAAATTTGTAATAATTGTAGTTAGTGGGTCATTCCATGCCAAATCAACCAGTGACTCAACCTGACCCTTTCCGATTTCAATGAAACTGCTAGGGATAATTCTCTATGATGATATAAATTAGAGCATATTTTTATTTTTTGTTTATCGCTTTAAATTTTTATACAATTAATTATTTAAATTTTGAAAAATCATCATTTTTTGACTTGCATAAACATTTTCAATTTTGAATTTCTCAAGTTCTATCAAACTTAGAAAATTTTATGACCACTCATTTCAAAGAGGAGTTTATAAGATTTAATTTGATATGCAAGTCGACTATGTATAATTAAAATAAATAAAATTTAAAAATTTTTAAAATTTAAAATTTGAAAAATTTTTAGATAGTCATTTTTAAAAAATTTGAAAAAATTGTATGTTTGTTGTAATATTATAAGCTTTAAATTCTGAAATTTTTAGAGTGGGATCTCAATGGGATCAGGAGTTATGAAATAAAAACAAACATTACCATCAAAATAGCAATTCATTTCTGTCTATTTTGTTATTTATTTATGATTTATATGGTAATTTTCAGCTTTTATTTCATAACTCCTGATCCCATTGAGATCCCACTCTAAAAATTTCAGAATTTAAAGCTTATAATATTACAACAAACATACAATTTTTTCAAAATTTTTAAAAATGACTATCTAAAAAATTTTCAAATTTTGAATTTTAAAAAATTTAAAATTGTATTTATTTTAATTATATATAGTCGACTTGCATATCAAATTAAACCTTATAAACTCCTCTTTGAAATGAGTGGTCATAAAATTTTCTATGTTTGATAGAACTTGAGAAATTCAAAATTGAAAATGTTTATGCAAGTCAAAAAATGATGATTTTTCAAAATTTAACTAATTAATTGTATAAAAATTTAAAGCGATAAACAAAAAATAAAAATATGCTCTAATTTATATCATCATAGAGAATGATCCCTAGCAGTTTCACTGAAATCGGAAATGGTCAGGTTGAATATTGAATTTTTTTGGTTGATTTGATATGGAATGACCCTAGTGTTCATTTTGACTAAGAACATAAAAAAGGTACAGAGAGAATCTATGCTAGAACAAATTTTAGTTTAGTTTAAAAATTAAAATTTACAGCTTTTGGGCAAAAAATTCAAAATTGAGCGAATTTGGACAAAATTGATTTTACTTGTATCATATTGCTATACTGTGTAGAATCAATTTAAAAATATGTAAATTATAAATGCAATTTAAACAAATGTTTTTGTTAGGTATCTCAAAGTCACAGTCAGAGAGCAATTAAGCATGCTCTGAGACAGCAACAGAAGAGGCGGAGGAGGAACACAGCAATAGCTGCTAGTGGCAATGCTCCACCCCCCATTCCTCGTATTATTATGAAATCTCTACCACCTGCACCTGCTGGAGCTGGTAAGTTTTATTATTTTTTTTCTGACTCAAATTTTACATTATGTTTTCGATAATTATTCATGTTTTTGCACTTATAGGTAATTTTTATACATCCTGCTATACCTTTTGACTATAAAACTATTTTTTACATGGATAACTTGTGCATAAATAGCTAAATTTATTGAGTAAATAATAATATAAGAATTTGATATAAACTGTTAAAATTTTCAAAACATCCAAAGTAGTGTCTATTGGATGCCCAAAATAGTGACAGTGAAAGGTTTAAATTTAATTCTACCATAGATCTTAAACTAACAAAGTAATTTTCAGAACTGAGGCATTCTTTGATTTGCCTTAATAGCTAAAGTAATATTGGATGTCAATTGAAGGGAAAAAGTACTGATTCTACAAACTAGTGAACATGATAACCTATATTCCTACAAATTACATCTATTTCAAAACCAGATATATTTTTTTTCAATCTTTGTAGAAATAATTTATTGACCTAACAGACCTTGTTTTGAGTATCTGAAAATTAAGTTGATATCAACATAATCAGATGTAAAACTGTTCTTAAAAAATATATAATAATAATAGCTTTTTGGTTTAATAAACACCTATTTAGTAAAATACCTACACAAAACAGATGATCAGTGTAAAGCACTGAGAATTCGTTACAACATGCAGTATGCTATGATTCTTAGTACAACTATAACTAAGCAATTGATAATTCATTTTGCTGCAGGGAAAAAGATCAACTAGTCTTGCTCAAAATTTTCCCTTTCTGGTCATGTTTTTTTTTAGCACTTTCTAACAAAGTTGAAAAGTGCTTATGCATTCGGTTTGTCTGGCCGTCTGTCCGGATGGCCGTATGGCCATGCTCTAACTCCCGTAAATATACTCGGATTGAGTGCTATGAAATTTTTATACGTTATGGAGGTTTACCCTAGCATGAACCCTATTGAAAATGAAGTATTTACCATGATTAGTTTATCTACAGGGTAAATCAAAAGTTTACATTACAGTCCTTAGGGAAAGTCGTTAATATACTCAGATTGCCATGAAATTTTAGGACGTTATTGACGTTTCCCTAGCACAAGTCCTATCGAAAATGAAGTTTCTACCATGATTAGTTTAATTATAGGGCGAATCAAAAGTTTGCCATTACATTACAGCCTATGGGGAAAAATCGTTTCAAAGGAATTTTAAAGATGTTATACATTGTCAAACATATTAAAATATGCATTCTATAAAATATAAGGTAAAAATGTAGCTATTCATTTACAGGGCCACACAAAAGAATTCCATTAGATAATGGTAAAAGGGGGAATTGTGTGTGACATATTTTAAATATATTAAGCTATTTCATGTATAATAAAATTTATATATGTCACTGAAGCTTAATATAAATTATACGCTACTGTCTTGCATAATATGAAGTACATAGCATTTACAGGGCCACACAAAAGATTTCAAATAGTATATTCTTTCAGAAGTACTGTATATGTGTCCAATGATGGCTGATGGAGGGATGAAATGCATTTTAATTATGATATGCGTGTTTATATTTCGCTAAATATATGCACATTATATGGTGTGTATAAATGTTATAGTTGATATACAGGGCTACCCAAAAGAGCTCACCAACGTTACTGAATATGAGCATAAATTATTTAAATGTGGATCTTAAATAAGCTATGCATTTTTATGCTGAGCTTCATTCAGTTTACTGAGAAATGCTTGCAGAATATAGATAAAAGGATATACAGGGCCATGCAAAGAATTCGGTACATGGACGCCTATGAATGATAATTTATGAGAATGTGATTTCAGTTGTTTTAAAAGTGTTTTAGTTTACAATAAATTTTAGCCAAATGCTGACATGTAATAAAGGTACAATGTAAACTACAGGGCTGAACAAAAGTATTCAAGCATGTTTCCATCTAATAATATGAATTGCTGAAAAAAAGAAAAGAAATTTCAAGTTACTGTGTATTTTCTTGCTAAACTAAATTTTCCCATTATATCAAATGACATATGAAATACAGGGCTGTTCAAAAGTACTGGAATACATATTTGAGTATATTTGACTTTACACTATTATTTCCCTAAGTAACAAAGTTTTGTTAAAGATTTCATTAAGTTGGAAAGTACTTCATAATCTATGCTTAACACTTGATTTTTCTTACTTGTTTTATATATAATATTGAATTATAATGTTTTACAAATTATTTGAAACACAAGCTAAAAAAATATTTTGATAGTTTCTGAAATGATGGATTTGAGATTTTAAATTTGTAAATTGGGTTTTAAATTATCAAACCAATTGTCATATATGTTGAACTTTTTGTTGTCTTTCAACAATGTATATAAAATAAGCTAATGTGAATGGGAAAATGAGTTAATTCAATTCTGTTGTTAAAATATACTCATATGTTCTGTGTAAAATACAGTCATGTTTGCTCTTATATTATCAAATAGTTACTTAATTCCTTTTCTGTAATTGGCTTTTATTTTACTTATTTTAAATTTTGAGATTAAGTATATATTTTTTATTTTTCTAGGTTGTGCCCCTGAAGAGAGGTGGCGTTGTTCATTAGAAAGTAATAGAGTTTCTCTTAGAGAAAGTACTAGGCATAAACCTCAGACAATGAGGGAATTACTTGCATCAATTCCTGGACTTAGTTTTAAGGTATATGTTTGCCTTTTTTAACTTGGTATGATTTTTAAACTTAGCCTAATATATTTATTTCTTGTTTCTTATGTGTTAGTGGGATAGTTTATACAAAAGCAGATTTAGTAAAAAAAAATTTAGCTATTTAAAATTCATTTACTAAAAAAACTTTTTTCTTTTTTTTGTAGCCAAGAAAAAGGTCTAACAGGAAATTAAGTACAGGTTTGTTATTCTCTTTTCTGTTTATTAATAACTGGTAATTTTACAGATATACCAATAATGTGCATTCAGGTTATTCTGATATGTTTTTCTGTATTATTGTTACTATATTTAATACATTAGTTAATATATTTAATTTATCGCTTACATATAAATCTTTATTAATTAAGATTAGATAACTAAATCTTTAAGTTAGTTGCTGTGAAGTCATCTGATTATATTTGCTGGAGTTTCAGTTAGTTGTAGTTCAAAAATGATATATAATAATTATTTCTTACTTAAAATATATTCTAAAATTTTATTTTTAACACAGAACTTTTTCATACATGCTTTTTCATGTTAACATAAATTTATAAATTGTGGAAACAAAATAAAAAATGTTAAAAAAAAATGTGTTTAGGTTAGGTACTCGTACATCTACAAAAATTCAGTTGTCTTCTTGAAATATTATTCAGCTTTAACTCCTTAAGGGGCTGTCCATAAATGATGTCACATTTTTTTTCAATATTTTTGATTTTCTCTCCCCTCCCCCCCTCTTTATCACAAAGTGTCACACTTCACTGTATCCCTCCCCTTGTCACATGACACGCTATATTATATATGCATATACTTGCAGTTTAGAAATAAAACAGGGTTGGATTTTTGATGTGATAGTGGTAAAAACTTTGTTTTTATTGGTTTATTCTGTCAAAAACCTATCCTTTTTTTATTTTTGTTCAATTTATAGTGTGTAAGTGCAGTATACAATACATTTCCAGATTGATTCTTCCTTATTGTTCCTGTTATTATTATTCAATTCAAAAATTTTAGAATACATGAGTAACTGCAACGAACATTTATATTGAATGATAATAAAAGGTTATCATAATTATTAAATAACATTCAATATATAGTTTAAATAAAATACATTAAAATCATTTTAGAGCTTAAAAAAAAAGCTGTTATATGGTACGACAAAAGATGTCAAGCATTGACTGGTCTTTGAATAATACAATAGATATACTTAGATGTATTACAATAGATTCCCTCAAATCCATACAGCTTGGGACCTGCGATTTTGCGAATTTTAGAATTTTGTGTATGTTTGGTCATTTCTTTGAATGTAATTAATATTGCAATCAAAACTATAATAAATGCTTACAATATAATAAAATATTAAAATAAGTAATAAACTAAAATAATAAAAATTTTGATGATTTTTAAACTGTTTAAAATATTAAAAGCAAAGATATCAATAATGTATAGTTAATTAGTTATTATAAAAATGAAATGTATTATTCCTATGGAATTTGTCTCATAAAGATACATTACTCATTCAACATCAAAATCATAAAATAAGGAAGTTTTATTTCAGATTTAGCCTGGCATAATAACCAAAGAAGTTTGGTGAATACTTAATATATTTGATAAAAATATTGTGATTGTCAGTGATGTCAGGAGTATCTTAATTTTTTTTAAAATAAATTTTTCCTTCCTTCATGAAAACACGTGAATTTAGTAATATTAATGAAAATTACAAATTAAAATACAGTCGACTCTTTCAAATCTGCACAGCTTGGGAGCAGAGGTTTTGTGGATTTCTGGTTATTCTTTTGTTTAGATTTTTAAAATGGTAAATTGAATGTAATAATACATACACCTTGATGAATGCTTACAATATAGTAAAGTATTAAAATAGTTAAGTAAAATGCTAAACTAAAATAGTAAAAAGTAAGACAATTTCAAAAATAATTAAATTATTAAAAGTAAAGGTCACATAAATAATTAATAATGTATAATTTAATATAATAAACTTTATAAATTTACATAAAAATCATAAAGTGAGGAAGTTTTATTTCAAATTTAGCCAGTCTTAATAACTAAAAAAATTGTTTGATAGATAAATATATTTGTTGAAATTATTGTGATTATCAGTTATATCAGCAATAACTTGATTTTTTTTTTTTTTTTCAAACATAAATTTATACTTTTCTCATGAAAAACTATGAGTTCACTCATATTGCTTAAAATTGCATATTAAAATACAAATGGAATGATGTAAAATTAAAAAAAATCAATAATATTGTCCCTACATCTTAACTGAAAGTTTCATTGTTTACATATGTGATGATATGTGGATTTAGACGTTTATGGATTTTAGAATTGCAGTTTTCAGAGAATCTACTGTATGTATAGAATTGATAAAAAAAATTAAAAGGTCAAATTTTGTCCCTGTATCTGAACTGAATGTTTTATTGTTTACATCTGTAACTTATTTGCAGATTTGAGAAAGTCTACTGTATTTTAAAATGCATATCTTATGTTTTTTAAAATGCAAACTTAGCATCATAATTTTTTGTATAAGTTGCATTAGCAAATAAAACTACTTTGTCTGGAAAAAATATTACATTTTTTCTTTTTTCTGGCAATTCTCTTCATAATTAAGTGTACTGTGATCCTGGTAAAATAATCAATAACACCGAATTTCAGAAATCAATATATGTGATGTGAAAGGAGTTTCTTTTATTATAAATAATAACGATTGAAAAAAATATAATACATATATTTGACTATTTCTGCATCCAGCTAATTAAAAAGGCTGTCTCTTATCCCTCCCCTTCTCTCTCCTCCCCCTCCCCCCCAAAAAAACAATGATGCAAAATTTGCTTAGTAATAAAATGTATGTTTATTGTAGTTTTTTATTACAGCTGCTCAAATTGCTCAAACTAAAAAAGGTTGTATTAACATTGAAACTCCTGATTCAATTCTTGTGAATACTAATTTAAGGGTAAGTTAAAACATATTTTTTTTGCAAGTTTATTTTGTATTCTTTGTTGTTGACAAGGTTATTGTTTCTTTTTGGATAAAGTCCAAAAAATTCCATTTGGATAAAAATCTTTTTTATTTTATTATGATTAAAGGGTGTTAAAGAAATGATTTTGCTGGGCAATGAAAACTGACTCAAAGGAAGGAAAAAAAAATAATATAATTATATATATTTGTTAAAATTTTATTTTATAAATTGCAAAAAGTCTTAGTTATGTATAAGAATAAAATATTTCAGTATACATATTCAGTATTCAGTATGATAAAAAAATATTTCAGTATACATTATCATCTATGTCATGAGGCTCAACACAAATGTGTTTATTATGAACAACTAAGCTAAAAAATGTTGCTACATGTTGTGACACGTGTGATTTTCATTTTAATTTCCGAATATTCCATAGTTTTAATTGAAAAAAAAAATGTAATTTTAAATAAAGTTTGTTTGGAAACTTTATCAATTTTTTATTTTCTTTTTTTCCAAAAGAGAATATATACATATATATATATATATATATATGTCGCATTTTCATAAAACGACAGACTTCAAGGGGATGAGTTTTAATTATGATTTATTTAAAACATAGCAAAATCTTTTCGCAAGTCTTTACATCATGAGTTCTGGAGACCAAGTGCGTAGATGTATATTGGAAATTTCTCATCTCCCGCAGGTTGCCAGTTAAAAAGGGCCATGTGTTTTACTTAAATTAATGCGATAAACTTAGGTTTCTTGTTGCCCTGTAAAACCCGTGATTATTAGTCATGGGGCCTGTATCCACATTGAGGGGCGATTTATTAAAAAAGTAATTAATAGGTTTGATTTTTTGTATTTTCTTACATATATATATATATATATATATATATATATATATTTTTTTTTTTTTGAAAAATGTCTGCCTCTCTATGTGTTTTGTATGTTCTTTTTGTATGATCAAAAAGTGCATAAAATTAGTCATAGAAATAAACCAAATTTTATAGGTTTTTTTTTTTGTTTTTGTTTTACTATGACTAACTGGTCCTACTTGAGTTTGGGAATATTCTGTTTGAAGAGAGCATTGTAATAGCCATTTTTATACCATTTTAATCGTTTTATCGTCAAAAAGTGTATAAAATCATGAATAGAATCTTTTTTTTTTTTTTTTTTTTTTTTTTTTTTTGGGTCTTAATTTCATACATAAATTTTTGATCATGGATGTTATGCTCTAGTTAAAAATGTAGATATTCCCTGGAAAAGGGCATTATGATAGTGATTTTTTTTGCAATTTTCTTGATTTTTTCTAGTTCTGTTGTACATTGACTATTCATGCAACAATGGCGCTTCACACTCAACCAACTCAGCAATTCGCAAGAGCTGATGTATAGCAAAATAATAAAAATATATTTATTTTTATGAAAAAAATATGTATGATTAATTTGCTTTTATTCTGATTAACAAAGTGGAGAAATTTCAGATGAAAATTAAAATTTGTGTAATATTGAAGTAATAACATCAAAATATTGGCTCATGTTAAAACTTTTTGAATTATTATAAATGTATCAGATATAAGAAAATTTGGGATTAATGTCCAACTAGTTTGATTTTTTTTTAAAGAAACCATTTCCAACTATGAAATGTTTTAATCTAGTGATCAATAAAATAATGGTACTTGTTTGCTACAATTATGTAAAAAAAAAAAAAAAAATTGCAATTACCATATATTTCCTGTATAAGCCAAGATTTTTTGGACTTTTTTAACTCCAGAGTAGGGGAGGATACCTTATGCATGAATATTAGAAAATTTGAAAAAATATTATTCTACAATGGAATATATATATATATATATATACTAGGTGGGCTCCGCCCCCTGCTCGATACGCTCGCCAACCCTCCGTGTAATCGCTTCGCGATTCAAAGTTGTAGACTACCCCTGCTTGCTGCGTTCACCAATACTCCATGGTATGAACAAGCATTTGCAGACCTTTCATATGATGTGTCACACGACTGGTGTTGTAAAAAAATTAATGTGCCCCCCCTGAGGGGAGCAGAGTGTGGGGGTGACACAGAAGACATCCATAATATGAATAAGCAGTTGCAGATCTTTCAAATGATGTGTTACATGACTGGTATTGTAAATAAATTAAAAATGTGCCCCCCCTAGGGGGAGCAGAGTGTGGGGGTGATACAGAAGACATCCATAATATGAATAAGCAGCTGCAGACCTTTCAATCATGCGTCACACAACTGGTGTTGTAAAGAAATTAAAAATGTACTCCCTCTGAGGGGCAGAGTGGGGGGTGACATACAAGACATCCATAATATGAATAAGCAGTTGCAGACCTCTCAAATGATGTGTCACACAACTGGTGTTGTAAAGAAATTAAAAATTTGGCGAAATATTACAGTTATCGCCAATTTGGCGTCACTTTTGACGACTAATTTTGGTCGCCAAGTTGGTGACAAACTTGGCAATTGTTGGCGATGGTGACCTTTCCCTCTTTATGATAACCCATACGACGATGCATAGACGGAGTCCTTTCCTGATTGGTCTATTCGACTCATGGAAGGAGTGGTCCGCCTAGATTCATTATTTCCGGAAATCTTACACATCAGCATCATTCTAGGAGTCATTCCTTTTAAGGCTAGTTTTTTTACTATAGAAGGATATATATATATATATATATATATATATATATATATATATATAAGATCATTAATAGTAAACAATATTAACCATTTATAATTAACCATTGAATTTAATAACTTATATCACATTGAATATGGAAGGAAAAAAGAATAATATGAATACAAATGGAATTTGTAGAACTAAAGCAGAATCTTCAGGTCCCAAATACTTTGGAACTACAAATGGAGTGTGGTTTCATCTTCGTATTTGCCATGAGAAAGCAAAACAATATGAATTTGAGACTACCAACACACATAAAACCAAAATTAATTAAAGAAATACCAAGTAATCTATAGTGGATATGGAGAAAACAAAACAGTTATGAGCTATAAAATAGAATGAATCCCAAATGCACTACCTTAACCCTGATATCGCATGTGGTAAATTAAAACATGCAGTATTCATATATCATGTGACAGAAAAATGGAGATAATAAAAACAAAATAATAAAAACAAAAAAGATTTATCGTATACATCATAATATTAATAAATTAATTAAAAGCAGAATAATGTAATAAACAGAAAAATTAAACCATACACCATAGTTTGCCCTATTATTATTTAAATCAATAACATTTATTTTGACTATGCTAGGCTGAACTCAATATCTTAATTAAGGAAGATTAAAGATTAAAAAATAGCTTATTAAGAAATGTACCCTATACATTTAGTAGTGATATATATAGTACACTCATTTATTAAAAGTGAAGTGCAATTTAATAATGTAAATGATTAAAATTATTAATATAATAGATATAACTAAACAATAATCCATACATTGGTGTTATTTAAACTCCATAGAAATTTTGTACCATATTAACAAATGAATTTCCCACTCTTATTTATTTATTTTTTTAATATATTAAATTAACCTTTGCACATTTTCCAGACAACACCGCCCACCTCTGTATTCTAACATCTATTCACCCAACCAACCTATTATATCAAGGTTCGTATGCTCTGGAAAAAATAGAAAAAGTGCTGGAAAAAAAAGTCCTCATTTTCAAGGAATGAAAAGTGCTGGAAAAAGAAAGATTCATTTTCAAGGAATGAAAAGTGCTGGAAAAATTAGAAATAATAAATATTAGTCCTTAAATTTTAAAATTTCTAAAAAAGTAAAAAAAAAAACCTTTATACACTTTATTTTAAAACTATTTCAATTGTATATTTGCTTTCCCAATGATTGAGTCACTTGCAGTCAAAACTTTCTTTCTCTGCTCCTAACAACCCTGTTGGCATCTTTCCTTGGCTGTAAAAATCGGATGCATGCGGAAACCGTGGGGGGGAAAAAATAGAACGCAGATTGTGACCCGACGAACTTGTTACTATGCCCGCGCTGTTCCGTCTAAACTGTCGGTAATGCATTTTTTCTATAATAGCCAGGAGTGTGATTTTTCGCCAATGTGCTTCTCCTGCCAGATGAGAGGAGAGAGGCAGACGCTTACGTCACTGTTCACTATACATTAGCAGCTGAGAAGTTCGACTCGGGACAACAAATCAGAATGCATTAGCTATGGAATAACTTCACTTATTCAATGGGAAGATATGTTTGCTTTTCCGCGCACACACTGGAGACTTTTTGCTGAGTCGATGTAATTGGTTCTCATTAGTCGTGCTTTCCGGATTTTTGACGTCAACAATTTTGCGCTTTTTACAAGTCTCCGTTAGTTTTTGTTTCGCAGGCGTCTTTGTTTAATGTGATCTATTCCGTGATTTTACAATATGATTTTTATAATCGATTTTATTTTTTAATTTCTTTCATCAGTCATATAATCAGTAAAGAAATATGGCAGGAAAGTGCATTTTCAATGATTTATGGATTGAAAAACCGGAATATAAACTGTGGCTCGAAAGGGACATGAAAGATGTGCATTCTGCATGATGCACATTATGTCATAAAAGTCTTGTCATTTCTTCAATGGGTGAAAGTGCTCTCAAAAGCCACGCAAAAAATTCTAGAAAACATAAAGATTTAGTGGCATTTAAAATTGCAGCGGCAAAGAGAACTGAAGCGCATTTTAAAGATAAATCGGAAGATATTCCTAAACCACCGACTTCTAATTCTCAAGCTTCTGATCCTCAACCACAGACGATCGAGTCTCTTGTTTCGAATCATGATATCCTTGACGCAGAAATTTTGTGGACATTACTTACTATTAAACATCATTTTTCTTATAAATCAAACAAAGACATTGAAAAAATATTTCGACGTATGTTTAGCAATAGTGGCATTGCTCAAAAATTTACATGTGGAGAAAAGAAAACTGCATATTATGCCGTATTTGGGATTTCTCCCTATCTTCAGCTTAATTTAATCGAAGATTTAAATCAGAAGAAATTCGTACTTTTATTTGATGAAACTCTAAATATACCTAAACAAGAAAAACAAATGGACATACATGTCCGATTTTGGTGTAAGAACAAAATTAGCACTGCTTACTTTAATTCTGCCTTTCTTGGTCATAGTTCATCATCTGATATTTTTGATGCTTTTATGTCTGCAATCGTAAAATTAAAATTTTCCAAAGCAATTCAGATATCAATGGACGGTCCAAATGTAAATTTAAAGTTTCACAGCATGCTACAAGATTATTTTTCCAAAGAATTTGACAGAAAATTGATAAACATCGGTACCTGTGGGCTTCATACGGTGCACAATTCATTCAAATCTGGCTGCATTGCAAGTTCGTGGGGAATAGATGACTTTTTGACTGCTTTGTATTATTTATTTAAAAACTCACCCGCTTGCAGGGAAGATTTTTTGACCAAATCGGATGGAGTATTGCCAAAAAATTTGTTCAACACCGATGGCTTGATAATGTTCCAGCCTGCGATGCTGCATTAAATCTTCTACCAGCCATAAAAAATTATGTTACAAATGTAGAGAAGAAAAACAGTAAGCCTGATTGCAAATCTTATAATTGTGTTAAAAATTATATGAATGATAATCTTCTTTCAGTAAAATTAAAAATTTTCCACTCTATCGCCAAAGTTTTACTACCTTTTTTGAAGATTTATCAGACTGATCAACCCATGTTACCATTTCTGTCTAAGGATTTGAAGATAATATTAAACAGCCTTTTGCTGCGTTTTATGTTACCTAAAGTTTTAAGTACTGCAACAACTGTGCAGAAGCTGCTACATTTAGATATTAATGAGGCCAAGAACCACAAAGCAGTTGAATCTATAGATCTTGGATTCTCTGCTGAAAAAGAAGTACGAACTTTATATTCTGCAAAATGTATCACAGATCGTCAAATATTTGATTTGAAGATGGAATGTAAGCAATTCCTAATTAAAACCACCTCAAAGCTCCTTGACAAATCACCTATTGGATATAGCATTGTAAGAAATTTATCTTGCTTAGATCCAAGAAATATGGTTGCTAATAAAAAGAATTGCTTAAATAAGATGCGTAATATTTTAAATTCTCTGATTGATTCAAAACTTGTAGAAGAAAATGTATGTGAGAATATTTTGGTGGAATTTGACATTTAGATGATGTTGTTGTTTTAAAGATTTCTGATTTTGCTGAATTCTCACCAGAGAATTCAAGAATTGATGAATTATTTTTTGAAACAATGAATAATAGCAAATTTCAAAAGTTGTTGAAATGCTGTTACTTCTTAGTCACGGACAGGCTACTGTTGAAAGAGGGTTCAGTATTAATAAAAAAATTGAGATTGAAAACATGAAGGAACAGTCTTATATTTCCCAGAGACTTAGATGTGATTACCTAAATGAATGCTGCAATATTCATGATGTAAAAATATCGAATTCAATGCGCACTTATGTTTCCAATGCCAGACAACAATATGTGAGCTACTTGCAAAACCAAAAATCGACATCTACAAAGAAAAGAAAAGAAACCTCTGAAGATATAAGGGAATTGATGGTTAAAAAAAGATGTCTGGAAAATGAAGTCAAAAGTCTAATTAAGTCTGCAGATGAATTTGCAGAAAAAGCAGAAGAAAACAATGACCTTCAATCCCTTTGCAAATCCAATAATTTAAGGAGATCTGCTAAAGAAAAAGAAGAGAAGATGCAGGATGTTATTAATACTTTAAAAGATTTACAAAGCATTTAACTCAAATTGACTTTGGACTTATATTTTACTAAGTTTTTGCCAAGGACAATTTTTTTTCCCTTTAGACTTTACATTTAATCTTAATTTACTTTTTAATTAATATTTTTTATCCTTTAGACTTTACATTTTAATCTAAATTTACATTTAATCTTAATTTACTTTTTAATTAATATTTTTTATCCTTTTTCTCTTTTTATATTTCATAAATAAAACTTCATTAGATGAAAATTTAGAAAGTATCTTTATTAAGGAATAATTAAACACACATTTAAATACACAGGTAACATGGTGACTATTTCCTTTATGATATATTATTCTAGAGCCATTTTAATGCATGTATTAAAACAGTCCTTGAAAAGTGCTTGAATTTTATTTGTTCTCAAGTGTATGAACCATGAAAATTAATTAAAGGAATACCAAGTAATCTATAGTGGATATGGAGAAAATAAAACAGTTATGAGCTATAAAGTAGAATGAATCCCAAATGCACTACCTTAACCCTGATATTGCACATGGTTATATGCATATATAAACTTTAAAAATACTTACAAATTTCTTTAAATACTTTAAGGTTTCACTCTTTTACAACAAAAAAAGTTACCAATTTTCATACATTTCAATATCCAGATCACTATCTTAATTTTCAAGCAACTTATTAAAATTGCTTTCTTTCATTGGTATATCAGTATGAATATCAACAGTGTCTAATTCATCATCATCATCGTAAGCACCACCACCTTAAAAAAGACCACCATCATCATACTATTATTTTAGCACAATCTAACTGATTGGTGAAGTTATCATACGAATTGAATATTTCCAGCTGAGCGAAAAATTGCCCAGGCTGGGAATCTAACCCGGATACTTGGCTTACAAAGCCAAAGCTTTACCTGTTAAGCTAATCGGGCGATAACCGGCTGGGATTTTTTCATCATCAGTTCTGCTTATCACATTATTGATACAATATTTATTGAAAGATAAAACGACCATTTCTTGTGGTATTTCAAGACAAAAATAAGATATTTGCTTCTTATGTAAGAGCAAATCATTACAGAATGAGCAAGGCCCAATTTAACAGATTCGGCAGTGCGGCCAGGGCAAAATAGGAGAGATCAATAACTTTAGAGAGCGCATTTAAAAAAAAAAAAAAAAAAAAAAAAAAAAAAATGTTGACATTTTATTCACCTTTTTTTAACATTGGCTTATATATAGGTTTCCAATTTTGGACGTTTTTTCACTGAAAAGCCCACTCAGATTGACTTGTATATGGAAATAAATGGTACATAAATAAATGTATGAATCATTTTGAAAGTAGCCATTTTACGTCAGTTGGGGATTGATAGTGCAAGCTTAGTGAACACTCTTTGTTTTGTATATTTTATGAACTTATTCTTGTATTTTGAATTCAGTAAAACTGTTTGTATTTGATCAGCTCAACATTTTACCTGTTGTCCTTGAAGTTAGTCTAATGGATTCTAATTATAAGCAATATATTTTATTTTCAGGCGTTGCTAAACAAACACACTTTTGCTTCTTTACCTGCTGTATATCAGTATCGACTTGTTCAATTGCTACCTCAAGCAGATAGAATTATTGGACCAGATTACTCTGTAAGATTAACTGCTACAGCTCTCAGCAATGAATTTTTTGCACGTGCTTGCCAAGAATGGAAAAAGAGGCTACAAGAAGGTGAATTTACTCCTGAAAATCAGATGAAGCTAAAAGGAGAAGCTGAAAGGGATCATAGCAAGCTGGATCCATGGAAAGTAAGTGATTTTAATCTAATAGAAAAAAATGCTCTGATATTAATACTTGTGGTTAGCTGAAAGCTCAGTAAATAGCTCAAGCCAAAAAAAAAAAAAAAAAAAAAAAAAAAAAAAAAAGGGGGGGGGGGGGAGGATTTTTTAAATATATAAATTGTCAAATTAAATCACATTGTTTGTGACAAATTTCATTTACCATAAAGTATAGATGCAGATTCTCGGTTGCCAGTTGCCATGTGGTGACTAAATGTCCATTAGCTTTTTGTGTATTAAGTCACCATGCATTTTACAGGAATGTTCCTTTTCCACCAATTGGCACATTTCTGCTTAAAATCAAATCCATGGATTGACTTTTGTAATTCTGTGTTACTTACCACATTTGTCTTTCTTTTTCTTTTTTTTTTTTTTTTTTTTTTTTGATCTTGACCATAATTAAAAAATATGATTAAACTTTAATGGCCCATTTTCACAGATCTGTAAATTTTATGTTTTTCTTAGAAAAATTCTGTGATGCTTCCTAAATTGAAATTGGGGGGGGGGGGGCTGGAAATTGCATAAATGTGCTCCTTTAATTAATTCAGTGGGAGTAGCATACAATAGTTTGCTCGTGACACAGTGAGATTCGTGCCAAGAAGAGAATAATTTTGGGTCCCACTCATTAAAGTTGTAGCTCCGGGATTATTCAGATATGTTCTTAAAGGTAGACTAGATACTGAAATGGGATTCAATTGTTCTACAAATTTAGCAGAATTCCTCAAATTATTATTTCTTCATTTATTTTTTAGTGGATTTCTGTCAAAATCAATTTATTAATTGGCCATGAAAAGAAATCAGAAATTTCATGAAATGAAGCAACAAATTTTTTGAATCGCTCATGATATAAAACTGCAATATTCATCAATTGATTGTGAGCAAAAAACGCAAATTTCATCAATCAATTGGTAAAATTCGCATTTTTTTTTTTTTTTTTTTTTTTTTTTTTTAAATTGATAGCAGAAAAAATTGACAATTTCTTTAGTCAGTCATAGGAAAAAACAGAAAAATTAGTAGTTGAAAAAAAAAAAAAATCATGAGTTGGTAGTTGAAAAAAAAATCATGAGTTTCTGTGAAACGTTTGCAACTATTTTTTATATTGCTTGTTAATCAAAATCTCAGATCTCATTAAGTGGTTGTGAAGAAAATGGACATTTCATCAATTAATCCCATACAAAAAAAAAAAAAAAAAAAAAAAAAAAAAAAATCCAATTGTGATTTGATTTTCTGTACAAAAATTATCTTGATAGGGATTATTGCCTTTTTATTTTGTAAAAATGGTTTACAAACATCCTACATATACTTCAGTGCATGTCTATATTTCCATCAACCACTTTTTATTAAAAAAAGTCTCTCCTAACAATATGTTTTAATGTCAGTAATACAAAAGCATCATATTTGATTTCAAATGTTGTATCATCATGTAATGTATATATTTCATTTTTATTTTGTTTATTGATAAACAGTTTATACATTTTAGTTTTTCTTATGAAAAATATAAATGAACTGCTATTTTTCTGTTTTCTCTCTCTCTCTCTCTTTTTTTTTTTTTTTTTTTTTTTTTTTTAAGTAAAAATGTCTGTTATATTCAATCTACAGAACTTGATAAAATAAATCATTTTCAAGATTATAGGATTCTACCATAAAGATAATAATGTAACTTTAAAAACTGTTTAATAATCAATCAAAAATCAGCTAAATGGCAAAATAAATCACAATGTGCAAAACTTGTCAAACTTAGATTCATATTTAAGTGAATTTATATGGAGCATAATTCATAAAGATTATGACTATTTTATTGCTATTTCAAATGAAGTTAGAGCTGTTTGAGTACCAGAATAATTCCTACAAATATTGATAATTTTTTTTTTTCTTGTTCATATTTTCAAAGCTTTATTTAATTTTTGTTTGTGCATTTTATATGTTGTATTTGTTATTTATTGTTGTTATATGTGTTATATAGATTTAGATTTTCAAATTGAATAGAGAGCAATCTGTTCTTCTCAAATTTTCATTATTATGGGTATTTATTATGTCTCTGAAGAAAAGTTAACTATAATAATTGTATACAAAATCAGAAACAAGCAATTTTGATGTGGACAAAAAACTTTATTCTGTATCCTTTTAGGATGGGTGTCATGCCTAGCATTTTTCATTTTTCAGCATATTATCTTGACAATCTGCTGTAGTATTGATATATGGACCATGCATTTGGCCACAGTTATTCCTAAAAATCAGTAATGTAGAATGAATGTAATTACACATTTATGCTTTTCTCTCCATTAAATCATATTGTTTGGTGACAGTTATTTTTATGGAAAGTAGTTAAAAGGACAATACACAAGTACTTATAATTGTAATGTATAAGATAATAGAAATTTCAAGTCAAGGCAGCTGTCAGTCTAAGCATACTGGTCACCAAGTGGTAACTTGACTACTGTAAATTTTTCATACTGGTAATAATATGCAGTTAAGTCTCAATATCTCCAACTTGAAGGGGACTAAAATAATTCAAGGTATTGAAAATCATTATACAGCTAAATCTGAAAATATTTTGATTTATCTATCTAGATATAAATTCAGATACTAGAGTGGATATATTTTTTTAATTTATCAAATAGAAAATTTATAAAAAATTTTAAGAATTGTGATATCAAAGTCTGACATAACAAAGGTTGTTTATATATGAAAGTTTGGGAAATACATGCATTTTTAATTTGCAAACTTTTGATTTATTTCACTGTTGTTCTGATTATTTGTTTGACAACTTTCAGTTATATTTTAGTTATAATTATAAAAATTATTTGCTGAAGAAAAATTTTAAAATGGCTAATTCTAAAAAAATGTTTAAAATGCTTTTCTCTTATTATTTTTTGCAGATTCATAACTTTGAACCAGTATGGGGGCACAGGTAAATTATCTTTTGTTTTATTTTCTAAAAATTGATTAGTGATTTTAATTTATTATTAATCCAAAAAATTTGTCTTTCTGAATTTGAAATACTTTTTTTTTTAATGATTTAAAATTTAAAGAATTTCAATTCAATCCTAGTATCAGTTCTTGTTAAAGTGATCTTACAACACTTGTGATGTTGAATCTGATCATTTTGAGTTTTTAATAATCAATGATTAATCATTGACATTACTGTTTTTTAATTATTTGTATATCAGAACTTACTCCCTTGACTAAAAAATCTGCAAGTATATTTGCCATCTATGCTCTTACATCCTTCATAAAAATATACTTTTCTAGACAGTTTAAAATTTAAAAAAGTTTTTTGTTAAAGATTTTTTTCTGTCTTTCTTTTTTTTTTCTTTTTCTTTTTTTTTTTGTTTTTTTTTTTAGTTTTTTTTTTTTTTTTTTTTTTTTTTTTTTTTTTTTTTTTTTGTTAATTTTCATATCTTATTTTAATTTTGAAATTTTATATTTTAAAGTAGAAATTAAGTAGTAAAATTAACTAGTATAAATTTAAAGTAGTAAGATTATTCATAATGTAACATCATTAAAATAGGTATTTACTTTGTTTTTAAACACATAATTAAATATATGTATGTATGTATACATGGATATATTTAGAAAATATTGAGTTGTGTAAATTTATGTTAGTTTTAATATTTTTTAAAACTCTGGCATGATTTAAAATAACAAATTTAACTCTTAAAATTTGTTTTTAAAAATGATAAATATGCTTATCAAATTTTCTTCTAAATCTTGTTTCATGTGTAAAATATGAATGTGGTTTAAGTCCTGATATATATCAATAATAATTGTATTTTATTTAGGAAATTAGTTATAAGTAAGTTAATTTTTGTAAATAGTCTTTTTTGTTTATTTGTGTATTTTCTACACTTTGGCAGTTATTAATGTTGATAGACATGCTTAGAAAATAGAAATATAGATAATTCAAAGTATAGATAAATTATTGCTACCACATTTTTCTTACTGAAAAATATATGTATTTAAATTTAGTCTATTTTTCTCATAAAATACCACATTTCTTAAGAACTTTAAATATTTTAAAGGGGGTTAATTACTGCTTAAAATTTTCTATATTATCTGGGATTTTGCAGATAATTTTGCTTTTGATGTTTTACTCTTTGAATTTAGCACTCTCTCTTCAAAGTCATCTTAAAATGATAATAATAACAATCTTAGATAAAAAAAAAAAAAGTCTTTTGATTTTGTGTTTTCATGTTCTGCATGCTTCTGTATTAGTGGTTCATTTGATGCATTTCTTTAACATTTTAATGACAAAAAACTATGAAATTTCTTTCAGACTGGTTGGGGTAAATCATGCATGTAAGGATGTGGAGCTCTTCAATTGCTTTCTATCTAAATTCTTGGATATCTAAAATGCTTGAAAATTCTTTTTCAAAAAAATACTGTGGAAATGGTTTACCTCCACATCAACAATAACAAGAGGCTGAGCCTCTTTTTTATGCTTTGTATTATTTCTTATTATTGTTTATGGAAACAAGAATTAGATTTTTGCTGAAGAGTTAGTCATAGTTTTATGTAACATGTCTGGGTGGATATCTATCAATAAACTGTTAAACATTTTGGGAAATATTAAATTGACTATTATTTTTAATTAAAAAGAAACTCATCAAGTTTTATCACCAACAAGCACCTAATAGATTTTAGTATTGCATGTGTAGTGTACATTAATTTTGTATACGAGTATAAATGTATAAAACTTAACTTGTGTCTTACTGAGCATTGGTTTTCATTTTTTGAACTCACACAAGTAATTTTTTACCATACTTATTAACAAAAATTGAAATTCCACAAACAAAAAACAGTGTTAAAATTTTTAATGCCATTTTGTTCCTTAAAGTATTTTTTGGTTATATTGACAATGGCTTTCTATCCTTCTGGAAGTTCATATAAAAATTGCATCATAGTCTAGAAGTCTATTTCATGAATTTGTTTAGATGATATGCTGTAGATTTGTTTTATTATAAGGAAGCTCATTAGTGTATAATGAATACTACAGCTTTTACAATTAACCCCTGGGGAAAACACAACTAAAGAAGTCTAATTTCATCATGAAAATCCTTTATTTTAATATTTCAGCTTTTGTACACAGATCACCAACATATAAAATACCTGTACTAAAAGGATGCATTTTTTAAAATACATTACAGTAAGTTAACCAGGAAGCGAGTGGAACTTTTTTACTCTCTCACAACAGTTGGTGAATATCAAGCATACATCAGCCAATTAAAAATATTATTGGTGAGAAAGAGATAATGGATGTATGGAAATTACACCACTCTAAATATATATATAAGCTTAAATAAAGCCATTTAAGAATTTGAATCCCACAACAATTAGAATATAGTGATTAAATCTAAGTTTAAAAGTTATAGAAGTTTTTATGTAAAAAAAATAGCTAAAAATTACAATGTCGGTCCCAAAGAACTCCAGTTAAGATAAATAAAAGAACCATTTCTGATTGCCGGAATATAATGTTGATAGTCAAAGGAAGTAATAATTTTATTTGCAGAAAAATAGGTACTTAGGAGAGCTAAGATATATATAGCTGCATAAACACGACATATTGTGATAACAAAGGAAATTAAATCTAAGAAACAAAACATATATCTGTTTGTTAGAAGGCAAATGAAACCCTTTATTTTTCAAATTTAGCAGAACAAAAAAATTGTGTAATTTGATACTTTGTGTAATCTAGAAGTCTGTCACATTATTCATTATTTCTGTTACTATTTTTTCCTGTGTCTAAAGAACTATTTAAATAATGCACTAAACGAAACAATATTTTTGAATACAGAAGGAATGAATCTAAACATGCATAAAACACATCTGACAATGCTACTGTTGGCAACTGTTTTTTAAAATTATTATTTTATCTACAGCTATTTCAAAACAGTAATCTTTGATGTAAATTATCATTGTTTAGAAATAGTCATTGACAAAATAATAATAATAATAAATAGTCACTAATGGCAACTCAGCTATAATTGTTTTTCTACAGTAATTTTTAAATAGTAAAATTTATTGTGATTTTAAATAAAAATGTCTAAAAATTTTAATGTATAAAGTTTGAATTATTATTTTTTTTAAATTTCATATTTAACCCTTTCAAGGGCTGTGGCTAGAGGATTTAGCCATCTAATTTGAATTCTAAAACTGACAAATCACACCAAGAATATTTTAGTAATATGTTGCTTTTGCAATAAATGCACAAAACATCAAGTTTTTATTTTCTTAGAAATTCATTTGAATATTCTGGCATCAGTTAATTATTTCATCAATTTATGCATATAATTTTTCTGCCCCTAAAAGGGTTAAAGGATATTTATTATCTGAACTTTGAGGCATTTCACATCCTGTTATGTTCATTGTTGCACCACTGTTTACTGATAAAACTTGATGGATAAGGGAAATGAAAGGGAGTTTTGTCATCATTGTTTCTGAGGATATTTATTTATTTATTTATTGATGATAGATATTTATCTGTGCATTCTGCATTAAAATACTAAGGATACATAGTGAACCTTTCATTATTGATATTCTTTCTCTGGTACACCTAATCTGTTTGATATTAAATTTTATGCTAAGGAAGTTAGGTAAAATGGAGTATAATTTAGATCAGCGTCCCCAACCTTCTTATGTTTAAATTTCACAAGGGAATTCACTATTTTTGAGGAGAGGGGGAGAGAATTAAAAGGGAAAATAAAATATAAAAAAGTACAGTGAAATACGTTTAACATGAAAAATCACTTAACATGAAATGAATAGCGATCCGTATAGTATGCTATGCACTGTATCAAATTTTGTTTATTTTAACACAAAACTAAAATCGTTTAACCAGAAAAAAGTTTAAAGCAAAAGAAAATTTTTTCGTAAATTTATTGGATGCATTATGTTGTACTCAGCATGGAATTTAGTGAAAACACTTAACAGATGAAAATTGTTTTCACTATGCGGGATTCTCCAAAGAAGCAAATTCTTTGGCACCCCAAGAATCAACCAAGATTGAGATTGAGCTGACATTTAATAAAATGTTTGAGAAAATCTCAACATTACATGACTGTTCTTCAGTATCATTAAATGAAGTTGCAGTCAATACCTAATGATTTCTATACAGCACTGATTCTGACACACGGAGAAAATTTAGGGATCATTCATTATCTATGTAGATTCAGGTGATGCCAATGAATCTGACAATGGAATCAATGAAACAATTCCTGTCTCCTCTACTTCAGAAATGCAGAAAAGTATTAAAAGTATGTGTGGTTATTTAGATGTGCATTCGAATGGAGAGATGAATACCGTGGATGATCTCAAACAATTTGTGGACAATATGGTGCTGAAAAAGACACTTCAAAAAAAGAAATATGATTTTATCACCCTTCCCCCCCCCCCCCCAAAAAAAAAAAAAAAAAAAAAAAAAAAAATGCTTATACTTTAATGGATGCAACCTACTTGTCTTTTAACAAGAAATCAAATAAAATTTGACAATATCGAAAATACTGGTGAATTTTCTTATTTTTTTATGAATCTTTTAACATGAACAAATTTTTCTGACTCTTCAGTTTTGTGTTAAATTTATTTCACTGTATATGCATAACATGCATATAATAAAATAAACTATTAATCTGCTGTAATATGTATTATGTAGTACTCCAATATTTTTCAAGTTTTATTCAGTTCTATTTTTTTTAAGCGTATGTGTATAAGGTATGGTTGAAAACATTATGGAAGGAAAGGTAGACTTACATATAAAGGTTGGGAGAAGCTGGTTTAGATTCATAAATATTTAAAACAAATTGTTTAAAATATATACATAATTGCTTAGAATAACAATAGAACTAGTAAGATATTCATGATTTTATATGAAAGCTTTTAAAATAACAAATTTATCTTGATTATTTGCATGCTATAAGTTGTTGAGAATATCCCATTATTGTACAAAAGAAAAAAAATACATATATGTTTATTGTACTTTGCTGAAATACATATCATATCCCAAAATTAAAGATTTTTTACTCATTCCATTCCTTTAATACTCTAGTTTGACAATGTATGCTTGTATGTATACACAGATTATTTAAATGTTTCTTCTTCCCTCAATATTATTAGTCAATGCCAATTTATTTAAATACTAATAATGTTTTTACCAAATTAACTTTTGACGTTTTTTTAAAAATTATTATTAAATAGTTGGAGTTATCTTAAAATAATCTATTAGGGATTCTTATGCATTATTCTTATTATGTATTATCCTTAATTTCTAGTGTATAAGCCATGGATCAAACAATCATTTCTCAACCAAAAAATACTTTTAAATAAAATTTAACTTTTTAAATCATGGTAAATATTTCTCTTAAATTACTGAACAAATTTTCTGGGTCCAAAAATAATTGTTTGATCTGTGGCTTATACACCGGAAATTATGGTACATATTCTTCCACACACCTACATATGTATATATATAAAATAAAAATGAAATCACAAATATGTATTTAAAAGATATTTGGATTATTCTCTACAATACTGCAAATTTGACCAAGCAGTCTGACTTGAATGTTACATAGGTAAATTTTCATAAAAATTGGATAAATTGCTAGTAATTGGTCAATTGTTGAAGATTTTAATAGCAGCAGAAATCATTATAAAATTTTAAACAAAAGTACATATTCCCCATTCACTTTATCATTAACTCATTACAATAAATGTGAGGGAATGACGAGTGAGGGAATGATGAAATTAAGATGTTTTTACTAATTGTCATAAAAAATGCAAAATTATGGAAAAAAACCAAACTGATTCCTTAAAGAAAAACACATAATATATAATGTATGATAGAATTAAAAATTTTGAATATTGCTAAAAATTTAGCATTCTGTGTGAGGGAATGACTGCTAATAAAAATACTCTGCGATTTTCTGATCGAAAAAAATTTCTAGAAAATTAACAAAAACTTATACTACCAATTTATGTTGCCTGACTGACAAGTACACAAATTAGCTTCCTCTCTGTGAAGAATGCTAGACTGCTGCTCATCTTTAGTGATGGGATATTTGCGATAATAGCAAGGTGTGAGGGAATGATGGTCTAACATGGGGAGACATATAATTGATTGAGTAGACTACATAATTATAGTAAAAAATAATATTTTTATTATTTTTTGTAAGGTACCAATTAAGAACTTTATTTTGCGTAGGGTGTTTTTAATTATTTTTATTTCTGAATGGAAAAAATCAGGCAGTAAAGCATGGTAGTATGGGTAGGGGAGAGGTGAGGGAATGATATTTGCATAATATATCTTACATTTTTAAATATTAAATTTGTTTATTTTTAAATTTTATGCCCTGCCCCTAATAAACAAACTTTAGACCTTCTAATAAAAGTATAAATAAATAAAAATAAAATGAAATTTAAAGCATTTATATGGCTGCGAAACACTTTTTGCACTATTGCAGAGAATAACCCATTTAGCAAATAATTCCTTAAACTACTCCCATGTGACCAGTTTATTTTTCTCCTTGTGAGAATATTACAAAATTGCGTTCCAAGTAGTAAAATCATTGAATTTGTATCGATACAATATCTGCTAGAAATCTTTAATAATAATAATAATAATAATAATGATAATAATAATAATAATAATAATAATGATAATAATAATAATAATAATAATACAGGAACATTAGGTAAAGTTAGATATCTTTCATGAAAGTGTTTAAATGCTGTATCCATCTTGTAATTATGACACTATGTCCTTACAATGATAAAAGTTTTAGTCATTAAAAGATTTTAATCATTTAGCTGTGCATATAATTATAAAAATTAATACTTTTTAAAATTTGTTTTATACATGTTTTTTATTTATAACTAGAGATCGACTGAAAATTGATTTTCGTTTTTGGCCCAAGATATGAGTTTTGCTGAAAATTTGTTTTTGGCAAAAATGATGCAGAAAATTTGGCCAGACTAAAACCTGATCAAAATTTATATTCCAAAACACCTATTTCTTCTTTCAGAAATTCCCTTTTTATAATGATCATTCATGACTGATTCAAGAAAGCAATGGAAATTATAAAGCAAGAAATGCTTATGTAGCTAAACTTTGAAGACACTTTTCACATGCTCATTAAAAGCTGAAGACTTAACTGTAATATTTTTTTTTTTTTTAATTTAAAACTGCTGATGTGTTTTGGATACTATTTGAGAAATTTCTAATGTAACAGGTGATTGTTTACAAAAGTAAAAAGTAAAATGTTTTGGTCAGAGGTGCAGAGAACCAATTTCGGCCACATGTTTAATTATTAAATAATTATGTATATTTATGTATGTAGTAACTACTCAAAAAAGATTTTTTGGACACTTTCGTTTTCATTTTTGGCTGAAAATAGGAATATTACTGAAATTTGGTTTCAGTCGATCCTTATTTATAACTAATAATTGCATTTTATATTATGTCAGTAGTAAATCTATCTAAGGATATTAATAATTGTCATTAAAAATAATCTTTATTGTCGAATTTTCTATAATGTGTCTATCTGTTTTTGATATTGTAATATATATGATAGAATAGGACAACAATTGCAATTTGCATGCAATTTTAAATTATTTTATCAAGTTTATATTTTTTATAACTTATAAAATATTTAGTACATAATAACGTTAAAAATGCGTACTGTAAATTTAGCACTATGTGCTCGTATGCATGTATATGTTTTGATAAATGTAAGATTTATTGTAAAATTATGTGATAAATACGTTTTCCAAATAACAATAATAAATAAATACAATACAGTATTTGTTTATGTGTCAACAATATTTTATCTTTGTATATTATGTTGTGAAGGTATAAAACATGTAGTTGTATATTTGAGTAAAGTAATCTATTTCTGTGCATAATCAACCTCCTCCTCTTTTAAAAATCTGTTTCTATTTGACTTTGAAGTGTAATGAGCTTAATTATATCACTTATTATTTATAAATAATTAAGTTGATTAGCCATAATAAATAGCCTCAATCAATTAACTCTTAATTGAATCTAATATTAAGCATGTTTATATGTAATCTTTAACAAAATTATCAGTTTAAAAAATAGTGTTTTATTAAACTAAGAGTTTTATTTTAAATTGAGTATGTATTCCTATTATCTGATCGTTTATTTATTTAGGTAGCCTCGTGATCCTGGTGTTAATTTCTGTTAGGCTCACTTTTATTTCTGAACTGAAAATGTTTCTTAATTACTCTTTAAATTATTCGATTGCTTTTATTTCCTGTTTTCTAATTCTACATTTTATTTTTTAGAAAATACCATTTTCTTATATTTGTAACATTTTTTTTCCAGCATTCTTCCAGACATCCCTGAGCAAGGTAAAACATCTCCTTTCATCATGAAGCCAACACTAAATAACCAAAATAAGCATGTTCCAAATATAAAAATCAAACCCATAGTCAGAAAGAGTCGGTTGAACTCAAACCTGAGAAGACATCGGAAGGCATCAGATCATGATGTAAGTTTTGACAATAAAAGTTTAAAAAAATACACTGAAAAATATACCAAAGTACACATAAAACAGTTAGTCAGTTAGCAAAAGAATGATTATAAATAATTAATAATAATAATAAAAAAACCTATGATGTATATTTGTAAATCCAACAAGTACTCCATGCTATTGGGTAAGCTTTAAATTTGAGTTATTTATGAGCAACAAGTAATAAAATGCTAGTGAATGTAAAATATTTAAAAATTTCTTTTTTAATGAGTGATATTTGCAATTCCATTTTATTAGGATGAGCGAAGCGAATCCTCTACTAGGCCACTCAAGTTACACTTTGTCGTACACTTTATAATAAAACTATTTATTATTTTAACTTGAAATTAAACATCAGAATAAATTATGATTCGTAGATTTGCAGAATGTTATTTTTTTTAAACAAAATAATCTTTAAAAAATATTATTTTAATATTTTATTTTTTCTACATGTTTTTCTATTATGGATGCATTTTTTCAAATAAAAAATTGAACGCGTATCTTTTTATTTTCAGAAGGATATTAAACCATGGGGTCAGTAACTATAGATAGAATCATGATTAATTACTTAAATAAAATAATTTTTCATGATTCTGCCAAAATCGTTTGCAAATAAAAAACTGAACCCGTATCATTTTATTTTAAGAAGTAAAATAAACCATGGGGTTAGTAATTATAGTTAGAATCATGATTAATATATTAAATAAAATATATTTTCATTATTCTGCCAAAATTATTTACGCAGTTTATACTTACGGATTTTAAAAGAATTATATTATGATTCATTTATTAAAGTATTTATTTTGGTAAAATGGCAACAAAAGAATCGTAAACAAGTAAAATTAATTCTTATATTTGGTATTTAAAGTGAATATTTTGTTAAATTTAGAAAGTTTCTTAAGTTTGGTATTCGAAATGAAAGATTGAAGAATAATTTAAAAATATTTTAATCGGTTGAAGATTAAGTTAATTCAACCAAATTAAATATATTAACTACGTTTATAAATAATTTCTGGAATGTATTAGTAATTTAAAAATGCTGAAAAAAAGAACACTTACTGGCCAGAACGAAACGCTATTACTGGCCATTGGAAAATGTAAAAACAACTTTAAAACTTTTAGTTAAAAATTTAAAAAATATTTTGTAAAATTCTGCTTTGAAAATATTTTTATTTATATCAGCCTTATATCAAAAATTAAAAACTCCTGGGAAATTCTTAGTTATTTGGCTGAATTTACATTTCTAAAATTTAAATGTGCCAAAACAAGAGATAACGTTTTTGCTTATAATAAAGATGCAAAAATAATATAAAAAGAATACTGTTACTTTCAAATATTTATGTTATGAAATAATGCTTCGCGAATCCAAACAAAGCACAGCTTTTGCTAGTATTAAAATATATTTAGCTTAGTTTACAATGAAATTTAAATAAAAAACTTAGTTACATGCATTAATTGTTTGATGTTGTCATTTAAATTTTCTTTTGCAAGTTGCAAATGTGATTTTCCCTTGCAGTAAGGATATTATGCATGGCCTTTAACCCTTTCTGGTACACTGTGCCCAGTCTGTGATACCTAATTTTAATTCCAAACTTGCAAGCAGCATCAATAATATTTTAGTAAAATTTTGCTTTTACAATAAAAGCTTAAATTAAGAATTTCAAATTATCTAAAAAACTTGCTGATGTCAGTCGACAGTGGCACAGCCAGAGTTTGGTTCTAAGGAGAGGTTTTGAGTTTCTGTTAAAGGTGTTTGCCAGTTATTTGAATCACTGGTTAATAGAATCAATATATTTACTGTACCAAATCATAATGCATCTTTTCCACAGTTACATTGGTCATGTTTCATTAAAACAGCATTTACAATGTTTGAGTTAGAAAACATAAAAGCCAAAAAAAAAATGAACCTACATGTCAACCACTAAAATCGGTATTTCAGGTGTTTTCCAATTACATGACATCGAATTTGGCATTAATTAATATAAACTTGTTGAAAATTTTGTTAAAACATCTTTGTTATTCTTAAAGTTCTCTAAAAATATATGGGTATGAATTGAAGAAAAAATCATTATTCTTTTTGCATAAGACGTCTAAAAAAATGACTTAGTTCAAATAATCAAATTTCACTTAACTAATGCATGTAATATGCACTTTCACAATTTTAAATAGAATTTTTGCCATTTAATTGAATCACTTTGTTAAATGGAATCTGATTCAACAAAGCAGCAGATTCAGAAATACGCTAAAAGTTTAGATATTAAATTTGGTTTTGATTCATAAAAGCGGCAGTTATAGCAATCTTTCTTAGCTCTGGGAGGGGTTTTAACCCTAAAACCTCCCCCTTTGCTGTGTCACTGTCAGTCAATAATATCTCATTTTACTAACAGATTTTGCCCATGCCGGAAAGGATTAATCCTTTTCCATCAAGTGTATTGTCTATTGGATACACTTGAATACATCAAATTAAATCTACCTGGAAATGAAGAGGTTAATCTTTGATCTGAAATATTAAGATTTCCTTCCTACTCATAAAACATTTTTAGGATTCTAGATAAAAGTATGCAATATCATTTACAAATTATTTAAAGAATGTATCGATAGAAAAATTGGGACTTATGAATATTACAGAAGAACACATTAAAAACCATATTAGCCTCATGTGGAAATGTTCAAAATGTTCAATGTGAAGAATATAAGGATGTTAATTGATAAGTTAAACTGATAAATTCATGTTAAATTTGATAAGTTAAATTTGTTCCTTGAAAAAGTCTAATTCTTTTAATTTTTTTCTAATTCTAATCATGTATCTAATTTATTCATTTGTAAGCTAATGTTTATATGAAAGTATTTCTAATGAATAAATGTATTGCATAAATGGTTTTTCTATATTAACTTCTAAATTTTTCATTTTTAACTAGGTTACAGATGTGTTTTTGAAATAAATTTTTTTAAAGTATTTTTTTTCCTTAGTCAGACACAGAAGATAAATCAACAAATATTCTTTAAGGTAACAATTCTATATGAGTTATTACAGCAATGCATCAAACTATACATGCTAAAAAAGGCCAATATACTATAAATTGGGAAATACTGGAATATTTTAAGCACTAAAAAATAGAAACTGAAATATAAACAAAACATTAAAAGTTTAATAATTTTAAAATAAGCATTTTTATTCATTTCATGTGGATATTTACTTTTCTTTTCTTTTCCATTGAAATATTTTGTATCTTATAATTTTTATAGTCTTTCTTTAGTTTACTCCTTTTATTACTTTACTCCTTAGTTTAGTTTACTCCCTCAGTTTATTCCTTTTTTCCCCTTATTATCTATCTGTCATTCAATGCTTAAAAGAATATTTTTGGTGAATTACATTGCATAAAACTTTATCAAAGGAGATTATGTTACTTAAGGTCAGTATACCTCTAAATAGTGATGTTTCTATTTTTTTTTTTTTTTTTTTTTTTTTTTTTTTTTTTTTTTTTTAAATAACTCATGTAATAATAAAGTTTTTATTATAATTAATGTATATCTACATAAAAGTAACTTCAGTGTTTTATAATTTTTTTGAGAATATGCTTTTGAAAACTTTTATTGGAAGTATAAACTTTGTGCTAAATAAATTATAAAGACTTACTCAAATATAAAATAAGAAAATGTATTTTGCCCTTTTAAATTAGTTCAATCTTCATGACATCATAGCTGCCTAAAATACTATACAGTCTGCATGACCAAATTTTGAAGTGGATTTGCAAATCCTAATGACATGGATAGGTAGGGGAAGAGGGAAAAGAAAGCATAAGTAAATTTACTTTTTTATGTGCAATCTGTTGAGTTTAATTCAAAATTTTCTATGTAGATTTTATTAGTGATTCATTATATTACCACCATGAGATATGTATATAAATTTTATCTTTTGCAATTTTTTCACTTAGTATAAAGTAAAGTAAACCTAATATAAAAAAATCAATTGCTTATATGGAAAAAATATATTTATATCATCTATTGTATACTATTAAAAAAAGTATAATTCAATAAAATTTCAGTAGTCCAAATATTTTATTGTGTAAATAGATTTTTATGTAAGGTTTCACAGAAAAAATGTGCAATATATTTTTCTAAAACAACAAAAATAAAACTAGCAAATTCCGACTATGATAGGTAACCGTGGTTTAATTATTATCACACAGAATATCTATTTAATGAAAGACTTGAGGAAAAGCTTGCAAAGAGTGAAGGTAGAAGGGAAAGAGAATTTCCAGATGGAAGCAAGTTATCCAACTAAAAATGTAAAACCAAGATTAAAAAAAAAAATATAGATATATATATAAATTTTCAGACTTCACTCAACTATACATGTTTACCTTATTCATTAATATATATATCCTTTTTGTTTGTTTATCTGCAGCTAATATCACAGATAGACTGAGAAGCATACTATGCAGATAATCATCTCATCAAGTTTATTGTCGAAATTCCAGAATTAGTCAAAATTCAATTTGCACATTAAAGCACAATGTGTCTACCAAGTTATATCTTGGTGGAAAACACCCGAAAGCCTAATTTTAGCAGTTGACTTTTAGGTTTATTATTGTGTTTTCCTGCTCCCAGTCCTCCATATTTTTGTTCCTATGGGTTCAGGAAAAACACAATGGTAAATTTACGTCAATCACTAAAAAGAGGTTTCCAGGTGTTTCCCACCAAGATATAATTTGGCAGACAGTTTGTATTTTAATAAGAAAATTGAATTTTAACTAAGAATTTCAACAGTGAAATCAAAGAGGTGACTACCTGTGCTGCCGCCTCCCAGTTTAAAAGAGTGAATAATAATAGTAAAAAAAGTACTCTTGTGTCCTATTCAAAAAACGCATTTTGAACTTTTTAAAAATAGTTTCCTGTTATTAGTAGAATTTTGTGGGTTTTTTTTTTTTTTTTTTTTTTTCTGAAAGATTTTTGATTTTTGTGATTTATTTTTACAATTAGTTGACAAATTTCAAGATATTTTCCCACAACCTATTAATGAGTGCCATTTTTTTTTTCTTCACACAGACAAATTTATGTATTTGCCCACTTTTTTTTTTTTTTCAAATCCATGGAACAATTGGACAAACTTTCAATTTTTTTTTTTTTTTTTTTTTTTTTCACACAATTGATTGACAAATTTCACAATATTTTCCTTAAATTGAATGACTAAATTTATGAAACATTATTTTTTCCCCCAAACTTCATTTTAATAAGTTAACTGAAATTTTATGATGATTTTTTATTAACTGAAACTATGAATAATAATATAAAAAGTGTGGAATTAAATTTATTATTTTTTTTTATTTATTTATTTAAAAAAGAAAAAAGTTTGCTTTTTTCTGTATATGTTACTTCAATCATTACTTATGTAGTTACTATATTTCTTAAAAGATTGTTTTAAAATCTGTAATATTTTAAAATTAATTGCTAAAATTTTTACATGTTTTAAAGAGAGAAAAAAATGAATTCCTAATAATGCCATAGTTACAATTTTTGTTTTCTCTTTTTCAGTCACCGCTACATTCTGATGAAAATAATCCATCAGCTGATTCACTGTTGTATGAGACTGTCAGTATGGATATTAGTCCTTCAGTGGATACCTCGGAAAATTTGTTTGAACCACCATCTAAAAAGTTAAAAGTGTCTTCTGATCCTGTTTCACCTCATTCATCAGAATCACTAGGTAATTATCGTACATTTCTAATTAGAACTACCATAATTTAGGGAAGAAACACCGCACCCTCAAATATTAACAGCGTTTTGAAAAAAAATTGGCATAATCGCCACACCCGTTGTAAATGCCGCTCTCAAAAGAAATTATTTTGCCTTATGAAAGAGGCAATAACCTGCCCAAAATATCACATAAATACAGCAAAAAACTGAATTATTAGACTAATTAAATTATTAAAATAACTAATTGTCAAAAAATATGTAAGAATAAAATATTTATACTACAGAACCGATTTTTCGAAATTTCCGGAACCAGAATTTTTTCCTGAAATTTTTTTGATATGTGGTTTTTTTACTTTAAATACATACTGTAAAATCTCGAAAACAAAACTCCCATTTTGAACAAATTTGATTTTCTGAAATACATATCAGTTTGTAAGCCCGTCACCAAGAATATTTTTTCTTTTAACAATAATAAAAAGAAAAAAAAAATTCCTACTTACTCCAGTCACCGTATTTCTTGGAAAAAGGTGACTCATGATGTATTGCATTTGTTGATTTATGATCAGTAACATCGTGAACATTTAAAAAGTGGAGGGGGAAAAAATGTGATTTTTTTTTTTCTTTTGAAACACTGAATAATTTGCTTAAAATTTTCATAAACGCCACATGTATGAAAATTTCAACTTTTAAACTCATAAACGCCACAGCGTTTATTCCCTAAATTATGGTAGTTATTTGAATTGCATACATTTTCTTTTTAAATCCTGTCCTCCTTGTTGTTTAATGTAGTGACACATTGTCACAAGCATTCCTATTGTGTTGTTGGAGGTCCTGCAATGTTAGTGAGGGGTCACATATGCATCTGCTGTTTCAAGTATTCATACAGAAAAAAATTCCTTAGTATCAGTCATTTGAATGTGGAGGTCACTTTATGAAATCCCATACCCAAAATTTATTTCTCAAATTCCTCCACTAGGTACTGATTTACTGGTGTTCTCCTGTGCCATGATGCGGACTCATTTTTCATCCATAAAAAATCATTTCTCCTTTTGTTCCATTTTTGTGATGTCACAGTTTTGGAAATTACAAACAAACAAATGCTCATTTCAAATGTTCTGTCTTTAGCAATCTTGTTCAAATTGTGTCTTGAACTGAATCGATGGTGCTCTGCAGTTTTTAAACTAACTTTTACCCCCATATCTCTTATCATTTTTAAGATAGGAGCACTAATTCCACCATTTTGCCCAAAAAAGGCACTGTAAGCATTAGATGGGCTCATCTAGTAGCATATAGCCACTTTACTGTAACTAAGCGCCACTTTTATGACTAAAGTTTCAGCCATTTGGCAGTTTAAGAGGATGGGAATGGACTTTTGTGGGCATAGTATATAATATTTTATATAAGTACAAAAGCTGAGATTATTTTTAAATATAAAATCTTGGCTTGTCATAGTATTGATATGCTGTATTGTTTGGGAATTTTCGGCATGCATACTTAAAAAGTTTGACACCCCCATAAAATATCATTAAACTTTAGTTTCAGTGTTTCTTGAATTACTATTGAATTAACATAATTGTAAAGTATTAAAAAATAAATGGTAAACAATTGTTTATTTCACTTGGATTTTTTTTTTTAAATTTTGGCTAGAATAAGAAAATTCCATTTTATTATTTTCTCACTTCATGCTTATCCTGTTCGTTAAATTAGCATAGTTATTTGATGGCTCTTTTTCTTTCTTTTTTTTTAAGAATTTCATGTTGGAGATTAACATAGATTTACTAGACAAATTTTTGTTTAATTAGATTTAATTTGTTTTTGAGATATTTCTATAATTGTGTGATTGGGAGCATAGAAAAATAATTTAATATGGGGACAACATTTACAAAATTAATCTTGAAACAATTAACATGGATGTACCTTTGGAAATACAAAGAGATTTCAGTAAATTCTTTTGATAGTTTTAGGATTAGCTAAAGTAGAAATGAATAATTCAACAAGAAATAAAAATAAAAAATACAATAATTATGCAATTTTGCAAACAAAAAATAACATGTAAAATATCTGCCACTGATTTGTTTTTTCAGAAATACTAGAACAGTTTCAATACTTTTTAAAGAATGGTTTTAGCAGTAGCTAAGCTATGAATTGATCATTTGGGAAAAAATAAATAATGGAATTGAAAAATGTAATATTTATGTAAATAAAATTCTATCCTTGTTTCTCTCTGGGGAAAAAGCAAAACAAAATACTATATCTTTTGTTTGTGAAATCACAACACCATTTTATATTTATTTTTATTTCCTTCTTAAAAATCATGATTTAGATACTGACAAAATTATAAAAAAAATCTTCAAATTATTTCTATAGTTTCTAAGTAAAAGGTACAATCAGTATTAGTAGTTTAGTTTTATGTAGAATTTTACAATTGTTGTTGCAACTCTAAACATTGACATACATCAGACTGATATGTTATAAAGTAGTTTGCAATTTTTTTTTCTTCTCTTTAAACATTCACATGGGAAACATTTTCCTGTTATTTATATGTATTCCATTTTCAGAATCATCAGAAGAATCTCTTCAGACTATTACTCAGCCATCACCTTCACCTTCATTATCACGTTCTTCATCACCTGTTACTTCAACAGTTTCTACATCTGACTCTGCAGACAAAGTGGAATCTTCAAAAGAAGTACGCTATATAAATAGTTTTGAAAGATAAATTGATTTTTTCCTCTTGAAATAACTGTACATTTAGTTTTTCAACATTAATATAAATAATTTTTAACCTGATTTCATTTAAATGTTTTTAAGTTTCTGAGTCTAAAGGTTATCTTTTTAGTAACAAGCCTCAGTTTTACTTCTTAAAACATGAATTTTATTATCATATTGCTTTCGTTCAAATAAGTTATATATTCTTTCTGGATTTTATATAAGAAGTTTGCCAAAATATTCTTATCTACTTACAATAGGAATTGGCACACATAATTTATTTTCTTCATATAGTGACACCCTTCCTAAAAAGATTGGCCACTCATGATGTATGCCAACTGGCTATAAAACTACAACAATAAAATATTTTAAACATTAAAAAGTAGAAAATAAAAAATAAAGATTGCAATATATATTTTTGAATGTATGCATTCATGAGTTTATTTTTGATGGATTCCTGTCTTTTATGTGTATAACTGTCTTTTATGTATGTTATGAAATGTAAAGCATTCAATGATTTAAAATTTTTTTAAAGAAAAATTACTTTAAAAAAAGTTTTACAAAAATACATCTTTTTGATAAATTTTAATTGAATATTTTATATTCATTGTAAAATGTTGAGTAATTAAATTTTCTGAATGGAATCCATTGGTAATTGTTGTATTTTATTGAATAATTTGTCACTTTCCACATGAGGCTTTAATTTCTTTACAACCTAGCCCGTGATTGTTGAACTCTTATGTATATGAAGGAAAGGACAGAAAAGATAAATTAGATTCTACTATTATAAAAATCTATATTTCTAAACAATAATAATTAAAAAAAATACATCAAGATCATATATAATTTAAGTTTATTATAGCCGAACCATGATATGTATTAAGCAACAATGTTATAACATTTTTATGCACTCCTATAAAATTTTAATTTTTGCATTTTTATTACTTCATGTTCTTCCCATTGAATGCCCCCTCCCCTCCCTTCCCTCAAACTTATGTTTTTTTTTTTTTTTTTTTTTTTTTTTTTTTTTTAAATTGTATAGTGTGGTTTCAAAAATTTAGCATCAAAGTCATCAGAACTCCTTAACCCCCTTTTTTAAAAATTTTTTATTTATGGAAGAAATAAAAACACATGTATTTTTCTTCTGTGAAGTTTTGGAAATTTCATTTGCTTATTTATTAGAGCTAGTGTAAACTTATTTTATTTTATTTTTTTTTTAAATCAGGCAATCTTGATTCTAAAATAAAGCATTTAAATTTGTTTATCTTAGAAAAAGTGTGCTTGATAAGAAGAAATTTACAAAGTCTTTGTGAAATGCTATGTACTGAATATGGAATGGTATCATCGACAGTTTATGACATTGGAAAACAGAAACTAAAAATACTGCAATTTTACACCAAAAGTGTCATCACTAAGGATTAAATGAGAAAGCACCCATTAAAGGAAAAATTTTATTGTTAATGAGATTTTTCTTTTCTTTTTTTTTATTATTTTTTTTTATGAAAAATTAAATCTTGATTGAAAACACTATTAAGAGTATTGGAAGTATTTTTGATATTTGCTGCTTAGAAATCTGTAATTTTCAAAAATATTGCAATTTTATACCAAAAGTATCACCCCTAAGGGTTAAAATGAAAAAGCACTCACAAAAGGAAAATTTTTTATTGTTAATGAGATTTTTCCTTTTTTTTAAATCACATAATTATCACTTGGTTGTGAAGAATTAAATTTTGACTAAAGGCACTATTAAGAATATTGGAAGTTTTTTTTGATATTCCTTCAGAAATCTGGAATTTTCAAAAATACTGCAATTTTATAGTAAAAGTGTCATTCCTAAGGGTTAAAATGACAAAGCAATATGAAAGGAAAAATTTTATTGTTAATGAGATTTCTCTTTTTTTTTTAAATGTTTGCTTATTTTATCACATAATTATCACTTGGTTATGGAGAATTAAATTTTGACTAAAGGCCACTATTAAGTACTTTTGATATTTTTCCAAAAATCCGGAATTTTTAAAAATCCGGCTTGGACTCAGTCCTGATGATGTCGGATTTTCAAGGTTATGTTGTATATTCAACTTAAATTTCAGATATTCAAATCTGATTTTATGCCTACTTTATTTTTAAAGTGTAAGAATAAACCTTGCTTTTATTCTTATTTCATTTTTTTAAATTGTAAATTTAGTTTTTTTTTTCCGTTTGATAGTTTTTAAAACTAATATTTTACAAAAACTCACTTTCTCTTTTAAAGTGGATTTTTAATTTGATCCATTGTTATTTTTATCAGTCATTAAACTATTCATTATTTGATATGTATAAGACAAAAATAATATAGGCTGACTTATATCTTGTCATGGTGCTTAATAATGAAAAAGTATTGCAACAAAAAGCATTAAAGCCTATGATATTGCAATTTTTTAAAAATATAGATTACATCTAATCAATCCAATTTCCATTATAAAAGATAATGCAATCAGCGCAATATGTATTAATTTTCTTGAATATTTTATGCACATATTGCATGCAATGCAGGAATTTATATTATTTTTAATTTTTAAACTAATTGTGTGCAAGTGTTACTGTTTTCACATAAAGCTAGAGTTAAAAAGTTAGAGTATTTACATTTTTTTTTAAGTTTTGACCCAATTCTCTTGTCTAAAAAGTAATTCACAAATGTATTGAAAGGAAGCTGTTGGATCAAGGAAATTAGCTAATTTTTTTTAAATCTTACTTTTGAAATAAATCATGTATTAAAAAAGAAAAAAAAATTAAAATGGAAATGTTCTAAGTGTTATTTATATACTTACGAAATTGAGCTATTATATAATATTTTTGTTCATATAAAAAAAAAAAAAAAAAGAATTAGCAATTACTTAGGAACATTTTTGAAATGTTAATCAGTATATATATATTTCAAGTCAAATTATCATCATCATCGTTACTTTTTTTAAAGCAAGTTTGGAAATTTATAATATTGTACATCAGTGTTTAATTTTATTAATGTGTGTATGTCTGGGGGGATGCTTTTTTTCTGATTATTTTCAAGTTCCTTGTCTGACTATTTTTATCTTGAATACTGGGGATTTTGTTTATCTGTTTATCCTTAATTTAAATTATATCAAAATAAAACTTACTAAGAGCTAGCTGCAAATATTTTTTTTAGTGTATATTTTCTTTATTGAAATGTTTTTTAAAAATTGTGTTTATTTTATTTTTCAGTCTACTGCTGTTTTAACTGTTGTTCCAAATTCTGTGTCCATATCACTTGTTCAAACAACTGTAAGTATTAATCTTTCAGAATTAAACTATTATTATTATTTTTTTTTTTACTTTTACTATGTGTCATCATATAATATTTTCTAAAGTTTAAATATAACTATTTATGCACCATGTTCATTTTTTTTAATTGTATGAGAAATTTATTATTGATTTTCATCCATCATAAAAGAAAGTCTGGATTTCGTATTAATCACAGCACAAAAAAATCTGCCGAACCAAAAATCTTGAAAATTGGGGTAAAAATACTTCTTATAACACCGAGTGCGGCTAAGAAGGGATTTTTGAAAATTCCACCCCTAAGAAGGGGTAAAAAGAAGAACAAACTTTTAAAAAATTCCTTAAAAAGCTTCTTTTGTAGTTATGTTTCAACTGATAACATATTTTAGTGTATTTTTTCATGCTGAATCGAATGGTACCAAACAAATTCTTTTAAATCAAGTAGTTCGTGAGATATTTCAAATTATTCTAATTTGGCGATGCCTTCGGCACAAAAACCTGAAATTTTCAATCCTTATCCATATATATAAAAGAGAGTCTGGATTTTGTATTGATCACAGCTCAAAAAAATCTGCCGAAAAAAAATCTTGAAAATTGGGGTAAAAATACTTCTTATAACACCGAGTGCCGCTATGAAGGGATTTTCAAAAATTCCACCCCTAAAGGGGGTAAAAAGAAGAACGAACTTTTAAAAAATTCCTTAAAAATCGTCTTTTGTAGTTATTTTTCAACTGATAACATATTTTAGTGTATTTTTTCATGATGAATCGAATGGTACCAAGCAAATTCTTTTAAATCCAGTAGTTCGTGAGATACTTCAAATTTTCCTATTTTGGCGATGCCTTTGGCGCAAAAACCTGAAATTTTCAATCATTATCTATATATGTAAAAGAAAGTCTAGATTTCGTATTAATCACAGCACAAAAAATTCTGCCGAACCTAAAATCTTGAAAATTGGGGTAAAAATACTTCTTATAACACCAAGTGCCGCTAAGAAGGGATTTTTGAAAATTCCACCCCTAAGGGGGATAAAAAGAAGAACGAACTTTTAAAAAATTCCTTAAAAATCGTCTTTTGTAATTATTTTTCAACTGATAACATATTTTAGTGTATTTTTTCATGCTGAATCGAATGGTACTAAGCAAATTCTTTTAAATCCAGTAGTTCGTGAGATACTTCACATTTTCCTAATTTGGCGATGTCTGCAAAAAGCTGAAATTTTCAATCTATCTATAAAAGAAAGTCTGGATTTCATATTAATCATTGTACAAAACAATCTATTGAACCTACAATTTTGAAAGAGAGTTCTATAATCAGGTTATCATGATTTTGTAAGCTATATTTAATTATCTCAATATATATAAAACGCTAAGTGAAATTTCATTTCGGCCGCTTATAACTTAAGTTCTATTAGATAGATTTTAATGGAACTTCCATTGGTAGTTGGATATTTTTTCTGAAATTTTGTAGCAAATGAAATATAGTATTCTACAAACTACTTTTGTTTAACTGAATACTTCTGGAGATGTTTTAAATCAGATGAACGCAATCACAAAAGTTTGACTTTATTTTAAATGTTCCGCTGAATGAATTTTTATGTGATTAAAACTGTTAACATTTGAGCGCTACGTCATTCATTAGTGACTAACACTGAACTTTCCGTTTAGATGGCGGAATTTTCACCGATGATAGAAGTCTAAAATACGATATAAAACTAAAAATTCTTAGGATATAAAAATTTCGTTTGATTCAAAGTTTCTTTAAAAAACACTGACCAGCGTAGCGGGCGAAGGCTGCTAGTATGTCATTATATTATTAAATTGTCAATGTAATACAGATGATCAATTAGAAAGATCATTTTCAAATGATCTTTTGAAAATGATTATTATAAAAAGCTTATGTAATATTGTGATCATTTGCAAAAGATAAATTATTAAGTCTATATCAGAAGCATTTTCAAATGTATAGCAATTCAAGTAATTGTATGGCAAATGTTCATATAATTAAAACTATATTTAATGTCTATTTTAAAAATATAAAATATGGTTATGTATAATCATAATATTTTCAACATATCCAAATTTCATGATAGTTCATTGCTTTTTATGAGATTCAGAGATCAATGAGACAATCAGACATGTCACTTTTGCTAAAATATGTAGTTGAAACCATCTAAAAAAGAGCACTTTCGAACAACGAAAAATTTTAAAATATTTAATTCTCATACTTATATTTATTATTTAAAAAAGATTTGAACTTGAGATAGGTTATTAATAAAAATTATTCCAAATTTGTCAACTACAATTTTGAATATGAACATTCACATTCTAGATTTGAGGTTCTAATCTCAGTACTGGCGAGTATAAAGTTAAAAAATTGTATATTTTTTGACACATTTGTTAAAATAAAGGGGAAAAAAAGAATAATAATAAAAAAAGAAATCTGTTATAAAATCTAAATATGGTTCTAAGTATTTAAATTTTATGATAATAATAAGATATTTAAATTTGAAATAACAGATAATGGGAGATAAATTAATTTAAGGTCCATGATCATTGTGGATGAGGACAAGAAATACATTGCATTTAAAACTAATAAATGTTAAATATATTCATGATAAAGAAATATAAGTTTCACTTGCTTGAACTAGACCCTTCAGAAAAAAAAAAATTGAAATTCCTAACACTGAGGTAGTAGTATGATGTGCATAATTCATCTATATACTTTATTTTTATACTTTGAATAATTCATTATTTCATGATATTATGTAATTATAATTATGTATTAAATCTTTTCATATTCTATATACGAAATATCATTTGTAGATTCTATATTTTAAACAAAAATAAATGCACATCATAATCAAATAAAATTATCATAAAATTGTACATAAAATGAAACATAAATAAACATAGAAACAAAAGTAGCAACAACAACAAAAATACATTAATCTCTTTATTGTAAACTTAAATTAAATGAAAGTAATTCTGTGCAAAATCTTTCAAATAAATTTATATTGATGTTAAAATAGTTGCTGTAATAACAAAGTATTTAATGATGCTAATCTTAGTTGATATTAATCATGTAGCATTTGATGTTTTTGAAAAAAAAAAAAAAAAAAAAAAAAAACACAATTATTTGTAATGAAGCTACTGAAGTTAAATTATGAATTTAGAAGTGTTACTAGTTCATCTAACATTAACTAACCAAACTCAAAGGTTTGTAAAAGAGTTCCAGTCCTTGAATGTAAAGATAAAGTACTCAGCATACACTCACAGCAAAAGATATATTTCTCAACGTACCATCATAGTATAAAGGTGAAAACTCTGTTTTGTTTAACTGAAGTGTTAAAAAATTGATAAATGAAACATAAAAAGAGTTTAATCTTTGATATCATTGTTTAATTTGGTCAGGAATTTGGACAGCACAAAATATGATTGGTGGGAAAAAACACATGAAAAAAGAAAATGAACTTCTTACCAAAGTTGCAACATTTATATTCCATTCAAGTTGTATACAGATCATAATGAATAGTTCAATCAATTAAGTATTTCCAAAACATCAATTGGGGCTTTCCAAAGATTAATCTATCTGATGGCAGCATTGCAAGCTGATTCCAAGATAAGTTTGATACTCTCAAATTAGATGATCATTTCATAAATAAATTGCATTATAAATTTTCTATAACTTTCCAGTGATGGCAGATTTTAATTAATTATCATATTTTCAACAATATCAGATGAAGGATTCATTTGACCCAATTGATACACTACATATTGACAATTCCATAGAACACATATGCTCTAGTAGCAATCCAAAACAGTCAGAGAAAGAGATACATATTGTCCTTTTTCAAGTGTCGCTCTATTTTTGGTAGAAGCATTCATTAGAAGTTTGATGCTTGCCTCGATCTTCCTACTAGAATAAACTGGATGTGCTATTCAAGTACACATTATACATTTCAACTTCCCTGAAAGTAATGAATGGCAGATACAAAATAGTTGAATCTCATTTGCAATGAGTATGATTGTTTTTATTATTGAGAATTAGCAATGGAATTTTAAAACAAATGGAAATGGTAAAACATTAGATTAAAAATTCATATCAGAAGGTCGTTATTAAATTATTGAAAACTAATTTTGATGAAATAGTTTGAAAATATTAGAATTTTCTGGGAAGAGCCGACAGTACAAAACCCCATGTTATTGAGCACAAGAAAAAACCCCTTATTTTATGGAAGAGTAGTAATAGGGGAATCTAGTGATTCATGTCTGCTGGAAGCAAAGTGGTGCATAAGCCAAAAATTAATACTACTAGTGGTTGACTCATAGGCTTAGCATTGTTTTCCTGCACCCAGTTTTCCATGTTTTTATACTTTTGACTGTAGAACAAACACAATGCTATACCAATGAGTCAACCACTACTGGTATTCATTTTTAGCTTATGCACCACTTCACTTCCAGCAGACATGGATCATTAGATTCCCCTATTATACTATTCTTCCACAAAATAAAGGGTTTTTTTGTTCTCAATAACATAGGGTTTTGTACTGCCGATTCTTGGACTATAAATAAATTTAAAGGTATTTAATGCTGATGTGTACAATTAAAATTACTGATAATTTAATGAATACATTGTTAAATTTTTTGATAATTTAATAAAGATATTAATAATTTTGAAGATTGCCAATTTTTGGAAAAAGAATAAATTTGAAAAACATCTTTAAAAGAATTTTAAATATTGAAATAAATAATATTTATTGAAATAAATAGAATAATATAAATTTTATTTAAAGATAATTTAATTGAGGAAATGTTACAATATAGCAACATTCACAGCAAAATATTTAGTTTTATCAAAGAAAATGTTCTTTTCTATCTAAATATGTCATTTTAACTGATTAAAGCATTTGAACTCTCTCTAAGATTGTCTCAAATTTAGTACTAGTGGGATGAAAAGATAAAATGTTACAGCTTGATAAGTTAATGTACATGTTTTTTATGTGATATTATTGCCTGTTCAAACAATGTTTCAAAGTTATTTTTCATTGTAATGAAAAAATGCCATTGGTAAAATTCTAGCAACTTTATATTGCTTTTTTTTTCATTCTAAAAATGGAGGAAATCAATTTTTTATGTGTTTCAAAAAATTACATTAGAAACTTCAAAAATTAAATAAAGTATAAGAATGGAAATATTAAAAACAATTTTATGATGGCGGTAAAAGCTATGACTAAAGGTTCTAAAGCTAAAAGTTCATTGTTAAGGTAGATAAAAAATCATTTTTAAGAAATAATACAAAGCTACAGCTAAGTCCATCTATAAAGGAGCAGTTTATAATTTATTAAAATGGATTTAATAAAAAGCCCAAAGCAGATGATGGATAACAAACAGTTTGTATTTTAAATATGCTTTGATTTATGTTACTCCAAATGTTATCTTACTACAGTGGAATTCATATTAATTCACAGGTTGTTTGAACATTTTTTTGAACTAGTATGATAATAATAATAATAATAATAATCGTAAATGACATAGATTTTTTTTTTTTTTTTTAAATGTAAAACTTCAAAAGTTTTAGCTATTTTTTTAGTTTAATTTCTGTTTACTTTCAAAACTTACTACCTCTTCCATACTCAAGGATTATGAACATGCATTTTTGTGATGGCTAATAGCTATGAAATAAATATAAATAAATAAATAAATAAATCGAATTACAGTTTTCTAAAAAATCGTAAAGTACATATTTTTTTCTAACTGTCAAAATAAAGCAAGTTTTATTTACAGATTTTTTTTTTCATTATAATATAGATTTTTTCTATTTATCTCCTCTGTTAAAAGACATCCCTAAAATTAAATCTAAAAAATCCTCTCTCATATTTTAAAGAAATTTCCCTTTTTTTTTTTTTTTTTTTTTTTTTTATTTATTTATTTATTTTTTTAATGCTTTTCAAATCATTATATGAATTGAAAGCTATTCTGTATTAAAAACTTAATACATACTCTTGGTATCCTGTTATTGAACATTTTTCACAAAGATAATTGTACTAAGTTTTAAAAAAAAATTTCTGCGTATAATGTAATATCTTGTAACAGTTAGACACTTTTTAATTATATCATTTGATAAATTAAAGAGGCATACTCTGAAATAATCTAAATGTTTTAACAGAGTGTCGCTCTTAGTTTTACATTGTATCTTATCAATTTATAATACTAAATAGTAGAATTAAAAGTACATATTATTAAAATAAAATTTTGGTAAAAGTGCATTACCACATTTGACCTGTTTTTATTTTATTTAGGCTCCAAGCCAAAGTTTTGTGCCACCAATCACTATTCGCTCTGTACCAATTGTTCGTTCAAGTACTGGTAAGAAGAATTCTGGTCGCAATGACAGCAATAACTTGGAGCGCTCCTACCAAATCTGCAAAGCTGCTTTAGAATCTAATGTAAAACGAACTGAAACTGCCAAAAGTGGAAAACTATCTCCAGATTCTGATGCTTCTTTAGTGACTTCATCTGTAGCCTCACCTGGAAGCCCTGAACTTAATCCTCCCCAGGATGATAACATCGAAACCAGTGAAATAAACTCATGTCAAATGGTAGCAAATTTTATAAATATTGAAGGCCCTGAACCCATGAATCAGTTGCTACTAACAACTTGCTCACCCCCTGCTGCTGTTATTAACACTGTCTCCTCCTCAGTTAATAATTTTGAGGTTTCTAATTTATCTCCCATTACTGAAATTTCCTCTGTTGATACTGTAGTAGTTGAGAGTGAGAAAGAAATTAGCATGCTTGAAACTGCAGATGCACTAAATGATCTTGTTTGTTCAGTTGATGTTTTAATAGATTCCCAGGAAAATGTAGAATCTCCAAAATCTCCTGATAATGCAATATCTGCCACTTTAGAAGCAGAGTCTGTGCCTAATGAAACTACAATTGAATCTTCCGAACTGCTGAAAAATGAAACGACTGTTGAATCACCATTAGATACGCTATCTAATGATGCAGTTGTTGATTCTGTTTCAGCATCGCCAACCGTTGAGTCAACTGTAGAACTCATTGCAGAATTAGACTCAGATAAACTCACTGTATCATCTGTTTCAGAAACATCTCCTGATGAAATGACTGTTGAATGTCCATCCGAAATTAATTCCAATGAAATGGTTGTAGATTCCCCATTAGCAATGTTGCCAAATGAAATGGATGTTGATTCGTCATCAGATATACCATCAAATCAGGTAATTGCAGAATCACCCTCAGAAATATTATCTAGTGAAGCTACAGAAAATTCCCCTTCCAATTCAGTACCCAACGAAGCTATTGTAGAATCTCCGTCTGAAATATCTGATGAAATGACTGGCGAATCTCAAGAAATGTTGAGTAGTGAGATGACTGTAGATTCTTTAACAGACTTATCTCTTGAAATGGTTGATGATTCTCCTAAAGAGTCACTGCCTAATATTACCTCAGATTCTATCACCCAATCTTTGCCAAATGACTGTTCTGAAAACTCCAATTCAGAAATGTTAAATCATGAAATGGCTCTTGATCCCCCTGAATTGGTAGAGAGTATAAACAGGCTAGAATCCTCATCGGAATTAATAGGGAGTATAAACAGGCTAGAATCCTCATCGGAATTAATAGAAAGTATAAACAGGCTAGAATCCTCATCTGAATCAGTAGAGAGTGTAAACAGGCAAGAATCTTCGTCTGAATCATTAACTTTGCCCATGAGCTCTGATAATCCTTCAGAGTCCGAGGATTTAGTTATTGATTTAGAAGTTAGCAATCCATCAGCTATTGCAGTAACTTCTGAATGTTCTTTGCCTGAGAAAAATTTAACTGAAGAAGACAGTGTTGAAAATTTTGCTTCCCCAGATGACAAAGCTATTTTACACTCATCTGATGAGCTAATTTCTAACACTAGTGTTGATGAAGCTAATAATTCCTGCAGCACCCTTATGCAAAATGAAGCTAACTCTATACCATCTGAATGTCTAGATTCTGATTCATTAAGCATGCAGCCATCCTATAATGTAAGTTTGTTCTTTGTGGCTTTGGAATATATATCTGCTTTTTTAATATACTCTATCTCAATTTGTGGTCTCTCTATATGTGGTGTTGGTATATCTTATTCTAGTGTTTTAATTTTTCAGTTTAAAAAAAAGCTTTAATGTTTTTAAGAAGGTTTTTAATTCTTTAAATAATAATAATATGATAATAGTAACAAGAAAGTATTAAAAATCTCTTAATTTATTGCAATTATTTATTAAGCAATTGACATTTTTCTGCCTTAAAATTTTTAATCTAATTTTTTTACATCAAAAACTTTGGTATTTATTTATTTAGTTTAAAAGAATTCTTTGGAGAAATTTATCCAAAAGTTAAATAACTTTTTAAATCATTTCACTGAAAATTGCAGGTTTAATTGCAGCACATTTGAGAATGGTGTGTACAGTTTCAAATAAATCTGTATTACTGTTTTTAATGTAAAACAACCTTTGAGAATTTTAGCAGTAATCTTTTTTCCCTTTGATTACTTTGCCTTGAATGTACTCTTATTACTGATTGGTTTCCTCATTAAGGGAATTTTTGTTTAATTTCCTTCTAATGCTACCCTTTTTGTGCTTTTTTAAAATAATGCATGATTTTTCATACTTATATCATTTTTACTATGTGTATATTTTAAAATGTCCCTCCCCTTCTGCACTGCCTTTTCACTATCTTTTATGCTTTCAAACAATGATTATCTAGCCTATCTTCTTTTTAGCTTTTTTGTGTCTTCTCACTCTTTTGAATTGTAAACTGTTCATGTCTTGAAATTTTATTGATGTTATTAAAGCACCTGCCGCTCATTAAATGCATCAAAACTTGAAACTAATCAAATTTCAATTGTTTATGTTTTTAAATTTGTTAGATAAAAATTCACCAGCACAAGGGACTGTATTTCGTTCTGTTTTCTGAAGAATTAGTATTAATATTCAGGTAGACCTTTGTACGAAATCTTTGTGTAAAAGTTTTAAAATAAAAAAAGGAATTAAAATTAAGGAAATTGACCATTTACATAAAAGCTAATATTATTTAAATAATTTTTGTATAATTACATTCATAATTTTTTGTCATTCTTTAAGTTTAATAATTTGTTGTAATTGTTTTGTCTACAAGCCATAAAAAACCTGAAATTATGAAAATTATTAAAGTTGCTTCTAAATCAAAATGTCCATAATATTTGGTAAAAAAAAAAAAAAAAAAACAATAGCATTGTTTAGCATTTACATTCCCTTTATATTTTGTTTTTGAAAGTGATTTGTTCTTTTGTGATCTCTATATAGATATAAAATAAGGTATATCTGCCTGCAGATATTGCCTAAATTATAATACCCAGGTCTCTGAAATTTTTGTCATATGTAGATGCTAACACTAGAAAGTGCACTTTGCAGCTGGATTTTTAAATTTAAATTTAGATTAAAAAAAAAAAAAAATCTTACTGGGTAAAAGGATATTTGCAGTTTCCTATCAATCCACTGCAACGAAGCAGACAGGTTAGAGGCTATTTGCAGCTAGCCACCAATCCGCGGCAACGAAGCAGCCAGCCAATAAAAGCAGGTGGTAAATATGGGATTTAATGACTGAATTTCATAGCTGAATGTTAGCAACAAATTTCACACATATTTGTTAATTTTTCCTGTTTTGATGATTTTGTTTTTCCTGATTGATTTACAATTGATCTTCAAAATCCATCCATTGCACCCTTAAAAAAAAGTAGTAAATTAGGTAATTACTCCTTTTATGTTTTCTTAGGGTTTGTTCTGATGTGCAGTGTAAAGTAGGTCTCATAGAAGAAAAGAATTTTAAACTGCATTATTGAATTATTTTAATGGCTCAAAACAGCTAAAATCAATGACTATATATCTTTATCCTTCCAAAACATGGTTTTCATAACAGAAATACATAACTGTGTTCACTCAGATAAAATTTAAAATATTCTAAATTTTAAAATATCCTCCAGATAAAATTAAATTTTTTTTCTATTTTAGTATGATTGGAAATTTTGAATATTAACAATTTGTTTGAAAACATCTATGGTCCTGGGCAATGCTGGGCATATCAGCTAATTATTCCCATAAAATTAAGAATTTTGTATGTTATTGGTTTGAGATTGATTCCATTTAATATTTCATCAAGAGACAGTAAATTAAGATACAAAATTTATTTCTCTGTAAATTTTTTTGGAATTATACTGTCTGTTTTTTTTTTACTTATTTGTTTTCAAATATTATATTTAAGGAAACTATTAAATTTTTTTCCATGCAGGAAGCTTCTAAGATAATAAAAGGCTAAATCGACATGTAAAAATAAACAAAAATTAGATCACACAGAAATACAGAGCTGTAGTTTATTTATTTAATCAAAAATACAGAGAACCTCATTCAAAATTGACATTTCAACATAATTGTTCAAAAATTTAATGACAATAACCCACTATAATAATATTTTGACAACAAGTTTAATAACAAGTTTTTGTTTTGCGTGAAATATGATGAGTAGTTCCATAAAAAATCTCATCTGCATTTCAAAATATGGAGTGTATGCCTGTCTTGGGCTTGGACATAGATAATTTCATCACATTTCTCAAAAAAAAAAAAAAAAAAGTAAATTTATTAAAGACTTTATTGAAATATTTGCATTTATATTAAAGTTATGAATAGATTGCAACACACAACATTTTTCACAACATAATTCAACTAACAAGGGAACCACTTTTGGTGCTGCTTACATCTAGCACCAAGACCTGTATTTTGTAGCCCTATATATAAAAGTTAGAGAACTCATAAAAATTCTTTATTAAAATCAAATTTATATATTTTTTTATGCTTTTAATTTTTTATTATTGGATTTTTATTTGTTTATTTTAATCTAAAAGTGAGTTAAGTCACCAAATATGGCACTACAAATTTTTCTTTTGCCCTATCCCGGGAGTATATGTATGGTACATTACATATTAGAATTAAATCAGATTGTGATTTCTTGATTATAGGTAGCATAAGGATGTTTGAACAAGAACTGGGTTTGTTTTATATACAGATGATAAATGTATAAATAGTAATTTTTTTTTCTGTTAAAAGCATTTAAAATCATTGAAAATCATCTTTTTAGTGAAATACAAAACAAGCAATCTGTTTTCTTTTGAAGCTGGATGGTATAAAGATTCAAATGTTAAAAATGAAATGTTGTGTCTTTTGATAAAAATAATCATAAAGTAAACTAATATTTTTGTAAAGTTTTATATTTTTTGCCAAAATCTAAACTCTTGTTCATTTTACACACGACAAGCAGCTATGACATTTGGCTAGGGTTTCCAGAAAACTACTTTTGGAAAACTGCCAACTTTTTATGTGCCAAAAATGTGAATATAACATCGTAATTTTTCAAAACCAAATTTGTAGACTTTTGAAGTTAATTTTTAATTTTGTTTTAATATTTTATATTTATTATTAACTAATTTATATTTTTAAATGTTTTTCTTGAAAAAAATTCTATGTTAATATTCTGATAAGTGACCTCAAAAATAGCATTTTTAGAAAGTTATGCTGCTGTAAAATCAGAAAATATGACTTTAACAGAAAAATTTTAATGATTCTCAAACGTCATAATATAAGGCTTTAAAATGCACCAGGTAGAGGTCTGCACGGGCCGGGCCTCGGCCCGAAGCCCGAGCCCGGCCCGCGGGCCGATTTTCCATAATGGCATTTTGGCCGGGCCGGGCTCGGGCCTTACTTCTGAAGACTCGGGCCGGGCCGGGCTGGGCCTAGTCACTAATCCTTTCGGGCCGGGCCTAGTCACTAATCTTTTCAGGCCGGGCTGGGCTCGGACGTTAATTTTTTTGCTGAAGTATCGGGCCGGACTTAACTTTTTTTTCCGTACGAAGCCGAGACTGATTCTATTCTTCCTAGTTTTCATGGACCAAAATAATCAGTTCCTATTGAATCTTCCTTTATGAAAATCCTTTTCTCGACTTTTTACAAATCAGTAATATTTGGCTTTGTCCAAAAATTTCTGCAAAAAAAGCATATACTTTTAAGCCGTCATTATTCTACGATTAAACATTAGAATTTATTCCTTTTAAAGAATCGTAGATTACTAGGCGTTTTTAAAATAGAATTGAATACACACACACACAAAAAAAAAAAAAAAAAAAAAAAAAACATGATTATGACAGAATTTTTTTTTAAACTGAAAACTAAAAGTTTTTTTTAAAATGATCATCCATGAAAAATGAATACAACAATACGGGAGGAAAAAATATATTAAACATTTACATCTGTTAAGAAGGGAATGCATTTTTTTTCCGTTCCAAAGCGATTTCGTCTTTGGAAATTTTACCATATACTGCTTTTTCGATTTTTTGTCTCCATTACAGGGAATATGGAATAATAATACTAGTGATAACTAATACATTTACATACAACAAACAAAGATTCATTTAAAAGCATAAATATCGCAGCTTACAGCACTTCTGCATAAATGGAGATTATAAACATAAAAAAAAAAGACTAATATAATATTTTTTGGTCAGAACTCTTCCATAAGATTAAAGATCAATGTTCTGTAGAAATTCACTCAGCCGGGCCCGGACCGGGCCGAGCTTGGGCCGAAATTTTAACCTTCGGGCCGGGCTGGGTCGGGCCATTATTTTTTTCGTTCGGGCCGGGCCAATATTTCTTTCGTTCGGCCCGGGCCGAAATTTTAACATTCGGGCCGGGCCCGGGCCTGGAAATTTCAGCCCGTGCAGACCTCTAGCACCAGGTCTCAATTCTAGGTGCGAGCAGCACCAAAAGGGGTTCCCTTGTAAGTAATCCCATGTTCCTATATGTTTTTTTAATAAATCATATTTTCTGTTTCATTTCTAAATATATTTTTCACTGAACAGAGTTTAGAGTATTTTAGAATAGCTTTATAATTTTAATGTTGTGTTGTACCTGGTAAACAATAAATGTCATCTAAATGTTAGAATAGTTTCGATTGAAAGTAGCAGAATATTGAAGTGTTTGCAATTAGGAAATATGTAATTGGCTTATTGTCTGCCACTTAGGATTATCATATTCATTAGCTAATAAAATTTAGATATGGCAATGAAAGGATAACGCTAATTTTGAACATTTTGGAATTCAAAATATTTCCACTAAAATGAGCATATTTTACAACCTTAAGTTACAATTCTAAATATTTTTCAAGCAATATCTGTGTTTCTTTATTATTGATATTTCATTATAAATATTTCTATTGTTTGGTCAATAAAATCAGTATTTTCACAATTTTAATTTATGCAATACAGTAGATTCCTTCAAATCTGCAACTTTAAAACCCACACATCATCACAGGCATAAACAATGAAATCTTTAGTTCTGATACAAAGAAAAAAATGGCAGAATTTTTTAGTTTTATATCACTTTGTTTGTATAACTAAACTCGTGGTTTTTCATAAAGTATAAGTTTTTTTTTTTTGTTATTAAGATTTAACTAAATCCGGAATTAAACTTCCTTATTTTACAATTTCCTTATTTTGATGTGAATTATTATGTATCTTTAAGAGCATTGCATAATACAAAAAAAATCTTATCTCATCCTTGTTATGTATATGTAATTATATATTATTTACTATTTATTTGACCTTTACTTTTAATAATTTATTCATTTTAAAATTCATTTTACTTTTTATTATTTTAGTTTATTACTTCACTTAATTAGTTTAAAATTTTACTATATTGTAAGCATTCATTATAATTTTAATTGCACTATTATTTTCAACTACTGTTTAAGAAAATAAAATAAGAAGTGACCAAAAATCCACACAATCTCTGGTCCAAAGTTGTTCGGATTTGAGAGAATCTATTGTATTAATTTTGAAATAGGACTTTTATTTTAACTTGTATACAATGTATTTTAAAATGATATGAATGCTTTCAATTCATTTATTTCATTCTTATTTCTTTCATTTACAAGTTGTCAAAATAAGATCTAATTTCATTCATATGTAATATGACAATCCAACTTATAATTTCATGTATATGTAACATAACAATCTAATTTATTATTTCATGCATATGTTATGCAACAATCCAACTTAAAGTAACAGTTATTTAAAAGTCTCAAGAATGTTCTATTTATTATTTTGCACGCTTAAGCTTCCTTCCAAATTGTTTTCTTAGTGATTCTTCCCCCCTTTTATTTTGAATTAAGATAAGTTAAAGAATGCTGTCTACATACTACCCCCTTAATTAAGATGTATGTGAGTTACAAAATTGCATTGTTGGTATTATACAAATTAATACTGATAAAATTTCTGATACAAGTATGGACTTGTGACTGTCTTATGATAACCACTGTTGCTTAAAAAAGAGCATCATATTTTAATCATAGGAGGCAAATTTTTTTTATATGACAGTAGTTCACCCATCCATCATTGCCCCAGGTCAGTTATGATAGCCCTAAACAAAACTCAAGTTTTTATGATTTTTCATCTTTTGAATATCTTTTTAACCTTCCCATTGCTGCGACCGGATATATCTGTTCACTAGGCTGAAGGTTTCACTGTAGTTGAAGCCTTATATAAATTAATATAATTCTACAAATTCAATCCAGTTTTAAGAAATTAAGTTATGGTTGATACTTTGAAGGCTTATAAGCATATACGTAACAAAAAAAACTATACCATGATAAAAAATCCTTCTTTTTTTAACATTTAAAATAAATTGAGGGGAAAAAAATTACAATTTCCCCTTTTTGCTCAGCAGTCAGGAGGTTAAAAGAATCTAGTTTGGGTGCATGCATTGCCTTCTGCAGCATCTAGTGTATTCTCAACAAATCTCTTTCCAAACACACTTGGAATCTTAAATTTTTGCTATCTAAAGCAGCTTATCCAGAAGTGTTCTGCACATGCCAGAGACAACCGAAAACCAAATCGAGTGAGCCAAACTTCATAGTAATCAAGCCCGTAAAACTCTAAAAAAGAATGTACCAATAATGTTAATAAATATTGGTAACTAATGTCGAAGATAAAATTTCTTGCTATAATTATAATCTAAATTTAATGAACCAAATCTTGTTGAAATAGAACCTTTAGAACCCGAGGAAAGAATGCATCTCCAATCAGTGAAAGGTGCTATATTGTAGATCTGTAATTTAAAGTATGTTGACAGGTTCTTTTTAAAAATGCATTCGCTAGTTATAGGCTATGATCGCTTAAGACAATAAATGCTCTTTAAGAAAAATTATTTATTTGCAGTAACTTCAAAATTTAAGGGTTTCATACAGAAAAGTTAGAGATGGTGCCTGAACGCATTTTTTAAGAAAACAGTCTTCACATGACTGAGTTCATGAAGCGAGAGGGAGGCAATAATTCCTCACTGAAAAATTCACACATTGGCATAACACAATTGGCGACATTAAGCATATGAAAAATGACTAATATCTTCTCCGCAAAATTGTCTGTTACGCTTAAACAATAAAAGGATTTTGAATTTAATAGCAGGGCAACCAGAAAGCAGCAGTCCTAAAAAAAACGCCAAAAAGGAATCCGACTGCCAAATCGTACGTTAGGAGCATATTTTGGGAAAATGTTCTCAAAAGACATAACAACCATTATCTACATGAAAAGACTCTTATGCAACGAATAAGTTAGACTTAAAATTACGCAAAGAGGAAAATGAAATTTCACTGACCGCAAACACATTCGAACATTATTCTTTTTTTTTATTATTTGTTTCCAGCAAGGGTGAAATACGCATCTTAATGAATTCTCTTTATCTGACAGCCGTTTTTCAGTAATAAAGCAGATGCGAGATGTTTTTCTTTCTTTTCTTTTGAACGGAAAGTTATTGTGGGATCGAAAATAAACGTTAAGATAAAATGGACATTTAATTAAAGATTAGTTTTAACGGTAATTTAGAAAAATGTAAAATTTAAGAAAACTATATGTGATTCTACATCACAGGTGCCTCCATGTAAATTTTAACATCACAATATGCAATTAATGGATGAAATCCCTTATCTAAAGTTACCGTTAAAGTAATGTGATTTTTAATTTACTGCTATAGTGAATAAACATAAATTTTTGAAAAACAAATAAACAAAGATAAATGTTTTAAAAAAGTAGTAGCTGAGGCAAAAAAGAGAGGCCGGGCCCTTGAGGCCAGAATCTTAACTAGAATGTAGTTGGATATTAGATAATTTTTTAGTAGTTAAAGTAGCTAGACTAGAAGACGCTAAAACTATGTTACAGAAAATTGTAATAAAAATTAATCATTTTTAAAGGAACTGCAACAAAGGCCCTAAGAAGGAGATAATTAATTAAAATTAGTGGTAGTTGAAGTCTGAGAATTTTTTTTTGTCATTCATGCTGTAGCTGGAGGACCTAAGAAGTTGTTCATAAAAGAAAAAAAAGCTAGTGAATCGGACCATTTTTAAGTGAGCTATAACAAAGAGCCCAAAGGAGACCATTTGATAACTAAGAGCAGGGCCCTAGCATGAAAACATGTTAAATGGTCTTAGTTTTTAGAACTTTAGATCTTCAGTTAATCAAAATTAAACACAATCATTAGAATAGATTTTTAAAAAACTGTGTTAAAAAAAAAAAAAAAAAAAAAAAAAAAATTAAAACAGGCCCTAGGGTCTTATGAAAAATATGAGGGTATTGGTCTGGGGAGAGGAGCCCAAGACTCAACTATAAAATTTTGCATTGAGAATGTGAGAAAATTTAAAGGTGAAAAATGCATGCCACACAAAAATAATTCAAGGGGCCCTGGATTCAGCCTTACATGACCATAGTATGCTCCATAATTTTACCTGGGGTCTGGAAATGAGAGAATAACTAATTGGAAACAGGGCTCCAGAAATGAAAATATGATTAAGAGGGGACAATTTATTAACAATATATGGGTGCAAAAACTTCAATGGATCTGGTACTGGGCTCCAAGGAGTCAAGTTCTTAACTAGCATTGGTACATAGTTGGCTGATACTTTTTAGTAGTTTTTAAAATAATCAGAGGACGCTAAAACTATGTTAAAGAACATTGCAAGCAATTCAGATCATGTTAAAAGAAGTTGCACTAAGCATCCCAAGAAGACGATTAATATTCGAAATTGGTGGCAGCTGAAGTCTGAGAATTTTTTTCTTTTTCATAGTGTAGCTGGAGGACACAAGAAGTTGTTAGGGGAAAAAAAAAAAAAAGTTTGTGAATCATACCATTTTAAAAAAAAGCTATAATAGGCAGCCCGGTAGGAACTAATTGATAGTTAAAAACAAGGCCTAACAGGAAAATATGTTAGTACTTAGCATTTTATGTCTCTAATTTGTCAAAATTTAGCTCACGGTATAAATTATTCATTACAGTAATACTTTAAAGAAATATACCAAAATTTGGGTACATGTTTAAAAAAGGGCACTCAAATAAAAGTATAAGGGTGTTGGTCCAAAAAGAAGAAACCAAAACTCAAATGTAAAATTCATGCACTAAGAATGCGAGAAGATTAAGGAGTGAAAAATGTTTGGCACACAAAAAGTTCAAGCAGTCTTGGACCGCGCCCTAGGGTTTTAACTGGAATGCAGAAATGTGATAATAACTAAATGGAAAAAGGATCCCAAAAATTAAGATTGGATTAAACGAAAGCAATTTATTAACAATAAAAGTTCAAGGACCTCTGTATCAGGCCCCAAGGGATCAGGATCTTAACTAGGAAGTAGAAAGGCGAGAATAAATAAATCGAGAAAGGTCCTTCAAAAGGAAGAAGGTTGGATACAAAGGGGCAAATTATAAACAATTTAATGCATCAAAACTTAAAGGAGCTCAGAAGTCTCAGCCTTTAGAAAATTAAAAATCTGAGTCTCAGCTGCATCATGACCTGTTTTAAACTTTCTCACCTAAATTATCAGATTTTTATGTGGGACAGATTTTCCTAGTCATTGTGAACAGGCAGACACACTTACACATGCAGAGTGAAACTTTCTTTTTACTAGCACTTTCCAACAAAGTTGAAAAGTGCTTATGCATTCGGTTTGTCTGGCCGTCTGTCCACGCTCTAACTCACGTAAATATACTCGAATTGCCATGAAATTTTAGGAAGTTATTGACGTTTACCCTAGCATGAACCCTATTGAAAATGAAGTTTCTACCATGATTAGTTTATCTACAGGGAGAGTCAAAAGTTTCCCATTACATTACGGTCTATGGGGAAAAATCGTTTCAAAGGAATTTTAAAGATGTTATACCCTGTCAAACATATTAAAATTTATATGCTTTTATGAGGTGCATTAAAATATGCATTCTATAAAATATAAGGTGATTTGCAGCTACTATCATGTACAGGGCCACACAAAAGAATTCCATTAGATAATGACAAAAGGGGGAATTGTGTGTGACATTTTTTAAATATATTAAACTGTTTCAAGTATAATAAAATTGATGTATGTCAACGAGGTTTAATATAAATTATATGATACTGCCTTCCCTAATATAAAGTACATAGTATTTACAGGGACACACAAAAGATTTCAAATACAGTAGATTCCCTCAAATCTGCACAGCTTGGGACCAGAGGTTCTGCAGATTTTAGAATTTTGCAGATTTCTGTTCATTGCTTTGTTTACATTTTTAAAGCAGTAATTTGAATGTAATTAATAATACAATCAAAACTATAATGAATGCTTAGAATATAATAAATTATTAAAGTAAATAAACTAAAATAATAAAAATTTAGATAATTTTAAAAATGATTTAAATACAAATGCAAATGTCAAATTAATAATCAATAATGTATGATTAAATATTCTTTATAGAGATGAAATGTATTTTTCTTAAACTATTCAATGAAACTTGCCTCATAAAAGTACACTACTAATTCATACCAAAATCATAAAATAAAGAAGTTTTATTTCAAATTTAGCCAGTCTGAATAACTAAAAAAGCTTGGTTAATATATAAATATATTTGGTAAGAAGATATTGATTACCAAAGATATCAGCAATATCTTAAATATATTCTTCCTTCATGAAAAAAAAAAAAAAAAAAAAAAAAAAAAAGAATTTAGTAATATTAACAAAATTGACATTAAAATGTATATAGAATTGATATAAAACTAAAAAAGTAAAAATTTTTTCCTATGTCTGAACTGAATGTTCATTGTTTACATCCGTAAATTATGTGCAGATTTTAGAGAGTTGCAGATTTGAGGGAGTCTACTGTAGTACATTCTTTACGAAGTACTGTATATGTATCCGATGATAGCTGATGGATGGATGAAATACATTTTAATTAAGATAGGTGCATATAAGTTTCACTAAATTTATACATATTATATGGTGTGTATAAATTCTATAGTTAATATACAGGGCTACACAAAAGAGCTCGCCAACGTTACTGAATATGAGCATAAATTACTAAAAGGTGATTCTTAAATAAATTGTGCCTTTTTACGCTGAACTACATTAAATTTACTAAGAAATGTTTGCAGAATATAGATAAAATAATATACAGGGCCATGCAAAGAGTTGGGTACATGGAGCCTATGAATGATAATTTATGAGAAAGTGATTTAAGTTGTTTTAAGAGTGTTTTAGTTTAAAATAAATTTTAGCTTAACACTGATGTGTAATAAAGGTACCAGGCAAATTACAAGGCTGAACAAAGTATTCAAGTATGATTCCATCTATTAGTATAAATTGTTGAAAGAGAAATTTCAAGCTACTAGGCATCTTTTTGCTAAACTAAATTTTTCTATTATATAGTATGTATATTAGCTGACAGATCAATTACAGGGCTGTTCAATATTACTGGAATACATATTTGGCTATATTTGGCTTTGTATCCTTATTTACCTGAATAACGAAGTTTTGTTAAAGATTTCACGAAGCGTTGGAAAGTGCTGCATAATCTATTCTTAACGCATGATTTTTCTTACTTGTTACTAAAAATAGTCAATACATTTTTCTGATGATTTTTCTTGCATTCATTTCTCATGCAGTTGTGTTAAAAAATATTTTTAATTCTGTAATTTATCTACATGCAGTTATTAATACAACGATTTAAACAAAAAAGTGAAATTATTTAATAAATAATAAGATAAAATAGATAATAGTAGAAAAAAGCAAGAAGTTTAGAAGGGGGGGGGGGCACTTAAACTCTCTAAATGATATCTCTCAATCAATATGCATTGTTTATTTGGAAAGTGATTGTTTCTGCAGACAATTTAATTTTGCATTTATGTTAAATAAAAAACTGTAGTTCTCACTTTCCACTATGTAATTTTGTAAATTTCCCAAACTCTGCTTATTGACAGACTTCAGATTAAATTGTAGCATTATGATATAAGAGTGCATTAAATAATTTTGATTTATTCTTTTTAGATGCTTTCTTACACAGTGATTTATTATAAATATTAGATTTGTTTTGTTAAAAGAACAAATCAATCTCAAAAACAAAATAAAAATGATGTTTGAATGATTAAACTATAATTTATTTCATTGTTGAATATTATGAATGTCTTGATTTGGACTTTCAATCTGTTAAAGCATTTTAAGCAATGAAAATATGCTTTATCAATCTGATAATTTTATCCACAGAATTTGCTTAATATTGAATGTTATGTAAAAAATGTGTATGTATGTCTCTTTTGATAATGATGAGTGCTTTTATTGAGTCGTGTACATTGTGTGAAACTAAGTTATTAACATTGGTATCCCTTAGCCATGATATTAATTATCCATCATCTTCTCAAATTATCTCATCCCTCTTTCTCATAAAAACTTAATAATTTTACCAAACAACCTTTTTAACTTTTTATCACAAGTTATTTTGCGATTTTTAAAAAGTCCAGCATATTTTCAATATAAGTTTTCAACTTTTTTTAGAATTTTGTGTCTAGTATACTATTTTCTTCAACTGCATATAATTATAGAATGTCTGAGTTAATATATAAATATTAATAATGTCAGACCGAAATCAAATGATATCAAATTGAAACTCTTAGCATCTTACATAGTTAAATACTGTAACTTTGGGAATTCCAAACTTGAAAAAGCTGTAATTTGACATTTGGTGATATTGATTAGTTATGCATAGGGCTGTAGCGAGGTCTAAAGAATATCAATTAAATTAAAATTTTGCATGAGTTATTATTGTCTCTACATTTAAAATAAGAAAACTTAAATCTCTGACCTTAAATTTTTCTCCTGTGGGATATATTTCAAAAAACATGAAATTCTAAAAATGTGTGAATCATGCTATATAATTTTGCTTTCCATGATAAAATAAAATTATGCTTAGAATTTTTTTTTATTATTATTTAAATTATAATTTGCGTCATATATATTTTTTGTACCTCTCCTCAAAACTTATTTCCATATGTATAAATTAATTTATATATATAAATTTATAAAGACTTATTAATCATAGTATTATGCATAAGAAGATGCATGAATTATTAATTCTGGCAACTGTTGGCTAAATTGTTATAGTTCTGAATTAACGAGGGGACATAGGGACATAGCTAGTAGTACATGTAAATTAAATTATTACATATTTCTTTGTTTTTTACTTGCTCATTTTTATTTGGGAATTTTAAGATGCAATTTTCAGTTAGAAATGAGAAGACATTATATTGATCTTTCACTTCCAAAATTTGACATTTTGTTCTCATTTTTTCCCAATGATAAAATGACAATGTTTAGAAAAAGAAATAGAATGTTAAAAGAAAATGATTGATTAAAGTATCCCTGTTATAGCTTTATGCAGCTAGTAATTTTATTCTTACAAATTTCATAGAGTTGTAATAGTTGAAAAATCTCAGAAGCAATAAATTAACAATGTTAATGATATTAAAAAATTGTTAAAGAAAATTATCTAAAAAGTTGATTCTTTGATAAAACTTTTAAATTATAATCTTATTATTATAACGTCAGTGATACTCAGTAAGGGCAGAGGTGAAGACAAATGCATGATTCTTCCCACCCTCAAGGAGTCCCCTGCTTGCTTCTATAATTGTTGTTCTGTTTTACACGAATACTTCTTCAGAAATTTCAAAGTTTAAACTCTATTTTGTGTAAAATTAAAAAAGAAAAAATGCACTGCTCAAAATTACAAAATTTAAGATTGTCAATTTCTAGATTTATGATTGCTTTAAATTTCTCAAGAAGCATTCTATTAAAAAATAATGTAATATGCAATATGTAATATCAATTTCTAAATTGAATAAGGAATTATACCCTGTTTGATTCTATAGCTCATTATGTTATATGTGCATGTTTTTTTTCTAAATAGTACATCTTATAGTGAAATCATATGTAGTACATAATTATTACTGAAATGTTAATTTGATTTAAACATTAAATTAAATGGAATTATTTAATTATACTTTCTATAAACATTGCCAATATATTTTACCTGCTTCCCCCCCACCCACCCTTCTTTTCTTTGTCTGCATGTTGCACTTAGGAAACTACATCTGAGTTTGACTGTCTGCACCTCTACATAATACCAAAAATAATTCCTATGCTATGTTTGTTAGGATAGCAGATGTCTATGCCAGTCTTTAGTTTACCTACTAAGGTGTACTTTTTATATGATTGACATCAAAATTGAGTTACAGAACTGGTAAATTAGGTATTGTTCCAACTTATATTTCTCCCAAAATATTCTTCCTTTTAAGCATACTTGTAACATGAATACATTAGGCATTAAAACTTACTTTTATACTTATCCCAGCTTATCTCATGTATAGATACTGTATAAAATGGATTATTTACATTTATTGACGTAAGTATTTTTTATATACAGTATGGGAACCATTTATCTGGAAACCAGTTATCCAGAATGATAGTTCCAATTAACTTATTTCAGAAAAATGTGTCCTAATTTCATATGTTCTTTGCTTTAAATACTACAACATGCTTGATATAACTTGGTTCCGACAACTAAGATTTGAAATCGAAGCATATTTAGTTATATATTGGGCATTTTGATTTTTATGTACTGGAAATAGGGGAGTTTTTGTTTTCAAGATATTCCTATAAATTGCCTTCTTTTAAACTTTGATTAATGCCTCATCTTATTTGGACCTCATTCCTTCTGAATAGTCTAATGATTTATTTACAATTAAAACACTGTCATAGCCACATATACTCTACAAATTTGATCCAACAGGTCTTGGTTTAATCCTAACCAGTTACCTAGAAAAACCAGTTATCCAGAATGCATGTGACGCTAATGATTCTGGATAAATGGTTCTGTACTGTATTATTAAATAATTGTATTGAACTCAGGGTTGTATTGGCTTTAATCATTTAAAAAGAAAAAAAAGAAAAGATTTTGATCATAATGTGTTTAGTTGTCAAAACTTATTTTGACTTCGAAAATAAATTAAAATTTATTTTATTAAATGATAAATGTTAATGAGTTTTGTAAGTTTTGAAATACTTTTTTATATTTTGATTACAAATCTACTTTTATAAAGAAAAGAGGGAAATAAACCACATTAAGCAAAAGGAACATTTTTGAAATTGTAATTTAGAACCCAAAATTAGTTACAGGTAACAAGTATTACTGTATTAAGCTACGAATTTCTAGATTATTCTGGATACATCAAACTTTGAAAATAATCTTTGTATTGATGAAGAGTTTGCATGATCAGACATCAGGTGCATTATGAGATCTACAAATTACAAATCAATATTTTTCAATTTTTCATTACTGCTTCCCAGATGTTTTAAGTTAGTTGCACTTTGAGAGAAATAAGGTTTGTGAAATATATTCTTCTGTTTTGAAAACTATTACATAAGATAGAAAAAGTCAATCTACATTTGATTATTTTAAAAATATTAATTATTAAATATATTCAATATAGTTGACATTAATAATCAAATAAATGTATTCTTTTGAGTAGTTAATTCAATCTTAAGTTATACACGCTTCAACTGTTTTTAAATGGTTAAAGCCAAATTTGACCAGTTTTAGATGATTAAAGCCAATTTTGACCGTTGTCCTGTTTAAAATTAGTTTTAACTGGTCAAAATGACATCCCTGATCGAACCAGTCCAGCTTTTTTTCTTTCAAAAAAATTTAATTATGCCTCTCCAATAATATCTTTAATTTTAACTCTTAGGCATATATTTGCTGTTTATAATTTAAAACTTTTTAAAACATTGTAACCTATATTACATTTTTACACAGGCTATCAGGATCTGGAAATTGGCATATGGGTCGGATATTCATTGGATTACCCCATTAGGGATCTATGAAATAAAGAGTGCTGGTAAAACAATTAATTTTAAAAACTAAGTCCAGGACATAACATTGAGTAAGAAGGCATGGCTTATATTAAGCCTTACTGGCAGAAACTGTATCACATGTGTCTTACATATAATAATAAGTGCTTAACTAATTTTCAATTGCAAATATACTTAACTTCATTTTTCATCCTTAGAATTCTCAGGTTGTTGATGAGGACAACACTATCATCTTAAGTTTACCCCCTAGTGAAGAGGAAAATGCAGCTACTGATATACCTACTGTTACTACAGAAAATACAGATGAGAAAGAAATGATTGATATTGATGATGATGATGATGATGATGGTAATAGTAGGTTATCAATTGTTGAAGAATCTAGTAATTCTTGTGTTAGTTCTCAACCTGTACCTGTTGAAGAAACTGAAGATAATAATGTAGACATTGCAAATTCGCCAATCAAAGTTGAAAGTCAGACAACCAATATTAGATTACCTATATTAAATGATACTGAAAAATGTGAAGTGTCTTCTACGCAAGAGGATGATTCTTGTGCAAAAGATGTTGAAAACAGCAAACCGTTTGATCTTCCCTCTCGACCTCTGAGTGCACCATCAAACTTTTCACCTGATCAAAGAAGTTCATCAAATGAAGTAAATTCTTTGAAAAGGCCTGCAAGTTGTCAGTCTTATTACCGGAGTGCGAAAGTCACTCCTATTGTTTATTTTGATTCTCCTGAGAGTGATGATGCTAAATCGGACTGTGACAAAACTGATGATGTTCAGGCATCACCAACTTCAACTACTGTGGCTGTTTCTGTGTCTTCAACATCAGCACATAGTTTACCAACAAGTACTGATTCTCAAATCTTCAAAGATGCTTCTCAGTCATCCAAAGACTCTTGTGAAAATCAGTTATGTATAGAGCTTTGCCCTGAAGTTTCAAACTCTGACTCACTAACTCCTCTTACAGCTCAAGGATGTGATTCTCCTGCTTCAAGGAGTTCTACATCTGCTCGATCAGTTTCAACTCCGTCTAGTTCTTCTATGCAATCTATGTCACCAATGTTTTATCATGCAATACCAAATTCAAATCTTGATTCTGATATTGTACAGCAAACAAACAAACCCAGTACTGACTTTCAAAGTTGTATACCTGTGTCAAACCCATTATCTCTGCCTGAAGGTTGTACAGGAGGGACTGGTGGCAGTTTGCCCAGTCAAGCTGTATCTGTTGTCCCAGCTTCAACTCAGCTTCCAATTGCATCAGGGGATGTAATGTTTCCATCTGCAAATGGACTTACTAGCACAGTTGGTACACCTGCAGGTGATACTCCTCCCCGCTCATTGCTACAATCAAGTCCCGTAATCAATGGGGCTTCATCCGGAATCGAAGGAGCTGTTACAAGTTCTGGCGGAGATAGTGGTGGTGGGAATAGTTCTTCAGGTAATGGTAATAACTGTGCTTGTAATTTGAAAGCCATGGTCATGTGTCTTAAGTGTGGAGCATTTTGCCATGACGATTGTATTGGACCTTCACGTCTTTGTGTTACTTGTTTGATACGGTGACCGTAATTATGTACATATATAAATACAAAATATATTATATACTTTCTTTTCTACTGGTAATGATTTGGAATTTAGTTACATTTCATTTTACCACTTGTTTATAGCATTATAGCTTTCAGCTCTGTACAAAGTATGTGTGATTAAAAATAAACAAATAAAAAGTTAAAAAAAAAACTGAAATAGATGTCTCAAAACATTTAAAAAATGTTATCAATTTGAAATACCAAAGTTTTGAAGGAAAATTCATATGAGGAAAATCATCATGTTGTGTACTTTGGAATGTTAATGCACAAATTTTTTCAGCATCTAATAATCAGTGTATCCTTGAATTTTCCCATACAAATTACCTCGTTATTTGCTTCCAGTTATTATATGAATATTTAACGAAGTTACAAAATAGATTCCTGTAGTTTGTGCAGTTCAAAAGTTTATTTATAGGGTTTGTTTTCCCTCATTCATTTGATGTTGATTTTTGTGTACAAATTTAGAAATCTATATCATACAAAAGAAAGAAAATATTTATGTTTATGCAACCACTTTCTGTCATTCTCAGATTTACACATATTAAACTAATATTATCTGTGTTTGTTTGAGAAAATTAATTTTAGTTAAAGTTTTTGCATAATAATAATGATAATAAAAATATGTAACTGAGATAGAAGTTACAGAATAAAAAATTTGATTTAGATATGGTGAAGTTAAAGTAGCTGTAAATCTCTTTACTGATTTTTTTTTTTTTTTTTTTTTTTTTTAATTCCCAATGTAAATAGTTACAAATCTCTAATTTTTTTTTTTTTTTTTTTTTTTTTTTTTTTGTTTTTGGCGGTATTTTTATCTACAAAACACTGCATATTTTAAAAATCAAAAATTATTGTAAAAGCTAAAATACCAGAACAACAACAAGAAAAATCTTGATTATTTCCTTTTCAAAATCCCTTTATTGTGTAAGTATTTTATTCAATCTTTATAAAAAAGTTTACTAGTTCTTTTTTTTTTTTTCTTGTCATGATGATGATGATTCATAATAACATTGAAAAAAGCTTGTTTAGTTACAATTTTTTTTGTTTGTTTATTCAATTATTATCAAAAATTGAAAAAGTAAATTAAATATGATAAAAGAAACATATAACATGAGAGAAATGTATTTGCAACATTAATAAAATTAATCCTGTTTACTATCATTCATAAAATAATTTAAAAATATTTTGACATGTGCTAGTTTTCAATAAGTTGCATTACAAGACTTGATCTAGATAGTAATGTGCTAAAATTGTGATATCTGTTGGGCAACTGCAAACATGACCCTATTGTATAAATTGTCTTATTTTAATACTTTCCTACTTTTTCTGTTTGTAAACAATTTGATAAAAAAAATGCTTTTTAAAAAGAAATATTTTAAAACAACCTGTTTTAAATTAAATACCTAGACAGAAAATTTAAATTGGTTTTAGTGATTTTAAGTAACTTTTTTACTGTGTCATATTTTAAATATGTTGAAGAATTATCACATTCTAGTGGTTGCATGAACATCCAAGTGTCAAATTAAGTAAATCGAATACTTGAAATAAACATTTAGACTCATAGAAAGCGTACATTGATTTTCACTCTTCAACAGAGTATAAATTTTCAGTATCTATGCAATCAGGGACAGTTTTATATTTTCAAGTGTATAAATATTTATTTTCGTACTGCCTAGAGTATTTCCCCTGTATTTTCAGTGCACATTTTACATTTTTCATAGTAATTTTCTAGCTGTTTAAAAATTCAATTTTTTTTCAATATTTAGACTTGTTGAGTAACAACTCAATAAGAAAAATCAACAAGTTTAATAATAAAAATAATAAAAAATACATAAAATACATTCTTCTTTAATTTGAAAAAAGTTAGTTAATTATGCTTATCAATGAAGATATAAAATCAGTTTTTAGTATGATTATTTATGCTGAATTGTTTAATTAATTTGGAAATTTTTGAGTTTATTGCTAGAGTAGAATTTAAGGCTCCTTTTAAACGTCATATTTAGTTTTTGAAAATTTGTGGAGAAAATCTTTCAAAACTAGAAAAGTTTTGTATTGCATTCATATTCATCAACTTTCATATTGAAGCAAAGTTTCTGAGTTTTATTTTGCATTTTAGTTTTTAATTATACATATGTTATTATTTTAAAGTGAAAATTGATTTTGGTGTTCTAAACATATATTTATTTAATTATAAAGCATCAGATTAAAGATTTAAACAGAAATTTTTTTATTGTTTGATTGTTTATTCATTTAATACTTCATTTTCTTTTTATTCATTTGAATTGTGTTGTATTAGATATTTCATTGTTTTTAATATATTTTGTTATATATTATAGATATAAGATTTTTTTGTTGTTAAAATTATATTAATCTGGTCAATCTTTCAAAATTAAGTACAAACTATTTAGTGTCTTTACTGATATATATGTATCTCTATCTATGCAATAAAAGTGTGACGTGAAATTTATCAAGAACAATGTCACTAAAGTATCAGAATAGAAATTTGAATTTTTTTTAAATGTATCTTTAATGTAGTATTATAATAATAGTAATAAATGAATGTCACATTGTGTCAAAATGAACAAACCTTCCATTGGGTGCATCTAGTATATTAAATGTAAATGTGTTGCTATTTTTATATAAATGTGTGTTTGTATTTCACTATTCCAAAAACAGGCTATAGAAAATCCACATAATATCCTTTGAAAACATGATGAAAAATTATTTGTAGAGATCAAAGAATACAGTAAAACCTCCATAACGGACACTCCCGAATAACGGACACCTCTATTTAACGGACAGTTTTCCAGTCTCCGCTCCCAAAACCTAATTTTTTGTGTGTTTAACCTCTGAATAGCGGACAGTAATTTTCAAGGTAAAGCTTGAAAATTATTTTTTAACAAGGGAAAAAAAAAGTATAAAGTGTAAATTTATCTGGGCAGTTTTTACATATTTTGTAATCACAGACAAATGTAGAGGATGGGTTGAAAAAAATCCCCTTCCCACTCCAATGTTGAATTCAGGGGAGGGGGGGGGTACTGAAAGAGGGACATAAGGGAAATTTTCCCAGAGCATTGAAAAGTGACCCCCCCCCCCCCCCGGAAGATTCAAGATCGCCTGCTTTTAATTGCCAAAAAGTGCATTTACCCTATCCCCCATAATTTTATAATGTCAAATTTAAACCCGCAGAAATCACTCCGAAAAAAACGTCTGTATTCAACACTGCCTAAGTCTGAGAAAGAAAACTTCCCTCCTTGAAAGATTTAGGATGCACAAATTTTTCGATCTGCGGAATTCCATAACACATACATAATTTTTTCTTTCGTTATAAATGCACGTAAGATAACTTTTTTTGTAATAATTTTAATTTCTGATTAATCATGTAACAGAAGTTTTAGGACATATAAAAGTAAATTAATGAAAATTTAATCATTTGTTAGAAATTTTTAAATCTCTTAAGTTTTCCCAATAATGGACACCTCCGAATAGCAGACGATTTTCATGCTCCTAAGGTGTCCGTTATTTAGAGGTTTTACTGTACTATGATAAATTTCAAAATTTAAATTTGTTTTGATCTTTTTTTTTTCAATGTGAAATTTCTGATAATGGTGGCAACTAAATTATAGTATTGTAGATAAATAATAGTGATTGCAACATTTTTATTCTCTATTGCTTTAAAATTGATTTATTTTTACTGAAAATACTTTTAACATACTCTGTAAATATGATTTCTTGCTCAAAATTTAGTATTTAAATAAAATTAATATTTTAAATATTTTTTAAATGCATAATATTTTTTTCCCCTCTAAACAAAGACCTCATGCAATTTAAATGCAACACATTAGGTTGGTATTCAGCAAGTTTTATTCATCGATTGAGAAAACATTTTCCCTTTTCTATGTTTAGTGTTCAAAATAGAGTTTACTTTTCAATAGTTAATTTGTGTTCCTTGAATCGAACAATGTTCTCTTTTTATTTTTTTCTATTTTAATGTCATATTTAATTCCTCATATTTCTTCTGTTGATACATTATTTTCTTTACATATCTTTTCTTCATACTGTTATTTCTTTCTTTCTTTCTTTCTTTCTTTTTTTTTCAATTTGTTCATTTTACATTATTAGACATACATTTTTATAATGTATTATAACTATTAGTTCGATTTTATATTATCAGTTGTTTTGTAATTTAATAGCTATTAGCAAAAAAGTTTATTATATATATATTTACAGTTTTGTAATTGAAAATTTGTTTTAATAGATTTTTTAATCTGTTAAGCTGTAAAGGATTAAAATTTGTGACAGCAAAATTTTAATTTTTTGGATGCAATCTAAATTTACCCATTTAATAAGGTGAGATATCTGCACGATGTTTTAAAATTTAAATTAAAAGACCATTAAAAGATATTTCATTCATAAATTTAAATAAACTATACGTCTCCTCTTCACTGCTTGGTTTTCTGAATGAAATGCAACATTTATAAATGTGATTTGACATAAAATAAAGTAAAATTTAGAAACTAATATTCTAGGCCAGGATTTCTTAATCTCATAGTAATTATGAACCCTTATACATTTTAGAATGTCAGTGTTTCTTAACTTCTTAGTTGTCATGGATACTCTTTCATATTCTCTCTGTGTTCAGGGACTTCAATAATTTAAGGTTGAAATTACTAATATTATTTAGAATATTGAAGAAAAGATATATAAAAAATAAGAGAGAAAATAAACAGGCAGTAAAACATGCTTAAACAGAATTGGTAATACTAATGTTCCGAAAAGTTCCATTTTAGGTTTCTATCTTAAATAGATTAGTTTTCCTTTCATTTCTCTTACAAGATTTAATCTCTCTAGAAAGACATCGATATCGAGCACACCCTCCCTCCACTTCTGCCAAATTACATTTACTGTATATTTTCATGTATAAGCCGAAAATCTTTAATCATTTTTTTGGATCTAAAGTAGGGGATCAGCTAATATATGAGTATAAGAAAATTAAAAAAATTATAATCTAAAAGGAAATAAAATATTTGATAAACATAAAAAACTTTAAAAATACTTACAAATTTCAATAAATATTTTAAAACTTTATTCTTTTATAATGAAAAAAAGTTGTCATTCCTTATTCATTATCCTCAGAATTTTCAAGAAATGAATTAAAATATTTTTCTATCATTGATACTTCAGTAAGAATATTGACAGTGTCTAATTCATCATCATTATAATTGAAAATTTCTCTAAAAAGATACAACATCTTCAGTTCTATCTATCATATTATACCTTTTCTTTTCTTTTCTTTTTTCTTTTTTTTTTATGGTCAAATGATTGTTTTTTTAGTAATTAAAGCAAAATATAGGATATTTGATTTTTATGATTGAGCAAATCATAACAGAATGAGTGAGACCCAATTAAAAAGATTTGGTAGCAGGAACAGGACAAAAAAAAAAAAAAAAAAAAAAAAAAGAGGAGAGATCAATAAATTTGGATAGCACATTTTTTTTCTTTTATCTATGTACAAAAATGTGCTCAGTTTTTGTTCTCTGAATTTTTCATTACCATTTTGTAACATCTGCTTATATACAGGTTTTCGAATCTGAACGTTTTTTTCACTGAAAAGTACTTGGTCAATCCGTATACTTGGTTTATATACGGATCAGCCTATGCATGGAAATATATGATATATAACTACTAATTTGTGATAAGAATAGTGTCTCAAAAGTCTGTCTGTCTGGCCTGGTCATTTGTCAAAAATGAGGAATCAGTTGAAATTAAAAATTTGGAAGCTGACTAATAATGTCTTTAATTAAATTTTAAAATGATGATTTATAACTACCTGTGTTAAAAATTTTTAGTAATTACTATGCAATTTATTATACAAGAGTATTTTTTTATTATTATTTCTCTTTATCCTTAAATGCTGTGGCTTGAATGAGCCAACCATTTTCTAATTATATGACCTTCTGCTAAATGTTTATCATATTTATTTGGCCTGATGTGTGCATTCTGGAAAGTTAGACTATTGCAATAATGTCAAGAAAACATGCTTATTAAACAACAACAATTAAGCTGTTATTTGAGCTTTTTTTTTTTTTTTTTTTAATGTTATTTTAGTTTTGGATATTTTTTTTGTGTAGTTTTTATGGATAAATAATAGTGACATACCAAGTTGAGTAAAGTTTGTTTTGCTGATTTTGTTTCAAGACATTGGTTTGTTTTTCTACATATGTATTCCGAAATTGCGTCATTTATTTTATAAGCCATTTCAGTACTTCTTACCTAGCCAGATTCTAGTATTAGATACACATACATATGTATAAATACATTTATATATAACTATTATATAATACTACAAATCAACATCTACAACGAATATAGAATAATCCTGTGTATATGTATGGTATATGTATATATAATATTGATGCCTGGCTAACCAAAAAGTACACTTAATTATTATTTTATCATGATTGATTGCTTCAGAGCGAATGCCAGCTTAAAAGGGAAAAAAAATAAACCCTATTTTGTAACATAAGAAAAAATCCAAGTTCATTCCTTTCTTTATCTTATACAGAACATTTCAAGTATGAAGTGTATTCACTTCTATATTTAAAATTCTATATAATTAAAAAAATGTATACTTTTTTAAATGACATTTAAAATTTTTGTGTTGATGAAGAAAAAAAAAAAAAAAAACATATATATAGTCTGTTACAGTCATATATAGTCTGTCACATTGTCTCTTAGTTTCATGTTTATCTTAAATTTCTGTATAAAAAATCTCATGAGTATTGAAACAAAATATATTTAACAAATTTAGTTCAAAAAAAGTCATGGTTTAAAAGTTATAAAAGTTAATAAAAATCTAAATGTCTGCATCAACATAATTTTTGATAGATTATAGATTCATCTGATTTCATTGATTTTAAGTTGTGCTTAATGGAAGGTTATGTACATTTCTGAGCTTTGAGAAATATTATAAATATGGTAAGACAAATAAATGCGGAAGGCCTGATTTGTATGCAATTTTTATGTATTTATAGAAGAATTAAAGATTTCTTTTTTATGTAAGTATTTCTTCTATTTAAAAATTTTAAATCGATGATTTTGTTGATCAAACATATTTATGTGGTAAATACAGACTCAAAGTTATGAGTCAGTGTTTCATTTTAGTTACATTCACAGTTTCATATTCAGCAGTCTGAATATTTTTAGATAATAATGTATAGATATATTATTATCTAAATTATTAATCTATGTTAAATTAATCCAATTTATCTACATTAAATTTATACAATTAATCTACAAAATTACTTTTTCCAATTTTGGCCCATTAGATTTTTTTATAAATTTCATCTATACTGCATGCTTCCATGTAAGTGGATTTTAACTTACATTAGTTTATACTGCTAGATGCTTTTGAAATTTTAATTGCATAATGTTCACATAAATTGGTATTTTCTGGCTAGCTGGGCACCAGTGTTATACATATATATCTATACATGTGTATGTATATATGGTTATATATATCTATACAAAATATTTAAATGTGTATACATTCATATATGTATGCATGTATGTATATATATAACACTGGTGCCCAGCTAACCAAAAATACTGATAAATCTTTAACTGAAAAATATTAGTTTACATTTATTTATGTTATAAAATTATTTTGTTTCCTTTCTTCTTCTGTAATTTATGTAACTACTTCGTGTGGTTATGTACTTTTTTTTTTTTTACTCTGTTTTCGCTTTGTAAATATTATTTCAAAAGCTTTAAGTTGCATGCATTATGCTAATTATGTGCAATATTACCATTGTCCCAATATTATATTTATCTTTTTTGCTTTAAAAATTGTTTTTAATGTATACTTTGTTCAAAAAATGCTGCCATTTTATTGAATTTTTTTTGAAAATTTATTTTAAATATTTGTCTTTTGTTTCTTCAAAAATATTTCTAAAGTTATTATAGTATTTCATGAATATTAGACAAATGTCTACGAGAATTTATTTAATATTGTCCAAGGAAAATAAAATTTTTGTTTGAATTTTCTAAAGTATAAACATGTATATTTTTTTAATGTTGAATATTGTTATACTGCCGTATAAAATAGGTCTAATGACGCTTTTCTGCGAGATATACTTGGATTCATAATAATTTGATATTTTTTTTGTATAACCAGCTAAAATAGTGTTATACTAACCTTTCTTTTTATTTGTGGAATGAAAAGATATTTCATCTGAAGTTTTTAGGTCTAGCTTAAATCCTAATTTTATAAAAATTGCTTTCTTTACTTTTTTTTTTTTTTTTTTTTTTTTTTTTTAAGTGCTTTCTTGGGTTTAAGGATTGTTATGAGTTCAGTGCATTTTCTTAATTCCAAAACATTCTATACTGTTTCTGCATTTTATTTTCTTCGTAGTCTAATTGTTTTCTTCTTCAGATTATCATTGTCTAAATATGAAACTGTGAACAAAGCTAATAATTTTATCCATGAGTGCATTTATTTTTCTAAAATTACGTTTCATTGCTCTCATTTTTTGTGTTCTTGATGATGATGATGATAACATGACAATGACGACAATAGCAACAACAATAATGATATTCATAGTAATAGTAACTATGCACTTTTTAGGTTTAAAATATTTTGTAAGAAATCACCAAGAGAAATGTACGACTTAAGAAAGGCCTAGAGCATTTCACAGTTAATTTCTTAGCCTGCAAGATGACATTGAATTTTTATATATGTAAATAATTTTTGTGTTAAATATTTTAATTCACATTTGTCTTTGTTTTTTAGTTTATTTGTATAACCCTGTTTGAGTCAGCAAATGTTGTAAAATTAAATAGTATATATTTATTGTTGTTCTTGAGATGTTTTATGAAGTACTTTTAAAAATCATTAAGCTTCTTTTTCATAAACATAATTAAGGCTGCCAGAGTACCTCTTAATATACTAATAAATTATTATTATTTTTTTTAACTTTTAATATTGTTTGTGACTTTATTTATATATTTTTCTTTTAATATATTTAAATATGTAGTTGAGTCAAAAAATTACAGTTAGCTTGAATTTTAACGATAAAGCATATTTTGATGAAATTTAGTGACAATATTATTAAGATTTCTATTTTATGTTTAAAGGACATGTCGGATTTATGTATGTGGTAATATAGTGGTTAGTCTATTTTAATACATCAAAGATAGTTACAGCAGTTAGATGTAACATCGAACTTTGAATTTTGTGCAATAATGCTGTTTAATATTAGATCTTTATATCTACTTCAAATGCAATTTCATTCTGTGTAATTTTCCTTCTTGCAATAATCTTTTTTTCTTTGCTTCTTTTTTAAAATCATCCCTTCAATTCCATTAAAATTAAACCTAAAAATTTAAATTTTCATTAGTATCAAAGTTTATATTTTTATTGTAATATCCACTTTTTCAAAATTTAATTTTTGTGTCTAGCTTAAGTATAATAAAAATTTTATTAAGGTTACAGCAGTTAAATTTATTATTAGTCGCAATGCTAATAAAATCTCAATGGAAGGCTGAAAAATTTCCTGTTTTATACTTCGGGTTTTAAGCAGTGCTCATTATGTGTAAAATGCGTTATATAAGAAGCATAACTATGGTATTTCTATAAACTTTTCATTTTGAAAAAAAAGGAGAGAAAATGTATAAGTAAATCAATAAAATTTTATTAAAAATATACATAATGCATTTGAAAGTATAAAATAAGTAACTTTAAAACACTTCAAATGTTAGTTTTTAACAAATCAATACTCCTTCAAATATTTTAATAATAAATGTAGCATACACCACCCCTAATAAAAGTACATGCTTATAAAACTTGAAATATTATGCATTTGAAAGAATAATCAAATAAATTATATATTTAACTTACATTGAGTAAAATGGCCGAGAAATATTGATTGTATAAATTAAATTTTAAATGTCAATTCTAAATTGTATATAGACTGATATATGCATAATAATAATAATAATAATGGAAGAAAATTTGCAATATAAAGAAAAATTTACAAAATAATAATAATAATAATAATAATATATAGACTTTGTCATTTAAGATGTTACTTAACAAAGTACAATACAGTGAAATCAATGTTTTTAAACTAATTGCAGGCTAGTTTTGATAAAATTTAATCTACTGTCAATCAATACAAAGAATGATGAAGTTTCGCCCATTTTATGGAAAAGAACTGGATTTGAGGTTTATCAACTAATAAAATTGCAGAAAACATCCAATACAAGATTGCATAGGTAAAAGCGAAAGGGGCGGTCGAAGGGGGTGGTTGCCCCTGGAGCGGAAGTTTAGGGGATGCCAAATTTATAATACCAACATCATTTTTTGGCCTGTCATAAGAAAAGTTGAGGGAGGAGGGCGCCAAATTGCAACTTCGTCCCGGGTGTAGTTTTCTCTTTGCACGTCCCTGGGTAAAAGAAACTGGGAATGTGAAAAAATGTTTGTAGAATTTAAGGAAAAGAAGTTTTTATATATTCCCAACAGTCTGGCTATAGGGGAATAATGAAATCACAAATAACAATATTCTTATTATTTTTATAAATATGGAATGTTTGTAAGAAGAAAGTAAGTACAAGAATTGAAGTAGGTTTAGAGATAATTTTAGAGGAATTAAAGTCAAAGGGTAATTCATTTCCCATTTATACTGGGTGATGAACCACATCATTAATTTCTAATTGCATCAATTAATCCATTAATTTTTAACAGTGGAAAGAACTGAAAAAATTCTCTCAATCTCCGGTACTTATAGAGCAGTGAAAATTAATGACATAGGAATTATTTACATTTTTAATTTTTTTTTTTATTTAGTTATTTTTTAACATGCTATAATACAAAGAAGATACGCAAAAATTCATTGCATAGGTACATTTTAACATTTTCTCATTATTAACTTATCAGTTACTTTTAAATAATGAAATATCTATTCAGAAAATGATTGTCTAAAAATTTATCTCCTGGGATCAGATTAATTATAAAAAAATTCATTATTCATATCAATATTTTAAAGAGAGATAGAAAATTATAACATACATGATACGGTGATATTCTTTTATTTTCAAATTTACTTACACTGTGTAACAATTAAATCACAATGTCATTCACATTCATTAGTGGATACTTTAGCTATTTATTTTCAAGAAAGAGGGACAGTCAGACATCAAAGCTAAGGGTATAAAGTAGCACACAACTTTCAGAAATTGTTTGAGTTAGATAAACCTCAAAAGATCCATAGGAAACTCATCTCTGATAATAGTTATATTAAAACACATTACTAAGTGGGTGGGGGGAGAGAAAATCTAGAACTGAATGGACTTTAATCAGGATTGCTACATTCTTCGGGTACTTCACTTAAAGAACTTGAAAAACATGTTTTCATAAAAAACTGAGAAATTGTAAGTAATTTAAAAATTCTTAGTTTTTTTTTCTTTTACATTAAAAGAAAGCTAGTCTGTTTAACCCTAGTATGGAGAAAATGATTATTGCTATAGAGTTAATTTTTGAACAATTTCTTGGTGCATCTACAAACAAGACGAAGATACAGTTAACTTTTTTTTTTTATATAGATTTGTGGGTATGTATATGAGTGTTTGAATTGTATAATTCTTAATTTATGTATTTTTAAATTTTTTGAAAAACATTTCATAGTGTTTTGTTTTATTTATTTGCCACTTTATTCATTTAGTCACCTATTAGTGATAAAATATTTTGAAGTATGATTACATGCATTATCAAAAATGCTTTACCCTTCACAACCAATCTGTCATTAATAGACTTCTTCTCGTTATATTTGTTGTCTTTATTATTAATTAAAAAAAAATAAATTATAACTTTGATTATGCAAAACAGAATTGTTGCATGAAGCCTCAATTTGAACAGCTCACCGAACCGATATATGTTTGTCATTACTTAAAATAGTTTAACCAGTGCAATTGAATACAAAATCTAATCTGTTTTTAGACATGAAAATCTTGCTAATATTGTTTCCAAATTTCATCAAAATGCATTTTATAAATTGTTTTCTTCAGTATAACTTTTTTCTTTTTGCAGACCTTCATATTTTTCATGATTTTTTTCTTTTAAGCAGGAGGTATTTTTTAAATGTGAAAAGTATGCAAAAAATTTGCTTCTAAATTTTAAAGCTGAGTGAATGTGACCTCAAATTTTTTATGCTTTTTCTTAAAGTGAATGTGAATTGTGAGATTGTTTGAAAAACCTCTTTGTATTAATATAAATATTTCCTCCTATTTTTGCATACTTCATTAGATTGTATATTAGTCACAACTAGCACTAAACTGTGATCTCAAAGTTATTTCCATATTGAATGTTTTAGTGTGTTTGCTTATTGAAAATAATTTCATTGCATTGTACTAATATATTTGTTGCTATTGCATTATTTGCTTAATATGAGAGTAAAGCTTGGTTGTGCATATCTTGTGGTTCATGTGAAATAGTTATCTTGAGTATATATTTTTATCCATTCTATAAACTTTTTACTAAATAAGTCTATAACAGTTTATTTTTGTTTGGTCAATGATACAACATCAAGAGCCAATAATTAATGCAAAATGAAAAATTACCCCTATTTAGACTTTTGTCAGTTATAGTGCTATCTATATTTTTAATTTTTATAACAGATTTCTCGTTTCATTTTAAATATTCATTAAAATTCTTTTAATGATTTTTTTTTTATTTTTTTTTTTATTAGAAGTGAAAATTTATCTTGTGTGCACAATTACCTGTACTTTAGCTATTTTTTAATATTGACCGAGAAAAATCTTTAAATTACATCTCAATATCCATTAATGATTAAATTTATGAATTCATTCTTATTATTTTTTAACCAATCATGAATAATGCTATGCTCTTTGTAGTGATGTTACTGAAATTGTTTTACGTTTTGTATATGTTTATAATATTCAACTCCATATTTGCAACTTTTTGAGAACATTTTTTTATGCTGTTTTCTTTTTGCTGCTAAGTTAGTTTTTCCTTTATCTGCTTCTAACTTTCAGTCGCTTAATAATAATAATTAAAATAAATAAATAAAATAAAAAAATAAGGTTAAATAGAATGAACTAAATTTTAACTCAAAAATGTATAATTCTTAATTTATACATTTATAAATTTTTAGAAAAACATTTGGTAGTGTTTTATCTTGTATAGTTGCACTTTTTTCATTTAGTTACCTAGTAACAGATGTAAATTTTTCCAGTGGATGAAAAAAGTCTGCACTATATGCAAAACAGAATTGTTGTATGAAGCTTCAATTGGAATAGCTCAATTTACAGATATGTTTGCCATCACTTAAAATACTTTAACCAATGCAATTGAATACAAAATCTAATCCAGGTATGAAAATCTTGCTAATCTTGATAAAACTCTTTTTGGTTTACTGTAGTATTTTTGATTTTAACCAATCAGCTTTTAATTTTAAATTTTCCATTTTTCCATCACAAATTGAATGTTTGCAAACTTTAAAAACTGCATTTCATATATAAAAAAAAAAGGGAGTTAGACAAATCTATACACATTTGTCAAATTTATAAAAATGTGTCTTGCATATATATATATAGATATTTGCTCAAATTTGTTTGAAATGAGAAAGATGATAGAAAAGATGTGAAAGTAGCAGAATATTGAAAAATGTTGCATTTTTTGTGTTGTAGTAAGTTATTACAAGCATTGGTATTGTTGTAGTAGGCTTTTTTAAGCACTGGTATTTTTGATAATGCCAATTTAAAAAGAAATTGCCTTTTTTTTGTTTTTTTGTTAAAAAGCTATTAAATCACTGACTACCACCTAATTAAAAAATCAGTAAATGGAAAAATTGAATGGTATAATTTAATAAGCCTTGTTTTATAACTATTTTTAAACTATTCAATCAAAAAATAAAATATTATCTAAATGTGTATAAAGTAGGCATATTTGTAATTATTAAAGGTGAGTATTGATAATAATTTATTTTAATAAGATAGAGAGGCATAGCTACCAGGAGCAGTTGGAGCAAATTATTCCAGACATGTTTATAATATGTGTGCAATATTTGTAAAAATTGTAAATTTAGTTAATTCATTTTTTATTTGCCAGATTTTTTGTAAAACACACTTAGAAAAAAATATTACTAATGAAACTTTAAGTATATAAATCGACCACTATGTTTACAAAAAGAACAAAGTTATCTTTATTTGAAAAAAAAGCTTGGGAGATTTGCAGATGAAAACTTGAGAAAACAATGACTTTGAAAATTAAAAAAAAAAAAAGGAAACTTGTATATATTTGGTCAATGCAGTAAATATTATAAAATATGTAATAAGCATTAGAAGATAGTCCATTCTTAAAGAACAAAGCCTTAAAGAATTATTTATATATATTTTTTTTTTCTAATGAAATTTAATATCTTATTCTTGTTAAAATGTCTGAAATTCCATATAAATTATTGATAAAAGTTTTAAGTTGAAAAAAGTTTTTAAGTTTTAAAATTATAAAACAAAATTTGTCAGAATTTTTTAAAGCATAAGGTTGCATGTTTTCTTGTTCCAGGGTGCAGAATATCTAGCAACGGCACTGATAAGATATATTTACTTTTCAATGGGACGACTTGCCCTTTATTTATATTTGTTATTATTTTATGCAGCTAAAAATAAAATTATAATAGATGCGAATATCCACAGTTAAAAAGTTGCCATACAGAGTTATTTTTATGGCTATGTGATTGGCTTGAAAAATATTTTATTGAAACCTTTTTACTACATTAACTAGAATTTTTGTATTTTACTTTTATGGCTGTGAGATTGGCTTAAAAAAATATTTTGTTGAAACCTTTTTACTACATTAACTAGAATTTTTGTATTTTACAGTAAAAAAAAATCAACTACCTCATACTCTTATAGTTTTAATAATACAATTGAATAAATGTATATTACATATAAAATTTTGATTTCCCCCACCTCTCTTTTTTTTTTTCCACATCTTATGAATTATTTTTTAACTGTGTATATATATATATATATATATATATATATATATATATATATATATATATATAAAACATTTAATAGAATCTTGAAGAATTTTTCTTGAGTCAAAAAATCATACTGATCAAAATATTTAGTAACCCTTAGAGGCTTTTAAAATTAATTCCGTTGTAAAATGCGAATTATTGTGTCTGTTTGATTATTTATGTATATTTCAATTTACAATAGCTTTCAGTATTTTAAAAAATGCTTTTTAGAATTTCCATTACTACGGGAAAAAACAAAAACAAAAATCAGAACAAAGTTTGTATGCTATATGTAATGCTGAATATTTTAATTAAATCCAAACAGATTTCTTTTTTAAAGCAAGTGTAATATTTAAAACATTTATATTTTGGAACAGATATGTTAGAGGTCTGCAGATTGAACTTGGCTATTTTTTTTCCGAAATATGCTGCGATACTATTTTTGTTAATGATCGCCAATTGAAACTCCGAGATAAAAAAAAAAAAAAAAAAAAAAAAACCTACATAGCAGTTACTTTCAAAATTAAAGTGATTTAGCATTAAAAAAAAACAATACTAAAAATTCCAAAAGTAAACTTTGATTTTAATAAATTTAGCATCTAAATATAGAAAAGTAGATCATAAAAATCAGTTAATAATAATGGTGCTTTTTTTGTGTTGTTTTTTTGTTTTTACTTTTCATAGTTGGAAAAAAAGGTATGGGTGCCATAAAAAACGATTCATACCCAACTACCCCCCTCCCCACAATGTTCAATCTGCACACCTCTAACACATCTGTTTCAAAGATTTTTAAATATTAATTTTCCACAATTTTCACTGTTAATTGGAGATAATTATGAATACATTTTTAATGTGCATATTTTTTATTGTTGAAAAACTAGTTGGATGTGCCAATCCCAAAACTTTCTTCTATCTCTTACATACATTTTAATATAAAAAAAAAAAAAAAAAAAAAAATAGTTACTCATTTTAATGTATTAATAATTTTAATTCAATACCATATCAACTTTGATTTTCATCTTAAATTTCTGCTTAAGTCAGTTAATCGGAGTAAAAACGAATGTCTGTCTCTGCACGAGCTAATGGCCAATAGAATGATAGGCAGATTTTTTTTTTCTTCCCAAATTTAGGGAGGACCTACTTGCCATACCAAAAAATAATCACACATAAAAATTTTAGTTCAGTTCTAAGTCTAACTTCATACACTTTTAGGTGTTGCAATATTGAAAATGACTTAAAAATCGCTATTGCAGCGTCCCCTTCCGGCGGATTTTTTTTCAAATTCAGGCAGGACCAACTAAACCACAGCCATACACTTACGCAAAAAAATTGGTTCAGTTCGGTGCATAACTTCATATACTTTTGGTCGGTACAATATTGAAAATGACACAAAAATCGCGATTGCAGCGCCCCCTTCCGGCGGTATATTTCAAAATTGAAGGAGCACCTGCTTGCCACAGCCAAAAATATTCACAAAAAATTTGGTTCAATTCTATGCATAACTTCATACACTTTTTGATAATAGAATAACGACCTACGGACAGACATTTTGTAAAAACATGCTTTTTAGAATCTCTGACCCTTAAAACGTATAAATCTGTCGAAAACGGGAAGTCGAAAAAAAATTTCGATTACAATACTTTCTTTTATTGAAGATAGAAGAAAGTAAAAATGTATTTCTGTTAAATATATTTAGTTTGTAAAACTCTTTTATCTTTAGGATTTCATAAAGAACGTTAAACTGTCTTACTTAAGCATTTTTATACGAGTAGGTAAATAAAATTAATAAGATGTGTGATGGCATTGATTGAAAAATATCAGATTAGATTTAGGTTTTGAAGTGTTATGTTTAACTAACATTATTTTATTTGCAATTCAATATTGAATTATCAAATCATTTCAATATAAATGTTTTAAAGTTCTATCAAGATACTTAATTAGCAAATGTTAAACTATAGTATGCATGTGATAATTTATATTGTATTTAATAAAATTCCATTTCTTTTTTCAATTAGCATAATTTAAAATGAATTTACCAATTCCACTTGACACTTTTATTAACGTTGAACTACAATATGCATATCTTTAGCTTTACTCAGACAATCTATTTTTTTTTTCTTCTGCTTATAATTCTATATCAACTTGAAACAAACTCTCATATCTGAAGTATACTTTAGTTGTAACGGTTTTTTGCATTTTTTATTGTAGCTTTTACCCCATGTTATAAGTTACAATATATTTTTAAACTGCCACCTTAAACCTTTTGTATTCATGTACATCTGTTTGCAATTTTCTTATGTATCATCTTTTATAAAGCTCTCATTAGTTTCTTGTACACACAAAAATTTTCTGCTTGTAAATAAATACCAATTGATTCTATTATTGTATTGATTTTTCTTTCAAGATTTAATTAGTGTGCTGAAAATTGCTGATAACGTATTGAATCATGCTATTTCTGACAATTTCAATTCCAGGAGAGGACCAACCATGATAATAACAGATTTTGAAAAATTTTATGTATGTTGTCAGTTCAATGGATTTTATACAGTGCTCTTTAGTTCTTGAGAAATCGTGGTGTGGGAGGGAGGTATATAAGTATGTAAGAAATCTTAAGTATTTGTGTAAAAGTAACAACTAAAGGAATATCCGTATGTATTCGTTACTTTCAAATGCACTACCCGTTAGAAAGTAATCTTTACTCGTTACTTTCATAACTCTTTAGAAAATGGATATTAAAAATCAGAGGGAGTACTTTTACTACTCTTATATTCGGTGTATTTTCTAATTTTCGGGGGGGGTTTCGATTATAATTAGTTTTAACAAATAACTTAAAGGATAAAACTTATCTGAACGCTTGCACCAGGGCCATAGTTAGAAATGAACAATAGGGAGGGGGGCTCATATTTTTTTTTCTCCCTCTCGCTGACGCAGAAAGATACGTTAGAGAATATTCACATAGTAGGTACTATCTTTCTTATTAAACTGTTGTAATAACTTCATTTTAGCTAAGAAAAGTATATGATGATGGAAGTTTTGAGTGCAGAACTGGTGCAAAATTAAACATCATGTTAACTTCCTATGTACAAATAGGTTGAGGGAGTGTTGAAACACTTATTTTAAATATAATTTAGTAATTCTGAAAAACTATGGAAAGGTCTCAAAATTAAATTAGATTTTTCAACAGAATTTCATTTGAATTTCCGGAACAGAGATTAATTTAGTGACCTTCAAATCTTTTCCAGGGGAGGAGCTCAAAATATTTTAGGGGGTAACACCCCCTTAGCTACGGCTTGCGCCGATTTAACATTTCATAAAGTATAAAAGAGGACATTCAAAATACTGCATGTGAAATATATGGCATAAGACTGCAGCTAATATAATACTGTAAGTGCTGTCTTTGTAAGAATTCATTACCGTTACATAGACCCATAATTTAATTTTGTACTAAACCTTAACACGGAAATCTGCGTAAAAATATAAACAATCACAATGTGATAATGCATAAATAAATACAACAAGTGAAAGTGGAATTTTATCTTGAATGGAAATATTTAAATTCCCATTCTCATGAAAATGGTACAAATGAATTTTTCTGTTAAGACGAAAAATCTCGCTAAAACGGAATTCCGTGGTTTCTCGTGATCCCTTCTCAGCAAATATTACCGTATAAAAAAAAAAAAAAAAAAAAAAAAAAAAATAAAAAAAAACAGTAATTGAATATCTTAACTGAAATGTCCGCTGCTTTCTGAAACCAAAAAAACATGCTACAGCAGAACTTGTTTATAACGGAAATTACCATTAAACTGTTTTTCAAATTGTATTTACCTCCGCTTAACATCACAAAACTTTCTGACCCATTCATAGACTAAGTCCAATGCATAAAATAATGCTGGGATTCATGAGTATAATATGGAATCGAATAGCGTTTTTCACTTTTCGAGCTGTAATCAAATGCTTTTATATAATGACCTTTCAATTATTGTCGCGTTTGGAAGATCGGTTTCAAATACCCATTTTCACAGTATCGATTAAAAAAAAAAAATTGCATTTAAAGGAAAAAGAGACACGCTAATCGATTTTCTTAATTTCTGATCAAGAGCGCCTACTGATCTTATGCAAATAGTTGTAAAAATCAACAATTTAAAAAGCTTTAGTTCATAGAAATGCTTTATCGTTCCTTAAATACAACTATAACGAATGCATTACTGTATTATAAACTTCAATTCCTTTTACGGTAAAATTATGATCAATCTTTACAGATTAAATGCATAATTAATACGAAATTAGTTAATTAAAATATTAAATAATAAACACATCGTGTCTCTTTATTGCTACCATACTTCCTTTTTTAAAATACATTCATGGAAATGTTATTAATCTCTTGGTCAAAATAAAATCGATTATTCTCTCCATGTTTGAAAAATGCATCTAACACTTCATATCTAAGAAATAAGAAATACAATCCGTGAAAGAATGAACGATCTCATAATAATCGTTCTTCTAAAAACAATTTGTTCTGCTATTCACCATGAGGCTTCAAAAATTTCCTTCCAAATAACGAGTACCACAGTAACAAGACGACTAAATGAATACCCGTATGCGGTATATATGATCGGATGTCTGGCCGGGTGGCGGCAACACAGATAATCACCTCATCGAGTTCACGGATGAAAATCTAGTATTAGTTAAATCTCGATTCGCATATTAAAACGCAATCGATCTTCCAAGTCATATCTTGGTGGAAGACACATAAAAATCACATTTTAGCGGTTCACTCATAGGTTTACCATTATGTTTTCCTGCTTTCAAGGCTTTATAATTTCATACTTTTGGGTGCAGGAAAGCAAAATGGTAAACCTACGAGTCAACCGTTGGGGTTTCAGGTGATTTCTATGGAGATACAACTCTGCTGACCGATTGCATCTTAACCCTTTCGGGTGCGAATTTTTTCCATTTTAAGAACAAATTTACTTTTATTTTAATAACGTTAATCGTAGCTGTCCAAATAGATTTACTGAAGTTTATAATCATCTCATTGTCTAAAATTTAACGAATGTACTTATTTTGTGCACTGTTCAATGCATTTAAATAGGCTAAGGAAGAGTTTTTGGAGATGTTTGGAAAATAACGTATTGCAATAGGATTTGAGAAGGTATTACAACTTTCTAATGTTTTTTTGCATTTTATCCCACATAATTCTTTCAGAAAAGTAACTTATATTTTTAATTTAAAGACATAAATATATGCATGAAATAAATAAATCGCCCGTGGTGGCAAAGATAATTAAGAAAACATTTATTATTGTTACTAAATATCAGAACATAAATGAAGTCATAATACGAAAGTCACATTGCATATACTATCATTTGTAGAAAGTAACAAACTAAACGTTAAGGCAAAATAATACTTGACAAAAAGGCATTTCCTGTTAATAGTACACCAGACCCTAAAGGGCTAATACGCGAATCGAGATTTAACTAATCCTAGATTTTCATTTGTGAACTTGATGGAGTGATTGTCTGTGCTATCACATCCCGGTCTAATAAGGAAAGGGCAGCTGATGTCACTTTGGGGAAATTACTGTGGATCCACAGTAATTTCCTGCCCGTCTTTAAAACTCCTACTGTACTCAAGAAGTCGAGGCGATCTGATTGGTCTAAGATTGCTCTGCGATTAAAACCTCTGTTGTATGATTGGTCAACGTTGCAATGATGATTCCTGTAATGATCGCTAAAGCAAAAATATAGTTGGTAAATTGGTTGAAAGAAGCGTTTGTTTGTAAACATGCCCTTTCCTTATACTAATAAAAGAACAACTGATTCAGAGTCCCAAGACCGAACACAAGTTCTTATCTTTCGCCATCAGACTGCTCGGCTCCATTTATGAATCGCGAAATGAAGGTAGAGTTGAAGTTTGTTTCTTAGATCTGCCGTAACTTGATGATGAATCATATTCCAAGAAATGAATCATATTCCAAAGTAACAATTCGCATTAGAGAGTATTTCTCATTAGAGAGAATCCGGTTACTTAGTAACGAATACATGTGGTTTGCAACAGCGCCAGTGTTGCCAGTAGGCTACTTTTTTAAAAATCAGATTTATTGATTGGCATCACTTTTTTGAAACTGTAAAATTCCATTTGCTTTCGCCATTTTCAATACTTCATTAAAGAAAGTGCAATTTATCATTTCAAAAAACTGATGTTTATCAAGATTCTGATTTTAAAAAAAGTAGCCCATCTGGCAACTCTGAACAGCACTACGTCTTCACACAGTGTTGTTACATTCAGGCCCGGACTGGCCAGGTCGGCAGGTCGGCGATTGCCGAGGGCCCCCAACCCAAGGGGGCCCCGGAGGGGACTCAAAAATAGTGAATGTATTACTTTACACAAAATTACATCAGTTTGATTATTATCAATAATCTTTTTTTTTTTTTCAATCGAGTTTACAATAAATTTTAAGCGATTGCCAATTTTTTTTTGTTTATGATAACCTACTTAGTGAGTGATGCCATATTTCGTCGTTAGCCACACGGAAGAGGGCTGCTGGCTGACTCATGGATCTCTGTGGTGTCCTAAGCGATTGACAGACAAGCGGCTCAAAACATCAAAGCCTCCCTACGGGGATTTATTGAGTTCTGCTGACCACTAACTAGGATTGATAATGCAGCTGAAAATCTCCAAAAGAATTTTAAAATGCTAATAATTCTTATGTGCTCTTTGGTAGTTCGGAAGAATCTGGTTTTAAAAAATGCATTTATCCCGCAAATGGGAATAAAATTAAAACTGTTTTTGTGTTAACTTTTTCGGTACCATAGGTGTATATATGCACCCTCCAAAAGAACATATAAACCTTGTTTTTCTCACTAGAGAAAAAGAAATGTTTACTTCCTTTAATTAGAGCACTTTCGTGACTCTTTAAGTAAAGGTAACTTCTTTTTAGAAAGTGGTGCCTACTGAATAATTTTTGCGTAAAAGGCACCGGTCCCGAAGGGGTTAAACTGGACTTTAATGTAACTAAATCTTGTGTGTGTGTAAATTTTATCTCAAAACAAGTAAGAAAAATCATGCGTTAAGCATAGAGTTTGAAGCACTTTCCAACGCTCCATGAAATCTTTAACAAAACTTCGTTATTTAGGTAAATAAGGATAAAAAACCAAATATAGACAAATATGTATTCCAGTACTATTGAACAGCTCTGTATTTGATCTGTCAGCTAATATACATACTATATAATGGGGAAATTTAGTTTAGCAAAAAATGCCTAGTAGCTTGAAATTTCTCTTTCAGCAATTTATACTAATAGATGGAAATACAGTCGAGCCTCTATATAACGAAATCCATCGTTCCAGTAAAAAATTCGTTATATAGAGAAATTCGATGTATAGAGTATGATGTTAAAAATAATATTTAATGTGTAAATTTTGAACAAATATTATTTTTGATCTTTTTAATTAAGAATTTGAAATGTTTAAAAGTATATATTAACCTAACATTTTATTTCTTACTTATTTAAGCAGTTTCAAAAAAGAGAAAAGACATTTATTTGAAAGCTTAATGAAAATCAAATGAGGAAGACTTACATAAATTTCAGAGGAAGAAATCTGTAATCTTTTGTTGTTTTGATTTTAAAATTACAATTGTTACGCTCTCAAAAAAAAAAAAAAATCTCAAATTTTAGCAAGGAATGAAAAATTGTAGTTGATATTTTCCTCCATTTGAAGGTCTCTCTTATGTGCTCTCATTGATTCCTCTCTTATATGTGTAACAATTCAATTGACTGTGTTTTGAGAAGGATGTTGAAAGGTGTGTGGGAGGTGGGATGAACTTGTTAGATTTAAAGAATAAGGAGAGAAGTAATATTTATAAAAAAAAAAAAAAAAACCTCTCCACGAACGATAAATCAAAAATACGTGATGGAAAATTGATTCCATATGATTTCGAAGCTTTTTTAAAACTGAATAAATTAAGATCAATTTATTAAAAAATTCGTTATATGGAGATAGATATTTCGCTATATAGAGTCTGTTTTTAATGTAATCATGCGGAAAGGGGACCGTTCTTAGTAAAAATTCGTTATATGGAAAAATTCGATGTATGGAGTTTCGTTATATAGAGGTTCGACTGTATATATTTGAATAATTTGTTCAGCCTTGTAAGTTTGCCTGGTACTTTTATTACACATCAGTGTTAAGATAAAATTTATTTTAAACTAAAACACTCTTAAAACAACTGAAATCACTTTCTCATAAAATATTATTCATAGGATCCATGTACTCAGTTCTTTGCGTGGCCCTGTATATCATTTAATCTATATTCTGCAAACATTTCTTAATAAATTTAATGCAGTTCAGCGTGAAAATGCATAATTTATTTAAGAAACACCTTTTAGTAATTTATTCTCATATTCAGTAATGTTGGCGAGCTCTTTTGGGTAGCCCTGTATATTAACTATAGCACTTATATACACCATATAATATGCATAAATTTAGTGAAACTTATACGCGCATATCATAATTAAAATGCATTTCATTCATCCATCAGCTATCATAGGATACATATACAGTACTTTGGAAAGAATGTACTATTTGAAATCTTTTGTGTGTCCCTGTAAATACTATGTACTTTATATTAGGGAAGACAGTATCGTATAATTTATACTAAGCCTCATTGACATTCATCAGTTTTATTATCATGAAAAAGCTTAATATATTTAAAATATGTCACATACAATTCCTTCTTTTACCATTATCTAATGGAATTCTTTTGTGTGGCCCTGTAAATAAATAATAGCTATATTTTCCCCTTATATTTTATAGAATGAATATTTTAATGTACCTCATAAAAGCATATAAATTTTAATATGTTTGGCAAGGTATAACATTCTTAAAATTCCTTTGAAACAATTTTTCCCCATAGCCGTAATGTAATGGGAAACTTATGATTCTCCCTGTATTTAAACTAATCATGGTAGAAACTTCATTTTCATTAGGTTCGTGCTAGGGTAAACGTCAATAACGTACTAAGATTTTATGGCAATCCGAGTATATTTACGTAAGTTAGAGAGCGGCCAGACGGACCAAGACCATTGGCTTGGTCGCATGTTCGAGAAAATTCGATTAGTTGGTCATTTTGGGTCATAATTGGTCAGGGTCAAGCTATATATTGGGTTGGGGAAAAAGTAAGTTTGCTTTTTTTCGTGTTTTTCAAAGTTAATTTATTTATATAAATAAAAAAAACTAATCAAAATTTATGTGCTATTTTGTTGGATGACCTTTTGCAATTTTTCTGGTAAAACAATAATTCCGTCACTATAAAATTTCTGAGAGTTCTGGGCAAAAAGCTGAACAAGGTGATTTTCACAAGCCTTTTTTGAAGCCAGCTTAACACCTATAAGAGAGTACCGCACAGGGCGGAACAAATGGTAATCCGTTGGATCCAGGTCCGGACTATACGGTGGGTTCATCAAAACTTCCCAACAAAGCTCTTTCAGTTTATGTCGAGTGACTAAAGATGCTTGTTGTTTAGCGTTGTCGTGATGGAAGACAGCACCTTTCCTTTCGATCAATTTTGACCGGGTTTTTTAATTGCCTGCTTCAATCGCATTAGTTGTTTACAGAAGATAGTTGAATTGATGGTTTGGCCAGGTTTGAGCAGCTCATGATGGAAAATTCCTTTCCAATCCCACCAAACACACAGAATCACTTTCGTAGGCATCAATCCGGGCTTTGCCACCGCTTGTGAAGCTTCGATCACGATCTTTTTAGCACATTGTTGTTATGCGTGATTCCCTTTCCATCACCCGTAATGATTTGTTTCAAAAATGGCTCGATTTCATACCGTTTCAGTTGCAATTCAGAAATGAAAACTCTGTCCATTAAAATTTTCACTGTAAGTTTATGGGGAACCCAAGTATCGAGTTTCTTTTGGTATCCAATTTTATCTAAATGGTTCAAAAGTGGTTTATGGTTGATATTTAGTTCCGTAGCAATGTCGTGGGAAGAAATATGTCAGTCTACCTGGATTATTTTTTAAATTTCATCGAATTTTTCAAGGATTGGCCGGCCAGGGAAAGATTCATCTTTAACATCGAAATTTTCGGAAGGAAAACGAGCAAACTTTCGTTTTTGTTTTGTTCGTTGTGTTTCGTTTACCTGGCGTTTACTTAACACTGATCACCATAAATGCCACACAAGTTTCGATGAGCCTGCGCCAATTTTTCCCTTTTTGGAAATAAAAAACTAAAATGTGAGGAAAATGATCTTCTGAAATCTCTATTTTTAAAACGCAATAACTTTTGACGGGTTAAACAGATGACGCTACCTTTATATCTAGAATTTTCTAGACACTGTTACCTTTCAAACGCTGTATAGTATGACTTAATTGAGTAAGTATTACTCGAGATATGTGACTTTAAAGCTATCTATTGGGAAAAAACGAATTTATTTTTTCCCCAACCCAATATATCCAAAGAACGGCTGGATTGATGTTAACGAAATTTTGTATACAACCATTTTTTGGTACGAGAAAACTATTGGGCTAAGTCACATGTTCGAGAAATTCCAGATAGTGGGTCATTTTTGGATCATTATGGGTCAAACCATTTTTATCTAAAAAACGGCTTTAACGATTTTGACCAAATTTTGTATTTTGCGATTACAAGAAGACCATTGGATTAAGTCATATGTTTGAGAAAATTCGATTAGTGGGTCATTTTTGGGTCATTGTGGATCACGTTAATTTTGTCTAAAAAATAGCTCGCATGATTCTGCCTAAATTTAGTATTTTATCGTTTTCGGCACGAGAAAATCGTTGGGCTAGACTAGGTCACATGCTTGAGAAAATTCGATTAATGTATGATAAAGAGTCTGGGTCAAGCTATTTATATTAAAAGAACGGCAGGATCGATTTTAACGAAATTTTGTTTGCAACAGTTTTTTTGACATGAGAAAACTAATGGGCTATGTCACATGTTCGAGAGACTTCATTATAATAGTCTTTTGTGGATTATGATGGGTCATAATGGGTCATGGTCAAGCTATATCTAAAGAACGAGTGGATCGGTTTAAACAAATTTTGTATACAACATTATTTGGCACGAGAAAACTATTGGGCCAGGTCACAAGATGGAAAAATTTTGATTAATGGATCATAAAGGGTCTGGGTCAAGCTATGTATATTTAAAGAACGGCAGGACCGATTTTAACGAAATTTTGCATAAAGCAGTTTTTTGACTCGAGAAAACTAATTGGCTAAGTCACATGTTCGTGAGATTTCGATTATAGGGGTCATAATGGTTCATAGTCAAGTTATATCTGAAGAATGGGTGGGTCGATTTTAACGAAATTTCGTATAGAACATTTTTTTGGAAAGAAAAAACTATTGGGCTAGGTTACATGTTCGAGAAATTTCGATTAGTGGATCACTTTTGAGTCTTTTAGATTAAACCAATTTTATCTAAAAAATGACTGTAACGACTTTGACCAAATTTCGTATTCTACCGTTTGGAGATGATTGAAGTGACAAACACAGATTGGAGTGACGGCGGATCGCACGCTACTTTTGTTAGTACTGCAGAATATTAGGGCTCTAGTACTTTTTGACGTGACAACGTCTTGTAAATTGGTTTGCCGGGAGACACTTCAAGAAACTGCGTTACATTACGTTACGCTCCGCTCACGATACGCGCTCACTTTTCTCTTAACTTTTTCCGGTCACTTGTGGGACCATTTTCTGAACGTGAATGTGAATTCGCTGCAAGGAAGGGGCGGTGCTTAATAGGAATTTTAGATAGTATCAAACTAAGACGAAATACGTTATGTATTAGTTATTAGTATAAAGTACAAAGAAAATAAGTGTAGTTTATTTCGTAATTCGGTGGTATATTATGGAAAACTAATGATATGTGATTAGTGAAAGCCATTTTACTTTAGTTATATTCTGCTCATTGAAAAATTCTTTAATATGCTGTTTACAAAATTCAACATTTGACATCAATAAACATGAAGTAAAATGTTTTTAACAAACACAGTGTATTGCAAGTTATTGTATGTATATTTGTATATAAATACGTATGTATGTGTAAAGGTAAAAATAAAATTTTGTTAATATCACCGCCCCTTCCTTGCAGCGAATTCACATTCACGTTCAGAAAATGGTCCCACAAGTGACCGGAAAAAGTTAAGAGAAAAGTGAACCGATAATGACGGTTTTCTGTGTCTAAATATAAACACATTTCTTCGTAATAGAGAATGGCTGCTGCGCTATAAGGAGTGTATCAATGTATGGGTTTTAAGGTAAACCAACCAAATTGTGATCTTTTCTATGTTATAGAGAGTTGATCTTTTCTTTGTATAAATTAATGTTTTAAATATAATTCTTTGTATAAATAAATGTTTTAAATTGTTACTATTATTTCATCCTTCTTCCTACTATACGAATGAATATTCACATTAAAATTATTTTACAACTCAAAGTCGTTGTCACGTAAAACTTTCGCCCGTATACCGACTTTACAGGTAACCAATTTTTTTTTTTTTTTTTTTTTTTTTGCCAGAAATTAAGCCATGGCTCCGTGTACTCTATTTTGTCTTCCATTCAATGATGTTTATTTCGTAAAAATCAGCCAGTAATTAATCTTGATATTAATTATAAACTCATTAGAACAATAATAAAAAAAGCATTTTCATTCCCCAAACGGCAAAAGAACACATCTGCTGGGCTTGACTACAAGTGAAAAAATGAGCCTTTTCTTAATAACTCAATTCCTATTGCTCATAGCTTTTTGAAATCATTTCCAAATTTCATTATAATTATCAGCTTTCACAGTCTTAAGGTTAACTTATAAGAGTAGTTTCCACTATTTTCGAATAGTAGTTGTTCTGAATGAATAATGGAGAAAAATGAAGACCTTATTTACACTCACTGTATGGGGCACGTACTGAATTTGATTGTAGCGGATTTTTAAAACATTGCTACAAGCTGAAAACTTATTTGGATTGGTTGAAGAATCTGCTGTTTTCCTCAGCTCTTTTTACAAAAGAACGGCCGCATGAAAGAAGAAGAAAAAAAAATTTAAATAAATAAACAAAAATAAATACCGCACGTCAAAAACTGAGCAGGTTGCAAAAAATAGGAGCCACGAGGTGGTGGAATAAGCATAAAGCTCTTTCTTCTATTATCGACGAGGGATATTTACGAAGTGAGGAAAAGAGTAAACTCAGAGAAACTATTCAATTTTTTTTTTACCATTTTAAAAGAAATATCAAACGAAAGTTTTGACTATAAATCTAAATTCATGGCAAGAAATTTGATCGATCAATGGCCCATATTTGAAAACCTATTTATTACTATAGTTTTACTAGATTTATTTCTTATTACATCTCCTATTTCAAAATATTTGCAAAGTAAAACAATTGACTTATTCTACAGCCTAGAAATTGGTAGAGAAGCTGCTTATACAAGTAAAGGACAAAATGAGAGATAAATACTTTCAGGTTCTGTATACAAAAACAAAATATTATGCAAATACAATTAATAGCAAATTAGAAAATAACAGTATTGATGTAGAAGTAGAATTAGATTTCAAAGAAAAAATAATTTCAAAGAAAAAGTTCATGCCTGAGGAATCTCAACTGTTCAAAACTATAAATAAGTCTTTTTCAAAACTTTAGATTGTGCCAGGACGAGTATCGATTTAGTCCAAACAAAGATATTTTAGAAAATTGTTCCTGGTTAGACCCAAAGAAATTTAAGAAAATCATAATGCTTGATAAATTTCCTCTGGAAGTTCTTTCTACGATTTCTAGACTTTGTAAAATTGACAGAAGTCTGTTACTGATAGAACTGAAACAGTTTGCAGATCAATGTAAAAGTTTTACAGTGGCTGAAAAAATTGACATTGAAAGAAAAAAAGACAATCTGAATGGTGCGGAAGAAATTTGTGAGCGTGACGATGTAGAATCTGAATTTGAAGACGACGAAAATCTGCATGAATAACTTACTGCTCTGACAAGAAAAAATGTCTTTGTTGTTTATCATGCGCCTTTTCTGTTGTTTTTGGATTCTCACAATGTTTACCAACCTGAATGTAGCTCACAAATTTGTATTAACCATACCTTGTACACAAGTCATCTGTGAAAGGGTGTTTTCTAAACTTAAAATTGTTAAGAATCGACTTAGATCAAAGTTTAAGCCAAAATCTTATGTCTAATCTTCTTTTCATGAATTTAGAAAGGGATTTATTTTATAACTAGGATAAAGATGTTATTATAGATGAAGTAGCCAGAACCAGAGAAGAACTGATCAAAAAGCTGTTAGGTTAGTCAACAGCTGTTCACAATAACATAACATTTCTTAACTGTTGCAAATTTAAAAAATATTTTTTACAATATGTATCCATTAAATCAAAATTAAAGATAACATTGCTTTTTTCAGTATACTTGGTTTTTTTATTATTATTGTGTCCCTTTTTATTGTCTTCTTAAATATTACAGTAGCACTTAAAATATATTATGGCTTCAACGATGTAATTCCGATGCTTAAATCTAAAAATATATACTCCTCTCTTTTTAAGTAATACGCAACTTTTAATTAATAAGTATTTTTTTTTCCTACCTTGGAACTAGTTTAGGTACCGTATATAAAATAATATAAATATTTATTGTGAAAGTAAGTTGACTTTACCAGAAAAAGATAACTTTTTTGCTCAATCATTTTCCAAGTGACAAAATAGTTAAATATGCTTTTTAAGCCTAATTTTCAAATGTTATATATTCTACCATTCTATTCACAATAATTTCCTCGGTAAGGGGCCCCTTTTCAGCCTCTAGCCGAGGGCCCCCAAGGGAACCAGTCCGGGCCTGGTTACATTCACACACACATGCACTACATAGTCATTGATGAGCGTCCACTTGCGATTTTAGACATTTTGTTAAATATCTGGAAAATTACATGAGGAATTATTCCGAAACTCTTAGTGTATAAATATAATAGTACAAGTCATACATTTCCGTGAAGATTTTTTCCCGAAACTCCATAGAGGACCGTCAAAAAATTAAAAAAGAATGAATATTTTTTAGATAACCCTGTCAAAACTAAAGCACCAAAAACGCTCAAACTCTAGATTATGATTTAGTGGCTTATTGTAATAAACTGTGTTCATTTTTATGCGAATAGAATGTATACTTGTAGAGAGATTAAGGTTTTTATAAAAATGGTCCCAAATTTTGTCATGTTTTTTGCTTATAATTTGCAGAGTTCTTAATATAAAGTAACATTCTTTTCTGATAATATGAAAAATGATATTGCACACAATACCCTGTAATTAGAATTACAAAATAATAAAAATTGTATGAAAAAGGAAAAGGTTTACTAAATAATTTTTCACAGCGCATGCGTCAACGATATCAAAATTTCATTTGCATATTATGTTAGCTAAATGTATAGAGCAACTTTTGTGAAAGTCGCAAAATCATAGCTCGAAAATTCTGAAAATAATCGTCAATAGAATAAGTTGAAAATCCGTTATTCCCAAAATGAAGCAAAAACAAGAGGGATTTTATCCAAATGTAGTACGTCCAATATTGTGTATTCTATACAACTACAGTGACACCAATCAATGAATATATGGATACAACCCCTCTTGTTTTTGCTTCATTTTGGGAATAACGGATTTTCAACTTATTCTGTTGACGATTATTTTCAGAATTTTGAAGCTATGATTTCGCGACTTTCACAAAAGTTGCTCTATACATTTAGCTAACATAATATGCAATTGAAATTTTGATATCGTTGACACATGCGCAGTGAAAAATTATTTAGTAAACCTACTCATTTTTCATAGAATTTTCATTATTTTTTAATTGTAATTACATGGTATTGTGTGCAATATTATTTGTCATATTTTCAGAAAAGAATGTTACTTTAAATTAAGAACTCTGCAAATTATAAGCAAAAAACTTGGCAAAATTTGGGACCATTTTTATAAAGTTCTCTATTTCTCTACGGGTATACATGCTATTCGCATAAAAATGAACACAGTTTATTACAATAAGCCACTTAATCATAATCTAGAGTTTGAGCGCTTTTGCTCCATTAGTTTTGATAGGGTTATCCAAAAGATATTCATTTTTTTTTAATTTGTTGACGGTCCCCTATAAAGTTTCGGGAAAAAATCTTCACGGAAATGTATGACTTATACTGTTATATACAGTGTCTCACATAAGTGATGGGACACTTGTGCTTTACAAAAGGAAACTAATCAAACAAATTAAAAAAACATGTACACATTTTTTTGTGGGTGTGTTTCATACTTAAATTTAGTAAAGATTATTACATAACATACATTTTGTCAAAATATTAAAATATTAATTTAATAAAAATACAAATGTTTAGAACGGAGCAAAAAATAGCTCACATAAGTGATGGGACACCATTATATATGCAACAAAAATCGTCTGAAATAAGCAATAAAAATATTTTTTGGGGTTTTATTTTTACTTAAAAGCAATTGGCAATAATTTATAAAATCGTCTGCAGTATTTCTCTCCAGTTTGTTTTGGAATATTGTATTTTTTAGCTCTGTGTAGCCATGAATGCTAAACGAAAAGAAACTTCGACTGAAATTCGAAAATTAGTTATTAATTTGCATATTGAACGTGGAAAATCTATTAGAAAAACTGCTGAAACAGTTAACTTGAGTCGTTCAACAGTTTTCAGTATCATTAAACGATATAAAAAGAATCATATGATACAGGATAAAAGAAGACCTGGCTGACCATCAAAGCTATCCAATGGAATAAAGCGAATTGTCGTTCGAAATATTAAAAAAAATCCAAGAAATAGTGCTTCAAAAGTTGCTGCTGATTTACAAGCATTATTTGGAATAATTGTTAATCCTGAGACTATTAGAATGTTAATTCGATCTGCTGGATATCACGGTAGAGTAGCCAGGAAAAAATTCTTCGTAAGTGAAAAGAATAGAAAACTCAGACTAGCTTTCGCAAAATCCAACATAAATAAGAATTCTGATTACTGGAATAAAGTTATATTTGCTGATGAGAGTAAATTTAATATATTTGGTTCTGACGGTAGAATCTTGGTGTGGAGAAAACCCAGGGAAGAATTTCGCAAACAGAACTTGGTACCAACAGTAAAACATGGTGGAGGAGGAGTTATGGTATGGGGGTGTATGTCGTCCGCTGGAGTTGGTAATCTTGTTTTTATTGACAGTATAATGGATCAGTACAAGTATATTGATATTTTAAAGCAAAATTTGAAATCTTCAGCACGAAAATTGAACCTTCATAACGATTTTAAATTCTACCAGGACAATGACCCCAAGCACACTGCTCTGAACGTTAGACTCTGGCTGCTATATAACTATCCTGAAATAATAAAAACACCACCACAATCTCCAGACTTAAATCCCATAGAGAATATTTGGCAAGAATTGGAATCAAGAATTCGCAAACACACCATTTCTTCAAAACAACAACTAAAATCGGTGCTTCAAGAAGAATGGGGTAAAATCACTCCAGAAATCACAAAAAAATTAGTCGAATCCATCCCAAAAAGATTAAATCATGTTTTAAAAGTAAAAGGAAATCCAACAAAATATTAAAACTTTTCAAAAAGTAAAATTTTTGGATAAATATTTGATGGAAAAGTAAGTGTCCCATCACTTATGTGAGCCATTTTTTGCTCCATTCTGAACAATTGTATTTTTACTAAATTAATATTTTAATATTTTGACAAAATGTATGTTATGTAATAATTGTTACTAACTTTAAATATGAAACACACCCAAAAAATTTTTGCACATGTTTGTTTATTTATTTTATTGCAGTTTCTTTTTATAAAGCACAAGTGTCCCATCACTTTTGTGAGACACTGTATATACACTAAGAGTTTCGGGATATTTTCTCATGTATTTTTCTAGATATTTAACAAAATGCCTAAAATCGCAAGTGGACGCTCATCAATGGCCATGTAGTGTATTCCAAATTATGACCATTGTTCCGTTTTTTTTTATTCATCCGTATAATTAAAATTTTTAATTACATAACTGTAACAAATATATATATATATATATATTTATTTATTTATTTATTTTTTAACATTTTATCCAGAAGCAAATTTATTTGTAATTAGTTGGCTTGTCCGATCTTGTCTGAACATGAAGATAAAACTAATAACAGCAAAAAGTAATAATAGCAGGAGGAAAAATTTACTGTGTTACAGAATCGCAAAAAAAAAAAAAAAAAAAAAAAAAAAAGGTGTCTAAAATTAAAAACAGCAACGCCGGTGACTTTTATTGGTTTTAGCCAAATTTCATTTAGTCAAAATTATAAACTGTAAGTCAAAATTATAACCTCTTCAGACCCGAGGATTTATTTGTGTTATTGTTTTAATTTCAGTTATGGATTTATATTAACAAACTGATAACTAAGGAAGATGGAACAGCGAAAAAAATAAAATTTATTTTTTGTACATAAAAATTAATGATACATGGGGATTCAAAAAATACATCTTTTTTACAAGTTCTCAGTTTTTTTTTTTTTTTTTTTTAACAGTTTTGCATTGCAAAAACATTGAAAAGCATAAAATAAATATACATATAATAATTTTTTATTACTAATGGTCTATACAGATGGTATCTCAACGCATAGTAAAATTACTTACGTTTTCATATTTGTACATTTTTGCTACAAGTCATTCTTACATAACATGTAGCTCGCTTAAAGAGTGCTAGTGCTATAAAAAACAAATTACTAATTTGTTTATTTCTGCTATCTGTTAGGCTCCATTCACACTAATTTATCTTTTTTTTAATAATTATATACTTGAAAAAAAAATGTAAAAATGTCTATCCTTAGGATACATCAGCTCTGAAGACGATAAGCCTTTAAATTAGAAACTGTATAATTTTGATTGTTTTTAACTGTTTTAAAAGGCATTTAATTTAGTTGGAATTTCATGAACAACCTATTTTTAAAATAATGAGGACATTAATATTGGTATAATACACTGATGATGTTGCTAGTGATTTGAAATCAAAATTTCAACAGCTAGCATGTCTGGAATGTCGCCAAGCTAGCAGGCAATATACTCGAGGATAAAAATCCCCTTACTTTCTTCATACAATAGTGATCTCACTCGCTGAATCTGAAAGTTTGCTGATGTGTTCACATTCTATAACTTCAAAATATATTTTTCAGTTTATAGAAAGTTTGTACAAATATTCTGCATGAAGGTAAAACACATTACAAATAACTTTACAATCCGAGTGTGTCACATTAAAATTCATGTCAGTAACTCCAGGCTGCGAGCATGCTTGTAGTTTAAGAGGCTTGAAAGATTTGCAAAGCATCTTTTTAGACTGCGTTTCCATGCTTTAAGAACCTTGATTAACTTTAAGTGAGAGAAAAAGTACGTGCTAAATACGAACATGCATATTTATTATATATTCATCTATGATATAGAGAAGAGTGGGGTAGAGTGGGACAATGGGAGGAATGGGACAGTAAGTTTTTTTTCTTTAAGTCTAAATTCTATTTTTCTTCAATTCTAAACATTTCATCAATCACACAAAGACGAAGCAATGATAGCCCAATCTTCAGTTGAAAAAAAACTTTGATCTGTATAAACTTGCAATTGTACAAAGGAAAAGATTATTTCAAGAATCAAAAGTAAATTTGCTTCATATACTTTTTATGTTTTCCGTATATTAATGACTTATTTATGCATAGATACAATATATTCCCTAGTTATGGAACATTATACTGTGATAATGTTCCATAACTATACCTTGATTAACTTTAAGTGAGAGAAAAAGTACGTGCTAAATACGAACATGCATATTTATTATATATTCATCTATGATATAGAGAAGAGTGGGGTAGAGTGGGACAATGGGAGGAATGGGACAGTAAGTTTTTTTTCTTTAAGTCTAAATTCTATTTTTCTTCAATTCTAAACATTTCATCAATCACACAAAGACATTTTACATTGATTATACTGTATATTATCCATAATTTAAACTAAGTCTAAACGCGGCATTTTTGTTTATACAAGAAGTTTAATACAAAACGAGGAAGTGGGGAAAAATAGGACATGTCCAATTCTCCTTTTTAAGTGCGTTCGTAATTATGTAAATACGTAGCACCTATTGTTGTCGCTCAGTCCGTCCGTCTGTCCGTCTGTCTGTCTGTCCGCATATAACAACGCAAAACTACCCAATCGAATCATTTGAAATTTAAAATATATAATTATAACATAATTTTGTCGAGTCATTTCAAATTTTATGAAAATCGGATGGATAGATCAATTACAGGGACATTCAAAAGGATTCCGTTACATTACGGTCAATAGGGAAAAAAGTTTTAAATGCATTTTAAACGTTTGAAATTTAAAACATATAATTATTGCGTAATTTTGTCGAGTCATTTCAAATGTTATGAAAATCGGATGGATAGATCAATTACAGGGACATTCAAAAGGATTCCGTTACATTACGGTCAATAGGGAAAAAAGTTTTAAATGCATTTTAATCGTTTGAAATTTAAAACATATAATTATTGCGTAATTTTGTCGAGTCATTTCAAATGTTATGAAAATCGGATGCATAGATCAATTACAGGGACAATCAAAAGGATTCCGTTACATTATGGTCAATGGGGGAAAAGTTTCAAATGCATTTTAATGATGTTACACTCATTCGAACATAATAGAATTGGCAAGAATCTATGAAATATATACTAAAATATGCATTCTGTACAATCTGTGATGCAAAGAATTTTTATTATTAAATTACAGGGCCACACAAAACTATTCCACTATATAATGCTATACGGGGAAACATGGTTTGGTACGTGTTTTAATTATATTCAACTATTTCACATTTTATGAATAAGATATACGTTGCTGAGGTGTAATAAAAATTACTTCCTGCATATTTACAGAAACGTAAAGATTTCGACTACTATACTGTATCCGGAGTACGCTCTACTATATGAGTAAGATCTGAATATTTTTAAAGCTTCGTTATCGTACGAACGCACCTCATTTGCTACGTTCACGTGCAATTTCCAACTTGTTTAATAAGATGAATGTAGATAGCAAATAACGTGAAAACATTTTTAGAGAGTAATATATCAACTATAACATTGATAAAATATATTTATTTACTTCAAAATGTAAATAAATTTAACTAATATTAATAATCTTTTAATGTCATCTATGACTGACAATCCTGAAATTTTCATTCTAATCATGATGATACTGGAATTTTATATTGTGGTACATTCATTATCAACCTACAATCTTTATTTGATTGTATATCTAGCTGACACTAGACTATTTGTGCTTATAGCTTTGTTTTATTTCTGTCCCATACCCTCCTGTGAGTGGGGAAATATGGAACAAATTTTGAAACTTACAATTTCTGTATTTATAAAATAGCTTTTGCATGTTATATTTTGCAAGTTATTGTTCAGGGAGCTAAAAAAGTGTTTCATATTGCACTTAATAAATTGAAATTTTTGTTTTTGTGTCCAACAAAATTGATTTTCCTACTTTTGTAAAAAGTTTCAAAGCCCACTAGGCCGTGGCCTTGGGCCCGCTATTGCTACAGGCTCAAAATTGAATAAAATGATTTAGAAAAAGAAGTTTTAAAATTGCAGTTTCACCAATTATTTTCTCAAAAACCAAAATACAGACGAGTCTCTCTACAACGAAACTCCATACATCGAATTTCTCTAGATAACGAATTTTTAGTAGGAACGGTCCCCTTTTCTCATGATAACATTAAAAACAGTCTCTATATAGCGAAATATCTAACTCCATATACGAATTTTTTCATAAATCGGTCATAAAAAACAGTTTTAAAAAGCTTCGAAATCATATGGAATCAATTTTCCATCACTTATTTTTGATTTATCATCAGTGCTGAGTTTTTTTTTTATTATTACTTCTCTCCTTGTTCTTTAAATTCAACGAATTCATCCCATTTCCTACACACCTTTCCACATCTTTCTCAAAACAGTGTCAAATGGATACACATGTAAGAGAGGAATCAGTGAGAGGCACATAAGAGAGGCCTTCAAATGGAGGAAAATGTTAACAACAATTTTTCATTCCTTGGTAAAATTTGAGTATTTTTTTGAGAGCGTAGCAATTTAAAAAAAAAAAAAATTACAGATTTTTTCGTCTAAAATTAATGCAAGTCTTCCTTCTTTGATTTTCATTAGGCTTTCAAATAAATGTGTGTTCTCTTTTTGAAACAGCTTAAATAATTAAGAAATAAAATGTTAGGTTAATATTTACTTTTAAACACTTCAAATTCTTAATTCAAAAGATCAAATATAATATTTGTTCAAATTTCACACATTAAATACGATTTTTAACATCATTCTCTATACATCGAATTTCTCTATATAACGAATTTTTTACTGGAACGGTGGATTTCGTTACATAGAGACTCGACTGTATATTTTGGTTAACTTTGCAACAATATCGTAATATCTATAATATTCCCCCCCTATGCTCCTCCTCTCACCAAAAAATATAGCAACTATTTTGCTAGGAGAGGCCCCAAAATGTTGCTGGGCCTTGGGCCCGCACAACCTTTATCGGACTCTGTATATAAAATCACCAGAAGCTATAAAAAATTGTATTTCAGTCCGTTTCAGCAAAAATTTCTTCAAAATCCAATTCTGAAGATTCTGACCAGCCAGGTTTTTTATGATCGTCTTTATCACGGCACCTTATTGTTGACTTGATGATGTCTGCTGCTTTTTCTGCTATCATAATAGTTGGGACATTAGTGTTGCCAGTTGGGATGATGGGCATGACAGAGGCATCGACTACTCTCAGTCCATCGACGTGAAGAACCCTTTAGTAAAGCAAAATAAAAATTAAACTAGAATAAAAACAAATACACGTTTTTCACGTGAGTTACTTAATCCATTCATTTCTGTTAGATACATAATAATTTTTAAATCTATTTAAACTTTAACAACAATTAGAAGAGAAAACAACAACAAAAATGAACTGATGACATTAAAATAAATATTGTAATTAAAATAGCGAGGTGGAACCCATCGAAATTCGACGAAAGAAAATATTTAAGAAGGAACTGTTTTATTTACATATAATAAATCTACAAAATTAGTTACATTAAAAAATACACCTAATATTGATTAGTTTAACTCTCAAGCAAATGTTATTTTAAGCTAAAATTAACAAAATTAACAAAATTATAATTTTATAATCGTATTTTTATTTATCGTATTTTATAATAAACGCATTTTATTTATTTATTTATTTATTTTATTTTTAAGAGAAAATGGAGTGATTCTGTTGCCACAGTTACAAAATTGGTACTAAAAATTATAAAAAAAAATTAATATCTCAAAAATAAATTGAAATATAGCTTTGAAACAAATTGCATTTAAAAGTACATTTTTTTCTGTATACGACGGCGTAAAAATTTAAAATGTGCGGTGTTTAGAAGTGTAAAATTTGTAGTAATGAAAATTGCAAAACAGAAATTTGAGAGAAAAGTGTTGCCATTCGCAAAATGACGTATGCGTTACGCACAGATACGTTTGGCCTTTATAATACTGATAGTCTTTTTCAAACTTTTATGATTTGTTGTGTGACAAGAGGTATTCAGCGGCAAGTGCACAAAATTTGAGCGCTCTGCCTTGTATAGTTTTTGTGTACGGCCTCTGTGAGAGACAAACAGACAGAGGCATAGGCGTAGCGTGACCAAAACTTTTGGGGGGGCACCAGCGAAGTAAAAACTGCGCCCCTTGGCAGACTTTCAATTTGGCGCCCCCCCCCCCCCAGCCGCAAAAAAGTAACAAAAAATCTTTTTCTTTTGGTAGGCGTCAGAAAACTAACAAACATAAATTAATTCCATTAAATAATTATTTCGCGTTTATTTTGGAACTTTAAAAGGATTAACTTTAATTTAGAAATTCAGAACTAAATAACATACAGAAATTTGCATTTTTTGTCAAAGAGTTCACAATGTTTTAAAACAGGGAGAGAGGGAGATCAAAAAAGATAAAGAAATTCCCTTAAAATGATTGTCGGTCAAAAAATGAATAAAATCGTGGCTCGCAGAATAAATTTCGCGCATGGTGGTGACGGTCTCTTTACCCTCACCCTCTAGTGGGACATGCTAGAGGTCTACATGGACAGGAATTTCCTGGTACGGGCTCAGCACGGCCCGGCGTGGGTATTAAATATTATTATTAATATGTGGGTATTGCCGAGCCCGGACCGTTTGTATTTTCATAGTTTACGGTCAGGTCCTGCTCGTACAAAAAATCAATGAAAAAACATAAGTATTAATTGGATAATTTTACAGTATACTTTAAATTACTATGTGTTCACAAGCCAGAAAATACTCACTAGCAGGATTAATAATTGTTTAGACATTTAAGAGTTTTCAACATCCAAATAAAGATTCATAAAACTTGATGCAATTTAGAATTTTTTAGAAAAAGTTGGTTAAAAAAATCCTTAACTTTTTGAAACTATAAAAAAAGTAGATTTTGAAATACGAGGGTCATCGAAAAAACGAGTTTTCCACGGCAACAAAGAGATAAAAAGAAACAAAACATAATTACCCGGAAATTTGGATCCAATTGAACTGGATCCTGTTGAAGTACTCGTTGCCTTCATCGTGGTATCGTTCTAAAACAGCGCGAAAAAGATTCTCAATGCAGGAAACCACCACGAAACACCTGTTTATCTGGAAACTGTGCGCCAGGTGAGTGCCTAATCAACTTACAACTTAACACATAACCAAACATGGGAAAGCAGCCTTGATATTTCTGTAGCGATATCATGATGAAGGAAATAAATACCTCAACAAAATTTCTACAGTTGATGAAACGTGAATTGACAACTGCAACAAGTTCCTTGCTCCATTCCCAGGTGGCAGACTTGTCGTATGACACTGGACTCAAAAACTTATCCCAGTTGTGACAAGCGTTTTAATTCCGTTGGTTCTAATGAGGAGATGTAGTTAAAACATTGCTGTATCTTTTGTAATAGTTCTTTTTGGGTAGTTATATTTTGTTTCTTTCTAGCCACGGAAAACTTATTTTATTGATGACCCCCGTATATTTCAATAAATTATTATTCTGATTCAATTTAGCTAATTTCTGAATTCATTTCTTTTCGGAAACACATAAATTTGGCAGACGTTCTTATTCAGAAACTATGTAATCGAATGGAATTTTCCACTTTTCGTAAAAGACAAAAAACCTTTGAGAAGATACTGCCAAAGTTGTCATTTTAAATCGAAACTCAAGACGCAATAGTACTAAAGGAGAATAAAAACTTGTCATCAAGTGATTAGAATAGATTATAAATCAAAAACTTATTTATTTATTTTTAAAAATTGAAAATGCTATTCGATGCCAAATTACTTCAATCATCAAGTCTCTCAATTTTATGCCTTTATAAAGAAAAATGAATCAGAAAGTGTGTCAAATTTCACGTTGTTGAACTGGGAATATGAGAAAAACCTTAAGTTGTACTTACAAAGATTATGTTAATATACGTTCATTATAGCTATTATTACTTTTACAGAACATATTCCTTGCCCTTCACATCCTGAGAAAAATTAAATCTAGTTTTGTCCCGTCTTGACTGTGTAAAAAAATGCAAGCCTGATCTTAGCCCGGTACAAGTCTGCTGAAAAAATTAAGCCCGGATTCCGATGCCATATAACTGTCCGATACCGATCTACATGCTGGACACTTCGTACATTTCTTTATTGATATTGTCAAACTATCATTGGCTCGTGACGCACATTTACATATATTCTTGCCAAAGTCGCATTCTATCGGCCCCGTAGAGATTTTTATATCGGGCCGGTAGGCCTGCATAATTTTTTTTATCGATCCGGAACGGCAGATTCATTCAATTTTTTTGTTGGCCAGGTCCTTTAAATTTGTTTAGAGGCCCGATTAATCTATTAATATTTCTCCAAAACATATTACTTGTTCCACTGTAAACAACTAGATCCAGTTTCGCTCTGACTCGATTTTGCCGAAAAGAAAAACATATATATACTATACTTATAATATTTGGTCCACACTGTAAAAAAAGGTTCGATCTACTATAAAAATTTTAGTAATCCTTGTAATTACTAAAAAATTTTTAGTAATCTTATTCGGTTACAAGGAATCTATAAGAATTACTAGAAAAAAGCTAGCAACGAATAAGAGTTAATAGTTTTACATTTTTAATAGCTATTACTAAAACTCACTTGGCGTGGCCCTGATAGCCTAGTGGTCATAGCACCGAACTCCAGGCTGAAAGTACCTGGGTTCGATGCTGGCCGACGCCAAATATGCACCGAATGTAAATAAAGGGATTATGAAAATCCTGTCGTAGCAGTTACTATGGATAATGATCTCTGAATTTTCCCTCCCCTTTAGAAACATGTCAAAATTGAGTAGGTAGCAATGTTTGGTGCTGCCATCTATTACGGCTTTACCGAAAATCTTCCGTTTCAGAAGTCTCTCTTTTTACCCACTGGATGCAGCTCGAAGGAAGCTCCTGCCCTTTGGGCACACGTAATGGTTACTAAAAATATTTTTGGAGCTATTACTAAAATTTGATTGGTGGCTCATACTAAAAAGTTTTAAGTTAGTTATACAAAAAATTCTTTTGTTCAGTTTACAAAAAAAAAGTTTGTTTCACTTGCAAAAGAAAAGTTTGTAATGGTTACTAAAAAATTCTGTGGAATACAAATTTACTAAGAAACTTTTAGTAACCTCTTGAATTTTTTTTTTTTTACAGTGCAGCACGAGTCTGCTTATGAAATTAAGTTTGTGCTCAGATACGATATGATTGTCCGATTATCTGATCTCTAATCTGGGCATATTATAATTTCTATAGTGATTTTGTCAAACTAAGTATCGGTTCGTAAAACACATTTATAATTGTTGTTCTCGCGAAAGTCATAACCAATAAAAATGGTAATTTAATCATATATTTAAATTTTTTAATATACATAGTAATGCTCTATTAATCCCTTGGGGACAAGCGATACGTATACATGCCGCAAAAAGACTTAAGAATCCTTGTTTATCCCCACCAGCAAAATTTTACTGTAAAATTTGCCTTATTTAATTGGAGCATTTTCCCGATTTAATAAGACACAAATATCTGTTTTAGAAAATTGTTGACAAACATTAAAAACTTCGTAAAAGGCTCCCGTCGCAAAGGAGTTAATGAATTGCTGATGAACCAATTTCAACAAATTAAAACGCCAAGCTGCTCAAGTTGTACCGAATACTGTAAAAGAAACATCCTTATAACTCCAAAAATAATAATCATATTAACTAACAGTTTAGTGCGTCGGATTAAGGGTGTCATTTTCAATTAAAATATATATTTGAATGAAATACAGGGTCATGAAAAATCGAAGAATGTGGAAAACAGGATTACAAATATCTCGACAACTAATAATCCGATCGACTTCATTCTTTATGCAAAATTTGTGTTATTTTATTTTATTTTACATCCACTCAATAAAATATAAAATTTCGAAAAACTTTATATACCTTTCATCATAACGAATTTTTCGAGAGTAGAAAAAAATAATTCCGACAAATCGAGGTTACTGATATTAAATAGGCTTTGTTCCATTCTTACATACTAAGAACATACAAAGTTTCAAGTCTCTATCTCAATTTGTTCGGGAGATAGAGCGTTTACAGACACATAGACGGATGGCAATTATTTTCCTGGAAATAAAAATGTTTTTCAGAATCCCCAGTATCTGAAACGTGTAAATACGTCAATTTTTTTTCCTTTTGGATTTTCCAAATGATTACAAGATTTACCCTATGCTACGTATAATGGGTAAATAATACAAAAATAAAAGTCGATTTCGATTTAAAAATATAAATTTTACTTTAAAAATTTTAAATAATAATCATGTTTCAAGATCGATATATTTTCTAAAAAATGTAATACTTTTTAATTTTTTAAAAAAGTTTTGAATTCTACAGAGAAAAAAATTAAATCATCTTTGATATTTACAAAAAAATATTTATTTTTGAAAACATATCTTTTAAAAGAAAAAATAGTATTTTTCATATTCTTTGCTACAAGATTCATTGAAAATATGGACTGGAAATTAAAAAAAAATCTCTAATAATAATAAGAAGAAGAATAACAATAACAAATCCCGAAGACAGTTGAATATATTATTGAAAATCATGGTGAAAATTTTCAGGTCTTTTCTAGTTTCAAATCTTCATTGTATTATATATACTAATGAAAATGAATTTGTAAACATATAAAGAAAATATATGTTGTTCAAACGCAGAAAATAAAGAATTTAAATAGACATTCAAACCGATTCTCAAAAAGATATTTTTTTTCCTTGCATAACAACAAAAAACTTTGACATATTTTCTGATTTAGTTTTAAACGTAAAAGCATGACAATTGCAATCGTGATTATTGAAGAGATGTATGATCAAATGTTTTTATTTCTATTTTCCGATAAACGAATTAAACCTTAATCCAGGTTACTGTTTCATGGCGGTAATTTTTTTGCCTTACTTGCACTATCACCGCCTGGAAATTCAGTTCGAAATGCCAAATTGACAACATCTTCTAAAAGTATTTCTGAGTTTATCGAAAAGTGGAAAAGACTATTCAGTTATAAAATTGAAAATAAGAGCACCTGTTCGGATAAAAAAAAAAAATGTGTGAAAAAATGCAGTTTGGATCTGAGAGATACCTTGGAAAAACAATTTCTTTCAATATTTAGCAATGATAAAAATTTTAGTTTGTAGGTTTTTTTTTTTAAGATTAAATAAAGTATTACCAGCTTAACAAAAGTTATTTTTTCGCTTCTTATAAGATAATAAGGTAATCTTGAGTTGTATTTATATCATTTCATATTTTTGCTTCATGCGCTAATTATAAAATGATGTTTTGTTCCAGTGGGAAACTGTGTTCTCGCATTTCACGCCCCCCCCCCCCCCCAAGAGAATCACAGAACAAAATTTCTTTAGATTCTCAAAACATTGACCTAATGCATTTTAAATGGTTAATACTGCCACTGTAACATATAACAACATTTTTTTTTTTTTTTTTTTTTTTTTTTTTTTTTTTTTTTTAATAAGCGAAATACATTTAATTTTGCAGTTTGCTGGATAGATATAAACACACTCTTTATAACTGGTTAAAATTTTATATACTCTATCCAAACATTTCCTAACCACACCTAAAGTAACTTTGGAACAATTTAATTTACTTAAAATGAAAAATCATTGTGATCGTACATCAAAGGAATTCTAGTAATAAGACATCGCGAGATAAAAATAATTAAAAATAACCATCGCTCTAAATAGGTTAATTATTTAATGTTAATTAAAGTGAATACAGTCGGGTCTCTATATAACGAAATCCACCGATTCAGTAAAAAATTCGTAATATAGGGAAATTCGATGTATAGAGAATGTTGTTAAAAATCGTATTTACTGTGTGAAATTTGAACAAATATTATTTTTTATCTTTTGAAATCACTTCTTATGGAAATCCCTTGGGATTTGGCAATTATCGGTTAGGTACAATTTCACACAGTAGAGGGTTTTTGAGTTGCGTCTAACCCATTTAAATCTAATAGGGCATACAGATGCATTTGGTATACTTTTCCTTTTGAATTTTCCGGCTGTGAAGATATTTTTATACAAATTCAATATATACACATATACATTTTTGTATGTAAAGAGAAACAAATCTTCATTTGGCGCCCCCTTCGCCTTTCGTTTTGACGTCCGAGACACATGCCCCCTGTGCAACCCCTAGAGAAATCACTCGGTTTCAGGCTGTGAGACATTTTTATGCAAATTCCATACATATACATTTTTGTTTGTAAAGACAGAAAATTTTTATTTGGCGCCCCCTCTGCAACCCCTAGGGAAATCGCTTGGTTTCAGGTTGTGAGACATTTTTATGCGAATTCCATACATATACATTTTTGTTTGTAAAGACACAAAATCTTCATTTGGCGCCCTCTCTGCAACCCCTAGGGAAATCACTTGGTTTCAGACTGTGAGACATTTTTTATGCAAATTCCATAAATACATATTTTTGTATGAAAAGACAAACAAAATTTTCATTTGGCGTCCCTTTCGTTTTTCGTTTTGGTGTCCGAGACACATGCCCCCTCTGCAACCTCTAGGGAAATCACTTGGTTTCAGGCTGTGAGACATTTTTATGCAAATTCCATAGATATACATTTTTGTTTGTAAAGACACAAAATCTTCATTTGACGCCCCCTCTGCAACCCCTAGGGAAAGCGCTTAGTTTCAGGCTGTGAGACATTTTTTAGCAAATTCCATACATATACATTTTTCTTTGTAAAGACACAAAATCTTCATTTGGCGCCCTCTCTGCAACCCCTAGGGAAATCATTTGGTTTCAGGAAGTGAGACATTTTTATACAAATTCCATACATATACATTTTTGTATGTAAAGACAGAAAATTTTTACTTGGCGCCCCCTCTGCAACCCCTAGGGAAATCGCTTGGTTTCAGGTTGTGAGACATTTTTATGCGAATTCCATACATATACATTTTTGTTTGTAAAGACACAAAATCTTCATTTGGCGCCCTCTCTGCAACCCCTAGAGGAATCACTTGGTTTCAGGGTGTGAGACATTTTTATGCAAATTCAATACATATACATTTTTGTTTGTAAAGACACAAAATCTTCATTTGACGCCCCCTCTACAACCCCTAGAGGAATCACTTGGTTTCAGGCTGTGAAACATTTTTATGCAAATTCCATACATATACATTTTTGTTTGTAAAGACACAAAATCTTCATTTGGCGCCCTCTCTGCAACCACTAGGGAAATCACTTGGTTTCAGGCTGTGAGACATTTTTATGCAAATTCCATACATATACATTTTTGTTTGTAAAGACACAAAATCTTCATTTGGCGCCCTCTCTGCAACCCCTAGAGGAATCATTTGGTTTCAGGCTGTGAGACATTTTTATGCAAATTCCATACATATACATTTTTGTTTGTAAAGACACTAAATCTTCATTTGACGCCCCCTCTACAACCCCTAGAGGAATCACTTGGTTTCAGGCTGTGAAACATTTTTATGCAAATTCCATACATATACATTTTTGTTTGTAAAGACACAAAATCTTCATTTGGCGCCCTCTCTGCAACCCCTAGGGAATTCACTTGGTTTCAGGAAGTGAGACATCTTTATGCAAAATCCATACATATACATTTTTGTTTGTAAAGACACAAAATCTTCATTTGGCGCCCTCTCTGCAACCCCTAGGGAAATCACTTGGTTTCAGGCTGTGAGACATTTTTATGCAAATTCCATACATACATATTTTTGTATGAAAAGACAAACAAAATCATCATTTCGCGCCCCTTTCGCTTTTCGTTTTGGCGTCCGAAACACATGCCCCCTCTGCAACCCCTAGGGAAATCACTTGGTTTCAGGCTGTGAGACATTTTTATGCAAATTCCATACATACATATTTTTGTATGAAAAGACAAACAAAATCATCATTTCGCGCCCCTTTCGCTTTTCGTTTTGGCGTCCGAAACACATGCCCCCTCTGCAACCCCTAGGGAAATCACTTGGTTTCAGGAAGTGAGACATTTTTATGCAAATTCCATACATACATATTTTTGTACGAAAAGACAAACAAAATCTTCATTTGGCGCCCCTTTCGCTTTTCGTTTTGGCGTCCGAAACACATGCCCCCTCTGCAACCCCTAGGGAAATCACTTGGTTTCAGGCTGTGAGACATTTTTATGCAAATTCCATACATATACATTTTTGTTTGTAAAGACACAAAATCTTCATTTGGCACCCCCTCTGCAACCCCTAGGGAAATCGCTTAGTTTCAGGCTGTGAGACATTTTTATGCAAATTCCATACATATACATTTTTGTTTGTAAAGACACAAAATCTTCATTTGGCGCCCTCTCTGCAACCCCTAGGGAAATCACTTGATTTCAGAAAGTGAGAGATTTTTATGTAAATTCCATACATATACATTTTTGTGTGTAAAGACAGAAAATTTTTACTTGGCGCCCCCTCTGCAACCCCTAGGGAAATCGCGTGGTTTCAGGTTGTGAGACATTTTTATGCGAATTCCATACATATACATTTTTGTTTGTAAAGACACAAAATCTTCATTTGGTGCCCTCTCTGCAACCCCTAGGGAAATCACTTGGTTTCAGGAAGTGAGAGATTTTTGTGTAAATTCCATACATATACATTTTTGTATGTAAAGACAGAAAATTTTTACTTGGCGCCCCCTCTGCAACCCCTAGGGAAATCGCTTGGTTTCAGGTTGTGAGACATTTTTATGCGAATTCCATACATATGCATTTTTGTTTGTAAAGACACAAAATCTTCATTTGGTGCCCTCTCTGCAACCCCTAGGGAAATCACTTGGTTTCAGGAAGTGAGAGATTTTTGTGTAAATTCCATCCATATACATTTTTGTATGTAAAGACAGAAAATTTTTACTTGGCGCCCCCTCTGCAACCCCTAGGGAAATCGCTTGGTTTCAGGTTGTGAGACATTTTTATGCGAATTCCATACAAATACATTTTTGTTTGTAAAGACACAAAATCTTCATTTGGCGCCCTCTCTGCAACCCCTAGGGAAATCACTTGGTTTAAGGCTGTGAGACATTTTTATGAAAATTCCATACATATACATTTTTGTATATAAAGATAGAAAATCTTTATTTGGCGCCCTCTCTGCAACCCCTAGGGAAATCACTTGGTTTCAGGAAGTGAGACATTTTTATGCAAATTCCATACATATAATTTTGTTTGTAAAGACACAAAATCTTCATTTGGCGCCCTCTCTGCAACCCCTAGGGAAATCACTTGGTTTCAGGCTGTGAGACATTTTTTTGCGAATTCCATACATATACATTTTTGTTTGTAAAGACACAAAATCTTCATTTGGCGCCCTCTCTGCAACCCCTAGGGAAATCACTTGGTTTCAGGCTGTGAGACATTTTTATGAAAATTCCATACATATGCATTTTTGTATATAAAGATAGAAAATCTTTATTTGGCGCCCTCTCTGCAACCCCTAGAGGAATCGCTTGGTTTCAGGCTGTGAGACTTTTTATGCCAATTCCATACATACAGGGTGATTCATAAAAGATGGGCAGAACTTTAAGGGGTTATAATACACTTAAAGACAAATAATATTAAATAGGAGACTAAGGGTCCCAGACGTATTCCCAAGGAGATAGGGGGCGTTAAAGTTTAGGGTCCGAAATTTCAAATGATTATAAAAAATGGAAAAATTGGTCGATTCGTTTGCGGTTTTTGCAAAAAATTTTCTTTATGCCAGTATTTTCTTGAAATAAAATTTTAAAGTTCAATTTCAAAAAATGCCGATAGGGGGCACTTTAGACTTTGGAGTAACAAACAACTATTTTTTAACGTTATTTTTTGTATTTCTTTAAATGATTTCGAAAGCTTAGACTTAAACTTAAATTTTGATCTAAAAATCTGAGTCCTAACGAGTAGTTAAGTAGCGTAAACTGAAATTTGAAATTTGAAACCCTTCTCCCCCCAGAACAAAAATCAGTTATTCCCGATCTTTGTGTCGTAGATTAGGCTCTAACTACTGCCGCGTTTTGCTAAAATTATTCTTTATGTCAGTATTTTCTTGAAAATAAATTTTAAAGAAAAGTTTCAAAAAATTCCGATAGAGGGCGCTTTAGACTTTGGAGTAACGAACAACAATTTTATACCGTTATTTTTTGTGTCTCATTAAATGCTTTCTAAAGCTTAGACTTAAACTTAAATTTTCAGCTCAAAATCTGAATCGCTGAGCGTGGTTCAGTAGCGAGGGGAGGGGGTTCAAATTTCAACTTCTGAACATAATTCAGTTTGCACTACTTAACCATGCCCAACGATTCTGTGCTGTGATACGAGGCAAAAATACAACTTTCGTCAAGGACTGCATAGTCGGAATTCACTCATAAAGGCACTGGCACAGTTGGAAACGTCGCTCATGCAAACGTTAAAGCTCCATTCCTGACGCTAGTCACCGGGTGATGAAGGAGACAGAAAGTATGCAAATGTCAAATGGGGAAGAAGAAGAACACGTATGCAAAATTTCGACACGATTCAGGCATAAAAACCACTGAACGGTGAGTCAAGTGTAAGTCGCTGTAGTAATGAATCGGAAGATGGTGCCCTTCACGAATAAGGAAAAGGCTGAGATGCATTTAATTTACGGAGCGGCAGATGGAAATGGTGCAGAGGCACAACGAATGTACGGAGAGCGATTTCCCAACAGGCGGTTGCCTAGCCGCAAAACTTTCGAGCGCTTGCACAGACAGTTGTGTGAAACTGGATCATTTCTCGCTTCCCGGTCGAATGCAGGTCGTGCAAAAAAGGACGAATCAGTAGTTGTTGCAGAAGCCATTCTGGATGTAGTAGCGGCGCAGCCAAGTACAAGTACACGAACAGTGGCTAGGCAGGTGGATACCTCACAGTCCATGACTTGGAGGGTACTGAAGGATGAACATTTGCTCCTGTTTCATGTGCAACGAGTCCAGAAACTGTCTCCAGGGGATTATCCAAATCGTATTGAATTCGCCCGCTGCACAGTGTGGTATTTCGCTCAAAAAGCTGGCCAAAAGTCAAAATTTTAAATTTCGCATTTAGTTGATCATTCTCTGGTTGGTATAAGAGGACTATCCTGTGCATATGATAACGGGTTCATTTCTTTCTGTAGACTCTCCGATTGTCTGGTATTTTACTTGGAAGTCATGGTTTTTGCATTTCTCATTTTATGCTTCTGATCTATGCATCATTTTATCAAACGTCTAAAAGATTATTTTAAGTCGAACTTCAGAAACATTTTACAGTTCTTAAAGACAAAGGTATATACTATCTTGTACATAAATATTTTTGTAAATACAGTACATGTTCAGTATGATTTTCAAATTTGAAACCATAGATTTTTTTTGGTTAAATATTTTGGATAAAATTATAATTATGTTAGGGAGTTAAACTGAGTTCAGCAAGAACTCTTGTGTTTTTATAATGTATAGACCTTCTAATTAAAAGATATGAAATAAAATTTGCCCCGATTTGCCCCCCATTCTTTTTATAACTAAATCAAAATTTCAAAAATTTTTTTTGAAAACGAATTTTTTTCAGTTTAATAAACTTTATTTAATTAAAATGCGTATATTTAATATATGCTGTAGTTTCTTACTCCTTACTGGAAACTCTTTGGTACGCAGACGATATATCTGCAAACTGAAGTGAAAAAAATGTTTGTTTTTTAGGTTGTTCGATTGTTCTTTTTAAGTAAGACATTTTTTCATTGTGGACATATAAGCTGATTATTCCCTTTAAATAATACTATATTTCCGTTTTGTACCATGTGTTCGTATTATAAGAATTATGTTTTTTTATGTCTAAAATGCTATTGTCACTTTAAATAATGTATTTAAGATCAGCCACATAGAAAAACGCACTTTACTCACTAACGAAGTAAGATAGTTTTATATTATTAAGAAGATATGTACTACATGTAACTAGATCATTAATTTTTTTATTCAGTATGGAAAAAACAATTGAAATATCAAGAAAATATATGTATGATGTTATAAAACAGTGTGACAACAGAAAAGTAAATAAGAAATTAGAGTTTCTAGAACAGAAACTAGCCGAAATTACGAAATGTCCAGAAAATAATATACATTTGCTCCGTAACAAATTAAAATCTTTCAAACATACTTATAAAAAGAAATGGGCTTCTTCACAATTCACTGAACAACGTTTTCTAGAAAAAAAATGTGGAATGGCTGAAAGGAACACTAGTTTTACCTATCTGGATAATAGAAAAACCTGGTCGCCCTGCAAAGGAATTTAAAGACTGTAGTAACAGAAGCAAGAGGTGTAAAACGGAAGAATTAAGATCTGAAATTAGCCATGAACAATTGACGTATGCAGCTCAAATGAGCGAAAGATCTGCTGGAAATACAGATGTTGCAAAAATTATTAAAGATGTTACAGCCAGCCCGACTAGGGCTACAAAATATTGAAAAATTTTGAATTCTTCGGTTGAGACAACAAACGTAAGTACATTGAAGTTATCGCCGACTGAGGCTTTCGCCATGTTTGTTGCTGCAGATCTGGCCTGCAATCAATATAATATCATCCGAAATTTTAATAAATGTATATATCCTTGCTATTCACTTCTTCAGAGAGCTAAAGAGCAATGTTATCCGAAAGATATTATAATTACTAAAAATCTGGCCGAAGCAAAACTTTAAAATCTTTTAGATCACACTACTGAAAGATTGTGTAAATACGTAGAAGATATTTTCACATCAGCAACTGAAGCAGAATTGAAAAGTTTATAACTATTCTGCAAATGGGGTTGTGATGGCTCCCAGCAACAAATGTTCAAGCAAAAGTTTGAAAACTCCATTGATAGTGACTCAAATATTTTTCAAAGTTCTATAGTTCCTTTGAAATTAATAAGTAATTTAAATGGATTTAAAAAAATATGGTGGCAGAACCCTACGCCTTTATCTCCACGTTCCTGTCGTCCCATTCGAATAAGATTTATTCATGAAGATATAAACATAATACAAGAAGAAATAAAGTACATTGAAGAGCAGGCGCGAAATTTAATGAACACAGAAATATTCACAGCTTATGGCTTACTACAAGTCAAATACAGATTAATGTTGACAATGGTCGATGCTAAAATTTGCAATGCAATTACCAGCACTAATTCCACGATGCAATGCTACATTTGCAAACAATCATCAAAAGACTTTAATAAATTGAAACAAGCTGAAGACATCGAGCCTAATTTTTTGAAATTTGGACTTTCAATACTCCATGCTAGAATCAGATTTTTTGAATCAATTCTACATCTTTCTTATAAAATTAGAATAAAAAAGTGGCAAGCAAGAAGTGATAAGGAGAAAGAAATTGTCCGTCAAAGAAAAAAATTAATACAAGAAAAGTTTAAATCTGAGATGGGATTACTGGTAGACATTCCGAAAGCCGGTTTCGGAAACACCTTTAGAAGATTTTTCTATAATCATGAATTATCAGCTAAAATTACAGGAATCGACTTAAAATTAATTCAAAATTTAAAAACTATTCTAGAAGTATTAGCAAGCGGTTATAAAATAGATACAAAAAAATTTGAAGAATTTGCATATGCTACCTCTAAACATTATGCAAATCTTTACGGTTGGCACCCAATGTCACCAACACTACATAAAATTTTGAGTCATGGAGCCATTATCATCGAACATGCTTTGCTCCCAATCGGACAGTTATCAGAGGAAGCAGCTGAAGCCCGAAACAAGCATTTACGCTCATATAGGCAGAATTTTTCAAGAAAAGTCTCACGCATACAATGTAATGAAGATGTGATCAATCGCTTGCTACTGAGTTCCGATCCTCATTTGAGCTGTAGTACGCGAAAAAGAGCAAAAAGACGTAAAACATTTTCAACAGAGGCTTTAGATTTTTATTACCAGAATCTATAGTCACGAGTGATTCTGAAGAGGATCATGTTGAAAACTCTGACCAATAGATTAATGGTCTATAGCACACTAATTTGTATATTGTAAATATGCGTAATTTTTGCGCAAATTGTGCAAACAATGATTTGTTTTATATGTAATAGAGTATTTTATGTGTTTATAAAACATTTTATCAGCTATAGAAAGCACAAAAGGTTTTACATAATTTTGGCCAGGTTTTTTAGCGAAATACCACACTGTGCGCTGGTTTCTGCAGCAGAACGCGCTAAATCCACATTTTGGACGAACTGTGGTTTTCATCGATGAATGTACCTTCACACGTGAAGGTACATTTAACACACACAATGCACATGTATGGGCGGATGTCAATCCACATGCTACGTATTCACATGCTCATCAGAGACGCTTTTCCATCAATGTTTGGGCAGGAATCCTCGGAGACCACCTAATCGGACCGTACCTTCTTCCTGAACGCCTCAACGGTAAAACATACCTCACATTTCTGCAACATGTGCTGCCAGACCTGTTAAACGTTGTTCCTCCATGCATCCGGCGGGTCATGTGGTTCCAGCACGATGGAGTGCCAGCCCATTACGTACGAGACGTCCGCAATCTGGACATCACATTTCCGAACAGATGGATTGGTCGAGGTGGTCCTGTTGCTTGGCCTGCTCGCTCGCCAGATCTTTCACCCCTCGATTTCTTTTTTTGGGGAATATTGAAGGCTCTTATGTATGAGACACCCATTGAATCCCCCGAGGAACTGGTCGCCAGACTTTCCGCCGCTGTAGGGGAAGTGCTCGAAAAGCCTGATGTTTTCGCGAATGTTCGCCGTTCCATTCTTCGCCGTTGTTCTGCGTGCATAACCTCTGGTGGTCACAATTTCGAACATTTATTGTAATTACATGTTAATAAATATGCTTTGGTAACATAATCCTAATTTGTGTCTTTTTACCTCGTATCACAGCACACAATGTGTGGACATGGTAAACTGAACTGTGCTCAGGAGTAGAAATTTCAAACCCCTCTCCCCAGAAACTTAACCACGTCTAACGATTCAGATTTTGGGCTGAAAATTTAAGTCTAAGCTTTAGAAAGCATTTAATGAGACACAAAAAATAACGGTATAAAATAGTTGTTCGTTACTCCAAAGTCTAAAGTGCCCTCTATCGGAATTTTTTGAAAATTTTCTTTAAAATTTATTTTCAAGAAAATACTGACATAAAGAATAATTTTAACAAAACGCGGCAGTAGTTAGAGCCTAATCTACGACACAAAGATCGGGAATAACTGATTTTTGTTCTGGGGGGAGAAGGGTTTCAAATTTCAAATTTCAGTTTACGCTACTTAACTACTCGTTAGGACTCAGATTTTTAGATCAAAATTTAAGTTTAAGTCTAAGCTTTCGAAATCATTTAAAGAAATATAAAAAATAACGTTAAAAAATAGTTGTTTGTTACTCCAAAGTCTAAAGCGCCCCCTATCGGCATTTTTTGAAATTGAACTTTAAAATTTTATTTCAAGAAAATACTGGCATAAAGAAAATTTTTTGCAAAAACCGCAAACGAATCGACCAATTTTTCCATTTTTTATAATCATTTGAAATTTCGGACCCTAAACTTTAATGCCCCCTATCTCCTTGGGAATACGTCTGGGACCCTTAGTCTCCTATTTAATATTATTTGTCTTTAAGTGTACTATAACCCCTTAAAGTTCTGCCCATCTTTTATGAATCACCCTGTATACATTTTTGTATGTAAAGACTCAAAATCTTCATTTGGCACCCCCTCTGCAACCCCTAGGGAAATCGCTTGGTTTCAAGCTGTGAGAGATTTTTATGCAAATTCCATACATATACATTTTTGTATGTAAAGACAAATAAAATCTTCATTTGGCGCCCCTTTCGCCTTTCGTTCTGGCGTCCGAGACGCATGCCATCTCTGTAACCCCTGGGGAAATCGCTTGGTTTTTGGCAATTGTCGGTGAGGTACAGTTTCACACAGAAGTGGGTTTTTAAGTAGAACCTGATTTATTTAAATGACAGAATGCATAACGATATAATTGGTTTAGTTTTGCTTTTGAATTTTCCGTTTGTGAGATCTTTTTATTCAAATTCGATACATATATATATATTTGGCACCCCTACGCTTTCTGTTACGGCGCCCGGGCACAGATGATTGGGGGGGCACGTGCCCCCCCTGGCCCCCCCGACGCTACGCCTATGGACAGAGGACAGAGACGAATGGGGTTTCGTCAGATGAACGAAACCCTGAAAAACAAGATGAATGTAGATTCTACCATTGCAGAATTCAGTTTCGCCTCCGATTAGAAAAAAAAAAATCGATAGAAGTTTTTTAGAAGGGCGACCCCGTTTAGATTGCAATGAACTAACTTCATTTTTCTTATGTTTATCAATATAATAGCAATCAGAACGGCGTGAAATACCCAATTGAATAGCAATTTCTCTCTGAGACATTGGAATTGCGGAATAATAAAGAGATACAATTTGACGTGCTACTTCTTCATTGACTAGATTCATCAAAAACGGATTTTTTCCTTAGTTTAAACGCTTTTTTATAGACTCTGAGTAAAAGGAAATGCAATTTAACAATAAAACGAATGGAATCCCGTCGAATTCGACGAATGAAATGTTTAAAAGACCCGATCGATTTGGTTTAAAAAAAAGCAAAAGTACTTACATTATTGAATCAATATATAATAAATATATTTACAAAGTAAATGTCAAATTTGCCAGTTACAATTTTGCATTCAAATATTCGCACATCTACAGTTAAAATTGTAATATGAGGGCCGGCGAAATCCAGAAATTTTATTTTATATGCACTCACAAAAAAATAGCTTTATTTAAAAAAAAAAAAAAAAAAAAAAAAAAAAAAAAAAAAAAATAATAATAATAATAATAATAATAATATCGGGTACTACTAGGTTATCCCATCGACCAAAAAATTATCGCCAAACTATAAGATTAAATGCCAATAATGGATGATCGTGAATGTCACATTCAATGACATTAAATACGATTCATGTGTTTAAAATGTCATTAAGTGATTTTTATTTCGACTTTTTATTAATATTTTTATTAATATTATACTAATTATTTATTTTTTCGTTATTTAAAATACAAATTATGTCAATATGTATAATTTGGCTATTACCCGTAAGACATGGTGACGTCACGGTGACGTCGTTGTGAAGTCACACTGTGACTTTGTGACCGTCGATGTGACGTCACAGTGACTAAAATTGTGAAGTCGTTATGGCCGTTTTAGAGCTTGTTTGTGACGTCACATTGTGACCACTTTGTGACGTCACAATGTGACCAATTTGTGAAAAGTGTGTCATTTGTGACGATTTTGTCATTAACATGGTGACGAAACTGTGACGAAAGTGACAATGCTTTCAAATCACATTGTGACCAAATTTTGAAATACAGGGTGCGTCCAAAATCATGGAACAAACTTCGAGGGGGTGGTAGGACTCACTATGACAAATAATGATGGCACAGAAATATATGACCGGAAGTGACCCGTCAAGACGCTACACTAGTCACTAAAAAAGACCCGGATGATAATGTTAAGTCTATGGGGGGGGGGCGTTGTTTTCAAATATCTTGCTCAAATTTCAATATTTTACATGATTATTTTTTCCATGGGATAGCTGAGGACGATCCACAACCGGGCTAATTTTTACTTTTTCGATTTTGGTTATATTTTTTTATATTAAGATAGTTTCAGTTTTAGAACCGGTTTAAACTGGTTCTGAAAGTTAAAGTATTTTTCTTTTAATCTGTAACCAAAATCAAAAGAATAACAACCAGCCCAGTTGCAGATCGTCCTCAGCTATCCTATAAAAAAAAATTATGCGAAAATATTAAAATTTTACCGAGATATTTGAAAATAGCGCTCCCATACACTTAACATTATAATCCGTGTCTTTTGCAGTGACTAGTGTGGCGTTTCAACGCGTCACTTCCAGTCATACATTTCTATGCCATAATTATTTATTATAGTGAGCTCTACTACCTCCCTTAAAGTTTTTCCCATTATTTTAGACTCACGCTGCAGATCATTTGTGACAAAATTTTCTGTGATGATTCTGTGACGATTTAACTTTTCTTAACGATTCTCTAACAATTTAAAAGAAACAGGATCTGCTGAAACTATAACTCCATGCCATGTTCCTGTTAAAATAGTGTTTGACTCCTAAAATCATATATTGACAATTTATGAACAAATACTGTATAATATATAAAAATAGTTACCTGAAGGAGACTTTCTTCTAAATTAAAGTTAAAAATTCGATTTACCTCACATGCCTTACAACTCTGATGGTGTTTTCAAAATTTGAAAAATATTACCTTTCAAAAATATTTACATATTTTCTCGCCACATGCTGAAAATTGCATAGCTTCAATTTTATTTATAACTGACACACATTTAGTAGAACGTTGTTCAAACTGTTTAATCTTTTTAGTCTTTTTTTTTTTACTTTTACTCGCTTTAATATCCACAAATCTCAGCACATATCTAAAACTGTACAGCTTGCCAATATTTCTGACCAATAATCCTGATGTCTATAAATATATATAACTTTTAATTATCTTTTGTTGTAATTTTCCAACTGATTGAAAAAGTGTCCAGGTCAGGATTCGAACTAAGCAGTCTTTCGCGCAAATTGTCAATACTTTGTCGACTGAACTATCCTGGAAGAATCTGACGCACACAATTCACACAGTGAATACGAATGCATACTTATCATTATTATGTATAACCCTATGTAATAATACTTTAATATTTTTTCAAACTACCCGTATGATAAATGTATAATATTCGTATGATTATATAATGATATTTCTCCGGGTGAATTGTGCGTGCTAAGTTGCTCTGTTGGAAGAGCATTGGCAGCATACATCGAGGGTCTCTAGTTCGAATCCTAACCTAAACACTTTTTTACTCATTTTGGAAAATTAATATTCGTTTGATTAATTTACCAATTAAAATCATTCTGTTAAATATAACATAGAATTATCTTTTGATAAAACTATTTGAAGTTTATGCGCAATATTCGTAATATACAGATTTTATTTGAAAATCGAGTGCAAATGAAGATGAGGCAATTAGTTCTAGTATTACGCTTATTTATTTCCTTACTATAGTGGCCTGTGCGCATGTATGGTAACACCAAGGTTTAAATTCGTAGTTAAACTCATATATATATATATATATTGTATGTGTCATATAGTGTAGATGTGCCGGTAAAGGACATCCTTATGGAATTTATTTTTAAAAAGTTTCCTTATTAATAGTTATTAGATTTCATTTTTTTTTTCGTATTTGATGAATCTATTAATAATATTTAAGTATTCTTAGTCTCACTTCCCAATATTAGACAACATTTTATTGAAAATAATAGAAATACATCAAACACTAAAAATTTCAGTAATATACATCCCACAAAAAAGTACATGTAATTGTTTTTATGACTATTTAGAACCAAGATTTAATGAACACATACTAATGAAACAAAATTGTTATTTTCAACACCATTTAACAATTAAGATATCAAAAATTAATAAAATAATGCGATAATTACTCATTTTTAAAAATCAATAATTGTTATTATCTCAAAATCAATATCTTAATTATTTTAGATACATGGTTTAAAATAATAAATGTCATGGAATTACAGTTATCAAATTTTTGGGATTATGAGAAATTCAGAAAGGTAATAAAAAAGTTTAAAAAAATTTGTTTTTGCAATATTAGTGCATAAATTGGTATATTTATCGCTATTTTCAACAATTAAACAACCCCAAACTCCTTTATATATTAATTATAACGTTAACTTTTGATTATGTATACATTTTTTAATTTATTAAAATGTGATTTTAACCATGTAATTAAAAAAATGTGATTAAAGTGCATTTTAAAAATAATATTATTAACTATTTTCAAATCGTTGACATGCTGTTCCGTATTTCAACAAAATAAATGTTAAATTTATTGAATTTACTAAGGTAAGTGAATTCAAAAAAGTTAAATATGATACTTATTCCTTTTATAACATGTTTATTACGAAATTAACAGGAATCATTATAAAAAAAGCAGGAAAAATAAAATTTTCTTACCTCTTTCTTATCGGCATTATCTTCTAATAACAGTGTGATAATCCAAATAGGGAAGATAATTTCGAAGTCGGAATGTCCGAATGAAGTACAATGACATTGGCGCGCTCATTTTAACGAAACGCCACTGACATTGTATTTTTTCGGACCGACATTTTATATAAAATGTCACTCTGCATAACTTTTTAAAAATTTTCAACTTACGTACTAAATATACAGACATAACACCATAACAAAGCTACCAGAGCAGCTGCCTAATATTCTAAAGAATAAATCGTGTCAACTATTCTGGTCGTTGCCAAACGATATTTTTTAAGCAGGTGTTTTTTTGTTATTATTGGTTGTTTGAGCTTCGAAGATTTGTAAGGTGAATGCGCATGCGTATTAGTTTTATGAGAGTATCCCTAATTAAAATTTTGAGGTTAAATTTTTTTTTTCACGCATTTCTATTTTACTTTCAATTAGTTTCGAAATACAGTGGAACTTTCATTTAACGAATCCCATATTTCATGAAATTATCTACTTTTTTAATTTTCTGTTGAACCTAGAACGCAATTAACATTTAAATTAATATTCATATTAAAAAAAATTCTATTTAGCAAAATTTGTTGCACTTCCGTGCGTGCACAATATTCAAAAGGATAGATTGCTGTTAAGATTGATTGGTGAATATATTTCAGCGGCTTGTATGAATTGAAATTATGTATTTATTTTATCTTTTAAATAAAAAGAAAAAAATGCGAAAATTTTTCGATATGCTAAGAAAGGGATTCTAGTTCCACGAAAATATTATAGGTCCATTCTCTGAACACTTAAAAAAGACGCGAAAGTTTTTATGAGTGCATCTTTCATAAGAGATCACCACAAAGTAATATTCCGATTTTTTTTAATTTTTGGATTTGAAATACAAGAGAAAACGAGAAATAGAACGCTGCGATTCAGATTTTGTTTCCCTTCCTTTATTACGTGTTTTTTTAGATATTATACTAATGAATTTTTTCTTATGTGGTTATATTGCATAACAAAAATTACTATCCAAATTAAAACACAGTTTTATAATATTTCCATTTTTCTTTGTAGTTTGCTATACAAATTTCATGAATTTTCGTGGATTTCTATTCAACGATATTTTTTTCATAACGAAGCATTTAAGTGTAACGAGAAATTTCCTTAAATGGAAGTTTTACTGACAGGTTCATGGCTGGGAGCTTAGTTTCATGTAATGGGAGGTTTATCTCAGATATAAGATATGACGTACACGTTACACGCAGTGCATGTAACGTGTGACATAACAGCGATTGCACAATATTCTTCTGAAATGCCAGAAAATACGTTTTTTGCCAGTAAATAACATGGTTTGAAGAATTTTTGTAATTTTCTAAAGTTTTCTAAGAAAGTCACATCTGAGTCACAATGTGACGTCACTGAGTGGTGGCATTTTGGTCACAGATGTGACGTAACATTTCAGTCACAATGTAACGTCACTGAAGGGTGGCATTTTGGTCACAGGTGTGACGTCACATTTCAGTCACAATGTGACGTCACTGAGCGGTGGCATTTTGGTCACAGATGTGACGTGACCACAGTGACTCACAGTGACGTCACTGTGACGTCACTGTGACCATGCATGCTATGTGGGTAATGTGGCGATTTGTATAATTTGGCGAAATTGGTCGACGGGATAACAGAGTAGTACCTAATATCGTTATGAGTAAAAATACGATGTTTTAAATAGTGACGTCATTTTCTCTTCAAATGTTCTTTAAAAGTTACTGTTTATGAAAAAGGCATCCATAATAATATTGTAATTCCCTTTTATCTGGTTGCTGAATGGCATAATTTTCCTCATTTGAAATTTCTCATATTTTGATTTAGACATTAATTTTTATCATAAATTATTTTCTGTCATTTTATTTACGTTATTAATATTATTTCTCAGTAAATATATATATTTTTAACTCAATTAGTGCATAATTATACGCAATCATTTTAGAAAATAAATTTTTATTATCGAAAGAAAAGCTAAACTGTGTTGCCACCATTTTGAAGAAATGTCATGAAAAAGCTTTTAAAATTAAAAATAAAATATAAAAATGGAAATAAATTAAAAAATAATTAAAATGGGCACAACTACAAATAAATAGCTTTCATTTAAAAAAATAATTATCAAAATCGGTTGACTAGAAAATTCAGGGCTGATGACACGACATTTTTAGCTTGTCTGAAAGAAATAGCATCGGATGCTAATACATATTACAGGGAACTAAAAAAAATAACAAGAACACACACACGCACACAAAAAAGTAATTTTAAAACGGAAATAATAATAATAATAATAATAATAATAATAATAATAATAATAATAATAATAATAATAATAATAAAATTGTAATTTAACAAATTACAACGACTATTTGGAAAATAATATTTTCAAATATTATAATTTTAGACTCATAAATGATTTCTGCATTTAAAAAATTAATAATAACATAATTTTTATGCTGATCAAAACGTAGCTTACATAATAACAAGTTATATTAATAAGCCTGGACATTTAGAGTCACGTTAATGTTCCTAAACCGATCATAAACAAATATTAAATGAAATTTCAGTTTAACAATTTTCGGTACTATAAATTTTTAAATTTCTAAGCATCGCACATTTTCAATTTTTACATCGTCGTATACAGAAATAAAAATTACTTTCAAATGCAATTTGTTTGAAGCATGTATCTAACTTTGTTATTGAGTTATTAATTTTTTTGTAGTTTTTAAGACTTTTTTTGTCATCGTGGCAACAGAAGTATTCCATTTCTAGACATTAAGCATGGATGAATCAGAAAATGAATAAAATGAAAAACAGAAGTATTCCATTTTGGGACACTAAACATAGACCAATCAGAAAACGAATAAAATGGAATATGTTGCGGAATTCAACCAAATAAACACATTCAGATATACTTCAGATTTCCCAATTCTCTTCCGAGAACAACAACTATTTTCCAAATAGTATATATATAAAAAATTTACTTTTATTCCTCAAACAAATTGTATCTCATTAGATTAATTTTAAAGCCGATTATTCAATCGGTAAATTAATTATAACAGATGCAAAATTTCCATTTTTTTTTATTGGAAAATTTACATCTGTTACCAGTGATTTACCGATTGAATAATCTGGTTTAAAATTAATCTAGTGTAATTTCGTATGCTGCGATTTTCTGCTGTTCCTTAAATTGACCTTCGATTTATTCTGTTGAGGTGATCCAGAGTATCAGACCAGATTAAGTGATCGTCGAGGTTAATTGGGTGAAATAGTCCTCCAGTGTACGTGTCCGGGCTGGATCAGTTGGAAGAGCATTGGCGGCTTCAGCTAATACATCCCTAGTTCGAATCCTAGCCCAGACTTTTTTCACCCCCCCCCCCAAAAAAAAGGAAAATTTACATCTGTTAAAATTGTATCTCAGTTTTTTGCACAGTAGAAGATAAAAGAAATCATGAATCATTATTACTTAATAAGATATTATACTATACTATAAACTTAAAAAAAAAAGCCTATTTTTATTGCAATTTCTGAAAGTACAGCTAGTAAAAAATACTCATCCATATTTTCTAATCGTTCTGATGAAAATTAAGAATATTAGGCAGCTTTAATTTATTTTTTCCATCATACATATATCGTATCTTGAATCCTTAAAGGTGTTTACCTCAAAACTATGTTTTTAAAGAAAATGATCACAATCACTCGAACAAATCTCAACCTAGTTTTTCTTATAGTGATTCTAATGAATGTGGAAAGTGAAAATGAAAATTTCCTTATCTCTTGAAAGCCTGAAAGCCATTTATCTCTATCTGTCTCGCCGAAACCATTGTACTGGAGAAGTACCTTTAATTGTTGCTACAGTTATGAACGAAAATCGTCTTCGGTTGGGTGTATAATTTTGACTAAAAATGTTTTATGACATTCATTTCCTATGCAAAAATTGTTTGTTGTAGTGTGCTGTACCCAGGGTTTTTGCTAGCTTTTTAATAGCATTAGCGATTTGAGGAAGAAAAAAAGTTAGCAAAATAGATTCGGCGTGAAATACTGACAAATGTATTTTTAACCCCTTATTGTATTGCTGTTTTCCAAATGTCTAAAAGAACCTAAATTTTGATTGTTTATAAAATAAAAATTCGACTATCTGCTACATTAACTAATACAAATGAATACATTCTAAATGTCTCCGAATGCTAAATGCGTAAAAGTTTCAAGCATTCTTTTATCAGTCTAAATAAAAATTAAAAACAACTATCGTTGATTCATCGTTATGAAAACATACACTGAAAATTGATATGGGATTTGGACTCAATAGAAAAATCTGACCGGCCAATGATTGTATAACTAATAGATAGTAAGGTAAATGGCTAATTTCAGCACTACATTACAACAAAACTTTTCTCTAATTAGGGCTTGATGCGAATAATTTTGTTTGTGTTTTTACCAGTACGACCCCAATACATAGATAGTGACTAGGACTTCCCTCAGAGGGATTAGTCTGAGCGATATTGCTGAGAATAAACATTTAATGACTTGCGATAAGTAAAGAAAATGAGATGTTACCTTTAATTGGTCATTCATTGTGATAAAATATGATGAAAATAAGCATATTGAATCATAGAATTACAAAATCTTATATATAAAGTTGCATATACTATTTTTATAAAAGAAAAGCAAACCATGCATGGATATAAAATTGGAAATATGCAAAATGTTAAAAGTAATACAGAAAATAAAACACCAAATTTTCCTTTATTGGAAATATAACTCTTTGAAATGATGTCATGAGCATAAACAGAAGCTTCGCACCGATTTGAGAAACTATAAATAACATAAAATATTATGTTTGAAGAGAATGGAGTGCATTTTATACGGTGTGAAATCCGTCCGAATAGTTTATAATGTTGAATATCTGTTTTCCACGGATGCAATGAGGTTGTCGATAAGAGTTAAGAAATCCTTTTTTAAAAATTTGTCCTAAACGAGCACTTACATCTTATAAGTTACTGTGATGCCAAAGTTATAGTTTCTGACTCCAACAGTATCCTAGAAATTGCAATATTATCAATAAATTGGGTAAGATTTTAAATTTTTAGTCATATTGACATCAAAGAATTCTCAATTTTAGAACTTTTTTTTTGCTCGTGCATTGATGGTGATTATTGTTCCTACGCAAAATATAGTATATTTTGCAGCAAAGATAGTTACCAACATTTTTTTCACACATTATTTTTTAAATCGGCTAGGTACTCCCAATGATAACGAAAAACACACACACGTTAATGCTTTAAAGGATAGAAATACAGAATCAAAAGCTATTTATCTCCTATTATATACACATAAATTATCTAATTAGTGCTAGCAGATGCATTTTTAAATATATATAGATCAATATAACGCTTCATTTTTCTTTTATTAGTATTTCTTAGTATTCATTTTTCATTTATTTGTATTATTCAGTAAAATATTCAATTTCTTAAGCCCGAACTACGTCAAACTTTTTATAAAAGCGCCTATGTCCATATAACAGCGAAGTATTGTGAAGAGTATTAAATACAAGGTAGTAAGAAACTTAGCCAAACGCAGGTAATAAATCGCCAAATATTGTTCTTTTCGCCCTCTCTCGAAATGCATTTTTTCCGTACATTTAAAAAACACGATTTTGAGTCATCTTATTTAAAATTCAAATAAATAAATAAGAGGAAGCAATAATAGCATAAGTCAAAACATTTTATTTCAGCATCAAGGAATTGTATCGTAATTACACATGTGGAAAAAAGCTGCTTTTGGCCAAAAAACGTTGTCTTCACTAAATTTGAATCCGATTAAAAAAAGTACCGTGATTAATTAAAATGTTATAGGCAGAGCTGCCAAGTCTCCGGCATTTTGGATACCGGTATTTTAATACAGAAAATCTTTTATTAAATAGGAACATTCTGCATATTTAAAAAATAACTTTTCCTGTAAGAAAATTCTGCTGTGCAATAAGCGGGGGGGGGGGGGGGGGGTTGGCATCTCTGTATAGGAATATTTCGTAACCTTAAAAAAAGCAACGACCATTTTTCGGATTCAAAAAGTATTGCTAATTGTTCCATTTTGCGTACAAAGTACTGATTGTAATATTGATACATCTATGGTGATAAATTTCCAATAATTTTTCAAATCTCATTTATTTCATTAAAAATATAAATCTTTTATTCATTTAGTTTAAAATAAATGGTTTTTAACTAATTTCATAATACTTTTGAAATATCACTTTTCATTGGCCATCTTTTTAAAGCATTTAGAAAATGGTTGTTGTTTTCAGTCAAATATAGACTTTGGTCTATCCGCATTTTATTTTATTATTATTATTATTTATAAATGGTGGAGAAATATTCATACTTAATCCATAACGTACATAATATATGACTCTGTTATTACATAAGTCACCTTTTTAATACCATAAAAATTATGTTTTTACTGATTTTTATTAACTCAATAGGAAAAATTTTGTGCTTTGAGCAATAGATGTCCGCATTTCATTTATTTATTTATTTTAACAAAATTCTTTGCATTGAGAAGAATTTTTATTTAAATAGGAAATCCAAATGTCGTCGAAGAAAGTTACAAAAAAAGTTACAAAACGAGTAGACGCATGCTATCAAATATGGAAAAACGACGAATCCAAAAAAGACGTCGTATGAAATATCATCTTTGAAATAAAAAAAAACGAGGTCTTATTATCGAGCCTACTGATTACAGAATGTGCATTACGAAAAAAAAAAAAAAAAAAACTCCTGCAAATATTGATTTTTTTTCTTTTGTGCAGTTTTGGCTTCGGAAGGTGCGCTATGTTACAAAAAGATATAAGCGACTATGAAAACACACTTGGTAAACGTTCATGCTCAGTTTTACAAATAAATATGGCACATATATGCCCTATACACACCGAGGTACCTAATTGGTGCCAAAATGGCATTCAGTTGCCTAACATGCTGGTTATTATATAAATGTTATAATAAGTTGTTTGCTCTAAAAATATTATCATTTATTGATTGTTATTTCTTTTTTTAATAACAGAAAATATTTCGTTTATTCCTTTTTTTCATTTTGAAATAAATAACGTGTTATTATAGCATGCTATATGTATCTGGTAATCAAAACGATGTTTTCGCCTAATTGGCATAAAATATCTCGCCAAACCCGGTGGTTATATCTGTAGTATATTATCTCAAGTATTTTATTTATGTATACTATAATTGTTTTTACATACCATTTACTTCTTCTTGTATATAAAAATAGGTAAGTGGCTCCTTTATGCAGTATAAATCTTTAAAATATAGCCCCCGTTGCCCCTTTTTGGATCGAATTTAAAAAAATCAATGTCTAATTCCAGTATTGCTCCCAGGTATGCATACATATTCCAAATTTCAAAGTTGTATGCCAACAGGAAATGGATGAAAAATGGGAAAAGATGTCACATATGCACCAGGGTACATAATTGGCGTCAAAATGGCATTATTTTACCTCAGATGGTAACCCGGCTTTATTTATTTATTATTTGTTTATTTACTCATAAAATGTTTATATACTTTCATTTCCTTTTTTTAATTATATAAAATATTTCTTTTTATAGTTATTAATTATTATTATTATTTTATTTACTGTAAGTTCTTTTTGAAAATAGAAAATTATTTAAAAATGTGTATGTAAGCGTTATTTGAAAACGGAGTTTTCGCCAAATGGGCTTTGAAAAAAATTGCGCCAAATCTGATGCGCCTATGGTATCCGTGCCGAAAAATTAGTGACCAGAATTGACTTCCACACACAAACAAAATATAAGTTAAAAGAAAACATGCAATAAAAATAAATATAAAGGGAAAATGATGTCATAAAAGAAACTTTTTATTTAAAAACGTAATTGTTTCTAATTTTCACACGCGAAATATATAAAACATTCTTTTAGCGATCAAAAAATGCTATTAAGAGAATATCACAAAATCTCAAAAAAGTTTTTATGACATTTTTTTAATATAAAAAATAACAGTTTTATTTTCCTGCATGATTAAATTTTAAAATGTTTTATTGCATTCAATATTTCTGAGTGCGTAAATGATTACTATTTACTCCATGTACTGATTCGGTTATCTACGAAAATATCCAGCTGGTGAAAATCACGCACACCAAATTTCTGTGACGTATGCAAAGAAATTGTGCTTTTTTATCAGTTTTTTTAATATAACTTTTAAACTATTTGGAACTAATTTTTCGTATGTAGTGCATTCACCAGATTACCTTCATAGGTACCTATTGGTACAAACAGAATCAAAATCCGACAAGTAGTTATTGAGATTTGCTTGACGAAAGAATTTTTTTGACTTTTAATATCGTTACGTATCTCTGAGTATAAAGACTTCGCTTCGCTCAGACAATTAATTGACACTAATTGTCTGAGCGAAGCGAAGTCTTTATACTCAGAGATATGTAACGATATTAAAATTCAAAAAAATTCTTTCGTCAAGCAAATCTCAAAAAGTACTTGTCGGATTTTGATTCTGTTTGTACCAATAGGTACCTATGAAGGTAATCTGGTGAATGCACCTACTTTTAAAAATTAATTCCAAATAGTTTAAAAGTTATATTTAAAAAACTGATAAAAAAGCACAATTTATGTGCATACGTCACAGAAATTTGGTGAGCGTGATTTTCACCGGCTGGACATTTTCGTAGATAACCGAATCAGTACATGGAGTAAATAGTAATAATTTTTGCAGAAATATTGAATGCAATAAAACATTTTAAAATTTAATCATGCAGGAAAATAAAACTGTTATTTTTTTTATATTAAAAAATGTCATAAAAACTTCTTTGGATCATTCGAGACAACAGCTCAGCCGCTATAAGTCTCAAAAATCCCCCCCTCCAAACAAACAAACATAAAAACTTTGATTTTGAGATTTTGTGATAATCTCTTTACAGCACTTTTTGATCGCTAAAAGAATGTTTTACATATTTCGCGTGTGAAAATTAGAAACAATTACGTTTTTAAATAAAAAGTTTCTTTTATGACATCATTTTCCCTTTATATTTATTTTCACAGCATGTTTTCTTTTAACTTATATTTTGTTTGTGTATGGAAGTCAATTCTGGTCACTAATTTTTCGGCACGGATACCACAAGCGCATCAGATTTGGAGCAATTTTTTTCAAAGCCCATTTGGCGAAAACTCCCTTTTCAAATAACGCTTACGTACACATTTTTAAATTATTTTCTATTTTCAAAAAGAACTTACAGTAAATAAAATAATAATAATAATTAATAACTATAAAAAGAAATATTTTGTATAATTAAAACAAGGAAGTGAAAGTAAATAAACATTTTATGAGTAAATAAACAAATAATAAATAAATAAAGCCGGGTTACCATCTCAGGTAAAATAATGCCATTTTGACGCCAATTATGTACCCTGGTGCATATGTGACATTTTTTTCCATTTTTCATCCGTTTCCTGTTGGCATACAACTTTGAAATATGGAGTATGTATGCATACCCTGGAGCAATACTGGAATTAGAGATTGATTTTTTTTTTTTAATTTGATCCAATTAATAGGGGCAACGGGGCTATTTTTTAAAGTTTTATACAATTTATACTGCATAAAGGAGCCACTTACCTATTTCTATATACCAGAAGAAGTAAGTGGTATGTAAAAACAATTATAGTATACATAAATAAAATACTTGTGATAATATACTAGAGATATAAGCACCGGGTTTGGCGAGATTTTTTATGCCAATTAGGCGAAAACATCGTTTTGATTACCAGATACATATATAGCATGCTACAATAACACGTTATTTATTTATTTCAAAATGAAAAAAAAGGAATAAATGAAACATTTCCTGTTATTAAAAAAGATATAACAATCAATAAATGATAATATTTTTAGAACAAACAATTTATTATAACATTTATATGATAACCAGCATGTTAGGCAACTAAACGCCATTTTGGCACCAATTAGGTACCTCGGAGTATATAGGGCATATATATGCCATATTTATTTGTAAAACTGAGCATGAAAGTTTACCAGGTGTGTTTTCATAGGCGCTTATATCTTTTTGCAACATAGCGCACTTTTCGAAGCCAAAACTGCACAAAAGAAAAAATAATCAATATTTGCAGCATTTTTTTTTTAATGTAATGCACATTTTGTAATCAGTAGGCTCGATGATCAGACCTCGTTTTTTTGCTTTAAAAGATGATATTTCATACGACGTCCTTTTGGGATTCGTCGTTTTTCCATATTTGATAGTATGTGTCTACTCGTTTTGTACCCTTTTTCGTAACTTTCTTCTTTATTAACAGCGACATCTGGATTTCCTATTTAAATAAAAATTCTTCTAAATACAAAGAATTTTATTAAAATAAATAAATAAATAGATGTATCAATATTACAATCAATACCTTGTATGCAAAATGGAACAATTAGCAATACTTTTTGTACCCGAAAAATGGTCGTTGCTTTTTTTAAGGTTAAAAAGTAGATTACGAAATATTCCTATATAGAGATGCCAAACCCTCGCTTATTGCATAGCAGAATTTTCTTATAGGAAAAGTTATTTTTTTAATCCGCAGAAGGTTCCAATTTAATAAAACATTTTCTGTATTAAAATACCGGTACCCAAAATGCCGGAGACTTGGCAGCTCTGCCTATAACATTTTAATTAATCACGGTACTTTTTTTAATCAGATTCAAATTTAGTGAAGACAACGTTTTTTGGCCGAAAGCAGCTTTTTTCCACTTGTGTAACTACGATACAATTCCTTGATGTTGAGTTATGAATATTTTGACTTATGCTATTATTGCTTCCTCTCATTTATTTATTTGAATTTTAAATAAGATGACTCAAAATCGTGTTTTTTAAATATACGAAAAAAAAAGCATTTCAAGAGAGGGCGAAAAGGACAATATTTGGCGATTTATTACCTGCGTTTGGCTAAGTGTCTTACTACCTTGTATTTAATACTCTTCACAATACTTCGCTGTTATATGGACTTAGACGCTTTTATAAAAAGTTTGACGTAATTCGGGCTTAAGAAAGTGAGTTTTTTACTGAATAATACAAATAAATGAAAAATGAATACTAAGAAATACTAATAAAAGGAAAATGAAGCATTATATCTATCTATGTATATTTAAAAATTCATCTGCTAGCACTAATTAGATAATTTATGTCGTGTATATAATAGGAGATAAATAGCTTTTGATTCTGTATTTCTATGCTATAAAGCATTAACGTTTGTGTGTTTTTCGTTAGCCTTATGAGTATCTAGCCGATTTAAAAAATAATGTGGGCAAAAAATTTTGGTAACCATCTTTGCTGCAAAATATACTATATTTTGCGTAGGAACAATAATCACCATCAATGCACGAGCAAAAAAAGTTCTAAAATTGAGAATTCTTTGATGTTGATATGACTAAAAATTTAAAATCTTTTTTTTTTTTGGTGGCAACTTTTAAGATATAATATTCTCGTTATGAATGATTTCTGAAACATTCGACAATTTAATTTCACATATTAAACACTTTTTTTCTAGAAAAAGTTTTAAACCCAATTTATTGAGAATACTGCAATTTCTAGGATACTGTTGGGGTCAGAAACTATAACTTTGGCATCACAGTAACTTATAAGATGTAAGTGCTCGTTTAGGACAAATTTTTAAAAAAGGATTCCTTAACTCTTATCGACAACCTCATTGCATCCGTGGAAAACAGATATTCAACATTATAAACTATTCGGACGGATTTCACACCATATAAAATACACTCCATTTCTCTTCAAACATAATATTTTATGTTATTTATAGTTTCTCATATCGGTGCGAAGCTTCTGTTTATGCTCATGACATCATTTGAAAGAGCTATATTTCCAATATAGGAAAATTTGGTAGTTTATTTTCTGTATTACTTTTAACATTTTGCATATTTCCAATTTTATATCCATGCATGGTTTGCTTTTCTTTTATAAAAATAGTATATGCAACAAGATTTTGTAGTTCTACGATTCATATGCTTATTTTCATCATTATATTTTATCACAATGAATGACCAATTAAATGTAACATCTCATTTCTTTACTTATTAAATGTGTATTCTCAGCAATATCGCTCAGACTAATCCCTCTGAGGGAAGTCCTAGTAAATAAATATATGTCGCATAATCATTTCTGTCCTTGGTTGCTGCTAAACTGAATTGGTGCTGAGTCAGTATCTCTACACATATAACAATGTAAATGACACGATGCAACTAAGCTTGTAAAATGACACGTGAATCAGCAACGTGGATAGGTATTTCCTCTGTATTGACACACACAAGAAAAGGAGCAGAAATGGAGTTCTCACAATTTGGCGAGCCTGGTTGTTCTTTTACTCGCCAAATGGACCTTTTATGTCCCAATTTGGCGCAGTGGCGAGTGGCGGCGAAAACCCTGGCTGTACCACTTATTAAAGTTTGTACAAACTCTTTTGAATCAATTTGTTTATTTCCTTACCTAAGTTGTGGATCGACGACTGTTCTCGGATCTTTTCGATGTCCCATTCTCGCTGTTCCTACCTGATGATTCCATGTCATTACCACGCTTCTTGCCGTGCATGCCAAATAATCATCTTCATTCTCGACGTATTTCTCACAGCCTGGAACCAGTGTTTGAAATGGAGCTGATCCCACTCTTTGTAGCTGTGGATGCATACCAATGCGATTGCATACCTTTAAGCCTGTAAATAAAGTAAGTGAAGGAAAAACTTATTTCATTCATTGATAATCTATATATATAAAATAAGAGATGTCTGTCTGTCTGTCTGCCTGCCTGCCTGCCTGCCTGTCTGCCTGATCGTGGATAACGCTGGAATGATAACACCCGGGTCTCTGAAATTTTGGTCATGTGTGGATGCTAACACCAGAAAGTGCACTTCGCAGCCGGATTTTTAAATTTCAATTTAGATTAAAAAAATAAATAAAATTTACTGGGTAAGAGAAGCCTAGTTAGATGCTATTTGCAGCTCGCCATCAATCCGCGGCAACGAAGCAGCCAGCCAATGAGACCAGGCAAATATGGGATTTAACGACTGCATTTCATTGAAGATTTTGCATGGAGTAGGTCTAATTGAAGATAGGAATTTTAAAATAATTCAATTATTGCATTATTTTTGTGGTTCAAAACAGCCAAAATCAACGACTATATTTCTTTATTCTTTTAAAACATGATCTTCGTAGCAGAAATACATACCTGTGTTCACTCTGATAAAATTAAAAGTATTCTAAAATTTAAAATATTTTTCAGGTAAAATTTAATTTTATTTTTTATTTTAGTATGAATGGAGATTTTAAATATTCGCAAATTGTTTTTAAACATCTATGGTCCCGGGCAAAGCCGGGCAGATCAGCTAGTTGTTTATTAATCTGTATGAGGAACTTTTCAAGGAAAAAAGAAAATTAATTTAAAGATTTCGATGTGTTTGAAAACCAAAATATTGGATTTCAAATAACAAGTGAAGAGGTCGAACTAACACGAATAACAACGAAACTAACAACGGATTAACACGAAAGAAACCATGCGTCAAGCACATATTATGAAACACTTTCTAACATACCCGGAATAATTTAACAAAACTGCATCTTTTTACAAGTTGAAATAGGGTGTCTAATTCAACTACATGAAAATGTATACCACATTTAAAAAAAACCAAGCAATTCCCATCTCCAGTCGGAAAATTCTCTGAATTTTAGAAGTCCTGTACATGATATATAAATTTGTATCTGTTACTGCATGAATGTGAAATTTCAGTTCAATTTTAAAATCTTAAAAAGATTAGTAAAACTTTTGAATTGTAGTAGAACTTTTAAATAATTGCTAATATGATCTCATATTTTCAAACAGAGAATACAGGGCTGTTAAGGTGACTATTTTTATATTAAATTCGCTCTACAATTTAAAAAAAATAAATTTTGTAATATTTTTGTTGCTTGCAAATGTTGTTGAAGTCTATCTCAAAAAAGAATTGTTTTATAAAATTGGTACGAGATAGAATTAAAAAGTAGTCGTTCGTGGCAGCCCTGTGAATGAGCTATATTACTTAAGAATAATTTATGTTTGAAAATATACCAACATTTACTTTTGAAAAGTTCATTATTTACTCAGGAAGTTTGTCTTAAAATAAATGCAGATAGTTAAATCTTTAAAAGTGAATGCTTAGTATTAATATTCAACAATAAATATAACAATTAACAAGATAACAATTAATATAATGATAAAATTCGTTTAACTTTCGTTGGAGTATTTTACAGTTTGATTCAGAACTAATTGATCACTGTTAAATTATTATTCGAAAAGCATTAAACACCCTACTCCTCTCCCCAGAAAACCAAAAACTGCATTAAATAAATAAATAAATAAATAAATAAATAAATAAATAAATAAATAAATAATAATAATAATAATAATAATAATAATAATAATAATAATAATAAACTGTTCCCATGTTATTGTAAGAACTCTTGATTTCACAAAATTACTAAAATTAGGCTATAGTTTTGAAAATAATTAATTACAGCTTTCTTTTCAGCTTTGAGAATTTACCCCCCTCCCCATTTTTATAAAGGTAAAAGCTATATTATGCACAAATGTTCAATTCTTTGATATAACTAATAAAAAAAGTAGACAGAATACTCAAAGTAATGAAACAATCATTTTTAAAGAAGAGAGAGAGAAAATTAATACAAGACTTGAAAAGAAAAGTCTCTATTAGTTTGTAATTTTGAACATTTTTTAAAGTTTTTGCAAGTTTTAAAGCATAACTTTTAAAGTTTTACCTGTAATCGCCCCAGCTTCATATTAACGGCATACTGTGATGTCATCTACAAGCCAAGTGCTATGTGCCTCATAAACTAAGTTTTGAATAAACCTAAGTTATATCATGGTTTCAGAATAAATCGGCACCTTAAAACAACTATTTTTACACTTCACTATCGCTCATCATCTATAGAAGTACAGCTATAGTGGACAATTTTTTACGCATCGAATCGTTTACTCCCGGGGACAACCCAGCAGAAGCATGGTCGGATTGGCGACACAATTTCGAACTTTTTGAAACAGCGGTAAAGTAGAATAAAGAAGATCACGAAACGAGAATAGCCTTGTTTCTCACAAGGAAGGTCTCCATTGGGGGCATACTCAGAATTTTTTGAAAAAAATACGAATTAAACTACTCATGTAGGTAATAAAGGATCAGTGAAAATTAGCGGCGGAATTACATTATTAGATATGTAAAAAAATAAAATAGTTTGGAATAATTGTCGTGAAAAGCTGAAAGCGACGCGGGATTTGGCGAGCAGTGCATTTCCTCGCCAAAAGCAGACGATTTTAATGAATCTGAAAATTGATTTTAATTGACTTCACTGTTAAAAATCTGCAGCATTTACTGCAACGTCACTCCACTACTTTTATAGAATACCTCTCTTCTGACCAATGAGAATGCTTCATAGCACGGTGAATTGACCTGTTATACACTGTTAAAAATCTGCTGCATTTTGTTGCAAAGCACCCCACTGCTTGTATATAATATCTCTATTCCAACCAATGAGAAAGCTCCATTTCACGGCCAAATAACCGTTTTCTATACAAGCAAGAGAGTGTGTTGCAACGAAATGCAGCAGATTTTTAACAGTGTATTTTTCAATTTGGAACAATTTTAATCAATTTAAATTGTGTTTTAAATGATAAAATATATTAATTTCATTTTGTTATAAGTACATATAAACGTATATGACAAAATTACACTTAAAGTAAAGTAAAAATGCAAAATTAAAATTACTTAAACTAAACTTATTTAAATAAATTGAACATAGAGAGTTTTTTTTTTAAAAAGTATTCGAAGCGTAAAAGCGTATTTTTCAAAATTTGTTTTTTCGCCAACCGGAGATAAATCGCCAAATAAACGAAATTTTTATTATTTTTTTACGGGCGTTATAAGAAGGTTCCGCCGAAATTTTTCTTATAAACATATATAACTATATGAGAAGAACATTCTGTAATTTTTTCAGATTTTTCTGAGTATGCCCGTATGGAGACCTTCCTTGTCAGTGTAATTGGTAAAGCATTATACACAGATGATTTGATTTTTACATTTCCGCCTGTCACAGGAAGAACATTAAGAACAATGAAAGATATGTTGAATAAATTCCGCGAACATTATAAACCTTACCGCAACGTGACATTAGCGAGATTTGTTTTCAACGAATTTGTACAAAAAGATCGCCAGAATTTCGATTCATTTATTACTGAAATCAAACAACGAACTGATCAATGTGAGTTCAGACTTGCATACGATCGTAATGTTACGGATCGAATTGTCCAGGGTGTTCATAACGATGTGCTTCGCGAACGCTTACTTCGTGAACATGAACTCACTCTAAAGAAAACTGCAGAATTGTGCAAATCAGCAGAACTTTCCAGAATGCATTCTCTTGCAATGTCACTGAATTCAACATCTGTTCCTGTTCAAGCTGATGCCGTCAATAAAAAGTACAAAAGCCCTTTGACAGAATATCACCCAGACTCGAAAGTTTATTGCTTCGTTTACAAAGATACAAATATACTATTGAATAATCACATGCTTCAGACAAACAGCTATGTGTAGCTGATGCATTATCTAGAGCTTCTCTGCCTATAGAATCCTCTTGTTACTACTGAAATTGATAATGCCCATGCAATGGTCTCAGTAATTGTTCATGCTTCACGATCTAATCTATTAAATCAGCTACACTGGAAAAATTCAGAATTGCAATCTTTCAAGCATTATATTTTGGATGGTTGGTCTCAGAGAAAACATGATAAACCTGTTCTAGCCAAGTTATATTGGAACTATCAATAAAAATTACATGCTGCAGATGGTTTCATTTGTCGTGAACAGAGATTAGTCATACCCAAGTCCTGTCGCAAGAGTATTTTACAGCGTCTGCACGTAGATCATAGAGACATAGTCACTTGCAAAAATCTTGACAGACAGACTCTCTTCTGGCTAGGGTTAACTACTGAGATTGAATAGCTAATATCGAATTGCAAAATCTGCTTGCAAACTCAAAAGCAGAACTTCAAAGATCCTCTTCTTGACAGGAAGTTACCTGATCGACTATTGCAGAAAGTTGCTATCGATTTTTTTCAATTGAGTTCTGTAACATACCTCCAATTAATTGATTATTTTTCAAAGTATACCGAATTGCAACATTTGCATCACACAACAGCACCTGGTATCACGAATGCATTAAAAACTTGTTATGCCCGCTTTGGAATCCATGAAGAAATTGTCGCTGATAACGATCCACATCTTGATTCCAGAGAGTTTTCTAATTTCTGCTGGAGTTGGGACATTTTCTTCAATCCTTCAAGTCTTGATTTAACCCATTTGAATGGGCAGGTCGAAAGATGTGTACAAACCATCAAATCTAGCCTGAACAAAGCAGCAAAAGATTACAGGGATGTATCCTTTGTTCTAATGGAATATAGGAATGCTCCAGTGGATGGTTTGCTCTCTCCGACTGAAATCTAGATGTGTCGACTTATTTGAACTTTAGTTCCTACTCTTTCTAAAAGCTTTTGCTCCTCACTATGACTGCAGATCAGTTAAAGAAAATTTACAACGCAGAAAGCAACATCAACATAAATACGACTTGCCTTCCTGTTCACTTAAGTCTTTGCATCTGGGGCAAGAAATTCTACTTTGGAATTAACATAAATGACAGCGTGGAAAGGCAGCTGCCGTGGGATCCAACCAAGGTTTATACTATTATTTTAGAAAATGGCAGACAATACAGCAGAAATCGCTCCTCTATAAAACTTTTTAAAGAATCACAAACATCTGCACCAAGAATATCATCTGAAGATTTATTTTTGAGTTCAGTTGGTCCACTTCCACCTACACAACCAGGTGTACTTCAGAATTCTCATTCTACTAATATATCTGTGCCATTGCATCCATCAGGTCTATTTCAGAAGTCAAGTGATACTCGTACTACACATCTTGGTCGTGTGATAAGACCACCAAAACGTTTTACTGACTGATGTGGACATATAACTATTTTTTAATCTTTGTTAATTGTACTTAAGTGCTTATTGTTTTAATCAAGTTTAATTGTCTTTTTTCTATTTAAAAAAGAGAGATGTTATGTGTGTAAGTATATTTAACTGTAACCTAATGTGTATAATCGTAATCGTTTGAATTTTACCTGTAACCGTCCTAGCCTCATATTAACGGCATACTGTTATGTCATCTACATGCCAAGTGCCATGTGCCACATCAACTAAATTTTGAATAAATCTAAGTTATATGAGAAAACATCAACAATTTGTTTGAAATATAGCTTTTGATTTTGTTGGGTAACTGCTCTCTGCTACATTTGAAGGAAGGAGCTGTTAATTAATTGCTCCGAAACCATAGTCCTGAATTCTGGAGGAATAAAGACTACTTTCTTAATCAGCAATATGTTTATTAGTATTATTAACTTAAGATATATAATTCATATTATTTTTTTCTAAAAGACTATTTCCGAAGTCTTAGTCATGTTACCAATGAATGATACTGTTAAAGTTTATTTGGAAATGACTTAACTATTTAGTTTAAAAAAAGACTCACCTTCAACTAAGTCTCGCAGATCTCTTGGATCATCGAAGTAATTAGGATCGATCACTGGAGGATCGAATGGGTCTGTTGATTGGAAAGTGACAGATCCTTTGCTCCAAGAATGTAAGGGTGAAGAAAAACAGAGCCAAAAAGCTCTGTCGATGTAAGGCCCAGCGTACTGGGCGAAATACTGAAATGAAAATAAAAAATGTTAAGTTTAAATATAAGTTGCAGCTGAATTGGGTACTTCAGAAGCTGAATATTGCAACAGATTATAACATTAAGTCTCTTTTATATGAACGTTAACCTATAAGTGAATTCTGACAAGTTGTATTCTAATAGTTATAGATTAAAGTAGACAAGAATAATTAAGTTAAAAAAAAAAAAAGTTTATTTGTGTTGAACAGAAAATAATAGAATTTAGCTTAGCCTTTAAGCCTATTCTTACGAAAAAATATTTTATTTGAATCAAAATTCTGTGAACTAAGTAATCTTTGTTAAATTCTAGAGCATCAAAACTATTTAATTAATAATCTTAACTCTTCACTGCACCGTGTGCCACATCTGGCACATACCTATGATTCTCATTAGTATGATTCTCATCATTTTGGCCAATATGATCACTGTAGCTGATCAATAACAGTCTAAGGAAGGGAATAATACTTATTTTGTCCATGTCAGATGTGTGCATTTGACAAAAAATTAGAATTTGTTCTTCGGAAACAAAAATTTCGATCAAGCTGTTAAGGCAAAATTTACTTTTATTATTTTTACCGAATGCTTAAAAATATTAATATAAAGAAAAATGCAGAGTGTTAAGTAGATAAAAGCAATTAATTTAAGCCCATTTATTTGTAAAATATAATAAAACAATATTAAAAAATCCCAATTGTGTATATAAAATACACACATCAAATTTTAACTGAAAATTTAAAATTTTGTTTAGTTTTCCCATTATTAGATAGATATATAGATTTCAAAGACTTTTTTCATAAAAATAGAAAAAAATCGTGCAGTGATGGGTTAAAAAGCATAATCTTTCTGAAGTTATTGAGGTCTTTTGACAAAATTAACCTTAATTGAAGTCGACATTAGATTCACTTAAAGATGCCACGAAAGATCGAAATTTCTTAAAGACTCCAAAAACTTTATTTAGCAACACTTCAAGATCATCTAAGGCAATAAATACATTGGAATCTTTAAAACATTTAAAACATTCTTCTTGAATATCATTAGGCTGATCATAGAAAACTACATTTGCATATTTTGAACTTTTTATTTTAAAGGTTTCTCCCATTAGACTCATTGAATTTCAGATGTTTATACTAACTTTTACAAGCAGTTCAAAAATAATAATTATGCTTAAAAAAAATACTAACCGACTTAAAAAAAGAATCAAGCTTGACGACAATTTGACGCTAACACATATGTATGCATAGTTTTAACATGCTGATGATTTGAAAACGGTTGCAACAGTGAAAGATGATTTGCGACAAATCATTATTTTTTTAAATCAAATCTACATTTTCTTATTTAAAAAAAATTCTAATCATCAGAATTTAATGAAATTAAAATGGGACCACATGGGCATCTTAAACTTTCAAACAAAAAAAAAAGATCAAAATCGGTTCATATTTAGGGAAGTTATGAGTGAACAAGAAATACATACAGGTCGAAATCATAACCTACTCCTTGAAGTCGGGTAATTATCTCCATATAAAATTTAACTTTTGAAAATTGCATATACCTCATGATTTAAAGGGTCACGTAATCTTAAATACAAATATAACTTTTTTAAAGTTTTTGTAATCTAATTAAGTATTTCATGTTATAATCACAGCTATTATACAGTTATCACTTAACTACATCGGGCTGCTAAAAAGGGTTTTGATAAAGACTAAAAAAAATATATGTATACGAAATAGTAAATTCAGTTGTAATAATGTAGAGAAATATTAACTCAAAAAAAGTTATTTTATATTACCTCAGGAGTTACACCTAGTTGAAAGAAAAATATAGCTACTGCTTCAACAAAATACAGTTGAAAGTCTGGAAAATTTGCATCGGGGATTGAGTCATTGTTTTGAAGAAATGCTAAAGCTGAACAAAATTCAGTTGCCGCGAGAGGACCTGTGAAATATGATAGTGGAGAAAGAAAGTTTCAAAAATCTACGTGTATTATTTTTTCTCAAAACAAGGAAGGTCTCCATACGGGCATATTCGTAAAAATCTGAAAAAAATTACAGAATGTTCTTCTCATGAGGATATTCACGTTTATATATTTTTTTTTCGCGGAACCTACATACAGCGTCCGTAAAAAAAAAAAAAAAAAAAAAAAAAATGAAATTTTTTTTATTTGGCGATTTTTTATCGGTTGGCGATGGAATGCAGTTTCAAAAAATACTTTTTATGTCAAATACATTTTGAGGAAAAAAAAAAAGTTTCATGTTAAGCTTGTTTAGGTAAATTTAATTTAAATAACTTTAAGTTTATCAGATCATACAAATTAGGTCAGATCATATATATAGATATATATGTATATATATAGTATATTAGAATCTTTCATTGTTTATGTTTAAATTCTTGAAATACCATTTACACGCATTTTAAAAATCCAACAGTTTTCAGTTGCATTAAATCGTTTGCTTTTGGCGAGGAAAAATGCTGCTTGCTATATCGCGTGATGCTTTCGTCTTTTCACGCCAAATATTTGAAAGTATTTTATCTTTTTACATACTTTCTACTGCAATTCCGCCGCTAATTTTGACTGATCCTTTATTACATACATAAGTAATTTAATTTGTATTTTTTTCAAAAGATTCTGAGTATGCCCAGTATGGAAACCTTCCTTATAGGTTTCTTTCCAATTTATTGAAAACTTATTAATGATATTGAAAATGTCCATAAAATTACCTGTTCGATTTTGAATGTACTGCATTGTATTGGCTGGACTTAGGAGCTTTTCAATGAAACTCGGTACCTGAGGACCAAAGAGGAAAGGGATGAAACCACCGCAATGATCTTGCAAATTTAGACCAACTGGCAGCTCTGCAATAATGGGGATCTGAAATAGCAAATCTATATGTATATTACGCTAACGTATGTAGCACAAAAATCGAGGTTATTTGTTAATTGTTTAATGGTAACGCCCAAATGAAACGCATCTAGGCTGTGGTAAATTAAGTTTATTTACGTTTTGTTCTTTCGCTGCGATTACGGAGCTTCAAAATATCGTTATTTTTTTTTTTTTTAATTCTGTCGGCTTAAAAAATAAATAAAAATCCTGAATTTTAAACTTTTTAGTTTCAAACTAAAGTTATGTTGTTATAAATGAAATAAGTGAAAGGATTATATTATTAAATATATTTTAAATGAAATTAAGGAAATATAAAAAATGCCACTGGTACAATATTTGACGATGCGCCAAATTAGCATAAAAATACAGAGTGCTTGATTTATCGGCACAGATGTCATATACGCATCACATTGGTGTGATTTTTTTTTCTGATATCAATTTGGCAAAAACTTCGTTTTTAATACCAGTTACATATATATTTTTTAACTCTTTTCTATTATTTAAAAAAAAATAATAAAAAAGGTTTAATAATTATAGAACAAAACAATTTCTATCATTTTAAAAAAGAAAATAAAACTAAACAAACAGTTTATTAAAGAATAAATAACAATTGCCGGGTTATGATGTGAGGCATATATTTGCCCTTTTGTTGCTATTCCGCCACTGTGGTGCAGACATGACATCTGCGCCTAATTCTTTAGCAGAATCTTCTATTTTGGAAAAAAAAAAAATGAGCAATTAAAATAAAGTATGAATAAAAGCAATATGATTTAATGCTTAGTATGCATTTAAGAGAGACCAAACTGTTCGCCAAGGGCGGCTAGTAATATAGTAAAAATTCATTCATATGGAGCGATTAAGAATTTAAATTATTCGAATAACGTATAGTAGGCTCTGTTGGAAGCAGGACGTTTCGGTCTCGCCATTTCGGTCCTGCCATTTCGGTCCCGCCGTTTCGGTCCCGAGACACTTCGGTCCCGAGACATTTCGGTCCCGAGACATTTCGGTCCCGAGACTTTTCGGTCCCAAGACATTTCGGTTCCGAGACATTTCGGTCCCTTCTCCTGCAAACTGAAATTTTGTGAAATAAGGCATAATTTTATAGGGAACATTGCAGAGATTTTAAACTGAAGGGCATAAAATGTTAATATAATGTGATTATAATTGCCCGAAAACTGCACACACGTATAACTCTTATCCAAAATATTATAATTCAAACAAATTTTGTATGGTAATCCTAATCATAATTGGTAATCTTAATTCTCAAAACAATTAATAATTTTAATATAAAAATCAAATTAATATTTTATTAAATATATTTATTAATTAATAACATTTTTAATTACATAATGAATTTTACTTTAAAATAAACTCAATACATCCTTATATTTCCTAGTAGTTCTAAACTGACATTTATCTTTTACTTGTTTATTTATTGTATATTTAAAATTACAGAGATTTAAAACAATTAATATAGTTAAAACTAAAACTAAAACAAGAATTATTTTTTTTTCTGGGAAAGTAGGAGCAAAAAGGTAATACAAATAAATAAATAAATAAAAGCTTAGTTTTGTCACTTAAAAATTGAAAATAAAATTTTTAAAAATATTATTATATTACATTTTAATATACTTTATTTATATATCATATTTTATATATAATATTTATATTATTATTTTTTAAAATATTATTATAGTAATTTTATATAAATAAAAATAAAAAAATAATCGTCTTATTAGAATGAAATAGGCCCAGTTTCTATAAAATTAACTCACAAAAATTGTCTTCAAGGCGTGAGAAGACTGTTAAAAAATGCAATCAATAAATACTATTATTATTATTATTTAAAAAAAAGTTGCGGAGGAAAATTTCTAAAAACAAATTTTTTCGTAGCATGCCTAGTTACGAAATCACTATTGTTTTCGCAATGTTAATAATAGAAAAAGTAACTAGTGAAAACAAATTTATAAGCTGCAACTTTGTCCTATAAAAATAATAATAAAAATAAAAAATAAATGTGTTCTTCAATAAACAAATCTCATTTCTGAATTATCAAATGAGAGGGTGTAGATGGGTGACTTGGGGAAATATGTATATATTATAACTTATAACTGTCTAATTGAATTATTAAAGGCATTTATTATTAAACTAATCGGAAGGAAAAAAATTAAGCACAGTTGTTTTATTATTTAGTTAATGCTCTAAAAAATGTACGTAAACAGCCAATAGAATATTTATGGCAGTTGATATAAAATACTTTTTAGTTTATAGTAGTTTATATAAAATACTGATACTAATAATTAATAATAAAATTTAAAATATTTATTCTGATTAATAATAATACTACTAAAACCAAAAGACAATATCTACTAAACTTATATCACATTGTTTAATCAAACAAAATTTTCAGCTCACTGTGATTTCATTATCACGAGTTATAAAAGTTTAAATTTATCGGATTCTTATATTCAACTTTTAATAAAACTTGGGAGGCGGAAGGGGGAGAATTATTATTATTATTTTTAAAGGTCTGAATAATCTTGAACTTATACCATTTGGCAGGACCACAACAATTATAATGCGACTTATAAGGTAGCGAGCAAAGAAATAACAAGGGACCGAAATGGCAAGGAACCAAAGTTGCTGGGGACCGAAATGGCCACGGACCGAATTGTCTCGGGACCGAAATGGCTAGGGACCGAAATGTCTCGAGACCGAAATGGCCAGGGACCGAAACGTCTCGGGACCAAAACGGCGGGACCGAAATGGCGGTACCGAAGTGGCGGGACCGAAATGTCGTGTACCCGGCTCTGTTAAACCCACACATCTTGGGAACAGTGTAACGTGGTCAGTTAAGAGAACATGATAATATTCATTTTTCAAGCATGTGTCGTTGTTTATGAGTTATAATAATATGGTAAAAACTCCTTTATACAAAATGAATAAGAATTTAAATTTTTCGAAAAAAGACCATTATCCGGGAATCAAAAGAGATATTTTTACGTAGCAAGAATTCAAATGATTCAGTGTCCCTTGAATTACCTAAAATTTAAACAGAGATGTTATGCAATTTTAATAACATTAGTAAAAATTTAATTCACGTTGACAAATATCCAATTTCATTTTATTTTATGTCTGCGCTGATTTGTATTATGCATGAAGTCTCGTGACATTATTTTCTAAGCTCTGTTTTTTAAATTTTACGAAAATATTTATATCATAAATGATTTTGAAAAATATCGCCGTTTGTGCGATGAAACGTACGCCAGTCTGAATAAAGGTATTTTAGCATTTTTGTAGCATTATCTAGTTTAGTTTGCTTTTAAATATACGTATATATATATATATATATATATATATATATATATATATATATATTTGACAGATTTTTATTTTAGCAAGTATGTGCCCGTATAATTGTGTCAAATTCAACAGGATAACACTGCTAGTTTTTTTTTTTAATTTTGCAAATTTACTTTGCATTTACTCACGTTACAGAAAAATGTAGCGGATAAATTTTTCATGTTTCTTGTTATACGAAACATTCATAGATTAAAAGTTACATGGTTGAAAATTATTTGAAAAAAATATATAAAATCAATAAATTAAATTGCAGTTTTCAAACAATTTTTTTTTCAAAGTACATGTTTCATCCCATGCTACGGTGTAAAATTTTAAATTATGCGACATTCAAAAGCGAAGATGTATTTGATAAAATCGAAAATCATAGCATATGGTTTATCATAGCATCTAATGCTGCTTTTGTGGTTAGCGTCACTGACCATCTCGTTTGTGCTTTAATAATGTAGTTACTAATTACTAATTTTTTAATAATCATAATTTATTTAATCATCCTTTACCTTATGCCGTTCTAATTCTTTTCTTGGACCAATACCTGATAGCATAAGAAGTTGAGCTGTATTTATTGTGCCGGCAGACATTATCACTTCTTGCCTGGCTTTTACTTCAAAAGTAGCACCTTGAAAATCAAACTGAACACCAACTGCTCTGCGTTTCTGAATTAGCACCTAAAAAAAAAGAAGCAACTACATGTAGGTTATTTTAACAACACTAAAGATACATTTTAATAAAAATATTTAAAATAGTTAGATATCAAAATCGTTTTATTTGTCAAATACCTTTCGAACCATTGTAAAGGGCACGATGTCTAAATTAGTACGATTTTCAGCTGGAACCAAATAGGATTTTGCTGTGCTGCATTTTTGACCAGCTCTCAAAGTCGCTTGATGGTCGTATAAACCTTTAAAAGAAATTAGTTTGCTAAAAGCTCATTCTTATCCACATAGTGTTTCACAAATCCCTCTAGCGTTGCGAAAATTCATAACTAAAAAATCACGACGAATATGGGAAAAAGTTCATATAGCCCTATAAAGAATCATTTTAAGGTAAATGCATCTATACTGGACCTTTAAATTTTTCAGTTTAAAAACAATCTCAAAATGCATTTCTGAAAAAGAACTGAAAGAAATCTGATAGGTTAGCATCCTTAAATGCTAATTTTCCATAAATTGTTTGGATATATATATATTTTTTCTTTTGGTACATTTTCTTATTTTCCAGAATGTCTCGAAACAGCATTTTTGGGAAAAATATTAGCGATTTCATTAAGGAATGTTTTTATTTAATACATTGTTTTTTTAATATTATGTTTTATTTTAAATTAAATTGCTGCTGATATAAACTATGGTACGCATACTAGTACTGGTACGCGAAAGTACGATTCTGGTACGTGAAATAAAATAAAAAATGCAACTTATGAAATGAAAAAAAAAAAAGGCTTAGTCACCTACCTTTTTTTTTCTTGACTTGTCAATTCACTGTCTTTGAAGTATTTGCGCTCTGATGTTGCCGTTTTGATAGCGTTTTACTTTCTCTTATTTTAATGTAATTTAGATTAGAATTTTCTGAGAAATGGAATTAAAGCTTCATGAATAGATATCGACTTGAAGCTGTAAAATTCCTGCCTGTTTTTAGCACTAAATATCTTTGTGAATGTATGCTTTCCCTTCACTTCTTTATTTGTGAAACAAATATAGGAATATATTTAACATAGAATTTGACTTACTTCTAAAATTAAGTAGCAATGAAACGGATATCAGAAAGCTGGGTTCGATAAAGCAAGCACACCCTTCCCATTAGCAATACAGGGAAATTAATTAAATCATCCTTCTGTACACGTATCGATTTATGCCAATATGTCACTAAATATTGTATTTTTTTTCTACCAAAAGACTGTATTTTGGTAATGTGCATATTATTGAAATGTATTCTTTTTATTATTTGAATGTTAACATAAATCAAACGATCTAAGTACCAATTTAATAATGTAATCATATAATTCAGTAAAATCAACTTAAAGCATAAATGACTGTAAAAATGTTTCTTTTTTGACACATTCCGTTTACACAGATTTTTCTGTTATAGCTTTGAGTTTGTCGCCTACTAACACGCGGAAGTGTATTACGTGATTTATTTAGTGATACGCCTGTCTGAAAGTTTGAGAACCCATGCTTTATTACATTGCAAATAATTTGTTGGGTAAGCCGAAAATTTAAAAAAAAATTGCACCAGAAATTTACTAGGCACATTACTGAACTATAGAAAAAAGTAACATTTTATATTTTTCATTTTTTTCCCGAAGATTATAGTTTAAAACTTTCCTGTTTCCTGAAAGTTAGGACTAGCTTAAAAAACATACATCTGCTGGAATTCACTAACACTTTAATAATAATTAGATAAATGTCCTAAAGTAGCGCGTTACTGGAGAGTTTATCTTCAATGTTCTACAAACTTTACAATTGTTGAATATGAATATGTGCTTCTTTGGTCATGCGTTATAAATCATTCTTACCATGCACTTCACAACATGTCAAGCTGTCTGCTATACCTTATAAATGCTATTATTTCACCCATTCCTGTTAAATCGATTAACAAAGTGAATGCAATCACAAAGTATATGATATTTATTTTCAATAAGAAAAACTTACATGGGTTTAAATCTTTAATATCTATTTAGTAGTAGTACATTTTTCTATTGCATCAAGTATTGGCGGAGCGGAAACTTTTTTTTATTTTTATTTTTAAAAAACTTTATCTTACAATATATGCAAATATACCGTTGTCAGAAAATATACCGTTGTCAGTTTCTTTTATAGCCGGTTACTTTTTCTTGTTTACATTTTTTAAAGCAGATTTCGTTTAATTAGTCATTACATTAACGTAAAATGTTTTTCTACATCCCATGCCGTATAAGAAAACATATTATAAAATTTCAACCCCTCTGCCCCTGTAAAGTTAAGAATTAATAGCCAAAGTTACTGGCTTATTTTATATTAACACTGGTGTCTATCACGTCGTCAACAGTTCACTTATAGAGCATCTGTAAATATTATACAAAAAAGTGGTTCTTTGTATAGAGATATGAACTTTTTAAGCATTCATTATGGTTTTAATTTATATATTCTAAAACTCTAGAGGGAATTATGAAAAACACTGCTTTAAAAATAATAAAAATAAACTAGATACTACAAAAGTATGTTGCAAAAGCATCGTATAAGATACCGACATCTAGTTTTTGAACTCGTCGGTCGTCAGAGTACTTTTATGATAGAGTAGAAATGTAAATCCAGTGCATATGTTCAGATTTGAAGTTTCAGTTCAAACTATGGAAACTCGCACTACCTAAGTTGGCAAGGCTCTTTTAGACACATTTTTCTGTTCAAAACTGTTATTTTTGCACAACTACTTGGCAATAATGATGGGTTGTGTATATCATCAACAAGCACAATCGACTTAAACTATTATTGCACGCACACTTTGTGTGAAGCTCCTGGTTGTAATTCTCATGTGTTGTAAATTTCCTTGTGCTATCTCGTCCTTGTATATTGACGATGACTTATAAGCAGGCTTTCATGTCGAGCACACAAATCGGATGTATGCGTTAAAAAAAAAAAAAAAATGCTATTTATTATTTACCTTCTTTCTTATCCTTGTATGTCACAAAAAATTAAGCATTTTCGGTGTATTAGAATACATACGTGATAATATAAACAAATATTTATAAAATATATTTTTATTTTTAATTTCTTCTTATTTTAAAAGCACAACATATGATTATGATCAGTATAAAATCAAAATATATTTAAAATGCCAGATTTACAAAAATTACATTACATATTTTATGGGCCCCCAAAATCAGAACCCCCAGGGTCTCGCAGGGGTAGAAGTGAATTATAAGGGAGGCTCGTATTTTTTTCACTATCTCTCTGACATGCACAAACACACACACGTATATATGATCAAAGTATTATATGAAAGATCAATTAGTGCATATCCATATTGTAGACAAGTATTAAAAAATGCTCTGATGATCAACAAAAAAGGTTAATATATAGGATGGACGAGTCCTTACTCAAAAGAAAATGTAGTCTCTGACGGACACATACATTTATTATCTGACGAACGGAACAAAAACAAACAAAATAAAAGATAAAACATAGATTCATTCTTCGTAACTTTTCTCAACAATCTTTATCGAGCATCAATTCGTCGTAAATATTTTATAGTTCTTAAAAGAATCGTCTTAAATCTTCGCTTATAAATCGTCGGAATCATCACTTTAGTTTTTAGTCAACATCGTTAGCCGTCATTCAAAACATTCTATTTACTTTCTTCTTCTTTTCACTCCTGCTCACACAGCTTCGCTATTTCCCGTTTCTAATTTAATCTCGAAGCATAGTTCCGGTAAATGAGTGACGGAGGCCAATACAGTCCAATTCAGGTGCAACAGAGAGTGTATGCCCACATGCTAGAGTATATTTTAGTATTTTAGTAGTATATATTAGTATTAGTATATATTAGTATATATTTAGTAGTATATTTTAGTAGTGTTTTTAACTATGAAAAAGTGTTTGACAAGTGCTTCTAATTGAGCATGAGAGAGGACAAGGGGTCCCTTCTTGGCTGCAGATCACTGTCAATGCCGAATTTGAAAAAAATCATATTTGCACTTTTTCCATATAAAAGAATTTTCCGCAAAACTTCCCGTCATTCTTAGTAAAATTTTCATTCCTGCTTTACAATTGAACTGCACTGTTGACTCTGCAGTGCACCTGCACTACGAATCAGTTTTCTGTGTAGTTTTACGGTGCGGGCATGCTTGGTGGCACTGCAATAAGTATGATACACTGCAGGAACTAAGATTTCTGATACTATTTCGCCTTACATTCATGTTTAATTACGCTGAGTTTTTTTCTGGCTACGTCTTTGCACTATACATTTTTATCGTAATTGTGACTAATTTATTTTATATGGGAAAAGCTCAAATATGATTTTTTCAAATTTGCCATTGACAGTGAGCTGCAGCCAGGAAGATACCCCTTGTCCTCTCTCATGCTTAATTAGAAGCACTTGTCAAACACTTTTTCATACTTAAAAACATATTAACCTTTTTTTGTTGCTCATCAGAGCATTTTTTAATACTTGTCATAGAGGTCTGCACGGGCCGGAATTTCCAGGCCCGGCCCGGCCCGGCCCGTAGGAAAGTTATTTCGGCCCGGCCCGGCCCGTTGTAAAACTCAAAAGTTCGGCCCGGGCCCGGCCCGGCCCGTTTGAATTTTTATATTTTAGGCCCGGCCCGGCCCGTACAAAAATCAGCGAAAACAGGCCCGGCCCGGCCCGGCCCGTTTTGGCCCGTTACAATTTCTATGATTTCTAAAAAATTCAGATTTTATCATATAACTAAGATTCCTTTAAAGAATAAAGCATACATATCTATGGAATGATTTTACAGTATATTTTACAACAAAAACATATTAACAACATTAATAATTACTTAGATTCTTAGGTTTTCAACATTCGAATAAAGATTCATTAAAAAATTAATATGGCTTAGAATAAAAGAAAAAAAGAAAGAAAGTTAAAAACATCGTCAATTTTGAAGCTGTTTAATAAAAGAAGATTTATAAATATATTTCTATATCATTTTATTATAGATTTCAAATCCAAATTCATTCTTAAATTCAAAGAAACTCCTTTCTGATACATTTCTAAATTCATTTTTTTTTTCTCAGAAACGCATGAGATTAGCAGATATCTTTATTCAGAAACTGTATAATCGAATGGCGTTATCCATATTTTGATACAAGTAATTTAAGAATACTGCAAACAAATAAAATACTGTCATAATTAGCGTTTTAAATAGAATTTCCAGAAGCAATAGCAAGGGAAGGGAGAAAAACCTGCAATCATTTGAGAAACTACTATATCTCAACAAGGTTATACAAGTATTTTATTTACCAAAAATGAAAAACGCTATTCGATTCCAAATCCCTTCAATAGTTAGGCTTATCACTTTTATACTTTTACAATTTAAAATTAATCAGAAAATGTGTCAAACTTTCGCATTATTGAGAAATTAATTTAAAAATCATCAAGAAGTATATATCCGAAGACTAAGCTAAAATAAGTTCTTTATCGCTGTTAATAATTTTACAAATCATGTTTTCTGCCAATAACTAAGTCTAGTACCGGTCTGGCCAGTCTATATGTAGAAAAATAATGCAAGCGTGATCTAGGACCGGAATGAGTCAGTTAAAACAATATTAAAACGGGTTACACATAATGTAATTCTCCGATGCTAATACACTGTGCATTTTTATATTGATGCTGTCAAACTAGTATGGCCTCATTTATACTTATTCTCCTTAAAACCATTTTCGTTGAAAATAGCTCATATTTTATCGTTCCTGCTTAAATCTTCAGAACGGGCCGGCAGGCCCGAAAATTTTTTTTATCGGCCCGGCCCGTCGGGCCCGTTCAATTTTTTTGCCGGCCCGGCCCGGCCCGTTTATGTTGTTTGTCGGCCCGGCCCGGCCCGTTGAAAAAACTATTCTAAATTTGCCGGCCCGGCCCGGCCCGTTAGAAAATTCGAAACGATTCCGCCGGGCCGGGCCGGGTACGGGCCACGGGCCAGGCCCGGGCCCGTGCAGACCTCTAACTTGTCATTCAAATTTTTTGATAAAAAATGAAGATTTTTTTATATCTTGAAAAGCAAAATATTTACTGTCAAAATTTTATTGTTGTATTAGAATAATTAAAAAACTTATTGCATTTCCATATTAAATGCATAATGTCTGAAAAATAAACCAAGGAGTCGAACGAAAATAATTACAGTGTGCTCACAATTTTATTCAAAGAACTGAAACTGAATGTTTCGCAATAAAAACAATTAATAATCACTAGATTTATTTAATTTGAATGAATTATGTTACATACATAAAAAAAATATACTTATTTAAATTTGGTGGCAACGAATAAAAAACTACAATAGCAACCACAAGAAACAATATTCAACTGGAGCTTTAAGAGACAAATTCGATTTTCTCTTCGATCGTCAAACATACAAGGATGAAAAAAAAATCTATATTAAGTTTCACCAAAATGATTAAAATAAACCAAAAATGAAGTTAATCCATCCATAGGATAGTTAGCTATTGCTTGTTGAATTTTATGTCTTCCTTTTTTCTTTAAAACTTAAATAAAAAACTACAGTAAACTACGATAATTTTTTTAATGCTATCACTTTATTCGTCTCGTTGAGTTCTATCTTTTGATAAAAAGATCACCGTCATACGCCTAGTGGTTCGCCAGAAATTTCAAAAAGACGTTTGCATTTTCCATCTCTTAAACATATTATACCAAACGCTACCGCGTTTGCTATGATAGAGTATTTCTTATTAAACTGCTTATAAGTACTCCATTTTATGCTAAGAAAAGAAAAGACTGCAGAATGAAACTGCAGAGAAACGATTTTTCTTGCGTTATCTCGAAATTAACGTCACCTGTTTGTAATTAGGGACCACCTAAGTTGTTTCAGCAGGAGGTAAGAGGGGAATCATTCGGCGATAAAAGCCAGATCAAGGATCGAAATGTCGGATTTTCGCAGATCAGTATTTATGTTCGTTATATTTTGTTTTTTTCCTTTTTTCTTGTTTCATCCTGTCATCGCCATTCATTAGTAGGAACCATCAAGAAACTGCAGGGGGTAAGAGGGGGATCATTCGGCCAAACAAGCATGAATCATTTCTAAAGCAATTAGCGGCGTGATGCCTTAACCACTCAGCCACGGTGGGCCCTTACCATGCTCACAACAACAATCAAAATGAAGCTGACTGTTGCCAAACGACAAAAACAAAAGTATAAGTAGAATGCTCCTAGGGGGCGAGCTTCAATCTGTACTAAGAAATGCCGTAACTTTGAGTATAATAATAAATATGATAATACCGTATTCATTCTTAAAATTAAAAATATGCATATAAATACATCACATTCACAAATTATCATCACTTTCATTATCAGTACCTTTAAAAACAGTATTGCCATGATGAATGGATGCCGGGCCGTGACAAATTGACGCAACAATGAATTTACGACGCAAAGAATCGTCCTTGCGTTGAACTGACGCGATACCGTTTATGGAACATACTTGTGTATTAGCATACTTACCTTGCTGACTATATGCATTAGGATCTACAACTTTGTAACCCATTGATTTAGCGGCTTGTATAACAGGATCTTTAAGTTCTGCCTTGTATCGAGGTCTGTGAACAGTTTGAGGCCCATGTACTCCGTGAAAGCCTGAAACAGAATCCAAATGCTAATATTGAAGAATGCTTAAAGGATATGGTGTGATTAATATGATTAAAAACAAATATTGCAACCAAATTTACTTAACATGAGCGCGCCTAAAACAAAGGCACTTTTAAAACGAGCAATTTGCATGTTAAGAATGGTTCATCATTTAAGCAATTATAAGATTTTAATGCTTTTTGTGAGGAACCCAAGCAAGATTACGATAATACCGGCAAAATATCCCTCCATTTCAATGTGATTTCCGTTGAAATGTAGGGTAGAATTAGGAACGATACATCTTTCTTATTAAGTACTAATTGCAGTCAAAATGTAGTAATTTATCGTTTATGCCTGAAAAATCAGCCGCTGCCATGCTTGTGTCGGCGCTCAGACCTAGCATTTGGGGTATTGGCATTTAGCCAAATCATCGTCATCCCTTACATAAACGCAAAAATGAAATTGCTAAAACTATCTTAAAATGAACAAAAGTAGGCGGATGTGCATGTTTAAAAAAAAGTTCCTATTTTTTTGGTCAGGATTGAATTATAGTAATGGTTAATACAAGGACGTTTAAAATTTCCTTGATCGAGATTGATTCTATATCAAAAGTATTTTAAGCAAAACGGGAGGATTGAATTTATCCATTAAAACCTTTTTAATCCTTGAATCTTCATAAAAATCTTTGATACAGTTCTATTTTTTTTATGCAAAATTTTACCTTATCTTGGAGCCATAGATTAAAAATCATTTTGTTTTTCACTGATAATAATAATAATAATTCATTGGTTGATGAAAAAATTTTATATTTTGGAATTTTATCGTATGTTTTTTTAACACTTTCGAAACCATTCTTTTTTCAATTTTTAGAATAAATTACTTTTACGTTAATAACATTAATATTAGCTGTCCAAATATATTAATTAGTGTTTAAAAAATGTTTCATTGTCTCAAAAATAACGAATGTTGTTGTTTGTGTACTATTCAATTCATAATCATATGACAATAGGCTAAGGAAGAATTTTCGGAGATGTTTAGAAAATATTGTATTACAATAAGATTTAACTTATATTAGAATTTTCTAATAATTTTTGCGCTTTATTAAACATGATTCTTTCAAAAAAATTAACTTTTATTTTAAATTTAAAGAGTAAAATCTGTACTTAAAAGAATCACAAACGGCGCAAAGAGAATAAAGTAAATAATAATAATTATTATTATTACTAAATTCCTAAATCTTAATGAAGTCATACACAAATGCATTGACGCATATTAACATTATTACATGTAAATAGTAACAAGAATACTTCTTAAAAGAAAGTAATACTCCATTAAAAGACATGTACTATTGATAGTACACCAGACCCGAAAGGGTTAATTTAAAAATTGCAGTTTAAAATACATTTTTTAAATGTTTATGTAATCTTTATATTTTTGTATTTTCTTATGCACAATGTTTACAATAATAGACGTATGTACAAATATTATACAGACATACACACAATAAGTACAATAAACCCAACTGAAGTGAAAAATTAGCCAAAGCCAGGAATCGAACCTGATAATACCTTGTTCTTATGTTATATTTGTATATATGTTAAGTTATATATTTAATATACCTTAATATTAAATATAATAATACGTAACATATAATTATACTTAATATTAAGTTATATATTTTGAAGTTTATCATCAGAAATGAACTATGAACTAAAGAACTATACCACTAGCGACATACTCCGGATCCCTGTTGTCTTCTGATCTCAAAAAGTAAGGCAACACATCTTCATAACTCCATCCTTCTGCTCCTTCTGCTGCCCATTGGTCATAGATTTTTCGGCTGCCGCGGACATACAGATTGGCATTCAAGACGCTGGAACCACCGAGAGCTTTGCCACTCGGCCATTGTGGTGGTTACTCGATAACCCCCCCATATGTTTAGTTTAATTCATTTTTATTAGCCATTTTATTTCTTATTACCTCCTTTTTATTAATGTTCTCAATTTAAATTTTATTTCGATTTTCGTTTCTTTTCTTATCGTCGCCTGTAATGTTTTCTTTTTTACTTAGCTTTCGAATGTTCCAAGCCGGTAAAATCCTGTTCGAAATCATTCCTTCCGGTTTAGAGACCCTTCGAGAACATTCTCGCTAGTTCTATGGGTGGAACTTCCGTTTATTCGGACACACCCCTAGCCTATCAAATTAGTTTCCGCAGGTGACGTATTTTAAGTCATTCAGCTCTGAGCCACCTGCTTTGGCATCCCCTCTTTACGTGTTTATCAATTCTGTTTTTATTAAATTCATATTTCTCCATTCTTTGCATCGTAACTTGGCTTATTTTGTCACCCCCCCTCTTTCGCTCGCTGCCAAATTGGCGTATTTTGGGATTCCAGTAACCTTTCCTTTTTCCCTCCGGGCTCACGGCCACCTGCGACAGTTGCGCGGTTAGACACCTGCTGTAATGGATGCTGCCGGATGAGTGGAGGTTTTGGTGGAATTTCCGGGGCATGCGTGCGCCCCTCGAGACCGTTGCGTTCGGTCATCATTTCATGCTTCTATGTACACGCCAGGATGTCAGCGAAGTTGATTCTTTAATGCAGCGAGAAGCAAATCCCCTTCAAAAGCATCCAAAAAATTATTTTGTTTTGTGCCTTTTTGCTTATACAAGTTAGATTAGGTGACGTCATGAGTCTCCTATTTCTTTGCTCTATTGATGGCTTTTATATCTAAGGCAGAATGTCGTCGTGTGTCTTCTAAATAATATTTTTATTCATCATCTCAATTATCAATAATTCTCTCCAACCAACGTATCTGCTCAATTCTTCAATAGTGTTTTTTTTGTTATGAGTTCTATGTCCTCTGAAAAATAAGCAGAGGTGAAGAATCTTTTCGAGAAGTGAAGTCAATTTGTTTACTTAAGGAATTTATCCCATTATTTGGCCCACGAACTCATATTTAAAGTTTGAATATCACTGGGGCCTTCCAAAAGAGAATACAGGTATATCTCTGTATACTATTTTTCTTCTAATATATTTATATGTGAAAATACATATATTTAAAAGATGTTTTGAAGGAAATGATAATATTTTCCTATTTTTTGAATCATGAAAAATTTTGTAGTTCATGTTGTCAAGAAATTTAAAAATGTGTTATGATGAAGAATGTTGGTTTTGTTTGGAATATATCAATTTAAAAAAAATATCTTCATTTGTAAAGTTTTTACTATAAAACAAATGTTTAATTTCTATGAGAAACAAAAATGTTTCTATAAAGAAGATAGTCGATTTTTCATGAAAGAAATACAAGTATTTCATAAATAAATAAATATTAATCTTCAACCAATTTGTGTATTAATTCCTGTGTATGAGTCTGGATTAATTGTTCTTCAAAAGCCAAGGACCTCACAGGTAACTTTACCTTTTTTTCTTCAAATTTATATTTTATAATTTTGTATTTAGTTTATCATCTTCAAGGTTAAAAGAATATTTTTATTACTTTAAGTGAAGTAAGGATGGTCATGTTTGGGTCGTTTGCTGGCCTCCATTCTTCGTAATGTACCGGTCACTATCACGATCATTTTTGGCCTAGTTGTGGGTAGAAGCAAATAAAAAGTGTTTTCTCCTCCCATCTCTTCTCCTCACCCACAAACCAAACACAACATTTCTTATTTTCTTTGGCGCAGTGACCAAAGCGTGTCCAACATTCCATGACCATCCGTTTTTCCTTTGCTACCATCGTATTTTCCTTATATATATATATATTGACGTCATTATCTTCAGTTATATCTTCATTATCAAATTATTTTTTCATGCAATGATTAATATTTTATAATTATATGTTATTGAGAGTGGTGCAGTAATTAAATGCAATATATATATTGATTCTATACAGAAGTAATATTTTTGTTTTCTGGAGCAGTGCATCATATATATAACATAATTTATCCATATATTCTTCTTGCCTTGGTATAATTTGCAACTAATATATATACATTATTTAACGGAGGTGCTAGTAAAAATTATTCTTCATGCTAAGATAAATTATTTTTCTTGTCATACATCTAATAATATATGTTTTGAGCCATATTATATATTTTTTACATAAAATATTTGGGTCTTATATTCTTCATATGATACTAATATGTTAGTATACGTTTTCTTCTTTTTTTTTAATATATAAAAATGGTTTATGACGTATATGAAAGTCATCAATATTTTAAATAACGGGTCAATTCATATATATATTATTCATCACAAGACCAGCCAATAACCAAATTTATCATGTCATATATTGAGCTCTTACATTAATTTTTGTTTCTCTCTTCATCATGCCACCCAAGGCAAAATTAAATATTGCAATCCAACCCTTCGACGGTAACCCTCAGACTGTAGAATTCTTCTTCGATCAATTATCTGACATACAAGAACTAAATAACTTTACAGACAAGGAACTTTTTGTTCTCTTTAAATCAAAACTTGAAGGCACTGCCTTACTCTTCTTTCTTGAAACTCAGTCTCAGTTCAAGAACTCTAACTTTAATGAAATTCGAAAAGCATTTATAGACTATTTCTTACCCACAAAAAAGTCTGTTTCTCTCAAATCCTTACAGAACTTAAGTTTAGATTCAAATGAATCGGTTAAAAATTTTGCTTTTCGGTTGGATAAACAACTTCGACTTGCTTACCCAAAATTGGATCTTTCTGCTCTCAATTCATTAAAGTTCACTCATTTTCTTGAGGCTTTGCCTAAACAAATCAAACGCAAAATTTTAGAAGAAAATATTACATCTTTCGAGTTAGCTCTTGAACGAGCAAATTTTCTTCAAGACATTTATGACTCTCCCCCTAAAAAATCTTATGAGAATTTTAATCAAGCCTATTGTTTGGATACTGAAAAAGTCCATGATAATTCTATTGCTTCTAATAATGTGCTTCATAAAACCCCTATAAAGCATACGAAGGATAAAGTTTTTCACAATTCTCAAACCAACTACTCTCCTTTACAAACTCAAAAGGACAAATCTCATGCTTCTCGTAATTTTCAAAGAAATTCTAGGACATTTTCGCCTTCTCCACCGAGACAAGAGGCTACAAATAAACGTAACAATAATTTTCATCAACGTAATTTTTACCGGAAACGTCCTTATCAACCCACCTTTGATAAGTTTTCTCACAAAAAAAATTCTACATCCTTTTATCACAGACGAGATGTTGTGCAGTGTGCGTTCTGTGGGAAATTCAATCATCGTATGGATACGTGCTATAAATTTAAAAATGTTATTAGGGCGTCTAACCAAAACTCTTCAACTCAAATTTCGTCTCACCCTCACAGAAGGAAAAGCCACACCTCTTCTTCTGAAAATAACAACAATGTTTACCATTTAAACAGATAAGGGAGACTGGTTCTACTGACCGCCTTCTCTCCCGTAATTCTCATTCAGGGTCAGTACACTTTGACAACAACAACAAACATCAACAATTTGACAAACGCTCTTCAGTTACCTTAGTGTCATCCACAGCTGTCCAAACTTCTCCTATGACAGCTAAACTTAACAAATCTTCCTGTTCACATAATTCTTTGACATCTAAACAAAATCTTGAAATTGATGATGATGTACAAGAAAGACATGTCATCTGCAGCTCATTTAATAATTCATATGTTCTTCCATGCATACTCATAAACATTCAACATAATGAAATTTCAACGTTAATTGATACGGGATCAAGTATGTCTCTCTTGGATCAGGAATGCTTTAATAGCATTAAATCCAGGCTTCATTACAAATTCTTATCCCGTAATGTATCTGTGTCTACCATAAATTCCAAAGTTTTTTTCAAGGGATGCATAGAGGTTGCCTTTAAAATTGATAAATTTTTCTTTCATCATGTTTTTTACCTTACAAAGATACAAAATGTTCATTTTCAAGCCATACTTGGATTTGAGTTTATCAACAAACATTCTATTACCATATCACCCAGTTTTAAGTCTATCCTAATTAAAGATAAACATATTCCTTTTCAAAGTTATAATGAATCTCTTACTTGCTATTTTATGAATTCTGAATATAATTATGTGAATTCAATTGCACCATATTCTCTCGATGCACACAAAATGCCTTGTTATGAAGATTCTATGTTAAATAATCTAAGTAATGGTATTTATTCTCATAATATATGTGCAAATTATGATGACACAAATTTACAATTAGTCAACAATTATACAACCTATCCTTACAATTATAGTTTTCTAAATAATGGTTTGTCTACAAATAATATGGCTCATTCTGCTATGAATTTTCATAATCCTTATATTGATGGTAATTGTACTTATTATTTTCCAACTGATTATGGTAATGTGGTAAACTATGTATCTAATAATAATAATATTCCTGGCAAGAATTTCTCATCTCAGAATACTAGTGATGATAGCTATGTTGGTGAAAAGCAAACTCATTTAAATTATGGTAATAAAGTCTTGGTGAATTCCAACATGGTACAATTACTTAATAGAGAATTAATACCTCCTAATTCGTTTGTTTATTTACATGTTAAGTATCTCAATCCTCCATCTGAATATTTTGTTTTCAAACCCAATTTAAAAAATAAAGGTCTTGTGTTACATCAATCATTGCACTCAAAATCTTCAATTCAAAATGATTTATTTTTGGTTGTATGTCAGAATATATCAAAGCTAGATATTCATTTAAATAAAAATTCAATTATTGGCGAATGTATCAATGTAGATGAGAAAGATATTGAGGAATACTCTTTTGATTTGGATTTTGAGAACGATTATTGTAATTTAATTTTACCATCTGAAGAGATTAAAAGAAAACGAATTCAAGAATTGTCTCCAAATGACTTTGATCTTAAACATTTACCTCCTCATGAAAGGGACTCTTTGACCAAATTATTATGTAGTAAAGCTTTAGCTTTTTCAAAATCTCTTGACACTTTGGGTCATACTGACCTGGTCAATCCTCAATTTACAATGCTAAATTCTCATCCAGTAAAAACCTTACCTTTTCCTGTGCCACAGGCACTTGAGCAAGAAGCTCTTGACCAAATTAATCAAATGTTAAACGCTGGCATTATTGAGAGATCAAATTCATCTTGGGCGTGTCCCATGCTTCTTGTTAAAAAGAAGAGAACTGATATGTCTAAGCCTCAAAAGTATCGTTTGGCTCTGGATTTAAGATTGTTAAACTCCATAATAATTCCATCTTCATATCCTCTTCCTAGAATTCAAAATCTATTGGTGCAGTTATCAAAATTTAAGTATTATACTACTCTTGACTTACCCTCTGCATATTGGCAGATTGCTGTACCTAAAGATATGCAAGATAAGCTTAGTTTTACTACTCCATGGGGAATTTTTACCTATTTACGTTTAGTATTTGGCCTGAAGACGGCCGCCAGCACTTTCCAACAATTAATCGACTCTGTTATTCAATTATCTCAAATTGATTCCTGTTATGCATATCAAGACGATATTGTAGTGGGTGCTAATTCATTTGAAGAAATGTCCATGAAGCTCACAAAGCTATTAGACACTCTCATTGCTAACAACATTACCTTGTCTCCTGAAAAGTGTACTTTTATGCAAACAAGTATTAACTTCTTGGGTTTTCAACTCACAGATCATAAAATTCTTCCTATTACGAGTAACATTTTAAAAATCACTTCTTTTCCAACGCCTAAAACCAAGAGGCAAACAAAGAGTTTTATCGGTTTGTGTTCATTTTATAGATCAATTATACCTAATTTTTCTAAATTGATTACTCCTCTCATTGAAGTCACCAAACCTAAAAATAAGTTTTCTTGGAAATCTGAACAAGAAAATGCATTTTAAAAATTACAAGACATTTTCTTCCATAAACCTATGCTCAATCTCCCAAACTGGAATGAAACGTTCTATGTTAATACAGATGCATCAAAGACAGCAATTTCAGCTGTTCTTATGCAAAAATTTGATGGTGAACTTAAACCCATCTCCTATTATTCCAAAACTCTATCTCAATCAGAAAGACACTACCCTGCCATCAAACTGGAACTTTATGCCATTTACAAAGGCATAACTGCTTTTAAATACTATATTTTTGGTCGACCCTTTATTCTATTGTCTGATGCAAAGCCACTTAATAATTATAAAAAAGCTACATCACCTGCTGATATTACTACTCGTTGGATGTTAGAACTGTCAGAATATTCGTACACATTCCAGCATGTACCAGGCAAAGAGAATGTGTTAGCAGATTTTCTGAGTAGAACACCTCACATTCCTACTGAAGATCTCAATAATAATCCAGATCTTATTACTTCACAAGAACCTTTACCTATTGTTGATAATCAAAATGATTTACTTAATGACATTCCTCACTTTCCATGTGGTTTAGTTGACAAAATACACCACACATGTCATCTTCAGAGTGATTCTTCACCTCCTAATAATGATAATAACCAAGATCCATTATTAGAAATTCTTGATCACACCATCTTCTCTGAACAACAAAAGGACACAAAAATCAAACAAATTTATGAAGATCTTAAAAATAATAAGAAATCTAAAAGTTTAAATGGCTACTATATTAATCCAAGTAATGAGTTACTGTGCTATAATGGTCATTTCTCTTCAGAAGATATCGAGCTACACAAAGCTGTTTTACCTGTGTCACTTAGAGCAAAAGCCTTAAGAATTGCTCATATTACTCATACTGGAATTCATAAAACCATTGTTAATTTAAAGAAAAGATTTACCTGGAAAACCCTTGTTTCAGATACCATTAATTATGTCAACTCTTGTGAAATCTGTTTAGTAAATAAGAATCATAAAAAAAACACTGCTCCATACTTACCTGCACCACTCCCAACAGCTCCCAATCAAAAAGTCTCTATGGATTTACTCGGCCCATTGAGAAATCGTCAATATGTGTTGACCATGATAGACCATTTTTCTCGTCATTTAGAATTATATGCCTTGAATAATATCAGCGCTGAGTCTGTTACAAAAGCTTTATTACATTACATTTCCACTCATGGAAAACCTGAATTAACGCTCACTGATCATGGCTCTCAATTTACTAGTGACATGTTTTCTTTCTTTAATAAAAAGCTTGGCATTAAATTAGAACACAGTTCTGTAGCCCATCCCCAGGCCAACGGATTAAGTGAACGAGTCAATTCTCAAATAAAATCGTCTGTGAATACAATGGCTTCACAAGGATGTGATATACCAACTGCTCTAAAAATTCACCAATCCATATATAATGCTACACCTCATCCAGCCACAAAATTCACTCCAAATCTTCTTCATTTTGGAAGAGAAATAAACGACATTTATTCCAATTATAAAACTCAAGTTTCATGGAAAATTCTCAATACTGCATATGAAATTCATAAATTGATGGATGTTATTGAAAAAATATACTATCAAGCTTACAAGAATAACGAATCATCTAGACAAAAGGTGTACCAAAAATCCAGAGAAAAATTTAAGTTTTCCAACATCAATGTTAATGACATTGTTTACGTAAAATTTCCCAATGTGTTTAACAAGAAAATACAAGGCCCATATGTGGTGAAGAAAATAATTTCTCCTGTGCTCATTCAAATTCAAGATTCCAATAATAGTCATGCTTCCCCTATGTTGATTCACACTAATCGAATCTTGAAGCTTCAAAAGAGAAATGAAGCACTGCAACATCCTTCAGTTTCTTCTAAAAATGCATCACATGATCAATCAGCTGTTGATAATGCATCTTCCACTCCTGTGAGACAACACTCTCCTACCCAAGTTTCAAATCATGTTGCTGCATGTGACACATCTCCTCAAATTCTTTCTTCTTCTAAGTCACAACAAACATCTTCTTGTTCAAGTAAATCAGTACTGTCACAAGCTCCTCCTGATAGCACTCATACTGGTGTTAAAAACAAGTCTACTCAATATAAAAATTATGATCTTCGCCCTCGCAATCATAAACTGTATAAGAAATAAACTAACCTTCTTTTTCCTTTTTCAGGATGACTATTGCTTTGTAGTATAATCAGTCGATGCTAGCCAGACTGATATTTCAGTAAGAAGAATCACTATGTATTTTTTTTTTCTTTTCTCCAAGCTGCAGGCAGCTGTTATTTTTTTTTTCTTCATTATGTAAGTCTTCTTCTCCCTGATACAATTCAACAGTCATCCTCATGATGTATGTATGGTTTTCAATAGTTTATTATTTTCTGCATTTAACTCTAAGTCATAATTATTACAATATATATATATATATAATCTCATGTATGCCATACTTTTAAATCTTATAAAGTCTTTAATTACAATAGTTGGTGCTGAAATTGAGAAAGAATTTGTCCTTTTTATATTCTCGTTATAATATTATGTCATTATTTAAAGTTATTTTTGACAAATGTGTATTCTAATATAAAAGGTGAAATTGTAATTAATATAGGGTAAACATAAATTGGAGTACTCCTCAAATTACTTTCTCTATTGTGACTTCTCTTTACAATGCATGCATGCTTTAACATTTAACCTCTATTGATAAAAAAAAAAGAAAAGAAAGTGCATGATAAACTTATATATACTAATATTTCTTCTCTTCTTGGTGAAATATAGAAAGTGAATGACTCACCATAAGTAGTACATAATATTTTTTTTGTATACTTTTGAGTGTTTATACTTTGGATCCAAAGATGTTTAATGAGTCATTATATATATTTATAAAAAGCAAATACTTGATATATGACAAATGCAAAAGTGATCACTTACTTAATTTTTTTAAAAAATGTTTGAAAATTACAAGTAAATATGTTCTAGATATCTTCTATATAGAAATTTTGACATAACTGATTTTTGTTTGTAGATTGACATATTCATATAAATTTCTTCCTTTTTCAGAATATTAAACATCTTATGTTTTATGTTTATTTTGAATGAAGTATAGTATTAAAAGTATTTATGCAATTATTGTCAATCTATATTGAAAGTGTTCAAGAATATTCCTTTATGAGAGTGTAGGGATTCTCTCTGTGAAAATTGTTATAGTCAATTTTGAAGATTTTTTTATTGAAATATAACATTATACTTTTGCTACCAATCTAACATATGCCATTCTTTTGCAACTTATTATTTTATTTTCTGTAAAAATGTGTTATTGAATAATGCTAAGGTTATTCATTTAAGATTTATTGAAAGTTTAAAAGGCTATGTGGTGATATAAGTAAATTTTTTTTATGAGAGCCTAACTAATCTCTCTGCACCATTTATATATATATTTTTTTTTGTTCAATTGTCAACTTACAAATTCAGTCAATTTAACATGTGTTATTTGAAACCATATATTTTATATATAGTTATTGTATGATTCATATACAGTTACAGTATGTTTCATTTTGTTGACAACTAAGAATATAATATACATATTATTGTATAATCAAATATTTTGACATATGCTAAAGCATTCTACTATTATAAGTGCATTTTGCACAGCCTAACAAGAGACTCGTCAAACTTAAGGACTGTTGTTTTGCACATAGACATAGACTTTAAATTTTTTTTATATATGATAGATACTTCTGGAAGAAAATTTTGTATACCTTCCATGTTAACATATAAGGATTACTATTATAATAATAAGTATTTTTTTTATTATTTGAACAGCATGTAAAACAGTTATTTATATTCCTATAACTATTTCTGATACATTTATTTTGTGTAATTATTTAGTATATTTGTACATGTGTTAGAAAATATTGTCTCGATGAAAAAATTGTTCATTTTTTTTTGTCATCTCACCAATATTTTCTTTTGGGGGACCCTGGGTAATATGTGGTGGTTACTCGATAACCCCCCCATATGTTTAGTTTAATTCATTTTTATTAGCCATTTTATTTCTTATTACCTCCTTTTTATTAATGTTCTCAATTTAAATTTTATTTCGATTTTCGTTTCTTTTCTTATCGTCGCCTGTAATGTTTTCTTTCTTACTTAGCTTTCGAATGTTCCAAGCCGGTAAAATCCTGTTCGAAATCATTCCTTCCGGTTTAGAGACCCTTCGAGAACATTCTCGCTAGTTCTATGGGTGGAACTTCCGTTTATTCGGACACACCCCTAGCCTATCAAATTAGTTTCCGCAGGTGACGTATTTTAAGTCATTCAGCTCTGAGCCACCTGCTTTGGCATCCCCTCTTTACGTGTTTATCAATTCTGTTTTTATTAAATTCATATTTCTCCATTCTTTGCATCGTAACTTGGCTTATTTTGTCACCCCCCCCTCTTTCGCTCGCTGCCAAATTGGCGTATTTTGGGATTCCAGTAACCTTTCCTTTTTCCCTCCGGGCTCACGGCCACCTGCGACAGTTGCGCGGTTAGACACCTGCTGTAATGGATGCTGCCGGATGAGTGGAGGTTTTGGTGGAATTTCCGGGGCATGTGTGCGCCCCTCGAGACCGTTGCGTTCGGTCATCATTTCATGCTTCTATGTACACGCCAGGATGTCAGCGAAGTTGATTCTTTAATGCAGCGAGAAGCAAATCCCCTTCAAAAGCATCCAAAAAATTATTTTGTTTTGTGCCTTTTTGCTTATACAATTTAGATTAGGTGACGTCATGAGTCTCCTATTTCTTTGCTCTATTGATGGCTTTTATATCTAAGGCAGAATGTCGTCGTGTGTCTTCTAAATAATATTTTTATTCATCATCTCAATTATCAATAATTCTCTCCAACCAACGTATGTGCTCAATTCTTCAATAGTGTTTTTTTTTGTTATGAGTTCTATGTCCTCTGAAAAATAAGCAGAGGTGAAGAATCTTTTCGAGAAGTGAAGTCAATTTGTTTACTTAGGAATTTATCCCATTATTTGGCCCACGAACTCATATTTAAAGTTTGAATATCACTGGGGCCTTCCAAAAGAGAATACAGGTATATCTCTGTATACTATTTTTCTTCTAATATATTTATATGTGAAAATACATATATTTAAAAGATGTTTTGAAGGAAATGATAATATTTTCCTATTTTTTGAATCATGAAAAATTTTGTAGTTCATGTTGTCAAGAAATTTAAAAATGTGTTATGATGAAGAATGTTGGTTTTGTTTGGAATATATCAATTTAAAAAAAATATCTTCATTTGTAAAGTTTTTACTATAAAACAAATGTTTAATTTCTATGAGAAACAAAAATGTTTCTATAAAGAAGATAGTCGATTTTTCATGAAAGAAATACAAGTATTTCATAAATAAATAAATATTAATCTTCAACCAATTTGTGTATTAATTCCTGTGTATGAGTCTGGATTAATTGTTCTTCAAAAGCCAAGGACCTCACAGGTAACTTTACCTTTTTTTCTTCAAATTTATATTTTATAATTTTGTATTTAGTTTATCATCTTCAAGGTTAAAAGAATATTTTTATTACTTTAAGTGAAGTAAGGATGGTCATGTTTGGGTCGTTTGCTGGCCTCCATTCTTCGTAATGTACCGGTCACTATCACGATCATTTTTGGCCTAGTTGTGGGTAGAAGCAAATAAAAAGTGTTTTCTCCTCCCATCTCTTCTCCTCACCCACTAAAGTAAACACAACAGCCATACCACTTGCTGTTGTATATAGAGAAAATATTTATTTAATCTATTTTTGTATGTCAATGTTTTTTTTCAGAATATTAACATGCATATTTTTGTTAATAGATAATCACATCTTTTTTGGATCCATGTACTCAGTATACTTTAAAATACAATATAATATTTAGCTGTAATAAATATAATGATGAAATAAATGAATGGTCGTAGGAAATTTGGTATATAGTGATTTTTAAAAATAGGTCAACTGTTATTCAACAGACTGCGCTGCGCTGTAACAACTTCTAATAATACTTACACTAAAATCAAAACTCGCCATAAATTTTTTTTCGCTGTTCAAAGCAAAATAATAAAAGAAATATGAATCTCTAAACAGTAACAAAGAAAAAAAACCCTAGAATGTTTGATACATCTTTATCCTCTAATTTAAACATTTTTTACAGGTTGAGACAATACAGATCACCTATTAACTCGGCAATATTTGTATGTCGGTATTTTTGCCGCCCTTTAAATTGTGTTCTCCTAACTTATGCAAATATAATTAAGAACCTTGCAAATACAATTAAGAACTATCATGGAGCTGATTATAAATGTTTATATACCACCATAGTGAACTAACAAATACGTTTTTACTAGCAAAATTGAAATTGATGGAAAAGTGCGCGCAATGATATCTAATGACAGCTCATTTTTATTATTTTCCATTGTTCCAAATCTCATAAATAAAATACATAATTTAAATAAACTGCAAATTTACAAATTCATTGAAATGTAATATTATATAATAGTATAAGCAAGTAAAATGTTTCTTATTTTGCATTTTCTGTATGCGGAGGCAGCCAGCAAAAAAGACCTAGTGCGACCAATAATGTTCTAAAATATGACGCGACTACTCTTGAGTTAATGAATATTTTAAACTAGAAGATAGCCCGTCAAAATGACGTGTTTCCATTTTTAAAAGGGTGATAAAACATTACAAATTTGGTCAATCATAGCCACTTTAGACTTAAACAATTTTGAAAAATACAAAAATTAAACATGAGGGAAAAATCTAAAAAAAAAAAAAAAAAAAAAAAAAAAAAAAAAAATCAATAGAAATCTGCATTTTAAATTATAACAAAACTATCTGACGGATGGGGAAGTGATTGTAATGAACAAATGGTAAATGCATAAATTTTAAAAGAATAAAGTAAAGTAAAATATCAATTATAAAAGAATACATTGTGAAACTACAGCCAAAAAATGTTTTAAAATACCGAGAGAAAATAATAAAAATATCCAAAATGCATAATTTTTTCCCCCATTTTGGCTATTTCCAGACGAATATGAGAGGGTAGCCAAATTATTAATTGAATGGGTAAAATAATGGCACAGAATATGCAGCTAATGAATTTCACTCACAAAATTACAGTAATTATTTCACAAAAAACATGCAAATTAACATGCATTAATAACACAAAACATGCACTAATAATGCTATTTTAAAACATTTGTGAATTAACTATTTTATACCATTAGCTAATACTTAAAGAAAATACTTTATAAGATCGAAAACAAATGTCAACAATAAAGAGTAAACAATCGTGATTCGTTATGTGACAATAAAGTCATTCACGGCTGTAAAAAAATAAATAAATAAATAAAAAAATAAATAAAATAAAATAAATAAAAATAAATAAATAAATAAATAAATAAATAAATAAATAAAGCAACACGAATATAAAAATTCTAACAATATTGTATTTAAAACGCACCTTCGCTTTTCTTAAATAAAAAGTTTTACACTGTTAAAAATCTGCTGCATTTTGCTGCAACGCACTCCCCTGATTGTGTAGAAAACAGTTACTTGGCCGTGAAATGGAGCTTTCTCATTGGTTGGAATAGAGATATTATATACAAGCGGTGGAGTGCGTTCCAACAAAATGCAGCAGATTTTTAATAGTTTTAGTAGTTTAATAGTCATTGGTCACAATAAGTGTTTTTTACCGTGGATGGGTTGCCCCGGAATCGTTATACACGGAGGGATTTTATATATATAATTTATATATATACGTCAAACAAATATAAAAACTTGACTGTTTTGCTGCATCGTCATTACACAGCTTTTATAGAAAATGATTACATTACCGTATTACACTGTTAAAAATTTGACCCATTTGTTGCAGCGTCACTCCACAGCTTTTATAGAATATCTCTTTTATGACCAATGAGTATGCTCCATATCACAGTAAAAGTAACCGCTTTATATCAAAGCAGTGGAATGATGCTGCAGCAAATGGGTCAAATTTTTAACAGTTGCTGCAGCATCACTCCAACGCTTTTATAGAAAACGGTTACATGGGGCGTGTTCAGCACAACTTACCGAAGTGACCAATGTTACCGACTATAATGATTGTAGGTAGTACGAAGCGAAGTACGAAAGCGAAATGTTGCACAAACGAAATGTTGCATAGTTGTTGTTTTCAAACTATCCTGTTGAATTGTAGCTAACGTCACAATTCACCTTGATTTTCATTTCGTACTACTTTACAATCGGTCGGTAACTTTTCCCACTTCGGTAAGTAACCGGTAAGTTGCACTGAACGCGCCCTTTGTGTGCACTGTAAAAAATTTGACCCATTTGCTGCAGCGTCACTCCACCGCTTTTATAGAAAACGGTTACTTTACTGTGTTATGGATCATTCTCATTGGTCATAAAAGAGATATTCTGTAAAAGCTGTGGAGTGACGCTAAAACAAATGGGTCAAATTTTTAACAGTGTGTGTTACTTACAGTGTATTCTATAAAAGCTGGGGAGTGATGATGCAGCAAAAGGGCCAAATTTTTAACTGTGTACTGCTACAAATTTGACCCATTTACTGCAGCGTCACTCCACAACTTTTATAGAATGTCTCTTTTATGACCAATGAGAATGCTCCATAACACAGCAAAGTAATCGCTTTTCTATAAAAGCGGTGGAATGATGCTGCAGCAAATGAGTCAAATTTTTAACAGTGTGAATACTGTGTTTGAAATACGGAAAAGATTTCAAAGCACAGTAAAATGTAGTGACGTCATTTACAGCTCAAATTGTAAATCTGACAAATGAGAACGCTCCATTACGACTCTGGAACGTTTGCATTGGACAAAAAATTGATAGCCTTTAAAATCGGAGATAACTTTTCACAATGGAATTTGTCATTGGTCACAATAAGTGTTTTTTACCGTGGATGGGTTGCCCCGGAATCGTTATACACGGAGGGATTTTATATATATAATTTCTAAAATTTATGGGTACAAAATCTATGGGCCGCTTTATATATTTATTAGAGTTAATGATGTACTGAATTTTAAACTTTAGCTGTAAATATCCGTTGAGTTATCTTTATATAAATAAGAGCAATAATATAAAGACAATATGCGTTGCATATTTCTGGAATCATAAAAAGCGTATCAATACCAACCTTCCCATTGCCGCGACCGGATATATCCGTTCACTAGGCTGCAGGTTTCAATGGAGTTGAAGCTTTATTTAAATTAATATAATTCTACAAATATAATCCGGTTTTTAAGAAATTAAGTAATGATTGATACTTTCAAGGCTCATAAGCATATGCGTAACAAACAAATTATTCCATTATAGAAAATTCATCTTTTATTAGCATTTAAAATAAATTGCAGAGAAAAAAACAATTTTGCCCTTTTTCTCGGCGGTCAGTGGGTTAAATTCAAGATGCAGAGTTCTTTGAAAATCACACAAACTGGCTTAAGATTTAACAGCAATACCTTTTCGTTGATTGAAGGAAAACAAGCTTTAGGAAGACACAATATTGATTTCTAGACAATTCCTGAAAAATTAAATATTAACAGCAGATAATCACTATTACACAAACAATCATAATATAATATATCAGAACTAAAGGAAAAGGGAAGAGCAACTGTTATAAAACATAGGTCTGAAATATATCCATGCTTTTAAATTAAAGATAATGATTATTTGTGCGAAATATGCCTAAAAACCACAACAAAATTACTGTAAGAAGAAAATCTATGTAGTACTAATAAGATACAGAAGAGAGAATGCTATATTTGCTCCGACGTCGATTGCACATACTGCGTGGGATGCACACCAGTCGTACACTTTTATGTATCTCATTATGCTTCTGGTCTCATATGTGGCGTTAAAATGACGTAATGGAGCTGCAGGAAAGTGGGTTTTTGTCCCCCTCACCCTAGTTTTGTTATGCATATACGATTCCGGAAACATAACACAATTTAAAGTATAAGCCCCAAGATTGAGCTATCAGTTTCATTTCGAAATATTCTGATCGTATAGTCCAAGAGCCGACTGCACAAAACCTATGTCATCGAGCACAAGAAAAAAACCCCCTTTTTTTACTAGAAGAGTAGTAATAGAAGAATCTACTGATCCATGGCTACCGGAAGTGAAGTGGTGCATAAGCCCATAATTAATACCACTAGTGGTTTATTTGTAAGTTCATCATTGTGTTTCCTGCTCCGAGTTTTAACTGTTTTCATACCTTTGTTTGTAGGACAAGCGTCTAGTGGTATTGATTTTTGGCTTATGCACCATGTCACTTCCGGCAGACATGGATCATTAGATTCTCCTTATACAACCCTTCCAGAAAATAAAGGTTTTTTTTCCTTGTTCTGTATACTTTAGGTTTATGTGCATACGGCTCTTGGACTAGTATGGGAACAAATTTTTATTTACTTACTCTATTGACTAATCCATTTCCTGTGTACCTTTGTGGAGCTGTTCTGTACTGCCAATCTATGTCAGTAAACCAAAGAAATCTTCCATAACCTGGAACGTCCGAGACCAAAGGGGGTGGCTTGCCAGCTTCGAGCAACAAAATTTGAACACATGGTATTTCTGAAAGACGATTAGCAAGGACGGAGCCTGCAGTACCGGCACCCACTGAAGGAAAAAAAAAAAAAAAAAAAAAAAAAGAAAACTGATCCAAAACATGATTGTGCATTGTAACGAGAGCAATATTTTGTAATTGTAATAACATGACTCCTAAAACTGCTTTTACGCAACATCTAAGCATTTTAATTCTTACACTTTTCTCTATTTTATTGTTCAGTTTAAATATTTATTTAAAATTAAATTTATGTTTATGTTTTTTCTTTTCTTTTCTTTTCTTTTTTTTTTTTTGATGTTTAAAGAGTTCAATCTGAATATTTCCAATTTCCAGATAACGGAATTTGACAGAAAACTAAACTAACTGCAGCACAATTTGGCGCATTCCTTTTTGTAAGTTTTATTTTGTGTGCGAAAATTTTAAAGGAGCCAATTGTTCTAATCATATACATATTTTCGCATTCGACTTTCATGTTTTTAAGAATCATGTGGCACGAATTAACCGGAATTACTGTTGTTCTGTTTGTTTTTTTAATCTGCTTGAAATGCAACCCATTCTATTCACAGTGATCGCTAAAATAATGAATTGTTCTCTCAACTTAGCTTGAGCATAAAATATAAATGCGATATAAATACAGTACTGTTTTAATCTGGGAAACGTTGGCATTGACTTGGCGACAATTTATTTTTATATGTTGCTTTTTTAAAAAGTACAGTAGAAACCCGATATAAAGCGGTTGTTGGGAGACATGTTTCATACCCGCGTTATAACGTAACCGCGGTATATCGGAACGGTGTCAAAGCAATGGTAGAAAATGACGAAAACACTTACCCGCCTTGTGAAATGTAATTAACTTCATCATTCATTGAACACAAACTTAATCTTACATCTATATTATAAAAGTCAAACGTATCTGTGCGTAACGCATACGTCACTCTGCGAATGGCAGCACTTTTCCATGCTATTTCGGTTTTACAATTTTCGCTACTACAAATTTTATACTTCTAAAAAACGCACGTTTTCAATTTTTACTCTGTCGTATAGGGAAAAAAATGTACTCTTAAATGCAATTAGTTTGAAAGATGTACCTCAATTTATTTTTTAAATATTAATTTTTTTACAGTTTTTAGTACCAATTTTGTAATTGTGGCAACAGGAGTACTCCATTTCAATTAGAGGTAAAGAGAAAAGAGTCACGGAGGAAAAAGATAGAATTGAGTTTAAAATAATCAAATTAAAATACCAATTTTTTAAAACATGGTGAATACGTTTATAAGAAGTGCATGGGTGATTCTCAAAATAGGGGACAATTTATGTCTTTCAGCATACAAAAAAAATTTGAGAGGTTTTCTGTCATGTTTTTATACTTAGATATGTTTGTCTTAATATTATTCATTATTTGCACTCAAGAATTACTCACTTTTTATTTAAAAACACCTTAAAATAACAGAATAAATGTTCAAAATGTCATTAGCATGGATGTCCACAGCAGCTGTGCCTTGTATATACTAGCTTTTTCAAGAGTTAATATCATGTTTATAAAATAAAACAAATGTTATTCTTTCTTTAAATTAATCAAGGAGAGGATTTATCCAATAAATTTCTTTTTAAAAATAAAATTATAGTATATAAAAAGATAATTAAAGTTTGTCCTCCATATTCTATTTTCAAAACAAGGTCATACTATAACAGCTGTTTATTAATCAAAATTTCATTTTCACATATGACAATACTTTGAAAATATAAAGTTTCTCCATGGCAACAAGTAGCCATTTTATTCCAGCCTGAAAATAGAAGCATGTATTGTATTTTAAGAATAGAAGTTGAATATTAGGCGAGTACATCAATTGTATGTCATTAGAATGGATAATAATTTTCATGTTTATTTTATAGTTAAAATTTTTATTTTACTTATTTGCATAGAACTTTTGTGTTTTAAAAAGCCCCAGAAAGGACTATTGCATTGTGATTATATTATGGCTCATAATCTTATTTAAATTAAAATTTGTCATTAGCATGGACAAATATCAGTGTCATTAGCATGGTTTTTCTGTCCATGCTAAAGACTCCTATGTGCACAAATGTAACTAGTACTTATATTGTATCCTTTTTAAAGTTTAATTTTACATATAAATTTAGGTATTACATTTATTATCCCTAAAATATGCATTAAATCTGTCAGAAAATCACTAAGACAGCTTCTTACACTGTTAGTGTCAGAATGTTGTTCATGTAAACAAAGTTTGCTCTTTGGTAATGTTTTTATTCCCCTTATATGTATATATGTAAAAATGGAAACTATTTGTTGGAAAGGAAGGCTAATAAACGTAGAAAAAAAATATTTAAACAAGAAGAAAATAAAAATTTCTTAAAATATTTATTCCATTCAATTAGTTTTGTCATTAGCATGGCTCAAAAAATACTAATTATTTTTTTTTAAAGTTAATTTTTAAATATTTAGCTCTGCTGACTACATGAAAAGTATACCTAATACTATATTAACAACACATATTTTTTTCAGAAATTTTGCTAACAGTAATTTTTTTAAGATTTCATTTTTGAAATTGTCCCCTATTTTGAGAATCACCCGCATAAGTAAATTTTGAGAAAATAAAAATGATGAGGGTTTAGATTTTACGCGAAATTCTATGATCGGACCAATTCGAAATATTTTTTCCCCTTACACTTAAATACCAAGTATAAGAGCCCCCAAGTATAAAAGCCATAATAACTGATCTTTATTATATTTTACTGATTAATTTTGCAATTAAAGTTTAATTTTAATAATTTGGGCAATTCGGTTTTATAGAAACACTGTTTTGTTAATTTTAGATTAAAACAATATTTATTTGAGATTTAGACTAATATAAGATTCATTTTTTACCGTAATTAATTTTGTAGGTTTATTATAAATCACTGTCAGTTAATCCTTAAACATTATTTTTCGTCGAAATTCGACGGGTTCCACCTCGTTATCTTAAAGTCCATAAGTGTTGTTTGGCGAACTGAGGCATTTCGTTTCTTTTCGGCATATTGTTTCACACAAGCAAGATGGAGTATATGAACACAATCTGAATCGTCTTGACTTTCCATCCACGAAATTACCTTCGTTAAATATGAAATGACTTTACTAACATGTGGAACGTAGTCTTTCATTACCACATCATTTTCAATTTCATCATCATCATCTTGCTCACTGCAATTTTTATGCGTTACAGCATCAAATATATTCCGATCTTTTATGACCTCTGAAATTGATTCGCTGTTGTTAATTTCTATCCAATCATTTAAATCGTCAACTGAGATATCGAGATGCATAACACTGACCGCAGATTGCAAATCCCTCATTGTGTTTCACTGAAATTTTAAATGCAAAATTTACCCTAAAATTAATAATTATTTTTCGGGGGACATATTTTTTTCTGTGTTAAATTCGAATTCGCGGTATATTAGACCACGTTATTTCGGGCTTCTATCATATTTTGATAAGAAATAGTATGTGGAATTTTCAAGATACGCACAAATCCCCGAGCATAAGATTTACAGAAGAGAAACGATAATGACATACTAAGTTGATGTGATCTTTTCAGTCCTCGCATTTTTTTTAATTAGTTGAAGAATAAATTACTCTCTCTCTCTTACTTACTCTCCTTACTCTTTCTCACCATTTGTCAAGAACAACTAAATTCTCTTTGCAGAACACAACATTTAAAACGTAAGAGTTGGTTACATTATTGAATATTTATTTTTAAAAGGGTTATAAAAGTTCCATGCTATAAGGATAGCCATACTGCATATCTTATTGAGATATCCTATCCTATTCCTATGATATTTGATTAAACAATTAAAAAAATAAACAGATAGAAACAAGAAGAGTGTATTATTGAAATTTACTTACCTATAATGTAGTCATATTCCTTCTTAATTGTTCTCGATGTGTCAGGAGAATTTTTTTGTCGGGCTAAAGACAGCAAGAGCATTGAGAACAGCGTAGTAGAATTTACCAAAGGTGTCGGATAAGCACTTTCCGCTGCAATATCCATTTTCTATCTAAAACATAGAAAGTATTATTCTGTACTTTGGAACAAAAAGGGCCAATGTCCAAAACTGAGAAACTTGAGTTAAATGTACTAATGAATTCAGGATGTGATATAATGTAATTGTTAAAAGGGCCAAAGTTCCTCCAAATATTAGATCATTGAAAAAAAAAACTTTGTTCAGGTCTATGTTACTTATTGTTAATGTAAAAATGGCCGATGTCACTGTAAAAAAACTAAATCAATGTAACATTAGATTGTAGCGAGAAAAACATTACTGAATTAAAAGGTACAACTTTGGAAAGTAATAGTACATAAATCGTAGCAAGATTCTTAAATCCCTTAAACTTAAATTGCGTTTTTTGCCATTTGAGAAAAATGGACATTGGCCCTTTTTGTTCCAAGGTACATAATTAAGAATACTCTTAAGGAATCTGGATTTTCTTTCCCATTCTAATAGTAAGAAAAATACCTTTGTTTAAATAGAAAAAAAATCGTTCTGCGGGTATTTATCATAAGAAACTGAGATAAATCTTTTCACTTTAAATTTCAATTGAAGTGATTAGTGATTTAAGTTATTTTTACAATGATTATTTGCAAAAAATTGTGATTATTAATGGGGTCTCTTAAAGTTTTGAAGTTTCTGAAATTTTAACTTTTTAGATGTTAAACTCCTACTTTTTTCTGAACATTTTGATAGAATTGTTTCCTTGAAATTCCCATTAGAACAGAAGTTACGGCCTTCAGAATTCTACCAGCTCAATAGCTGAAGTAGTGTTTCTGAAAATTTGAAGTAATTTTTCTCCAAATGACATTTTTGAGCATAACGCGAACGATATCTCAAAAACTTCTGAATACTTTTTCATGAAAGTTTCAAAACATATGTTTCATGCTAGTCCTTCTTATTAATTTAAACTAAACCAAAAAAATTATTTTTATTGTTCAAAAAAAAAAAAAAAAAAAAAAAAAAAAAAAAAAAAAAAAAAAAGGTCAATGTACTGTTGAAATTTTCTAAATTAACATTACTTGATCTATTTAGCTATAATTTGTATTAGCTAAATACAACTTTGCATAAAAAATATAAAAATACTTTAAATAGAAATTTATTTAAGTTAAAGGTAGTTATTGAAATCTGAAGAATAAGCAGGCACCAAAATTTCCATTTTAGTTGCGTTTATTTTGCAATCTTGCGCGTAATATATTATGCCAATTTTTTGCTCGTGGAATTCTTGTTAGTTTGGAGTCTCCTGTAAATACTAATTCTGCATCTTGCTGTTTTTTAAATACATGAAATGTAAGAACATCTGTCACTCCAATAAAAATTGTCTCTTAAAATCAAGCCGAGAGGTTCGGACCTCTCAACTGGTAGACGGCAGGTGCTGGGTTCGAACCCAATCGCGGCTGTCGGCCTAACCGTTCGGAGTTTTCGTGGTTTTCTTCGAACCTTGCGTAAATACGGGTTAGGTTCCCTTAGAAAGACCCCCACGAAGGGCATTCCCCCCTGGTCCTATATCCCTAGCGCAGATAATCGGACGTCAAAAATCAATCAATCTTAAAATCAAATGCAATTGTATTTGATTTTAACACATTTAGTATCTTTATACATTTAAGATATTCGATGTTGAAAATGTTCTTTTTTATTTCGTCCAAATTTAAAAGTCCTGAGACCCCAGGATGTAAAAATAAATGCGGTAAAAAAAAAAAAAAAAAAAAAAAAAAAAAACACTTTTGTATGATGTTTAGAAGAAAGTTTAAAAATAAACATACAAATTCACGATTCTCTTTCATAATAAACATAATAATTCATGACTCATAAAAGCTAAAACTAAAACATTAACGTTTGAAAGATTTTTATCATGAAGTAAAGAGATCTAGTATGAGGTCATTCGGCAAATCGATTTCAACAATATTGATGAACTATTAAAACAGACATAAACGCCTGCATTTAACTTTTAAAGGTATATACAAGTATCATACAAATAAATATACATACAATAAACCCAATTGGAATGATAAACTAGCCAAAACCAAAAATCGAACCTGCGTCTAGAGTATACCAGAATGGTAACTCCGGCTGATACCTGGGGTCTGCATTTTCTCACTAATATACCGTATTCAGCAAAGTTATCAGCCATCTATCAGCCATCCTGATTCCTGGCTCTGGCTAAATTTTTCACTCTAGTTGTGTTTATTGTATTTATTATATGTACAATAAACTCCCTAAAGTGACCGAATTCCGTTCCAATAAAAATTAGTCGCTCCGAGAGGTGGTCTCTTAATGGAGGTCATGTTTAAATCTAAATTTTAATTGTAGATAAAAGGTAACAATTAATGTTACTAAAATTTATTTTTCACATTAGAAAAAAAAAAAATAAAAATCTAAGCATCAAAACGAAAATTAGTTACATAAATCAATTACTGCAAAGCAAAAAAAAAAAAAAAAAAAAAAAAAAAAACCGAATATACTGACGTTTGCTTTGATTTAACGGTTGTATCTTTTATAATTTTTATTTCCATGTCCTTTCGAAGTTTAGTAAATAAATGCAATTTTTTCTTTTTGCACGCGACCAAATAATGATGATTTCATTACTTTATCTATTTCTTTGAGAGTTTTCTTAGAGAATAGAGCAGTTGAGTTTATTGACCTTCAATCTTAATTCGTCACTAGAGTTAAATTTATTGCTTAAACAGGCACAAAGAGGTTTAAATATTTAAAAGTTACCGGTATATATATATATATAATCTTGACTTAGTTTAGAAGTTCCATGAATAATACAAAATCTGCAATACAAATATTTGCAACTTAAATTTCTGTTTCATTTGAACAGAATATGTTTGTAGGATGTTTGAAGTATCATATAGTTTCAATTTTGTTTTTATTTTTTAATGTTCAGTTAGTAGAGATGCTAAGCGTTTTCTGGATGAGGGCTCACCAGCCCTCAGGCCGACAGGCCAGCTGGCCAGTCCAAGACTGGCGAACCCTGATTAAGGCGCTATTTTTTATTATTTGATCAAAATAAACAAAAATATGGTACACACATAGACCATAATATTTCCGCATTCAGTGTAAATTCAAAAACCGGCATTGAGAAATCCGACAACTAGAAAAATTGGGCATGAAAGTCATCTTTCCCTCCTTCTTGTTTTACACTTCTAATTTATGACAGAAAGAACTAGTTGGATGGGCCAGTCTCAAAACTTTCTTCTATCTTATACGCACATCTTAATATTTCAAACAGTAGGCACACATGTTAATACTTGAATGTTATTAATTCAATAATATACAAACCTTCATTTTTATCTAAAAATTTCTGCTTCAGTCAATTAATCTATCTAAAAACGAGTTAATGTGAATCATGATATTTATTAAAATCAAGTTTTCCCTCTCACAGTGCTCCTCTAATATCACGGAATATTTCCAAATTCAAGGAAGATCTGCTGCCTATAACGAAAAACATACACACAAAATTTGGTTGAATTATGTACATATTTTTATACACTTCTCGATGGTACAAAAATGAAAATAGCACGGAAATCACTTTTATAGCGCCTCCTTCCAGCAGATTTTTTTTCACATTTAGGGAAGACCTGTTTGCTATACCCAAAAACATCACACACTCACACATACACACACACAAAATAGTTCAGTTCTATGCATAGTTAAAATACACTTTTTGATGGTACAATAATGAAAATGACATAGACATCGCGATTAAAGCGCCCACTTCCGGCGGATTTTTTTCAAATTGAAGGAAGACCTACTTGCTATAGCTAAACAATTACACAAAAAATGGTTCAATTCTATGCATTACTTCATACACTTTTCGATGGTACAATATTGAAAATGGCACAAAAATCGCTATTACTGCGCCCCCTTTCGGCGAAATATTTCAAAATTGAAAGAGGGCTTGTTTGCCATTGCCAAAAACATACACAAAAAATGGTTCAATTCTATGCATATCTTCATACCCTTGTCGATGGTACAATGATCTGAATGATGGTACACGGATCTAAGGACACACACGGACATACAAACATTTTGTAAAAACATGCTTCTTTTGGAATCTCTGACCCTTAGAACGTGTAAATCCATCAAAAACAGGAAGTCGAAATTTTTTTAACTACAATACTTTCTTCTATTGAAGATAGTAGAAAGTAACAACGAATTAACTCTGCTAGCGCAGAGTTAGCAGATCCAGTGCAATAGGTCCAGTGCAATTAACCATACAAATGAAAACTTTAAACTGATTTTTCCCCCCTGTTCATATTTTTATAATTTGCCTGTTCGATACATAGTGAGGCTTTTTTGCTAATATAGGCGGAGGTTTGAATTTTTTTACTTGTTCTCCATGGTTTATTTAATATTTTTGGGCATGGATTTAACAATCAAATTTCTAGTTATTAAAAAAATAAAAAAAATAAATTGAGAGTTTGTTGAATTTCTTTTATTTTTAGGGTTCTGTACTAATGAAGTGAAAACGGAATCATTTTAAAATCACTCCCGTATCTGTCTGTCTGTTCATCTGTCACAGCCATTTTACTCATAAACTATGAAACGTGGAAAGCTGAAATTAGGGGAAATAATAAAGGCTATTGACCCATATATTTACAGATTATTAAACATTTACAAATATATTTAGGAGGGGGGGTAGAGGGGCTAAATAAAATACTTGAAGAAAAAAAATATTTTTTTGTATATCGTGTGGGGTATCTTATGAAAGCATTCGTTATGCTCAACTCACAAATATATTTCTTTTAATTTTAGGCATTAAATTTTCAGAGATATCGTACAAATACACAGTATTCAAAATTGCAAAGATGGTTTCAGAGGTAAGGGGAACTGGGGCACATTGATACATGGGGAAAATTGATACACTCTCTCTACTGCTCACAGGGTCATTACAGGAAATTTCATAACAGATCCAAAAGGTAATGCTAGCGTACACAACTACATACAGAACATCTTGACAGAATTCAGTAGTTTGATGAAATGGGACTGCTGATTTATTGCTTTTGCAGGTCAAAAGTAAATTTGAGTTGTACAATTGCGATTTTATTATACAACTGTTCCAGTATTTTCAATTGAAAAGAATACTCTCCCTGGCAAGCAAAACTACTCTTTATCAGTTCCTCATTCTTTCTTGTTATAATGAATACAATATATAAATTATATTGTATTCATTAAATGTACAATATATAAATTATAATGTGTTGAAATTGAGATTTATTTTATTCAAAATGGGACGGGACACATTGATGCAGTCTATGTCGGGGCACATTGATACGTATCAATGTGCTCCATGATAGCCACAGACAACCCAAATCCTTTTCTAGCTCATTTTTCATTACCTTTTATTATTATTATTATTTTTACCATACACTCCTTAATCCAACCCTTTCCCGTCAAAAATTTCTAACATCATTTTTTATTGAAGTGAAGTAGCTCTAATTTTTTATATTAGAGCATTTTATAGTATTTTTGAAAACAGAAGGCGTACAAGCTTACCCAGCAGCTACTGTTAGTAGAACTAACAAAAGAAAAGGACGGCAGCCTGGCAAATCTCGAATTTACATCGATTCACCAGAGAAAAAAGTATTTTCGACATGAGAAATGTTAAGTAAGAGAAACAAGCTGCAGAACAGCAAAGGATAATTATATTATAAACAGAATTTTTAATATAATCACCCTTTATTTTTTGCTTATAAATCGATTTACAAACAGAAAACCTAGTAATTATTTTATCTTTCCTAAGAAAGAAGATAATGCTGGGGTTGAAGTGCCAGATGTGACAAAGTTAGCACAGCCATTAATCAGACAAGGAAGAGCCAGAACATCAGATCATTATACATTTAATTTTGGTTGCTTTAATATTGCTTACAAATATATTGTGGATGATTTGATTTTCTATAAATAGATATAAAATGGTTTCTTAACTGTTTTTCTCTGAAAAATATGCATTGGTGTTATTTTGTCTCCATCTTTCTCAAACGTATCAAAGTGTCCCATGAGGTGTATTAATCTGTCCCGGGGATGGGGCACATTGATACAAATGACTTTTTTTTTATGGTTTTTAAATTGCATGCAAAAATACTATATAAAACAACGATTGTACATTTTTATAACACACTGCACAAGTTTTGCTGCCACCATATGAAAAAATAACTTGAAATTTCTACTTTCTGGACACCAAAAATTTTTATAGAAAAAATCTGTATCAACGTGCTCCAGTTCCCCTTACCGAAATGCTGAGTCAAAATTAAAATTAAAACATTTCTGTTTATTTAAATGTAATAAAATTGAAATTATACAAATAATATTTTGGGTTATAACGATTTTAAATTACCCCACTTTTTTAACAAATTTTAATTTTTAATTTTTAAATTTTAATCTTTTAATTAAGTTTTAATTTTTAATTTTTTTTTTTAATTTTAAGTTTTATTATGTGATTTTGTTTACAAATGATAAGGTTAACCATCACACGCACACAAAAATTTAATTGAATAAATAAAAATTATTTTAAAATGCGTCTAATTCTCCCTTAAACAATAAAAATTACATAATAGAATAATAAAATTAAACCCAATTAACACAATATCAGATACATATTAATAAAAGCAAAATACGCGCGCTACTTGTACTTAAAATCTTAATCAATGAACTATCAAATAACATTGAATAATAATAATAATAAAAATTACCTGTTTTTTAGTTCTTGACGTCTTTTAAATTGGTTATTACACTAATTTAGCCAATTACGAATTAAAAAAAAATAAATAAAAAGCGTTCATCACGCAGTTATAGAGAGATTTGTAATATCTTAGCGAATGAATTAAATGGAATCAAGTATCCAGTGTAGCATCTAATGAAAATTGATAAACACAAGAAATGTATGTAAAAAAGTTAATATGCTTAAAAGTAAAAGTTTCTAGAAAGGAAAAAATGAAGGGATTTCTTGAAGGTTAGTATAAAGCAGATAAAACTTGGGGAAATGTATCAATATTTCTACAGTTCGATGAGCTTGGACTTGAAATCGAAGTGATTGATCACCTAACCATAAAATTTAATTACTCTTTTATCTTCGTAAGTATTATTAATTCTTTTCCTGTTGATATACGAAAGGTTAACATGTTAAGAATAAATTGATGATTTAAGGAAATCTTGTTGTTTGCGGAAATATTTTTGAAATGTAAATCAAGCCGGTCACAAAAGAGATAGGCTGGCATCAATTCAAACGGGCAGGGGCTCTCATGGATTTGACATTAAATAAATCGGAAATTGTATGTGAAATGTGGCAAATGAGGTATGTTCATACTGTAACTAATGTTATAAATATTTAGATATTGGTGCAATAGCTGTTATATTCATAAGCAAAAATGCAAGAATACAAAATGTACTACGATTGTATATGTTAAATTCAGATGTATGGAAATAATAGGGCTCCGTCTTAAGTAGGAAGTAATCACTATACTGTAAAAAATAACGGACAATTTAACGGAGCTATTACTGGTAATCTGGACGCCAGTACTATTTACTGTTTTTTAACGGAAAAAATTCCGTAAATATTCCGTTTTTTTCGAGTTTTTCCCGGAATTTATGGAAATTTTTCCGTTAAAAAACAGTAAATAGTACTGGCGTCCAGATTACCAGTAATACTTCCGTTAAATCGTCCGTTATTTTTTACAGTGAGACAATCTAGAATCATTACTTGTCATAGGATATTATTGCACTAATTGCACAAGATAGGATTTAATAGAATGAAAAGAATTTATAGAAATATCTTTTTAAGTTTCGATTCTTTTTTTTTTTCCAATTGGATATGATTTGACAATGTTGTGTGCGATTGTCGTTCATACCTATTTAATCTACCCATTCAATGGGGTAATTTTTGCGTTTTTTTATGTGGATAGACGAATAGAAAAACAGATAGACGAACGAACCAGACGATGACTATAGATGCTACATATCTACAGTGAGCGAAAAAAGTATTTGCACACCAGGTAAATTTGTTGTAGCATATCTATGAATAAATAAAAAGCAACTAAGAATTAAAAATACCAACACTTTTACAAAACAAATAAAAATATTTAATATCTGACTTAATAATAATATTTAAAATATATAAACATAAAAAAGTAGCATTTGTATTGCCAAAAAAATATTTCCCCACTAGCAATAAAAATAGAACTAGAGGAATTATTTATAAGTTAAAAACAATGCTAATATATGCATTCCCTTTGCTTCAATTACAGCTTGTAATCGTCTGGGCATTGGTTCTATTAATTTGTGACATGTTTCACTGCTGATTTGTAGCCATTCTTCCCTAAGAGCTTGCTTAAGTTCTGATTTGTTAGAAATTTTCTTTTTCGTTATTTTCACATCCAAAATATGTTATAAATTTTCAATTGGATTGAGGTTTGGGTGATTGTGGTGGTGTTTCCAATTGATTTTTTACATTATAAAGCAACCATAACCTCGTAATATATGCAGTGTGTTTCGGAATGTTATCCTGTTGGAAATAATATGAATTAGGAATTCCCAATTTCCGAGTCCTATTAGATAAATGATCTCGCAATATATTAATATATTGTTTAGCATTCATATTGCCTTCAATAAAGGTCATTTCGTCAACTCTGTTAAAAGACATGCATCTCCAAATCATTACATGACCACTGCCATGCTTTACAGTTGGTTTCAATTTTTTAATTTGAAGAGAAGTATTTGTCTTTCGCCATACAGTTTTCTTACCATCTAAGTCAAAAATGTTGAACTTGCTTTCATCGAAAAAAAGAAAAAAGTTTTTCAAAACTCTAGTGGTTTGCTGACATAAGCTTTTGCAAATTCAAGTCTTTTTATCCTATTTGTTTCACTAATAAATGTTTTTTTTTTTTTTTTTTTTGAGGGGCTCTTTCAAGAATATTTGCACCATGAAATATTTCTAATTGATTGTGGTGTAACTATTGTTCTCGATGTTTAAGCGACATCAACAGCCAATTTTCGAGCACTTAGAAAAGGGTTTTTTGAAGATTCTTTTATGATGGCTCTCCTTTTCCTGGTATTTAGCTTTCTTGGATGTCCAGTTCGCGGCTTATTTAATGTCGAACAAGTTTTTTTTTCTTCTTAACTACATAACGAACACTAGAAAAATTTAGATTTAATTTTTTACCTATTCCTTGGTAACTTAATCCAGAATTGTAATAATGTTCTCACGGGTAGCAACAGACAATTCACACGTTTTCGGCGCCATTAGAACAAAAACTCCCCAGAATCCCTGCTCCAGTTAATATATTACGTGACTTTAAAGTGCGGGACTACTGTACTGCGGGACAGATATGATAAACATTTGCATAATGTTCACATTTAATGCCTTTTTTAACAGTCAATGCTTCGTGTGCAAACACTTTTTAGGTATGAAAGAATATTAATTTATTTTTTTAAATGTGTAATATTACTGTTTAAGGAAAATGGACAGTTATTTTTATTTTCTTCTTATTTAAATAAATTAATAATTAAGAGAATAGTATCAAATTTGCTTTCTATGGTTACGTATACAAAAAATCGTCTGCGTGCAAATACTTTTTTTGCTCTCTGTATATAATTAGTGCAGAACGCACTTAAACAGCTTTCCGCAATCTTTAAAAAAGAAATTAGGGATCCAGAAATTTTGAATCTTTCTGTTCATCTGGTTCCTGCTATTATAAGGAACCAACAGCATCCTTACAAGGCCCTCCTCTAATTTAAAAAAGGGGCCTCTAAAAATTTGAACTCAGCTGCGCATGCGGTTTACTACTTTTACATAGGCCCTTAACATGAATGAAAAACTTTCCTTTGATACTGAAAAAATAAATAAATTTGGTTCTCAAAAACTCTGAATTCTGCATCAAATCCAGTTACTATGTTTACAGAAGTCCATATCATACTTTTTCTCTTTTCTATCTATATAAAAAAAAAGTATAGTGTTCAAGAAAAGTTTCGACTCTCGGTTTTCGGCGAATTTATAAGTTAAGAGAGTCCAAAACAAAATTTGACTGTTTTTTAGAAAATGTCTATCTGTGAATCGGTGTGTCTGTCACGGTGTGTGTGACATAATTTTTGTAGGCGACCTAACTCAAAAATTTCTGCGTATAAAAAGATGAAATTTTATATGAAGTTCAGGGCTGCCACAGGCAAGTATTTTAATATTCTATTCGCACCACTATTTGAAGAAAATAAATTTTGTAATGGATTTGCAAAATTTAATTAAGTTGCAAAGTTTGCAAAAAACTTGCAAAAGTTAATTAAATGGATCTGATTTTTTTTCTTAATGGCGCGAGATAGAATGAAAAAATGGTCACCTATGGCAGCCCTAAAAGATGTGTGAACGGGTGCTGATTCTTTTTGGGTGAAATCCCCCAGGAGGGAATGCTGCAAATCGATGATTCGGTCGATTTATGTACAGTTATTATATCTCCATTTTGTTTGTTTAAAATTCAACGAAACATAAAATTTATAATCCTTTTAAGTTTCTTGTTCCCCCCATTGTTTTAGCATATTTTTAAGTTTACCATAGATATGTATTTTTAGCACTTTTCAACATAGTTGTAAAGAGCTAACAGTACAATCATGTGCGTGCACATTGTACAGTTCAAAAGTTTAATAAATAAATAAATAAATAAATAAATAAATAAATAAATAAATGTTTTCATATTTTGTTTTGTGTAAATGTTGTCAATATGAAAATTCTTGTTTCAGAAACTATAAAAATTTCGAATCGACACATTTCGTCTAAAAAAATACATTTAATACTGCAGTATTAAAAATGTATATTTCTGCCGCAAATTTACAGGCAAATATTTTGTTGTAGGAAATTAAATTAAATTGAATGTTGCTTGATGAATAAAATGGTCTTTTAGCATTAAATGTCTGACTATATTGTAACTGTAGAAAAAGTAATGGTATCTAACAAAAGTATATGTATAAAAAAAGGAAGCCAAGTTCTGTAAGGGAAAAAATGCGAGAAAAGAACTGATATGTAAGTAGCTGCGCCCCCCCCCCCCCCCGAAAAAAATCAAATTTACCTACTGGAGTATTATAGCATTGTTTAAATTGTTTAAAAATAAAAGTTATTGATAATATATTAATAATGAATCTAGACCTTGGCAAATTTTTGATAAATGTTTTTCCAATCATTTACATACCTTAATAAAATGATGAGGATAGTATTAATAACAATGTCATTATAATAATTTTTAATGTTTTTATTATTATGAATTTATGTAAAGATTTGATGAACAGATAAACACACAGATTCACTTTCGTTCTGCTCTGGTTATCACTCTAGCTACCTTTTCTCTTAGAAATCTCAATATAAGCAGACTTAAGATCTGGCAAAGAAACGGAGACATTTAGGGTTGTCCTTAGTCATCCCATTAGACATTACATCCCTTTCAGGAGCCTCAATACACTCAAATTACTCTTTATCTGCCGACGGTACTTATAAGTACCATTAAAATTACTTATTATAAAATTTTTTTAGTAGGTCAATTAGACCTGTTTAAAATGAGTTACAGATATATTACTTTAACTTGTTCCAAAAACATTATTGGTTACACAAAACAAAAATATTTTTAAAAGGATGATTTATTTTGCCTTTGCATCTTTTCAGCTTTCTTGGCGCAGGGGGAGGGGGATGGGGATTTTTCAATTCGGAAATATTTTTATATTTATATTGTAAGAACATCATATTTGTACATTTAATAATTCTACAAAATACTAAGAAAACAATTTAAAATAAAAGATTTGAATGAGGTTATAAATATTGCACAAAATCCCTGTAAATTCAAACTTAATTTATCCTTCTAAATTCCTACAAAAATTTATTAAATGATAATGTAAATCTTTTAATTTAGTTTAAACAATTTATGTAAAATGCTTTAGAATGTAAAATTTTCATGAATTCATAATTCGGTAGATAAAGAGTTAAAGCCTCCAATAATAAAATAACAAGTTTTGTTATAACAATGTGAATAATAACAAGTTGGAAATTGCACGTGAAGCGTAGCAAATGAGGTGCGTTCGTACAATAACGAATTTTAAAAAATATCACTCTCATATATCAATCTCATAAAATTGTAAATAATTACAATTTAAATGCGCACTAAACAATGTTCTCCCTATACCATTATGCCATGGAATACTTTTGTGTGGCCTTGTAAATCAATAACAAATATTCTTTGCTCCACAGATTATGCAAAATGTATATTATAATATGTACTTTATAGATGCATATCAATTTTATTACGTTCGAATGAGTGTAACACCATTAAAATGCATTTGAAACATTTTTCCCCATTAACTTAATTTAACGGAAAACTTTTGATTGTCCCTGTAGTTGAACTATGCATCCGATTTTGATAAAATTTGAAATAACTCGACAAAATTATGTAATAATTATGTATTTAAAATTTCAAACGATTAAAATGCATTTGAAACTTTTTTCCCCATTGACCGTAATGTAACTGAATCCTTTTGATTGTCCCTGTAATTGATCTGTGGATCCGATTTTCATAAAATTTTAAATGACACGACAAAATTATGTAATAATTATGTATTTTAAATTTCAAACGATTCAGTTGGGTAGTTTTTGCGTTGTTATATGCGGACAGACAGACAGACAGACGGACAGACGGACTGAACGACAACAATAAGTGCTACGTGTTTACATAATTACGAACTCACCTAAAAAGCGACGACTCGTAGATTAAAAACTTGTTACGTTCTAGATCAATATGCCATCAATAATTTTTATTTTTAAACAATTCAGAAAAAATGTTTTTTAAAACATCACTTGTTATCAAACACAAATAATATTATAATTTTGTACTCTCTAACTTTTTTTTCCTTCATGGCGGCATAAAAGATGATTATTAATGTAAATATTAAATTATGCACAGTTTTAAATCCTTTGAGCTCTGATGGTTGAATTTTCTGACACTTAACATTTTGATTACGAAGTATCACAATAGCATCGGAATATTCAAACAAAATTATTTGAAAAAGATTTAATGCTTTTTTTTCCCGTGTATATCGTAAATAATTAAAAAAAATTCAGGTGTCAATTCTACATTTGAAATTTTGAAGAAATTTACCCAGCAGAGCTCAAAGGGTTAAAAATAATTTTAAAATGCTTACAAGAAATGTTTTTGTTATAAAAATATACGATTTGGGTATCCTGATGATAATTTTGCGTTTTTTCTTTGTGAATAATCAACGGAACTTTTCTTGTTAAGTGTGTTCATAATTATCTATATATACGTAGCACCTATAGTCGTCGTTCAGTTCGTCCGTCTGTCCGTATATAACAGAGCAAAAACTACCCAGCTGAATCATTTGAAATTAAAAATATATATTTGTTACATAATTTTATGAAAATCGGATGAATAATTACAGGGACAACCAAAAGCATCCCGTTACATGACGGTGAATGGGAAAAATAGTTTCACGTGCATTTTAATCATGATATATTCTTTCTTACATAATAGAATTGATATGCATCTATGAAGTATATATTAAAAATATATTCTGCCCAATCTATGATACAAAGAATATTTGTTATTAATTTACATGGTCACACAAAAGTATTCCATGACACAATGATACTGGAAGAAACACTATTTGGAGTTCGTTTTAATATTATTAAACTATTTCACATTTTATGAATAGATATAGTACGTTGCTGAGGTTTACTACAAGTTATTTCTTGTATAAGAGAAAGCAGATAGTATTTACATGGACACACAAAAGATTTCGGCCATTTTACTGTATGCGAAATATGTATACTATTACACAAAGTTCTGAATGTTTTTAAAATGCCGTTATAGTTCGAACACACCTTATTTGTTACGCGTGACGTGCAATTACCAACTTGTTCATAATTTTGAGCAAATAAATAAATAAATAAATAAATAAATGTCATTATACTTTTACTTTAATTTGTAGGGTCAAGGAGAAGGTATATTACGATTTATATTAGAACACTACCATGGAGTCAAAAATGAGTAGATGTTTTTCTCAATTTTGAACACATTTGGATCGGAGCTATTTTGAGTATGTGACATATTTAAAATTGAGCACTTTTTACTCAATTATGAGTACCCATTTTTTTTCAGTAAACACTTTTTTTAAACCAAAGTATTTAAAAATTAATTCATTCAATGATTCAATTTAAAAGTTCTTTTGTACTCGAAGAAAAATAAATCACAAAAACAAATTCTAAAGAATTATGAAGATCTACAAAAAACAAAAGAAAAAGGATGCTTAAAGCAGGGTTTTTTTTCCACAAAAAAGATGTAATCTGTTCCCCAGGCGGTCAAAATTTGATAATTTAACAGAATCTTATTGACTCGGGAAGAAACGATTGAATTTTGTATTTGCATTTTGAGATTGGATATGCCTGGCACGCGCTCGAAAATCAAACTTCAACGAGGAAAAATTTTGACTATCAACAGTAATCTCTTGATGTAAGAAAGTTTTTTGTAGGTTATTGATGAATATCATTTTATCTAAAAAGCAAATGTGAAATATGAATAAGCTCATTTTTATCCTTAAAATTTTCAATTTTTGAAACATAATTCCCATTTTTGTTGATAACTTTCATGTGAATATATGTAATGGAAACTAAGCGAACTTAATTTTGCAAAGACTCCCGAAAGCTAATGTTTAATTAATGAGAGCATTCATTTAAAATTTCTCATTTCATTTTGATATTTCTAAATGATTTATTTATTTATTTATTATTATCATTTGTGTGTAGGATATTTTTTAATGTTTTGATGTCTTACAGGGTATTTTTTTTATTTTAGTTTTTTTTTTTTCAGATTTTAAATATTGAGGGTATTTTTAGAACTGAGTTCGAAAGTGAAAGTGTCCCGAGATAAAAAGAAAGAAAGAAAAAAAAATTGGAAATTGCACGTCAAACGCAGCAAATGAGGTGCGTTCATACTATAACAAAGTTTTAAAAATATTCAGATTTTGGCATAATACTATACAGTATATTGACCGAAATCTTTTATGTGTCCCTGTAAATTTCCTCTTCTTTCTATAATACAGGAAGTAAATTGTAGTAAACATAATCAACGTATATTAACTTCATAAAATGTGAAATAATTTAATGCTGTTAAATCGGCCCCAAACAGTGTTTCCCCCGGTACCTCTGTGTAATGGAATACTTTTGTTTGGCCCTGTAAATAAGTAACAAGTATTCTTTGCACCACAGATTGTACAGAACTTATTTTTTTTAAAATATACTTCTTAGATGCATATCAGTTATATTACGTTCGAAAGAGTATAACATCAATAAAGTTCTTTGAAACTATGTTTTCCCGTTGACGTAATGTAACGGAATGCTTTTGATTATCCCTGTAATTAAACTATACATCAGATGTTCATAAAATTTGAAATGGATCGACAAAATTATGCAAAAATTATATATTTTAAATTTCAAACGATTCGAGTGGGTAGTTTTTGCTCTGTTATATGAGAACAGATAGACGGACGGACAGACGGATGGACTGAACGACGACTGTAGCTGCTTCGTATTTATATAATTATGAACGCACCTAAAAAAAGGAACCAAGATAGAAACAAGTCAGAAATTGTGCGTCAAACTTGGCAAAGGAGATGCATTATCACTATCTAGTTTTGTGAATAGTCAGATCTGGGTGCAATAGTTATTGCACTCTTAAGTAAAAATGCATGAATACAAAATTTATTACAATTATACATGCATTAAATTCAGTAATACACAAAACAATATATCATCTTAAATGGGACGTAATCAACATGGCAACAGAGTCTCTAGTTGGGTAGCTTTTGCGCTATTATATGAAAACAGATGGACAGACAGGCGGACGGACCGGACGAGGACTATACATGATGTGTATTTATAAAATTACTAGAGCATCTAAAAGTACAAAAAATAATAAGATATCGAGCTCAGATATCTAAAGCTTAAAATGTATCATTTAGAAATATTGCAATGTCCACAGAGGTGAGTAATAACGCGAAATATCAATGGTCCAGAAATCACACCATTATATTTTATGAACACATATTTGTAAAATATTCTTCGTTGTATACATAGTCAATAAGTTGATGTATCAAATCCTATATTTGTTTGATAAAATATAAAAAATCTAAAAGTTAGCTGTGAAAAAATGGTAGAATTTTAACGTGGCGTTATTACCCCAGAACATTTTATTTTGACAAAATTGAAGGAAATCGGTCGAATATTTCTTGAGATTGGTATCACAATTTTACCTCCAACCGACAAAGTCGCAACTTTTCTCAATGTTTATCTATCTTGAAATGACTAGAGTAAAGGAATTGTATCGGATATAGCTAAATCTTGTTCTTGAAAACTGTATAAATGTCAAAAACTTTACATAGAGATAAAAACACCAATTAATAATAAGAATATAAGGGAACTAGACTCGAGCTCAGAAGACGAGAAAATAACAATGTGTAATAATATAAAAATATTGTACTTGCATAATTTTTTTCTGTAGTTACTCATTTTTGTTTTTAGCGGTTTTTTCTACTTACTAGATTTCTGTTTAAAAAGATAAAAAAAAAAAGTTACTAAACTTTTTTTAAGAAATTAAGATTTCTAAAACTTTTTATGTAACGACAACAGCAAAAATTCATGCAACAGAATCGGTTACATGAATTTTTACTGTTACGATTACATAAAAAGTTCTTGCAATCCCAGATTCATCGAAAACGTTTGGTAACTTTACAGTTTTTTTATAGTATGAGGTAGCATACAAGGTTTTTCATATTATGAGACTTGTGCAACAACTCTACAGCGTTAATAAACTTTTAGAAAATACACACAATTTTCATTTATGTCCTGAAACTTCGTTATTTCGCCACATTGTGATGCGTTTATTCTACTGCTTCAATATAAGTGATTCTAAAAACTGCTGATAAATAAATAAAAGAAGTCGATGCATACTTCAATAAAATTCACAAATACACAACTTTCAAGAGTTTATTTATACAAACACAAGGACATTACATACAAAAACTCTAAAAAGCAACTGTCTTAATTTACATATGTACACAATCGTTAAATAAATATATTTGATGTATTTAACTGTACGGAAGACCTGTAATGTTAAAGTGAGAAACTATTTGGTATTTAACACGGTCGTAATGGATGGTTTCTCTATACATACGGATTTTTTTTAAATAAATTTTAAAATTACTAAAAAAGATTAAAGTTTAAAATTACTAATTATTATTAAAATTTTCATAAAAATGTAACATAAGCATACAAATAAGTAATTTAATTAAAAAAATATTTTAAAAAATAGTATAAAATTAACCCAAAAGGGGCTATTTCTTAAAGCTATTAAATATAAACACATTTTATGACGTCCCCAATAAACATAATAATGTTATACAGGAACTAGATTACCTTTGTGACAATAACATTAGTATTTTAAAAGTTATTGGAATAAGAAAGCAGAAACAACGCGAAAAATTCATGAAAAGTGGCATTAATAAATTATAACTGCTAATTAATACCTTTTTCTATAAATTAGCAAGAGAATAGCCTATTTTCATTTGAATATATATTTAAAACAATATTCAATTTTTTTGTAGTAATTAAACTATTATATATTGTGATGTGACAATTTTATTAGCATAAGCTTTCAAAAGAAAAAAAAATTACTATTGAAAATAAAAAAATCAAGAAACAACTTTCAGCTTTGTTTATTTTAAATTTATAAGAAGTAATATTTAAATTTGGGAATGGACAGTCATAACTTTGTAACGTAACAAAAATGTGTGTGATTGATTGGATTCCATTTTCTTTTGTTATGATTGTGTTTGGCGAAATTGGAGTGTTATGAGTTCTTTATGAACTTATGATAATTACGTACATTTTGTTGTTTGGGAGTTATAAATTACTGAGGAAATATGATATACGACGAATCGTACATCAAGTGTCTGTCGGCCCCATTGTTAAAGGTCGAAATGTTACTGCTTATTGTTGGTTGAATTGGAATTATCTTATTTAAGGATTAGAGTTGTAGCAGATCTGCTAGCAATCCGGATTTTTGAATAACACTGTTTCCATAAAGAAATTTTTATTTTGTTTAATACAAAACTTTTTGTATTAAATAAAGTGAATGTTTCTTTTAGAAAATAGTGGTATTCCAAGATCCAATGGGATGACAGCATTGCAGTGGTACATTTGATTCGAATAAACTGATATTGAAATTTCCATAATTTCAGGTTTTTGTAGAGTTGGTATTAAACAAAGCAAATGTTTCTTCCAGAAAGTAGTGGTGTTCCAAAATCCGAAGGGTTGGCAGCATTGCAGTCGTATATTTGCTTTGAATAAATTGATAATAAAATTCACACCATTTCAGGTCATAAAGTTTGTACTTCGTTAATGCAACTGTACTAGCCATCTATTACAGAAGTGTCATTTATTTAGAACTATTTGAAATTGTAAAATGGTTTAATAAACCCTTCGAGTAGTTTATTTTGTTTCAGACACATTTAAACAGTTAAATCATTCCTTATACCTCAGCGTGTTTTCCTTTAATTGACAAATAAATATGTTATTTTTTAAAATTTAAAACTTTCGTCATAAACAACTCACAAAACAACATCCTGGTCGCAGACCATGCTGTTTAAATAGCTCATTAAAAAAAAATAAAGAAATTTTAATTATTTAATGGTGATAAGACTCGTTAAAGAAAATGCGATCCGCAATAGTTTTAGTGTTAAAATATACTTTGTACTATTTTCAAATTTTGCAAAATTCAGCTGTATCAGTCCACTTCTGCCAAAACATCTTCAGAATCAGACCTTGTTTGAAGAAGGGAATCACTTTGAGCCCAGGGCTTCTTAGAATCAGTTGCTACACTAAAAAGTGAATCATTTTGAGACTAGGGATCTTTGCGTTTCCCGGAAACAATTTCTGTTTAAAAAGTGGATTGTCTTGTGCCCAAGAATCTTTGTGCTTTTCGGAATCGATTTCTGGTTTATAAAATGGATCATCTTGAGTATGCATACATTGTATTAATCCACTTCTGCCAAAATATCTTCAAGATCAGACCTTGTTTGGGGGGAGAAGAGAAACACTTTGAGTCCAGGGCTTATTAGAATCAGTTGCTGCAGCAAAAAGTGAATCATCTTCAGACTAGGGATCTTTTCGTTTCTCGGAATCAATTTCTGTTTAAAAAGTGGATTGTCTTTGTGCTTTTCGGAATCGATTTCTGGTTTATAAAATGGATCATCTTGAGTATGCATACATTGTATTAATCCACTTCTGCCAAAATATCTTCAGGATCGGACCTTGTTTGGAGAAGGGAATCATCTCGAGTCCAGGGCTTATTAGAATCAGTTGCTTGATTAAAAAGTGAATCATCTTGATCCCAGGGATCTCTATGTTTCTCGGAGTCAAAAAGTGGGTTATCTTGTGCCCAAGAATCTTTGTGCTTCTCGGAATCAATTTCTGGTTTACGAAGTGGATTATCTTGTTCTTGTGTCCAAGAATCTTCCTGCTTCTCGTAAACGATTTCTGGTTTAAGAAGTGGAGTATCGTGTGTCCAAGAATCTTTGTGCTTTTCGGAATCGATTTCTGGTCTATAAAGTGGATCATCTTCAGCCCAGGGATCTATATTCTTATTTGTGTGCTTATCCCTGTGATCTACAGCATGGCATTCCAGTGTCGATTTGATGATATCAGATGCTTTTTCTGCTACCATTATAGTCGCAGTGTTGGTGTTTCCGGTTGGGACGTAAGGCATGATAGAAGCATCAACAACTCTCAAACCATCGACATGAAGTACCCTTTAAAAAAGATAAAAAAATAATATAAAAGAGGGCATTACAAAATAATGAAAGAGTGATAAAGCAGCGGTTCGAAAAATGTGGCGTACGTTTTACAGGAAAGTATTTTGATAATGAAGTGAATTGTGATTCTCGGTTAGTTGCTCTAATTTTTTTGACAAAGTTATATTGTAGATAAGGGGTTTTCTGACTTTCAAGTTCGAGTGCCTAAAATATGAAAATTTAAACGGGCCGGGCCGAAAATTTTTTTCTACGGGCCGAACCGGGCCCGGACCTGGAAATTCCGGCCCGTACAGACCTCTAACTGAGTCATCCCGGACGAATACTGGAGGATTATTTCACCCATCTAACCTTAATGATAACACAATCTGGTCTGATATTATCAGATCAGATATATATAATGTCTGACCAGATTGTGTGATCGTTAAGATTATTTTGGGTGAAATTTTCCTTCAATATTCGTCCGGGATGGCTCAGTTGAAAGAGCATTGGATGCTTCAGCTCGAATCCTGGCGCGGTTTTTTTTCACACACTTGGAAAATTTACAAGTGTTATAATTAATTTACCGATGTAATAATCGTGTTATAAATTATTCTAATATGGATTTAGCATATTTACAATTGAATGATTCTTACCTAAGATGAGGATCGACGACTGTTCTCGGATCCTTTGGATGTCCCATTCTTGCTGTTCCTACTTGGTGGTTCCACGTGAACACTAAAGTTCTTGCTGAACACTCCAAATAAGCATCTTGGTTCCCGACGTATTTCTCGCAACCTGGAAACAGTGTTTGAAACGGAGCAGACCCCACTCTTTGCATTTGTGGATGTGTTCCAATGCGCATGCAATTCTTTAAACCTGTAAAAAAAAAAAAAAAAAAAAAAAAAAAAAACAGTATTTATGTTAAGCGGTAACACCACTTTGAAGATCTGAAACTAAGGGTCGTTTCAGATTTTATTTAATTTTAAATAAAATCTGAAAGAAATTTTATATGTTTATGAAAATTAGTTTACTCTAAATTACATATGTTAAACATACAACTATACATAAACTATACAAATTGAATATTTCCAACTGAGCGAAAAAAGTGTCCAGTCTGGGAATCGAACCCAAATTGTTGGCTTACAAGGGCAATGTTTTATGTTTAAGCTAACTGGGTGAAAACCAGCGAGCGTTTTTTGCATGATTTGGAAATATTCAAATCGTATGATAACTTTACCAATCAGTTTGATTGTGTTAAAATAAAAGGGAAAAACTATGTTTTTTTTATTATTATGTTATAAAATGACGACTTGACATCTGATTCGCGAGAGCCAAATTTTTAAAATTTAGGTTCAAGCAGTGGACACAGTAACTCATCGCAAAATTAACCTAAAGGGATGAGTTACAAAAAAAAAAAAAGTGGTAAAATTAAACACAATTTGATGTTTATAGATTAAACCTTTTCTATATTTTTCTTTTTAAAGAGATGCAATGTGTCTATGAAAGTCCATCTGCACTAAATTATTACAGATATGTACAGTGAAACCTCCGAATAAGGGACACCTATGGGACCAGAAATTTTGTCCTTTAAATAGAGGTGTCCCTTCTTCGAAGTTTTTATTACAGTGAAACTTCCAAATAAGGGACAGCTATGGGACCAGAACTTTTGTCCCTTAAATAGAGGTGTCCCTTATTCAGAGTGCCCTTTATTTGGAGGTTTCATTGTATATATATATATATATATATACTGTGTATATATTTTGTTGGCATCTGCTGTAACGAAAAATGTTTTTTCCCTGTCTTTGTTCTTGAAGAAGCTGGTTTTTTCAGAGCCATGTTAAGGCAGTATTCAAATTTTTGAACTCTTCCCATTTCTACCCTCTTGGACCGATTTTGACCATTTGCAATCCCCTCCGAGACATTAACCATCTCAATGTATTTGGCGTTGGCGAGTTTGAAGACGATTCCTGCATAATTGCGACTTTTATAGTGCAAACAAAATTTAGTGTATACGTACATACATATACAGTATTATGGCCATGGATGACCGGCCACTGGTGATTTAAGACATTTTGTAAAATATCTACAAATATATATGAGGAATTATCCTGAAACTCTAAGCGTATAAATATAATAGTACAGGTCATACGTTTCTGTGAAGATTTTTTCCCGAAACTCTATAGGGGACCGTCAACAAATTGAAAAAAATTAATAATTTTTGGATAACCCTGTCAAAACTAATCTAGCAAAAGCGGTATAACTGTAGATTATGATTAAGTGGCTTATTGTAATATACTGTGATCATTTTTATGTGGATAGCATGTATACTCGTAGAGAAATTAAGGTTTTTATAAAAACAGTCCCAAAGGTTATTTGCTTATAATTTGCAGATTTCTTAATATAAAATAATGTTCTTTTCTTAAAATATGACAAAAAACATTGTACACAATACCCTGTCATCAGAATTAAAAAATAATAAAAATTGTATGAAAATGAGCCGGTTTACTAAATAATTTTTCATTACGCATGCGTCAACGATATCAAAATTTCATTTGCATATTGTATTAGCTAAATGTATAGAGCAACTTCTGTAAATATTTCAAAAACATAGCTTGAAAATTCTGAAAGTGATCGTCTATAGAATCAGTTCAAAATGCGTTATTCCCAAAGGGAGGAAAAAGTATGAGGGGTTGTATCCATTTATCCTTTGATTAATGACAATGTAAACAACATGGCACGTATTACTATATATTTGGATAAAACCTCTGATTTTATTGCTTCATTTTGGGATAAACGGAATTTGAATTAATTCTACAAATGATCACTTTCAGAATTTTCAAGATATGTTTTCGAAACTTTTACAAAAGTTGCTTTATACATTTAAATAACGCAATATGCAAATGGAATTTTGATATCGCCGACGCATGCGCAATGGAAATTATTTACTAAACCTGCTCATTTCTCATACAATTTTTATTATTTTTTAATTCTGATGACAGAGTATTGTGTACAATGTTGTTTGTTATCTTTTCACAAAAGAACATTATTTTATATTAAGAAACCTGCAAATTATAAGCAAAAAACTTGGAAAACTGAGACTGTTTTTATGAAAATCTTAATTTTTCTACGAGTATACATGCTATCCACATAAAAATAAACACAGTATATTACAATAAACCACTTAATCATTATCTACAGTTTGAGCGCTTTTGCTACGTTGGTTTTGACAGGATTATCCAAAAGATATTCGTTCTTTTTCAATTTGTTGACGATACCCTATAGTGTTTCGAGAAAAAATCTTCACAGACATGTGTGACCTGTATTATTATGTTTACACACTTAGAGTTTCAGGATAATTCCTCATGTATTTTTGTAGATATTTAACAAAATGTCTAAAATCGCAAATGGCCGATTATCTTTGCCCATATAGTGTATCTATTTTATACTAGATGTTCAATGAACACATATATATTAAAAATTGTGTACTTATGTTAATTAAATCTATTAATATAATTTAACAATTAATGTTATGGATTAACTTGAATCTAACTTTTAACAGTTTGGACAATACCTAAAATATTATTTCTAAGCATATAAAATGAATATATTAATTACACCAGTTTACAAAATTAAACTTTTTGTCTGTTGTCGCGAATTTTGTGGTTGATAATGTTCACTTATGACTTTTTTTTGTCAAATCTAACCGAAAAATCTTTTGAGGAGCTCGAGTTACTTTGTTTTCATTTTTATCTTTTAAGTATACGTATTAATCGATAACAGGCGTATTTTACTGTTTTAAGATTAGTTTCTCAAGTTTTTGCGTCATGAGTAGTTTAAGGATACGTTATTTAAACAATCCAGATCATTTTGCTATATATTCGGCGAATATGTGTTTAAGAATTGTAGGAAAGTCATATCAGAGTTGGTGAAAAATACCTATTTTGAGTATTTTGGGATGCTCTTAGATAAAAATGAGAAGTCTTGGGCTCCCAATTGTGTTTGTAAATCGTGTGTGGAATATTTAAGATACGTACCTTTAAATTTGAAACACGGACTATTTGGCGAGAACCACGAAATCATCTCGAAGATGGCTATTTTTGTAGCGTGAACGTAAATGGTTTAAACACTAAAAATCGAGCTAAATGACAGTACCCAAATACTAGTTGTGTTCAACGTCCAGTGCAGCGTTTACCTGACACTTCACAGTCTAAAAATGTATCTGAACCATTAGAACAAGACACTGAAGGACCAAGCTCATCACAAAATATTGCGGATTTTGAAGGTATGTCAAATGAGCCACAATGCTTTTCCCAAAATGAGTTAGATGATCTTGCAAGAGATTTAAATCTTTCTAAACAAGCTTCAGAATTGTTAGCATCAAGACTAAAAGAAAAAAATTTCTTTCCTCAGATACTAAAATAAGTTTTACGGAAATAAAAAATCTGAAAATTATATTGAACTTGTAGAAGACTTTCTGCTACAATTAAAAAATATGGGGTGCAATATGAGCATAAAACTCCACTTCCTCAGTAGACACCTGGACAGATTTCCTGAAAATTTAGGAGATATGAGCGAAGAGCAGGAAGAGCGTATGCATCAAGACTTGCGCGTCATGGAAGAGTTCTATCAGGGTTTTTGGGATACGAATATGATGTCTGACTATTATTGGTCCCTGTTACGTCATTTTCTAAAGTCTACACATCGAAGAAGAGCTTTAAAACGAAGTTTTTTAGAACTCAATGATTAATTATTTTTTTTAGTAAAGTTTTTCTTAATAAATACATGTTTTTTCTGTTTAATACCTACATAGCTAAAACTCAGAAACTGGAGCTGATTAAAATATTCTAATTATATTTTTGAAAATAGCATATCATATGTAGTCAGCAACAACTAAAATTTTTTCGGCAACAAATGTACTTTAAACTAGTGTTATCTATTTTATTCCTTCTTTTATCTCATATTAAGATATTGAGTTTAGATTAGTATTGTCAAATTAAAGGATTTTCTGCTTCATCATTTTAGGGGTAACAAAGTGTCTGGTGTGGTTTTTCCTTTTCTATCTATTTTAATAATATATTATGATTTTATATTTATTTTAGTTTTATGTGTGTTGGTAGGCTTAGATTCGTATTCTTTTGCGTTTTTTCATAGCTAATACGAAGATGGAATCACACACTTTAATTGTAGTTCCAAAGTATTTGTGAGCCTGAGGATTCTGCTTCGGTTCTGCAAGTTTCGATAGTATTCATTTTTTTTCCATGTTTCAATATGGTAATTTAGTATTAAATTCAATGGTTTATAAACTGTTTTACAATTAATCGTTTATATATATATATATATATATATATATATATATATAAACTGTTTAGATAGGAGTGTTTTTGGGTTCCTCGGAGTCATACAATGGAATGTTGTGAAGAAATTTTTCAAAAGTCGTATCACGATAACGACTGCAATAAGTAATATTTCTTACACTGTAAAAAAATATCTGTAATCCCACAAATGAAAAGTTGGCAAAATCTGTATGTTTACCAGGGCTGAGGAGTAGGAGTCGGAGTGAAAGTCGCTAAAAATCAAGCCGACTCCGGCTTTTTTAAGACAATTTGAAGTGAAATTAAACCAGTAATATGTAATTTTAAATCCATAAAAATAAATTATCATTGTTATTTTTGGATTATATCGGGCTACCCAAGTTAAAGATTCCCAATGCCCGGAGTACACAGACAATATATAAAAACCGTTTTTAATTGAAAAATCTAGTATAGGGGAGCAAAAATCTAGGCACCAATGTCTCTTATCACTAAGGTTTAAAAGTTTTATTCGCTGAAAGTTTAATAGCATTCTATAAAGAATTTTACACATAATATGAGAAAAAAAAAAAAAAAAAAAAAAAAAAACGAAATATATTTAGTGGTGAGAGATTGCCTGCTGGCACCTAGATTTTTACACCCTTTCTCTAGGTGATCCCGAATTATTTCCTAACTAGTAAAAATTTCATCCTTCTTTTTTATTTTTCCTTCGAAATTTTTCTGTTCTAAAGGACACGAATCAACATCAAAATTCTAAAGATTTTCCATTTATAAGTCCACGGGATCCGAAATATACTGGACTCCAAAAGTTAAGGTACAACTGGTTTTTTGCGTCTAATTTCAGAAAACGTCCTGAATCACTCTCGTGTGAATCTGGACTCGTCTGTGAAGAGTACAGACGCCCACTGTTGTCTGGTCCAGGAAATATGCTCTCTTGCCCAACATAAGCTGGCCCTTCTCTGTCGTCTGTTGGGGGACACACATAACTGGTCGCCTTGCATATAGACCTGCATTGTGAAGACGTCTTCGCGCCGTAGTAGCGGAGATTCTTCTCCCTGATGCTGCAAAAATATCTGCAATGAGTTGCGGCACCGTAATGAGTCTTCTCCTTCGGGCCTAAAGAGCTAGAAACCGGTCTTCTGCAGTTGTTGTAACATGTGCGCGGTCTGGAATATGTCTTTTGGACGCAGAATTTTCGGATTCATACTGATACCAGAGTCGCTGTATTACACTGCGAGACTCATTGAGCCGTCTAGCAGTATCGGCCTGTGACAACGCCAATTCCATCTATCCTACCGCCCGCAACCTTAATGAATCGGGCAAATGATTTCTAGATATTTCTAGACTCTACTGTTTGTTGTGAACAAAATTGGCAACAATAGTTCAAATACAACAAAACTTATAGTTCAAAATGCCAGAGCCCCCAGACGTTACTTATTTTCTCACAAGTAAAATGTACAGGATAAAGTAGTGTTAGAACGTGCTATGAGCGTAGTGATACCTACTAGCTTGGACCGACGGCCAATTTACAGGTACCAGGTACCAAAGGTAGGTAAAAACACTACGAACTTTTCTTATTTTCTCAGTCTTGATTTTTATATATGATGCTCAGGGAACTATTTCAATACTTTATATAAACTGCCAGACCAATTGCATGGGCCGAATATCCAGCTAGACATACATAAAGTGTCGCTATGAATATGAGCGCCAGCGTGATAATTAGATAATTTTATAACATAGCTTCATAAAACTTATGTTATTAATGGTCTAATGGAAATCTTCAGTAATAATTAAGTAATATTAACCCTTAATTTTAAAAATAATTATAGCATACCAAAATGTGAATACATTTGAAATCGTAATCGAAATTATGAACAAATCGTTATTAATTTATAAATAGTGTTTTTTTTTTAATATTGAGGAAATTGATGATTTTCAATAGCATTCGGAGTCGGAGTCGGCCATTTTTTCCATTGACTCCGCAGCCCTGATGTTTACTAACATTTTATCTATACAATGTACAAAAAAATATGTAAATTTACAAAACTAATTTTTGAAAATCTACAGAAATCTATTACTTTACAAACGAATCTATTAAAATTATAGTTATCTTACTAACATTTTGTCTGTAACCTGGGTTGCAAATACATAATATACATTGGACATCCCAGGCTTCCTGAAAAATTCTTAGTAACCTTACATATTTTTTGATTTTCAGTGTACATATGTATCTGTTACAGGAATTTTTGCTGTTGCCGTTACTTAAGAAGGTACTACTTGTTTATCCCGTCGACCAAAAAATTATCGTCAAAATATAAGATTAAATGGCAATAATGGATGACCGTGAATGCCACATTCAATGACATTAAATGCGATTCACGTGTTTAAAACGTCATTAAGTGATTTTTATTTCGACTTTGTATTTGTATTTTTATTAATATTCTACTATTTTTTTGGTTACTTAAAATGAAAATTATCTCAATATACATAATTTGGCTATTAGTTTGGCAATTTGTATAATTTGGCGAAATTGGTCGACGGTATAACCAAGTAGTACCCATTAAAAGTTCTAGGAATCCCAGTTTCCTAGAAAACTTTTAGTTACTATACAGATTTCTTCTTTTTTACAGTGTAAAATCTACCTAAAATTGCCAACTTGAAAACACTGGTCAGATCTTATTCGAGCTTCTGAAAAATCCAGATCTGCTTCCACTTCTTTATTTTTTCAAGTTTCTCGTTTCGCTTATCTGAAAATAAAAGAAAACAAAACAAAAACAAGTATTCTGTATCATTTTAAATAAAAACTCACCTTCAACCATGTCGTGCATATCTCTTTGATCTTCAAAATAATTGGGGTCTATTATTGGAGGATCATAGGGGTCAGCTGATTGTAGTGTTACTGTTCCTCTACTTTTGGGGTGCAAAAGGGAAGACGCGCAAACCCAAATCGGTCTGCCGATGTACGGACCAAAATACTGAGCAAAAAGCTAAATGGAAGTGAAACAAAACTTAAATGAAATAAACAATTTCTGAAATAATATTGCTATAATCATAACACTAAAATAGATATTAAATATATGAAATGTGTACAATCGTTGAAAAAAAAAAAATGCTTGGCCAACAGGCGGAGGTAGGTTTCGAAGTTAGGTACAAATTTCATCAACAAAAGCTAAATCAAGACGACAGATAAACACAGTTTCATGCTTTGGGGACATAAACTTTTTGTGAAAATTTATATATATTTATGTATACATGCATATGTATATGGAATAGATTTAAAAATGCAAAAACAAAATCAGAGAACTTCAAATTGTTAAAATATGCCAATATTTCCATAGTCTGGTTTTTATCATGGTTCAATACGTTTTCAAAAACTCATATGACGTTAAATATTCATCTGCTTTTCGTCCATTACATGTCCAATATGACATCATACTTGCTAAAAAAAAATCCGCCAAGCTGTTTATTTGATTTTCTGTTTTCGTGTGGAAATCTTGCTGTAGAAAAGTTATGACCAAATATTCAATTTTTCTTAAATTCGTCAAACTATTTTTTTTTCATTTTTCAGATGCAAGTCTTGCAATTGTAAAGTAATTGTTTTAGCATAGCCCACTAGATCTATAGGTACATCTATTTGGGATTAATGTATGATGTCTCCCGCCAGAGGACTTTGATACATTGCCCAAGTTATTCTGATCAATCGTGCAAACCGTGAACCAAAACAATGACCGTGTGCTGAGCCATGTGCACCGAACAGAAAACAGCTTACTCAATGCTAATTTGGGCAGGGTTTGCGTCACGTGTTCTCGCACTTGGTCCAAAGAAATGGTTCAGGGTTTGAAGCTGAATCCAGCTTCACTTTTTCGGCTGTTTTTAGCGAAATGGGTAGGCTTTATATACTGTCTAGTTGGCTGTGGTTGTAGTAAGAATTTTATTTTGTTTTTTTATTGTTGGCAACTTGTATAACGATTTTTTGTTCCTGTCATTGTTCTGTAAGCGTTGCTTTTGACAGAGACATGTTAAGGCGGTATTCAAAATTTTGAACCCTCCCCATATCCATCACTTGTGCGATTTATCACTTGTGGCCACCTAATTGAAAAATGTGTTAAAATTAATTTAAGAGTTTTTAATTAAGTTATAAAAATACTGAATATTGCATTGTGAAAGGAATCTTTGTATATAATTCTTATGGTTCTAATATTTCAGAAAGTGGCTTAAAAAATGGTCTCAAAATTTCATCTTTACATACAAAACCCAGGTTGGGGCTGCGCAAATATAACATTTTCATTTTAAGGGGGGGGGGGGAGAGAGGAATCTGGCATATGATATCGTAAAATATATCTAGGGGCAGGTTGCTGTAAGCATATAATATCGTAAAATATATCTAGGGGAAGGGGGGATTTGTCTTTTGATGTCGATATCATTTTTTATCCAATCAAATTATTTCTTTTTATTTGCGACATGTTCTATGGTACAAAATAGCATGTTAGCTTTTTTTTTAGCCTGCTATCTATTTTTATGGAAATACAAAGTTATTATTAAAATCAATAAATTAGTAAAAAATTATTTGATTCTAAAATATGGAATACTCCAACAAAATATGGAATGTTCCTATTCTTCTTAATATGTGTAACCATGTATAATCACGGTTCGAGAAACCAAATGTGAAATATATCTGAAATGAAGCTTATGTTTACTAATAAATGAAAAGGAAAGAGAAGGAATGCTGTCTGCTCGTTTTGTTGATAAGAATTTCTATCTGCCCCTTACCCATCCTCTATTCGGGTCAAATTCAAAAGGACTTTATTACTGTTGAAATAATTAATTAATAATTAGCTATTATAAAATACTTTTAAATAATAACTATCTTTTTAAAGTGTTCTTTAATATAAAGTTTTTTTTATATGCAAATTGATATTTTATTGATTTCTGTTTATTTGAATCATCATAAAAGTATGCGAAAAGTAATTGTAACCAGTTTTGTATACTACTTCGAACAACAACAACAAAAATACAAAAAAATTACATTTTGATAACGATATCATTACCCGCGGGGGGGGGGGGAATTCGATGGATGATAACGAATGATATCAGAGGGGGAGGGGTCCAAAATTACCAAAAAGTTGATAAAGTTATATTTGTACATCCCCTTAAGACGCCACACTACTGAATGAGAAAGACCCGGATGATAATGTAAAGACTATGGGGGCGTTCTTTTCCCATATCTCCCTCAAATTTTAATATTTGACGTGATTTTGTTTTGCATAGGATAGCTGAGGACGATCCACAACTGGCCTAGTTTTTACTTTTTCGATTTTAATCTCATATTAAAAAAAATAATAATAATAACTTTCAGAACCGGTTTGAATCGATTATGAAACTGAAACTATCCTAATATGAAAAAAATATAAACAAAATCCAAAAAGTAAAAACTATGCCGGTTGTGGATCGTCCTCGGGCTATCCTATGCAAAAAAATAAATAAATATATCAAAATATTAAAATTTGAGCGAAATATTTTAAAAGAACGCCCCCATAGATTTTACATTATCATCCGGGTCTTTTTCAATCTGTAGTGTGGGCTCTTAAGTTAAATATAAGAGAGTAATAAAATAGTGTAAGAAACTCCAAACTCCAATTGCAATTCTCTCACCTCTGGAGTAGGTCCTATCTGGGCGAATATGATTGGTGATGCTTCGACAAAATACAGCTCGTGATCTGGAGGGTCTTCGTGGGGCAGAGAATCGTTGTTTTTCAGAAACGCCAAAAGAGAACAAAATTCAGTGGAGGTAAGAGGTCCTAAGGAAAAGTAATGAAGATATTATTAGACAATTTTAAATTAAAGCTATGTTCCAAATAGAAACGCTTACGGCAATTTTCAACATAGTATCAAGTCCGTTACCGCACGGTTTTTTAATGATTATCATTTTTTCACCATTCTACTTTTTTTTTTTTTTTATTCAACTATAAAACAAATATGCAATTTCCTTTAAATTTAATAATTTACATGAATATATTCTGTAATTATCAGAAAAAGTTCTTGTATATAATTTCTATGTGATCAAAATCTTGTGGCTAAAACTGTCTCTCATTTCAATTTAAGTATTATTGATAAATATCATGTTTTGAAATTTAATGACACAAGGTAGAACCCGTCGCATTTCGGCGAAAGAAAATGTTTAAAAAGGAACCGTTTCATTGATTTTGTAATAAAACTTCAAAATTAGTTGTAGTAAAAAAATGCATTTTATATTGGTTAGTCTAATTCTTAAACAAACGATATTTAACGTCAAATTAACAAAATAATATTTCTATAAAACTCAATTGTAGAAATTGTTAAAATTAAACTTTAATCTTACATGTAAGCAGTAAAAAATAATAAAGATCTGTTATTATGATAAAGTTATCAATTTAGGTTCTTTTGCTAATATTCCAAAATGAAAAAAAAAGCAAAATTTATTCAACTTTGACTCAATCATAGAATTTTTTTCCCGTGAAATCTAAACCCGGCATCATTTTCATAATATCAAAATTAACAAATGCACATTTCGGATCTTATTCACCTTTTCAGAAAAAATGGCATTTTGATTCAAAACTTGAAGTCTCTATGCTATTAGCTGAAGCAGATAGTAAACTGTTGATATTTTTTTACATGGTAAATTAAATTTTCTAAACGAAATAAAAATTCACCGGGTTTTATAACAGAAGATATTTAAATTTCAATTTTTTCTCCTTTAATGAGAAAATGGCAACATAAAGATACAGTAATCTATTTCATTTTTTACTTGCTTCTAATAGAAATGGAGTACTCATGTTGCCACGATTAGAAAAGCGGTATTAAAAAGTACAAAAAAAATTAATAATTCAAAAACAATTAAGATACAGCTTTCAAACAAATTTCAATTAAAAGAAAACTTTTTGCTTACGCGGTGGTGTAAAAATTGAAAATCTGCGATATTCAGAAGTTTAAAAATTTGGAGAAGCAAAAATTGCAATACCGAAATTTCATTTAAAATTTGAAAGTGTTGCCATTAGCAAAATGACGTATGCGTTACGTACAGATACGTTTGGCCTTTATAATATAGATAAGTCACTTTAAAGTAAGCTGATTTTAGTAAATTTAATAAATTTAAAGCTGAGTATTTTCAGTAATTTTGTATGGTAACGGACTTGACAAGTTGCCTTATAAGCCAACTTTAAATAGCATTTATATAATATATTATAGGACAAAGTGTACAAACATTTTTTTTTTCCATGTACTTTAAACATTTACTTTAACACCTGTCTCCATTTTTAAAAATAATTATTAAGTTCTAAAAAAAAAAAAAAAAAAAAAAAAAAAAAAAAAAAAAAAAAAAATTCTGAAATGTAAGTGAACGGTGAAAATGGCCCTTTAAAACTTTGAAGTCTAAATACGAGTTTCATTCGGGTTACCGTTTTTGGTGAAGACGAAAGTATCCAGTGTTCAATTTTAACTCTCTGAGCTATAAAAGTACTGACTATATACGCTTTCGAACTCTTTTCAGATGTTATCTACGACTCTTTTATGTTGAGAAAAATACATAAATTGCAGCACTAAAAAAAATTAAATATATAAAAATAACTAGAATCAGAGTTTAACCTTTCACTGCACAAAGTTTTCTGTTTTTATGAAAAAGTTATTTGAAATCAGTAAATTGGTCTAATATTGGGAAAAATAGTAAAAAAATAAATAAATTTCAAATTATCAGCAAAAATTTCAAAATTTTATGTTGTATACCCTATATAAATAATCAGGGGTTTTAAATATTGTATTGCTATACTTTGCAATTAAATAGAATTAATTAATTTTATCTGATTAAGACTCAGCAACTTCCTTAAAATTAATAATTTTATGTATTCGGTAAAAATAATAAATATAAAATTCGCCTTAAAATATTTATCGATTTTTTTTCTTCCGAAGAACAAATTCTAATTTTTTGTCAGATGCAACCGTGTAACGTGGACAAAATAAGTGTTATTCCGTTCTTTGGATTTTTTTTTTTTTTTTTAATTTTATTAGTAGCACTGATCATATTGGCCAAAATAAGAATTTCAGTGTTTTTGGTACGTGCCAGATATGGCACAATGTGCAGTAAAGGTTTAATTCGATCTTATTGTGAATCTCTTAATGTTGCTCTTTGCGCAAATCCATACTTCAAAATGTACCATGCAATGAAAAAAAAATCATGTTTAGTAATGTTTGTAATTAAATTAGTAATGTTTATATACAAATTTGTAATGTTTATATTCAAATAAAACCTATTTTCAGATATTTGTGCCACATGTGGGTATCTTTTTATTTAAGTCTATTAAAATTTTACGCTAAAAAAGGCTGTTTTCTTCTGCGGAACATTTAAAAAATACAAGATGGCCATAATTGAACTGACGGTACTCAAGAGTGTTCTCTAGCGCGATCTAATTGCGAGAATGACACCAAACTTTGTAGAAATACTAAATAAGACGGGGGAAGAAAGATTCAGTGAAAATAAATTCCAAAAGTCATCGCTAGGGGAATATGTGGCTCTGTGTATTCGAAAAAGAGAGTTAAAAAATATGAAAATTATTACTGAAATAAAATTATCGTTTATTTAACGAATTTAACAATTTAATCCAAGCTCAAAATGGTAACAGTTTATAACAAGCCAAAAATTTACATAAACACTGTTAGAGTATGCACAATATTGCTGCCACTTCCAGCGCTCGTGGAATAGCTCGGAATCTGGATACGCCTTATTGTACGGTATGGAAAATCCTACGAAAGATTATCCACTTCTATCCGTACAAGTATGAGAGATTCCTGCAGACATGTTATTCTCTGCTGTTGTAAATGCTGTGCACAGAATGCAATATGTGGTTCACAAAAACGGCGGTCACATCGAACCTCAGTTGGATGTGATAAATAAACGGTAATTTTATTTCAGTATTGATTCTTTTCTTTTCTTTTCTTTTCTTTTCTTTTTTTTTTTTTTTGAAACTTTCTGTTTCGATTACAAAGCGCCACATATTCCCCTGGCGGTGACTTTTGGAACTAAGTTGTTTTTCCACGGACTCCTTCGTCCCCCGTCTTGTTTAATCTTCCTACAAAGTTTGGCGTCATTCTCGCAATTAGATCGTGCTACAGAACACTCTGAGTACCGTCAGCTTAATTATGGTCACCTTGAACATAAAACACGCTTTCTTCAATAAATTCTTATTAAATATTAATTTTTAGTACATTTAAATTGTTCCTTTATTATAAATAAGAACAGTTTAAACTTTGTAATAAAAAATATCAAAATATATATTTCTTTAGTATTTTTAAAAAATCATGAAAGATAACAAATACCCTCAGTCCAGAGGGAGATATTCAGTTGAAATAGCTCGGACTTCAAAGATTTTTCGGGACCTTCGCAGGGATGTACAGTAATAGTTCCCTAAAGCGACCACGTTCCGTTCCAATAAAAATTGGTCGCTCCGACAGGTCCTCTCTTAACCCTTTATATACCGAATTATGAATTCATGTAAATTTAACATTCTAAAGCATTTTACGCAAACTGTTTAAACTAAATTAAGCGATTTACATAATCATTTAATAAATATTTGAAGGATTTTAAAAGGATTGAAGGATTTAGAAGGATTATTTAAATTTCAATTTACAGGGATTTTGTGCAATATTTATTACTCCACTCAAATCTTTTATTTTAAATTGTTTTCTTAGTATTTTGTAGAATTATAAAATATACAAATATGATGTTCTTACAATATTAATATTGAAAAATTTCCGAATTTAAACCCCTCCCACAGCGCCAAGAAGGCTGAAAAAGATACAAAGGCAAAAGAAATCATTCTTTTAAATATATTTTTGTTTTGTGGAACTAATTATGCTTTTGGAACAAAATAAAGTAATGTATCTTTAACTCATTGTAAACAGTATTACAACTAATCGACGTATTAAAAGAATTTTATAATAAGTAATTGTAATGGTACTTATAAGTACCGTCGATAGATAAAGAGTTAATTGAGGGCATGTTTAAATTTAGATTTTAATTGTTAAAAAATAGGCGACAATTAATGTTACTAAAACTTTTTTTTCACGCTAGGAAAAAATATAAAATATAAGCATTAAAAAAAAAGTTAATTACATAAGTTATTTACTGCAGATATTAGAAAATTTAATCATTGAAATTTGAAAATTTGCAAATATTTTCGAAGTTCAGTAAATAAATAATTTTTTTTTTTTTTGGGGGGGGGGAGGGGGACAAATAATGATGATTTCATTACTCTATTTCTTTGAGAGTTTCCTGACTTAATTTTGGCACAGATGTCATATACGCACCACATTTGCACGTGTTTTTTCCGCCCGCCAATTTAGCGAAAATTTTGTTTTTGAAAACGGGTTACAAATTGCATGCAATAACAGCACTTGATTTTTTATTGCAATATAAAAAATAAATAAAGTGAAATAAAGAATTTAATTTAAATTCAAAAGTGGTAACATCATTCAAAAGTGGTAACATCATTCAAAAGTGGTAACATCATCGGGTCCATTCTCCCGAAAACAACAACCATTTTTCAAATGGTTAAAAATGAAACAAATTCTAGTATTTAAAAAAAGGGAAATAAATGTAAATAAATGATAGTTTGATGTAAATAATTATTGATATAGTATATAATAAAAATAAATAAAAGAATTAAAATAAAAAATATCAGTAAATAAACATGAATTCAATGAAAAAAATAAAAAATAAATAAACAGTTAGAAATAATAAGCTTAGTAAGTAAGAAAACAAATTCTAGTATTTAAAAAAAGGGAAAATAAATGTAAATAAATGATAGTTTGATATAAATAATTATTGATATAGTATATAATAAAAGTAAATAAAAGAATTAAAATAAAAAATATCAGCAAATAAACATGAATTCAATGAAAAAAAAAATAAATAAATAGTTAGAAATAATAAGCTTAGTAAGTAAGAAAACAAATTCTAGTATTAAAAAAAAGGGAATAAATGTAAATAAATGATAGTTTGATATAAATAATTATTGTTATAGTATATAATAAAAATAAATAAAAGAATTAAAATAAAAAATATCAGTAAATAAACATGAATTCAATAAAAAAATTAAAAAATAAATAAACAGAAATAATAAGCTTAGTAAGTAAGAAGAGGGTAAATATAGTTTTCACAATAAATGGTAAACATTAATACTTATAGCCATATTAAATGCAAGCAGTTGTGCCGTTTAATCAGTGCATATTTCACTGAAATCTTTAATTTTTCCTATTTTATTTCCCTAACAATTATTATAAACTTATTAAACGGATTTTATCCTTGGCACAGATGCGAATGGCAAATTGGCGGGCGGAAAAAACATGTGCAAATGTGGTGCGTATATGACATCTGTGCCTTAATTTTGTAAGAGAGCTTATGAACCGCCATTCATAATTTATCATCAGAGTAAAATTTATTGCCTGGAAAGTATAAAAAGGATTAATTACTTAAAAGTTACCGGAGTAATAATAATAATAATAATAATAAAAATCCAAACTTAGTTCAGACGTTTGATAAATAATGCACTCTCAGGAATCATCCTCTATATCAAGGCCACCTTATCATAATATCAGGCCTCTCATTCAAGAGAAAGTCTATGGGTGAAAATGTCCTAATAGCTGCCAACTTATTAACTGACTTTGTCTCGTATGTACCGCCATCTGATGCGTACTACTAGTCATCAAGGCCACCTTCATAATAACAGAAGTGGCAATCGCTAAATTTTCTTGGCCCCAGTACACTTGGTCAGAAACCACGTGATTTTCCCGTTGTTAGCGCCTTCTGTCGTAGTAACAAATATATTTTTTAATTTGTTTTTCATCCGGGGCCTTGTTTTCCATATGTGTTTTCCCATTTTCTTTGCGTCTAGAATCCGCCCCAAACAACGGCTCTTATCACAAATGCACCCAAGAAATTCCCTAGCACGTCCCGCATGTTAATATAACGTTATTATTCTTTGGAGCGAGGTCAAGACGCTAGTATCTGTCAACTTGTTTGTTTGTTTGTCTCTATGTTTGTTGGTCTGTCTGTTTATTTATTTGTCTGTCGGTCTGTTTATTTGTTTGTCTGTCTGTCTGTTTGCTTGTTTGTTTCTTTGTTTGTCTGTCTGTTTGATTTTTTGTCTGTGTCTGTTCGTTTGTCTGTTTTTTTGTTTTTGTTAGTCTGTCTGATTGTTTGTTTTTCTGTCTATCTGTTTTATTGTTTCTTTGTTTTTCTGTCTGTCTGTCTGTTTGTTTATTTGTCTGTCTGTCTATCTGTTTGTGTGATTGTTTCTTTGTTTGTCTGTCGGTCTGTCTGTTTCTTTATCTGTTTGTTTGTATGTCAGTCGTTCGGTCTGCCTGTTTGTTTTTTACTGTTTATTTGTATGTCTGTCTGTCTGTTTGTTTGTCGGTTTGACTGTCCATTTGATTGTTTGTCTGTCTGTTCGTGTATTTATTTGTTTGTCTGTTTTTCGGTCTGTCTGTTTCTTTATCTGTTTGTTTGTATGTCAGTCGTTTGGTCTGTCTGTTAGTTTGTCTGTCTGTTTTTCGTTTGTTTGCCTGTTTGTCTGTCGGTCTGTTTGTCCATTTGATTGTTTGTCTGTCTGTTCGTGTATTTATTTGTTTGTCTGTTTTTCGGTCTGTCTGTTTCTTTATCTGTTTGTTTGTATGTCAGTCGTTTGGTCTGCCTGTTTGTTTTTACTGCTTGTTTGTCTGTCTGTCTGTTTGTTTGTCGGTTTGTCTATCTGTCTGTTTGTTTGTCTGCCTGTTTGTTTGTCTGCCTGTTAGTTTGTCTGTCTGTTTTTTGTTTGTTTGTCTGTCTGTTTATCCGTTTGATTGTTTATCTGTCTGTTCGTGTGTTTATTTGTTTGTCTGCCTGTTTGTCTGTTTATTTTTTGGTTTGTTTGTTTGTCTATCTGTCTGATTGTTTGTCTGTTTTTTCTCTGTCTGTCTGTCTGATTGATTATTTGTTTGTCTGTCTGTTTTTTGTTTGATTGTTTGTTTGTCTGTTTCCTTCTTTGTTGGTTTGTCTGTTTGTTTATCATCTGTAAATTTGATGAGATGATTTATCATGTTTTCGTCGCCTCCCAGTCTAATTGTGTGTATACATTCTTCTACCTGACTGATAAACGGTACGCTCAATATTTTCTATTAAAAGCATGTTCTCATACCAGAAATTTAAAGTATTCTCCAATCTTGTATTTGAATGCTTTTTAGTATCCCTGTATAGTTACCTATATGCTATGTGTATAAATCGGATTAAAACAGGGCTACACTAGATACCGGGCTTGCTCATTCCTTACTACGACGTCACGAAAAGTGGCTGGCCGCTATCTGCGATTGGTACAAATAGGGCTCAAAGTGACGCACTCATCGTTTTGCACCAATCGCTAGATGTCATTCAGCCACCTTTTGTGACGTCATAAAAGGAATGAGCAAGCCCGGTATCTAGTGTTGCCTTGATTAAAACCATAAACATAAAAAAAAAATGGCAAGTGTAAGAAATTTATTCATCACTTAAACTATACATATCTGTAAGTTTATCCTCAAAAATAAATTCCTTTTGTTGCTACGTTTGTGGTGTAAATCTTTATTTGGCGCTTCTTTTTTTTATTAGACCTACAACCAATTGGCTCGTTAAGCAAGCATAGTTGGGGCTAAACTAATTTCATTTTTTAATCGTATACTTGAAATCACTTTGTTCCAGAATCGTGCTTCACTGCAGATAACTTTAAATGCGAAACCGGAACATATTACAGAAAAATAGCTGATAATTATAATACCAAATCGATACTTTTACAATGTAGGGACCTTGTTGAGATAGAGAAAATGGTCTTGGCTAGAAAAGAAAATTTGGCAACATAATTTTTGGAATCCATTTACAATATATACATATACAATATATACAATATCCATATACAATACATTTCGCATAAAAAAGCCATTTATCTATTTTTATGTAAAAAAAAAAAAAAAAAAAAAAAAAAAAAAAAAAAAAAAAATAAATAAATAATATCCATATAAATTCTTTCTGAAGCTTGAAATTACGTTAAGTTTTAAATATGTATATATTACGCTAATGACTCTACATTAATAATATACCATTAAGTCTTACTTTTAACTCTTCATTTTCGATGTACTTGAAAAAAAAATAATTGTTGAAATAAGTTATCTTTTACGTATTTAGTTTAGTGGAATTTAAAAAATATTTTTTGTAATATTGTCCATAATATAGTTTTATTTTTCCTATGCATTTTTTAATGGAATTTTACTAGTAATATGTACCAGATGGCGTTACGTATGGGACAAAATCGGTTAATGAGTTCCAGACATTTTTTCCCATATACTTTTTTCTGATTTTGAGGCCTGTCATTATGATAAGGTGGCCTTGTTTATATATATGTAATATATATAAACATATGTATATATATATATATGTAAAATATATTTGAGCTACAGATGGCGCTAACAACGGGAAAACCATGTGGTTTTTGACGACGTGTACTGCAGACAAAGGAAACTTAACGATTGGCCGGCCTGTTATTACGATAAGGTGGCCTTGCTCTATATAATAAAAGCCTCAGCCATGTGACTGTCAACACTTCCAGGCTTACCCACTTTACTCTTTATATGCTAAGCAGCCAATTTCATGTCAGCCAGCGCAGGTGATAAGTCGCCAATCTATATTATCCCAGGTCTCCCCACTTCACATTTTTATATGCATGCTTACCATTTTGCAGGCACGTAGTCAGGGAGGGGGCTAAGGGGGCTGAAGCCCCTCCCGAAACTTTGAAAATACAAAATTATCCGTATGACAAAAAAATAAGTTTGCGGTAGGTGTTCGGTACTTAAAATGTAGAACAGAGATGTTACAGTCACATTTTTACTGTAGACGACACAGTACAAAACACACTATATACAAATCGCATGACGAGGCGCTAAACAATCAGTTAAACATTCATAAAATTACTTTAGCGCAAAAGAACATCTCTAAGGGAGATGTACTCCGAACATACATCCAAATCTCCCTCTCATCAAACTAAATTACTTCACTTCATGTTTTTTAGAAAGGAAGGCAAAATATCTCAGGATATTTTGCCGAAAGTGGCAATAGCGCCACCTATAGATTCTATAATTTAAGGAATGCAGTCATCTTGTTACAAGTTTTGTTTGTTTTTATTTTCCATTACATTAAAATCAATTGCATTTTTAGCTGTAAAAATATCCATTTATTGAATTACAGTTACGGTAGTCCTTCATTATGTCGGTTATTTGGATATTTTTTTAAATAAGTATGTACCACTAAAAATATAAAATAATTTTACAAATTAATTTTTGCTGTCTTTATGCGCAGTAAAATTCGATCAAGCATAATTTCTTATCATTAATTTGACTAAGAAAAATTAAGTATAATACGCTTACGGCATAAGAAAGATCACGAAAAATTAGGAAGATTATTTTCTACATGTTTCAGTCATTGGAAAAAAGCTAAATGTTTTTCTTAAAACATATACAATAAGATTATCACAAACCTTATGCTATTTTAACAAACAAACTTCAGATTTTTTCAGGAAAATAAAAATATAATTATTTCATTGTTGAGTTTTCAAAGAGCTCCAGGAAAAGAAGAAATTAGAGACGATCTTGAACTAATACTTGAAATAATCTTATTTTGTGCAGAATAAAATAGCCACTGACCACGATGACGATCCTCTAAATTTAGAGAAATTGGTATAAAAAAGACTAGTTAAGAGTTCTTTTAAGTTTTGATCAAAGTCTGGAGCGAATGAATTGAAACGAGACATTTTAAATATCCTTAGAAATGCTACTTATTTTACCACAGAAACTCAGAATGAAATCAAATATTCTGGGATACAGTTACTGAAGTATTAATTATCAAAATATATATTACGATCTGTTTTAGCTTAATTGCTGTTGAAACTATGGACATTTCAAGCGCAGAACAGCTTGCCATTTGTGTTAGATATGTGAACTATTAAAAAATTCACAAAACCCAATAATTCGGAAATTTTTTTCGCGTGTTATTCCAATAAATGACTCAAAAATTCAAGAAAAGTAATTTTACAGCATTGTGATGAACTATGTATTGGCATGTATAAATGTGTCGCATACAAATTGCTAATGTTGACACCAGCAGAAGAGGTTTTAAAAGTTTTAGTACTGTAATGTGACGTAATTACGATAAAATCAAACACTTGCTGACAGTTTTGGTTGAGACGAGTAACAAAAGTCAGTGCTGAAATACATTTTTCGGCAAAGAAAATAATTAAATCTGACTCGAAGCGTTATGTCGATGACAGACCAGGGCCGTAGGTAAGGGGGCGCTATGGGCGGCTCAGTCCCCCCTAAAATATTTTGAGCCCCCCCCCCCCCTGGAGAAAGTTCCAAGGTCACTAAATGTTCCGAAAATTCAAATGAAATTCTGTTCAAAAATCTAATTTAGTTTTGAGACCCTTTCACATTTTTGCAGAATTACTAAATTGTATTTAAAATAAGTGTTTCAGCACTCCCTCATCCTATTGGTACATATGAAACTAACATGATGTTTAATTTTTCACCAGTTATAGACTCAAAATTTTCATCATCATGTATTTTTTTAGCGTAAAATGAAGTTATTACAACAGTTTAATGAGAAACAATGTGATGCACTAATTTATCTTTCTTCATTAGAGAGAGAACAAAAAATATGAGCCCCCCTACATTCCCTTGAGCCCCCCGCTATATTCACCTAAGTCCCCCCCCCCCCTATCGTATACTTCTAGCTACGGCCCTGTGACAGACTGAGTAGTTTTTCCACGGTTTCCATTCTTTGGGAAATTACAGAAACTCTTGATAAGTCAATCAGCATCATGGCTAAGAAGAAATTATGATGATTGCTTCTGTTGCACTTGTAAACAGTGTTGAATTCAAGGGGTCGCCCGAGAGGGGGATATTCCCCCCCCCCCCGGAGAAATGAGATGTCCCATCCCGGAAAATTTGTGATTTTGTGTTTTCAATCGTCAACTCGGAATGCTATAATGTCTCCCCCGGAGCCTCAAAATCCCTCCCGGAGAAAAGTGCCTGAATTCAACACTGCTAATAAATTTATTTTACCACGATTGTCATTTATAATTATTATACTCAGAGAATGTGAAATACAAACATAATTTTTATGATTATATATGCCTGTAGTAATTAATTTTCTTTCAAAAAATAATGCATGTAATTTATTTTATTTATGGATCAATAGTTTCAAGACCTCGCACTGGTAATGTCAGATTCTCGCACTTTAACATTAATCGTGTGTTTTAAATCAATTACATATTATTTGTTTGCATTTCAATATTTTACAACGTTTTTCTTCATATGATAGGGGAGAGGGGAGCACATTTGAACAATTTTTAAAAAAAATCAGTACATTTCTTATTTGAATTATATTTTTTGCGTTTTAAGTATTACATAATAAAAACAGTGCATTTCTTCATCATATGAACCAGAAATTAAAAGTTTTCCATATAAATAAAAAAAATTGTGAGGATTTAAAAAGCTGAAATATTTCTGTTCAAACCTGTCCCGTGTAGGGGTATTTTTGAACAAGTAAGGGGCACCTTTGAACAAATGAGTAAAATATGAAAATATTGAGAGTTTTCATAAAACGTTGTTTCAGGAATATAAAATAATACGGATAAAATTTAATAACCATATTTTATTGAAACTAATATTTTTTCTATTATTTAACCAAACTTAAATTCATCAAAATTGATGTCAAAAATCATTGTTGAAACAACACAGAATTTCTCTCCAGTTATGTTTGTTTGAGAAAACTTTTTTAAAATATCCTTGTAATACACCAGTATGATATCTGATGCTTCTGGAAAATCAAAATTCTTCATTCACACTTTTTATGAAAAAAACGTGACTTAAATTCCGTTTTATCTAGTACGAAAGTACTAGTAATTCCGTAGTTTTGGAAAGAGTATATGAAAGAATATAGGCTTTGATAGACAAATCTTACTAAACCATGAATCATTATTGTGTGTCCGGATTTTGCAATTATCAAGTAAATGATTGCCATCATCAATTTTGGTTTGAAACTTCCAATCGTTATATATCCAGAGATTGTAATACATGTTTGCAGTAAAGAAAGATTGTTAACAGTATAAGTTCATGTTCTTTGATATTCTTAATTAACCTCTTTTCACATAGAAAAAATTCCAAAAATAATAACATTTAGGTACATCAACAACTCTTTACTGACTAAACACAAACTAAACATTGTTAGTTTGTGTTTTTTAAGTTTCGCAGAAAAATTTTTCCTAAAAACTCTCCGGTTCTCAAATCGGTTTGGAAACTGGAAATGCTCTTAAAAGTTAAAAAGTGTAACAGAAACTCAAAAAATTAAATATGAAGTAACAATATTTGACATAGTTAACAAGTATCCTATGTAGAAACACACATTAGGATAAGCCTACATTATTTTTTAATTTGTTACTGAATATTATTCAAATTATTTTTGTAAGAATAGAAAAAATTCCAAAATTGAGCCCCTCCCGAAAGAAAATCGTGGCTACGGGCCTGCCATTTTGGTGCTTTTATGCTAGCCGAGTGCAGGTTTACCAAATTTTATGCCATATGCCATTTTCATTTGAAACATGAAACTATAACTTATTTCATTTAAAATACATAACTTTTATTTATAACACAGATTAAAAAATATGTATATCAGATTCATTCATCTCATTTAAAATGCAATACTAAATGTATTTTTCCAGCATAGGTAATTGGCAAAAGAAAGTCAGTGCTTGGCGAGAAAAGAAATTTGACAAAATCTTTTCTCGCAACCTTTTTATTTTTTCATATGCTCAATCACATACATAAATAATTAATAGCTAAATCAAATAATAAATAATAACCTAATCAAAATAATTTATTGCAACATAAAAGCATTGTTTCTAATTTACACTTTTAAAAAAGTATGTATATTTTGAGATAACACCCACTGAATTTAAATTGACATTAATAGTTTAATATCGCATTCCTAAAAAATAAATAAGCCGTTAAAGATTCATTCAATCACGAACGGGGAAAAAAATAATCATGGAGGTTCGTAAAGCAAGTTTTTCAACAATAAATGGACAATATTCTTATGACATCATTGTAGATAATGACGTGATAGTTTTGTTATGTCTTAAGACATCATACTAGGTAAAATTGCGGCATTGTTTACAGTTTGAATTCACGTTTCTTTATTGTCATATTTATGAACTCAGAAACGAAATTAATGAAAAAAAGCATGCTTTTTCATTATTAAATTGTGAAATAATGAATTATGAAATGCTACCATGATTGCAAACAGTTCTTAATTTCTCTGGTCGGAATCTTCCAATTTGGATAATGATTGAAGAAGTAAATTAAATTAAGAGTAAAAATAACATGATGGAATGCGTAGAATACTTTTAATGGAGACCAATCTGGTCGCCATAGGCGGCTAGTTTTTCAAATAAAAACCTTCTCCAGTCAACCCGGAAAAAAAAAAAACTAAATTTGATTCATTTTCTTCAAAAAAAAAAAAAAAAAAAAAAAAAAAAAAAAAAAAATTGGTCGTTTATAGAAGGAGTTTAACTGGGATGGTTTCTGAATGGAGGTAAAATTAGTACTAAGCCCATGGGAATAAATTTTGTTCCATGAAAAAATGGTCTTTCAGGGAGGTGGTCGCACAGCGAGGTTTCACTATATGTATTTTCGAATCGTGCATATACAGACTTTCTTTTCGCTATCCATAATAAAGAAAATTAATACAGTCGGATCTCGTTAATTCGAACCCGTCAGGACGACAAGAAACATTCGAATTATCCGGTGTTTGAATTACGAAAATTATGACAGAACATTTTTCTCGGGGTGCTATTACAAAGAAATCAATGTTATAGTATTTTTTAAATATATTTCGACTGTTATCAGAATATGAATTAACCCTTTGAGGTCCGAATTTTTTTTTCAATTAAAAAAAAATTATTTTTGCTTTAATAACATTAACACTTAGCTATCCATATACACTACCTGGCCATTGATGAGAGCCCACTTGCGATTTTAGACATTTTGTTAAATATCTAGAAAAATACATGAGGAATTATCCCGAAACTCTTAGTGTATAAACATAATAGTACGAGTCATACATTTCCGTGAAGATTTTTTTCCCGAAACTTTAGGGGACCGTCAAAAAATTAAAAAACGAATGAATATATTTTGAATAACCCTGACAAAACTAATGTAGCAAAAGCGCTCAAATTCTAGATTATGATTAAGTGCCTTATTGTAATATAATGTGTTCAATTTTAAGCGAACAGCACGCATACTCGCAGAGAAATTAAGGTTTTTTTTATAAAAATGGTCCCAAATTTCACCAAGTTTTTCGCTTATAATTTTCAGAGTTCTTAATATAAAGTAACATTCTTTCTTGAAAATATGACATACAATATTGCACATAATACCATGTAATCAGAATTAAAAAATATTAAAAATTGTTTGAAAAATGAGTAGGTTTACTAAATATTTTTTCACTGCGCATGCGGCAACGATATCAAAATTTCATTTGCATATTATGTTAGCTAAATGTGTAGAGCAACTTTTGAGAAAGTCGCAAAATCATAGCTTGAAAATTCTGAAAATAATCGTCAATTGAATAAGTTGAAAATCCGTTATTCCCAAAATGAAGCAAAAACAAGAGGGGTTGTATCCATATATTCATTGATAAGTGTCAATATAGAATACACGTACTATTATATTTGAATAAAATCCCTCTTTTTTTTTTGCTTCATTTTGGGAATAACGAATTTTGTGCTTATTCAATTGACGATTATTTTCAGAATTTTCAAGCTATGATTTTGAGACTTTCACAAAACTTGCTCTATACATTTAGCTAACATAATATGCAAATGAAATTTTGATATCTTTGACGCATGCGCAATAAAATATTATTTAGTAAACCTACTCATATTTCAAACATTTTTTATTATTTTTAAATTCTAATTACAAGGTATTGTGTGCAATATTATTTGTCATATTTTCAGAAAAGAATATTACTTTATATTAAGAACTCTTCAAATTATAAGCAAAAAACTTGGCAAAATTTGGGACCATTTTTATAAAAACCTTAATTTTTCTGCGAGTATGCTTGCTATTTGCATAAAAATGAACACAGTTTAAGGAACTCAATCATAATCTAGAGTTTGAGCGCTTTTGCTACATTAGTTTTGACAGGGTTATTCAAAATATATTCATTCGTTTTTAATTTTTTGACGGTCCCCCATTCAGTTTCTGGAAAAAATATTGACGGAAATGTATGACTTGTACTATTATGTCTATACACTAAGAGTTTCGGGATAATTTCTCATGTATTTTTTTAGATATTTAACAAAATGTCTAAAATCGCAAGTGGACGTTCGTCAATGGCCAGGTAGTGTAGATTAATCAGCGTTTAACAAATGTTTGATTGTCTGAAAGATAACGAAAGTCGTCGTTTTGCGTACTATTTAATTCCATATTCATATGACAATAGGCTAAGGAAGAAATTTTTGGACACGTCAGAAAATATTGCATTACAATAAGATTTAACTTATATTGCAACTTTCTAATATTTTTTGCGCTTTATTATACATGATTCTTTCTATAAAGTAATCTTCGTTTTAAATTTAAAGAGTGAAATATGTATTTAAAATGAAAGAATTGCAAACAGCGCAAAGAAAATAAAGCAAATAATAATAATTTTTATTATTACTAAATGCCTAAACATAAATAAAGTCATATAGTAAATGCATAGACATATAACATTACTACATTTAAATAGTAACAAAAGTGTTTTTTAAAACAAAATAATACTCCATTGAAAGACATGTACTATTTATAGCACACCAGACCTGAAAGGGTTAATAGTAAATTAAAAGATATAACTACATAAGCTAATTAAAGCATTAGGAACAAGGAGAATGGAAGAATCGATGAAGGTGTCATTGATGGACAGACGAGCACTAAGGAAGCTGATATCAAATACATGATATACTTATATATGTATACTAGTTTAGAATAATTTTAACAAAAATGAAAGAAAGAAAGTTATTTCAAGAATCTGAAGTCCGGGAGAAAGTAAGGAAAATGAAAAATTGGAATTCTTGTTAGCTCGAATTAAACGAAATCAAGAGAAAATGAGTTCGATTAAATGAAAAATTTTAACGTTATTCTGCCATTGAAAATTTCGGGACTTCATGTTTACTTCGAATTAAGCGAAGATTCAATTTTTCCAATTTCGAATTAACGAGAGCCGACTGTATTTAGATTTTGTTATTCAAAAAAAAAAAAAAAAAAAAAAAAAAAACGGGAACAATTTAAGACTGTTTGACCGCTTATGCTTAAAGAAAAGCAAAATAATTAATAATTAAAATGTATTTAAAATTATAAAAAAAAATCGATGAAAAAATAAGATTAAATAAAAACCACTGAAAAGAAAAAAAATAAACTATTCCCTTAGTTTTTGAGTTGGTGAAAAAACGACCAAAGACTAAATCCTATAACCTCAAAGAGAAAAAGTGACCTTACATTTAAATTTAAGAAATATACATGCTACAAAAGCAACAGGCTATTGAGTATTTAAAAAAAAAAAAATTAAAACTCATTAAAGACTGACGTTGTGTTTTCACAGAATTATGATTGAGATTTGGAAAATAGTTATTGTTCTTGGTAGAGAATTGGAAAATATGAAGTATATCCGAATCTTTTAATAGGTTGAATTCCACAATTTATTTTATTTTATTCATTTTCTGATTGGTCCGTGGAAGATGTCCAAAAATGAAAGGCTTCTGTTGGCACGATGACAAAAATAGCATTAAAAAAACTACATATAAATTAGAAACTTAAAAACAAATTGAGATACAGCTTTCAAACAAATTGCATTTAAAAGTACATTTTTTTCTCTATTCGACGGTGTAAAAGTTGAAAATGTGTAATGTTTAATTAATAAATTACTCTATAGCTTGTGTAAAAGTTTAAAATTTTACTACTTTTAGTCTACAAAAGAATGTATGATGTGATTTTTTTATTCAAAGTAATTTTTATTTTTTTGCCAATTTTGGAGGTTTCCTGCTCCACTGTGCGACGGTGTAAAAATTGAAATTGTGCGATGTTTAGAAGTTTCAAAATTTGCAGTAGCGAAAATTGTAAAACTAAAATTTCATTTAAAATTTGTATATGATTGGTACAGGAATATTAATTTTTAATCCATGGCGTGCATAATATAGGATTCTGTTATTACGTAAACCACGCTTGATCATCCTAAAAATGATATTTATCATCATTATATTATTATTTTTAAATATAGAATTTATTTATAAGTGTAAAATTTTAGTCTTTTAAAATATCATTTTCCAAATAGTTGTAATTTGTTAAATTAAAATTTTATTTTTTTTAAACAAAAAGTGAATACGGATAGCAAAGGTACATACGTAAATTTTGAGATTATGAAAATTATATCAGGATTAAATTTCACGGAAATTAATTCTATGATTGAGTCAAAGTGGAATAAATTTTACTATTTTTTTTTTATCGGAATATTTTTTTTCAACAAATTTATTATCTTATACTGTAACTCCACAGGCAACACTGCCCTCATATCAGAGCAACTCTATAAATTAAAGCAATTAAATTCATTTTGCATCTATGTGATTGATTTATTATTGCAGTGAACTTTGAGTTGAGTCCAATAAGCTAAAGTAATGTTATCTGGATAATTATAGAGCTATAATTAAATGAGAATGGGGTACTTCGAAATTTACCTGTTCGGTTTTGAATGTACTGCAGTGTATTAGCAGGACTCGAAAGCTTTTCTTCCAATGTTGGTATCTCCGGCCCGAAGGTAAAGCCAGTAACTACGCCTGGGTGATCTTGCAAATTGAATCCGACTGGTAGATCAGCGATCACCGGAATCTAAAGGAATAGAATTAAAGTACCTCAAAATACTAACTTGAATAAAAGGAAAAAAAACACAAAATATTTCATTTTAATACTCTTTAATAAAAAGCTATGTGTTGCTGACGGCTGGCTTTTTCACTAATCGTTGCCACAGATTAATCTCGGAAAATGAAACATTTGAAGTTAATGAAAAAATTAATAGCTTGAAAAGTTTTTGTCAGAAAAGCGTTAGACAAACTGCGTTAAAAAATTTTAAAAATGCATTTTTCTGGATATAAATACCAATGTCCTGTCATCCATGTTTTTATATCATTGGGTGCAGGAAAACACGATGATAAACCTATGAGTAAATCACTAAAATCATCACTAAAAGTGTTTTCCACCTATATAGGACTTGGCAGACCAGTTGAATTTTAATAGGTTAATTGAGTTTTGTTTAATCCTGGAATTTCCACTTCCAACTTTGTGAGGTGATTATTTGTGCAACCTCCTTCCAGTCTGTAATAGAAATTGTTTAGTTATCTACTGCTTATAACTCTTCTTGTTCTTCTTTTTTTGATTGCCTAAGTTGGACCGCTCAGACAAGCAAACCAAGTCTCTAGAGCATAATGTCCCTACCGGTCACCTTTATGAAGGTCTTAAAAAATTATAGAATTCAGCCAGAGCTAAAGCCGTCAGAATCAAGACAGTGGGCGGAATATATATATATCTATATATATATATAGTCCCGTATTAGGGAAAAGTGCTAAGTGCAAAAGAACCTAAATGCAACAGATAGCACTAAGAGAATATAGGTGTAAAAAATATCAAAATAGGATTCATTCCGCCGTGTAACAGTTCATCTATAGGACAATGGGCGGATGAATGTATGACAAAAATACCTCGCGACAAGGAGTAGCTGAAACTATTGCATGCCCAGGCTACGTAATTAAAATTGAAATTTGAAAAAGGTGTTTATAAAAGGTATGGATGCGTTTTAGTTTGTTTAATTGGAGGGTGCATGAAAGTATATTAGATCTTCTTCCTTAACGTAACAACAGAATAAAAAAAGAATTTATTTTTTTAATTACCTTGTGTCGTTCCAGCTCTTTTCTCGGACCAATTCCTGACAGCATGAGCAGTTGGGCTGAATTTATTGTTCCAGCTGATAATATGACTTCATGTTTAGCTCTTACTTCAAATGTGTTATCTTGGTAATCAAACTGTACACCAACCGCTCTCCGATTTTGAATCAAAACCTGTAAAAAGCAAAGCTCATTAAACACATACAGTATTAAAAATATCTTTATTTGTAAAATCAAATTATACCATTAGATTTGAAAATTTGTCTTCTTTAATCACACTACAAAAATAAAGAGGCATTTGTAAATGTCATAAGTGGTTATTTATAACTATACAAATTTCAAAGTAACAAAATAATTTGCCATATTACAGTTATGGAAAAATGAAAATTTCATTCAAATATAATCATAAATAGTAATTATTCAAATAACTATTTTTGTCAAATTATTTGCGTACATAGGATTTCGTAGAATAAATACATGAATTAGCAATGGTAATTGTAATGTTACAAAAAATTGGTGATAAATGATTATAAAAAATTAGCAAAAAAACTATGCAACATAAGATTGGGTATAGTTATATATACTAGAAAAGTACAGATGGAAGCACTGCTAAAATTCAAGGAGATATAAAACCTAAATAGTACCAAATATTGTTATTCTGCATAACTTTTTATAAATCTTATCCAAATTTGCTTATGATGACTAAAAAATGAATAACGCCACATTTTAGATAATGTTGGTGAATACATTATGAAAAATTGTGTTTTTACTGATAACAGAGCCGTCCTTAGTTGTGTGCGACAAGTGCGGCCGTACAGGGCTTCGCGCCTAGAAAGGCCTCGCACCTGGACACAAAGTAGTTTTTCTTTAATAAAAAGATGGAGGTATAATAGAAAATCTTCATTATAAATTTATGATTTTATTTAACTAAAGACAGCGGTCTTGATAAATGTATAAAATGTAGCCTATGTTAGAAAAGGGACTTTCGCCAGTTGTCATCATTACTTTTGATACTGATTCAGTAGTTCCAGAAATTATCCCTATAAACACACAAATAAACGCTATTCTTTTATAGTAGTTAGGGGATTAATACCTGGCTCACCGGGGTCACAGTATGTCGGAAACACCATTCTTTTTCATTGATAGTATAGATAAGATTATGTTAAGAGTCTGAAAGAAAAGGGCTTCACAAAATCCTTTTACTGGGTCTCTCTTTAAGCCGTCTTCCGTAAGGACAGCTGTGTCTGATAATAGAGATTCTTGAAAAAATGAACTTGGACCAAGAGCTAAAAAATATTCTGACAGTTCATTTCTAGTATTGTCTCTGATTTTGGCATTGGCATAATCTACAATCATTAAATTTTGACACAATATTTCTGGACCAGTAGCGGCTTGTCAGGGAGTGCTGCATCAGATTTCCTTACCACTAAAATTTAACAGAATCTTTTCTATTATTTATTCGACAAATTTTGTTGATTCAAGAAAACTGAAATTACCATATAATTTTAGTGGTGTGAATAAACTGCTGCAGCACCTCCTTATGAGCCGCTGCTGTGGACTTTTTAATATTTTCAAGAGCGCCATTTTCAGTCTGCAAATGGTTAATTTTAAAGTCCAAACTGCCGGTTGGTACCATTGACAGTAATTTTTTTAGTACAATTTTGATCTCATATAATATGAGAAGAAGAACTTTTGATTATTTGCAAATAAATTTGTACGTAAATTGAAGTATGAATTAATTATCGGGACATTTTTGAGCTGAAATGCCTTGCCCCTTAAAGGGTTAAAAGGGATAATGTAACATGATTTGCATATTTATTAGAGCTATTTATTAATCATCTTGGTGTTTTGTAAATAGTTATCAGCTGTAAACCAAATGATTTAAACTGGATACATTCATAGTGCCCGTAATACATTTATTGCTATTTAACTACAACCGGGCATCGCATTATACAAACACATCATTAAAAGTTGTTATCTAGGCTTTAAAAGCCGATGGCGTATAGAATACGCGGCCCGTGTCTCTATGTGTGTATAAACTTTATGTGTTTTTAAAGATTAATAATAAACTAATTACCGATAACGTTTTTCAAAAATCATTATGAACAACATTTTGATACTTCCGCGTTGATAGTTATGTCTAGCTCCCCTCAACTCCCTTGCTGAGCGTCCGATCACACCCTGAACATAAAATATTATGCATATATTTTTTTAAATGCTAAAAATAAAATTTTAAGCAATTTTGATTAATTATTATTTGATCCATTAAAGTTTTTTATTGTTGCCATGTCCTGATTGTGTAAATATATTTTTTGTAAAAAATTGGCACGTGGGTGTGAAAAGATTCGCTGATCCAGATCTAGTCATTCGAACACGAAGGAAAACCGGAACAGTATTGCAAAAAATTAATACGTTAGGAGCACAAACTAGAAGCCAGTTAAGAAAGGGCTGCAAAAGAGTTAGAAACTACAAAAATGTCGCAAGAAGAAAATGATACGCCTCTATCTCAAATCTTGAGCTTAATACCTCCATTTGATCCGAAGAAAATTTTAAATGTAAAATTTTATTTAGAGGAATTTGATGCCTTCTTGAATAAAGCTAAAGTCGAAAATGATTTCCGACTTTCTGCTTAGTATAGAGACAGAGAAAAAAATAAATATTGATGTTTTTTCTGTAAAATGAAAAATGTTGTTAAAAAAACCAAAATAAATCAGCCGCCCATCTTCCAGTAGTGAAACCACGTGTTTTCAGGCATGTCGGTAAATACGAATTTTTCCAGTATGCCGTGTACCTCGTTTTTTTTTTTTTTTTTTTTTTTTTTTTTTTTTTTTTTTTTTTTTTTTGGCATGACAGCTTTATGTGGTGAAATACGATAAATGAAAGTTTCAATGTGTACCAAGAAAAAAAAAATATACTAAATTCTATAAATTTTCAGATACCTTTCGAACCATCGCATTGGGCAGAATGTCTAGATTGGTACGGTTTTCGGCAGGCACCAAATAGGCTTTAGCAGTACTGCATCTCTGTCCAGATCTCAAAGTTCCTTGAAGATCATAGAGTCCTTTAAAAATAAAGTTATTATGAGAGATTTGTGGTGGATAAAAATCATACTTTCACACATCAGAACACGGTATAAATGTTGTTTACTACTGATACAGTAAATGCTCATAATGACGAACGTTTCATAAAAATTAACAGTAGAAATACCGCGAGTCGTCATTTTGACGGCTATCATATGAACAAGTTTCTGTTCAAACCAGAAATTTGATTTTGAAATAAGTTTAAAAAAGAAAAATGCTAAATAATAAAATTAAACTGTTTTAAATCAAAATTCTGGTGTGAAACATTTTTTATAGAACTTGATTCAAATTTCCGGTAGTTCTAGTGTTAATATTAGTAAAGTAGTATAAATCAATTTGGTATACTGTAAAAACAACGGAGCATTATTTGTATTTAAATTGGGGTTATTAAATGCCAAATAAACTTTAAACCTACATTATTTTCGGCAGTAGCTCCATAAAAAATGTAAGAATAATCTCGGAATAGTGGTATTTTATTCTTTAATCGCAATTATTGAATTGTGACACCAAATTCAGTGTAAGAAATTATCTGTATATTTTGATTACGAATCATATGTTGGCAGACGACACGGCGCCATTTTACTTTCGCATTTAATCTTCATTCCTAATTTTCGAATTGCTTTATGTGCCCTTAACACCTTTGGAACCGATGGATTGTATACAAATTTTATTCAGTTCGCACTACTTAAAAAATACTTTTATATAGACAATCACGAAAATAATCAAAGAAAGCAAATATTATCTTTCTTTTTTACTGGTGTCAAAAACAAGTTCTGTGTGTTCTTTTTAAAGGTACATGTATGCACCTATGGTCTCGAACGGGTTAATCAAGACAAAGCAAAGAAGATTTAGCAAAATATTTTGACAAAAGTTTATATTTGTAACCGAGGTGAATATAAATCTGTGAAACTGTGACATGTAAATAGACTGGTACAAACTTTGGCGCCTTTAAATTAATGAATCCAAAATTGCTTCTACTTACTTTTCTAGAACCTTTTCCTATCCCAAAAGCCCAAATCAAATATGGCATTCAAATTATGATAAATGTCATTTAACTTGTACTTTTTTTTTTTTTTTTGAATCAGTCGACACGGAATGGTTTTCGACTTGAACAAATTTCTGAAACTCAGATAACTTTCGATACTCACTTAACTATGAGATGAATGGAATTCTGCCGTCTGAATCCTTTTTCTTATTTGGAACTGTTCTTAAATATCGAATTGACTTCTACAAATAATTAATCAGTTTTTTCGAATGACCTTATCAATCGTTTATTTATTTAACATGCTGTAAAGAATAAAATCAATAATAAACAATGTATCGTCAGACGTTGTAGTTACAAATTTAATATACGCATACCCAAACACCTGTTTGGCTAAGTTAAATATTTTAATACTTTTGGTAATGAGAACACGTGAAGAAACCTAACCCCGAGTTGTGCGGTTCAATAATGTTAAGCTAAATATTTCAACTTTCATAACAAGAACGCAGTATGAAATTCACTACTCTCCTTTGCAGAGATGACAGCATATACCTAGCAATTATAATTGCTGAAAGATTTAGATTCAGGAAACATATTCTCAACATAAGAGGTAAAGTTGTCAGACATTACAAATCTTTTGAATCTCTCCTTAAAAATTCTGCTTTCCCTATTCGCAATAAAACACAAATATACAAAGCTAGCACTGTTAAAAAGTTGACCCTTTTGCTGCATTGTCACTCCACCGCTTTTATAGAAAAGGATTATTTCAGCCTATTATAGAGTATTCTCATAGGTCAAAAGAGAGATATTCTATAAAAGCGGGGGAGTGTCGATGCACCAAAAGGGTAACATTTTTTACAGTGAGTGTTCGCTTTATCATAATTTGTGTCTCGATTTAAATATTAAAAAAATAAATGAATAAATAAATAAAAATAATTACACCAGAAAAATTTAATAAGAAAATTACTTTATTATTTCAAACCCCAATTTTTTTTTATAATGCCAATCAAGCCATTACTAGTTCATAACACAATTGTACATATTGAGAGAGCTAATAGCCTCATTATGGAAATCAGACAGTGTGAAACAGATATAAAGATATCGCGCTCATGGCGATATTTTCAAATACATGGATAAAATCTGATGTGTAAAATTTAATTCGCATTAGAAATTTAAGAACAATTAGAAATGGTTGCATTACGGTTTTTCCATATTACTCCAATCAGAAGTAGCTTATATTTGTATCTTCATTCAACAAATCAAATTTTTTTTTTTTTTCTTTTACAAAAACATCTATAATATTCTTAAAATGATATTATTGTTGATTTACAAGATTAGGATGCCTGACATAACAGCAAGAGTAAAAGGCCAGGCACAACAAGAATCTTAAATTATGTTGTTCTTCTTTTTTTTCTTTGTTTAACATACTACATAACTTAAATTTCTTGCACACAAACACATACTGAAATAAATAAATAATTACATAAGATTATCAATCCCCTTAGGACGAGCATCTTTTACAGAATTTTTATTCTTTTATCATCGGTTTTTTTAAAAGCAGAGATTTTTGGCTAATTGAATCGTGCAAATAATCGAATTAAATATGACAAAATTTACAACGAAAATCAACTGGCGAGAAAAATTAAGAATTCTGAGAATCTTATGCAGTATATATACCGATCTCTCGTTCCCGAGGGGTTAAAGCAATAAAATTGCGATTCTTTATTTCAAATAAAATTATAAAAAAGTTCTGTTATGAATTCATTATCATAGAAACACACCCACTTTCCACTTTCGACCTAAAACTGTTAATTCATATACAGAACATGGATTATCATATTGTTTGCATTCCATTTCCATATGCATAAATTTATATACATTAGCTGATAAACAAAGCACAGAAATAAAATTTAAGAAATCCTAATCGAAAAAAGAAAATAAAAAATGTTTTACCATACATGAGTTAACCGCTTAACTCATCAATATTTTTGAAAAAACTTTCAAAGAATGCCCATTTTTTTCATGTCTTTTACAGAATTTTTAATCTTTATATTGAAATAAATAAATAAGGTATTTCAAAAAGAAATTTTTGACTAATTGCATGCTCGGTTTAAATAATATAAAATTTACAATAAAAATTTACTGGTGAGAATAATAAATCGTAATTGGAATATGGATGCCATGGCGTGGTGCAGGAAAATCATGAATGGCAAAAACACTTCCCCCATATGACGTAAGGGCAAAGCAGGAAAGCGATTAAATGTTTAGTTGTCTTGTTTTCTGGCAGGAATTCTCACTTTTTTATTACTTTTTCTATCTTTACAAGAGTAAAGTATTGGATTCGTGAAAGATTTTGAATTCCGCTTTTCGACGGATTTATACATTTTAAGGATCAGAGAATCCGAAAAATATGTTCTTACAAAATGTCTGTCTGTGATTCTGTCTGTCTGTATTCGACATAAATATTGTGAGTGCACCATCTCAAGAAATAATGCACATAATTTAATAGAAATTTATATTCTGATAGCCCATAGTAGAAATTGGAGCTGATTAGTTTTTGGTGTAAATCGCTGTTTTTATGATAAGGTGGCTTTTTTTAAGATTTCCGTAACAGCTCTGTCTCAAAAACGAATGCACATATTTCCATCAAACTTCCGATTCGATTAGTCTTTGACATGAATTGGTGATGTTTATATTTTGTTGTAAATAGCTCCACAAATGGAACTGCTAAACTGCATTTGTTACGATTTCTGTAACAGCTTTATATCAACAACTAATGCACGGATTTCCATCAAAGTTCAGATTCAAAAACGTTGACATGACATGGTTTTGTTTACATTTTCATGTCAATCGCCTGCTATGCTGAATTTTGTAGGATTTACATGATTTTAGCAATAGTCATATCTCAGGAACTTGATATCTTTAGAATCCTCATGAAAGGCTTAGATTGCCATTTAATTTTGACAGTATGATAGCAAAATTTTTAAATGCTAACGTCTATGAGATAGAAGACAGTTTTGAAATAACTACTTTTCTTTTCTTTTTTTTTTTTTTTTTTTTTTAATGACTAATCCTTCACAACCGGGTTCTCAGGCTCACATTAAAATGTAAAGTGCGGAATCAACACACGCAGTATTTGATTTTGTAAAATTTACTTAGAAATATGAAAACATGGGAAACTAGGGAGCAAGAAAACGTAATGGTAAACCTATGAGTAAACTGTTAAAATCCGGTTTTTAGGAGTTTTCCACCAAGATATGAGTTGGCAGACTGATAGCGTTTTACTATGTGAATCGAGATTTAAGTAATCCTATATTTTCATCCGTTAAAATTCGATGAGGGGATTGTTTGTCTGCCGCTTCCCATTCTAAAAATGAATGGAAAAATATAATCTAATTTAAATATTTCAAAGAAAAAAAAATAAAAATTGCCACCAGAAATATTAATGGAAGGATGCTTTTAATATTTCTAACATTATTTAATTTGTATTGATTATCAGTTCTTTGTACATATCAAGCAAACTAATTGTCTCTTTGTGACAATTAGATGTGAAGTATATCAGGTTTGAAACATGAAAGTGCATCGATGAAACAGATAACTTTTCTATTTATAATTATTTTCGGTTAAAGTAGCAAATGTTATACAAGGGCTGAGTTGTAAGTAATATGGAACTTTAATTTGCAGTAAAATTTCTGCGCTGACCTAATCAAATCCTTATTTTAATACACTCTGATAACAGAACCTGCATTCTCGTAACACTGCGATCTAAAATTGTTTAGATTTTCCCAACCTTTTCATTCATTTTTAATAGTTTTTGTTATTTTTAATTTATATATTTGTTAAATCATTTTTATTTTTCAAATTTCGGACTTTACTCGTTCAGTTTAGATGAGGTTTTTATTTTTTTATACTTTGTTATCAATATAAATAATTGTTCTTCAAAAAATAAAATAATTTTCAAACTAAACACATTACGTTTTAATAGTAAAATTTATTCAAATGATGCTTTTAAAATCCGACAATTAATGAAGATAAAAACAACACAATATTATTACATAATAAAATTAATTATAGTAGACATTTCAAACTCTATAAGGTAAATGCATCTACAGTGAGTCACTATTTTTTAAAGTTTAAAGACAAGGCCAAAATGTATTTAATGAAAACGACTGAACGAAATCTGACAGACTAACATCTTACATGTTAGCTTTAATATGTTAGCTTTTACATGTTAGCGTTTGGAATAATTATCTTTTCTGTTGGTACATTTTATTTTCTCGCGTTTCTTTAAATACAGATTTTTTGGCAAAATTTTTATTGAAACATAAGTTTTTATTAAAAAAATTGTTTCTTGAACATTATGTTTTATTTTAAATTTAACTGCTGTTGATACTCTATTGCATTATTAAAAAAATGTTGGATAAACCAAAAATTTAAATATTCATGCATTAGAAATTTACTAGGCCCACTCAGGAGCAAAGTGGAAGCATTATTTTTTATTTTTTTTTCGAAGAATATTTTGACTGATATTAACTTTGAATATTTACTATGATATATGAAGGTTAGGAATAGGCTAAAAAGTATTTTTTTTTTTTTGGAATTTTCTAAAACTTAATAATGATTAGATAATTGCTCTTAAGTAGCCCAGGACTGGTGTGTTTACTTTACAAGCTTCTTCTTATTAAAAAATGTCAGTCAATATACAGGGTGATTTTAAATTCATGGTACAAACTTTAAGGGTTGGTGCAGGACACTGCAACAATAATTTATTGTAAAGTATTGTACAAGTGACGCGTTGAGGTACAAACACCAGGATAGCAATTTAGCACCTTTACTTTATTTCAAAATTTCTCATTCACACCAGAAAATTCTTATATTATTATTTTGTTTATTTAAGAAAGGCGTTTCATGATTACATAATGTCAAAATACTTACTTGAAAATTTCCGTTATAAAATCAAGAATTTTGAAAAAAAAAAAATGTATTTTTTGTGTTTTACAGATTTGTCAGTTTTGAGGGGTTTTTTTTTTTTTTTCAAAAATTTTGATTTGATACCGGAAATATTTAAAGAATTTTTTCTTTATGAAATCATGAAATGTTCTTATTAATTAAAGAAAATAATAGTATAAAAAAAGTACATGAGTGTTTTGGTATGAATGAGAAATTTTAGAAAAAAAGGCCAAATTGCCCTGCTTCCCGGTGTTTGTACCTCACGCCCATATATTCCAATACAATATATGATTATTTCAGTGTCCTGTAACGACCTTTACAGTTTGTTACCCTTTAGAATCATCCTATAGATGATAAGAACTTGTTTCGATTTGCAAAATAATATTCCGGCGGTAATGTGGGGCGTGTCTCGGACAAATTTCACGCCTTCTTTTCAAATCTCACATATTAATTCACACGGTATTTTAAAAAGACGGCATGAAAATTGTCCGAGACACGCCCCACATTACCGCCGGAATATAAATTTGCCCTTTTTTTTAATATGATGCACCATACGTAGAAAGTTGAAATTGATAGTGAATATGCATCATGTCTCATAGTATTTTATGCAAAAAAATTAAGGTGGTCACTCAGAAATTTCAATTTATTTTTAATTAAAATGTACATTTAAAAACAGGAAAAATGTTAGAAGACTTGTTCTTTTGTTTAAAAAAATCTGAAAAAATTGTCAAACATTCGTATGATGGTTTTTTACATCCCGTTATTTTTTTCGTTGAAATTTGCTTAGTAGTTTCGTCATAATGCGCACTTTTCCAAAACAGGCATTTAGGGTCATTACTCCCCATAGTCTTGAGATACAAACTTAAAACTGGGGAGAAATGAATTTCTTTTTATGGGCTATTGATCCATGTAGGACTCGATGTGGTTGACTCAAGGGCATATTTTACTATGAAACCCGGCTATACTCTTTGCATAAAAACGATTTTGTGCTTAAACTTTTGACACGGTTATTTTTGTACTATTCTTAAACGCTATGGTTTGAAATAAAATTTAAAAGTTAATTTCAATGAATATGGTATTAAAATAGATATTATTAACATGTACAAGGCAGATATTGAAATAAAGTGAATATTTAAAGTTTTATTTTAAAATTGCTATTGTGCTTAAATTTTTGACAAGCTCTGTATTTTTTATTTTTCATAATACAATGCGTTTTGCGATTCAAAAATTGAGTACTGCCATTTAAAATTTTTGAAATTAGGACATTAAAACCAAAACTATACATTGTTGTTCTTTATCTCACTCTTTATCGGATACCATAAAATAACTACTTTTCAAATGACATTCCTTTTTCTTGAACAATATATCACTAGAGGTTTATATATCCACAATGATTTTATTAAAAATAACTTTATACTTACCTATTTGACTATAGGCGTTTGGATCTACAACTTTATAGCCTAACGACTGAGCTGATTTAATCAAAGGATCTTTAAATTCAGCCCTGTATCGTGGTCTGTGCGCAGTTTGGGGTCCATGCACTCCATGGAAACCTGAAACAAGAAAAATTGTTGTTACTTAAAGGAAAGGAAGATTTTCTATGTTCATATTTTTATTATAAGAAAAGGAGCAATAGGTAACATTAATTTATGGCTCTGATTTTATACTATAAGACATGATTCGGAACTGTGCGTGCCCAAATTGATGCTTTTCGAAATCTTTTATTAATACCTGCAAAATTGTGATTCTGACAAGGAAACCCCCTTTGATGTTGCTCGCATCTAGTACCAAGACCTGGTGCATTTTACAGTACAATGTATAAAAATTAGAGAACCGATAAAATTTATCTATTAAAATGAGATTTCACGTATTTTTGTATGCTTTTAATTTTTCATTATAGAGTTTTTATTCGTTTTTTATTTTCATGCCAAAAATGAGTTAAGTCGCTACAAAATTTTCACCCGCTTTATCCTTGAAGTATGTACGATATGAATTAAAATTAAATCAAATTACGATTTGTTTGATTAATGATGATATAAGAAACAAGAATTAAGTTTTTTTTTTATGCAAACGATAAATGTATAAATAGCAAATATATTTCAGCTAAAAGATTTCCAGATGATTTAAAATAATTTTTTTAGTGAAATACAAAGTTAACAAACTACTTTCTTTTGGAGCCGAATGGAATAAAGTTTCGAATGTTTAAAATTAAATGCTATTGTATTAAATGTTGCGTCTGTTAGTAAAAGTAACCATAAAGTCATTTAACATAATTATACAATTTAGAAAATTTACTGAGCCTAATTAGGCCAGGCATTACAGTTTCTAATGAAGTTCAAAACATTGTTCACACGCGAGAAGCAGCTATGTCATCAACTAGGGTTGCCAAAAAGCTCTACCTTAAAAAACCCAATAAAAAATGTGAATATGATGTTGTAAATGTTTCAAAATCAAATTTGTAGGATGTTGAAGGGATATGCAAACTTCTTTTCAATTTTTTGCATTTATTATTGACTAATTTGTATTTTTAGATATTTTTCTTAAAAAAAATCTATCCGAATGGTCCGATAAGTGGTTCTCAAAACTGAATTTTCAGAAAGCTATGATGCTGTAAAATCAACAAATATGATTATAACAGAAAGTTTTTATCGATTCTCAAATTTTCTAACATAGGACTTTAAAATGCACCAAGTCACAATAGGTGCGAGCAGCACCATTAGGGTTCCTTTGTGAAAAAAGCATGGTTGGACAGAGAGTATGAATAACGCACATAATTTCTACTCATATAGTTATAAAAATAATTTATGAATTGTCATTTTCAAGAATCTTAATACTGAGTTAAAAATTGAGAGGTAATAACAATTTTTATTTTTAATGGAGTTGCCACTTAAAAAAGAAAATAGTCGTAAAATAATACGTGCACCAGAAAGAATAAAAAGTAAAAGAAAATTAAAAAATTAAGTGCAATCTTTGATTGGATTCATTGAATTATAACATAAGTAATTTGTTATAATTTGTTGAATAAATTGAGTATTCAGTTACAAAGACGGTGCCACAGCTCTTAAAACCAAAAGAATAAAGAAATTTTCCGAATTTGTACTTTATTCTTAGAATAAAGAGCTATTGCGTTCGAATGACTTTAGTTTTTAAATAAATAAATAATTTTTTATTCCTTCAGTAAAATTTGGAGGTGTAGATTTACTGACGTTTAACCTAATTTAGTAACTACAACACAAATAGGCACCATACAACTTTTTTTTGTTCTCTATTTTTCAATTTCGTTTACAAGAATTAACAATAGAAATGTAACATGGTAATATGTAAAGGTAATGTTCTATAATTGGTTATATCGCAGAGATAAACTTACAGCTGATGTATATAAAGTTTTTGTTATTTAATTATTGTTTATCACCAATCTTTCGGTGCTGTTTCATCTCGTTTGGTTTGGTTTTGTTTGATTAGATATTGCTTTGAGGCCTATATAAACTTTTTGGCTTTCGCCTCGAATGATCCATTACACACAGCGACGACGACAACACAAAATTATTTTATTTTCTCATATCCATTACATATTTATTACACTACAATGGAACAATACACCATCCATGTCTTATCCTGGATTCGAATCCGGATCCCTCGGCATGGCAGCAGCTGCCGCTACTGATCACGTCACTGGAGCGACAATTTCATCTCGTGTAGATAAGTTCGACAAGTAAATAAACATTATCTTGGCAATAATTTCAAATTCTCCAACTACTTTTCCGCCAAAATTCTTTTAACCAAACAAATTGTATTTATTCCCCATATTGTTATTTTTATATACAAGGCTATTTTAAAACTATGTTTTTATTTCGACATTAGAAGTACTCAGAATAAGAAACAAACTATTAATTTCAAAACACTAAGTAGATGAATTTTGAATAGTTTGCTTACCATTGGCGACATATTCTGGATCCCTGTTATCTTCCATTTTCTTGAAGTACGGCAAAACGTCTTTATAACTCCATCCTTCCGCCCCGTCGGCTGCCCACCGATCAAAAACTTTGCGACTGCCACGGACAAACAATTGTGCATTTAAAACGCTTGATCCACCAAGAGTTTTTCCACTCGGCCACACCACTTGCTGTTAAGTAATAAACACATTCATTATTTATTTGAGAACATGCCGCTTCATTAGCTTTGCTCTTGCTAAATTATTTGGTTAATGTTTTTATACAAGACATAGTGTTAAAATATAAAAAGAAATATGATACATGTAAAAAAAAAAAAAAAAAAAAAAAAAAAAAAAATATATGAAACGATAAAACATTTTTTTTTATTCAGATAAAAAAAAAAGGTCTCCCGTTGGAGAAAAAAATAAATATGATAGTAACCCGAAAAATCGATGACTTTTTGAAATATGAATTATTTAGTTATATTTTGAAATCTATTATTCAACATGTTTTGTTTTTGTCTTATTTTACATTTTTTTAAATAACTGCTCTGGTTATTCTTCGAATAAAATTTATATATGTATTCACTCTGCAATACATTACTTGAAAAATTAATATGCATTACATTATTTATGAATGGAATCCTATAAGGAATATGCAAACTCCAAGACCTGTTTCCTCGAACACTACCCGAACGATTTTGGATAAAATTTGGAATCCATATTTACTGGATTATGCTAAAGATTTAAAGCAGACAATTTTTTTTCTGCGACTAAATCTTTTATTTTATAGCAATGGCTCTTCTCTGATGTCTTTATTTAAGAGTGTAAAACTAATTGTTTTGAACACATTTAATATAAACAAGTTGGAAATTGCACGTGAAGCGTAGCAAATGAGGTGCGTTCGTATGATAACTAAGTTTTAAAAATATTCAAATCTTGTTGTTATAGTAGACATTATTTCGGATTGAATATAGTGGTCAAAATCTTTTATGTATTCCTGTAAATATACAGGAAGTAACTTTTATTACACCTGAGCAATGTATATTATCTATATTATAAAGGCCAAACGTATCTGTGCGTAACGCATATGTCTTTTGAGAATGGCAACATTTTCCTCTGCAATTTTGGTTTTCCAATTTTCGCTACTGCAAAATTTTACACTTCTGAACATCGCACAATTACAATTTTTACACCGCCGTATAGAAAAAAAAATGTATTTTTAAATGCAATTTGTTCCAAAGCTGTATCTCGATTTATTTTTGAGATATTAATTTTTTAAAATAACTTTTAGTACCAATTTTATAATTGTGGCAACAGAATCACTCCATTTTTTCTCTTAAGGCCCCTGTCCTCGCTCGAGGAAACGCTAGCGAGGTAATGCTATTCCTATGGGGAAGCATTTTTCTAATAACTCTTTCGCATTTTGAAATTTTTGAATATTTTTTTTTGCATTGGATAGTTGAGGTGCATGCCGACAGCGCACCTTTTTTATTTTTTCGATTTTGGTTGCAGATATTTTTTACAAAGTTAGTTTCACTTTCAAAACCGGTTTCGAAACTGAAAGTGCTTTTTAAAAAAATATCTGCAACCAAAATCGAAAAAGTAAAAAAGGTGCGCTGTCGGCATGCACCTCAACTATCCATTGCAAAAAAAATTATTCAAAAATGACAAAATGCGAAACAGTTATTAGAAAAATGCTTCCCCATAGGAATAGCATTACCTCGCGAGCGTTTCCTCGAGCGAGGACAGGGGCCTTAAAATTGGAAAAAAAGAAAAAGAAAATAGAAATTAAAATGCGTATATTATTTCAAAAATATTGTCCGGTGAATTTCCGTTTTATTTCTTTTAATAATTTGGATAATTGAGTTTTATAGCTTTTTGTTAATTTTAGCTTAAAGTAATATTTGTTTGAGAATTAGCCTGATCAATATAAGATGTATTTTTTACTGTAACTAATTTTGTTGATTTGTTATAAATCAATGAAACAGTTCTTTCTCAAAGATTTTCTTTCGTCGAATTTTGACGGGTTCCACCTCGTATTCATAAAATTTGAAATAGATTAATATAATTAAAACACGCCCCAAACAATGTTTACGCATATAGCATTATGTAGTGGAATACTTTCGTGCGGCCCTGTAATTTAATAAAAAAATAGTCTTTGTATCACATATAAAACAGAATGTACATTTTAGTATGTATATATATACGTATATATATATATATATATATATATATATATATATATATATACTTCATAGGCTCATGTCAGTTCTATTATATTCGAAAGAGTTTAACATCATTAAAATGCACTTGAAACTATTTTCCCCATTGACCGTAATGCAGTGGAATACTTTTCATTGTATATCTAATTAAACTATACATCCGATTTTCATAAAATTTAAGACGACTCGACAAAATAATGTAAAATATACAGGGTGTCCCAAAAGGTCGTTTACAAACTTAACATGCTGGTCTGTCATATCATGATGAACAATATTAAATAGGAAACTAAGGGTCCCAAACGTCTTCCAAAGGAGATATGCGCCATTAAAGTTTAGGGTCCAAAAATTCAAATGATTATAAAAAACAGAAAAATACGTCGATTCGTTTGCGGTTTTCACTAAAACTATTCTTTATGTCAGTATTTTCTTGACAATAAATTATAAAGATAAATTTCAAAAAATGTCGATAAAAGGCGCTTTAGACTTTGGAGTAACGATAAACTAGTTTTTACCGGTATTTTTTGCATCTCATTAAATTTTTTTAGAAGCTTAGACATAAACTTAAATTTTGAGCTCAAAATCTAAATCTTTGGAAGTGGTTAAGTAGCTCAAACTGAATTGCGGGGGGAGATTCAAATTTCAAATGATTATAAAAAACTGAAAAATTGGTCAATTGATTTGCGATTTTCACTAAAATTATTCTTTATGCCAGTATTATCTTAAAAAAAATTTATAAATATAAAATTCAAAAAATGCCGATAGAGGGCGCTTTAGACCTTGGAGTAACGTACAACTATTTTTTTCCGTTATTTCTTGCATCTCATAAAAATTTTTTAGAAGCTTAGATATAAACTTAAGTTTTGAGATAAAAATCTGAATCGTCGGGAGTGGTTAAGTAGCGCAAACTGAACTGTATTCAACGGGGGTGGGGAGGTTCAAATTTCAAATGATTATAAAATACAAAAAAATTGGTCGGTCTTCGCTAAAACTACTCTTTATATCAATATTTTCTTGAAAATAAATTTTACAGATATCTTTCAAAAAATTCCGTCAGAGGGCGCCTTAAACTTTATAGTAACCAACAACTATTTTTAACCGTTATTTTTTGTATCTAATAAAATGCATGTAAAAGTTCAAACTTAAATTTTGTGCTCAAAATATCTTCATCGTTGTGAGTAATTAAGCGGCCAAAAATTGAACTGCGTTCGAGGGGTGGGGAAGGTAACATTTCAACTAATGAACACAGTTCAGTTTGTGCTTTTTAACCCCTCCTATCGATTTAGATTTTGAACACAAAATTTAAGTCTAAACTTTTGCAAGCATTTAATTAGATTAAAAAAAAAAAGTAATTGTTGGTTATTCTAAAGTTTAAGACGCCCTCTAACCTCTAACGGATTTTTTAAAATTTATCTTTAAAATTTATTTTCAAGTAAATATTGACATAAAGAATAATTTTAGCGAAAAACGACCAATTTTTCCGTTTTTTATAATCATTTGAAATTTGAACCTCCCCACCCCCATTGAACACAGTTCAGTTTGCGCTACTTTACCACACCCAAGGATTCAGATTTTCATCTCAAAATTTAAGTTTATGTCTAAGCTTCTAAAAAAATTTATGAGATGCAAAAAATAACGGAAAAAAATAGTTGTACGTTACTCCAAGGTCTAAAGCGCCCTCTATCGGCATTTTTTGAATTTTATCTTTATAAATTATTTTCAAGATAATACTGACATAAAGAATAATTTTAGTGAAAATCGCAAATCAATTGACCAATTTTTCCGTTTTTTAAAATCATTTGAAATTTGAACCTCCCCCCGCAATTCAGTTTGCGCTACTTAACTACTTCCAACCATTTAGATTTTGAGCTCAAAATTTAAGTTTATGTCTAAGCTTCTAAAAAAGTTTAATGAGATGCAAAAAATAATGGTAAAAACATGTTTATCGTTACTCCAAAGTACAAAGCGCCCTCTATCGACATTTTTAAAAATTTATCTTTATAATTTATTTTCAAGAAAATACTGGCATAAAAAATAGTTTTAGTGAAAACCGCAAATGAATCGACCAATTTTTCTGTTTTTTATAATCATTTGAATTTTTGGACCCTAAACTTAACGACCTTTTGTGACACCTTGTATATTCTAAATATCGTGCAATTTGGTTGGGCAGTTTTTGCTTTGTTATATGCGGGCAGACAGAAGGATGAACGGGGTGACACACTGTAAAAAAAAAAAGGGTCGATCTACTAAAAAAACTTTAGTAATCCTTGTAATTACTAAAAAATGTTTAGTAATCTTAGTCGATTACTAGAAAATCTGTAAGAATTACTAGAAAAAAGTTAGAAACGAATAGAGTTAATAGTTTTATATTTTTAATAGCTATTACTAAAACTCACTTGGCATGGCCTCGATAGCATCGTGGTTATAGTAACGGACTCCAGGCTAAAAGGTCCCGGGTTCAATACTGGACAGCGCCAAGAACGCCCCGAATGTATATAGTGTAAGTACTCCATAATAAAGGGGTTATGAATTTCCTGTTGGAGCTGGTCGCAATGTTTGGTGCTGCCATCTATTGCGTTTTTGCCGAAAATCTATCGCTTCAGAAGTCTGGATGCAGCTCGAAGGAAGCTCATGCCCTTCGGACGCACGTAATTGTTATTAAAAATAATTTTGGAGCTATTACTAAAATTTGCTTGGTGGCTCATACTAAAAAATTTTAAGTTAGTTATACAAAATATTCTTTTGTTCAGTTTACAAAAGAAATGCTTGTTTCACTTGCAAAAAAAAAAAAGTTTATAATGGTTAGTAAAAAATTCTGTGGAATACAAATTTACTAAAAAATTTTTAGTAACCTCTTGAAATTTTTTTTTACAGTGCAGACTGAACAACGAATATAGGTGCTAGCTATTTATATAATTACGAACACACCTAAAATTATTCAGTTTCCCCCCAAGTTAAAACAGGCCGCTACTGCTCTGAAAAGGGCAGTTTTTACATTCTTCAGGGCACTTTTTTATTTTTAAGGGCACTTTTATAGAATTGAATCTAGAATCTAGCGGTACAAAAAAATCGTGGAAAAACAGAAATTTTGTCAAAAAATCGCAAAAAAAAATCCAAAAATTTCATTAAAAAAATGAGAAAAAGGTAAATTTTGTTTAAAAAAATCGCCAAAAAACGGCCGATTTTGTTAAAAGATCGCAAAAAACAGCAGATTTTGTTAAAAGATCCCGAAAAGACGGCAGTTTTGTCACGTTTAAAAAACGAAAAAACGCAAATTTCTAAAAAGGGACGTGAAAAGAAAGCACATAGTTCGTAATGCGAATGGAATCGCCCCCTCTTTTTTCCCACCTCAGTTGTAACCTTTCAGAAAATTTACTGTAATTTTTTTTTTTTTTTTTTTTTGCTTAGGATTAGGATCACTTCTGTGATTCTGTTTGATTTTTTTCAAAATTAAGAAAAAGAAAGGCAGTCATTTCCGAAAATTAAAAAAAGTCAGTCGTAACACTAAAAATCTTGCATAAAATATATCCCAAATTTTGACAAATAATAGGAAAAAAATCATTTTCATAAATTAATGAAAAAAAAATCGCCAATTTCATTATAGGATTGCGGGAAAAACGCGAATTTTTCTAGAGAATCGTGAAAAGATGCAGGTTTTCGTTCAGGTATCACAAAAAGGTGAATTTGGACAAAGAATCTCGAAAAAGGGACATTTCATCAAGAAATCGCAAATAAAAGACAAATGTCGTCAAAAGATCGCAAAAAAGTTTTTTTTCCGCGGCCCTTTGATGAAATTCGCGTTTTTTTTCAGCGGCCCTATCAAAAAAAAACTGCATTTATTCTGCAATATTTGCTTTTTGTCGGCAATCATTTAACAATATGCGCGTGTTTTTCACGGCGAAATTTGTAACTTTTTGAAAATTTAGTGACAGAATTTTCCGTTTGATTGCGATTTTTGGACGAAATTTGCCGTTTATTGGCAAATCTTTTGACGAAATCTGCCGTTTTATTGCGATTTTTTGACGAAAGGTGCCGTTTTTCGTGATCTTTTGGCGAAATTTGCGATTTTTTGACGAAAGGTGCCGTTTTTCGTGATCTTTTGGCGAAATTTGCCGTTTTTGCGAATCGTTTGACAAAATTTTCCGTTTTATCGCGTTTTTTGGACAAAATTTGCCTTTTTTTCACACCTTTTTTTGAGTAAATCTGCAATTTTTACGGGATTTTGTGACGAAATTAGCCATTTTTTGTGAATTTTTCCGGAAATAAGTCGTCTTTTCGTGATTTTTTAAACAAAATTTGCCGTTATTTCGCGATTTTTTTAAAAAAATTTACCGTAATTTCGCGATTTTTCTTAAACAAAATTTGCCATTTTTTTGCAATACTTTGACGAAATTACGCGTCCTGTAGACGCGTAAGAGCTATTTTTTGCGTTCCGTCGCCGATCTTTTACGTAATTTACGCGCTATAGTACGTCCGCATCATCGCTGGAAGGCTGCGTTTTTTCCAATGTGGGGCAAGTAAGGCGCTATTTTTTTGAATGAGCGACAAGAAGGGCGCTATTTTTTGGATGAGGGGCAAGAGGGGCGCTCTTTTGTAAACTTAAGGGCAGGAGGGGGCGGAGCGCCCCCCTGAAACCCTCTGGTGGAAACTCTGAGATATTGATGTAATGGTACACAGTATTTCGAATACAGTATATTAGCCAAAATCTTTTGTTTGTTCCTGTAAATGCTATCTGCTTTCTTTTATACAGGAAATAAATTGTAGTATTCCTCAGCAACGTATATCAATCTCATAAAAAGTGAAATAGTTAATTACAATTAAAACGCGCACCAAAAAATGTTTTCCCGACCATTATGTAATGGAATACTTTTGTGTGGCCTTGTAAATCAATAACAAACGTTCTTTGCACACAGATTGTGCAAAATGTATATTACAATATATTCTTCATTAGATGCATATCAATTTTATTATTTTCGAATGAGTGTAACACCATTAAAATGCATTTGAAACTCCCCCCCCCCCCATTGACCGTAATGTAACGGAGGACTTTTGATTGTCCCTGTAATTGATCTATGCGTCTGATTTTCATAAAATTTGAAATGACCCGACAAAATTAAGTAATAATTACATATTTTAAATTTCAAACGATTGAAATGCATTTGAAACTTTTCCCCCATTGACCGTAATGTAATAGAATAATTTTGATTGTCCATGTAATTGATGTGTGCATCCAATTTTTATAAGATTTTAAATGACGGGACAAAATCATGCAATAGTTATATATTTTAAGTTTCAAACTATTTGTTTGGGTAGTTTTTGTGTTGTTATATGCGGACAAACGGACAGACGGACGGACTGAACGACAACTATACGTGCTACGTATTTACATAATTACGAAGTCATCTAAAAATATATGAACATTTAAACTGCGCAATATCAAATTTAGAAAATTAGAAAACCTTTGAATGAAGTCCGTGAAATGTTATTGGTTAATGTACAGTTGTGAGAAAAAAGTAAGTACCGTAAAATGGGATGAATAGGAACAGCGGGGTGAATAGGAACGAAACTTCCCGGTCATACAAATAAATTCATTATAAATACATGTGATGATATTTTTAGTTGCCAATTTTTTTATAAGAAGATAATAACATTAAGGTTTGGGAAATTCAGTTTTGACATGTTTGCACAGCTACAGGGGTATATAAAAAACTTCAAGAGGATCCTCAAAAACCCTATTTCTTCAACGTCTTCAAAACTTTGTATGTAACTAACAATATTTTTAGCATTCTAAACTTAAGAGAGGGGATTTTTAATTAATGATAGACCTGTAAACGACATTCTGTATTAAATTTTACTTATTTCTAAACTATATAGAGAAAAAGTGAAATATGGCTTGTGACATCAGAGATTTAAGATTTCCGGGGTGAATTGGAACACGTTTTCTCTCAAGGTTTATTTTTCTATACAGTAATAGTTTCATGTAATATATGAAAACGTATGTATGAATATGTATTGTAACAATATTTTGTTTGTTCTAATTACTTGAAGAGTTTAAAGGCGCCAAGAAACTACTTGGTTAAAGAAAAAAGTCAACACCTAATCCAACGGACATGGAACACACAATAAATGAATTTAAAAATAGCAAATTAGTTAGAAAAACTGCATAAAATTATTCTCTGGTATTCACAACATTACACAAACATCTCAAAATGAAAAACCAATTAAAAAAGAGAGGGGTGCAAACAGTGCTAAGGAATGGGGATGAGGACGTATTAGTAGATCGTATTAATACATGCAGTGATTGGGGCTACTCAATAGATTCACTCAACCAATGACTACCAGTAAAGGATAACACAGAACAGGTCCGAATTTGTATTAAATTCTACTTCTGCAATTCGAATATAATTTTCTAAATAAATTTTAATTTTTCTTGATTTCAAAGTTGTTTTCTAATTTTTAAAAAGGTATATCTTTACTTGCATATAAAATAAAGGCTTGGTTTCACAATAACTACGTGTTCCTATTCCTTCCTTATCATTATTACCAGTTTTTATAAACCCTATTAAAATTTGAATCGGAATAAATAAAGATTATAACATTTGTTCCGATTCACCCTTATCTGCGGGGTGAATCGGAACACCATTAAAAAAATTAATAATATATACATAAACAGTAAAAATGTTTCGTTTTTGCTTAAAAAGTAAAGAACAAAACAAGACCGAAGTTTCTAGCACAAAAATTAAAAAATTAAACAATCAGTTGTTGCTTTTTTTTTAACGTTAAAGTTGAAAAGTGTTCCGATTCACCCCATTTTACGGCACCTACTACTGACTTTGTAAAAAATTATAGCAGAAGAAAGTTATTGGTATACCAAACAATTAGAAATATCTACTTTTAAATGATGTACGCGTATCAGCGCTCCCAAATGGTCCGCCAACTAAACACTAAGTTTTCATTTTTTAAAATATTTTTAATTAATTTTTTTTCTTCAAATTGCGCAGAAATTACATTTGAAAGTCGATTCTAGCGCAAATGCATTAGAAGCCTACTACAATATTTTATCTTAAAAAATTCTGGTGTTTATTTTGCGGACCATTTGGGAGACCTGCGCATACATAAAATTTGCTTAGGTGGCTATCTATGAATCAAAACCAGATCAATTTTTTTCAATGGAAACATCCAATTTTGTCACGATATTTTGCATTTTTGATTCAAACTGTGCTTAGATATAAATATTCAACTCATTTGGATGGTATTTAAATTATAAACACGGAAAATTAGAATTTTCAACTGCTATACTACATTTTCATATTTTAATTAACATCGCCTGAATCATCTTTAACATCTTAATAGGATAATACTTTGTGTACTTTTTTTTTTTTTTTTTTTTTTTTTTTTTTTTTTTTTTTTAGTATTTTCTAGAATTAGGAAATGTATAAATAAAATGTTCTTACAATAGAAATATAGATATATTTCCGAATTGAAACTTTTCCACCACAATCTTTCAATGCTCATAAAGCTGACAAGAGAGAAATTACACTTCAAGCGTAGCAGATGAAGTGCTTTCTTATTATAACTTTAAAAATATTTAGATCTTGGTGTAAAAGTGTGTAGTACTTCGGATATAGTATTGGAGCCGAAATCTTATGTATGTCTCTGTAAAACTATCCGATTTCTATTATAAAAAAGTAACTCATAATAAACCTTAGGATCGTATATCAATGTCATAAAATGTGAAATAGTTTAATATAATTAAAACGCGCCCAAACTAATGTCGCCCGTTTAACATTATGCAATGGAATACTTTCTGTAGCCCTGTAAATTAATAATAAATACTCTTTCTGTCACACATTGATAAGAATGCATATTTCAGTATACATAACATATATATATATATATATATATACCGGGTGTCCAGTAAATGACTGACCCATTTTAAAATTAAATAACAAAAAAACGGATTGAGATAAAAATGCGCGGTTTGCGGTATTGTTATTAAAATATCAATAAATTTTTAATACGCACTTCCTTCAAATAGTTCTAATTTCGGTCAAAAGATGGCGCTGGCGGCATCAGACTGCAGAAATAACGCCTGTTTTCTTGTTCTCAAGCTGATGATATTTCCGGCTCATTTTCCCGAGTCGAATCTGAGTCGAAATGTTGAATCGACTCTCCACTCAACTGCAGAAATAGGGTTTGTTGATTGGAACGAGATTTAAAATAACATTTAAGATTGAACTGGGTCTATTGTAACAATCTATGTCTATTGTAGTCTCTTCAGACAAATATCACGGAGGAACTACAAAAACTAGTTTAAAATTACTGTAAAACATCTCCAAAGATGTGTCAATCTATGAATAAATATTTATGACAAGCAAACGTTTGTTAAAGAATCCTAGAAATATTTTTAACAATTCTAGAAAAATTTAAATTAATTTAAAGGATGTTCTTTAGTGTTTCAAAATTCTCTTCGGAATATGTCATTTTAACCGCTTAACTGATACTATTTTTACGTATATATAAAAATATATTTATGTAAATATGATTTATTATCTTTTTAAAATTGAACTAAAATAAGTAGACATTCAGTTTTATCTAAAATATCTATGGCCCCACCAGTGGATGATAGATTCTGACGTCTCAACTGGTAGACGGCAGTGCTGGGTTCGAACTCAATCGCGTCTGTCAGCATAACCGTTCGGAATTTTCCGTGGTTTTCTTCGAACCTTGGATTTTCTTGTGTAAATACAGGTTAGGTGCCCTTAGAAAGACACCCACGCAGGGCATCCCACCCCTTTCTGACCTATATCCCACGTGTACATAATCGGACGACATTAAATAAACCAAACCAAACTAAAATATCTAAAGGCAATTTTATGGCAAAACATTTTTACGGAAACTTTTTACTGAAATAAAGTTTCGTTGCTTTTTCTTCTAGTTTTTTTTAAATATTGCATGAGACAAAATCTGTTGAAAAAATTTCAGAAGCCAATGCAGTATCCACTGTCCCGATGCTTTCTTTCATTTACTATCTCCCGATTCTACATTTTTCTTCTGTTGGATTCGATGAGTTGAAATACGAATCGGTTTTAAAAGCCTAGATTACAACTTTTGAACCTATATTTGTGTAATGCAATACCGAATAACAGTAAAAAAAGCAATAAACATCAAATTGATACTCTTAGCAGAATGTCAAGTTTAAATTTTGAGGGATTTGCGTCATCTACACTGTAAATAGAAGAGGTTGTTACAATGCTGATTTAAACGCTAGTTGAGACGTCAGAACCTATCGCCCACTGGTGAGGCCATAGATATTTTAGATAAAACTGAATGTCTACTTATTTTAGTTAAATTTTATAAATATTAGAAAAATAAATTGAACATTGGTATCTTTTTATACATAATTTTAAAAAGATAAAAAATCATATTTTTAAAATATTTCTTATTTCAAATCAGATACAGGAGATATTTTCAGAATGTTTTCTCTAGTTCTTTTCCTCATACCGGGGGAAAAGAACGACATTACATATATCCCTCCTATATGGGGGGGGGGGGGCAAAAATATACTTCAGGTTCTATGATGCTTTTTGTAATGAAGTTTTAAAGAGGGATGACTTACAGGCTATAAAAAAAGATACGTCTTTCTTTCTTCTTTTTAAATATCCGTCCATTTTAGCATAGATACGTTTCCTGTCGTGGGTGGATGGGGGGAGGCGAGGTGTGTGCAAAATACATCTTAAAATCTCTCACGACTTTCGTAATAAAATTTTTGGGTACGTTAAATGACAAAATATGAATATAAAGTACGGATGAATTCGGTTTTCGGAAAAATTAAGAATATTTTGTTTTAGGCAGGTTTTACCCTTAGCAGGTAGTTTTGTAGGTTTCTTTCTACTTCGGGATCAATAAATTTTTATGTTTAAGACAGGATTTGTTGTAGACGGATTCCTTTATAGTAAGATTTAGAAAACTTTAATGTGCCAATTTATAAGTTTTCTTAGACAGGAGACTTGGTAACGCTATTTGCATACCATTGTTTTAAAATTTTAACTGATTTGCCCGTACAACGTACCGGCAATTATAGTTTGCTTCTTCCATCACTTAAAGCTTTCTGACACTACTAAAAATTTTAAATGCAATTTCATACTATTTAATAGAAGAAATATTTAAATTAAATATTACGATTATTTTAGCTTTAAAAAAGCGGCGTTTATCCTATATTTTCATTTTATTGTATGTAAAAAAAGCGTATCAGTTAAGCGGTTAAAATAACATATTCCGAAGATAATTCTGAAACACTAAAGAACGTCCTTTAAATTAATTTAAAATTTTCTAGAATTCTTTAAAATATTTCTACGTTTCTTTAATAAATGTTTTCTTGTCATAAATATTTATTCATAAATTGATACACCGTTGGAGATGTTTTACAGTAATTTTAAACTAGTTACTTAGTTTCCCGTGATATTTGTCTGAGGAGGCTACAATAGACATAGGTTGTTACAATGGGCCTAGTTCAATCTTAAATGTTATTTTAAATCTCGTTTCAATCAACAAATTCTATTTCTGCAGTTGAGTGGAGAGTCGATGCAACATTTCGACTCAGATTCGACTCGGGAAAATGAGCTGGAAAGATCATTAGCTTGCGAACAAGAAAACAGGCGGAATTTCTGCAGTCTGATGCCGCCAGCGCCATCTTTTGGCCGAAATTGAAACTATTTGAAGGAAGTACGTATTAAAAATTTACTGATATTCTAATAACAATACCGCAAACCGCGCATTTTTATCTCAAACCGTTTTTTTGTTATTTAATTTTAAAATGGGTCAGTCATTTACTGGACACCCGGTATATATATATATATATATATATATATCAATTTTATTATGTTCGAAAGACTGTAACATCATTAAAATGCACTTAAAACTATTTTTTCCTATTGGCCGTAATGTAATGGAATAATTTGGATTGTCTCTGTAATTAATATATTTATGCAATTTTCACAAAAGTTTAAATGACTCGACAAAATTATGCAACAATAATATATTTTCAATTTCAAACGATTCGGTTGGGTAGTTTTTCTTCTGTTATATGCGGACAAACGGGCAGACGGATTGAACGACGACTATTGGTAATTCGTATTTACATAATTACGAACGCACCTAAAAAGATGCAAATGAAATCTTTGTAAATATATATATATATATATATATATATATATATATATATATATATATATATAATACCGTTAAAAGTAGACAAGATTCACCAACGGATTTTATCAATAAAACAATAAACCAAAACGAAGAATTAAATTGAATTATAGTAAACAATATTAACCATTTGAAATTAACCATTGAATATAATAACTTATAGCACATTGAACATGGAAGGAAAAAAAGAATAATATGAATACAATTGAAATTTGTAGAACCAAAGCAGAATCTTCAGGTCCCAAATACTTTGGAACTACAAATGGAGTGTGTGGTTTCATCTTCGTATTTGCCATGAAAAAGCAAAACAATACGAATTTGGGACTACCATCACACAAAAACCAAATTATTAAACAAGGAACAAAGATATTTTACAAAAAGGAGTTGAAAGTAAGTAAAAATAATAGTTATCCATAATAAACAAAAAAGATAAAGCTGAATGGAAATATAATTGAACCGGAAAAATAATAATCGATATTAACATAAAATTAAATTAATAAAATGATTAAAATTAGAATTAAGAGATAACATTCATATTAACATATAACTTAAAATACATTATTGTTACTTTAATCAGTAACATTTATTGTGACTTTACATGGTAAAAACTCATTATCTTAATATAGGATAATAATAATAATAATAAAAAAAATAATAATAATAAAAATAAATAAATAAATAAATAAATAATAATAGTAATAATATTATTAATAATAATACCAAAAATTATATCAATAACATTAAAAATAATTTGATATTTAAAATATAGCTATTTAACTATAGATATAACTAGACGAATATCCATATATTGGTGTAAATTAAACAGTTTAAAAATTATGTTAAAATAAATAACCCACTCTCAATTTTTTTTTTAAATAAATAATTAACCTTTGCGTTTTTATCCAGACAACACCACCCTCCTCCGTACTCTAGCATCTACCCACCCAACCAACCTATATATATATATATTTATTGCTTTTTAACATTTTTAATTTTTTATTATTATTTTTATGTTTTATAATTTTTTTTATACATTTTTTATGCAAAGAATTAATTATAAGATCATGTAATATCTAATTATAAATTAAAGAATATATGAATTTTTTAGGATAACCATTATTTATAGCATCATATACAAGCTTTTTAATATTAGTATTAATTAAATGGGAAGAACATAGACATTTTATTCTATATAAATGGTTAAGTATTATATTACGATATACAGAATTATGAAGACATGATTTAAAATTAGTAAAAGTATTAACTTTAAAATTAAATTCTTTCCTTTTGTCATAAATATCAGTTATAAATTTGTTCTCTTTTAATATAATTTTAATATCTAAGAAATTGATTGTATTATTAAAAAGTAGGTTTTTTGAAAGTTCTAGATTAGAAGGATAATCAACAGGGAATTGAAATATACAGGTGTTATCAGTATCAATTAAAATTACATCATCTATATATCGATATAAATGTATTGTATTATTTAAATAATGACGTTCATAGTAATATAAGTATAAGTCAGATAATACACTAGATGTACTACCACCTTGTGGTATACCAACATTTTGAATATATATATTGTTATCATGCATGATAAAATTATATATATATATATATATGTGTGTGTGTGTGTGTGTGTGTGTGTGTGTGTGTGTGTAATAAATAAAAACTTTTTGCGCAATTTTGCCCTCTCTGAGTTTTTAATTCTAACTTTATGGAACATACTTTTAATCAGTTTCGTAATGTATTAATATTTTAACAGCTAAAATTCTTTTATCTTATTTTATTTAACTTAGTAACAATCTATTAACTGTTTTCTCAAAAAGAGCGGGAACGATTTCGAAATCTTCTTTCAATGTAGAGGTTTATTTTTCCTTTTTAGAATTTTTATCGAGATTTTAATTTTTGTTTTATTAGATCGTCTGCTGGTGTGTTCATGAGCTTGTGTGAACAGGTTATTCTATTACGCACAAAGTATTAAGTTCTTACGGGAGGGCACGCCCCATCTACAGAAACGGATTAACTACCACCCGGGCCCCTAGGCTTGACTTTCTGAGGGCCCCCTTTCACTCCTTCAAAGTGGTATATACTGGAAAAATTAAAACACATGCTTGCTTCATTAACTCATAAATCATTGATGATTAAAATACAAAAGATTACGAGAAAGAAGTTCGCACATCTTTTGTCTTTTGTGTTAATCTCCGACCAGTGTAAAAGAATATTTTCTTGTTTTTTATATAAGGACAATTTTAGCACCGGGCCCCCTTTTCTTCTGGGCCCCTAGGCTTCAGCCTACTCAGCCTAATGGGTAATCCGCCTCTGCCCATCTACCAATAGGAGATGGTGATGTCGGATGGCATAGCCTTGAAATTAATCCTAACGAGTCTTTAAATTGCTGATGCGGACTAGGGGAGGAGCTAGTTTTTGCGTAGAGTCTCGGATTTTCATTTTAGGTTTGGAGAGCAGTAGAATGCAACTGATCTTTAAACTGTTAAGTGCATTCTTACAAGAATATTACGTAAAATATTAGATGAAAAATAACGAAATAAATTTAGTGGTGAGAAACTGAATGCTGGAGTCCAGATTTTTTGCACTCCGGCATTAATCGTTTTGATATAAAATAAAGTATCTATTACTCATTCTAAACTGTAGTACTACTAACCGATACATTAAATTAATTTTATAATAAGTTATTTTTAATGGTATTTTAAAATACCGTCGGGACATAAAAGTTTAAGCATATTCCACAAAAAAAGCACTTCAGTTGAAAAATATTAAGTAAAGTTTTGTTCCTTAGGACATACTAACATATTAAAGAAAAACAAATTAAGAAAATGGAATTTAACAATGAACAGCTGTTAGCGAGATAACAGAACGCTGCTGTTTTTCAATTTTCACCGTTTAACTTGTAATTTTCAATTTAGCTATAGTTACTATTGAAATTTTGTTTTGTTTTGGTGCACTATCGCAGGATCTTCTGAATAGGTGAATTTTAATTGTAACAATCTCTTACATAAAGTTTTGTAAAGAAAGATTATACAACAATTTTTATCACAGCTGACATGGATAAAGATTACAACGCTCTGTATTATTTAACCTCTTCATACCCCCAGGCTCATTTATATATATATATATATATATATATATATATATACAGTGAAACCTCCAAATAAGGGACACTCCGAATAAGGGACATCTCTATTTAAGGGACAAAAGTTCCGGTCCCAGTCCCTTGGTATAGGACATGTAATGTATTTACCTCTGAATAAGGGACACTCGATTTAAGGGACACTTGAAAATGAGATAAAAAGGGACCAGTTGTTACATTTCAGATATTGAAATAGTCTGTGATGAAAATTACAATAAAATTTTTTGTAAACTTATCAAACAGACAGACAGTCATGTTGATACAGAGGCATACGACACAATTGACCATTTATTTAACCACAATTTTCAATCGACATTAGTGCGTTTTATCCACATTGAAAGTAATGCAGAAAGTTGTGAGGATGATTCTGAAAGTGGAGAATAAAAGAAAATTGTAAATTAAAAAACTTTACATATGCTTTTAGGCTGTTCTCAAATCCGAAATAGGCAACTTTAAAGACAAAATTTTTAATTTATTTTTATTCGGAAATGTCTGAAACTAGCCAAAAAGTATGTAACTGACCAGTTTTTTTTTTTTTCTTTTTTTTTTTTTTTTTTTTTTTGTAAATGCAATAGGTTTTTCAGAAAATATTATCAAAGTAGGCATTTAGAACCAAATTTCCACACAACAGAAGAATAATTTCTGAAGAAAGAGCCAAAAAACGTCTTGGTCACGTGATCAAAATTGTGTACAACTCAATAAATAGTTTATTTATCAAAAAAATTAAAACGCAGTTTAATTGCAAATCGCTTCCATAGTTAAGCATTCTAATTTTAAATGTGTCAAGACATTTTCCGCTTGCTGAGCAGAGCATTTGAGAGATTTGTTGCGCCTTAAAATACCAAAAGCAGTTAAATAACTTTAAAAAAAACTTTTGGTAATGAAGAACTAAAATTTATAAGCATGGTAAAGGAACCCTTGAAAGTTTTGCACTGAAAAATTGAAATTTGGAAAACAATCCGTCTTGATTGATTACTTCAAGTAAAATTCTTTCAAATGTTTTTATACTTTTTACATGTACACAGTTTGCATAAAAAAATACAAATCAATAATTCTACAAATCAAGTAATGATTTAGTAATTAATTGAAAATTTTAATTAATTAATTCTCTTTTCTTATTTTTGTCTGATTAACATAATTTATACACTTCGGGTACATTTAAATTTCACCTTTAATGCTTTGTTACTTTAATATACCTCTGAACGATTAATTAAAAATAATATAAAAACTCCGAATAAGGGACACCTCTATTTAAGGGACAAAAGTTCCGGTCCCATAGGTGTCCCTTATTTAGAGGTTTCACTGTATATTAATTTCAATTATGAATTTATATTAAAAAATTAATAACTAAAAAAATTAAAAATCGAAAAAAATTAAAATTTATTTTTTATACATAAAATTTGATGATACATGGGACTCAAAAAATGCATATTTTGACAATTTGTCAAGATTTTTTATTTTACATTTTTGTATTGCAAAAACATAAAATATATCTATATTTAAAATTTTTTCATCCCTAATGGACTCTGCAAATGATATCTTACCGTACAGTAAGTTTACTTACGTTTTTTTTCGCGCATTTCTGTTGAAAGCCATTTTTATATAACACGTTGTTCCTTAAAATGTTCTATTACTCCTTGTGAACGAGAGACACGTATACGTGCCAAAATAAAAGGCTTAAGAATCCTTTTTTATCACCACCAGTAAAATTTTACTGTAAAATTTGTTTTATAATGGTCTTATATTAATTGGCGAATTTTCCCCGATTTAATTTATAAACTACGAATTTCTGTTTCTAGAAACCGGTGACAAAACATTAAAAATTTCGTAAAAAGCACCCGTCGAGAAGGGGATAAGAAACCAATAGCTATTTTAGTTCTGCTATCTGTCAGGCTCCATTCAGACCAATTTCTTTTTTTAAACGTTATTTATAGTATATGTTACAGGCCAAACCCGATTTTAGGCCAAACTAGATTGGACTAGACTAAACTAGTCTATCCTAACGCCCATCGGATAAACTAGTTTTTCCTAGGCCAAACTAGTCTATCCTAACGCCCATCGGATAAACTAGTTTTTCCTAGGCCAAACTAGTCTCTCCGAACGCCCATCGGATAAATTAGTTTTTCCTAGGCCAAACTAGTCTATCCGAACGCCCATCGGATAAACTAGATTTTCCTAGGTCAAACTAGTTTGGCCGAACGATCATTAGGATAAACTAGTTCAGCCTGCCATTCATTGGTTTGAATTAGTTTATCCTAGGCCGAACTAGATTGTCCTAGGCCAATTCAATTTGGCGTGATTTTTTTTAATCTAAAGACCCCCACGGAGCAAACTTTCTAGTTTTGATCTAATTTAACCTAGGCCAATGCAGTTTGACGCGATTTTAGCTCACAGACTATCAAAGTATGAGAGCTAATGTGCTCGCAGATTCTGTGTGTGTGTATGTAACCATGTACGTATGTATGTACGTATGTACGTACGTATGTACGTAATGCGATAACTCCTGATAGAAATATCCAATTTGCTTCAAAATTTGGACATAGATTTATCCTGATAACGAACTTTCCTGATTAGTTTCAGGGTTCATTGGATAAGAATAAGGGAAGGGGAACAAAAGGCTAATCCGAACCCCCCCCCCCCACACACACACACATTCCTTTATTTCGTTAAGTCAATTTTCCATGCAAAAGTATCAGATTGTATTAAAATTTTAGGTACAATATCATTTTGATAAGGTACATCCATGATTAGTTGTGGTTGTTCATTGTTTACATATAAAGAAAGGAGGAATGGGGGGTAACACTCTTAATTTATGTAAATAGGTTTTTCACGGATAATTTACCGATTTGTTTCAAATTTTGGATGTAGGTTTCTTCTGATAAAGCGTTTATCTGATTAATTTTGGGGGTTCTGAGTTGAAATATAAAGATAGAGCGGATTATTTTTTCAATCGGATAGAAACTTTTGGTTTTATGAAAAGATTTTTAATGCGTAAAAGATATTGGTTTTCACACACATCACTTCACGCGAAATTGTTCATATTAAAAAAGTAAATATCCGAATCCTTTTAAAAATAAGAAAAAGCTTAAATAAAACATAAAACTTGAAATTTAGGCTACGGGGGGGGGGGGGGTAGAGTAAGGGGGCGCTAGATTTTTTTTTTTTTTAAAGCTCAGCGTTTTTTAAAGTTTTAGCTGCTAATTAAATATTACCATTTTTTGAAACTTTTAGAAACATAATATAACATGATGTTAAATATTTAAGAGAAAAGTTGCCGCGTCAAATACCACTATTTTCTATTAGTAATTTTTGTAAAAATGTTAAATTCTTGTTGGAATTGTTGAAACTTTGTGATAGTTTATAACACGTGATAAAAAATTGTATAAAAAGTCCCATTACGAAAGGGAAAAAGGGGGGGGGGGCAAACAAAATCAGGAAATATAACGGAAATTCTAGTTGATCTATTTGAAACTTTAAGATAGTTTATGACATATGATATAAATTTATAAAAATATATTTCGCGTTTAATGTCACTATTGAAGAATAGTGATTTTTGCAAAAATCTTAAATTCTTGTTTTGAAGCACCGCGACATCGAGTAACATATCTACTGATAGATTCTTTAACGGAGTTTTCTTAAGATACTGTTTTGTTGGTAATAGGGTGCACTCCCTGGTGATGGAATGTGGAACTAATGCGAGCACCCTGGTGTTGGAATTTGGAACTAATGCAACGCGATTTAGGTATTTACGAATGTTGAATCGAAGAGAAAGAAACATGATGATAAATGGTTGGAAACTAAGTTCCCGCAGTTTTTTTAAATAGAAGTTTTCTACCAGAATCTATATTTTGTTTTTTGGATACTAGAGCTAATTTGTGTTGAAACTCAGATCTATAAAATGGAGTGTCAAGTTATGAAAAAGGAACATTTTCGACACCTCCTTCTCTTTGCTTTCAATCAAGGTTGTAAGGCCGTAAAAGCTGCTCGCGACATTTGTGCTGTGTATGGCGAGGATGCGATAGCTGAAAGAACCGCCCATGATTGGTATGCCAAGTTCAAAAATGGAAATTTTGACATCAAAGACGCACCTCGTTCTGGCCGTCCAGTTGAGTTCGATGAGGAGCGATTAAACCAACATTTGCACGAAAATTCGCGTCAAACGACAAGAGAACTGGCAAGAAAATGAAATTCTCCCACACTGCTATAGTGAGGCATCTTCACTCGATGGGAAAAGTTCAGAAGTTTGGAGCATGGGTTCCGCATGTTTTAAGTGACAACAACAAGAATCAACGAGCCGCAATCTCCGCTGGTTTGCTTGCTCGTCACCGCTCAACTCATGGAAACAAGCAACGATTTCTTTACCGAATCGTTACTGGCGATGAAAAATGGTGCCTGTACATTAATATGTGAAGCAACGCAAGGAATGGCTCAGCCCTGGTAAATTACCAACACCGCGTGTAAAACAAGATCTTCACCCACGTAAAACGATGTTGTGCGTATGGTGGGACTGGGAAGGCATTATCCATTACGAACTGCTTGAACGGAACCAAACAGTCAACGCGGAACTCTATGTTCGACAAATGGAACGACTCAACGTAGCTATTCAAGAGAAAAGACCTTATCGGCAGCATGGAGTCCTTTTGCTGCACGACAACGCCCGCCCTCATATCGCCAATATGACCAAGGAAGCCATTCAAACGCATGGCTGGGAAGTACTGCCGCACCCGCCGTACTCTCCTGATTTGGCGCCAACGGATTTCTATCTCTTTCGATCTCTATCAAACGCTATGCGCGGAGTTTCGTTCAATACTGATGCAGACTTGAAAGCTTGGTTGGATGAATTTTTCGAGTCGAAACCAGGGGATTTCTACCAACGAGGTATTGAAAATCTTGTTGAACGTTGGGAAGAAGTTGTAAACAACAAGGGAGAATACATTGTTGATTAATTATTTGTTATTTTTTATTGAAAAATAAACTTTGAAATAATTTTTAAAAAACGGCGGAAACTTAGTTGCCAACCCAGTTGGCATTCCATAGCTGACATTCCATTTAAACCCTTTCGACTCGGGTGTCACTTACACAAATTTTATTTGGTTTACACCACTTTTAAAAAAAAGTTTCCTTCAAGTACACAATTTCAAAAATGCTGTAATTAAATAAGGCAAATTTTATTTTCCTTTATTACTGGTGCCAAAAACAAATTTTGCAAAGAAAGATGATGTCGAGTCAGACTGGACATACGAATGCAAAGAGTTAATGATCTGAAATTTAACATAAGTTAACTCGATCAAAAAAAATGTAAATTTGGCAGAACAAAAACGTATTTAAAAACATGGCGGGAACTACGCTGACATTACATTTTAACACTCAGCATTTTAACATGAATTAGGTCGATCAAAAAAACAGAGTATAGATTCCGGTAGAAAAATTGTCTTTAAACAAACGGCGGGAACTGAGTTTCCAACCCAATACTTAAGAAAAAGGATTCCGCATCGAAATACCACTATTTTCTAATAGCAATTTTTGTAAAAATGTTAAATTCTTACCGGAACTTTTTGAAAAATCCGTAACAACGTCTTTCAAATTCTAATTCAATCTGAAATTTGATGAAAATGTGTGTATTAGTACTATTTGAGATATTTGAATTATCGCAGAAATCATAAAAAAAACTGGATAGAAGCGCTATCTATAGAACCATTTACTCTAAAAACAAAAGAATATTAATTTATATCAGGGACTAACTGAATTTGAAGTTTGATGAAAATCCGTGCATTTCTTCTTGAGATAGAACTATTGCGATAATCATGAATAATGCCACATAGCAGCTCCACCTGTTGCACGATTTACTCCAAAAACTAAAACGTACTTTTGTACTTTTTTATATCAAAGACTAACAGAATCTGGAGTTTCATGAAAATTCATGCATTAGATCCTGAGATAGAGCTATTGCAATAATCACGAATAATACCGTATAGCGGCGCTACCTTTCAAGAGATTTACTTTAAAAACTACAGAATACTAATTTATATCAGGGACTTACTGAATCTAAAGTTTGATGAATATTAGTGCATTAATTCTTGCGACAAAACTATTTCAGGAATCGGGATAATTGAGCACAACAGCGCCACTTATTGAGCAATTAACACGAATACGTAAAAAGATTTAGTTCATATCACGGATTTACTGATTCGGAAGTTTGATGAAAATCCGTAAATTAGTTATTGAAATAGTGTTAATGCAAATCAGTAAAAACGCACTTTAGAAGCGCCATCTTTTGAACTATTTACATGAAAAAGTAATCAGTATCGATTAATATCGGGACTATCTGAATATAAATTTTTATTAAATTCCGTCCATTAGTTCTTGAGATACAGCTATTGTGAAAAATGCAGCATATCATAGCCATGTTGAGTGATTTACTTCAAAATAGAAACAACACCAACTCATGTCATGGACTAACTGAATCTAAAGTTCGATGGAAATTTGATGGTATTAGTTATTAAGATAAAGCTGATGCGTAAATCGAAAAAATGCAAAACAATAGCTCCACCTAATGAACGATTTACACCAAAAGCTAATCAGCATCAATTTAGATCAGAGACTACCTGAATATAATTTTTTATTAAATTTCGTGCTTTAGTTCTTCACCCGCGTCCCCACAGCCTGCGGCAGGGTACTGCCGAATGCCCTCTTCCTTTTCGAATGAACTTCGAAGCGAACAAAATTTAAATCGCAGCAAGCGTGCTGAGCACGCACCACCGAATGTAACCCTCCTTTTCGAAAGAACCTCGAAGCGAACGAAATTCGAACCATATCCCCGCTGCCCACGCCAGTCCGATAGCGGGCGAAGCCAGCAAGTTTTAACTAAGCCACGTTATATTAGTTGCTCATTCCAACACCAGGGAGCGTACTCTATTACTAACAAAACTGTATCTGAATGAAACTCCGTTAAACAACCTATTAGTAGATATGTTACTTGAGGTCGCGATGCTTTAAAACATAGAATTTCCGTTATATTTCCTGATTTTGTTCGCAACCACATCCTCTTGTACTCCGAAATGTAACTTTTTTTTTTATAAATTTATATCATATGCCATAAACTATCGCAAAGTTTCAAAAAGTTCCAGCAAGAATATAACATTTTTACAAAAATTACTATTAGAAAATAGTGGTATTTCGATGAAGAATCCTTTTTCTTAAATATTTATCATCATGTTTTTTTTGTCTTCGAAGTTCGTTCGCTTCAACATACGTCCGTTTCAAGATTTTATATAAAAGAAGGGGACCGATAGCGGGCGAAGCCGGCTGGTTTGAACTAAATCGCGTCCAAATTCCAACATCAGAGTGCTCGCGTTATATTAGTTACACATCAGTCCGTTATATTAGTCGCGTTATATTAGTCCTACATACGTACGTACATAAATATGTACATACGTACGTACATGCGTACGTACATACATGGTTACATACACACACAGAACCTGCGAGCACATTAGCTCTCAGGCTTTGATAGTCTGTGAACTAAAATCGCGTCAAATTGCATCTGCCTAGGCTAAATTAGATCAAAACTAGAAAGTTGGCGCCGTGGCGGTTTTTAGATTCAATAAAATCACGCCAAATTGAATTGGCCTAGGGCAATCTAGTTCGGCCTAGGATAAACTAGTTCAAACCAATGAATAGCAGGTTAAACTAGTTTATTCTAATGACCGTTCGGCCAAACTAGTTTGGCCTAGGAAAATCTAGTTTATCCGATGGGCGTTCGGATAGACTAGTTTGGCCTAGGAAAAACTAGTTTATCCGATGGGCATTCGGATAGACTAGTTTGGCCTAGGAAAAACTAGTTCATCCGATGGGCGTTAGGATAGACTAATTTGGCCAAGGAAAAACTGGTTTATCCGATGGGCGTTAGGATAGACTAGTTTGGACTAGGCCAATCTAGTTTGACCTAAAATCGGGTTTGGTCTGTAACATATACATGAAAAAAATGGTAAACATGTGTATCCTATAGGATACGTTGAGCCTGAAGATGTTAAAAGATAGAAGTAGTAAAAAACATTTACTCATGCCACATCTTTATGATTACCTGATATTTATTATTATTGTAATTCTACGGTTTTTTTACAAAAAAGAAAAAAAAAACAGAAATTTTTTTAAAACGGCGAGATTTTATTAAAATGCATAGATGCTATTCATTTCCAAAATCCTCTCTCATGTCTATGGAATACTTGTGATATGCTAACAAGATATTTATCGGAATTATTTTTTATGTCATTCAAAAAAGTCATTTTTCTTAGCGAAAGAAACTTTTGAGAGAAAGAAACAAATAGTAGTCGGAACAATATCTGGAGAGTAGGGTAAGTGTGGCAAAATGTCTCAATAGAATACAAAGAGTTTGTTTTTGGCAATCAAACATACGTGTGGCCTGGAATTGTCATAATGAAACACCACAACTCGTCTATTTGCTCATTTGGAGTGTTTCTTAGATTTTGCTGCCTTCAGTTCGTCGAGTGATAACTATATTTTTCACAGTTGATGGTCTGGTATCTAGTATCTAATAGTATATAACACTCTACTAATTCTATCAAATAGACAGCAAAAGTTTTTTCAGGCGGAGGTGGCTTTAGCGATTGGAATCCCACCTTTGTCTCGGATGGACAAGGAATATTCTCATCCCCACACTGTCAAGAATGAAACTTTTGTTGTAGATTACCAATCTTTTCCTAAAAAAGAGATTTTTCTTTCTCTTTTTGCCGATGAAAATGTGCTTTAGAATGGTGTACTTCGTCATGTTATATGCAGGACGTCCACTGGCTACTATTTTTATATTTTATTCGTACCCATGCGGGTTAAAGAGATATATAGAGATGCAGTATGCCATAAAAATAGTTTACAATACGATGCGCTTTATCGCTCGAATTTAAATGCAACCATTAGACTCAAACAAAACAAGCATGTGAAACAGGAACCGAGTTCCATGGCATCACCTGTGATTTCTTGGCCCGAACGAAAGTGATGTGTTTATATTTAAACATTCTAAAGATGTATTTTATTATATTCTGAATTAAAAATTCTATTACAAAAAGCTTTTATTCTACTCTTTTTTTATGAATGCACGTGGTGATGTTTGAACCGATTGTAGGTGATTTTAGGATTACTTCTTTGGCGTCATCTCCAGATACTGCACTTCATCTCTGTTATTTCTCTTTACTCTATGATTCGTACCACTATTTTAAAAAAATACGTGTTGTATTACATTTCTTTTGCGGATGTTGCCAAAGTACTTTTGAAAGATTTTTGTTTTCAGAAAATGGTGGAAGATAAATTTGAAAATATCTAGGGAATTGCGAAAAAAAAACTCTCGCAACAACCAAATACCAGGAATGTTTAAATTCATTTAAATCCTTAACAATTGTTATTGGTCTCACACACCGCTGCTTTTTTTCCTCAGTTTTCATATAAACTTGTAATTTTTAGTTTATCTCTAGATACTAGTGAAATTTTGTTACATTTAGAACTCTATTGCCATTTCCAGGGATTTTTAAATAAACGAAATTTAATTATAATAGTCCCGTACAAAAAAATTAGAACAGTAGCAGTATTTTATGAATTAATTGAGACTTTTATCCATCCTACCATTTAGCGGTCTCAGAGAACGCTCTCAACATATATGCGATAATTTCAGACACAGCAGTTAAAAGATTAAACAAAAAATTGGAAAATCGATATTTTCATCATTTTCGGCAAAATGAGGTATCGGGAAACATTAAGCAATAAAAAAATGCGGAACTCATTTAACTAAATAAATAAAATGGAAAACAATGAATCCAAAACTTACTCTGTTGATTAATCCACGCCCCGTATAACGTTGTGGAGCTGTTCTATATTGCCAGTCGATGTCTGTAAACCAAAAAAATCTTCCATAAGCTGGTACTTCAGTGAGTATCGGCGGTGGCTTACCAGCTTCGAGCAACAAAATGCTTGTGCAAGGAATGTCAGAAAGTCGACTAGCAAGGGTGGAACCAGCTGATCCAGCACCCACTGAAGGGGAAAAATTGTAATTTAACAAATTACAACAACTATTTGGAAAATAATATTTCCAAAAACTCAAATTTTAAAGACTTATAAATAAATTCTATATTTACTTTAATAATAATAACAAATATCATTTTTAGGATGATTATAACAAGTCATATATTACGTACGCCGTGTATTAAAGATTAACATTCCAAGACCAGCGATTAAAACAAAAAAAAAAAAACTCTTCTAAAAGTAAAGAAATTAATTTAAATTCAAAAGTGACCACATCATTCAAAAGTGGTAACATCATTCAAAAGTGGTAACATCATCGGGTCCATTCTCCCGAAAACAACAACCATTTTTCAAATGGTTAAAAAAAAAAAAAAAAAAAAAATTGTAATTTAAGAAATTACCCCAACCATTTGAAAAATGTTTCACTCGATACATTCATCTATCATTTTAAGCTAAATACCAGTTGTTTTATTGTGTATTATCCGTGCCACTGCTATAAATGACTTTATACATGCTGCAATTTGAAGGTACGGTTCGTTTAAGTTATATCACTCTATTGTCGCCAAGCATAAAAGTTGGCGACGAAAGAAACATTTCAAACTATTTAACATTGTTGGTGCAAAAGTAATCATTATTAAAATACAGCTTTGGCATATACTGTTATACTTGTAAGACTTTGGCATATATTGTTTGATTTTACAGAGCAGAATTTTGGTGATGGAGGTTTTAAACCAAAATCGATCGCAGCACATGCATCTGTGAATGGGTCCATCAGACATCGAATCAAAAAAGTTTTTTCCCAGTTTTTCCCAAGCCGATTGCTTTTTAGTTTTCTTTTTAGGTGGTGGAAAATCAAGAGTAATAGCTATAACATTTTCCGGCTTGTTAGAATCACTATTGGCACTCAAATTTTCCTGGTTAGAACCGACCGATAGTAAAACGCCATGGCTAGTGGATTGGTCGCCCTGGCGACATGATGTTTTACAATTAATCGGTTCGGCATTAAATTGCTTCCTTTTTCGTGATCGCCTTTCAACACGTAATTGGTTTTCAGCGGCTCAATAATCTTTTGATTTTATCATTTTCTGCATTGAAAGACGCTTTTGCGCCAAACCAAATACAGTATTACTCAGTTATCCCGTCGACCAATTTCGCCAAATGATACGAATCGCCAAACTAATAAGCAACTTATACATGTTGACTGTGTTTAATATCATTGAATGCGATATTCACGTTCATTCATTTCTTTGGCTTCGGCTTTTTCCGTATCTGTTAATTTCCGTCTACCCATTTTTAAATTTGTTAGTTTTCTCCTTTATTACAATGATTTTAACCATTTTAATTTACTATTCAAATAAAAATTCTTCTAAAAGTAAAGAATTTAATTTAAATTCAAATAAAAACTCTTCTAAAAGTAAAGAAATTAATTTAAATTCAAAAGTGACCACATCATTCAAAAGTGGTAACATCATTCAAAAGTGGTAACATCATCGGGTCCATTCTCCCGAAAACAACAACCATTTTTCAAATGGTTAAAAAAAAAAAAAAAAAAATAATTGTAATTTAAGAAATTACCCCAACCATTTGAAAAATGTTTCACTCGATACATTCATCTATCATTTTAAGCTAAATACCAGTTGTTTTATTGTGTATTATCCGTGCCACTGCTATAAATGACTTTATACATGCTGCAATTTGAAGGTACGGTTCGTTTAAGTTATATCACTCTATTGTCGCCAAGCATAAAAGTTGGCGACGAAAGAAACATTTCAAACTATTTAACATTGTTGGTGCAAAAGTAATCATTATTAAAATACAGCTTTGGCATATACTGTTATACTTGTAAGACTTTGGCATATATTGTTTGATTTTACAGAGCAGAATTTTGGTGATGGAGGTTTTAAACCAAAATCGATCGCAGCACATGCATCTGTGAATGGGTCCATCAGACATCGAATCAAAAAAGTTTTTTCCCAGTTTTTCCCAAGCCGATTGCTTTTTAGTTTTCTTTTTAGGTGGTGGAAAATCAAGAGTAATAGCTATAACATTTTCCGGCTTGTTAGAATCACTATTGGCACTCAAATTTTCCTGGTTAGAACCGACCGATAGTAAAACGCCATGGCTAGTGGATTGGTCGCCCTGGCGACATGATGTTTTACAATTAATCGGTTCGGCATTAAATTGCTTCCTTTTTCGTGATCGCCTTTCAACACGTAATTGGTTTTCAGCGGCTCAATAATCTTTTGATTTTATCATTTTCTGCATTGAAAGACGCTTTTGCGCCAAACCAAATACAGTATTACTCAGTTATCCCGTCGACCAATTTCGCCAAATGATACGAATCGCCAAACTAATAAGCAACTTATACATGTTGACTGTGTTTAATATCATTGAATGCGATATTCACGTTCATTCATTTCTTTGGCTTCGGCTTTTTCCGTATCTGTTAATTTCCGTCTACCCATTTTTAAATTTGTTAGTTTTCTCCTTTATTACAATGATTTTAACCATTTTAATTTACTATTCAAATAAAAATTCTTCAAAAAGTAAAGAATTTAATTTAAATTCAAATAAAAATTCTTCTAAAAGTAAAGAATTTAATTTAAATTCAAAAGTGGTAACATCATTCAAAAGTGGTAACATCATTCAAAAGTGGTAACATCATCGGGTCCATTCTCCCGAAAACAACAACCATTTTTCAAATGGTTAAAAAAAAAAAAAAACAGTAGATTAAAGATAGGCAACTTTAACTGTTTAAAATGTGAATTTTTATTTGACGGAGTTAACCAGACTGACTTCTGAACGCCTCATATTACGTCCGACATGGATTAAACATTAATATTTCTGGACTCATCGCAAACAAATTTTAAATGAAATCTCAGTTTTACAATTTTCGGAACTGCAAAATCTTCAATTTCAAAATATCGCACATTTTAATTTTTTACACCGTTGCGAAGAGAAAAAAATGCACTTTTTAATTAAATCTGTTTGAAACAGTAGCGTAGCTATGTTTTTTGGCGCCCGGGGCCAGCAAGAAATTTTGCGCCCCCACCCCAATATAGATATATAACAATTTCTCTCAATTTGGCGCCTCTAGGCCTCGGCGCCCGGGGCGGACGCCTCCCTTGCCCCCCCTTAGCTACGCCACTGGTTTGAAATCGTATCACAATTTGTAGTTAAATTATTATTATTTTTTTTAAATTTTAATTACTCTTTTTGTTATCGTGGCAACAGAAGTATTCCATTTTTGGACATTAAACTTGGGCCAATCAGGAAACGAGTAAAATAAACCAACTTTATTGCGGAATTCAACCAATGAAAAGATTCAGATATACTTTAGATTTCCCAATTACCTACCGAGAACAACTATTTTTTGCAAATAGTTAAAAACAAAAAGGAAAATTCATGATTCAAATTTTGAAGTTTGGTCGAAATATTTTCATTATCATTTAAGTATAGCTGCCAACTTTTACGCATTATTGCTACCCCTAAAATTGTACAGATATTTTTCATTTGTTTAATCATAAGATTTTGACGCTTTTATAAGACAATATTTGCTATAAAATTTTTGTGGTAGGAAAATTCTGTAAAAGTTGGCAACTATGATTAAAGTTATAATGTAGGTCCAAGTTATTTCTTGTTACCATGTAAAAGTAAAAGCTTAATGTTATTTAACCCCTTGGAAATGAACGACTCGTATGCGCTTAGAATCTTTGTATATTTCCACCAGTAAAATTTTAGGGTAAAATTTGCCATATTAAAAAGGAAGACTTTCTCGATTCAATAAGGCACAAATTTCTGTTTTTTTAAAAACGGTGACAAAAAGTTAAAAATTTCGTAAAAAGCTCCCGTCGCGAAAGAGTAAAAATTAGAGCTAAAGCGATTATCAAGAACCATGGCTGTTAGACAGAAGCAAATTGCCTCAAAACTTACGGTATTTATCCATAAAACAGCAATCACAATTGTTTAAATTTCGAACGACATTCTCTTTAGATATAAATATATATGTGTGATTTTTAGAAATAATTTTATACTTTATGTGTGGCACTTAAAACGAAAGAGTGGATTTGTCTTTTCTGGAAGGAGTTGTAATTTATTGGATCGTGAATGAGTTTGTTTTTAAATATTTTACTCATATTGATTTAAATTGCTTGTTTAAATTACTCATCTTGAATTAAATTGCCAAACCCCTTAATTGTCGCATTAAATTGCGGTTTAAAAATTCAAATTCATTATTCCCACCACTTTTTCAAAAAAAAAAAAAAAAAAATATATATATATATATTCATCTTCATTAATGACAAGTAAAGTGATACCAGAATAATACCAATTACAGTATTTAATAAAACTGATGGGAATCAAACAATTCTCAATAAAAGCCGTGAAGCTTGCAGCCCGTGAATGTCTCGGGCGCGACTATTAAGTGGTTAACCCGGGAGGACGCGTGCCGGGCCTAAAAGACCCAGAGTGCGAATGGTTTTTACAACTGTAACCACTAATTTTTTAAAAGTAATCTTCAAGTTATTTTATCTCAGAATTTGTAAGAATTGTCTTCGTCTATATAAAGTGACGATTATTATTTGCTTTTATTGGTGACAAAGTTAAAGCCATTCATAACCTGGGTAAGCTCGCGTTCTCCTGGGTTAAAAACAACCTGTTCACTCGAGCTGTTTCAAAGAGAAGCTGATTTTCAAAATCGTGAGATGAGTGGATTTCGTCTCAACTTGTATTATTTTGTGGCTGAACTTTTAAGAGAGTACAGGTGGGGTTGTGGATATACAAATGACGTATTTTTACATTTGTACATCCATGCTCATACATTAAATTTCAAAACATTGAATAGTTTTTGAGCTCTTATATGTGAACAGATGTACGGTCCAGAAGGCGACTATAGGTGCTACGAATTTATACAGTTATGAGCGCACCAAAAAAGAAATTGCGAAACTGTATGCATATTTTCACTAATGATATAAATGGGTTAATTGGAAAAGTATTACTTTTTTTTCGCAACCGCACAGTATTTTATGATTTTAGAACAAAAATACGATGCTAATTTTACTTACCTATAATATAATCGTATTCCTTTGTAAAAGACCTCGATACATCAGGTGAGTGTTTCTGTCGAGACAGAGACAACACAAGCATGGTGAGCAATGTGGTGGAATTCGCCAAAGGTGTTGGATAACTGCTCTCCGTGGCAATGTCCATGTTTATCTGAGTAAAAAAAAGCGTATTCAACGTAATGTTTTCATAGGAAAAAATTATAAAAAAAAAACATAATTGTAATTTAACAAATTACTACAACTATTTGGAAAATTATATTTTCAAAGACTAAAATTTTAAAAACTTATAAATAAATTCTATATGTAAATTAATAATAATAATAATAAACATCATTTTCAGGATGACCATAACGAGTCCTATATTACGTACGCCATGGATTAAACATTAATATTCCTACATCATTAATTTAAAAAAAAAAGAGTAGTTGATAGATATACTACTTTAACTGTTTAAAATGTGCACTTTTATTTGATGGAGTTAATCAGACTGACTTCTGAACGCCTCATATTGCGTACAGCATGGATGAAACATTAATATGCCTGGATCTATCATGAATAAATTTTAAATGAAATTTCAGTTTTACAATTTTTGGACACAGCAAATTTTTAAACTTCTAAAAATTGTATATTTTAAATTTTTACACCGTTGAGTAGAGAAAAAAATGCACTTTTTGATGAAATTTGTTTGAAATCTTTATCACAATTTGTTTTAAAATTATTAATTTTTTTAAAAGTTTTTATTACTCTTTTTGTCATTGTGGCAACAGAAGTATTCCGTTTTTGGGCGTTAAACTTGGACCAATAAAAAAACGAATAAAATAAAAAACGGAAGAAATTCCATTTTTGGATAATAACCTTGAACCAATCAGGAAACAAATAAAATATAATAAGTTGCGGAATTCAACCAATAAAAAGATTTAGATATACTTAAGATTTCCCAATCCTCTCCCGAGAACAACAACTGTTTTCCAGATAGTTAAACAAAAACCCAGAAAAACAAATCTGCATTTAACTTCTTCTGTTCCTAGGTCCCTATTCAGGGACCTTTGTTCTGTTCTTTATAAAAACTAAAATGTTCGATTTTTTTTTTTTACATTTATGATTTTTTAATAGTTGTTTGTGTAAAAAGTAAAGTTTGTGTGTTCAAGTAAAAATTAATATAAGCAGCTAAATATTACACTCTTAAAACGAAAGAGCTGATTTGGCTTCTCATGAAAGAGGTGTAATTTTTTTCGATCATAAAAGAGTTGTTTTTCAAACGATTAAATCTTCTTGATCTAAATTGGTTATTTAAATAGCTCAACTTCATTTAAATTGGTTAAAACTCGAGTTATTTCAACTCTTTTTAGAGAAGCTGCCTTCCAACATTGAGATGAGTGGATTTCAGCTCAACTTGAGCTATTTTGTGACTGACTTTTTAAGAAAGTACTACTTTTCACTCACTTAACCCCTTGGGGACGAGCAACACGTATACGTGCCGTAAAAAGATTTAAGAATCCTTGTTTATCCTCACCAGTAAAATTATACTGTAAAATTTAACTTATTCAATCGGTCCATTTTTTTATTTAAGAAGGCACAAATTTCTGTTTTTAAAAATCGGTGACAAAACATTAAAAATTTCGTAAAAAGCTCCCGTCGCGAAATGGTTAACATGCGTCTAATTTTGTATAAATAGCATTTTGCTTGTCTATATTAAATTACAATTTTGTTAGTCTTATGACACTCTGGTCTGGACTCAAGTGTGACAAAAATTTGGTGTATTATACAGACACGAAAAATGCTTTTTATTACAAATTACAGTCGAGTCTCTCTATAACGAAACTCCAAACATCGAATTTCTCTGTATAACGAATTTTTAGTAGAAACGGTCCCCTTTTCGCATGATTACATTAAAAACAGTCTCTATATAGCGAAATATCTATCTCCATATAACGAATTTTTTCATAAATTGATCATATAAACAGTTTTAAAAAAGCTTCGAAATCATATGGAATCAATTTTCCATTACTTATTTTTGATTTATCGTCAGTGCTGAGTTTTAGATATATATATATATATATATATTACTTCTCTCCTTGTTCTTTAAATCCAATCATCATCCCACCGTTCATCCCACCTTCCACACACCTTTCCACATCCTTCTCAAAACAGAGTCTATTGGATTGATACACATGTAAGAGATGAATCAATGAGAGGCACATAAGAGATGCCTTCAAATGGAGAAAAATGTTAACTACAATTTTTCATTCCTTGCTAAAAGTTGATCTTTTTTTTGAGAGCGTAACAATTTTAAAATCAAAACAACAAAAAATTACATATTTCTTCGTCTGAAATTAATGCAAGTCTTCCTTATTTGATTTTCATTAAGCTTTCAAATAAATGTCTATTCTCTTTTTTGAAACGGCTTAAATAATTAAGAAATAAAATGTTAGGTTAATATTTACTTTTAAACATTTCAAATTCTTAATTCAAAAGATCAAAATTAATATTTGTTTCAATTTTACACATTAAATACGATTTTTAACATCATTCTCTATACATCGAATTTCTCTATATAATGAATTTTTTACTGGAACGGTGGATTTCGTTATATAGAGACTCGACTGTAGTTACATTTTATATGTGTGGAGAACAATAGTATTTAACACTAGAATGGCCGTACGGCGGTCATTTTGATCGCTTTCATATGAAGATGTATTGGTTCGAAACAGGAATTTCAAAACAAAATCAGTTTAAAAGATGAAAGGAAAAAAAGATAAATAAAAAAATTAATCTGTTTTAGATAAATCGTTCAAACTTGGACATGTCCTTTTCAATTGTTTTACTTTAATATTAATTCAGTAAATTTGAAAAAATATTTGCCTTTGAAAATATGATTTAAAAAAAAAAACATAATTTTTTTCAAATTTCTACTTAAATATTTTTAATTTTTATTTAAATTATTATTTTTTAAAATGCTAAATCAAAGATTAAGGATTAAATACTTCTGTTTATTTAAATGAAAAAAAAAATTCTAAAAATAATATTTCGAATTATGACGATTTTAAATTGCTCCACCTTTTTAATAAATCTTAAATTTTAAAATAAAAAAAGTACGAAAAGTTTCCTCTGATAAAATATTTTTTATAAAACTTGACTAAATTTTCCGGCCTTTCTAGTGTTAACAGGTGTTAAATCAATTTTTATCTTAAGTATATTTTGTAAAATAGATAAATAAATAAATAAATAATAATAATAGGAAGCATTTATGAAAATTTTCTCCAATGGTGACAAGAATAACAGTGGACATTTCGATAACCTTTTATTTATATGAATCAAATGTAAATAAATATTAATTATTTAAATGTAATTAAAAATGTAAATATGATTACACTATTAAAATAGCAATAAAATATAATAAATTAACTATATTGCAAACAAATACCTTTTTTTTTCCCGCTTTGAAATCTTAATAAACGTGTTGCACAAATTTAAAACTATGCGTGCACCAGCATTTTTTTCAACAAAATCACTGGGAGTATAATTTAATAAATTTAAACGAGACTGGACTGTTTGAAAAAAAAGAAAACTGACCTAGAGGAAGAGGAGAAATAATTGAGAACAGTGAATTAGTATAAACGCCCGCCGGAGGCTTTTAAAACAAAAAGATACATTGTAATCGCGACAGTGTTGGGAAGGTCAATTTCAAGAAGTTTAAGTCTTTAAAATGAGTGATTAATTTCACGCCTCAGTCATTTCGTACTTATTCCGTAATTTTCGTCAGAAACATGAAGTGATATATCAGCATGGTATGAACGGTAAATTTTCATTAATCCTACGGCTACACGTCTGGATACACTTATCCATTTTCTTCCGTGAATGTAATCAAGGTTGAATTGCGAACCGTACACAGAGAAAACTGCGCCCGGGGCAAATTTTCATTTCAGTACCCTTTCCCCGGCTTTCTCTTTCTGATAGGTGTTACAAAATTGAAAACATACAGAATCAGAAATAATTCGATTTTAATAATATGAATAAATAAATTCGAAAGAATTCGACATATTACCAAGAACCGATTTACATATTTTGGAGCCCTAAGCATAGATGCTTATGGGGCACCAGCTTATACCAACATTTACAATGGCATTGAGTTAAAAAATGAAAAAAAAAAATACTTACTAAAATAACCACTATTGACTTTAATAATTACTTTAAAATATCCATTAAAAAGTTAAATAAGATAATGATTAATTTACGTTTAAATAACTATTTCCCAATTATGGAATTTAAATAGACATTTTGCAATAAATTGTATGGTGTTGAGTATTTTTTTTCCTTACAAGCCTAGATATCTGGAATGATAAAGTATGCAACAATTAATAATACATTTTCGACAACATTAAGCTGCTTTTATTTAAAATATTAAGGACTCTACTGTCTGCAACATACGTTCACAACCTCCAAATAATCTGAAGAGAACAGGAACTGGATTAAATAAGAATTGAAAACACAATTAATTTTTAAATTGCTGAAGTTAAAAAAATATTTACTATAATACAGTAATTGTAAAAGGATATTTCGAACAAAATATGTTTAACATTATAAAACTGCAATATGAACACAATAGAAGGTAGAATGAAATATAAAACTCCATTAGATATTAAAACTACATCAGATTTTGGATAATAATTGAAAAACTTTCAGCAGCTCTTGAGGTCCCGTGAAAATCATGGCTCTAAGCCCGTGACCCAGATGCCCTGCTATAAATCAGACACTGCATATTTCGGGTTCATTTTGGAACTTTAAAAAGTTTAATTTTGATTCAGAAATTCCAAACAACCAAATAACATAAGAGAAAATTGCACTTATATTTTGGCTAAGAGGATCGTGAAAATAGGTGAGGAAAAAATGTTTATAACATTATAATTTAAAACAGTTTGAAATCCTTTTGGATTCCAAGAACGAAATAACATGTTAATTTGAGAGTATATATTTTTGTCACAATAACAGAAAGAAAATTCCATATTGACTACTTTCCGCAATTTTTGTTAACAAATGCATGCAATTAGTGGATGTTGTTGTTTAGAAACTATGTAATTGGAACACGCTTTCCATTTTTTAGTAAACGGGAAAATCTTTCAGCAATTACTGTAAAATTTGAGGCTTTGAATGAAATTCTCGAATCCACACTGCGAGAAAAGAGAAAAACAGATTGTCACGCGATTATAACTAAATAAATAAAGCGCAACTTAAAGAAAAATTCACGCAAATATCGTGAAAATTCAAAAAGATTCTGGCGAAACAGGAATTGCTTTCTAAAAACAGTTGTGCAGTTGTCAATGCTGTATCTGGCGACTATTTATATACTTTATTTGCACCACTATTTTTTAAAAATAAATTTTGTAGTACATTTATCCTGCTAATGTTTTTTTTTTTTTTTTTTTTTTTTTTTTTTTTTTTTTTTTTGAGGAAGTGCTGCCAATAAAATTTAAGAATAATTGCTAGTCGCAGTCTTACTTTTAGAAAACAATTCGCGGTTATCACCAGAAGCTTTCTAAATTTTTGAGATCTTTGACTGAATAATATGTATGATCTAACGATCTGTGTCATGACTTCCAGTGTTGAATTCAGACGCTTTTCTCTGCAAGGGATTTTTGTGGTTCCGAGGGTAGGGGGGGGGGCAATATTGCACTTTTTGTTCATTTAAAATTCAAAATTTCCAAGAGGAACATTACCCCCCAGTCACCCCTTGAAATCACCACTGATGACTTCTTCTCAATATTTGATGTTTCTGAAATCGTAAATAATCTGAAGTATTTATGATATAAACATAAGATTTTTTAATAAAAGTCCCATGATACTTATTATTCTGTTTATTATTAAAATATGATAAGTAAATCAGCGAATTTGGATGTTTCCTTTTTTATGAGATTAGCAATTGGCGTGCTATGTCCCACAGATTGAATTATTTCCCATCATGCTAATCAGATTAACTAATCGATGATTATCCTGGATTATATTCCATCGACTGAGCATAAGCCTCTTAAATACTTTTATCTTTTTTATTAATCTTTTTTTTCTTTCTCATGAAAAATGCTAATTGTCTGCTGAAACCATTATCTAACGCGTCCTGAAAAAATATGTACCATTCATAACTTTACACGGAGTTAAGGTGTATAACAGAAAAGCTATGCATAAATCTGATTGTAAGTTTTTATTGCTTGATTAAATTTTTTTTCCAACTTAACTCATTAACGACCAAATTAATTTCTTCATTAAAATTTCCCACCACTTTCGAAAGGAGAATATTTTTTATGTTATTTTATCGAGAGTATGTTTCACAAGATTCCTTCGTACAAAATGCCAGTCACTCTAATAATACTACGAAATTACTTTATTTAACCTCCGCACCGTGGGGCAAAATCCCGAATAACTGGCCAAAATATGAAAATGATATTCAAATAGCACGAAACTTCGTACGCAGGGATTTTTCAAAATGCTTATTACGATTACAAAAAATAAATAAATAAATAATAAAAATAAATAAATAAATAACTAAATAAAATAAAAAACAAATAAAAAAAATTAAAATAAAATGACGGGTTCAGTATGACGGAATGAAAAGTTAAACGCTTCGAAAGTAATTCAATTTTGTATGAAATGATTATTTATGAATTATGAATTCGTATACTTTTCAGGATGCTAATTGCAATTCAAAAGTTAATCTGAAAATTACATAAATAAATAAAATGACAGAGTAAAGGAAAACAACTAGATTTAAATAAAATTTATAGATTCGTGGCCAAGCTTCACAAGGAATTTTCAAGAAATCACAACATTTTTAATCGAAATTTAAGTATGTTAATGAAAATTAAAAAATTATCATATTTAATTTTTATATTATTAAAATAAAACGAAAATATATTTCAAAAATTCATTTTTTGAATCATCTGTAGTATATTAAATAGATTCTTCAGAAGCTGAGGTGTCGAAAAAGTTAGCAGAATTTATTAGCGGTATTACAAGATGCTGTGACGCTAAGTACAAAGATCTTAATTTATTCTACGGTTATATATTTACCTAAGCTTAAAATAATAAGGATCTGGGGATTATGAAAGACGTAAAAAAGCATCTTTCATTTTTTTCGTACTGCTGCATTTACTCGAGAAATCTTCTCGATACTTTTTAATCAGTTTATTGCTCGGTTCTTGAGCTTCTTCCGACATTTGCCAAAATTGGCCATAATAAAGAAGATATTATTTCTTTGCCATTAATAAGTAGTTTGTGCACTGAAATAGGCATATCGAGCCAGGGATATAGTTCAAGGAATTTACGAGCTGTTTGTAAGAAAAAATAATCTTCGAAATTAATTAAATAAATGATATGGTTACAATAAATTATTTATGGCGTAGAATCATTTGATCAAATCTTCGCCTACGAACATTATGGAAGTATAAATAGTTACGTTTTCAAAGCATCGTCAAGCAGCATTGCCTTCATTTGTGCTTCTATGTATGGGATTTGGCTTATCGACAAGAAGTTGTAATTGCACATGAAATGTATTTTGTATATTTTGTTTTGCAAGTTCAGTTTTCCTTTTCTCATGCGGAGTACGCTCTTGCTATTTCTTTTTATCTAGTTTGCATGCTAGATGCAAGAAACTCTCAAAACATTTTAGCATATGACGTGAATATTCCAAACTGTAAATGATCTTCATTCGCTTTTAATTTTAAAAGTGTCATATCGATAAGAAGCTGTTTTGAGGTTGCCTGACATAGATAGCAACATTGAATATTGCACTAATTCGTAATTAATGACTACTTCATCTCTATCAGCGATTGTATTAAATGGGATAAGTTTATCTCCTGATGTTTATTATAATCTATTTTATTGGCAGTAGCTTCCTTATTTTCGTGCAAAAAATGGATCTTGTTGGGCCCAATGAAATGAAGATCTTGGATTTATCAAGATAGCGGTTTATGAGTTATGTATTTTAGTGGCACGGGGGACGTGAAAAATGTATTTAAGCATTATTTCTTACCATCGCCAATCTCAATTTTTGTTTAAAAGTACTTTGACCAGATTTGTTATCACATCCTCACTTGCAAATCAAATCCAGATTGCTTAGGACTCAGAAATGGGATTTCTACTTAGATCCATTCACATTAACAAAATATACTCAGTAGTATGATCTAGCAAAGATCGGCACTAACAAGATAGTTCGTGTAATTACAATAGAATGAACACAATTATTACATATAATGATAAGAAGATGCAATTCTATCGATTTCATGATGGAGAAATATCTTTAATTTTTCTTTACTTAACTTACTTATCAAATTAATTTATTATTATAATTATAGAACTTATTTGTAATATAATAGGTATTAACCTATTATAAAACTGAATAATCTAAAAATTAAAAAAAGTATTTGTCAGCTAAATTAATGTAAAAAATAATCAATTTTTAAATTTTTAAAGCGGCAAAAAAAGCATGTTTACTTGCGGTTACAAAAATATGGGTGAAATACAGAATGGCAGTTTATGGCAGCTGGTTTTTACTGGTTTTTACAACTAGTCCAGACTATTATTTCCATTAAATTTCGTTGCGGAACATTTAAACTTTTTGATGTTTGAAAGCAAAAAAAAAAAAAAAAAAAAAAAAGAAAGAAAGAATAATAATAATAATAAATAAAAATAAAAATAAAAATAAATAAAATTGCCGGGGGTAAAATTTAGTTTGGGGAAAATGGAAATAAAAGAGTCTGATGTTACAACAATGTTTTGAGTCTTTAAACTGCGAATTAAAGACAAACAATATATAAATCATGCATAAAATTGGGGAATATTTTAAATTTTTGGTATTAAAAAAAGTTTCAAAAACAACAACAACAACAAAAAAAAAAATGTTTTTCTTTTCTTAACGTTTTTCTGCAAAGTTCCGATTTTTTCAGAAATTTTTCCACGCACGGCATTTGCATGTGCGTCTATATTATACGACTTTGAATGGTAGTTTCACTGTATCATGCACTTCCTTTCCAATAGAGAACATTGAACAAGTTAATCTCAATGACATAAAATTTCCATGAAAATCCGAATATATTTATGAGAGTTACAGCACTATTATTCAGACAGAAGGCAAACCAAACTCGCAAACGCTTTTCAAATATGTTGAAAGTGTTAATAAAATATGGTTGTTCGATTCTTTGGAAAAGTAGTTTGAAAAATTCGTTCGTTTACGGATAAAAATAATTTTGTGAATGTATCAGATTTGAATTATTAACATAATGGTACAAAAACAACTTAGAAACTTCTTTTAGAACGATGTAGAGTCGAGGTAAATGTATGTTGAAAACTCATGATTATTTTACCTCCGAAGTGTTGCAATACTCCAGAGTACCATAAAAACTTTTGAAATTTCTATAAAAGTTAGATTTTGGTTTTGATTTCAAAACATAAGGAGTATTTTCAATATTATAAACTGAACTACAGCAAAACCAGCGCTTATGAGTGCTGTGAGCAATCTTGTGAGTTGAATTTCTTAGAAAAGGGAGCATGGATAGTGTTAAACTTAAAAAACCCGGGATTTAGAATCAGACTTACAACTTAAACTCATTTATTTTTTAGGGTTTCGTTCATCTGACGAAACCCTATTCGTCTCTATCCTCTGTCTGTCCGTCCGTCACAAAGTTCGTACAGAAATACTGTATAAGTCAGAGGGTTCAAATTTTGTGTACTTACAGCTGATTAAATACCTCGTGTCACCCGACAAATAAAATTTTGAAAAAGTCTTTTACTTTTATTAAATTATTTTTTTCAATGTCATTCTTTCATTTCTACGATTTAAGTTTTAAAAGAGAAACTTAATTTCAAGCGTTTTACGTGAAGACTTGGAGGTAAAGCATCTCGTTAGTAAACAGAAGATTCATAGTACAAATCCCGATGCTGGAACATGAAATTTTCATTTCAAGATGGATTTATTAAGAATTTTCTTTCGATTTTAAAAATGTTTGCGATTTATTGATGTTTCAGATTTAATTTTAAACATTTTTTTTCACTTTTATAAATGTTATTTATATTTCCGCTAAATTTTTTAAATTTCGGATTTTCACAAAATTTAGAATTTAAAATTTTATTTAAATAATCTTCTTTGAGCATTTTTAATTTGATTAAAATAACTAACTTCCTTTTATAATAATTTTGAAATTATTAATTTTGAAATTATTAATTTTGAAATCAATTTATTATTGGTGCTACCATATGTGTAAGAATTTAAAAATTGCAAATTAACAATTTGGATTTATTAATCGATGGATAAGTTGTTTTGAAAGAAATATTAATTGAAACCCTCTGTGAGATCTGCGATCACATTTACCCACTTGTTTTTGCAGTTGTCTGGGAAAATTTCTTGATTCTAAAAACACATTTTTTTCCCATCAAATACTGGTTTCCACAAAGTAGTAGAGCTCCTGTGTAGAATTTTGGGGCATTTTGTGTGATAAAATTTTGAGCGATGATTAGTTTACATAGCGTTTCTCAGTCAATCTATGTCAATTACTCAAATCTGCCCCTTGCCATTTGCTCCTTATTTCTAAGTATCATAAAAGTATTTTACAAGACTCCTCTTTTAGTCCAAAAGCCGACAGCAGAAAAACCTATGTTATCGAGCACAAGAAAAAAATCTTTATTTTATGAAAGAGTAGTGATAAAGGAACCTAATGATCCATGTCTGCCGCAAGTGAAGTGGTGCATAAGCTAAAAATTAATACCTCTAGTGGTTTACTCGTAGGTTTAACATTGTGTTTGCTGTACAATCAAAGGTATGAAAACATAAAAATTAACTGGAGGCAGGAAAACACAATTTTAAGCCTAAGAGTGATCTACTAGTGCATGGTCGGTGAACCTATGGCACGCGTGCCAAAATTGGCACTCGAAGGATATTTTCGGTACGGCATTAATTGAAATCTTTGAATAAAACATAATGAAGTTAAACAAAACACAAATTTATACAAGCTGGACTTTTATTTGTTTGTTTTTTAATTGGAAAGTAAATAATGGAATGTCTAAACTATTTCAATGTGAGCTCAAATAAGATATTAAAATTAGAGAAATTTTTGAGAATATGAAAAAAGAAAATGACAAACATTATAAGTAAAATTGCTAATGATGAAACTATAGCGACTAGGTATACAGTCTATTACAAAATTATTAGACCACTCAGAATTTCCCCTTTTCTCAACAAAGAAAATATTAATTTGAATTTAAAAGTTGTTGTATTAAAATATATTTAACTCTAGAATGTTTATTTATCACAGGGAAGAAAGATTTGAATATTTTTTTGTTTCATGCCAAACCATTTTACACAAATCCGCTGTTTCATAAATATAAGACCACTCTCATATTATTAATAAAGCAGACGATTTTCTTTTGAATTCAGAGTTTAACTGTAACCTAATCACTCTGTAAAATTTAAAAAGAAGAATTAAACGCAATAAATCTTAATTGTATTTCATTATTTGAATTTATTTGTAAAATGCCTCGGCGGAGTGAGCTATCTGAAATCGAAGTGAGAAGAGTGTAGTTCTACAAAGGAAAAGAAATGTCTGAACGTGAAATAAATAAGATTCTTAATCGTTCTAAATCTACGATTCATAATGTTTTAAATAAAAAAGAATTGTATGAAACTCATAAATGATCTGTTGTAAAAAGAAGTTATCAGATCGTGATAATAGGCGAATTGTCAAATTGTCAACGAAAAATTAGCAGTCAACTCGTAAAATATTACAACTGATAACTAAAAAAGTATCACATGCAACCGCGTGGTGAAGTTTGAAATCTAATGCTGGTGTTTTTTGTCGCAAATTAAACAGTAAACAACTGCTATTAAAATGACACAATGAAGCTGGTCTGAAGTGGGCAAAGAATGTCATGTCCTGTAACTATGCTTGGAGAAATATATTGTTTTCAGACGAAAACGAATTCAATCTTGATGGTCTAGACGCTAATAATTATTATTTTCATGATTTAAGGCAAATATGTCGCGAGTTCTTCAGTAGGCAGATGGGAGGTGGTTCCGTCATGGTGTAGGGCGCATTTTCATATGCAGGAAAATGCGATCTCCAAAGATTTGAAGGAAAAATGAACTCAAACAGTTACCAACGAATGCTGTTTCGAAATCTCATACCTTTCGGACCACTTTTAGGAGGTGCAAAATGGAAGTTTCAGCAAGATAATGATCCCAGTCATTCATCGAAATCAACAAAAGAGTAGCTTAGAAGGAAAAAGATTGATGTTTTACCTTGGCTAAGACGAAACCCTGACATAAACCTTTTAGAGAACTTGTGGGGATATTTGTCTCGCCAAGTGTATGAAAGTAACAAAGAATTTCATTCAACATGTGAATTAGAAATAGCCATTACGGGAAAATAGGACAATATTCTCGAATAGTTAGAACAAAAATTGATTAACTCTTTGCCAAATCGTGTGTTTGAAGTTATTTAGAAAAATGGTTGAACAATACCTTACTAATAATTTCAGAAAACTGACTTTCCCACAGGTGGTCCTATAATTTTGTAACAGTTCTTTTTGACACTTTTTTTGCTACATTGATGTTTTATTTTTGTACGAATTAATTTCTTTGTGTAAGTTGCTGCATTTTATTAAAAACTTGATGCATTAACATAGAGTATTCTTTATTTTGATTGAAATAATTCTTTAATTACCTAAATGGAAAAATATGTTGTGGTCTTATAATTCTGTAACAGACTGTATTTGTAACAATTTTCACAATTGTTCCATTTATTTATTCTTCCAGGTCGTTATTTCCGAAAAAGAATGATACGTCAATCTTAAAAATCCCTGTCGGCTTGGTCTACAGGCGGAGGTAGATTTCGAAGAGTTTTTCATTTCAACAACAAAAAATGAAATATGATTAGAGATAAACTCAATTTAATTACTTTATTTGACCGCTTTTGAAATTTTTTTAATTTCATTTTTCTGTAAGAACTGATTTTATCAAACTCATCTTAAATGAAATTTGGCTCAAATTACCATTTTGACAACATATTTTGAAATATATTCTGACTTTATTAAAAAATCGACCAATACGCACATTATACACTGCTCAAAACAATTAAAGGATATTGCAGTTTTAGGTGGATTTTGTACCTGGGAAATTTTTTAGCTGATTGATACATAGTCGACAGACATAGTAGGTTATATGAGAATAAATTACACATGTTTGGCAGAAAAAAATGCATTTTATTGAGCATTTGTGTACAAAAGGAAAAAACACAATTTGTGCATATGAGAAAAAAAGAATAAGAAAAGGTGTTTTCTTCAAAGAAAATCATTTTCAGTAGGGGGTATGGTTTCCACGGGTGGCCAGCAACGTTGAACATCTTTGAGGCATGGACTTAATGAGGCTATTAATGAAGAGTTGGAGTATTCTGCCCCACTCTTCCAGAAGAGCTCTTTCCAGTTCTTGGAGAGTTTGTGGGGGTTGTTGGCGGCCAGAAACTCGTCTTTCTAGAGCGTCCCAAACGTGCTCGATTGGATTCATGTCTGAAGAACACGCTGGCCATTCCATTCGAACGATTCCTTCCTCGAAAAGGAAATCCTCCTCCAGGTTTGCACGATGTGGCCTGCAGTTATCGTCCATTAAAATGAAGTTATCTCCGATTGCTGCAGCGTAAGGGACTACAATAGGTCTGAGGATTTCATCCCTATATCGGCGACCAGTCAGAGCTCCATCTCGAATGATGTAGAGGTCAGTACGCCCGTCAATGGAGATGCCACCATACAACAGCACTCCTCCACTGCCAAATCTGACACTTTCGTGCACGAACGCAGGATTATTCCTACTGCCACGGTCCCTCCAGATGAAAATACGCCTATTATCCGGATGCACAGAAAAACGGGACTCGTCAGAAAACAGAATATTGCTCTATTCATTTCTCCTCAAGTTGACATGCTCGGTTGCCCACTCCCTGCGGTCGCGACGATGCCTTGATGTTAATCTAACACATACCATCGGTCGGCGAGCATACAGACCTACAGCATGGAGCCGGTTTCGGACAGTCTGAGTTGGAATCGTGGTGCCTGTAGCCGAGCGAAGGTGTTGTTGGATAATAGTAGCGTTCATGTTTAGGTGTCTCCGAGCTGTTAATGCTAAATACCGATCTTCATTGGGCGTTGTTACCCGTCTACGACCTTGCCCTGGTCTTCGGTCTGCACATCCACTCTCCAAAAAACGGTTCCAGATCCTGGAAATGACACTTTGTGACACTCCAATAGCTTGCGCTACTTTGGCTTGAGTTTGGCCCCCTTCTAACCTACCAACAATTCTCCAAGCTTCTGAATCTGTCAAATGACTTCGCTGAGACATCGCACTCATCGAAACAAAGCAATCACTGAATGCCGATCATCCTTGTCTTCATTCTCTTTTATCAAGTTGAAAGTCAAATTTCATCCACTGCCGCTGAAGCGACGTTTTTGACGTCGAACTCAAAATTTGCACACTCCACAGTTTAATAACCAGAAAAATTTGCATTTGTGATTCTCTTCTTCTATTTTCGGCAAAAAAAAACTCGTTTATATCTTTATTTTATATAAAACTTCAAATATCCTTTAATTGTTTTGAGCAGTGTATGATTCTTAAATAACAAAAAACTGTCAATTCACTACGTTTAAGAGTAAAATTGAGTTTGAAAATGAGTCATAAAACAACCAATTTGTTATTTGAATACATCCACAATTCTTTCTTTGGAAAATTTTGTGTATCAATTTGACAGCTTTTTTTAAATATATATTTAGCCTTTATCAAAAAACTGACCAATACGGCACATTACACAGTTCCTAAATAACAAATAGCTGTCAATTGAATGCGTTTGAAAGCAAAATTGGATTTAAAAATGAGTCATTAAAAAACCAATTTGTTATTTGAATAAATCCTCAATTCTTCAATCATGATCGCTTTGAAAAATTTTTTTTGCGAAGAGCTTAATTTGACAGCTTTTTAAAAAATATATATTTAGCCTTTATCAAAAAATCGACGAATACGCATATTATATAGCTCTTAAATAACAAAAAACTGTCAATTGAATGCGATTGAGAGCAAAATTGGATTTAAAAATGAGTCATAAATTAACCAATTTGTTATTTGAATACATCCTCAATTCTTTAATCATGATCGCTTTGGGAAATTTTGTGCGAAGTGCCCATTTTGGGCAGCATTTTTTGAAATATATTCTGCCTTTATCAAACAACTGGCCCACCCGTTACATTATTTAGTTCCTAAATAATAGGACCTGTAAATTGGATGCGTTTGAGAACAAAAAAAATTTAAAAATGACTTAGAAAAAACGCAATACTTCCTCAATTTTCCATCACGATCACTTAGGAAAATTCTGTTCAAAATACTCTTTTTGGCAGTCTTTTTTAAAACATATTCTGCTTTTATCAAAAAACATGCCAATGCATCGTATTATTTAGTTCCTAAATAAGAGGATCTTCCATTTGGATGCATTTAAAACCAAAAATGAATTTAAAAATGAGTCACAATATTAGCAGTTTGAGATTTTTTTTCTCCAACTCCTATTTTTGTTTAATTTGTTTCTGCTCTAAGAACTGGTTCTATAAAAAACTTGTTAATGTAAAAGTTATAGATATTATTGAGACGATGTAAAATAAATTTAATTTGATTTGATTGCTTAAGTATTGAATAAGTTATGGATTTTTTTCTTTTTCCACCCCCCTTTTTCTTTTCGTTTTTAATATTTTCATCGGTAACAGTTGGTCCTATCAAAAACTTATAAGTACAAAAGTTTTAAATAATATTGGGGACATTTATACAAAATTTAGTTGGATTTGATATCTCGAGAATTGATGAAGTTATGAATTTTTTTCTCCCAAAAACCCTGTTTTTTTCGCCCCTTGAGCCCATTTTTAACTTTATCGAAAATCTGTCATGCATAAACTTTTAGCCCATGTTTTAGAAGTAATATAAACTTTAAACTGATTCGATATCTTTTTTTAATTAAGAAGTTATCGCGTTTTTTTCGGTTTTCACAAAAACCCTCCCTATTTCTACCCCCTTGGTCTGATTTTGCACATTAACGAACTCGGCCGAGATTTTATGCTCTTTGATTTTATGTAAAAGTTTGAAGAAGATCTGAGCATAATTATGGAAGTTATCGTGTCTAGAAGAAAGTGAAATATACAGGGTGAGTCATAAATATCGAAACAATAGGCTATCTCCTCAAATATTGCCCCTAGACCCATACTTCCAATTGCAAATATTCCTAAAAAAGGTGAAATTTCTGATAAGATAAGTTGCAACTCCATGGGGGGTCTATTTGAAAAAATACGAAAATTAAGTTTGTATATGGCCCCCGTAGGAAAAAATTCCCAATTAGGAAATTATTCTTTATCCATTCCTAAATTCAACAAAACAAATTTCATCACCGTATCTAAAAACCCCACAGATTATATTAAATCTCAAAATCCTCAAAAATTCCTGACTTACACCAGTTTTCCCTGCCTCTAAACGGTGTTTTCTTCACTCAATTTCAACGCTAGTTAAGGGACATTCACAAATTGCAATTTAATAAAAATTGGTTTAAGATAGCTCTTTTTCTTTGGACATAAAATAGCAGCGTTTAGTTTTTACGTTAAATTTGTATACCAGACGTCTGCTTGGGTCAAAATATCTAGGTCAGGTCCCAAACTGACCAATAGGGGAAAAAGTTCGGCGTAGCCTGAAAAAAATGTCAACATCATAACTCGAACCGGTCTGGAAAATAGTTTAAATCATAGCCCGGTTCAGTCGTAAATTTCTACATAGTTTTTTACTTCGGCGTGGGAAAAAATTGTTTCATATGGAGGAGTTCTGACTAAAATATTCTTTTATAGCTTTTCGTTTTTTATATTTATACTTTTTATTATAAAAGAAGCGCCAAAGGCTGTAATATACTTATTTTATCAATGAATCTCTATTTATATGTAAATGTTTCACTTATATTTTAATATCGTTAATCCATATCCGATGCGTTGGAGACTTTGAAAAATGTTATACAGTAAAACTTTTTAAGACGGAATCACATAGGAAAGAAAAAATACGTTATAGATAGATGCCCTCCCTAGAAGATGTAATTGAAACTTATTTTTTTCTTCAGGTACTATTGTATTTATTTTGCGTGGATCAACATATTTTCCGTTTAAGACAGAATTCCGTCATAGGCAGATTTTTTTCACTGGTTTTATTGTATTTAATTTTAATCTGTTTAAAAAAAAAGTGAATTTTAAAGTTTTTTCTTTTTCTTTTTTTTCTTTTGTCTTTTTTTTGTGATTTTAATACGGATTTTGTCGAGACCGGGTTTGAAAATTTTATCCAGTGTGCACCTAAGTTGAAGGAAGCAGTCCCCTCCCTTATGAAAAGTACGCTAGGTCGGCCTGGCGAGTCTTCAGAAGAAAATAACATCTCGGTCCTGGCCCTACCTGGGCCATGAATACAGATTTTTGAACATCCTCTGGAGGACGGTATAAAGCCTGAAGTTGTCAGAGCTAAATTTAAAAAGAAAAAAAAGACTTAATCTGCATCTTAGAAAAAGCATTTTTTAAAATAACTGACGGACATTTAAACAATACACTTCATTTTTCTGCATAATGATTTTTTCCGCTCTATTTATTGTCTTTAAGTTATTATATTAATAATTTTTAAAGGAAAAAAGAACTAAACACGTCATTTTTCATTTTTCTACATTAGTTTTGTTTTGGCAAATTTGAAAAAATGTTTACTTTTGAAAAAATGTTTGCTTTTGAAAATATGATTTTTTTAAAAGTTTTGTGATTTTTTAAAAATTAATATAAAAAAAAAAACCTTGGAACAAAACTATAATCAGATTATCATCTTTAATTAAATGGAAATAAATTGAAATCCGATAAAAAATGTTACGAGTTATAACGATTTTTGATTGTCCCATTTAAACCAGCACTAACCATACGAAACTTTTATAAATTGTATGAGAAATTTTAAGATGTGATTTTGTTAGTTAATTATAAGGTTAACCATAACAAAAAAAGAAAAAAATCAAAATTCTAACTCAAAAAATAGATTTTTTACGCGTTTCCTAGAACTGTTAAAATAACATTGTTTTTTGAATTGCGCGCATTTCAATTTGTGTCTAGTCCCTTAAAAACCTGATGAATTTTTTAAACGGCTATAACTTTGCGAATTTTGGAGACATGAAGATACTACTTTTTGTGTTTTATTTAGGACTGAATGAGGAAAGTTTTCCTAATTGGAATTTTTGTCCTACGGGGGCCGTATAAAAATTTAATTTTCGTAACTTTTCAACTAGACCTCCCATGGAGTCGCAATTTATCTTATCAAAAAATTCACATTTTTTTATGAATTTTTGCAATTGGAAGTATGGGTCTAAAAGCAATATTTAAGGAGATAGCCTATTGTTTCGATATTTATGACTCACCCTATATATATATATAGACAGATAGATAAACTTTTTTACTGATCAGTCCAGGCATTTGGTAAAAAATAAATGCAAGTTTTGGTGTAGTTTTGATTTTTGATTCCCCTTATGTTTTTTGGGTCGCTGAACACGAATCTGGCACTCTCCAACAAATTTTTTCCCCGGAAACACGTTTTTTTGGCAAAATACGTGGCTTTTTTTCGGTTTTTCTAAATAACTTCAAAATTATGCATTTTACATAAAAATCATCAATCCATAAATTAAAGAGCAGAAAATTTCCTACATTTTATGTATTAAAAGTTTTTTTTCTCTGATCAATGGTTTAGCCGTGAGAGAGCCGCAAAAATGGGTGTGAAAAGCAAAAAATTCTGAAAAAAGTGAATTACAGCATGTACGTCGATGAAACATGAAAAACAACCATTTTACGCAAATTTCCCCCACTTAATAATACTAAATATATTATTATTGATTACTAGAAGATAGCCCGTCAAAATGACGTGTTTGCATTTTTAAAGGATGATAAAACAACATGTGGATAAACCACAGCAACTGTGGTCAATCATAGCCACTTTAGGCTGAAACAATTTTGATAAATACAGCGATTAAACTTGGAGAAGAAAAAAATCTAACAAAAAAAGAAAGAAAAAAGAAAAAAAAGAAAGACAGAAAGAAAATTTCAACAGAAATCTGCATTTAAAACTATAGTAAAACTATCTGGTAGATGGGGATGGGGATTATAATGAAATTTAAAACGCACCCGCGGTTTGCTTAAATAAAAAGTTTGAATTAAATATTGTTTTTGAAATCGTGAAAAGATTTCAAAGCGAAGTAAAATGTAGTGACGTCATTTACAGTTCCCACTGTAAATCTAACCAATGAGAACGCTCCATTACGACTATGGAACGGTTTCATTGGTCAGAAAATAGATTGCCTTTAAGCCTCTAAGCGTTTGGCCCGTAAAATTCCGTACACTAAGCTCCAGGTTTTACTGCAATATAAGCAATGTTTAAGATATTATAATTCTATAAATTTAATGAATTTTCAGAGCATTGATGAATGATTAAGACTCTCAAGGATTACATTAATATTCCTAAATAAGATTTTTTATGTAATATTGAAAGAATCCTATTTTATTAGCATTTAAAACAAAATGCAGAGAAAACAACATTACAATTTTACCCATTTGCAAGACGCTTGGAGGGTAAAAATCGGAGGTAACTTTTCACAATGTTTTTTATAGATTTGAAATTCTCAAGAGTCATTCACGGCTGTAAAGAAAAAAAATTAAAACAACCCGAATATAAAAATTTTAACAATATTGCATTTAAAACGCACCTTCGCTTTCCTTTAATAAAAAGTTTTAATTAAGTATACTTTTTGAAATCGTGGAAAGATTCCAAAGCGAAGTAAAATATAGTGACGTCATTTACAGCCCCCACTGTAAATCTGACCAATGAGAACGCTCCATTACGACTATGAAACGTTTTCATTGGTGAATGAGTTTCTTTTTCTCGTGGATAGGTTGATCCCGGAATTGTTATACACGGAGAAGTTTTTTATATATAATATTTTATTAATTTGATGGTCATTGTTTCTTTCATGACTAAAAAATAAATAAAAATGAATATATCTGTGATCAAAATCTTCATTTGCTATTAAAAAATAATAATAGTAATAATTTCTTAATTTGATTTTTAAATAATGTAAATAAAATAACTAAAGCAGGTTTTAACTGATCCCATCTGCACTTTCCCCCTTGAATGAAGGGGTGCAAGTGTGAAATAACGTTGGTCAAGCACCCACCCTTGCATCCCATGTCCACGTTCAGTAGAATACCAATCCCCTTCCCTACCAGTCTCGCCTCTGTTAGATATATGCGTCGCACAGATCACTAGCTTATCAGGAGGACACATTCCTCTCAGTTTCCATATGCAACTACTTACTTATAGTTTAGTAATTCACTGTTTGTGTCTTCGTGAATATAGTGAACATCTAAAGTGATTTTGCGCGATGTCGCTGTGTTTTATTTGTGACTTTCCTTTAGAAGAATGGCCGTCAGTGAAAGTTAGTCGAGGGATTGCAGCGTTAATCAAGGCAAGTGCAGAAAGAAAGGATGGAAAGGCAGTTTTCCTAAAGGGGAAAACCTCAGTAAATGTGCATATTCAGTGTAGAAAAGCATATGTAAATTAACGGATGTTTATTGCTTTTATGAAGAAGGTTGAGGAACAAAGTGCTAGCACTTCTCAAGTTTTAAGAACATCTCATGGGAAGAAGAGATCATCTTAAAAGACTCCACAATTTAATTTTCGAACTAATTGTTTTCTATGTGGATTGTACATTTCGGAAGAGTTCATTGCAACACAAGCGAAAAATCCACCAAGCGAATGCAATACAGTATACAGTGTGAGACACATGGGATTCAAAAGTTTAATTCTGAAAGCAACAAGAGCTCGCAATGATTATTATGGACAGGCTATAATTCAGCGCATCGAACCAGTGAATGATTTGATCGCAGCAGATGCTCAATACCACATCAAACGTTTTAATAAATATATTTATGGGAGATCGAAGGCCCAAGAACAGAAGAAAGTAGTCCATTTGCCGAGGCAATCGACAGAGCAATGCAAAGTATATACGATTACTTTGAAAATCATGATGACGAGTGTCAATTCTCCATGGAAGAGATAATGAAACAGGTTACAGGGCGTTATCAACCTGATATGAAACCTATAAAGTTTAACCTCATGGAGAGATATGGAGACGACATACTGATCACAAAGAATCAGAAAAAAAGTCCATTGTGTGCTTCAAGAATATAGGAGGGAAGACACTGACTAATGCATGGTATCAGAAACATGTAAATCTGATCGAGATGAGAGGCTGCGAGTGGTTCAAGTAGCAGCAAAAATTATTTGCGAAGATATCAGATAGAAGATTTGCTTCGGGAAACTACAACAACATCACAGTTGTGCGTCAAGATGAAGAGGATGAGCTAAACTTTGAAATCGATCTGGAAATAGATTGCCCGCACAATGAATCAGAGGACCCAATGGAAGAGGAAATAGTCATGCCGCAGAGTATCAAATATTTACTATAAAAATTTTTTTATTTATAATATTTATTTATAGTTATAAAAACACCCACTAATTCCATCCTTCTATTTTCTATTTTGTAGAGGTCGGTGAAAAGCAGGGACCCTCAAATAAAATAAAGCAGAATTAGTACTTTGTTTTTTAAGTAAATTTACGTACTAATGTACATTGTTATTTATAATTATATGATAATTCATAATGAGTCGTCGTTTTTGTTGTTAGCAACTTTATTGTAGAATATAGTCGATCATAATATCTCCAGTATCATTTAAAGTCAATCTTCGCAAAAAATGGTCAGTTTTCATGTTAAATCTATGTACAGTGCCATAATTCCTATTTTCCGGATTTTTTTTTATTTTCTTACCCCCATTTTGAGCTTTGAAAACTTTAAGAATTGGAATCCGTGTCAGCTTTTATATGTTAAAGCCTATTTTAGTAATTTTATTTACATTATTTAAAAATCAAATTAAGAAATTATTACTATTATTATTTTGTAATAGCAAATGAGGATTTTGATCGCAAATATGCTCATTTTTATTTATTTTTTAGTTATGAAAGAAACAATGAACATCAGATTAATAAAATATAGTCAGTAATAATATATTTAGTATTATTAAGTGGGGAAAATTTACGTAAAATGGTTGTTTTTCATGTTTCATCGATGTACAGTGCTGTAATTCACGTTTTTCAGAATTTTGTGCTTTTCACACCCATTTTTGCGGCTCTCTCATGGCTAAACCATTGATCAGAGAAAAAAACTTTCAGTTCATAAAATGTAGGAAATTTTGTTCTCTTTAATTTATGGATTGGTGACTTTTATGTAAAATGCATAATTTTGATGTTATTTTAAAAAATGGAAAAAAAAACACGTTTTTTGCCAAAAAAAACATGTTTTCGGGGAGAAATTTTTTGGATAATGCCAGATTCGTGTTTAGCGACCCCAAAAACATAAAGGGAACCAAAAATCAAAACTACACCAAAACTTGCATTTATTTGTCCTTTTTGAGCACTTAATGCCTGGACTAGATGGTAATTTTGGGGTATAGGAGTCATAATCGGTGTAAATCTGCAAAAATTTTTCAGAAATTCCAACATGGGAGAGAATGCAATAGGTAGTATTTCATACGAAATCTACCTAATATTAGAAAACGACTTGAATTCAGCTTGAATTAAGTTAAAAGTAACTAAGTTGAATCCCATATTAATATTTGGTGAAGCCGAAATTTCATTCATCATTTTATTACTTAAAAAATGTTATTATAAATATTGCATGTATGCCCATGTTTTAAAATTCTCCCCCCCCTCCCCCCCCGGAAAAGAAATCAGAAATTTTGATTAAATAACTTAGATCAATTAAACTTTTTTTTTCGTTTTTGGCACGCGATAGTCACGTATAATCTTTTTTGAGAAAAATTGGGCACGCGGATGTAAAAAGGTTCGCCAGCCCTGTACTAGTGGTACTAATTTTTGGCTTATGCACAACTTCATTTCCGGCAGACATGAATCATTAAATTCTTCTATTACTACTCTTCCATAAAAAGGTTTTTTTCTCGTGCTCGATAACATAGATTTTTGTGCTGTCGGCTCTTGGACTATTAGAATAGGCAGCATTATTGAAAAAAACGGATATTTTTTGATTCATTATTAACTAAATGCCCGTGAATTCTCAATCTCTATTTAAACATTTTAATCATTCTTGAAAAGACATCTTTAATCCACTGACCACCGCATTATTCAAATTTATTATGAATGGCATGGAAAACAAAGCAACAAATCATGCACTTGCCTGCAGCTCCGCGTTTAAAATAGGCTTTATAAATGAAATGTGAAATGTTCAATGTATATAAAATATTCACTGTATGTAAATTGGTCAATGCATGTTTTATTATATTTGTTATTAAGGAATAAACGCAAATATTTACAAAAAATTTATTCAAAATTTTCAAAATCACTTAAAAAAAGGAACATAAAAAGAAACATAAAAGTGATAATACAATTATTACAAGTATACAAACATAAAAATGATTTACTACATGGAACACAGATGATAAAGTAGTATACAAATTTTGTTTTTATTTAGCGAACCAAATTCAACATTTTATGTTACAGTAAAATTATCAAAATAGTTATTGTAGGTGGGATTTAAAAGAAATTTCTCTAATTAGAATAACTAAGCCAGTAAAATAATTTTTTTACAAGAGTAAGTGAGAAGTTAAATAGACAGTAATATTTTTCAAATGTTTGTCTGTAATATCTGCACGTACAATGTTGTTTAGTTTCAAATTAGACTTGAAATTTTGGAACTATTTAGATAATTGAATTAGCGTCGCAATTGCTTTGATGGCAAAGGGACACAATGAAAAATACACTATGACGGACAACATACATCAAAACGTTGCTAATAATTTTTCAAGAATATCACGTGATAGTATGTTCAATAACATGTCAGGTTTTAATCAATATCTTAAGAAAAATATTAATTTCAAAAATTTATGTTTTAAATTCGTTACGATGTAGGTTTTTAAAAAGTTTCAGAGAAAATTGGCCAGACACATCCAAGTTATAGGTTAGTTTGGAAAAACTGACCATCGAAGCAGGTGAGGCAGCACAAGTCATAGAATAAAATAATGAATTGGAATATAATGTAGAAATTTGTCAATACTGTTTAAAACTCAGTAATTCAGTACTGACGTGTACAATTCTATCTGCATATTATTAATGATTCAAAAATCTTGTTTTATGAAATATATGTCTGGTTGAAACTATTACAAATAAAGATTCAAACTTTATATAAAACTTCAAAAAATTATACAATATTCAAAACAAGTTTTTTTTTCAAGAATACGTAAGTTCTTAAAAAAATGGTATGATAGGATGAATTATTGCTTTATAAATTAAAATCATTGAAGTAATAATTCTGGTTCTTTAAAATAGAAAATTTTTAATATTATACAAAGTTTAAGTAACATTATTTTTTTAAATCGTAATGGAGTAAATTTATTAAAAAACAGACTTTCCGCTTCTTTCTTATGATTCTCCTATGACATTAATCTAACTACATGATTTGTTTTTGAACTGAAATAACAACTCATATTTCAGCTTTAGATGATAGACTTAGTATCGAGACTATATCCACTTATAAGTGAACAAATTTAGTCTATTTTATATATACATAGGAAATTTCAACATGAAGTATTAATTTCGTTGTAGTTGGAAGTCAAAGTCGAATATTTTTTCTCCAGTGGAGTGAAAAGTGTCTATGCCAGGATTCGAACCTACAACCTCTGCTATACGAGTCAGTGCTCTAAACATCAAGTTAAAGTGCTATTACTCAGGATAAAATGAAGATACAAAAACTGCCGTGATTTGTCACCCTTTTATTCCATTTGCAGTATCCATAGGTGCCAACCTGACAGATTATCCGTAATACATGCGTTAATTCGACCCTGGTTTAATGAATTTCGAACCAGAAATTTTTCAAAGAAATGAATTTAAGTTTCTTCCACTAACAATCTTGAAATGAAATAAATAAAGATTCATGAAATACATTTTCCGGTTTGAAATGACGTTAACTTGGATCAAACTAATCCAAGTATTACGGAGGATTAGTTGAAAGTTGGCAGCTATGAGTATCCCATTAGCAGAACTGGTTAAAGCTTTTCCTATCTCAGTTTTTCGAGCCTTAGGTTGGTTGTTCCGGTCGATATTGCTCATACTTTACTTGAGATGGCACTATAAGTCATAAAATTGCAGTTTTACCCAGAGGATATCCAGCTTGACACAATTCGCTCATCGAATATCATCGGATTTGCCATTATTGGCGAGTATACTCAAGGTCTCAGCTTCGAATCCCGACCCAAATACTTTCTGCTCTATCAGAGAATCAACTTTGACTTCATCTACAATAAAACGTAGCCTATTTAATTCTTTGGCTCCGAGGAATCTAATTCCTGTAAGCTTCGTTTATTATTATCATTTAATTCACATTAAATTATTTATAGAATAAATTATTTTCCTCTTCGTGATAATCGTGATTTTTTAGGCAATCGATGGATTCTTTTATGATGTCCGATGCTTTTTCGGCCACCATCATAACCGGGATGTTCGTATTTGCAGATGGGATCGTCGGCATCACTGAAGCATCGACGACTCTCAGGCCCTTTATGCTCAGAACTCTGAAATAAGAAAAAAATTAGAAGTTAACCATATATTTTTCTTTTGTCTGAGCAACAAAACGATTTTTACTTTAATTAAAATTTTCGCTTAAAACAACCAAAATGTACTCAACAAAACATGTTTTGTAATTTTAATCAATTTCTTTTTCTTGGTGAAGTCACTTTTAAAGTCACAAAATAATTCTCGAGCCTATGTAAAATAATTCAAAGGTACTTCATCTAAAAATTTGAGTTTTTAGAAGTAGAACAACATTAAAAATCAAAGTAGGTAGTATCGACAACCAGAAAAAAGAATACTTACTATTAACCTAAATAAATGGCATCGGAATACAAACGACCAGCTGAGTTATAAAGAGTGAGAAAATCGGGATTATGCAAATTATAACAATACCGTAGCGATACACGTTCTGGATAAAACATGAGCCGTCTGGAAGTGGACATACTGGTCAGCGCTGAAATCGTGATGGCAGACACGCAATATGCAGAAATGGTACTTATTTATGGTGAGCGGCTGCAAGGTTTTATTCAGAACGCTTCCTTAGCGGTCGACATGCAGTGCATGGAACTATAACTAATGCACTGCATAGTTATAAGGAAAGGGCATGTTTGCAAACTAACGCTTCCTACAACCAATCTACCAGTTACAGTTTTCCATTCGCGATCATTACAGGAATCATCATAGCGACATTGACCAATCACACAACAGAGCTTTTAATCGTAGAGAAATCAGATCAATCTTAGAGCAATCAGATCGCTTTGACTTCTTGGGTATCGTAGGAGTCTTAAAGACGAGCAGGAAATTACTGTGGATCCACAGTAATTTTTCCCACAGTGACGTCAGCTGCCCTTTCCTTATAGTTTCAGACACACAGCATTAGAGAAACCGACTCTGTTTCACCACAACCCAGAACAAGAAGACAAGGGAAAGTGTAATGTTTGAGAGAAGGTGATGGTATTCGGGGAAGTTACTGGCATTCGCTCATTTAAATCTACAACTGAGCACTGCGGAAATAAATGAGTCATGTTGATACGTGCACCAGCATGTCTTGCATTTTGTAAATGTACATGGTACGCATCCATACCATCCGACACTAGTGCAAACATTGATGGTGAGTGACAACTAACGACGATTTGATTATTGTAATTTTAATGCTCAACACTTTAGAGAAAAAATCGTCGTTCCTTAGTAACATTCTGTGGACAGATGAGTTAATGTTTACACGGGCTGGAATAGTGAACGTGGACACTGTGCAGTACTTGTCTCTGAAAAATCCCGCATCCTCTCACACTATACAACACAAGATACGCTGGTCAACGAACGTTTGGTGCGGAATTTGGGCAATTTCATATTGATCGACTCATCTTCTAGGATGAGACCAAAACGGGTGATCGTTACCTCTACCTGCTAGGAATCATGATACATGGCTAGTATGAGGAGCTGCCTCTCCGAAATACATGCTGGCTGTGGTTTCAACAAGACGGAATCCCTCCGCGTAAAGTATCAAATGTCCGTGCGTATCTAACCCCAGAATTTGGTAAACAGATCATTGGATATAATGGTTCGGTAGAGGACTTCCGTGTTCGTCGGATTTGACTCCCATAGATTTCTTCCTCTAGCGTTACCTCAATGCAGAGGACTATGTAACTCACATAATCTACGCCTCTGGTTTATCTAAAGAAACGCATCATCCTTGCTTGTCACACAGTTACACCTGCTATGCTCCAACGTGTTCAGAACTCAGTACTGTCACGCATTCAGTTGCTCATTGCCACTAATGGAGAACATTTTTAGTTGTATTTTTAGTAGATTCCGGTATTTGATGTATTCATTTTTTATAGTAGACTGTTATCTGATATGATAATTAATTGATATTTATTTTTTTTTGTTTAATTTTAATATTTTATTCTTCGCTTTGTATAGGATTCCTAAATCTCAGCTGAAATTTTTAGATGAAATAACCCTCTTTGATGATCTGAAATTTGGCGATAACTACTAAAGGTGGTTTCGGCATAAAAAGGACATTGTACCCTGATTTCGATCTCCAATTACTTGAATTCATTTCTTAACTGACCCCTCAATAAAAAAGGAAATCATGTGAAAAAAATGTGAAAAAAATGTGAAGATTTGAAATTTAACAATTCTGTCAATTTTTGTGGTAAAGAAGTCCAACTTTTTGTGTTATATCTGTTATGATTTGTGTAAACTTTTACTAAATATAGGGACTGGCGGACCGCATAAAAATTTAGATTTAATATTTTTTATTAAATGGATTTTTTATTTTAACTAATGCCACAACATGAATATTTAACTCGTTCGAAACATTTTTGTAATTGGAATTACATGTTCTACGATCAACGGTTGAGAAATTAAATGTCAGCTATAAGTAAGATATTGCATCCTGTGTAGGGAAGTCATACGCATAATTAAAAAAGATTATTTCGTATTTTGGGAGCAGAATTTAATCAACATAGAAGAAAGATGGAAATTTAAGACTAGTCTTTAGAAATATAAAGGCTTGTTATGATATAGAATAGTATGTTAAAAAGCACATCTCCGATGGTAATAAAGATATGAAAAAATATTTATTGTTAAGCATTAATATCTCATGTTTTCTCACCTTAACTTTGGATCGACGACTGTTCTTGGATCTTTTGGATGCCCCATCCTAGCTGTTCCTACTTGATGGCTGAATGTAATGACAGCCGCTCTGACAACGCATGCAAAATACACATCATCATTTCCGAAAAACTTTTCACAGCCTGGGACTTTAGTCTCGAATGGAGTAGCCAGTTTCCTCATATAAGGACTGTCACCAATTTTCTTACAGGTCTTCATGCCTGCAGAAAAAAATGAACAACAGAATGAAAAAAAATCATTTCATTATTGTAACTAATCATTACTTTTGACAGTATCTATGGAAATTCATTAAATACCATTTACCGCTAATTTAAAGTGAGGTTTTAATCTATTAATGTCTGAAATTCTTTTCTCGTTAAATTTTAAATTTAGGATTTTCCACCACTTTTAAAAGAGAAAAACAATTTTTATCTTATTTTATCAATGGTTTCTTCTCGTGAAAGAAAGTATTCCCTCCGTCCCAAATTAGTTGCAACATTTACGTCAGAAATTTTGTGCTAAATTAATTGCTACATTTCATGTAGGTGGAGTCATAAATAACTTTCCAATGCGAAACCTGACATATAATCTTAAAGCAATATTATGTGCAAGGGTTATTAACAGGGTTCGCACGCCTTAAGCCATGACCCATTTCGTAACCTCTAACCGATATGCTAGAAAGACAATTGTCTTCCTAAGGAATTCACGATAATTCATTAGCTAGAAAATAATTTTTTGCAAATACTGTTGGATAAATTCTTACAAAACTGGGCGTGGCTTAAAAGCGAGCGAACACTAGATTTTTTTTTAAAGTAATTGTACAGACTTAAAGAGGGGATACATAGCAAGGAAATGCTGTTGATTGATAGCAAAGCACCCTGAAATCTCTAAAAAATGTTCAAACAAAATTATAAAATCGCCATTTTCAATAATCAATGGAAAATTATTCAAATGTAGCAACTAATTTTGGTCAGAGGGAGTATATATTTATTTTCATATTTACTAGTGTGAAAAGCGCTTTCTTGTCACTGAGTCTACCAATCTAAAAATATGCTATTGGATCTTAATGGGTCAAAGAAAGGAGCAATATTATATGATAAATGTAAAACATTTGAGCTACAATGACTACTACGTGACTTAGAAAAAGGAAATGATTCCATTTTAATCGGATAATTTTTTTGGAAATAAATAAATTGAAATTTATTATTTGTGAATTTGGTATTAACATCCTCGAATTTTGACCCATTTTATTTGTATGAAGATTTAAGAAAAAAGTGTATTAAACTATATATTTTTCCGGATACTTTTTGTAGTTCATCTGATCCAAGATACTCAAATAAAGTGTTAAAAGTGGATGCTACCATTTTAAATTTTGAAACTGGCATAATCCAATCCAGGAATCGTTCCCTATAAATACTTTGAGTAGCCAATCCAATTATTTGCAAAATTTCATACATAAAATACATTTCGCGAAGCTCTACATTAGTGTAATAATGCATGTTAGTCTCAATACGTGGGGGAAGTGGCAATTCAACCCAGCGGAGCACTTTCATTACAACACTTTCAGCATCGAAGCACTTTCAGCGTCCTCTACTGCCTCAGGGCTGCATTTATACACCCAAATTTCTAAAACAAAATCTATTTACTTAGGTCTGCTCTTCCTGTCTTTATATTTCTGACATATAGTTGTGAAACATCCAGTATATTACAACACATACTATTTTTTACATTCATTTTCATGTTAATGGAGTTTTACATGTCTGAAGAGTTTTCTTTTAAGTACCTGCTTGTTTAATTATAAACATCAGCCCCTTAAAAAATGTTTATTTATATCTGAATTCTTTCAGACCCACAGGGTTTATTTACACTACCTCTGACAATAAAGTTCGGTGAATAGTCCTGTAACATTAATGTAGATGAAATACTAATGAAAGTTACCGTACCATCCTTCGAAATAGTCATCTCTCATAATTTTGCACCACTGACATCTGCTATACATGTCCTGGGAAATTCACAAGAAGTCTTCTTTTGGGATGGAGTTCAAAAGCTTCGTCACATTTCGTTGGATGTCAGCAATATGGTCAAATCACTTTCAAAGAGAGTTTGAGTCGTGAAAATAGGAATAAGTCTGGAGGATTGAGATCTGGCGAGTATGGTGGATGTTCAATTTACACAACCCCTCATGAATTTCTTTCGGCGTCTTGCAAAACTTAAAACCAAACTTTAAACTGATCTTTTGTTCGTTGATTTTCCTAGTCTCAGTTAAGAACCAACACACTGAACAAGCACTTAGTAAATCACGTCTTACTCAGAACATAAACGACGCTCAACTGAACAACGGTGGGGGAAGATGGTCAACACTTGCCTCTATGCAGGTGCAGCGTTTTATTTTCCGAGTGTTGCCAGATCGGTCGTTCTGAATTCATTCACCGAACTTTATTGTCAAAGGTAGTATATATTTTCTTTTAATTTCAGTTATGAATTTATATTAACAAACTACTAAAAAAGATTTTTTAAAAAATGTACATAAAACTTAAGGACACATCGGGACTGAAAAAGTACATTTTTTGATAATTTGTTAGGATTTTTTAATTTTATTTTACTTTTTTGCATTTCAAAAACATTGCAAAACATAAAATACATATTTAATAAATTTTACCACTCATGGACTCTACAAATGATATCTTATGGCACAGTAAAATTACTTACGTTTTTATTTTCGTAAATTTCGTACATTTCTGCTGCAAGCCATTTTTATGTAACATCTTATAAAAAAGCAATTGCTGTTCTGTTTAATTCTGCTATCCGTTAGGCTCCTTTTACACCTTTTTTTTTCTTTTTTTAAACATTATTTGTATACGTGAAAAAAGTTGTAAAGATGTGTATTCTATAAAATACATCGGGTCTGAAGAGATTAAAGAAATTTATTCATACATTATTGATTGAAAATCACAATAAATATGCTTTACTTTACCTTGCACTATATCATGGAGATCTCTAGGATCTTCAAAGTAGTTTGGATCTATAATTGGAGGATCATAGGGATCCGCTGACTGCAAAGTTACCGTTCCTCTGCTGTACGGATGTAGCAGCGATGATATACAAAGGTACATGGCTCGTCCAAAGTACGGCGTGACAACTTTAAAAAAATACTGTGCATAAAAAAGAGTGTTTATGTCATATACACTGGAAGCATTCAAAAACACGCAAAGATAGTGATTTTTTCAATTACCTCTGGCGTTATTCCAGTTTGCAGGGCCAACTCTGCCTGTGCTTCGATGAAATAGAGTTGGTGATCGGGCCAGTCTGTTCTTGGAATGATAGCGTTATTTTCCAAAAATCCCAAAACTGAACAAAATTCAGTTGCTACAAGGGGTCCTGGAAAAAAAAATTTGAAAAGGTATAGTGTGTGAGTGATGTAATTACTTTATTTCAATGATGATAATATAAAAAAAAAAAAAGCTTAAAGAAGCTCAGGGCTTCAAAACTTTTCAAAAAATCGATTTCTTTTTATGATCTATTTAGATTAATCAAATAATTTCAAACACAGTGAAAAAAAAAAAAAAAAAAAAAGCATAAAAATATTTTTATTTTCAACAGAATTATAAGCATTTATCTAACAATCACTTTCAAAGCCACAGCCATGTAATTTCAAGTTGCATTTTCTGAAAACTTCATTTTGAACGACTATCCGTAAGATTAATATATATATATATATATAAATATATATATGTATTATAGCATGGTTTAATTTTTTTCATGTAAATAACATAATTATCTATAGAATGAATTGATATATTTTAGATAATTTAATATTTTTAATGAAAAAATGAATTTTAAGGTTTTTAAAATTTTAAATATTAAGAGTTTTTTAATAAGGTTTCCTTTGAGTGATAGTTATATCCTTAAATCATTATATAGACTAAAGTTTCCTGATCAGGTTAAAGCAATACTTAGGTTCTTATGTTAGTTCAACGTTAAGATATCTTACAGATGATGATATGACACCTATTTTTTTTTTCAAAAACTGTATTATATAAACTTTGCTATAGTTTTTATTTTATTTCTTGAAATATTTCATATAATAATTTTATAGGACTACAAATCAGATACCAGAAATATCAGAAAGTTTAAATTAGTTACATTTAACACTTCTGTTTTGACATGGACTCAAAGCGAGAGCTTATGTTTGCATGTTTTTCGCTATCTGTCAACCCCCCCCCCCCCCGAGCCTCCTCAAATCAGTTTATTAGATACACATTATTCAACTAGGGACTTATTTCAGTATCTTTCCGTATTAGGTTATCCAGTATGAAACTTGTAATCACAAAAGGGTCAGATTACCAACGGGACAATCTTTCACCAGTAGACTTTAATAGAATTTTTTCATCTCATATAAACATCATATTCATGAAAAACCTTTGTTATGAATAACACAAAAACTTCTATTCTTTTTTACTGCTGGAAGTTTGCCCCGATGGTAATCTGTTTCTTTTGCAGTTATAGATTTCATACTTTATCAAGCTTTTGAAAGTATATGTCCAACTTAATTTTAATTACCAAATGCTACAATGACACCAGAATTTTAGAAGAAAATTTTGTATTTGTAATGTGCGCAAAGAAAAGGCTCGTGCTTATTTTAAACAGCGGGCATAGCCGGATAAGCATTGAAAACATGCCTTTCAATCAAATTTCTTGACTTTTCCCTATGTGTGGCTGCTTATCTGACAATGTATTTCCCTTATTATCACCTTATAAATATTGATATTTTATGAGATAAAAATGTTTTTCGATTTTTTAAAAACTTCATTTTCTCAAAAACTACCAAACTGAATTATATGCTATTAATCGAGTTTATAATGATGTCAAAGATGCATATCTGGGAAGTTTTGTATAATTTTCTGATTGTAAAAAATATGTGGAAACGGGATTTAAAAAATTACAAAACTAAAAATCCTATCTTATAGTTGTCCGAAAATTACCATTTTCTTGTAAAAAATTCCTCATATGTGCTCGCATATTATATAAAAATTCCAAAAGTTTGAGTTGGGTACTTCATGTAAATATTTACGAAAATATGTATAAAAATTATTAAAATTCATTTAAAGGCGTTATTTGGGGCGAAGCTACTCATCTTCGACACCTGAAGAATTTTGGGAATATACACTTACATAATTGCTGTATTTCAAATTTTAATGAACACATGGGCATCATTCTCAACCCTGGCGTTACAGTTTCAATTTCAAAATTTGTTGTTGTTGTGTATACAACAAAAGGGAAGAATTTTTTTGGTACAGAAACAAAACTACATTCTTCGATATCCAAATGTAGTGTCAGTGATCAGAAACAATTTAAATGAAAATGTTTCTCACCAGTTTTTATAAATAGAAACTGCAGTTAGTAGTTTCAAGCTTTTTAAGGTCCGCTTAGCATCGTGTTAGATACGCGTATGCATGTTATTGCTAACTTCCGCGATCAGAAACTAATAGTAGTGAATGATTTCTATTTGTTACGTTTCTATTTGTTCTAATTCGAAATAATGATCGCTGTAGAAGCTTTCTTGAGGAAAAAAAGCTGTTACAGAAAAAACTAAATTTATTTTTATGTATAAAATAATGTAATATATTATCAAGTGTTAGCTGTTTTTCAGCATAAAAAGTAACGGTTCTTGAAAGTGAGGCCACAGAACACAACTATGTATTTGCATATAAATTTATAATATATTCACAAAAAATTAGTTATTTCTTTACAATATTTTAATCTCCTGGTAAATTTCTACTGTTCTTTTAACTAATATTTATTTATTTAAAAAAAAGCAAATTTTTACTTCATTAAATATTAAACGGTTCAAAATTACATAAATGTATTTTTCAATACATAATATCATTCAATGTTATCAACTTTCTATTTTTTCTTTTAACTCAAATTATATATTTTTCGGTAATATTTATCTTCGAATTAAACAGCCACAGTAATCTACCATAAGGATAAACAAAAATTTCTAGCAGCATATATCTTGAATATAAAATTGTCTATTACCACACATTCCAGATAATATGTCAGAATTTTAAGAACTCAATGGGTTTTAATTTTTGCCATGTAGCGTTCAAATAAGCGTCGTAAAATAATAACTTATTCTGTGGTGAAAATGTTTGAATAACAATCATCATATAACTGACGTTACATTTCTATACCGAAGAATGCTGTAGTTTTCCAGTCAAAACTATTTTTATCTATTGTGTTAGAAGCAAAATATCAGTTTTCAATATCGAAATAGTATCGACAGTGTTGGAAATTATGGCTTTTATGCTTAATGAAATCTATAATTTATTAGTTGACGCATTCTCTGCTGATATTGTACCAAAAAGTCTTCGGATGTCGAAATTGAATAGCTCCGCCCAAAATAACGTCTTTAAATGAATTTTAATAAATTGTATACTTATTTTCGTAACTATTTATATGAAGTACCTTACGCAAACTTTTGGAATTTTTATATAATAAGCGGGCACATATGAGGCATTTTTTACAAGAAAATGGTAATTTTCGGACAACTATAAGATATGATTTTTATATTTGCAAAATTTTTAAACGCTTTTTCACAAACTTTTTATAATAAGAAAATTATACAAAATTCGCAGTTATGCGTCTTTGCTGTCTATATAAACTCAGTTAATGGCAAGTAATTCGGTGCAATAGTTTTTTGAGAAAATGAGATTTTTTAAAAATCGAAAAAACATTTTTATCTCATAAAATATTAATATTTATAACGTGATAATAGGGAAAATACTTTGTCATATAGTTAGACACACCTGGGAAAAAAATGAAGTAATTTGATTGAAAGGCATGTTTTCAATGCTTATCCGTCCGGCTATGCCCTTTGCTCGTAAAGTCATTCAGTCATTTCAAAATTTTATCAACTGAAGTAATTTCCCCTAGAAAGGGTTAATTTATAAATACAGTCGAGCCTCTATATAACGAAATCCATCGTTCCAGTAAAAAATTCGTTATATAGAGAAATTCGATGTATAGAGTATGATGTTAAAAATAGTATTTAATGTGTAAATTTTGAACAAATATTATTTTTGATCTTTTTTATTAATAATTTGAAATGTTTAAAAGTATATATTAACCTAAAATTTTATTTCTTACTTATTTAAGCAGTTTCAAAAAAGAGAAAAGACATTTATTTGAAAGCTTAATGAAAATCAAATAAGGAAGACTTACATAAATTTCAGAGGAAGAAATCTGTAATTTTTTGTTGTTTTGATTTTAAAATTACAATTGTTACGCTCTCAAAAAAAATTCTCAAATTTTAGCAAGGAATGAAAAATTGTAGTTGATATTTTCCTCCATTTGAAGGTCTCTCTTATGTGCTCTCATTGATTCTTCTCTTATATGTGTAACAATTCAATTGACTGTGTTTTGAGAAGGATGTTGAAAGGTGTGTGGGAGGTGGGACGAACTTGTTAGATTTAAAGAATAAGGAGAGAAGTAATATTTATAAAAAAAAAAACCTCTCCACTGAACGATAAATCAAAAATAAGTGATGGAAAATTGATTCCATATGATTTCGAAGCTTTTTTAAAACTGAATAAATCAAGATCAATTTATGAAAAAATTCGTTATATGGAGATAGATATTTCGCTATATAGAGTCTGTTTTTAATGTAATCATGCGAAAAGGGGACCGTTCTTACTAAAAATTCGTTGTATGGAGAAATTCGATGTATGGAGTTTCGTTATATAGAGGTTCGACTGTACTTTAATAAACTTTTCGAATAAAAAGTTTTTTGATTAACTTTTATTATTTAATACTTAATTATTCTAATGTGTAAATGTGCATCTTATATTACTTTCTGGACCTATGTCGTTAAATCTACACAATGTTGTAGTTTTGTCTCAAGTATTAATTCAATCCCGTTATTGTAGAGTACATCTCTGTCGCATTGCCTTGTCATGTACTCAATTTCGGATGCTATTTTCTTTGAAAAACCAAAAGGCTATATTATATTACGTCGTTTATAACATTCAGTTGATTGGCAATGCTGCAAATCTGTTTAGCACTGTTTGCGCGAATAGTGCTGAAAATTTTCCGTTTGCTGTCACTTGGTTTAGTCAAATTCATCTTTTATTTATTTATTTATTTATTTATTTATTTATTTATTTTTTTTAAAGTGGCATGCATGTACTTACTCGGATGCATTTATGAATATATCATTCTTCATACCAACTACAACAGGGTACACGCTTATTTATTAGAAATTCTATTGTAAAAAGAAAATAATTTAAATTTGTCTGCGTTTTAATTTGTAGAAATATGTTTTAATATAATAGAATTCAGATAAGAATATAAGGCGAAACTAGCGTGAAAAAATAACAACTAAAATATTTTAAAACACCATGAAAAATGTGTGTACATGTGTTTGGCTTACGAAGGATTTTAGTCCATCTTTATCAGGCGCTAAGATGACGTGCTTCTACTATAAAATAGCAGCAAGACTCGAATGACCATCTTGCAGCTGCTTACATAGTATTGCACATTTTCTTTGAGTATGATGAAAAAAGACTAAGATCTTTCGAAAGACCTAGCGCATGTAAAATCTTTTGATGTAGTTATTAGTAAACTAATTTTAGTTCTTAGAATTCAGATAAACATTTCATTAATTTAAACAAATCAAATTTACAACTGCTTGTCCTTATAGACCGGGCGGCGGCGACACGAATGACTACGTCATCGAGTTACGGGATGAAATTATGATGTAGAACAAGATTATTGGGTGTAGATTAAGGAATGACTGGTCTGCCTCGTCATTTCTTGGTACGATATGAGTAACAGCGGGCGCCAACTCGCCATTTTGGCGTCACTTTCACGTCATCGAGTTACGGGATGAAATTGGTGCCAAATTAAAGCTAAAATAAAGTATTTTACGAATATTTCGGTCTAGAATCAAAAGAAAACTGTGTCTTCATTGAGATTAGTAATTCATCGAATATTCGAATTTTGATTTCGATTATAAATTAGTAAAATAATATTCTTTCAAAATAAACATTATACACATGAGTTATGCCCGCTGTTACTCATATCGTACCAAGAAATGACGAGGAAGACCAGTCATTCCTTAATCTACACCCAATAATCTTGTACCACATCATGATTTCATCCCGTAACTCGATGACGTAGTCATATTGAATTTTACATTATAACGTCATTTTTTGTTATAAATTTCATTCTGCCGAGGGTTTGTATAAGGATATGCGCAGGCAGACCGAAATATTCTTAAAATACTTTATTTTAGCTTTAATTTGGCACCAATTTCATCCCGTAACTCGATGACGTGAAAGTGATGCCAAAATGGCGAGTTGGCGCTCGCTGTTACTCATATCGTACCAAGAAATGACGAGGCAGGCCAGTCATTCCTTAATCTACACCCAATAATCTTGTACTACATCATGATTTCATCCCGTAACTCGATGACGTAGTCATATTGAATTTTACATTATAACGTCATTTTTTATTATAAATTTCAGTCTGCCGAGGGTTTGTACCAGGATATGTGCAGGCAGACCGAAATATTCTTAAAATACTTTATTTTAGCTTTAATTTGGCACCAATTTCATCCCGTAACTCGATGACGTGAAAGTGACGCCAAAATGGCGTGTTGGCGCCCGCTGTTACTCATATCGTACCAAGAAATGACGAGGCAGGCCAGTCATTCCTTAATCTACATCCAATAATCTTGTCCTACAGCATGATTTCATCCCGTAACTCGATGAAGTAGTCATATTGAATTTTACATTATAACGTCATTTTTTGTTATAAATTTCAGTCTGCCAAGGGTTTGTACCAGGATATGCGCAGGCAGACCGAAATATTCTTAAAATACTTTATTTTAGCTTTCATTTGGCACCAATTTCATCCCGTAACTCGATGACGTGAAAGTGACGCCAAAATGGCGATTTGGCGCCCGCTGTTACTCATATCGTACCAAGAAATGACGTAGCAGAAATGAGGCAGACCAGTCATTCCTTAATCTACACCCAATAATCTTGTCCTACATCTGATTTCATCCCGTAACTCGATGACGTAGTCATATTGAATTTTACATTATAACGTCATTTTTTGTTATAAATTTCAGTCTGCCGAGGGTTTGTACCAGGATATGCGCAGGCAGACCGAAATATTCTTAAAATACTTTATTTTAGCTTTAATTTGGCATCAATTTCATCCCGTAACTCGATGACGTGAAAGTGACGTCAAAATGGCGTGTTGGCGCCCGCTGTTACTCATATCGTACCAAGAAATGACGAGGCAGGCCAGTCATTCCTTAATCTACACCCAATAATCTTGTCCTACAGCATGATTTCATCCCGTAACTCGATGAAGTAGTCATATTGAATTTTACATTATAACGTCATTTTTTGTTATAAATTTCAGTCTGCCAAGGGTTTGTACCAGGATATGCGCAGGCAGACCGAAATATTCTTAAAATACTTTATTTTAGCTTTCATTTGGCACCAATTTCATCCCGTAACTTGATGACGTGAAAGTGACGCCAAAATGGCGATTTGGCGCCCGCTGTTACTCATATCGTACCAAGAAATGACGAGGCAGACCAGTCATTCCTTAATCTACACCCAATAATCTTCTCCTACATCATGATTTCATCCCGTAACTCGATGACGTAGTCATATTGAATTTTACATTATAACGTCATTTTTTGTTATAAATTTCAGTCTGCCGAGGGTTTGTACCAGGATATAAGCAGGCAGACCGAAATATTCTTAAAATACTTTATTTTAGCTTTAATTTGGCACCAATTTCATCCCGTAACTCGATGACGTGAAAGTGACGCCAAAATGGCGAGTTGGCGACCGCTGTTACTCATATCGTACCAAGAAATGACGAGGCAGGCCAGTCATTCCTTAATCTACACCGAATAATCTTGTCCTACATCATGATTTCATCCCGTAACTCGATGACGTAGTCATATTGAATTTTACATTATAACGTCATTTTTTGTTATAAATTTCAGTCTGCCGAGGGTTTGTACCAGGATATGCGCAGGCAGACCGAAATATTCTTAAAATACTTTATTTTAGCTTTAATTTGGCACCAATTTCATCCCGTAACTCGATGACGTGAAAGTGACGCCAAAATGGCGAGTTGGCGCCCTCTGTTACTCATATCGTACCAAGAAATGACGAGGCAGACCAGTCATTCCTTAATCTACACCCAATAATCTTGTCCTACATCATGATCCCATCCCATAACTCGATGACGTAGTCATTTGTGTCGCCGCCGCCCGCTCTATTAGAGGTTTCGAAAAGCTTTCAATATGTTGTTAGCACGACTCATTTCAAAATCGAGTAATTTATTAAGATAGATTGATACAAGTATCATAAGCACATATTTTTTGTACTTGTGAGGTGACTGAGCATATATAAAAATTGCTTTACAGAAACTTTACAAAAATAAGCTTCGGTTACTTAGATAAAAATGTCTCAAGGAATATTGAGATTGTGTTGATCCAGGGGTCGATTTAGAAAAAGAAAGTTGCATAGCAGTAACTGCTATACAAAGTCAGTTTTGAATAGCAGTTAGACACTTTTGTATAGCAAGTAATAGTATAGTAGTATAGCTGTCTGTTTCGATGCATAAATAAAGAAAAGGATCGTAGCAGTGAGTGTTCCTTCTAGAACCACTACAATACGCACGTCAAACTTCTATGAGCAAACGCCGTGATTAGCGAGTAACAGTGATTCAGTAATCAATCACAGCGTCAGGGCGGGAACAAATCATGTGTTTACTGGGAAAACTGCGCCCAGCAATGGCGTCTCGCTGTACTTCCATTGTAAATAGACACTTGGGGAAAGTGAAAACACAACGTATGTCGTGTGAAAAATCTTTAAATTTTAACTTTAAGTGTACATGACATAACAAAGGGTGTGGAAAATATGCATCGCAATGATTGCGATTTAATGCATTTCTTGGATCGCATTTTAGTTAAATTTGAATCGCAAATTGCGATGCGATACCGCTTAAATCGAACCTTGTGTTGATCACATTCGCTACTTTTCATAACAAAGGTTCTTACTATACAAACATTTAAAATTGAAAAAATTAATTATGGACAGAAAAATTTCTTGCGCTTGACCAATGATCAATGTAGCAAGCTCACAAATGACGGAAAATTATGGTGATCGGAAAATAGATAGCGAATTGAAATTTAATTCTGTAACTATACTATTGTCTATTCGTATATAATACTTATAAAAGTATACTAGCTGAACCTCCCGACGTTATCTGAACCCGTGATGAATGACCTAAAATTAATCTCAAATTTGTGTGATTTTATATCTTTAACTCCATTTTACCTAAATTTATATTTTTAAATAAAAAAATCTCGAAAAAATATTGAATCGAAAATATGTACTATTTGGTATTTTATTTTCTACGTAATTTGTTTTTTGATGTCTAGGCTTACAGAAAACTAGCAAAACACTCATGTTTTTACTGATTTTGTCGAAATTTTGTACTGTTTATTTTGAAAATATATATATATATATATATATATATATATATATATATATATATTTCTAGCCGTCCGAACGTTTAAAAATTTTTGAAGTTGATGCAAACGGCTCTTTGCTAGTTCACTATGCATAAATGGATTTGTGCGCGTGCTTAAGTGCTTTCCTTATACGGGATCAAAATGGCTTTTTGATAGGAATGAGTTACGATATTTAAAATAATTTAACTAATTATTAGAAATGTAAAATTCTGAGTCTGAGGTGCATCAGTAAACATACTGGGCTAGTCTGACAAAAATGCCCAGCCTCGTACGTCCCTTAGAATTCTCTAGTTATCGCCGCACATGACACACATACACGCAGCCAGAGCGAATTTTTTTTTGTTAGTATTTTAGATAATTGCTTTTTGCGACATTTACTTTCTACCAATACTATTGTTTTAGAAAACTCTGTTTTTTACGAAATCTAGAACTGGACACACTGTTGCAACAAGGAAAATGTATGGGGGGGGGGGTGTACGTTGTGTTATTCAATTAGACTTAGGTTACAGAAAGTGTATGACTCCAAAACTAATTTTTTTTTCAGTTGACCTACAGAACTAATTGAAATAGGAGGTTATATATTGGAACCGACTTTAATGCTTTCTTTGAGCTACATATGAGTAAAGGAGAAAATAAGTAGACGAATATGGCGATAATGAATATAATAATCAGTTATACAAACTTTTAAATTTTATGTATTTAATATTATCCTAATTAATTATGTCGTTCATGAAATATAAGTGGGACTGTTTCGATAGTACTAATAATGTGACTGACGTGACACATGTGACATGCTTTCTTTTATATGTGATATGTTCAATGTGGAAATTTCCAATATTACTATCGTGATGTAGCAGACTTCTATTACTGTAAATAGAAACCTGCAGACCTGAAAATCCCTCCAGTAGATTTTTTTATGAATATATAGTGCAACGTGAGTTTTGAAATATTGCAAATGTAACACACTTGAATGTCTGCCAAAACTTGAATGTCTGATGTTAGTTTTGCAATCGGCTACCTGTTTAATTTCTATGATCGATTTATAGCGTACTATAAAAAACACGCATAATAAAATCAAATCTTGCAGAAGTTATAACTGACAATATTAACGTAAGTGCGAAAAATAATTCCTTATTAACACAATCCTATTTTACAAATCCAAGTAAATTTAAAAATCTTATGTTGTGCTTTACTACCTAAGATTTACCTGTGCGGTTGTGGATGTATTCAGCAATATTTGCAGGATCTGTTATCTTTTGTGTTACTTTTGGTATATCACGGTTGAATACATAAAATACCGGGGCACCAGGATGATCTTGCATATTTAATCCCACTGGAAGATCGGCGATGACTGGAATCTGGAATAAAAAACGTTTAATGCACCTCTCTGTCAATTTAGATGTTTTACAAGTAATTAGAACGATTTTTTAGATATTAGATTTTAACTTGCGGAATAAAAGACAATTATTCATAATACAAAAACCGAGTGTGAAAAATGACATCCAATTTGTTATATTAATTACTTCAAGTTGAATAAAAACAAAGCAAATAATAAAAAAAGGCAAAGATTTTATGTTTACAACACGATCAAATTATTTCAATACTATTAAGAGCACGTGATTTCATGTTTCATTCCAAATTTATTTTCTTTAGTTTCCTTGTTATTTATTTATTAACATTATAAGAGTGAATATTCACTCTAAGTGGGAGTGACTATTATATGAATTGGAATTATTCATCAGCTAATCAAGCCAGTAACGCTATAACATTTTTTTTAAAGATATGAGAAAGATATCCGTCATCTTAGGATTACAATATACGGATATTATTAAACTGATTATTTCTAGAACATAATGGCAGGTTTTATCTAATTTTAATCTTTTATTCCTGTAGATTTTGTATGTTACGATTATGAGTGAAGTAGTTTTATGTTATATATATAAAAAATTGATCAGTAATTGTTTTTCTGATTTCAGAAGCGAATGATTATTCACTCCTCTAGAGTAAATAGTTACTCCTTCTTATTTAGAGTGAATAAATGCTTCTCAATAGTTGATTGGCTAAAATGATGTAGCCTTGAAAAAACTCAAAGGCTTTCTTTTTTTGCCTTTTTTTTTTTTTTTTTTTTTTTTTTTTTTCAGAAATTGTAACCTTTCTAACGGGTTAAGAAAAAAAAAACGAAAAGAAAGAAGAATGTATGTTAAACCAATTTGTTGGTTTATTTGCTTAGCGAAGGTAGTGATACATACGGAAAAAAAAATATCCGTGAGAATATAATTTTCTAATGAATCTTTTGTAAATTTTTGAAACTGCATTTGAAGATTTACTAAATTAATTAATCAATTTTACAAGCTTTTTGCCAATTAAAATAGTTAAATTTGAATTTATAGGGATTTTGTGCAATATTTATTACTCTACGCAAATATTTTATTTAATATATATTTTTTTAAAGTTTTATAGAATTAGAAAATTTATATATTTAATGCCCTTACAATAAAACTATAAAAATATTTCCTTACAGAAACTTTGGCCTCACAATCTTTAAAGGTGAAGAAAGCTGAAAAGATGCAAATGAAAGACAAATCATCCTTTTAAAAGTATTTTTGCATCATGAAACCAATAATGCTTTTAGACCGATATAAAATAAAGAAAAAATAACTAATTTTAAGCGTTATTGCTACTAATCGGTGTATTAATTAAAGTTATAACAAGTAATTTTAATGGTATTTTAAAGTACCGTAGGGGCATAAATGGTTAAATATTTTAATTCTTTCGGGTCCGATTTTTTTTTCAAATTAAAAAAAAAATTACTTTTACGTTAATAACATTTACATTAGCTATCCGAATAGATTAATTAGAGTTCAACAAACATTTCATTGTTTGAAATTTAATGAATATACAGTCGATTCTCGTTAATTCGAAATCTGATAATTCGAATCTCCGCATAATTCGAACTAAACATGAAGTCCCAAAATTTTCAATGGCAGAATAACATTAAACTTTTTCATTAATTCGAATTAATTTCTCTTGACATCGTTTATTCGAACTCACGAGAATTCCGATTTTTCATTTATCCTTTCTTTCTCCTTGGATTTCAGATCATTTGAATAACTTACTTTCTTTGATTTTTGTGAAAATTGTTCCGTATACATATAGTCCCATGCATTTGATGTACAATTTCTAAGTGCCCGTCTCTCCATCAGTGACGCTTCAAAAAAAAAATTTTCCGTTGTGCTTGTTTTTAATCTTTTAATTAGTTTATGTATTTATACATTCTAATTTAATATTAAGTCATATTCTGATGATAACTGACATAATAAATAAAAAAATATATATAACATTAATTCCTTTATAACAGCATGTCCTCATTTCATACATTCCATAATTCGAACTTCGGATAATTCGAACATTTCTTGTGGTCCCGACGAGTTCGAATTAACGAGAGCCGACTGTAATTGTTTTCTGTATAATTCAGTTTATATTCATATGGCAATAGGCTGAGAAAGAGTTTTTGGAGATGCTTAGAAAATATTATATTACAACAAGATTTAAATGATATTTTAATTTTCTAATACTTTTTTTCACTTTATTACACATGGTTCTTTCTGGAAACTAACCTTTATTTTAAATTTACAGAGTGAAATATATGTTTAAAAAAAATCGCAAACGGTGCAAAGAGAATTAAGCAAATATTTATTATTATTATTACTGCTAAATGCCTAAACGTTATTGAAGACAAACAGTAAATGTATAGACACATGCTAAAATTATTACAAGTAAACAGTAACAAAAGTACTTGTTAAAACAAAATAATACTCAATGAAAAGATATGTACTATTAATAGCACACCAGACAAAAAGGTTAAGTTACCAGCTTGATTCTTTGGCGTTTGTACCTTCTTTTACAATGTTTTGGATACTATTTAAAAAACTAGTACTAAAATAATTAAAAAAAAATGCCAGAATTTTAAGAACATAAGATGGGCGAATATGCAAGGTTTAAAAATTCCAATTCACATACTAAACTTCTGAGTTACTATTTTTTAAATTAACAATTAAATAATAATTATATATATATATATAATAATGCGATTATTTAGTGTTACCCCAAATTTTTCTAGATGATGTCGTGGACCAATTCCGGAAAGCATGAGCAACTGGGCCGTATTGGTCGTCCCAGCAGACATTATAACCTCTCTTCTGGCTTTGACCTCCCATGTGGCTCCTTGATAATCGAATACAACACCAACAGCTCTGCGGTTTTTAATTAATACCTGAATAAAGAAGAAAAGCAAATACTAATGATAAAAAAATATAAAGTCGATTCCTACTTAGGTCAACAAAGAACAATTTTATTTTAGTTACTTTTTATTAAATAATTACAATTATTATAAGTATGTTCATACAAATGACAGAATCACAATATTAAGTGGCAAAATGGAATGCAAATTTTCATTTTCCTTTCTATATATTGTGTTGGATTATTATTTTTGTTTGTTACTATTTATTCGCTTTCAATTTTTTTTAGTTTTTAATTTATGAAGCTGATAATGAAGTCTACTATTAGTTCCCACTCAATATTTGAGTTAATAATCAAGTTTCACACTGCTCTTGAGACATATCCCGTATTCCTTGATTTCGTTTATCTGAGCGTAGGCGCTTTTCTTCTGTTTCATTTGCAAGCTTTTCTTGTCGCTTTTCTTTTCCTTTTTCTGATCGTCGCTTGCGTTGTGCTGTAATTTCTTTTCCCACATAAAACTAAAATTAATCAATTAATATTTGAAAAACTGTATTAACTTCAATTGTCACCCAATACAAGTTAAAAACATATATTTTAACTTGAGTATCCACGCAATAAAAGTATAAATAAAGAATAAAAAGTCTTTTATTAACGACTGAAAAATTTAACAAGATATATAAATATATATAAAGATTGATCACCTAATACTAGGAACTGAATAAAAGAAGCTTTCTGATAGTACATAAATTTTACAAAACAGAGCAAAGGAAATTGAAAGTTGCACTAACAAATGCATGAAGGAAAAAATTAATCTAAGTTATCATAGAGATAGCTTAGATCAACTTTTTTCTTCAGGAACAATTAGGCCAATTTTGTAAATTTTATAAATAAATGAATTTAATGAATTTTTGTAAATTTTAAGTTTAAATACTATGTATTTCAGCGCATAAGCCGAGAATTTTGAGACAATTTTTTGACTACAAAGTGTGTGTGTGGGAAGGGGGAGGGGGGAGTCAGCTTATACATGAGTGTAGAAAATTTTCCAAAATTGATTTTCTAAAATATAAAAAAGATGGTAAATATAAGAAAAAATACTTGCAAAGTTTTGAAAAATATTTCAATATTCCATTCTATTAGAATAGAAAAGTCATCAATCATATTTCACTATAACTAATGCTGGTATTCATTATCAGCCTCAACCTTGAAAACCTCGGTCGAAAGCTCAAATGAAATTCATGATAACATTTGACTGGACATTATCAAGGAGCCGTACAATAGAGTTAAAGGTGAATACCGTTTAAGCGTTCGATCGCGGTTTTCGGCATAACTCGGGATCGAAGTAGTTGCGGAATACGAGCGTTAGTCATTATCAGAATTTTAAATCAACCCCTTAGAACAACTTTCTTTCGTTGGTACATGAAGATGAATACCGAATACCATCAATGTTTAATTAGGTGCATTCGAAATAGTGTATATACGTAACACCTATAATTGTCGTTCAGCCCGTCCGTCCGCGTGTAACAACGCAAAAACTACTCAACCGAATCATTTGAAATTTAAAATATATAATTATTATATAATTTTATCCAGTCATTATAATTTTATGAAAATTTGACGAATAGTTCTATTACAGAAACATTGAAAATTATTCTGTTACATTACGGTCAATGGGAAAAAAGTTTCAAGTGCATTCTAATGGTGTTACACTCTTTTGACTATAATAAAATTGATATGCATCTATGGAGTATATTCTGGCCTTTGTTAGGATTATTGTTACTCCTTTGTTGTGATTGTTGCTTTGTTTTGATCCTGTAGCGATCTCATCTCACTTGATCAATAAAAAGTGAGTTAATTAGCTTAGTGGCTTGGTGTTTTGCTCAACGCTAACATTATTGCCTCCTGATCACGAGATCCTTCGTTCGAATACAATCGGTGTCAATCCACTTCTCTCTTCAATCCTATTTGCAAAATTTATAACAAGAAGGCCAAAAACATATTTTCTGTTCTAAATCGTTAAAAATTTTAACAAAATACGTAGACTTTTTTTTTCACCTTAAATTTACCATACCATTACACTATTTACAGCTGAAGCTAAATGTAAAATTTTGTTTTGGGGTTATCGCTCGGTGTTGGAGAATCGCTTTGCGTATTCTTATCTACCGGGTAGTGTTACCCTAACTTATTCTTAATGTACTTTTTTTATAATTTGGAGATTTCAACATAAATGCAAGCCTGTTTGACTTTTCATTCTCTTCTATTAAACTGAATTGCACCAAAATAACAATTTCTAATGAATCTGTAAATAACTTATTATATACAAAACAGAAAGGTTATTTTTCAGAAACAGTTCTGTGTTGATTTTTCCCCATATAATCATTCGATCTAGATTTTAAAATTCAGCTTCAAACTTAAAAGCTGGAAAATATTTAATTATCTATTTTAAAGATTTGTTTATTTATTTATTTTAAAGATTTATTTATTTATTTATTTATTTTGCTAATAGTGTCCCTATTAGAAGTACACGTTCATTATCTACATAAATACGTACGGGTCAATCCATTTCAAGTAGCCCAGCAATGGTCGCTCGACCAATTTTAAAAAATCTGAAATTTTTTGTACAACAACCCTAGCATGATGGAAGTTCAAAATGACCATTATTTTAATTTTATTAGTTTTTGTGTGTGCATGGCGGCCATCTTTGTTTCACCGTGTGCAGTGATTTTCTCAGATACTAAGATACACAAAATTGTAAATATCTCATCTTTTATTTTCCCAATTGAAATGGGGTTTGCAGCATTTTGTTCAGAATAAAATGGGCTAAATGTACGGTGGTAGGATAATTTCGAAAAATAAATTTTTAGAGGTGAAATTTTAGCACAAAATTTAAGATTTTTTTCAAAATCTATCCGTTTGCAAGAGGAAATTTTTCATTCAAGGAGAACTGTCAACCTTACACAATTTTTTTTACAAATAGGTCGAAAGTGCGTGTACTCATACACCAAGTCCCAGATCTCGGAATTGATTTCTATTTGCGAAAAAAATTCCAAAATTCGTCAAAAATTTCAAAAATCGCACTTTTTAGGCTTTGATATCGCTGGTGGGGCACGAGATAAAAATCTGAAATTCTGGCCTTTGAAAGTATTGTGTAGTAGCGTTATACACAAAAAATTTCAAGAAGGAGATTTGACTACAAGCTGAGATATGACATGAACAATATGTGAAAACAATACTGCCAAACTATTGTTACCTCTTATGTAATTGTTCATACCTAAAAATTTTTAAATTAAAGATTCATGGTACAAAGTTAAATGTTACTTACAAATTTCTTCTTCAAATGCTTCTGTGTTATTTAAACAATTCAAAATGTATGCTAAGCCAATACACTATTTGTCCAAATGAACAAACCTACTAGAAATGCTATTGCAACAATTTTACTCGGAACACATTTCAGAAAAAGTAAATTACAGACAATGGGTTGCAACTGATCGAGTTGACGTGGTTTCAATTATTAAACCTAGATAATTTCATTCAAGTTAACAAGAGATGACAAGACTTGGGTGGCTTTAAATAAAATTTTGAGAAAGAACAGCCTGATGGATTGACAACAGTAACTGGTTGAACTCATAACATATCTCGTAAATAGTGTTAAGCTCTTTCTTGAGCATATATAGTATCTTTGTAAATTAAACATTTATTATTAAACTGTTTTCAACAAACGATATTTTCTGTGTAAATATTGTAATAAAAAAGACTAATCTCATTTCTTCTAATGTACTCGTATTAGCATTTCTTAACATTTTTAATCACCGTATCTCAGCTTATAGTAAAATCTCCTTCTTGAATTTTTTTGTGCATAACACTACCATAAAATACTATCCAGAATTCCAGAATTCCAGATTTTTATCTCGCGCCACACAAGAGATATCAAACTTCAATGTGAGGAAATAGCTGAGCACTATGAAACAAAGATGGCCACCATGCTCAAACAAAATATATTAAAATTAAAACAATATTCATTTTGAACTTCTCTCATATTAGGGTTGTTGTAGAAAAAAAAATTCAGATTTTTTAAAAACGCTCAATCAACCAAAATATTTTAGGGGCCATTGAAAAGGACGAATAGTATTTCTAGTAAGTTTTGTTCATCTGGACAAATAGTGCATTGCCTTAGCATAGATTCTGAATTATTTAAATCACGACTTAAACAGAATTTGAAGATGATCTTTGTAACTTTGTATCATCAACCATTAGTTTAACATTTTGTAGGTATGAACAGACACGTAGTAGGTTACAATAGTTTAGAAGTATTGTTTTTACATATTGACCATGCTATATCTTAGCTTGTAGTCAAATCTCCTTCTTGAAATTTTTTGTGCATAACACTACTACACAATACTTTCAAAGGCCAGAATTTTAGATTTTTATCTTGTGCCTCACCAGAGATATCAAAGCCTAAAAAGTGCAACTTTTGAAATTTTCGACGAATTTCGGAATTTTTTTCTTCGCAAAGAGAAATCAACTCCAAGATCTGGGATTTGGTGTATGAGTACACGCACTTTTGACCTATTTGTAGAAAATATTGTGTAAGGTTGACGGTTTTCCATGAATGAAAAATTCCTCTTGCAAACGGATAGATTTTGGAAAAAATCTTAAACTTTGTGCTGAAATTTCACCCCTAAAATTTATTTTTCAAAATTATTGTACCACCGTACATTTAGCCCATTTTTTTCTGAAAAAATGCTGCAAATCCCATTTCAATTGGGGAAATAAAAGATGAGATATTTACAATTTTGTTTATCCTAGTATCTGAGAAAATCGCTGCACACGATGAAACAAAGATGGCCGCCATACACACACACACACACACACACACACACACACAAAAAAAAAAAAAAAAAAAAAAAAAAAAAAAAAAAAAAGTAAAATTAAAACAATGGTCATTTTGAACTTCCATCATGTTAGGGTTGTTGTACAAAAAATTTCAGATTTTTTAAAAATGGTCGAGCGACCAAAAAAATATTTTCTGGACCACTTGAAATGGATTGACCCCGTAGTTAATAACAGTTGAAACTTACACTTGTTTTGACTGAAAATATAAAAAATAACACGCACAATGATGTTTGAAAATACATATCAAAGGTATAAAATTATTAAATATTAAACGTCATGATATTTTGAAAACAAATATCAGATACATATTTCTTGACAAATCGGGAAGCGGATACATAGACAATCACCTCATCGAGCTCAGGGATGAAAATCTAGGAATAGTTAAATATCGATTCGCATATTAAAACACAATCGGTCTGTCATGTTCTACCTTAGCAGAAAACACCTAATAACCCGATTTTATTGGTTGACTCATATGTTTACCATTTTGCTTTCCTGCACCCAAAAGTATGAAAACATGGAGGATTATGAACAGGAAAATATAACGGTAAACCTATGACTCAACTGCTAAAATCGTATTTTTAGGTGTTTTCCACCAAGATATAATTTGGCAGACCGATTTCGTTTTAATATATGAATCGAGATTAATTAATCCTATATATTTTCATCCATGAACTTGATGATGTGATTGTCTGTGCTGCTGCCTCCCAGTCTATGACATACATCACAGAATCCTGTCGAATTTACACCAGATAATCCTAATAACATTTTCACTTTATCTAACACGGAATATCTATCATTAAAAAAATAATAATAAATAAAGATTGCCATTCAGAATGCCTGGATAAAAAACCCCGATAAACTGGCGATATGGATAGTAGTACATATGCTACCATCAGTAAACATTAGAGGATTAAATGAATTAAATCAAAAGAAGAATCTGAAAGCAGAATGTTGAAGAAAAGTGAATTTTTTAATACCTTTCGAACCATGGCATTTGCTAATATATCAAGATTAGTGCGATTTTCGGCTGGTACCAAATAGGCCTTTGCTGTGCTACATCTTTGCCCTTTTCTTAGAGTTCCTTGTAGATCATAAAAACCTATTGAACAGAACAAAAGTATTAATAAATAAACATTTGATATAAATATAAAAAATAAATATAAAAATATATGACGGAATGAAATTTTCATCTTGCTTTTAACACAAAATATATACGAACTTTAAAATATCCAGGTTTACTTTAAAGGCGATTAAAATAATCAACTATAAATATCAATAGTTAATTTTATTTAAAAAATATCTTAGTACTTTCCAGCCTTTAAACAGGCTCTTCCACAGTGAATATTTTCTTACCTTTAAAACTATAATGATTAATAAATTATTTAATAAAGGAAGGCACCCAGTATAAATTTTAATAATGTTTGACTTATTTTTACAGGGAAGTAAAAATGTAAGAATTATAAAAAAATGTGCCTTTTTTATTAAGAGGCACAAAATAGACATTCAAAGGCACATGGTGTGCCTCTTAATTTCAAAAGCAATGTGTGCCTCCTAATATTCAGAGGCACAAAAATTAAAAATGTACTTCTTATATCAGAGACACAGTTTAAAGTTTGTGCCTTTTAATTTCAAGGGCACCATGTGCCTCTAAATATTCAGAGGCACAAAAACTAAAAATGTACCTCTTATATCAGGGGCACAGTTTTAACAGTGTGCCTTTTAATTTCAAGGGAACCATGTGCCTCTTAATATTCAGAGGCACAGTTTACAGAGTGTATTTATACAAATACATGATTCCGTTTTGATATTTTAAAACGAGACTCGTGGCTTGAAGATTGAATTAGTAGTATTTTAGGTGAACGGTAAAGAGAAATATTTAATTCTTGTACCATAAATTTTAATAAGTCATTTTTTTAAAAATCCATAAACTTGGTACATTATACGATATCGTATCATTATGCACTTTTTTTAAAATAATCTTCAAGCCACGAGTCTCTTTCATTTTCAAAAAGGAATCATGTATTTGTATAAATAAAGAAAATATTCTCTGAGGAAGAGCCTGATTAAAGGCTTGAAGGTACTAAGATGTTTTTAAATAAAATTAACTATTAACATCTCTATCTGATTATTTTAATAGCCTTTTAAGTAAATCTGTACATTTTAAAATTCATATTATAACATTTGATATGTTTGCACTTTGCATCTTTATTTAAAAGTTGCATTATTTCTACTCTTAAGATAAAATCTTCAACTCATTTATATTTAAATAAATATGTACATATATATTTTCCACTTTAAAAATATTTATTTATTTTTTCTACTGAAAAATCAAGTCAGTCCGAACTCGTTCGGGATGAGTTAAGACTCCTGTTGCACCAGGCAAACACTATTAAGCTAAAGATAAACCTATTAAGAAGTTTTTTGTCAATATCTCATTTTTTTTTATAAAATGATTTTTTTTATTGGACAGCCGAGGTCGATCCCTAAAGTCGTCTTTTTTTCACCTTTTCAATTTTGATTGAAATATTGTTTATAAAGTTATTTTCACTTTCGAAATGGGCTGGAAAATTAAAAGCGTCATAATAATAATAATGATAATAATAATAATAATAATAATAATAATAATAATAATAATAATAATAATAATAATAATAATAATAATAATAATAATAAGGCAAACAAACAAAAAAATAGCTGTCCAAAACATACGTTGTGCCAATTTGAACATACAACGAATAAAATTAGTGTCAATCTGAACCAACTCGAATCTCGAGTAGGTAAGTTCAGGTTACACGGACCTATACAAAACTTCAATTCTCATTAAATTAAAAAAATAAATTCATTTTTGTGCATTTAACACTAGAATTGCCGGAAATTTGAGTCAAATTTTATTAAAATATTTCACACCATACTTTTGATTTAAAATCGATTAATTTTATTATTTAACATTTTTCTTCCATGTACCTTTTAAACTTATTTCATTATCAAATTTCTGGTTTGAACCGAAACATATGCATATGGTAGCCATCAAAATGACGACTCATGGTAGTTTTAGTATTAGAAATATTTTTTATACATTAAAAATAAATTAATATTTTAACTAAGAATTTAGTACATGAACATATGAACTAATATTTGGAAACAAAATATGAATTTTATACAAAAGATGTTTTAACAAGAATCAAATTCTAAAAATTTCAATAATATATTCATGCAGATTTCAGACTTTTCGTTTAATAACATTATGCAGCATAAAAAAAAATCACCGATATCCTGAGTGATGATTCGTATTAGGAATATTTAGTAAACAAAAGAAAACAAACTTATATTTAGATATCACGTTCCAAAACCTAAGTAACGGTAACCTTACTTTATTTACTTTCCTCTACATTTACTAGGGAACGCTCTTAGGTGTAAGTTGTGAATTTGGACCAGTGTGATATCAAAAGAAAGATCTCGTCATGTTTGTTAAAAAGTGGAATGGAACTACCCGTCCGAATCCAACCGTTCTCTTGATATCAGCACTTGGAATGTGAATTAAGAAATTAATAAATTGACAGGCAGGTATGTAATTTGTTTGCAAGTTAAAAATTTCTTTGTATTGTTTTTAATCTTCCTGCCGATATCTTTTCCCGAGCTATGAGAAAAATCCTTTACACCCACACATAGCCGATTATTTCCTCTCTCTTAGACAGGCACTACGCATTCTACGAAGGTTTCGCGCTTTCGAAGGCTTTCGGAGAGTTTTTCCATCTATTTTTGTTATTCCCAGCACTTTGCTTTATTGTCCTGCCACTACTGACTATAAAAAAAAAGAAAAAAAAGTTTTTTTTAAGGTAGAATAACAATTTATGTCACTACTTCATAAAATTTTAAGTAAAATCAATAAATGTGTTTCACTACTTAATTGACGTGATAGAACAATTTTATTTCAATATTTCACATAGTTTTAAGGTGGCAAATGATAATTACATACTGTAAAACCTGTTTTTTTTCTTTTAACTTTGTTACATAGTGTAATTTTTAGCAATGACTTTAGAAAGCTATGACCACTGTAATTCGAATAACAACATTTTCAAAAAAAAAAAAAAAAAAAAAAAAAATATATATATATATATATATATATATATATATATATATAATACCATTAAAAGTAGACAAGATTCACCAACGGATTTTATCAATAAAACAATAAACCAAAACGAAGAATTAAATTGAATTATAGTAAACAATATTAACCATTTGAAATTAACCATTGAATATAATAACTTATAGCACATTGAACATGGAAAAAAAAAATAATATGAATACAATTGAAATTTGTAGAACCAAAGCAGAATCTTCAGGTCCCAAATACTTTGGAACTACAAATGGAGTGTGTGGTTTCATCTTCGTATTTGCCATGAAAAAGCAAAACAATACGAATTTGGGACTACCATCACACAAAAACCAAATTATTAAACAAGGAACAAAGATATTTTACAAAAAGGAGTTGAAAGTAAGTAAAAATAATAGTTATCCATAACAAACAAAAAAGATAAAGATGAATGGAAATATAATTGAACCGGAAAAAATAATAATCGATATTAACATAAAATTAAATTAATAAAATGATTAAAATTAGAATTAAGAGATAACATTCATATTAACATATAACTTAAAATACATTATTGTTACTTTAATCAGTAACATTTATTGTGACTTTACATGGTAAAAACTCATTATCTTAATATAGGATAATAATAATAAAATAATAATAATAATAATAATAATAATAATAATAATAATAATAATAATAATAAATAAATAAATAAATAAATAATAATAGTAATAATATTATTAATAATAATACCAAAAATTATATCAATAACATTAAAAATAATTTGATATTTAAAATATAGCTATTTAACTATAGATATAACTAGACGAATATCCATATATTGGTGTAAATTAAACAGTTTAAAAATTATGTTAAAATAAATAACCCACTCTCATTTTTTTTTTTAATAAATAATTAACCTTTGCGTTTTTATCCAGACAACACCACCCTCCTCCGTACTCTAACATCTACCCACCCAACCAACCTATATATATATATTTTTATTACTTTTTAACATTTTTAATTTTTTATTATTATTTTTATGTTTTATAATTTTTTTTTTATACATTTTTTATGCAAAGAATTAATTATAAGATCATGTAATATCTAATTATAAATTAAAGAATATATGAATTTTTTAGGATAACCATTATTTATAGCATCATATACAAGCTTTTTAATATTAGTATTAATTAAATGGGAAGAACATAGACATTTTATTCTATATAAATGGTTAAGTATTATATTACGATATACAGAATTATGAAGACATGATTTAAAATTAGTAAAAGTATTAACTTTAAAATTAAATTCTTTCCTTTTGTCATAAATATCAGTTATAAATTTGTTCTCTTTTAATATAATTTTAATATCTAAGAAATTGATTGTATTATTAAAAAGTAGGTGTTTTGAAAGTTCTAGATTAGAAGGATAATCAACAGGGAATTGAGATATACAAGTGTTATCAGTATCAATTAAAATTACATCATCTATATATCGATATAAATGTATTGTATTATTTAAATAATGACGTTCATAGTAATATAAGTCAGATAATACACTAGATGTACTACCACCTTGTGGTATACCAACATTTTGAATATATATATTGTTATCATGCATGATAAAATTATTATAGATAATGAAATTAGTTAAGGTATGAAAATATTCAGAATCGATATTATGTGATATATCCAACTCGTGTTGATATTTTTTAAAAAGCTCATTTATGATATTATGTAAATCCGATAAATTGATATTATTAAATAAATCTTTAAAATCATAGGTAGTGATATTGTTTATACATTTAAGATTTTTCATAATATGGACCAGTTCATAACTATTTTTTATGCAATGTGTATTATCACTTTTTTTTGTGATATTATATATTTGATTAAGAATTACTAATAGAAGTTTGTTAGCAGCATTATTATAAGTATTGCAACCAATTGTAACAGTTCTGAATTTAACAGGATGCTTATGAAATTTGGGTATAAGGACTAGATAAGGATATTTAAAGTTAGTAGGGTTAATGTCTAATAATTTATAGAATCCTTTAATTTTACGATTATTGGCAAGTAAGTTATCATTAATTTTTTGGAATGTGTTATTATTAGATATACTAGATTTAAGCAGTTGATGATAATAAGATTTACAAATAATGGCATAATTATTAGGAGATTTATCAACATAAGTTATTACAAAGTTTTGTTGTAATTTATTGATTTGCTTAAACAGATGCTGTGTATTTACATATTCTAGGTGTGAAATATTATATTTTAAGGACTTGGTTAATTTATCGATAACTAATATTTTCCAATAACTTTTTTTATTCTCTTTGAAGCATTATCATTAAGATATTATTATTTAGATGAATGACAATGATACTAGCGAAATGGGGTAGTTTGAGTATTTAAGCATGCGATACATTAAAATTTATTATATTCAAAACTTTAATTTTCGTATTATAGGTAGTATTACGAGCACAAAACACACACACATGTATATATATATACATAACACGAAAAAATTGTAAACCAAAATATTACAGAAGGTAATTAGAGAATTAAGAGAGCATGAATCAGACAGAATGTTTATGATTATGATTTTTTTAATGCATGCTTAATGTGTAAAAAATAGTGAATATTCATAACATTCTCTCTGATTCATTCTCTTTTCAATCTCTAATTACCTTCTGCGATATTTCGTCCCTCAACTTTTTAAAAAAATATCTTTATGTTTTTGTGCAATAGTATCTCTAAAAGGAAAATTCAAGTTTTGAATAATAAATTTTTGTGTATCGCATGCTTAAATTGTTCCTCTGAATCCGAATGAGATTTTAAAAAGTGTAATTTTTAAAAATCACTCATAGTTCGTACGGGTCCTGGAATTTCATGACCAGAAAATTCTTTGGTACCAATATTTTCTTACAGAAAATCTATAATTAAATAAAACAAAATTTCTCTCTTTTGAGCCACATTTATTTTTCTTTAAAGAAATAGTGGTATCTCACCTGGAAAAATAACGGTATCCGTACGAACCATGTCACTGCCAGGATTATTTCATTAATGTAATCTTAAACACTTATTATTTTGAATTTTATACAATTTTAAGTTGAAATGAGTGTATAGATGTAGTATTTTCTGCTATTAAGAATACATTTTACCACTGAACCACCAAATTCAATTTATTTTTCATTACTGCAATCCCCCTTTTTTCGTATAAGTTTATTTATATATATGCAATCAAAACTTAATTTCTAATATAAAGGTACTTTTAAGATACATTTTTGCAATATTGTGATGATTAAATTGTAAAGTGCTTTTACGGGAAGAAACTATATCGAGATTTCATTTTGAAACTATAAATTTTAGAAAATTTCACAATCGTTTCTTCTGTTTATACTAAAGGGATCGGGTACCCCTCATTCGGCGAAAAAATGACGTAAATACCGATTTTCCATTTTTTTAAACTTAAATTATTTATTTAATTTTTTTTTTACTTTATTATCCTAATGTATTCTGACGAAATTTCTGAGTATTAAACATACTCTTTAAAGCGGTTTTATTACATTGTTGTTCCTTTAAATGCGACACACCACTCCACTTAAAAATGATTTTTCTCAGTTTGTATTTTTTTGAAGAATTGACATGTTCAAAGTGATAAAACTTTTATGTATTTTTTTCAATTGACTTGAATTTTATTTTCGTTTTTTGTTATGGTCTTTTTGATAAAAATAAGTAGTATTGGATTTTACAGTAAAGTAAAAAGTTTTTTTAGACATAAAAATGTAAAATAAATTCAGTTTTCCCTGTAAATTTAGATGCATCTGCATATTTCATTTTTCTCCCAAACTAGTTAATACCATATAATAACTTTAATTAGTTAAATATTATTAGTTAAATATATATAATTTTAATCTGATACTTAAAATTATACAGCACTTTTCTAAGAACAGTTTAAAAGAAAAAAAGCTCAGAATGTTTAAATTTGCACGCGAAGTTTCTTTCTAAAATTTACTTAAGTTAAAAAAAAATCAAAATTTGCTAGAGGAACGGAACAATTTCTTGATAAAATCATTTTACTTCATTGAGTCCTTTATTATTGTACCAAAAATATACCTTAAAATACATAAATTTAAAAAAAAGTTCAAAGGTATAATAAACATTATTTTATTCTCCTTCTTTAACTTACCTGTTTGCGTGTATGCGTTCGAGTCAACAACTTCGTAACCAAGAGATTTAATTGTTTTGAAAATTGAATCTTTGAATTCTGCTTGATATCGTGGTCTGTGAACAGTTTGAGGTCCTCCGACTCCATGAAAACCTGAAAAAAAGCAATATTATAAATGAAAAATACAAGAAATAATATAATTAGATTTATAATTCCTAGTCACAAATTTCCCCTCCGAAATTTTAGGTAAAAACCCTCCAAATTAGAAACATCCAGTTTATTCAGCAATTAATATTAAAAATAAAATAAATAAATAAATAAACAACATATATTCATGCGCATGCTCAGAATCAACATATCTTAAACTCTTTAAGGGATCACCGTAACTTGAGATTGGTCATAATATCGATCTTCTTTTTTTAATGTTAACTGAAAGTTTCTTTATTGTGAATATTTTACACATCTTATTTTTACCTATACGACTACTGTAACGCGAAATATTGTAGATTTTGTTAACCCTTTAATGGACAAAGCATTTTCATTGCTAAGATGTTGAAATAAATGTAGGACACCGGTAAATAAGAAAAAGTGATTTTTCGCATACATATTAAAATGGATTTTTTAAAATTAAAATTCCGGTGTCGTTGTTGCATATCGGAATTAAAATTTTGTGGTTTCGTGGAGAAACTAATGAACGTTAAAGGATTAATAAATCCAGCGTAATTATTCATACAAATGAAAACTTTAAAGTGATTTTTCCCCCTGATCATTTTTTATATCTTGCTTGTTCGAAAAAACCTAAAGCCTTTTTTGTTAATTTATTTCAATTTGATTCAGTACATTTGAATTTTTATTATTTCTAATATAGGTATTGTTACACTGTAACATAGAGAACACATGGTAGTTGGAGCCGCGAAAACTATTCTGATGTTGGAATTTTTTTAAAAGCTTGCACGCTATGTAACAATATGGTATTTGGCCAATGTGCTTAAACATGGTGACCCGGAAATGCGATAATGTGTTTTGAACCCAAAATTTTAATTTAAGAATCGTATATAAATACGATATAATGAAACATCCACATATAATACCCTCTGACACATAGACTACTTTCCTCAAGTGCGGATGTATATACCAGCGTTTACTGTAAAACTTTATTTTCCTATTTCACATGGAAGTATGTATGCTGTACGTCTGGTGTCTATGATAAAATCCGGACGTACACATTTAACGTCCTGGATGTTAAGGAGTTAAGGAACAAAATATGAAGTATGTCATTGCATTTAAAGTTTTAACTGCAGAAGAATTTCTAATTCAATTGCACATCGTCCACCACATCGTCCACTATAAGCTTAAAATGCCTTCTTTAAATGAGAATAAGAATCATGAAATGAATATCATATGAAATACATTGTCACATTTATGAATTTTAGATAACTCACTTAGCTTCCAAATTACAGTAAATAGCACAAAAATTACCTAAATGTGACAATGGTATATTTTTAGTTAAGTTACAGATGATGATTCAATTTTTCAAAACACACTAGAATAAAATATTTAATATAGTAGAATATCGTTACACGAATGTCACTTTAACGAATTTCTTAGTTTAACGAATATTATTCGGATTGTTATCCTTTTCTGTTATTCTTTTCTCATTATCCTTTCTGTTATCCTTTTCTTATTATACAAATATTCTCTTTAACGAATTTTTCAGTACAACGAATTTAATCAGTATTTCCCAGAGTTTCATTGAAACGAAGTTTTACTGCATTTTATTTGCTTATATACCAGATGGCCATAATTAATCCGTAACAGGAGAGGTGAAAAAGTAGGACATAGACATGTAAATGTTGTGCGGATCACACAACCGCACGATAGACCGTACGTTTCCTGCTATGGGTTTAACTGATATAGTATTTTATAATTCAATCTAATTGAGAAAATGGAGTTAAATTTTGTAAGATAATTAAACAAGACGTGAGATGATGAAATCTACGAAACGAATAACACCACATATCCTTTAGCAGTGGCTTTTAGATCTAAATTTTTTTTTGCCGAATCCTTCATGGCCCATCTTGTTTACTCATCCTACAAAAATTGGATCCATTCTCACAATAAGCGGTACAAAACATACTGAGTACTGCCAGTTCAATTATGATCATATTGTATTTAAAAAAAAATGCCAAACGCATCCTAATTGTGACAAATTTAACAAAAATTTAAGGAAAATGGTGTGGCTCGAAGTCACTGAATGAAAATACATACATTACACAATATATTAGCTTTCTGTGGTTGGCTCTTCGAGCTTCCAGAAATGATGCTATGCTTGCAGTAAAATTAAAGATATAGTACACATTACGGCCGAAAATACAGAGGTATAATTAAAGATGAGGATATGTTATTACAAATTATTAAATCTAAAGTACTACAGTAATTGGCGTAGTTATTCTATTTTTACGTAACAAAAAACCCTTAAAAGCTTTATTCTTTCGAAAGTTTTGCAAAACAAATATGTAATTTTATAAGTATGTTGTTCCGATTGCATTTATAATATCACGGAAAAAGTATTGGGGCTGGAATAAAATTCAGCCAAAACAAGACTAGTAATTAAAAGAAAAAAACATTATTTGTAAGCAATTTCATACTTATGCAAGTCATGGAATTGAGAAATTTTATAGTATGCTAGGGGATTTAGATAAACAAAATCATCCGAATATCATCACTCATTTAGTTTATAAATCTTTGCTTTATTCCTTACATAAAATCGCAGCATAAAGTGAGGATTGTCTTTTGAATGCCAGTGAGGACAAACACTGGCGATAGTTTGCAATCACCCGTATAATCTAGTTCAAGAGTCATCTGCTAGTTTTAAGGTTAAACCAAGATTTTTAGAATGATGAAACATATATTAGAGTATTATTCCGTTAATTTTTTTATGTAATAAGAAGCGCTTATGCCAATTACTATTTTGCAAGGATATTTTCCATGTCTGTTGAATGCTACGTATCTACACATGCGGACATTGAGACATTTTAAACTTATCTGTATTTTAACTATGCAAATTTTTTTATACTCGTAGTATCATATTTATACAGTAAAACTTCCATAACGGACACTCCCGAATAGCGGACACCTCTATTTAACGGACAGTTTTCAAATCCCCACTCCCAAAACTTAAATTTTTGTGTGTTTAACCTCTGAATAACGGACATTCCGAATAGCGGACAGTAATTTTGGCAAAAAAGAATGAAAAATTATTTTTTAACGAGAAAAAAATAAATAAAAATCCTCTAAATTTATCAGGGACATGTGTAAAAAATTTTTCTGATCACAGAAAAATATGGGGATGAACTGGAGAAAACCACCTCTCTCCCTACATCTATCTGTGATCATAACCCCCCCTCCCCCTTCTCCCTCGGATGATTTGAGATTCTATGCTTTCAAGAAGCAGAAAAATACAATAAACAGTTATACATTTTTTTAAAGAAAAACATGATTTGAAAGGATTAAAATTACTGACAGAGTTAAAACTTCACATTGTAAAACAAATTACATGTAATCTCAAGTAGAAGCAAACTTTTGTAAAAACAATTTTTGTAAGAATGTAATAAACAAAGGATAAACGCATGCACAATTTTATTTCAGTTTTATTGCTTTAAAAAATATTTTAATTTCTGGTTAATCATATAATAGACGTTTTAGGACATATTAAAATCGACTAAAGAAACATTAAGCGTTCATTAGCAATTTTTCTATCTCTGAGGTTTTCCCAATAGCGGACACCTCCGAATAGCGGACAATTGCTGCGCTCCCAAGGTGTCCGTTATTTAGAGGTTTTTCTGTAGTAAATATATGACATTTCAAATATTGACATACTACATATAATATACATAAAGTCTTAAGTGGTATTTTTTTTAATTTAAAAGAGTGGGCATATTGTAAAGAATGTCCTGATGTGTCGCTTCCTTTTTATAGCGTGTGATTATTAAAAGTCTATTGGCTAGTTGCGATCTCAAGTTCCTTCACTAATGTTAAATATATGGAAGTGTAATTCATTCGCATTTTTACACAATCTCCACAGGATTCTTAAAGAATTTTTTTCTCTCTCTCTAACTGGCTTTTTTCTTATCTTTTTTCTTTTCCTTTCCTGTTGTTTTAGTTGTCAAAATATTTCTAAAATATCTAAATTATTTGAAACGCTAAAATATTGACGATCTGAAAGAAAGATATTAATACTTCAAATATATACTAAATATCTAATTTAGAAATACTTAGATACCTTAAGAAAAAGAGGCATCCTCTGAAAATTATGCACGGAAAAAAAATATTTAAAAATATTCATTTCTCGAAGAGATACATATTTAAAAAATACGAATGCATTATACACCTATAGATTTTACACTGGCGAGGGGAATTTGAAATCTTTTGCTAATCCTCCCCCCACACACTGCCAGAAAAATTCGTCAATATACACTAAGTTATCGTTAGTTTTTCACAAATAACTTCTGTTCTCCCAGAAAACGTATTTGTTCTGTGAGTTCATTCCGAACGTCGAAAAATGAGGAAAAATTTCCGTTTATATCTAGCACGCATGCGCATTGGGTCTGTTAGTAATACGAATTTATTTTTAAAATGAAAAACAAAAATATTCTATTGATTAAAATATTTAATTTAGTTTTAAAAGACAAAAATGTTTTCGAATTTAAAAATAAATAACAATTACTTTCTTTATTCGTTCAAAAATTCTCACGATCTGTTATTCAAAGTTGGATAAATTGAATAAAGTTCAATATACTAAGTTATTTCTATGATAAATATTCGCATATAAAATCTACTTTAAGTCACATTTAAAAAATATTTTAATTAAAAAAAAAAAATGAAAAAAAAATGATATTATTAAAAAAAAAAAAAACTTATTGAATAAAAATAGAACATCCATGTTTTTTCTCTAACAATCTACGTAATATATTTAAAATTCACATATTTATACTATATTAATACTAAACGTAAAAAAAACCCAACCACAGTTTCATTAAAGATGAAATCTTTCCGAGATTAATTGCAAAATTAAAAGCTTTTTAACGAAATACACCAAACCACTCCCATATGAAATGAACAGTTCTATTTTAAAGCACAATAATATTGAGCAATCGTGGCGCTGAGGAAAAGCGCTGGCCTTGTAATGCTGGGGTCGTGAGTTCGATCCCCACCTCTTCCGCATTGATTTTTTCCAAACTTTTTTCAAGTGACGGATATTTTTCCTCTTTTGACGGAGAAAAAAATAAACGGAAAATCGTCAATCTACAGACAATTTCTGGCAGCAGTGCTGCCAGTACATTTTCTGTGAAAAGACGGAATTTTTTTGAGAGTGCAGCGAATATAAATAATTTCAGGATAACGTAAATTTGCAAGCATCATAATCAGTTCGTACCAGTTTGAATGCTTTAAAACATTTCAAGGAGGAATTTAACACAATTCTACTTCTTAAAAAAGGTGCTATAAATATTTCAAGAATTAAACTACCCACATAGCATGCATGTTCACAGTGACGTCACAGTGACGTCACTGTGAGTCACTGTGGTCACGTCACATCTGTGACCAAAATGCCACCCCTCAGTGACGTCACATTGTGACTGAAATGTGACGTCACATCTGTGACCAAAATGCCACCCCTCAGTGACGTCACATTGTGACTGAAATGTGACCTTCTTAGAATTTATTATTAATTTTATTATTAGTTATTTATTTATTATTCTTTTTATTTCTATAACTCCCCTCCCCTCCCGCTCCTTTTTTTTAAGAAGATACTATGTATGTTTGCGTTTGATACAAGTAATGGTAATGATTAAAAAAAATTATATTACCATTAAAGCTATTATTTTTACTTTATTAAAATCTAAACAATGTTTTATCCAATAATATCTAATTATGAATTTTATTATTATTATTTAACAATTTGCTTTAACTTGAATTGTTTTGAAACTAATAAAAATAAAAAGTAAAAATACACTTAAAAAAAGACATTCTCATAAAACTATTCGTATTTAACTTCCGAAGCTGTTGCGCAGAAAAAGAAAAAACTAAACGGTCATGCGCATAGGAAATGAAAATCGTTTGCAAACGAAAGAATAAATAAACGTAAACAGAAATATTTTAAATTGATGATAGACGCAAGAAGTTAGTTGGCTGGAATTTATGGCAGTTGTGAGTAGTTGCATATTGACACGGATTTAACAATTTAAAGAAGAATGTCCACTACAGGCCTTCCAAGCGGCAAAATATAAGTCCGAGAAAATTAATGGGGCTTTGACTGTTAAAATAATTTGGTCTTTGCTACTTTAATTATTATCGGATTTAGTTAGTGCAGCAAGAATAACTAGAACGAATGACTTCGATGGAAAAAAGGTATGGAAAATATTATTTTTAATGGTTGCTTTTTTATTATTGTTGTTCTGAGAACGATTTTAATTACATTGTCAAAAACATGCTATAAAACATCAATGCTTCATTAACTTAATAAAGTCTAATGCATTCATTATTTATTTTGTTGTCATAAAGAACTTGATTTTTAATAATTTGGATTAGGTTGTTACAGGTAGTGATTTTAATTGCATTCTAATCTGCGTTGTTTCCTTTTTTAAAATATCTGGTTAAAATAATGTGTTTCCATAAACATAAAATCATATGATAGTAAATTATAATAAATCGATAATATAATTATTAAACATTTAAAGATAATTATATTTTGTAATAAAGAAGCTTTTTTATGGAATAAAATTATTTACAAACATCCTTTTTTAATTTTTGTATTAAGTAATCTTCTGAAACATTTCATAATTTTATTTAAAAAAATTGTATCTGCTCAGAAGAGGAATTTATAAGAGAACGAGAAGAACTATTAAAAGAAATCGTAGATGATTGATATTAAAAAAAACAATTATGTTAATGATTGTTTAATGTATTTTTCAACTTGTGAAATGTTATAAAATTTCTGAATGGATAGTCATCGTGAGTGAAAACGTTTCAGTTGTAAATATTCTTATTGGAATGTTTTCAGAAAGAACTAGAAGTTTGGATGAAAATTTGGAAGTTACGCAATCGATAAGAATTTAAACATGATTGAATTTAAGACAAATGACGCAAATACTTGAGCGGTATGAAGCTAAAAAGTAATAACTGTATTTTATTATTAACTTTTCATTTCAGAAACTTTTATTATTTCCTTTCCTGAATAATTTTACAGAGGTAAATTTCAGAATATCCATTATATGTAGTATAAGTGAACATCGTGATTAAAGTGGGTATTATAAATACTCTCTAATACTATAAATAAAATATAAATAAATATGATTAACGTATTTGTTGTTCTAATTTATGTTTATCGTCGGAATTTTTATTAGATAGATGTGTCTGTGATGGATAGCCTTGCAGTAATGGATAGCCCCTTAATGTTTTTTGTTTATTAATATACTAATAAATATTTAGCTTTAATTTTTTCCATAATTACTCTTTGCATGTTTTAATAATATTTTAATATTCATAGAAGACAGTATATGAAGACAGTTTGTGATTATTTTTTTATTTGTGTCAAATTTGTCACTTACTTTGTGACGGTAACAGCATTACTAATGTTGTGAAGTCACACTGGGACACAAATATACAGTTATGAACATTGTTATGTAGTGTAAAATCACATCTATAATTTTATTATACTTTGGCAATACATCTCAATTAAAACTTGGGAGCTGCTATAAAAAGTATGTACCAAAAGAAAGTTACCGAATCAAAATGCCATGCAAACTTTAATCTTTGTTACATATTATTTTTTTCTGTGGCAATAAATGAGAATATTTAAGACAACTGAATATTCGATCTATTAAAATTATTTCAAATTTAGCAATTTGTTTTTCTAATAAGCATTAAAATTATCAAAGAAACACTTCCTTTAAGGTGCAACACTAGTCATAGAAAAAGACCCGGATGATAATATAAAGTCCGTGGCAGCGTTCTTTTCAAATATCTCGCTCACATTTTAATATTTTTACATGATTTTTTTTGCATAGCATAGCTGAAGACGATCTATAAGCGGCCTAGTTTTTACTTTTTTGATTTTGGTTTCAGTTTAAAAAAAAAAAAATATTTAAATTTCAAAACCGGTTTAAACCGGTACTGATATTGAAACTATCAAAATATAAAATATATGCAAGTAAAATCGAAAAAGTAAAAACTAGGCCCGTAGTAGATCGTCCTCAGCTTCCTATGCAAAAAACATGCAAAAATATTAAAATTTGAGCGAGATATTTGAAAAGAACGCTGCCACGGACTTTATATTATCATCCGGCTCTTTTTCTGTGACTAGTGTTGCATCTTTAAGGAAGTGTTTCTTTGATAATTTTAATGCTTATTAGAATAAAAAATTGCTAAATTTGAAATAATTGTGATAGATCGAATATTCAATTGTCTTAAATATTTTTATTTATTGCAACAGAAAAAAAATGTATCAAAGATTAAAGTCTGCATGGCATTACATTTTGATCCAGTAACTTTCTCTTCGAACATTCTTTTTATAGCAGCTCCCAAGTTTTAATTGAGATGTATCGCCAAAGTATAATAAAATTATTGATGTAAGTGATTTTACACTAAATAACATTGTTCATAACTGTATAATTGTGTCCCAGTATGACTTCGCAACATTGACAATGCTGCTACCGTCACAAAGTTAGTGACAAAATTTGTCACAAATCAAAATATAATCGCAAACTGTCTTCACAACCTTGTCACTATCGTCACAGAATAGTCACAGTTTTAATGACAATTTTGTCACAAATGACACATTTTTCACATTTTGGTCACATCGTGACGTCACAAAGTGGTCACAATGTGACGTCACAAACGAGCTCTAAAACGGCCATAACGACTTCACATTTGAGTCACTGTGACTTCACATCGACGTCACGTGACGTCACATCGACGGTCACAAAGTCACAATGTGACTTCACTACGACGTCACCGTGACGTCACCATGTCTTACGGGTATTTACCATTAGCGATGTATTCTTTATCTTTGTTATCCTCTAACTTAATGAAATAGGGAATGACGTCATCATAGCTCCAACCTTCTGCTCCTTCGGCAGCCCAGCGGTCATAATTCTGACGGTTGCCTCGAACATATAGCATGGCATTCAGAACACTGGATCCACCGAGGGTTTTACCACTGGGCCATATTACTTGCTGTGGAATAAAATAAAAAGAATATTTATTTCGTGTTTTGGCATGTTTAAATTTCATGTTATACAAAATTAATTATTTTGTAAGTTATATCAACAAAGACGTCACAAGGTAATTTAATCATTTATCACAATGAATTTTTATGTTTAATTTTATAAGATATCACAAGCTCAGCCAAATTATTTAACGCTAAATATAGAACCGGTGTAAATTAAATATATAACATATATACATCAAGCATACAGCCGGGTCATTTCACCAGTATCAAATGAAAATAATTTAATTCGAACCAGAGATTTGGAGCTGTACATATATACAGGGTTGTTCTAAAGGTCATGACAAAATGGCACATGTGAGTATGTCAAGTCATGAGGAAGAAGAATTACATAGAAACTGGGGGTTGAAAACGCGATCGTGACAGTGAAATAATATCATGACCAAGAAAAAATAACAAAGAGTGATAAAGAAAGAAAAGATAACAAAGAGTGTAGAAAACCTTCAATTTACAACAAACTTAATAGAAGTATAAAATACAAATGAAAAATGCCACAATTCTTGAAAATGCTCAAAATGTTCCTCATTAGCCGTAATTCATGCTTTACATCGGCGTCGTATTCAGCCAGGAACAAATTCTAATTGACCAGGAGTCTCCCGGACACGCGTCTTCTCTTCAGCGATCTCTGCTATGAGGTCCATGTCCGATAGAATGGGTGTCTCGAACAACAGAAATTTAAGGACCAAACAAACCTAACCACTGCTTGCAATCATTCGTCGGCGTGTTTGTTGTGGCGACACGGTATTTTGATCTTTAATGCCTTTTGCAGGAAAGCGCCGATTGTCCGGCAAACCAAGAATCTTTCCGGCAAGTAGGGTGATTTGCATATCACCTGATTCTTTGTTCATTCCCCCGCGTTCTATTATGAAAAAACCGCTAAAGGGTCCTATACAAAAGGCATACATCTTTTCCAAGAACTCAGTTCACCATGAGAAAATACGCATGGGCTCGCAACCTTAAGATATCGCCTAAGATATAAATCCCCAGGGTTTAGGTAAACGTGGTCAACGTGGCTAACGAAAAAGACAGGCTACCGCGGTGCATCCCAAGTGGCCTTTTTAAAGATTGCTAGAGTGACGTGATACTCTTTTCATACACTTGCATTGGTGCATTCGAGTATCACGTAATTTCAGTAATCTGTAAAAAAAAAAAAAAAAAAAAAAAAAAAAAAAAAAAAAAAAATGCGTAGAGTGCACCGCAGTAGCCAGTCTTTTCCCTTAACCTCCGTAGTCAAGGTACAGGACTAATTGTAATGTCTTCTCGATTCCGTGCGATGCCGATCTGAAGCACACGTTATGGGTAATGGGGCACATTTTGAGCGCTTTATGAGCTGTAACATTTTTAATTTCTATTTTGTGCTTCGATTAAGTATTTTCTAAAATAAAAATAATTTTACACCGTTTTTTTTTTTTTTTGGGTGGGGGGGGGGGGGGGGTGTTTGACCTTTTGAAGCACGTTGTATAACGTTATCGATATTTGATAATTTTAGTGATGATATCGTTAGTAATGTCTAAAAATTATTTTTACTTTTGCAATTTTTTTCTTTTGTTTATATATTATGTTGTTGATATATAGTTAAATATTTATTGATTTAAGTGAAGAGAAGTCAATAAATATCATAATTATATATGAAAAAATTTTATGTCAAGTAACATTTAAACGAAACAGCCACCATTTAAAAGTATTTAAAAATAAACATATATTGGACAATTGGAAAAGTTGATTGTATTTTATTTTATTTTAATTGTACAAGTTCTTATTAAAGTTCTTGTTTTTGCGGACCAATGAGCAAAGTTTTGTATTTTTAACAAATACATTCTTGGTAGTTATTTAAAAATAGCTTTTGTTAGATAATGCATTCAATAGAAATAACGTCTCCTTGAACTCCCCTCTTTTTTGCAGGGGTAGGGGAGAGCCAGACAGACATTTTTACCAAAGAAACATTTGAGTAATATTCTTTCTCTTTTCTTTAATTGTAAGTAAAACAAGTATAATTTCAAACGGATCTAGTTTTAGAACAACGGATCATATATGCATACACATATGACAGAAAAATAGGAATGTCAAATGTTGATATGTTTCACATTTTGGAACTAAATAGTTTTTAAATAAATTTAATAATTTTAATAATGACTTAATATTTTCATAAAAATAAATAACAGATTGAATTTGATAAAAAGAACAATTTAAAGAAAAAAAAAACAGAAAATTTTTGTTGAATCAAAAATGAAAACGATATCAAAAGACCAATTCTCTAGAGATGTCTTACGATATCATCTGTAAGGCCCACCCCTCTCTCTTAAGTGCACCCCGTATACATGCAAAAATCATTTCTTCATAAAAAAAGAAAAAATAAATAATCACACAGTTGAATCTTAGGACAGTTTAGTCTTTTCATGGACTTCTTAGTTGACGTCAAATTTACGGTCTATCTAGGATTAGCTGAATTTTTAAAACACAGGGAACCATGAGAGAGAAATATTGTCTAAACTACATAGGAATAAGTAAAATTAAAATAAAAAATAGAAAAGCATTTGGTATAAGATTAAAAATGAAAACATAATTACATAAATCACACATAAATAAGTTAAATATTTCTAAATAAAAATTCTGGTGTGAGATTGCTAATAAAATTTGTTAATGATCAGTTTTATTAGTTTTACCGTTTTTTTATGTCAACATCTGCATTCATGGATTGGTCAAAGAGCTTTAAATAATACAATAAAGTTTAGTTGTAATTTCATTTATATATTTCGCCCAAAGTGAATCATCTAGAATCAAAACTAATGGATACAGCTAAATTTTTCCTTAATAGGTATTTTGAAAAAAAAATATTATATAGAAAATTTAAAAGTAAATTAACCACTTAATCATCGCGCTCGAAAAATTCACGGGTTTCAAACTTCACGGCTTTTATTCAGAATTGTTTGATTCCCACCAGTTTTATAAAATAGTGTAATTGGTTTTAATCTGGCGTCATTTTACTTGTCATTAAATAAGATGAATATTTCTTTTTCATAAAAGTGGTGGCAATAATGAGTTTGAATTTTTAAACCGTAATTTAATGCAACCATTAAGTGGTTAAATATGAGATGTAATAATGAAAAGGAAATGCTTTATCTTTGGCAATATAAAAACGGAGATTAAAAAGCGTTAGTTAGAGAAATGATGCTCACAAACATAAAACATCTGGTAAAGAAATGAACTCGAGGATAACAGTTGTATTTTTGCTGTCGTATGTCTACATATTACATTGTGTTACTATTATAATTTAATATTAATACGCAAATATTAATTTAACCAATATTAACAATTTAATAATTACTGTGCGAAGGATAAGGTCCATTACCTAACTGGTGTGTTTCTGAATGATAGATACGAGATGAAATGCCAGATTTGCAATATTGTATTAAAGTATTAGGGTTTTTAATAAAAATAAAAAAGTAGAAATCCTTTGTTCATTTTCATTATATCAGATCTTAAAAACAATTGCAAATTCTTAAAAAATGCATTTTAGAAAAGAATATATACACCTGTATATACTTATATATATATTTCAACTGGATGTATTCAGCTTGTGAGGCTGAATGAGCACCATTTAGTTGGAGACATGATTTTCTTTTTAATATTTGAAGATATTTGGATATTATTTTATGAAAGCATATATGTAGAGGGTAGAGATTGGGAATGTAGATGATTGACATGAATATATGTGATATTTCTCAGATTTTGTTTGAAAACAAAACAAAGGATTGGACATTTTGTTTTTAATTTGCATATTTTGAGGGGAAATAGGGTGAAATCTCATATCTTACATATTTTTGTTTTTTTCACAGTCGAATTTTAATCAGATTGTAATATAACTTTGCTTACCTATCAGGGACAGTATGAGGCGGATGTTTCACATGGACTAACTCTTATTTCATCTACTTTATCTTCACTTTAACTAGCCCTAACTAAATAAGCTTTATTTAAATATTTTTTCAAATACTTTTTTCTTTAGGAATCCCATTCTCACTAAAACATCAATTAACTTAAAGATTTAAAATAGTAAAATTATGACTTTTTGTTTCTGAATGTGATTTTATTTGCGATATAGACTTCACTTTGATTATAATTTTTTAAGGTTGTTCTTGAGTTTAAAATATATTTATATATTATTTGTTCAATAATGTCAACTTTCTGACACTTTTTCTTTTTTTTATGTAAATGTTTTACATCTTGAGTCACAATCGATTGCTGTTGCAAGACTATTTCTTCGTTCTGTTGCACTCTGAAAACTGAAATAAAACATCAACTTTGATGGAATATTAAAAAAATAATAATAATAAAAAATATGCCACTATCAAATACAGAAAGCACTATAACTTCTGTTAAAATCCTATTTTTTTTTGCATTATACTCAATATTTAAAATCTAAAATACAGTAATCATGCATCCGATTCGGCGCTACACAAGTGTCTGTGTCTCAGGCGGTGATCTGGTTCATCCTGCCTAGCCTATGAGTCGTCTCTGGTATATGTGCACTTATCCTTGCAACATAACATGATTTTAAATATAGGATTAGTTGATCACATTTTTACTTTATGTGGATCATCCTCAGCCATCTTATGAAAAAAAAAAAAAAAAGTTAAAATATTAAAATTGAGTATTAAAGATTTTATAATTCTTCAATAGTATATTTTGTGTAATTTATTAATTTAATTTCAAATATATTCAAACAAAACCAATTCAAATTAAGTCAAAACTGAAATATATATTTAAAAAAATATATATGGTTTTATCCTGCTTCCCTCTACTAATATATTTTATGTAATTTAATAATTGACTTGGAATAAAAACAAATATATTCAATCAGAATTAATTTAAATTGAGGCAAAACTAATAAATCCGGTTTCGTCAATTTCACGGTTTTTCTCTCCATTACTAGAATTTTTTTTTTCTCGAGTTTCTGTAGACGTATCTTAACCCTTAGGGACGAGCGATATGTACACATGCTGCAAAAAGGCTTAATAATCCTCGTTTATCCCCACCAGTAAAATTTTACTGAAAAATTTACCTTATTTAATGGGCGTATTTTCTCTATTTAATAAAAAACAAAATTCTGTTTTTAAAAACCGATGACAAAACATTAGAAATTTCGTAAAAGGCTCCTGTCGCGAAGGTATTAAGGGATACATGATCTGATTACTATTAATAAATAACTGAATGTAGAATGAAAGAAAAGCATTAAATAAATGAAGAAGGAAACGGAATCTTGAAAAATATAAATAAAAATAAGAGTAAATCAGTGAAATAAATCTAATCATTTGCAACATTGATAACAACAATAATAATAATAAACTAAACTGAATAAATGAAAATAATAATATTATTGCATAAAACCAGAGTTACCAACCTCCGGGTTTTTTAAAATTAAGAAAACATAATTTGAACCACAAAATTTGTTTGATTAAATGTTTGGCATTAAATGAGACTTGTCATTTGAAATTTACTTAATATCTTTAATGAAATAAAATTCTGGTTGGAAGTATGATTGTTTGATTTTTTAAAAAGCTAGAGGTTGGTATGTATGATAAAACTATTTTTTTTTTTTTTTAATCAGAATTTCTTACTCTGTTTTTCAATAAATTGCCAGTGTACTTCTGCGGAGCTGTTTTATACGCCCAGTCTATGTCAGTAAACCAGAAAGCTCTTCCAAAAGCTGGAACTTCTGTCAGCAACGGAGGTGGTTTTCCGGCTTCCAGTAACAAAACACGCACACATGGTATTTCAGACAGGCGACTAGCTACGACAGAACCAGCTGTACCAGCGCCAACTAGAAGTAGGGATAAGAAAAATATACAGAAAAAATTGAACGAGCTTAAAATTAAAAAACAAAATGGAATTGTAAAATCTATCTTCAAAATACATCTCTTTGAAAGAAAAGAAGAAAAATGTCTTTCAAATGGCCTGAAATTCAAAGACACATTTTACAGTTCCATTTTGTTTTCATTATCATTCTAGTTAAAAATATAGACTTTTATCTGAGTATGTACAAAAAAATTGTCAATGGTGCACTGTAAAAGAATTATGTAGCATTATTCCATAAAACTGGTGGCAGCCTTGCTGTCTCCCCTTTATTGAGAAATATATAATTGGTATTACATTACACTAATGTGTAATATTGTATCACTTATATCAGTTTAAATTACATCATCCGATGTATAAAATGTAGGTAGCTTCTTAGCCCTAATCAATGTAATCTTAGTAGAAGTAATTTTCAATCGATTAGTAACAATATCATCAATCATTTTTTAATCGATGATTTGCGGGAGTATCAGTGTGTGCGTGCGTATGGGGCGGGTGGTTATTTTTTATTCAGAATCGTATCACTGAAAAATTTTTCCCGCCCCCCCTACCCCCAAAAAAATAATAGTAATAAAAATAAAAATAAAAATAACAACAAAATGGAGTTGGTACGGATTTGAAGAAACGCGATATTCGAATCTAGCTTAATCGAATTCATCTCCAGAAAATAAAACAAAAAAGAAAAGTGACAAATCTATGAAAATATTTTTCCAGAAAACTTTATAAGAGGGAAATGTTTAAAGAGTTCATACACCATGATATTACTGCAGTTTTTCGAAAGAGATGAAATATGGTACAAATAAAGTCAGCTTTGTCGTTTCGGATCAAACTCGTTTTTAAAATTGCAAATTATTAATATTTATTATTATTTTTTTTACAATATTATTATGACTTACTCTATTAAAAATCATAACTATATTTTTGTCTAGAAAATGATTTAACGCTAAAAAAAAAGTTATAACATGGATGTTGTTTTACGTGTTTCATCGTTTTCGTGATCACCCTCGAACAGATTATTTTGAAGCCTTAAAAAAGATCCTTTCTCATAAAGAGAAATTATTTAGCAATTACTTCGCTCAGTATAATTTCCTACATTGACAGCAGAAATTATATTAATAAAAAAATTGAAACAATATTTAATAATAGTTTTAAGTAATAAAAACGATAGTACAGTAAAACCCCGATAATTCGGATTAATTGGGACCAGACCCAATCCGGATTATCGAAAATCCGGATTATCCGGAGACTTAGGAAAAAATGAAGTAAAATTAAGCATACTTACACAAAATCACTTTTATATTAAACTTATTGAATATTTACAGACAGAAAAATGTTTACTTTGTAATAAAAAAGTCGAAAAGATTTCAGAAAAAGTTTTTTTTTTATTCAAAATATGACGATGAAATAAGTTAGTGTTATAGAAATCAGCAAAAATGTTTCTCAAGCTTGAAAAAAAAATGACCAAATCGATCCGGATTATCGGGGTCCGGATTTGCGGGGTTCTACTGTAATAATGATAATAATGTTAGTATGCTGTTGCTTTTTCCGAATTTGCATGCGAGCTTTTCCTCCACTTAAAATAATGACTTGTTGAAAACTATTTCTGTTAGCCTTTTTAATATTTAGTGGCATTTTTCTTCAAATTGCTTATATTTATCAAAGAAATAATAAATTAACGCTATATAATGTCGAGAACGATATAATTTAAAGCTGTTTTATAATAAGCTATCAACTAACTTTATTTGTATTTTAAACAGTAAAATAAAGAAAAAAAAGAAATAATTAAAATGTAAATAAGTATAAAATAAGTATAAATAATATTAATGTTTAACATCTATAATTGATTATTTAATCGCCTGTTAAGTAAGCACTATTCATTTTATATTTAAATTAAAACGTATTTTATTCATCTGTATTATAAAGCAAAAGTCCGTTCATGAGTAACAATGGTGTCATATCGCTTGTGGCACCTTATTTCTCATTTTATACAAATTAATTAATTTTTAACAATCACAAATTTTGACACCACCGAAAGAAAGGAAAATGTGCTTTCTAATGCACGTTATCTAAAAATCGTACCTCAATTTACTTTTATTTTTTATAGCTGTAAAAGTAATTTCCAAGCATAAATTACTTTGAAATCTATCTGAACTTACTTTTTTTGATGGCTGTTAAAATATTTTCAAATTAAAAATTGTTTTAAAATCTCTCTCAGTCGCTTAGAGCCCAGTTACAGAAGATTAACCTGATTGCACTGAAAACAATGTGAATTGTTCTGCCTTTTATTCTACCTAGTGTTCCATAATGAAATTAAAACTTTATTAATCAATCAACAAATAAAATATATAAAATAGAAATCTAAGAAATATGCTAAATACATTCTTAAGCAATGAAATCAGAATGAATCTCAGCTTTAAATCTTGAAATCTTTTGTGATTTCTTTGTCCTTAACCCCGGCACGAAATTAATATGAAAGTATCCCTTTATAACATTTTGGTATTTATCAAGTTATCATTTTTTTAAATAAAAAAATGCCAAGACGTAAATTATTTTACTGAATAAAATAATAACAATAATAGTAATAATAATAACAACAACAATAATAACAATAAAAAATGGTCTACTAATACATTTAGCGCTGAAAAAAAAAGTTTGAACATTCGTAATTTATTTAACAGTTTTTTTTTTAAAAAAAAAGAAGGTTATATGAGGTGTTCATTTTAAAATGTGTCCAATGGCTAAACCACAAACTTTTAGTCATAGACATATATAGTTCTAATTACAAAAATGTTTTAAATGAGATAAAAAAGTTTTTCTGAAGGAATTTCGCAATAAAAATAATTCTTAAGGAAAAAAACGAAATTTTACTTTTTATACGGTTATATTTAGTAAATTCTATAAATACGCCATTCTTTAAGTTATATTTAGTAAAAATATCTTTTATTTCTCTAGGAAGTAACACACAAAAAAGTTTCATACTTTTACGATAAAAAAACTCACCGAGTAATAGCTATTTAAAGTTGAAGTATCTTTTTTCCCTGCGAAATATACTCGTTATTCACAAACTAGAAATATAAATAATCATTTATTTTCTAGGAATTTAAATAATCGTTAGATTAAAAAAAATGATGAGAGGGAAATTAACATAATAATATAAACTTTCATGCTGACATATTAAAGCAAAATATACAAATTGCGCTGAAAATATAAGTGAAAAATAACAAAATTCTTGTTAAATAAAATGATTGTTGACAAAACAAAACCGATGTTAACCCTTTAGGCTCCGAATATTTTTCCACTTTTAGAACAAAATTACTTTTACTTAAATAATGTTAATCGTAGCTATCAAAAAGCCTTACTAAAGTTCAAAGGTAATCTCATTGTCTAAAATCTACCGAATGTACTTATTTTGCACACAATTCATTTCATATTTATATGATAATAGGTTAAGGAAGAGGTTTTGGAGTCGTTTGGAAAATATAGTATTACACAAGGCCCGATTAACCTCGGAAGCTATGGAAGCACAGTCATTTCAGGTCCCCTTTCATTCGAGAAATGTTTCCTAAGTTTGACATACTTGGAAATTCACCAATGCTACATACGTTATTCCGAAGCTGGGCTCAGTTCATTTCACATGTATTTCGTTAAAGATTTTTTTTTTTTTACATATTCTTCTATATGCGCAATAATTAGATACCATTAAGAAAAATATGAAAAAATGATTTCGCATAATATTCGTATAAAAATGTAAGCTGGATAAAAAGTTTGAATGTAGCATGCATAAAATAGTAATATTTTGAAATAATTATTTCAATTTTGGCACTAATTTGTATTATTAATGTTATATATTGTGCATACAAACTAAATTTAAATGCTATTCATATTCAATATGTAAAGTAGACATAATCGAAGTCTAATATTACAATTAATTCAATATAAAATTTGGGGGGCCCTAGTTTTTTAATTTTGGGCTCCTCTAAAATTTTCTAAGGGAATCATGTGCTTCTCGTGCCTATTCGGTAATCAAGGCCTAGTATTACAATAGAGATTAACAGATATTACAACTTTCTAATAGTTTTTGCATTTTATCGCACATGATTCATTCAGAAAAAGAATCTATATTTTAAATTTAAAAAGTAACATATATGTATAGAATAAAGGAATCACCAACCATTAAAGAGAATTAAGCAAACTTTAATTATTATTGGTATTATTAAATGTCAAATAATAATGAAGACATAGTCGTATATTATCATTTCTATATGTAGAAAGTAAAAAAAGTAATTGTGAACACAACATAATTCTCGATGAGTAGACATGTATTACTAATAGTAAACCAGACCCGAAAGGGTTAAAATACTATTATTTTAATTAACGTGAAAGTTAATTAATAAAAATTAACGCTATCGTAATATTTATATAATGTGACTAGATACACGGTAGTGCAGATGCACACAGATTTTAGTGCAGATACATGTGAACTTCGAACATTTTAAGCTCTATGTGTATGATAAATTCAGCTGTTTTCAAATGGAGAAAATTGGTGTAAGTCATACAATTTATAATTTCGTAATTCAGTCAATTTTAGTGTAAAATGAATAGCTCTTTTTTATCGTTCTTGTTAGTATCATAATTTTTTTTTCTAAATATAACTTACATGACCGGGGAATTGATTAAAAAATTAAATTCGTAACTTTTTAAGAATTATTTTTATTGATCCAAAACGTCTCTTAAAATAGTTTTTTACTTTAATTGAACCATTTTTAATTGGAACTATACAAATATGACTAAAAATTTAGGATTTTGCCTCTGGACACCACAAAGAATGAATACCAGGTACGATTAATATAAAATTATTTACTTACCTATTATGTAGTCATATTCCCCCGAAAATGTTTTAGCAGTGTCAGGAGAATGCTTTTGATGTTTTACTGACTGTAGGAGTGATGGTAACATAAACATTGACTTTAACAATCCCAAAAGATTCATCTTTACCTTCAAAAATTAAAAAAAAAGAAAAGAAAAATCAGAATAATACAAGAAAATCGACACACAAATATTTACCAAGGAAACAATCACCGTCAACACGTGTACCGGCGTGATCTACTTAAGCTACTTGTTCTTACCAAAGAAATGATAACGGGTAACTGGAAATAAATTTTTTTCTTGTCAAGAATTTACGGAACCCTTGTGTCGGTTAGTCAACAGGTTATTTTTTTCCTCGTCAAAATGGGTCATTCAGTACCCATCAAAGGCTAAAAACTATAGTTTATTTTCTAGAACATGCTGTGGCGACAAGAATACTTCCTCACGTGCCGCATTGAATGTTTCCGAGGGCGAGGGGGAAAATATTACCCAGCAACCACTTGATTGAAATAAAAGTAAAGGAGTGATTGATAAGCAATTAAATTATATCATTCAATAATTATATTTTTTTATTATTTAATTTTTTTCCTAATGTAGTTACAATATTTTTAGTTGCGTGTTTAGTTCATTATTCAATTCCAATCGTAAACTTTAACTTAATAAAATCCTAGCATTAAATCTCAAATTTTTTGATAATACGCCTGGGTTAATAAATAAATCTCGATACTAAAATGAAATAATTTTGAAAATGTATACTGATTTAATACTTTATAGGTAGGGGGCTGTGCATATATAACGTTATTATGATAGGAAAGAAGGAGGGAGGGTCTGGCACATGATATCGTAAGTTATCTAATAGAGGGAGGGGGGGGGGTTGTATTTTGATATCGATATCTTTTCTATCTAATCAAAATTCTGTCTTTTTATTTGAAACATGACCTTTGTTCAAAATAGTGTATTATCTGTTTTAGTCGATTATCTATTTTTATAAAAATAAAAATTAATAAATTCACTATATTATTATAAAATTATTCAATCCTAAAATATAAAGCTTAGGTGAAGCATGACCCTCTCCCACACCAAAGAAAAAAAGCGCTGGAAACCATTGATCCATACAGGGTGTTCGCACCAAGTATTATGCAAAAAATTAGTTAATGTAACAATTCAAAACGCGCTTCCAGAAATTACTGCTCTTAGATAGTAGTGGAATTCAAATACCTATGTGTGTCAATGTAAATCAAAGATAAATGTCGTAAATCTTGTCGTATACCTCAACGACATGTTTCAATATCTGTACGTCTGAAATCACGTAACATCGTTAAACTACGCTGCAAACTATCCCCCCCCCCCTCCCCCATACGCCATAATTTAACGAAATTCGTTTTTAATTCCCGTCTAAAAAAGAACTACAGTGAAACCTCCGAATAAAGAATACCCATAGGACCGGAACTTTTGTCCCTTAAATAGAGGTGTCCCATATTCGGAGTTTTTGCATTTTTTTAAATTAATCATTCAGAAGGACATAAAAATAACAAAATATTAACGTTGAATTTTAGATGTACCCGAAGTTTTTAAATTACATTAATCAGGTACAAAAGTAATAGAAATTGATAAATTAATTTAAGATAATAATAATAATAAAATATATAATTTTTAATAAATAAATTAAGATAATTTAATTTACATTTTCAATCGATTACTAAATCATTAAATGATTTGTAGAGTTATTGATTTGTATTTTTTACGTAAACATTTGTGCATATGAAAAATGTACAGTAACATTTAAAAGAATCTTACTTGAAGTAATCAATAATAATAAAAAAGACTTTTGAAGATTTTGTATTTTCTACCACTAAGCTTTTCAGACATTTATTTATCATATTTTATAGTTTTAGTTCTTCATTATAAGAAGTATTTATGAAGAAAGTATTCAATTGCTTTGCGTATTTTAAAGCGCCTGTGAAGTTCTTTATTTCACAATTTTTCGTTCTCCTTCATTTTCAGACTCATCCTCACGATTTTCAGCATCCCTTCCAATATAGACCGGGAGGTTGCAGCACAGACAGTCACCTCATCAAGTTCACGGCTAAAATTCCAGAATTAGTTAAAACTCAATACACACATTAAAATGCAATCGGTCTGCCAAGTCATATCTTGGTAGAAAACACCTAAAAACCCAATTTTAGGGGTTAACCTGTAGGTTTACAATTATGTTTTCCTGCACTAAAATCTATGAAAATATAGAGGACCGGATGTAGGATAACCCAATATTAAACCTACGAATCAACCGCTAAAATCGGGTTTTTTGATGTTTTCCACTAAGATATGACTTAGCAGACCGATTGCATTTTAATATGCGTATTGAGTTTTAAATAATTTTGGAATTTCAGCCGTGAATTCGATGAAGTGATTGCCTGCATTACCACTTCCCTCTCTTATAGAGATAAACGCATTTCTATATTTTCATCTGAATAGTGGGTAAAAAAAAAAGTTTATTAATTGTATTGTATCAACATGACTGCCTGTCTGATAAGTTCACAAAATTCTGTATTTTCATTTTCATCACAGACTACTTCATTATCTGAAATGCAAAAACTAGCATCTTTAAGCCTTGCACTTGTATGTCCAATGTGACTCGACATAATCTTTCTTTGCAAAATTTGTTTTGGGCAACAGTAACAAAGGAAAGTAAAATTTGTGTTATTTAATTGGAGCTTTTTTAAAATTATGTACTTGAAGGAACCTTTTTAAAAAAAAATGGCGTCAACTTAATAAAATTTGTGTAAGAAACACTTGAATCGAAAGGATTAATCTCATTTTCAAATGTCCCTTAAATCGAGTGTCCCTTATTCAGAGGTAAATTCATATTCAGAGGTAAAATAATTCCCTTATTCAGATTTAAAATACATTACACTTACTACAGCAAGGGACTGGGACCGAAACGTTTGTCTCTTAAATAGAGGTGTCCCTTATTCGGAGTGTCCCATATTTGGAGGTTTCACGTATAAATACTAAGCATCTTTATTTTGAATAGAAAAAATTCTATATTAAAGCTTAATAACATATAAAAATTACCCGGAAATATGAGTATATTTACGAGAGTAGGAGAACGACTAGACGGCTATAAAGGCAGAAAAAATGAATTCATAAAAACGTTTTAACTATATTGGAAAGTGTTAAAAATCTTTGAACTAAATTTCGATTGTGTTAGAAATTGGTAATTAAATCTGAAACAAAAGTTATAGTTTTTAAATTGAAGTGTCAAAAGATGGAAAAGTTAGGAATGCTGGGAGCCCTGTATATCGAATTTCATAGATGTCTAAAATGTAAAAATGCCAGTTTAAATATTTTTTAAAAATTTCTATTTCGAAAGGGATGCATATTTCAAGAAAAAATGACGATAAAAATTTATAAATAATTAAGGTAAAATTTTGTGTATGAATTACCTGAATGAAAATATCAGGCGGAATTAAAAAAATAATAATAACTTTTCTCTTAATTCTACATAAATTCACCTTGGTAAATAAAAATGGAATTCTCATAAATCAAAAGCTAAGTCAATGTTCTCATTTTAGAGATAAATTGCTAAAAACCTGCTGTATAACTATTATTAAGCTTAAACTAGAAGGTTGATTTTTGTATAAAAATATTTAATTTTGTATAAAGTATTTGAACATTATGCTTTAAATTAGATGCGCGTTTCCAACTTTAATTTTAGAACTTATTTTTACAGCAGGGATAACAAACATTTCGACTTATTCATGAGTCCGTTAAAAATAAAATAAACTTCAAATACTATAAAATTCTAGCTTTTTTACATATGTGTATAATGCAATAACATATAAAACAAACAAATCATAGTAACTTATCATTAAAATATTTTTTCTTGAGCAATTTGTTTTTGCTTACTTATTAATTTTTTGCATTGGCAAGTGACATCTTTGTTTTGATTTTGTGCAAAATTGAAAAAAAAAGTTAGGGGGTCGACTTATACACGGGTTTTTAATTTTTTGCAGAACTTGCATGCTAAAGTCAGGGATAGAGATACCAGATTTATCTCAGAAAAAAAAAAAAAAAAACGGAAGATTTTAATTGACACTAGTTAGTTTTGGTTTTAACGTTATATTATTCTTTTTAATACCATACTATATTGAACGAGCCAGTAATTTTTTAAATAACAGATTCGATTAAAATGAGGTTATTAATTAATAAATTTAATCACTACTTTCCGAATGTATTTGTATTACATTATTCTATTAACCCCTTCGAGTCTTTTACGAATATTTTTAATGTTTTGTCACCGCTTTTTAAAAACAGAAATTTGTTTCGCATTAAATCGAGAAAATGCTCCGATTAAATAAAGAAAATTTTACATAAAATTTTACTGGTAGGGATAAACAAGGATCATTAAGCCTTTTTGGGACACGCATAAGTGTCGCACGTCCCCAAAAAGTTAACACTGTTTAATTAACTTTCATATATCCCATTAAATGAAGGGTAAATTAGTTGAACTATAAGAATAAAAATAATCAAAACATACTACAATTCAATGATGACCATAAAAATATTAGCAGAGGACACTTTACAAAATATAAATCGTTGTATTTAAAAAAAAAGGGAGATAATAAATCAAACAAAATATTAAAATTCATGTTAAGGATATATTAAATTAAAAATTGTATAATTTAGATACTTATATTCTATAATATCATCAAGTTCAGGTGATCGAATGTTACCAAGTGTTCACGAATTCGCAGTTAATATTATACCACTCTCCAAAAATTGTTCTCATTCTGATGAGAAGCAAGCTGTATGTACATTTGATGCTCATACATGTGTATAACTTTTTCGGTAAGAAGTACGAAATTTGAAAGCATGCTGAAACACTGAAAGAGAAAAAAAATACTTGAAACTGTCAAAAGTAAGAAGTGCTAGAAAAACGGAAGAAATCGTTGTACAGGACAAATTTAAACGTTCACCGTACGATAACCTCTAAAGTCACTAAAAAACGTTCAATTTACAGGAAAAATGTACAATCTGGCAACCCTAGTCAGGGGGGTAGACTTATACACGAATATATACGGTATTTATTTTTTAATTATGCTAAAAAATATTTTTTATATATTCAATCTTTCCTGTATAATTTTTATAAATGGAAAATTAAAATGGCCCGTAGTTGTTTCTGAATTTTTTTGTTTCACATTTAATTTTTTGAGTGTGTTTAAAGTATTAAAGAATGATTTTAACAATCATTATCTTTTGACAGTTCTAATGTTTTGCTGTGATCAATAAGATCATTCAATATTAGTTTGACTATAGGAAAATTTTGAAATAGGGAGATGTGTTTATGTACATGGTAGACAGAGATAGAATTTACTGGATTGTGTGTTTTGATGAAGCTGTAAACAGAATGCTTTTTAAACTAAAATAATTCTTAAATTTTAAATTAAAATTTATTGTAACAAAATTTTGTCACATAACTCCAAAAAAAAAAAAAAAAAAAAAAAAAAAAAAAACTTAAAAAAATGGATATTTTAAGTTACAGTCTTGTTCATCTCTAAATCTGATACTGGATCTAACTTTTTTACATATGTAGACTATAAAAATCGAAATAACAACGACATAAATACTAAATGTTAACCAAAAGGACTGTCATAATAAACCATAGTAAATTTACGAAACATTATTCCTTAATGCTTAATTTATAATAACAGACCCAAGTAACAGGACAGATATGCGAAAAATCCATATATACTCTATGTAATTTCAATTGGCTTTTCAAGGTCAACTGTTCTCCCCTTTTGGTCCCTTCATTGTCTAGGAAAAACGCATAGTGATCAGTGAGCCGCACATGGTATTACCATAATTGCTGGCCTAAGATAAGGCTTCGAAACTGACCTTAAGAAGTCAATTGAAATTACGAACAGATAACGAGGTAGTAGCTATGTCTCACGGTGAAAAAAAAATAGCAGTTTTTGTTTAGAATACACATAATACAGCTTAATAATAATGTCCTTAGGCAATAACATTATATGAGACCTCTACTATAATTGATTAATAAATAAAATTAGTTTCAAAACTTAATAATAAAAAATATTTGTAATTACCTTTTAATTTATATTCCATCAAAATAAGAGCAAAGAACACTTCGTAATTTTTTTTAAAGAAAAGATTACATTTTCAGAATACTTTCTTTCATTGGAATTTGGAGAAGGTTAAAAAACATCGTCGAAAGAGAAAGTTTGTTTAGAACAACAACAAAGACGAGCGGCGAAAATTTTCACTTTCCGTCTATAATCCTTTTTGGCGAGATTAGACGAAGAGCCTGAAGACTTGCCCTCAAAAACCGAAGGTAGGTCATTATCTCTACGCTCCACCAAGCTCATGTAATCAAATCGTTTTCCACTTTCCTTTAGAGAGTGAAACTGTCTTGCGGTGTTAAAGAAAATAAATATGAATATTATTGTGTAGGTCCATTGAGGAAGAAAACACTTAAATATGTATTAACTATGCGGAAATACTAAACTGCCTGAAGAGCTAGCGGTAGTTTTTTTTATGGAAAGGAAATAAAATGTCCGATCTGCACGTTTTGCGACCACGCTGTACGAGAAATTGGGAAGATGGACTTTGATCTGTTCCCTTAAAGTTATATTTATAGCAGTAGGTTTGTTTTAAAATAACTTCATTCATTAAAGAGAAACGGGTTCTTTGTCAGAATGAAAGATCTCGTGCCTGTTTTCGGAATAGCTTCGAGGTTTAGTATGGAGAAAATGATATTGTTTCTTTTCTTTGTTTTTTTTATCGAAAGTATTTTTTTGTATTGATCTGTATCAGAATTATCGTAATTGTGTTCTCGCTTTTAAGTAATTGCAAAACGCATAGATAATTTTAAGGAAAAGAAAATAAGTAAGAAATAACTATGAAAAGTACTAAATATTAATAAAATCCCTATAAGCTTATTTTTTATACGTTCAGAATAATATTAAAATGGATAAAAGATAAAAGAAAAAAAAACCAATAACAATAGCAATAACGTACAAACTTCTGCTAAGGTAAATACTATCAACTGGTAAAAATAAAAGGAAAGTGTATCTTGAACATACCTTAGGACTACAAAGTTTTTAGTTCTATCTATTGGATTTGTATGACTAATCAAAGTAATTTTGAGATATACCACTAGATACCACTTAGAAATTCGTTTTTGTAGAATAATCAAAAGATGTTGCGGATATTTGTTAAAAAGAAAAAAAAAGATTTGATTTTTTAATTTATATCGTTATCAACAATTATTTATTTTAAATTCAATGTTATACATAAGAAGTATTTATAGTGAATTATGGATAAGAGTTTGAAATTATGTTAAGTGTAACTTAAAAACGGTAAGGAGTCATTATCTTTCAAGTTACTAAGCTTTGTAACTTGAACCTAGAAATAGTGTTATTACTTGAATATAGCCCACAGTACAAAACAATTACAAATTATTCAGGTAAAAAGTCAACAGATGTAAATTTGTCAGAAAAGTTTGTCTTTGTATCATTAATGAAATTAATTCAAAACAAACTCTTTATGTACAGGTACACCTTTTGTGTACAGAAAATTTGCATTAATGATGACAATGATGAAGAGATTATTGTTGTGTCCATGAAATACTTTTATAGCACTAGAATAAACTTTACACTTGAGGAAAAATAAGTTTTTCAGCCAGATGCGATCAAAACATTAGCATTTTGCTAGGGCATAGTCTTATTAAAGAGATAGAAGATTTCTTTACATATTTCCTGGTATATTGCAAGTTTCGAAAAATTAATGTTAGCTTTTTCTGCAATTCTTTTTTGGTGATTTGGAATAGTGATAAAACAAACATGTATAAAAATACAGAGTGATTCTAAATTCATGATACAAACTTCAAGAGTTGGTATAGGACACAATCATTTATTGTATAGGAATGTATGGGCGCAAGTGACGCATTGAGGTACAAGCATCAGAAGTCCATTTTTTATTTCAAAATTCCTCATTCATACCAGACAATCCTTATAAAGTTCTTTTCTTTATTTAATACCTTTTATGATTACATAAAAAAAAAAATCTTGTTTGAAAATTTCCGGTATGAAATCGAAATTTTTGAACCAAAAAAGAACGCAAATCTGTCAAACACAGGAAATGCATGAATTTGCGGTTTTCTTTAATTCATAAATTTCGATCTTATACAAGAAATTTTTAAAGAAGAGTTTTTAGAGATTATCTATATTCTATAAATAAATTCCTCGTGGAAAGCTTGAATAGGAGGAGTGGTATTAGAAAAAAAAAGTAGATCATAGTGTATTTTTAATTTAATGTTTTACAGTAGAGCGAGTGTTTTTGTATGCATTATTGTTGTGTGTCATTTGTATTGACTGTCAGACGATTTGTATTTTTATGTTATGAAAATGGTTCTTAACTTGATTGGAACCGAAACATATTAATAATTGTTTAACATATTTTGTAACAATTTTCTAAACTAATAAAAAATGTTTATTAAACTGTGACATAAACAGTCTTGAAATACAAAAAAAAAAAAAAAAAAAAAAAAAAAAAACAATGAACCACGAAAGAAACTAGTCGTTGGAGGCCACCGTAATACTTACCCAACATGGATATGCATAGTACAATATATGAAAACATAACGTATGTAAACAATTTATAAAATGCATTACAATTCCAAAACAAAATATAAACGTATATTTAAGTCTTTTTAACACATAATCATGCTCTATTAATGAATTTCTGATGAACCAATTTTGATAAATTATATGAAACGCCAAACTATTCAAGTAGCACTGAATTGCGTAAAAGAAACATCCTTATAACTCCAAAAATAATAATCATATTCACTAACGGTTTCTTGCATCGAATTAAGTATCTCATTTCCAATTAAAAGATATATTTGAATTGAAATTTAAATGAAATACATGGGCACGAAAAATCAAAGAATGTGGAAAATAGGATTAGAAATATCTCAACAACTAATAATCCGATTGACTTCGTTTTATGCGCAAAATTTGTGTTATTTTATTGCCTTTTACATCCACTTCTTAAAATAAAAAAATTCGAAAATTTTTACATGCCTTTCATCAGAACGAATTTTTCGAGAGTCCGGAAAAAATAGTTCCGGATAATCGAGGTTACTGATATTAAATAGGCTTCGTCCCATTCTTACATACTAAGCACATACAAAATTTCAAGTCTCAATTTGTTCGGGAGATAGAGCGGTTACAGACAGACAGACAGACAGACAGACAGACACACAGACGGACGGACGGCAAAATTTTTTTTCTAAAAATATGTTTTTCGGAATCTCCTCTATCTAAAACGTGTAAATCCGTCAAAATTTTTTTTTCGATTTTCAAAACGATTGCAAGATTTACCCTATACTACGTATGATAAGTAAGTAAAAAGGATTCCTTTTACATTTAAAAACTAGTCGTTGGGGCCACCGTAATACTTACCCATCATGGATATGTATATGAAAATAAAACATGTGAAAACTATTTATACAATGCATTGCAATTCATAACAAAATTTAAATATTATTAATATACATAGTAATGCTATATTAAAGAACTGCTGATGTACCAATTTCGACAAATTATATAAAACGCCAAACCACTCAAGTGGTACCGAACTGCGTGAAAGAAACATCCTTATAACTCCAAAAATAATAATTCTATTAACTAACAATTACCTGCGTCAGATTAAGCGTCTCATTTCCAATTAGAATATACCTCTGAATTGAAATTTGAATTAAATACAGGGTCATGAAAAATCGAAGAATGTGGAAAACAGGATTGCAATTATCTCGGCAACTAATAATCCGATCGACTTCGTTTTATATGCAAAATGTGTGTTATTTTACTGCCTTTTGAGCCCATTCTTTAGAGCAAAAAAATTCGAAAATTTTTATATACTTTTCATCAGAACGAATTTTTCGAGAGTCCGAAAAAAATAGTTCCGGATAATGAGGTTGCTGATATTAAATAGGGTTCGTCCCATTCTTACATACTAACTACATACAAAATTTCAAGTCTCTATCTCAATTTGTTCGGGAGATAGAGCGTTTACAGACAGACAGACTGACAGACAGACAGACAGACAGACTGACAGACAGACAGACAGACGGACGGCAAATTTTTTTTTTCTAAAAATATGTTTTTCGGAATCTTCACTATCTAAAATGTGTAAATCCGTCAAAATTTTTTTTTCGATTTTCAAAACGATTGCAAGACTTACCCTATACTACGTATGATGGGTAAGTAAAAAGTAATGTTTAGTAATAAACACATTTTATTAAATAAAATTTATGAGTTTATTTAGAGAAATATTCCTGATAGTTACAGTAATTTTGAGTTATAATTAAAAAGGTCAAGAAGCAAAATAATTTCTTGACAATAAATTTGATTGATCTTTATATTAGAATTTTGAATATACACAAGGTTAAAACAGCAAAAAACTTTATTCCTATGTTATATTATATGCATCTACGAAATCTCCATACCTGAACAATTTATTGATAAAAAATAGACAATAAAAGTCACATAAAAAATTATAAGAACATATAAGAAGTTAAAACAAATGGCAGGACATATAGATAAATAGCCTGATTTGGATTGCAGGCAAATTGAAAGAACTAAAGCATTTTAATCATGATGCGGAGGAGATAAAAACTAACTTTTTGAATTATCGGTATCTTTAAATATATTTTTCATATATACAGTGTTTGTACGGGTACCGATAGTTTTTCAGGTTTTCTAGGTCAAATGCCAGTATATATGTAAATTTTTGCTGGAAAGCATATCATTTAGAAAGAATACTCCATCGAAGATTTAGCAATCGTATGGCACAAGGTGGTAAAGCAACAAATAATTCCTTTGGGATGTTTCTCACTTAAATTAGACAGATGCACCGTATATTTTTTAAGCACCTTTATTCGAGTTTCATATCACAGTAAAACATTTCCACTAATGCTGGATTGAAACTTGGTACTGCTATAAGATACCGACAGAAAATTAGATTTATGTTATCACCGTAGAAATCCACCCATTATATTAGCTTTCATCAAGAGACACAAAATATGAAAAAACACACAATCTTAATGAAAACTGAACAGAACTCCGAAGTCAACGTAATCTTTTATATCAGTTATCAGCGGGAGGAAAAACTGGATTTCACGACAAACTTCTAATTAACCAATTAAATTTTCAGAATTTATTTTTAACCAATGAAATTTAACTCGCTGACACAAACATAAAGTTAGTTCACTTTTACGGTCGCGTATAGTCAACTGGAATCCTGCATTTAAATAAAAACCATTGAATGGAATTCCCGATAATCGAATGATTTGAGAGAAGAAAATAATAGATATTACCCCTAATAGCATGCATGGTCTGTGACCACAGGCACTGTGACCACATGCATGCTATTAGGGACAGATGCAGAATGAATTAAGTAAGAGGATTTTCTTTTTAAGAAAAGAATTGTTTTGAAAGATTAATGTTTTTTAGAATAAAATAAAATAAAAAGGGTTGATTAAAGATATGGAATGAAAAAAATTATGTTAAAATATTATAAAAAGAAAGGAAAAAGTTCAATTTTAAAAGAATTTGGAAATAATTAACTTAGGATTAAGGCGAAAATTTTTTATTATTACATATATATGTATATATATATTTATATAAAAAAATATGTCTGATTCAAACGCACAAAATTTCATCTTATTTAAGCAGAATTTTTCTATAAGAAAATACTGGTATCGAAGATTTTCTGGTCTTGAAAATCCAAGACCCACACATACTCTGATATATTAAACGAGCAATCGATTTTCCCGATTACCGATGACATCGACTGGATCAATTTTCACCTAACTTGCTTCCTATACTAAATCGAGCGTGAGATAAAGACTTAGATAGGTCCTGAATTCAAGAAATTTCTTTCCACATTGTAAAAGAAACTCAACTCTGAAAATTCTGCTTGCTATAAATCATAAAAATGCTGATGCGATTTACACGAAACGTGCTCCCTTTACTAATTCGGCCACGAGAAAGAGAATTACCAAGTTATTGAATTCGAAAACATTTTTGTTGACAGGTTAAAACAAACTCAGCAACGAAAATTTTGCTATATGTCAAAAACGGTTCTAACAACTACCACAAAATTTGGTTTTTATACAAATTCGGGCACGAGAAATCTGTATAGCTAGGGATGTAATTCGAAATATTTCGTTTCTATGGTCCAAATAAGTTTTTTTCAAATCTTTGGTGGACTAATTGAAAAATACATTAAAACTAATGCATTTTTTTTTTTTTTTTTTTTTTTTTTTTTTTTTTTTTTTTAATAAACCGTAAATTTTAATTTGTTGTACTGATTTCGCAAACACATCTTTATGCATAATTTTGTACATAATTTTTATAATTCTACCATATCAGGAAGTGTCTAAAAACAGATTGCAAAATTCAATCTCTACTTATAAAACCCACGTGTAATTAGATAAAAGAATGCAATAAATAGATAAATAAATGCTGAAAAAAATTACCTAGCGATGCTCTGTCTAGCAGCTACTTTTCATTATACCATCAACAATGACAGAACTGTATTTCTATTTTGATATCCTTCATATATTATTTTGTTACTAAGCAAAATTTATGATGCGCTAAACAATGTGAGACCATTTATCAATAGGAAATTCTATTAAAAAAATATTCATGCGGAAGATTTGAATAACAGTTGAACATTTGACCGTTTTCGTTCTATGTAAAGTTATTGATCTATATTTAAATGTGCCAATCATAACAATCTTTTGGTATATATCTTTTTATTTTAATCGATAATTGGTGTCTTGGTGCACAAGGTTCGTGATGTAATAGCATTCAGATCATCCAGTTGAATGAACTGACCTTACTTTAACGTGACCCCGAGTTGTTCGTGAGTGACCTGTAATTTCCGACCCTTCTAAGGGGTAAAAGAAGAGGATTACATGAAAAGCTTTTTTTAACCTGTCATAGACGAATGTTTTTAATTAGAAAAAAATAACAAAGAAAATCTCTTATAATGGACAAATTTGTCCGTCAGTCAATAACGCAGGTCTGATTTTGATGATGACAATACCGGAAAATTAAAAATCGTTATTACGGCAGTTTTTAGATGCGTTTGTTATTATATAAATACATAGCACCTATAGTCATCATCTGGTCCGTCCGTCTGTCTTCATATAATACCGCAAAAAATATTCAATTTCGAATTTAGTATATATAATCGTTGCAGAATTTTGTCGAGTCATTTCAAATTTCATTAAAATGAAATCCGAACTTAAAAAGATATTAATAAAATATGTTTTCCTTCTATTATCTATCTTACTTTGTAATTCATTGATATCTCGACATAGGTAATGATTCTAGGCTACTATGTTACTTATTCACTATTTCAGATAGAGTCTTATTATTTCTAACTTAATATATATATTCGAAATAAATTTTGTATTCATATATTTTTGCATAAGAATGTAACAGATATTACACAAATATTTGAATAATTTTAAGACTAGTTAGGATACTTAGTACCCTTTTACTACGTTTGACATGCAATTTTCAATTTAATTTAAATATTTAAACACCGTACATTTTCAATTTTTATGCCGTCGAATAGTAATTTTTCTTTAAACTTTCAAATGCAATTTGTAAATGTAAAAAAATGATAATAATCTGCATATGTAAAATGCAATTCTTTGTCATGTTTAAAAATTCTATTACAATTTACTATTTGTCCTGTTTTAAAAAAATATTTTTGAAACATGAATAAAAATAAAATAATAATAATAACAATTTCGACGTTCAGACGATTACGAAAAATTAAATCGTTTATACTTTAGTATAATTAGTTCAGCATTTGTTTCCTGTTAGTATACCAGAACGAATTAAAATTTCATTGATAAATAAATAAAGTGCAAGTTTCACAAACGTGTAATTGAATGCTTAAACCACTCAAATTAACAGAATCTAAATGGCTGCTGTATATCTTTGGCGATTTCTTCGGGTATTAACACTTTGTATGCGGCTAAAACGAAATTATTGTTTTTAATAAGTTTCTAAATTTTATTTGAATATTTTATTGTTATTTTTTTCATATGGAATTTTTTTTTGTTTTCGTATGCTGTTTGCAGCCAATTAAAAAATATATTAAATAATAATAATAATAAAATATTAGTTTTAAGCTACAAAAAATGGTTTTCGCCTGTGTTCTGTAACAGCTATGCTCTGTTACAATTATGTTCAGCAATACCCTTTTGTCTGAATGTTTGCCTTATTTAATAGAAATTTTGTGATTAAATAAGTATATCTTACTATTCAGAAATAACAGTACTCATAAACAAGGATCCGTAGGAACCCTGAACCAAAGAAATACAATTAAAAATACCCCCCCCCCCCAAAAAAAAAAAAAAAAAAGAAATGTTCTTAGATACCCGTTTCATTTGAAACATAATTACTATCTAAAAAAATGAAACAATCTTTAAGTTATAAATTCTATTACTTTTCCAAGTCAATATGAATGAAGTTTTAACTTAATTTTTAAATTAGGGAGTTTATTTAGTAAATTAATTTTTAATTCAATGCATCCAATTGGAGATTGGTCTGTGAATTGTTAAACCAGTTCATAGTGATAAAATATTCTTTTTTTCCAATATTCAGCTAATACGACATTTTTTTCGCAATATACCGTGTGCTCAAATAATTTTTGCACATGCAACTGTAATAAAAACTGTAATTATAAAATAATGTAAGAAGTCGTTTAGCCGAAAGATGAAGCATATGCATACAAATGAAAAAACAAAGCAAATAAAATACAAAAGGACAGTGTCTGAAAAACACTATATCCCACGACTTGAAATATGTTCTCTTCCGGTCTTGAGACTTTTGTCTGTGCGAAACCACGACCAACGACATATAAGGCCAGTATATGACTTTCAAAACGTCACATGGAGTAGATCATCTTTACACGAGAACTGACACAAAACAATGGTTGAGTGAGATGTAATAATCACCGTTAAAGATAATCCACTGCATGTGACTTTTAAACATCATGAATAGGCCTTGTCGCGTCGAAACTGCTGCAGTGTTTTAATGTCTGATTCACATATGATTTTAAAAGTCTAAATCACAAAGCTCGATCTGTAAATGATAGTATTACACCGGGAGATAGCAGCACAGACAATCATCTCACCAAGTTCATGATTGGAATTACAGAAGTAGTTAAAACTCGATTCGCATATTGAATCGTAATCACTCTGCAAAGAGATAGCTTGGCTAAAATCACCTGAGAAACCGGAATTTAGCAGTTGACTCGTAGACTTACATTGTGTTTTCCAGCACCTAAAGGTATGAAAACGTGCAGGAATGGGAGAAGGAAAACAGAATGGTAAACCTACTAGTCTACCGCTGAAATCGGATTTTCAGGTGTTTTCCACCAAGGTATGATTTGGCAGGTCCACTGCATTTTAATATGTGAATCAAGTTTTAACTAATTCTGAAATTTCAGCAGTGTACTCGATGAGGTAATTGTCTGTGCTTCTGCCTTCCGGTCTACATGGGAAAGAATAAAGAAACATCAGCGGGACAAATTTTCTCCCAGTAAATTTTAAGAGGAGTTTTTCTCTTTTTCAACGCCATATTCGTACAAAACTACTGTCATATATAAAACAATTTTTTCTATTTTATTTTTCTGGTGGATCTTTGCCCTGTTGGTAATCAAATCCTGTGTACAGATGTTGAATTGACAACCTGATTTACAAAGATCTACTTCCTACATCGTATATCAAAGCTTTTTACAGATGACTTTAAAGACATTTATCTCTCCCTGATTTCATCGGAGCAAAACCGCATTTTTTTTTCGTCACCTGTACTTTTTTCATTAATTAAAAAAGTTGTTACGTGCTTTTGATTCTCTCTTTAATCATCAACTGAACATGAGAAACATTTAGAACATTGGAAATATTTACCAGGAGAACGATTAATTTGATTATATTATAATTTCGTTGGTAATATTCAAGTCTGGTATTTCGCTATGCTTATGGCTTGAATAAAAATCTTTCCGAACATTCTGCCAACATCCTAACAATGTTGAAAAAACTCTTTGAAAATATTGGATGAGTTAAATACAAAGAAGTATCGGAAAAATATTTTACAATGTGATTCCAGAATTTTACCTAAGCGAAATCAGTATTGCTGCATATACTCTCACTTCTATTGTTATGCAGATGAACACAAATGATATGGAAAATACATATAACTATCTGTTACAGTTACAGATTATTTTGAGAATTTTATTTTACAGTCTAATAGAAAAAGACATTTGCTTTATTGAATTCATCATTCCCCTAATTGATTTTGGGACTAAATGTTTACTGAGAAATATTAGGACGAACATATTCTTTATATTTTTAAATTTCCCGACGAATTAGTCATATATTCTCCGGTTATTCGAAAAAATACTTAAAATAAAAAGTCTCTTGGTACTTTTCTGACCAGTCAAAGCTAATTTAGGGTATTCTGAAATGATTCTCCGGCTATTTTGTCACGTATTATTATGTATAGTAGGTACTTTGCAAAGTTTTTATGCCTAAATTAAGAAGGCAATATGATTTTCGATAATGCATTCACAAAGTTTTGATAAATAGTTGAATTTATTGCAAATAGACATTTTAATATGCTGCAAATTTGTTTTATGTCATTTTAATTTCATTAACATTCATTTCATTTTTTCGTTTATTAGTCTATTTTTCTATACTCTTTTAATTTTTATTTATTAGCGTGTTTCCATAAATTTAACTCCCTTTACATAAAGGAATATTTTAAGAATATTTTCAATTAATATAGCATAAAAGTGAATACGTTAATTTAGCTAGGTGCTTCTGATTGAGATACTATTCTGCAAAGAAAGTGCAGCATGACGAATAAAAATAAGAATACGGAGGAGAAAAAAAAATCCTTATGAGACATAAAAAGGGAATAAAAGAAAAAAAAAGCATAAATAATGTTACTATTAAAGTTGGTAAACAAATCCATCTGAACAATACTGTAAATGCTCTTACAGTATTGCCAAAATGAACTAAACTTCATACCACAAAAAATAAAAGGCGATCGGTAAAAACTAGTTGCTCGGCCCTTTGCAGAACTCCACTTATATTTTTAATCAATTCATGGATGATCATAAATTTAAACTAATATCATCACAAACATATACTTATGAAGAAAAGGAAGAAAGGAGCCCAATCAGTGAAAAAATCAGCTATCTGCCTCCAGATGCGATTCATTTTACAAAATTTATTACTTTTCCTTATAGTCGTTTGACAAAATTTTCGATTTTTCTCCCGTGCTCCTTGGAAACGATTCGCATTTTTGTTTTTTATTTTAAAATCTACTGACGAAATTGATTTTTTCCCGCGACCTATTGACAAATTTCTCAATAATTTTTCTATGACCAACTGATCAAATTTCCTATTTTTTTTTTTTTACGAAATTCGTGATTGTTTTTGCAACTTGTTATTGGAATTTTCATTTTTTTCAGCGACTAATTGAAGAAAACCGCTATTTGTTTCTGGAATTATTGACGAAGTTCACGTTTTTCCTAACGCCAATCAAATAAATTCATGAACCGAAATTGAGAAATTTCACAAAAGAAATAAAATCTGCGATATTTGCCTTTTATTTTCTCTATTCGCGTGTGTTATAACAACCCTTGCTCCTCAGTGCAAACTTTGCCCTTCCCACAACAATAACAACAAACAAAGCTCTTAAAAGGGAACCGTTGCACCTGATGATGGGAATTAGTAATTTAAATTTGCACAGACGTACGAATGTCTCGTGATTAATATCCTCTATGGATATTTTTTGTCCGAATTTTTGGTCTGATGATCGATTATTTTTTAAATTCTAATTTCGAAACTAATTATTTCAAATGATCGGAAATTTTGGAACATACTTTTCTTTTGATCTTAGGAAATCGCCTAGGTTCTCTCAGAAATTATCAAACATAAAAAAATAGCACCACGCTTTTAAAAAATAGTACGGCGTTTTTATAAATAGCATGGCTCTTTTAAAAGTAAGACACTGCTTTTAAAAATAGCAGGACACTCTTAAAAATAGAACGAAGAACCCAAAATATAACATAACGCACTTAAAAAATAGTACGATGCACTGAAAAAAATCTCATGATACTGAAAAACTCCCACGGCGCTACTCCGCGCTAAATATTATAATTTAATCTTTATGATTGTGTACTGAGCTGTAAGACAACTTTCAACTAGGTATTGAAATAAAGATGTGTCTCGAGTTTACAGAACCGTGACTTAATAGCTATAAATATTTGTTCCAGTAGTGAAAAGCTCTAAAGTTCTTGGAGTTGTATTTATTAATCTTACGCATTTTAGAAGAGCTAAAGTTTTAAAGAACTTTAAACTGTTACAAGGAATGTTCTGGCACAATATTTACGTTGTTTGTAATAAAACAGTGAACTTTATTATCCTAAAATTTTAATTGTTTATTTCAAACAATCTTAATTTACGTAAAGTAATAATTAAAATTTCTTTAGAATATCAAGAAGAAATATTGATTTAGCTCACAGAAGTTGTAATTTAGTTTTAGTCAATCTTCCTTCTGTTTAATGTTCATTACACTTTGTCATACTTAGTAATCACTAACTGTGATTCAATATTTATCTAAGTTTTTTAGAGGCACAGTTGAATCGCCATTCATACTCAAGGATTAAAACTGTTCCCTGATTCATTTTAAATAATGATTTTTTTGCAGCATTTTGTTACGAGTTGTTTCTAAATTCCTGATTTAATTATATTGTTTTGATCATTTCATCGACTCTAAAAACATCGATTTTTCATAATGTTCACTATATACAAAATTTATTTTGTCTCCACTATTTTTTCGTCAAGTTCTGCTTGTTCTACTACTTAACATTATATTAAATCGTAAGAAAACTGACTAAAAATTTTTCATTTATGAAGGCTTATTTTTTTTTAAATTACAAAGTAAGTTTCATTTAAATAATTTTGAAACTATTCTTAACATGGATTAATTTTTGTAATTCATTCATTTTATTGAATCGCAGATTTTTAATAGTAACTTTAGCAAGGGTCATTAATAAAAGCATTGATGGTAAAAAACAGTGTAAATTTGGAAGCTATGCAAACATAGCTATGGACGTGGATGTTAAAAAATGGGTACTCTGTTTTACTTTATTCAAATAAACATATTATTTAGGCCTCAGTTCTAACAGATCCCAACAAAGTTAAAAAGCCTTTATGCATTCAGTTTGCTGTCTGTTCATTTGTCTACGTTCTGGTTAGAGATCTGCACGGGCTCGGGCCTGGCCCGTGGCCCGTACCCGGCTCGGCGAAACGCTCTTTTCTAGCGGGCCGGGCTGCATTTTCAGAAAGAATCACGTTTTGAGCACCTTATCACCAGAACACGATTGGCGCGGAGATGAAGTTAATGCTACGCACCCTTTCTTGTTTGTGACGCCAAACGCCTCGTGATAGCAACCCTTCCTTCTGCAAAGAGTTCGCGCTTATTGTTCATTTACTTTTCCGTAAATGTTATCAAGCAAATACTATAATATGAGGAAATGTTATTCACCGTAGTTTACGATTAAAACATAGTTTAAAACAAAGAGCTTTTTCAGATTAAAATGCTTTAAATTTCACAAAACATCTAAACATAGGTTTTTTTTTTCAATTCAAAAATATTATTTCCTTAACTCTCTATGTTCGAAGAAACTGAGAAGTTAATTAAAAACAGTAGTAAAGATTCGCTTGTAATAAATATAATTCTGTTAATCATATGTTTTATGACACATTTGAACTTAGTTTATTTTGTGTTTGGCGATGCAGCTAGCTGAACTTTCACGCTTTCGCCAACTCGCCAAGACTGGTGCTCAAAACGTGATTCTTTCTAAAAATGCGGCCGGGCTGACAGAATTAGAATAATTTTTTCAACGGGACGGCAAAAAAATTTGAACGGACCAGGCCCGGTCGATAATAGAATTTTGCGGGCCCGCGGCCAGTTATAAAAGTTTCGGAAGAAACGATAAAATATAAGTTATTTTCAATGAATATGTCTTTAACAAGAATTAGTATAAATGTTCCAATTTGATAACTGGTTGATGACACTAGTTTGACAACATCAATACAGAAGTGTAACTTGTATAGTGTAGAGATCGGAATCGGACAGTTACATTGTGTATAACTTGGGCTTAATATTTTGTTAGCAGAATCGTGCTGGCTTGCATCAGGCTTGCATTCTTTTTCTACATATAGAAGATCTGAGCCGGAGACTTAATTGCTCTCATGATGTGTAGGGCTAGCATGATTTATAAAATTATTAATAGCGCTAAAGAAATTACGTTAACGTAATCTTTAGATACATACTCCTGGGTGTTTCTTAAATTCACAACGCGAAAGTTTGACACATTTTCTAACTAATCTTTAACTGTAAAAGTATAAAATTGACAAGCCTGACTATTGAACGGATTTGGAACCGAATAGCCGCTTTCATTTTTGGTAAATAAGATACTTGCATAATCTTGTTGAGATATAAGAAATTCTTGTCAAATAGTTGCAGATTTTTCTCCTTTTCCATGCTGTCGCTTCCGAAAATTCTATTTAAAACTCTAGCTTGTATCAAAAATGGACAACGCCATTCGAGTACATAGTTTTAGAATAAAAATTTTTGGTAATCTTATGCATTTCAAAAAAAAAAAAAAAAAGAATTCAAAAATGTTTTAGAAAGTATCTCTTTTGGATATGAAAATGAATTTGGATTTGGAATCTTTAATAACATGATATAGAAATATTTTTATAAATCTACTTTTATAACCATTTAACGAAAAAATAAAGCAGGACGCATTTCGAGCCACAACAACAACTTTTCATCAGTTGAACCAACACGAGTCTGTAAGGATACAGAACAGCTCAAACCCTGCTTTGTTTTTTCGTTTAATGGTGATTTTTATAAAGTGTATTATTCTGATTATTAATTATCGCCAGTGTTATCGGTGTTTTTTCACTACTTTTACTACACAGTTTCAAGAGTTACGATGTTTTTAACTTTTTTTCTTTTCTTTTTTAATCCTAAGCCATATTAAATTTTTAATGAATCTTTATTTGAATGTTGAAAACCTAAAAATCTAAATAATCATTAATGTTGCTGATGTGTATTTCTTGTAAAATGTAATGTAAAATCATTCCATAGATACGTATGCAGTATCCTTTAAAGGAATCTTAATTATAAAATAAAAATCTGATTTTTTTAGAAATAGTAAAAATTGTGTCTGGCCATAATGGCCCGAGACGGGCCTAAAAATGAAAAATATAAACGGGCCGGGCCCGGGCCTGGAAATTCCGGCCCATGCAGATCTTTAGCTCTAGTCCCCGTAAATATACTTGGATTTTCATGCAATTGTTAAATTTTATTTAGGGTCACCTAGGAATGTTTGGAATTGTATTTGAAATGTGTAGTATTGATAACTCATTTACATAGGTATTCAAATGAATTCCACTACATTATGGTATATGGGGAAAAAATCATTTGCAGAGTATTTTAATGATATTACTCTGTTTCAAATGTATTGAAACTGACATAAATCATTGAATTCCATTACAAGATCATAATGATAGAATAGGGCATTCATAGCATTTATCGTTCATTTACAGGGACACATAAAAGAAATCAGTTACAGTACTATCTGAGTAATAATCGCTGAAAGTGAGTTTTTAATTTTGGCATGCGCCTTTAAATTTAACTATTATTTTTCATTTTGATGTTGTACATAAATTATATACCTCATATACAGTTCTGCACAATAGATTTCACATTCCATTCTCCATATTAGCGGAAATTACTGAAGGAAAAATTTCAACTAAAGTGTATTTCTTAACTGAAATAAATTTTTGTATGCATGTAGTTAATTGATACAAATCTAATATCATCAGAACTATTAAAAAAATTCGAGTAATTTTCCTGTTGTAAATGGGACCAGCTAAAATTGGGTTTTCAAACGTGTAAAAAGTTTCCATATGGTTGGATTAGAAATGATATTTTAAAGTATTAAACAGTGCAGTTCTGTTACATTATTATGATGTGCTGGAAAGTGTTTCAGTAAAATATATTTCAATAGCAAACAACAATGAAACGATATCAATAAAATAAAATAAAATAAAATAAAATAAAATCTTTTTCATTGTATGTAAATTTTAGCACAATTTCGCTATGACCTTTAGTTGTTCTTTTACATTAGGTAGAATCTTTTATTCTTTATAAGGCATGTGTACGGAGGTGTACTAAATTAAAAAGAAAAACTAAATTAAAAAGAAAAAGCAAGTAGACTGTAAATTTAATGGAATGTTTATTTGCTAAGAGTCGCTGCTTGTTGCAGCATTAGAGCTTGTTGCTAAGAGACCGTTTCTCTCAATCCACTGCGTCACACAACACGTGAGCAGGGGTTACACTAAATTGCCGATTGGCGTATAATTGGCGTGGGCTGTGTTTGTCGCCAAGGCGATGTTACAAGATCACAATACAGAAGCGGAACATCCCGCCCGGCGTTGAAATATTTTTATATTTCAAGATACATATGCAATACAAGTAATAACACAACATGATACAGATTATAAGCAAAAATAAATAAATAAAATAAATAAACACAAATAATACATGAAAAATTAATACATAATAAAGCACATTTAAAGTTTAGGATCTATGATGTTGTCCTCAATGGGTAATATACTTATTTTTGAAATAGGTCGTTTAAAATTACCCTTAGCGGTACGAACTTCAACTACCCTGACTATCCCGTCCGCGCCTGGGAAAACCTTATTAATGCGGCCTAGTGACCAAGTGCAAATGGGTAATTGTGAGTCCTTAAGCAAAACTAGCATTCCTGGCAGAATATTAGGCCTTTTAAATAGCCACTTGTTTCTTTCTTGTAACTGGCTCAGATAATTATTCTGCCAACGTTTCCATATTAACTGCGTTAATTTTTGAGTCCTTTGCCATTTATTTAGCAAATTATCTTTGACCTCACTTAAATTGGGTTCTGGAATTAAATTAAGAGGCTTTCCTATGAGGAAGTGACCAGGAGTCAACACCTGAAGATCGTCAGGATCTGTTGATAAAGGACAAAGTGGTCGCGAATTCAAAATAGCCTCTATCTGTGTGATAACTGTCAGGAATTCCTCGATCGTGAGATGAGCTGAGCCCACAGCTCTTTTTAAGTGGTATTTGAAAGATTTGACTCCTGCCTCCCAAGGCCACCAAAATTTAGCGCCCTAGGAGGGGAGAACTTCCAGTTAATACCTTCAGAAGCTAAAAAGTTCGAAACTTCATCACTCGTAACAAGTCTGCGTAAACGTTTTAGTTCTGCTAAAGCCCCAACGAAATTTGTAGCATTGTCGCTAAAGATTACAGAGCTTTTCCCACGACGAGCGAAGAATCTTTTTAGAGTCGCTATTATAGCCTCGGATGTCAAATCTGAGACAAAATCCAAGTGCACAGCTTTAGTGACCATACATACAAATATGGCAACATAGATTTTCTGAAAAGTACCCTTTCTTTGACCTTTATATTTTATTTCAAAAGGCCCACTTAAATCTAATCCCACATTTGAAAATGGGGAACTGGGCACTATTCTTTCAGGAGGGAGATCCCCCATCATTTGACTAGCCGTTATAGGTTTAATTTTAAAGCATTGTAAACACTCATGTACAATTTTACGCGCAATATTTCTGCCACCAAGCGGCCAATATTTTTGACGCACTGTGTTCAAAAGAGCTTGGGATCCTACATGAAAATCTCGTTTATGATAATATTGAAAAATTATTTTCGTCAAGCGACAGCTCGCCGGAAGTATAATGGGGTGTTTATGGTCAAAATTCAAATTTGATTTTGCTAGTCTTCCTCCCACCCTCAATAAGCTATCTCCATCTAAAAAGGGATTTAATAATTTTAACTTACTTGCGCGATGAACCGAAGATCCCGCTTGGAGGGCCGAAATTTCATTTTTGAAATACTTTATTTGTTCATTTTTTATTAAATAAACCTCTGCCTTTCTTAATTCCTCCAGCAACAGAGGGCCGGTTGCAGATGTTGCTTTTTTACATTTATGTATGAATCTGAAAATATAAGCTAAAATTCTAATTAATTTTAGGAAATTATTGCTAAGATTAATTAAATTATCACAGAAATTAGAGTCAGTATGAATAGCGAATGTCAAGTTGCTGGGAGCTTTAAGCTCACTAGAATAATGTTCATCTTTAATGTCACTTATATTAGAGTCAGTTTTTGCTATTGTTTCTTCAAGAATTGAAAGAGGCGGGCCATGCCACCACAACTGGTTAGAAGACAGGTTTTCCACACTTGCACCTCTTGATATCAAGTCAGCTGGATTGTGTTCTGACGGAATATGAAACCATGGAAAGTTCTTAGTTTATTCCTTAATTTGCACAACGCGGTTTCCCACAAACGTTTTCAGGAGATGAGGAGCAGTGTCTATCCAAGCTAAAGCAATAGTTGAATCAGAAAACAAATTAACTGAAGCTACTTGTTTGTCTAATGAATTTAAGACCTTGTTAGTGAGTTTAGCCAGAAGAAGACATGCTGACAGTTCGAGACGTGGCACTGTTATTACTTTGGTTGGACACACGCGGGATTTACTACATAATAAGTGACTGATGGTTTCACTAGAATTAGATGTTTGCATGCATATCACTGCGCCATAAGACTTGGAAGACGCATCTGCGAAACCATTTAGCACCACTGATTGGTTCACAGCTAGGAAGCATCTTGGCACTTCAATGGATTCCAGTTCTTTAAGACTTTCGAGGAAGGTTTCCCATTGTTTGGCAACATGAGAGGGCAGCTTCTCATTCCACTCTATTTTAAGAAGCCATAGCTCCTGCATGAATATTTTTGCTTTAGCAATCACTGGCCCTAAGAGACCGAGAGGATCATAAATGCGGGCAATTTGCGAAAGTACATCTCTTTTTGTGAAATCACTTTTTGTGTTAATATTAACTTTATACCTAAAGGTATCATTGAAACTGTTCCACAACATCCCTAATGTTTTAACAGTTATTTCTTCAGAATTTCTGTCCAGGGGAAACATGTGATTATCAGTAGATTGGACCTCATTGGTACACCATTTGTGTAAAACCATCCCTTCCTTTAGGAGGAGTTCTGTTAATTGCGATTTCATTAATCTGAATTCTTCTAAATTGGATGAGCCCGATAGGCAATCATCCATATAAAAGTCCTTCAAAACAATTTTCGATGCTAACGGGAATTCCTTTTTCTCATCTAAAGCTAATTGTTGTAATACTTTGGTGGCTAAGTAGGGGGCACAAGATGTTCCATACGAAACTGTTGTTAGCTGAAATACCTTAACCGGGGATGACATACTGTCTTTCCACAAAATTTTTAAATATTTGTACTGGGATGGATTTATTTCTATCATCCTAAACATTTGTTTAATATCCACAGTAAAAGCATAAATATGCTTTCTAAATCTAATTAATATCGAAAAAAGATCATCTTGCAGAACTCCACCCTTACATAATAAATCGTTCAAAGATTTTCCGTTGGTTGACTTGGCACTAGCGTCAAAAACGACGTGTAGTTTTGTGGTTTTACTAGAGGGTCGTAAAACGCCGTGATGTGGTAAGTAATAGCCATCATTAAAGTTCGTGTTTTCTTTTATTTCATGCATGTGATTTAAATCTCTATATTCTTTAATAAATTCTTTGTATAAATTTTTCATAACAGGATCTCGATCTAAACGTTACCACCGAGAGTTTAATCTTTTCAAAGCAAGATTTTTGGAATTTCCCAAATCGGGTTCTAAAACCTGTGGTTTAAACGGCATCGTGACCACAAACCTACCATCCGGTTTTCTGAAGTGCATTTTATCGAAGTGATCATTAGAATATTCTAATTCTTCACTGTTACAGGGTTTTAAATTTTGCACTTCTTCAATTTCCCAGAAAGACTTCAAAGTGTCATTAAGTAATTCAAGATTTTTTGTTAAGAAACAATAATTAGTATTATTATTATTTACTGTTTTGTCATAAATACACCCAGAAACTAAATATCCAAAAATACTTGATTGCAAATATAAATTATTGCCTAACTTTATTTTTTCTTCATTTAAAAGAGAAAAATACAGTTCAGCACCGATAATTATCTCCACACTGCTTGGAATGTTAAATTTTTTATCCGCTAAACAAATATTTGCTGGAATTTTTAAATCTGATATGTTTATCTTTTTCGAGGGCGTGAAGTCACAGATGTTTGGAACGATTAATAACTCAATATCATAACTGGTATTATTCATTTTATTTGACAACTTTGATTTGATTCTAGATTTAATGTAAATAGGCAATTTATTTATTCCACTTACAGGAATATTTATTTTCTCCTTTTTCAAGCCTAATATTTGTGCTGCTTTAAATGTACAAAAACAATTCTGCGATGTGGAATCCAATATTGCCCTGAAAGGAATTTTGATGCCATTTACATCTGTCAAATAAATCATTGCAGTGCTAATTAAAACAGATTTATTATTATAATTTTCATACGAAAAAAATGAATGAGCAGTAGTTTCGTTTTGTGATAAATCTTCCGAAACAAAATTGCTATTTATTGTTTCATGTATTGGGAGATTGTTTATAGGATTGTTTACTGGTGTTGTACAGTTATGTAATGATGAATGATGGCTTGCGCTCTTGCAAACATGACAAGTGCTTTTTGAATTACAATAATTAATGAGGTGGGCTGAACTTAAACAATTGAAGCAAAGTTTATTTTTCTTAACAAGGTTAATTCGCTCACTTAACTTCATGTTTTTATATTTAACACAATGATATAAGGGGTGGTTTTCGGTTTTACAAATTACGCAACATTTACTTTGAGGTTTGCTTGTTTTTATGAATAAGGATTTTGCAGTATATTTAGAGGATACGTTAGAACTTATACTATTTAAGATTTGACATCTTCGTTCAAGAAATTCTAAAAATTCATCAAAATTAGGCACTTCATTATCCTTTAATGTTAGTTCGTATTGTTTACGAGTTTCGTTATCTAGTTTATTTAGAATAATATTCAGCAAAATTGCGTTCGAGAAATTATCTCTATCATACTTTAAGATCTTTAAAGCCCTTAAATTTTTCTTTACAATATCTAATAAAATGCGGAGATCCTTAGCGGACTCCTGTTTAATTACATAAAGATTTAAAATATTCTTTATATGACAATCTACCATAACTCTTTTATTCTCGTATCTTTGTTCTAACGCATTGAAAAGTGAAACATAATTTTCATCTGGTGTAAGCAAACTCCTCGCTTCACCAGTCAAAGCAGAACGCAAATAAAATAATTTTTCATTATCTTTTAAATTTGAATTATCAATAATAAGCTCATTAAAAGTACTTTTAAATACGGACCATTCTTCAATTCTGCCACTAAAAACCGGCAATATGACCCTAGGTAGCTTAATGCTAGATGTTTTAGCTTGGTCCTGTTCAATGGATTTTTTATTAGAATCGGTATTTTCATAATAAGCATTAATAGAGGATTTTAAGCTTACCTCTAATTTTAGAATATCCTCGTCCAGTTGACTCAATATTTTTTCAGTTTCTTCCAACTTTTCTTCCTCTATTATTCTATAATACTCTAGTTTAAAAGCTTCAAACTTTTCTTCTGTTTTCGACAGTAAGTCCAGGTGGGCTTTCCATTCGGATAAATTAAATGTTTTTCCATCCGTTGCGTTAAATATTCTAGTGACTTGGGCCTTGATATTCCCTCGCCTTCTGTTTAACGATGTTATTTCACTTTCCGACATTATTCATCTTGTTGACGAAATTCGATAAATTCAATATTTAATTCAATAGAAAAGACATTGGCTCGTTCATACCTCCGGGTCGCTAGGACCAAATGTACGGAGGTGTACTAAATTAAAAAGAAAAAGCAAGTAGACTGTAAATTTAATGGAATGTTTATTTGCTAAGAGTCGCTGCTTGTTGCAGCATTAGAGCTTGTTGCTAAGAGACCGTTTCTCTCAATCCACTGCGTCACACAACACGTGAGCAGGGGTTACACTAAATTGCCGATTGGCGTATAATTGGCGTGGGCTGTGTTTGTCGCCAAGGCGATGTTACAAGATCACAATACAGAAGCGGAACAGCATGCTTACAAGATAATTTTAGTTATAAGAATTTTGATCGGTATTTATAAGAAAAGAATGAGAATTTTTGAATAGTGATATCAAACAAGTATTCTCTATATCATTGATTTTACATATACTGTGTATATTCAATGTACCAATAGTCATTGTCAATTAATTAATTATACCTGCACACTATGCAGGTATAATTAATACAATGCGTACTGCTTACATATACTTACACATCAAGAGCAAATAATTCTGAGATTATGATTAAATATGATATTAAATAAGGATTTTAAAAGAACAATGCAATTTTTAAAATGATTTTCTGATTTGAAATGCACATTTGCTATTATAGTAATAGCGAAAGTATTCTAAGTATATCAGCAGCTATCCAGATAGGTATATGCAAATGTATATAATTCCCAACCTCCCAAATTTTTCGATACGAGTAAAATCTTACAAAAATATTTGCTTTATTTAATTGTGTAAATTTTGCAATTGTATAAAACATGTATTTCTGCGTAAAAATAATAGTAAGAAAAGAATTGGGAGTTTTGCAACTATGTATAAGGCATGTAACACAAATGTCAACAACATGCAATTTATCCACATCCACTGTAGTCACCCGCGTTATGGACCAGGCTCCATGTTGCTTCATTGGGATTTTAAGATGGAAATTGGTGTTATAAGTCTTGAATGATTATTTTCTTAGTTATTAATAACATCTAAATTAATCAGAGACAATCTGTCGGGAACAAATTGTTTGATATTGTCAGTACTAATGTTCAAATTAGAGGATACTTTACATGCCTTACATTTCAATGAAACGGACTCCATGAAAGCTGAAATTATGAACATCTTGGTGGAAGCCTGTTTAAAGCATATGCCAACGGAGCCATGGCCGTAGGCTTTGTAAGTATGATATACATAAAAAAAGAAATCACTGAATGCTTGAAATTTAGACTCTGTCAAATTACAATTAATATTTTGCACCTCTAATAGTACGATGAGCTTAAAATCAGAAGAGAAATCTATTTTAAAATGTTTTTTAATCTGTATATTATATGTTATTGAAATGTCTTGCTTTGACTAGGTCAAACGTTGACTTCTTAAATTATATTTCATGTTCATAAAAATTATAGCAATTATTTGTTATTCTACTCTGTAATATTGCACAAATATGCATCATGATCGATGTTTATTATTTTAGACAGTTGCAATTATAATGATTTTTGTGTATATTACATAAAGCTTATGTCTTTAGTATTTGTTCTTATGGCAATTGTTTTGGACAGTTGCAATTATAATGATTTTTGTATATGCGTAAAGCTTATGTCTATAATATTTGCTCGTATGGCTTATTATTTTAGACAGTTGCAATTATAAGGATTTTTGTATATACCTATAACTTATTCTTTATTATTTGACCGTATAGCTTATTAATTTCAACGAGTGTTAACATTAATCTTGGATGAACGGTATATGACATACTCTTGTTAAATTTTAGATTAGATGTATTTCACCTGCTTCTACTAAAAATAAAATTCACCTATCTTTATTTCACCTTATAAAACATCCTTTAAGAGAACTTTAAATAATAGGCTGTTTGACAATGTATTGCATTAAAATACCTGACATGTCTTTTAAATCTGTTTCTAATAAACCTTCTCTTTCGGGAATCTTTGTACTCGCGACTTCCGTCTTGAATCTGCTATGTGACTTCCGTTTTGAATCTGTTATGTGACTTCCGTCTTGAATCTGTTATGTGTTTATTAATCAGCATGTCCCAAGATAACGTATATCAAGTTTTCAGAAGATATTACGGCAATATATTTCAAGGTATAAATCACCTTAAGTTTTGAATAGAAAAAATGTCGCTGTTTTAAGACAAGTCTAGACTAGGATTTCAATTAAAGGGATTAAGTCAGAGAAATTTCTCTAGATTTAATTATAACTTCTGAGAAATTAAAACAAATTAAATGGTGTCTTCAATTAACTAATTAAATATAAAAATTCAGATAATGAAAATTATCAAACTGGAAAAAATGGAAAACAAAATGTTATACATAAATGCATACATTTTCTACTATTGTGATAACTATTTTTATTATTTAAAGTTGATAGATATAATATTTTTGAAAGACACTTCATTATTTGTCATTAATATTAGGCATATAAAGATATATGATTAGGTCGAATAGATTCAATAAGCGGCAAAATTGTATACGGAATTTAAAGTAATCGGTGGCTGAATAATGGTATTTAAAAAATATATATGCATTTCTATTAGACCAGAGGGCCCTGCCCCTGCAAGTTATATCCGCCAGCCCCCGTTAAGAGCCCAAAATAGTCACAGAAAAATTACTCAAAAAGACCCGGATGACTATGTAAAGTCTATGGGAGCGTTCTTTTCTAATATCTCGCTCAAATTTTAATATTTTTACATGATTTTTTTGCATAGGCTAGCTGAGGACGATCCACAACCGGGCTAGTTTTTACTTTTTCAATTTTGGTTTCAGATTTTTTTAAAAAAATTATTTTAACTTTCAAAACCGGTTTAAACCGGTTCAAACCGGTTCCGTATAAGTTAGCGCCACTGTTTTTAGTCTCTAAAAACATACTAATGTGCCCTATTAAAAACGTATCACCAGGTCACGGAAGATTGAATGATGTTATCACGATAAAGTAGCTATTTTCTTTAATTGGATTGCATTGTTTTTCTGTTTGTATGGGATACCAGCATGGTTACCATAGCCTTTTCTATTGATGTTATTTACGCTGAGAAACATTTGTGGAAACGTTAATCCATAAAATTGGTGGCAGCATTGCTGCCTCCAATTTTATGGAGTATTTTAACCGTTAAAACCGGTGTAACATTGTCATGTTACACCAGTAATATATGATTAAATAACACCATTGCATATGTGAAAACAATTACTCCATGAAATTGGAGGCAGCATTTGCCACCATTTTTACACCAATTGTATGGAGTAACGTTCCCACAAATGTTTTACAGTTTAAGCAATGATAAGTAAGATCAATTACACATTTGAAAATCAACTTGTGTAAAATTGTTTGGTTAAAGATGTTTTTACTTTTATAACGACGCTGTGGACAATATTCTTCCTTTATTTCCGAGGTTAAAAAACTACAAATACTAGGACAGCTTTAAGTATTGAAAAACATTGAATTTTGAAATTTTTAAGCTTATGTTTTGATCGAGTTTTAGATGTTTGCAGAAAGAGGTATAGTTTATCCATCAATTCTTTTCTTTATTTTAATATACCACCATGAATATTTTACATCTTATACTGCTTATAATAATTACTAAGAGTGTTCTAATTTTTTAAAATATATTTATAGAATTGTAAATTCAATAAATATATTTTAGAATGCAAAATAAAGCGAAAGTATTTTACACATACATTTACCTGTATTTAAGTGCATTGAGTAATGTACTGTAAAAGAACATTTGCGAATCGCACTATGTTTATACGAGGCTAACAGAAAAGACAAGCTACTGCGGTTCAATTTAGGAATCTTTTTTTACAGATCGCTAGAGTCACGTGATCTTCGAATGCAAAAATTTAGGGTTAAGAAAAGAGTATAACATCATTCTCTTTCAAAGTGGCATTCTCATTATAGTCATTCTAAATTCACTATAGTTCATTAGTGGCATTCAAAAAAGATATATGAGATGCACCGCGGTAGCCCATCTTTTTCGTTAGCATCGCTTTTATACCATGCGATGTCACAATAAAATTCTCCGGAATGGAAATCGTTTTAAATATATTGCTTTAATATGTGACATACTTATAATCTTTAAACGCGTATTCCGTGTAATAATTTTGTTAGTTTAAAGTTCTCGCAGTTTTTCAATATTTATGTGCAATTACTTTGATATAATTTTTCTATCCTCTGCTTTTAACATGTAATAATTTAATTCTTATTTTAAAATTTCCTTTCTGCTTTAATAGTTTCACTTTTCAATATTACAACAAAAAACAAGTCTAATTTTTATCTTTTCAAATTTTCCAGAAAAAATAAAATAAAATTACATTGTTGTGTCATTATATATTGAAATGAAACATGGTTTTAATTTGAAAATGACGAAAAAGAAAAATTTGATAATCATTATAGTTTTTCCCGGTTCTTCCCCCTTTTTTAACAGTAATTCTGTTGCTATCGTTAGCGAAATGAAACTAAAATTAGAAGAAAATTCATACATCGAAAACTATTTCAAATTTTAAAATTCTGATATTACTTTTGAAACTTGTGGACCAATATGGATAATTGGTATTAATTTTACCACCAGATCTTCTCCGTTGTAGAAGAAACATATATATATATATATATATATATATATATATATATGTATATACTTCACTATACGATTTCTGATTGTATTTCTTAAAATTTCATATTCTCTATGAGGCTTCATTAGAGGATCATTTAAATGGAATTTATATATAGATATTAAATATATAATGTTATAAGACAAACCCAATTTAAAGCCAAACTAGTTTATCCTAACGCACTTAAGATAAGCTATTTTTTCCGAAGCAAACAAGTTTATCCCAACGTAATTAGGATAAATTAATTTTTAATTAGGCCAGACTCGTTTATTAAAAAACATTTACGATAAACTAGCAGTTGCTTGCTTTTTCCTGTTCTGACCAGTATCCATTAGTTTAATTTAGGCCAATCTAGTTTATCCTAGTACAATTAAATTTTATGCATTGTTATTAATCAAATGAACTCTCAGGCGAATTTTTCAGGAACACTCCTGCTTTAGATTTAAGCACTTGCTTAGCAAATTGGGGAAAGAAAGAAAACGCTGTAAATTTTCTCACTAATTCGTCGACACCGTAGATCGATAGTTTTGACAGACAGTGAACTTTTCAATCTAGATGTAAATAACAGCATTGTTTTTAAAAAAATGACATCAAAAATTTAAGTAAATTTAAAAAATGAAAGAATTTTATACTTTAAAATTCTTAGCTGAAGATGGGTAAAGAAAAAAAAATATTGGTAAGGAGGCGGTTGCTTTTTAATGCAATTTATGGAATCTCCTAGATAGCACTGATGATTATTAAAATTAAATGGCAAACAAATTTTGAACATTGTTAACGTTAATCTCTTCTAAGACATGCATGCACCAAGTTGGACCATTTGTATCCTTCCATGTTACAGTACCAAACATCATTGAATAATAGCGCTACATTGTATCAAATCTTAACAATGCTGAAACTAACATTAAATTTTAAAAATGCAAATCTTTTATTTATTTATTTATTTATTTTTTGCTTTACAGCCGATGGACAGAATGGATGATAAAAGTTGATATAATTTTGACCCATCTCAATGTGTTATTCTAACTAAAGGTCGACAAAACGAGGTTTTTAAGACCGAAACGGAATTTTGGTAATTTTCCTAGTTTTGGCCGAACACGAAAATGTCCTAAAATGTTTTGAAATGATTAATACACACATAAATATACATAATTGTTAATTAATTATACCTGTTTATTAAATATACATAATTATTAAATAATTATAAATGTGGCCCAAGTTGTCTCGCTTTGAATTTTATCAAAACTTTTTATTTTCATATAAGAAAAAATGAAATTAATTCATCAGTGACACAGACTGATTTTCTAATTATATTAATTGAATAAAATTGAAAAATGTTTTTGATATACATACCGCGATATATCTTTTATAATGATTTTTGCAAATGCTCATCTGTTACACTAGAACTTTTCAAAGAGTATTCGAACCATCTCTGTAGTTTCAAACTAAAAAATTTCTATTATTATTAAGTCTACAGCTTTTAAACAGCGAGGGAAAAGTTCCTTCAAAGTTTAGTCATATATGCTTTACTTGCTTCATAATTTACTCTGACGTCGTGAGTCATCAGCCATGTTCACAGTCAGTGTAGTTCATACCAGTATATAGTGTCTGATTTGATATTTGAGCCTATACAACCTAAATGAATGGGTAATGTTAGGAATTTTCGAAAGAAGAAACAAGAGTTTTAGAATACAGATAATTTTTAAGTTTCGGTTTGGTCGAATTTTTGACGAAACAAATTTTAGGCGAAACTCTGATTTTGGGCCTAAAACGAAAACGAAACCGATTTCGATTGGTTTCTAATTAAAAAATATATAATTATCTTTAATAATAGCTTCTGTATTAAAAATTTCAGGACTCATTTTATATGTGCTTGTTATTTTCAAAAAAGCAGTTCAGATGTATTTCCTATTCTTTAGAATTATTATTTACTTCGTTCATTAGGTGTTTCTTGTTGCTATTTACATCTTCTGTACAAACTCGAAAATCGATCAATACAAACAGTTCATGGAAGCCATGTTTTAATTATTTTCAAGCGGTTACATATAAGCTCTAATATTTATTAATTATTCTGAAGTCTGATCCGAGACAATCATATTTAAAACCATTAAAATGTATTTGTGTTTACTTTATACAAGTTATTTGTTAAATTTATTTTTATTTTTTTTATTCAATAAATTTTACGGTTGAAAATACGTTTGTCTTTGATCAGACTGCGGAATAATTAAGAAATGTTGGCATCTATGGGTTTGATGCCTTGGTATTTGAGGCCTTTTACGAAATTTCTTTTTCAGAAATGTTAAGTGCTATTTTTTTTTAATTACAATAAATTATTACATGTTTATTAAAATAGAAATTGTCTTTTGCTCAGATGCTCTATTAGAAAATAGCAATTTGACAAGTGATGGGCGATAGTGCTTCCAAAGAAGAACATTAAACGGTGGACACATGATAACACGTTTAGGTAGATTTCGTAAGAAATACTACCTATTGTATTCTCACCCATGCTGGAATTTCTGAAAAATTCAGCAGATTCTGCAGATTGGTGCAAAACTGCACCAATGTATTAATCCCAATGTTGAATGTACCAATCCCAAAACTTTCTTCTGCCTAATACGTACATTTTAATATTTAAAAAAAAGTTACACATGTTAATGCTTTAACAATTTTAATTCAATACTATACCAACTGTGATTTTCATCTTAAAATTTTGCTTGAGTCAATTAATTGGAGTAAAAACGAGTTTCCGTCTCTACACGAGCCGGTGGACAATAGGATGATAGGCAGATTTTTTTCAAATTCAGGGGATCTACTTGTCATATCAAAAAATAATCATACACAAAAACTTTAGTTCAGTTCTATGCATAACTTCATACAATGTCTGATGATAAAATAATGAAAATTGCACAAACATCATGATTAAAGCGCCCCATTCCAGCGGATTTTTTAAAATTCAGGGCGGACGTACTAGTCATAGCCAAACACTTACATAAAAATTTCGTTCAATTCTATGCATAACTTCATACACTTTTAGGTGGTACAAAATTAAAAAGTGGCACAAAATTTCCTATTGCAGCGAACCCTTCCGGCAGATTTTTTTCAAATTCAGGGAGGACTAACTAGCCATAGCTTAACACTTACATAAAAAAATTTGTTTCATGCATAACTTCATACACTTTTATGTGGTACAATATGGAAAATGGCACAAAAATCGCTTTTGCAGCGCCTCTTTCCGTCGTTTTTTTTTTTTTTTTTTTTTTTTTTTTTTCAAATTTAAGGAGGACCAACTAGCCATAGCCATACATTTACACAACAAATTTGGTTAAATTCTACGCATATCTTCATACAGTTTTAATCGGTACAATATTGAAAATGGCACAAAAATCGCTATTGCAGAGCCTCCTTCCTGCGAAATATTTCAAAAATGAAGGAGGACCTGCTTGCCACAGCCAAAAACATTCACTAAAAATTGGTCCAATTATGCGTGTTTTCATACACTTTTTGATGATAGAATGGCTACCTACGGACAGACAGACATTTTGTAAAAACATATTTTTTGGAATATCTGACACCTAAAACGTGTAAATCAGTTGAAAAAAAGTTTCGATTACAATACTTTCTTCTATTTTCAATAGAAGAAAGTAAAAACTTTATCTATCTATCTAATCTATCTATATATATAGATCACTTTTTTATGAGCACGATAACTTCTATAATTCTGCTCAAACTTCCAAACTGATACACAAAATTAAGGGTCATAAAATCTCAGTCAAGCTCGTTAATGTGCAAAATCAGGCCATGGGGCTAATAAGGAGGGTTTTTGTGAAAACCGAAAGAAACCCATAACTTCTTAGTTAAAATAAATATCGAATCAGTTTAAAGTTTTTTTTACTTCTAAAAAATGGGCCACAAATTTATGCATGGCAGATTTATAATAAAATTCAGAATGAACCCAAAGGGACAATCTCTTAAAATAGGGTTTTTGAGAGAGAAAAATTCATAATTTCAATTCTTCAAGATATTAAATGCAATTAAATTTATTATAAATCTTCCTTATACAATCTAAAACTTTTGTACTGAGAAATTTTTGATAGGACCAACTCTCATCGAAAAAAAAAAGGTGTGTGTGTGTGGGGAGGGGGAAGGAGAAGATAAAAATCTATAACTTCCCCAATTCTTAAGTTATCAAATCCAATTAAATTTATTATACATCTTCTGAATAATATCTACAATTTTTGTATTGAGTTTTTGATGCGACCAATTCGTAAAAAAAAAAAAAAAAAAAAAAAAAAAAAACACAAAAATAAGAGTTGAAGAAAAAAAACATATTAAAAGTGTACTCAAATCCAAATTGTTTATATTCTGACTCATTTTTAAATTTATTTTTGCTCTCAAACGCATTCAAATGGCAGGTTCTCTTATTTAAGAACTGTATAATGCGCCATATCGATGTTTTGATACAGGCAGAATATACAGTCAAATTGGGCATTTTGAACCAAATTTTCCCAAGTGATCGTGATTGAAGAATTGAGGGTGTAATCAAATAACAAATTGATTATTTTCTGACTCATTTAAAATTCATTTTTGCTTTCAAACGCATACAATTGACATATTCTTTTATTTAGTAATTATATAATGTGCCGTATTGGCTGATGGTTTCATAAAGGCAGAATATATTTTAATAAATGCTGTCAAAGTAGACAATTTAACCAAAAAGCCACCTCTTATAGAAAAATGAAATTAAAAACTCTTCAAAAGCGGCCAAATAATGTTGTTAAACAGGGTTTATCTCTAATCATATTTTACTTTTTATTGGTGAATTTAGCGCTTATCTTCGAAATCTATCTGTCTATAGCGCGAGCCGACAGGAACTTTTTTTTTTTACCATGCATTCTACTTATAAATTAAACAACATTGAAAGAATAAAAATATTAAAAAAAAAATAGTGAAATTTCTCTAGGCATTAAAATTTTATAAAAAAAAAAAAAAAAAAAAAAAAAAAAAAAAGAATTGAGCTTACAAAGTTTTAATTTTAATGTTTCCTTGTCACTTTCTTTAAAATATCTTTTTTATGTGTTAACTTAATGCAGCTGGATTCAGCCTACCAGAGGTAAAATGCTTAAAAATGTAGGAATAAATGAAAATTTGAAAGAAAAGTTGATAGATAAATAGGAAGAAAATAATACAGAACTATAATGTGATTAATCTTAAAAAGTAATTTACTTATACATTTGCAACTTTAATAATGTAACTGCATTTTAATTATTTATTCCTATAACATAATCGGTTGATTGTTTTCACTTAAAAATGTTTTATTTGGCAAAACAATGACGCACGCGTCTAGCGAGAGGAGGGAAAAGAGAAGCATACTAAATATTGAGAACCGCTGCCTTAAAAGTGAAAAGTAACTTTTCACTGAAAATTACCTACAGAAATGTAAAAATGTAAGATAACAGCTAAAATCATGCTCTCATAATTTTGAAATAGTAGTCTTTTATTTCATTTATGTCTGCAGTTTCTCGTGATGAATTGTTCTAGAGTTAAAGAGGCAGTTCTTGGTCAAAACAAATAGTTTTGACTCCAGCTATATGTATCCTGTTCAGAGCAACTGATTGTGGATTTTATGATGTCCGAAGCCTTTTCAGCTACCATGATTGTTGGAATGTTTGTATTTCCTGAAGGAGTAGTTGGCATTACCGAAGCATCGACAACTCTCAAGCCTTCTATATTCAAAACCCTGAAATTATAAAAACATATACATATAAAAACTTTTTTGGAACATTTTAGTCATTCAAATGTTTGAAAATTATTTTTCCCAGCATTATTTTTTTTTTCGAATTTAAAATATGCAAATTATAATTATTATAAAAAAAGAATAGGATGCTGGTAGTTTTCTTAGATATAAAAACTTTTTAGCAATTAGATTTTTTCTTTTTTGTAAATGAATTAAACGATTTAAAAAAAATGTCGGAAGGAAGGTGGAGGTAATTTTGTCATGCAGTGGAATCATTATGATTTTCCGAACTAAACGCTCCAAAGTCAGAATTTCAAAATGATGGATTTGCACATGATTCCAAGATTAAATAAAACTTATGTTTACCATGGATATTTAATCTATGGGTAAACGTCTGTAAAATTGAGTCCTGCGATGCAGACAGCAATGTTGCAACAGATAAACATAGATACTGCTAATGTAACCCATCAAATTGAATAACACTTTTTATAAGTCTGTACGAGGGCCAGTGTTCTCGCTGACATTTGACCAACGTTAGTAATTTGGCTAATTAAAAATAAAAAACATTCGCCAAATGAGAAAAGTATTAGCTAAATAGATTCGCCGTGTAGCGCAAAAAAAAAAAAAAAAAAAAAAAAAAAAAAAAAAAAAAAATTAACAATTTAATATACCCTTTTTGTCAATATGTTAAAAAATAACCCACGTTTTTATAACTGTGACACCGATTGTTATGAATCTAATTTCATTATCCGCTACAAATATAAAAAATATGCATACATTAAATATATATGCATATGTATGAAAAACGAAAAAGCAAAAATTGAGCACTAGCAATTTGGCGAATCTAATCGCTTGTTTACTCGCCAAATGAAGAATTTAGTCGCAATTTGGCGCACTGGCGAGCGACAGCGAGAACACTGACGAGGGCTGATGGTGGATCCGGGAAAATTCATCAGCTTAGAAAGAGTGATTAAGAAAGAGTGAAACACAGATTTTCTCACCTCAATTGTGGATCCACTACTGTCCTGGAATCGTCCGGGTGGCCCATCCTGGCGGTTCCGACTTGGTGGTTGAAAGTAATGGCGAAAGCTCTGACGAAACATGCAAAATAGGCATCATCGTCTCCGACATAATTTTCGCAACCGGGCATTACGGTTTTAAAGGGAGTGGCCAACTTTTGTATCTCAGTACTCGAGCTGATGCGTTTACAGGGTTTCATCCCTAGATAGGAATATTATTTTGGAGAATGTGAAAGACAATAAAATATGGCAAGTGAAAACGTAAAGTGAATTCTTTTCTTTACTCTTCAAAAGACTTCAAATGAAAAGTATATGACTCTTAAAACTCAGGTCTACTACTGACAAGTATTTTCATGTTTTATTTGGACCATTATTTTCTAAAAAAAACATTTTCTTTTGATATGTTATCTGTTACACATGTTGTAAAACTATTTAAAAAAAAAAGTTTGGAGAAAGTGGTAGAAAAAGAAAAAAAAATTGACAGCGATAGCTCTGAAAATAAGTTAAAGAAATACTATTGAAACTTTGTTGTATTATTTATAGCATTTGTTTTATACACCAGTGTATATCAAATGATCTCACTCAATTTACACTGAAATGCGAATATATATAATTTGCGAATACACACATGTGCACTTGCATGGAACGCGTCTGCGAAAATGAAAAAAAAAAAGGTGTGCACTTTCCATATGATTGTTTTGCATACGAAAAATTTCGCTAGTACAAATATTTGTATAAGCCCGAGACAAATACTCATATATATGTACTTATCGAATTATGCATATTTATAATTTTACAGCCTACACACATTTGTGAATAAGTATGCTTATGTACCGGAAAAACGAAGTTGGTTAAAATTTTTAGATGCGCTTTTTAACCTCTTGCAATCTATGATGTACATTGATCATTTCTAATAATGACATATGATCCATATGTCATGCAATAAGTGGGAAATTGCCTTCCCTTACAATAGCATTGTCGTTTTCCTCCAAATAAATCAATGAAAAATAGTCGGTACATATGGTGACTGTGTAGAAATAGTCTGCCCATGTGTTCCGATTGCGTACACCTTCCATGATTTTGTAACCAGAATCATTTTGGATGTCTACCACAGAGATTAGATTATGAAACTATATTTCCATGATAAATTTTGTTTTCTACACAATTTCTGTAGTTGTTCCGGCTAATTAGCGAGCATCGTATTTAGCCAGCTTGGACGTTTTTTAAAGTATAGACTTTTTTATAAACTGAAATGAAATAATCTGTTTAGTTGATATTAGATTCTTAGATGTAATAGAACGTCGAATATTTCTCAAACTTTTATTTTATGTTTTTTTGTAAGTAAATGTTTTGTTTCGTCCAAAGATTTGTGATTGATCTAGATTTAAATTACACTGAACCACAATATTAGAACTGTTGATCGAGAATAACTAATAGAATAGAATAATATCGTAGCATTGTTGCATCGGACCGGCAAGAATTCGGGATTTCAAGCTATTGCGCAATTAGAAAAATGCTTTCGTTTTGATGACAGATTGGTGAGTTGACTTTTTGTTGTATTTTATTTTATACAATGAATGAAAATAAGGAAAGAAAAATGCGTGACACGCATCGAAATCTTTTAAATAAGTTAATAGAAGATATTGATGATTATTTTTCGAAATCAGAACATTCTGTGACATATTTTGAGGAATTACTTGATAAATTAAATACAAGATTTAGTGTTATTAAACAGCTAGATAATAACATTTTAAGTTTATTAAATGTTAAAAATGTTGAAAATGAAATTTTAAATATTGATGAATACGATCAGAAAGTGATATCGTATAGATGTAAATTAAACTTCAAGATTAAAAGTTTGAGTGCAAATGCAAATGTTGTTAATGCTAATAATATTGATTGGCATGTCCTGTTTCTACCGAATTCAAGAAAATAAAGCTGCTTAAACTACAAATAAGTCGATTTTTTGGTGAACCAGATAAATTCCTGGAATTTTGGAATGAATTTGAAACAGCTATATAGACAAAAATCCAAGTCTTACCGATGTTGAGAAATTCAGCTATTTGAAAAGTTTGGTAGCAGGATCGGCTGCAAACACAATCAGTGGATTTAGTTTGACAGAAAATACTTATGCGGCGGCTGTATTGCTCTTGAAAGAAAGGTTTGGTAGACATGATATGCTCGTACACGCTCATCTAAATAATTTATTAAATATGAAATGTTTGAAAAGTTCTTCTGACACTTATGGCTTAAGATGTTTGTATGATAAGTGTCTAGTACTAATTCGAAATTTAGAGTCGTTGGGTGTAAAGTCTGATACATACAGTGGGTTGCTTTGCCCAATATTATTGAAGTTAATACCTCCAGATTTAACATTAGAATTTAATAGACATCTAAAGAATGGTGAAATGTGGAATATAGATAATCTTATGAGTTTTTTTAAAAATGAAATTGAGAGTAAAGAAAGGGTATTAACTATCCATGATTTAGATTCTAAAAAATCATTTTCTAATGATAACAAGAATGAATACAAACCCAAATTTTCAGATAAACAATCAAAATTTAAGTCGAAAAATCAATATACTACGAAAGGTTATAAACAAAATAATGTTTCAGCTGAATTAATGGCTTCTGTAAACAAAAATTCATGTATATTTTGTAATAGTGTTGAGCATAATAGCGAATTCTGTGAATCATTAAGCTTGGCTGAGAAAAAAGAATTACTAAAAAAGCAAGGAAAATGCTTTTTGTGTTTAAAATGTAAACATAGAATCAAGGACTGTGGAGAAACCAAAATGTGTGATATTTGCGGTAAAAAACAAAGTAGGGCTATTTGTTTCCAATTAGAAAATCATTCAAATGTAAATGTTGATAAAAGTGTCGTATCCATTTCTCATTGTGATAACAGTTCCACTAGTAAGGTACCAGACGAAAACACCCATTGCAATATATTTTTACAAACTTGTTCAGCAATAATAAAAGATTTGAAAACTGATAAAAATGAACCAGTTTGTATTTTATTAGATAACGGCAGTATGAGAACATTTATAATTCGCGATATTTCACAAAAGCTAAAATTGCCAGTTATTAGAAAGGAAACCTTATCAGTTTATGCTTTTGGAGCCGAAAAGGCGACTGAGAAAACATATAATGTTGTAAAAGTAAAACTAGAAAATAGGGATCAACCCTCTTTGAACATTGAAATCGAAGCCCTTGAAACAGATCAGATTTCAGCTGCTTGCTTACCCACTCCTGATAAATACGTTCGAAAATCATATAATAAATTGAAAGGTCTACAACTAGCTGACAGTCATGAATATAGTAATCAACAAATTGCAGTTTTAATAGGTACCGATAATTATTATAATGTTGTAACTGGTAGAATTAAACGACTAAAGGATAATCTCGTAGCTACTGAAACACGTTTTGGCTGGTGTTTGCAGGGTTATATGGGGTCAGCCAATGAATTATTTAGCATGAAAATTATAGTTGAAGAAAAGGATTTATCTGAACAAATTAGAGAATTTTGGCAACTGGAAAGCTTAGGAATTGAATCCGAAACTCAAACTATTTCTAATGTTGATAATGACGTCATATCTGACTTCGAGTCTAGTATTGTTTTTAAAGATATTCGGTACAAGGTAAAATTTCCATGGAAGAAAAATTTAAAAATGTCCCTTAATAACAATCGCGAAGTGGCGCATCGACAATTTTTGAAGTTGAGAACAAACTTTAGAAACGATCCTTCGTTATTCTCAGAATATAAATCTGTTCTGGACAGTTATTTAGCAGAGAATATCATCGAACCTGTTGAAAACTCATCTGATGTAAATAGATTTTACTTGCCCCATAGAGCAGTGATTCGAGAAGATAAGTCCACAACTAAACTTAGAATTGTGTTTGATGCAAGCGCCTTATCTAAAGGTGAATTATCACTAAATGACTGTTTATATACTGGTTTAAATCTTATCCCCGATCTGTTCAGTCTTTTAATCAAATTTAGAAACTTTCCAATAGCGGTTACCGCAGACATTCGAAAGCTTTTTTGCAGATCGAAATTAATGAAGCAGACAGGGACTTCACAAAATTTTTTTGGGATGATGAGTCATGGGTTGAAGATCCAGGTAAGGAATTTAAAATATTTAGACTCAAGAGAGTACTTTTCGGAGTGAAGTCAAGCCCCTTTTTTCTTGCAGCTACTATCAAGCACCACCTACGAAAGTATGTAGAAACATTTCCTGAATCTTTTGATATTTTAAATTCATCCTTATATGTTGATGACTTTATCAGCAGTCAACCAAATGTTGAATCAGCTTTTAAAATTAGTAAGGAAGCTTATGAAATCTTCCAAGAAGCTTCAATGATATTTAGAAAATGGAAAACTAATTCGTATGAATTACGTCAAAAATGGGAACAATATGGTTTGCATACTGATAACGCAACTGATAATTTTAATCTTAGTAATCAGCACTTGGCAAATTCAAAAGTTTTAGGGGTTTCTTGGGACCCAGATAATGATACGTTGTCATTTAAAATTCATAATATGGAAAATTTCCTCTCGAAGAGACTGAATACTAAACGCTATTTATTGCAAACTGTTGGTCGTATTTTCGACCCAATGGGCTTTCTTAGCCCCTATACCATTAGAATCAAATGCTTAATTCAAGAAGTTTGGTGTTTAGGCCTCGATTGGGATGAGAATTTACCAAAGCATTTGGACAATTTATGGAATGCATGGTTTGAAGAAATAAAGGAACTGAATAGTATTAGCATCCCCAGATATTATTTGTCTGATATAGCTCCTGATGAAGTTGATTGTTTTGAATTACATAGTTTTTCAGATGCCTCAAAAAAGGCATATGGTACAGTAGTATATCTTAGAGCAGTTTTAAACAACAAGAGCATAGTTACCAGTTTTGTAGCAGCAAAAAGTAGAGTTGCCCCTTTAAAAACTGTTTCTATACCTCGTCTTGAACTTTTAGGAGCCCTTTTGTCTACTAGACTTTGTCATAAAATTGCTAAAGAATTAGTTTTTCCCGTAAGTTGCTACTTTTGGACTGACTCAACTATTACATTGTATTGGATTAAGGGAGAGTCAGAAAGATTCAAAATAATTGTTAGAAACAGAATAAAAGAAATCAGAAATCTTAGTGATCCATCAAATTGGTTTCACTGTCCTGGACAAGATAATCCTGCCGATTTTGTTACTAGAGGCTTGAAAGTTCCAGAGTTGAAAAATAGCCATCTTTGGTGGGAAGGTCCCCAATGGTTAAAGCAAGACAGATCTCTTTGGCCAAAATTGGCTAGTTCATTTGATACATTAGACATTGCTGAAACTAAAGATGAGTTAGAACTAAAGAAAAATGCTACTGTAAAATCAACAGTTGTTGATAAAAATCAAGCAAACATTGATTTAATTAATCGATACTCGTCTTTTATGAAATTAATAAGAGTTACTGCATATTGTTTAAGATTTTTGAATAACTGTAAATTAGAAACAGGAAGTAGAAAATATGATTATTTAGATACTTCTGAGTTACAAAATGCAACCAAGAGACTGATAAAGATTGTGCAAAATTCTGCATTTCAAACTGAAGTCCAGTGTTTAAAGGGAAAACGCCTCTCCCAAACAACAGTAAACTCTTAAGTTTAAACGTATTTCTAGATGCTGATGAGCTGTTGAGGGTCGGCGGAAGATTGAAATTTTCGAATTTAGTGGAATCACAGAAACATCAATTAATTTTACCAAAGTCTCATTATTTCACTGAACTCTTGATTCAACATTTTCATAGAAAATTCCTGCATTCGGGTACTCAGACAACTCTATCATTATTACGACAGTTTTATTAGATACCATCTGGTCAAAGCCAAGTAAAGAAAATTATAAGTAGGTGTATAACATGTATTCGGTCCAAGCATCAAACTATTCAACAAATTATGGGTAATTTACCTCGTGATAGAATTGTACCATCTAGACCAGCGGTTCCCAAACTTTTGGGCTCGCGGAGCCCTTTTTGGAAAGAATTTCTAAGGCGGAGCCCCTAAACCCAACGATACTCCGTGGTTTACAAATTAATGTTTTTTATGCCCATAAAGCACAGAAGAATCTACTGGATAAAAATACGAGACAGTAATTTCCAATATTAGACAAAGGTTCTCAGTAGAAATTTTGAATTCATACAAATTATCAAAATCAAATTATCTATTATGTAACCTTTTAACTTTCCCACTAAAGCGACCGAATATATCCGTTCACTAGGCTGCAGGTTTCACTGCAATTGAAGCTTTATTTAAATTAATATAATTCTACAACTATAATCCAGTTTTAAGAAATTAAGTTATGATTGATACTTTCAAGGCTTATAAGCATGAACGTAACAAAAAAAATATATATCATGATAGAAAATCTCTTTTATTAACATTTAAATTGCAGAGAAAAAAAAATAACAATTTTGCGCTTTTGCTCGGCAGTTAGGAGGTTAACAGTTTTATTTACCACAATTTCCTGCGTATAATCCGCGGATCAAACAATTCTTTTTCAAACCAGAAATTTTATTTAGTAATTGAAAGCAAATATTTACGGCGATCTAAAACATAATATTTTATTTTAAAATTTTTCTGGGTCAAAAAATGATTGTTTGATTATCGGATTATACGCAAGAAATAACGGTAATATTACTATTATTGGATACAGTAAAATAAAAATAAGGATTAAAAACTTTTTTTTAATTAAAATATCTACCTTGTATAATCGAGATATTTCCTTCAAATACAGCAAAAGTTATAGTTAAAAAATTGTGATTTCTGAAAGTTTTAGTAACGAGGAAAACTCTTTTACCCGAACGATATTCAAGCAATACTATTAAGGGGTTAATGACATCCTTTTTGAAAATAAAAAATATTTTTTTGTGATTTCCAGTATGACCTCGGAATTAAAGATCAAAATGGTAACTATATTTGGATTATGCATTGCAATGGGGCTTACGTAAAACTATCATTATTTATGGTGAAACCACACAAACAGAGAAAAAAGGTAAGATGTACAGTTTTCGTTTGCAGAGAGATACTCTGCATAATTCCAATAAGCTACTAGCAAAAAAAATGCGTAGTTCCAGTCACCCATGTGTAATTATATAAAAAGTTTTCGCCAGAGCCGCCTGCCTACCCGTAATAGAATTTTCTCGTTTATGGAACATTTTTTCGTTCTTCTTTAAGTTTCTAGTACTTCTAAACGTGCAACGAAAATGAATCGCCTCTTAATTTCTTTCTTTTTTTTGAACCATTTTTAAAAAATACATTTAGAAGCAGGTCATCGATTTACTATTTAAGTGAGCGGAGCAAAATCTATAAGCTGTACCCCACACATTTTCTTGGGAATTTAGTTGAAAGTACAGGGCAGACCATTCCATGACATAATTAATCATTCCTTAATTATCCAAAAACCATTCCTAGACTAATTTTGCAAAGGTTATGGGGGCGTTTTTCGGCTGGAAAATGCAATTTTGGCCACCAATTCTCTCTTCAGTTGGCAAGAAATGAGTTTCTCGCAATTCTTGATAATTGATAGCCAAGATACAGTCTGAGGAAAGAGCTAAGTTAAATTTATCACCATAGCAAAGTTTCCCAACACTACTAATAAGCCTCTAACGTGCTGTCTTTTGGGGAAAATTTCCTCTAGTTTTCTCATGTCATGAAAATAGAAACCATGGCAGCCTGAGCCACACAAACTATTTTTTTCTCCTCCTGGGAAATAATCCAAATGTCCCCGAACTTACCAGGTTTGATGATACCCCATCTACACTGCGTTGCTTGTGGATAGCTTTCAACATGGACTGCCTAAGCATGGAGAGGTGGAGGCTTATTAATGGTGTTTGAAAGCTTCGACTATGGTGGTAAACGTAACCTGGCTCATCCCTCAGACTACATCTTGGTTACTAATTACCAAGAATTGGCAGAAACCCATTTAATGCTAACTGAAAAGAGAATTGGTGAACTAAATTGGATTTTTAAGCCGAAAAACGGCCCCATAACCTTTGCAAAATCCTCTGAGGAATGGTTTTTGGATAAATAAGGACATGTCATGGAATGGCCTGCCCTGTACTTTCATCTAAACCCCCAAGAAATTGTGCGAAGTATCTCAATAGAGTTTTAAACTCCCATGGCAGGTAGTTCAAGTCTGTGGCAGAACTGAAGGCCGCCATCATTGAGAATTGGGATAATATTGATGCTAATGCCTTCCAGAAATTAGTAAATAGTATGCCGCATCATATATACCAAGTCATATATACGCATGGCGTATGTATTGGCTATTAAAAGTAGTGGCTTTATTTCAACGGGTGACTTTTTTCTTCCTCTTTTTTTATACATTCATTTTTTCTGATTTATTGGAGAAGGGTGTAAGTTATCCCTTGTAAATATGTATTTCTATACAGTCTTTCTTAATATATTTGTTTCTTTCACATGGTTTTGTTTCCTGTCGAATTACGATAGAAAATCATGATGGCTTTATTTAGGGGAGACGCACTGTATTATGTTTGAGACGATCAATAAGTGTTTATTTTACGTGATCTGCCATATCGCGAGTTCTTGGACAATAGTGTTATTTGGCAAAGGAATATTAGTATCTAAATTGGCAGCTTTTTCATCAAACAAACATCCTGCAATATCATTTGCACAAGATTTAATAAGAGTTTCTGCAATGGTATGGACTTTGCCAGCTTACGCTATTTTGTAACTTATTAAGTAGGAAACTTCCAGCTCTTTTTTATCATTTTCGCAGCTGTAGCCATACTATTCTTTGAAGTTAAAATTTCGTTGCATTTTTTCTTTAAAAAATCAATTGGTTTTTCTGTTAATTTTGGGTGATTACCCTCGAAATGACAGATTAACTTAGCCGGAAACATTGAGCTGTTGTTCAAAACTTTACCACAAATTACACAGAGAGGCTGATCATCATCCGTTTAGGTAAATCCCATATTTAAGAAATGTTCATCATATCTCCGTTTTTTATTGGCAGGTCTGCCACAGGCGACTATTTTTATATTTTGTTTGCACCAGTTTCTTTCTAACATAGATTTTAAAATTTATTTTTCTTGTAAATGTTGTCAAAGTGTGAGTTAAGAATTTCTGTTTACAGAAAGTGGTGGCTGATGATGTCAGTTGTATAGTGTTTTATGTTTTCAGTTAGAATTAAAAATTAGTCCGCTGTGGCAGTCCTATATTGGGAATGCTTTCCTCCATTGTCTCAGTTCTGTCTTGCTTTGATAACAATACTTGATCTGGGGTCAACGGTTCAGAAATACTTCCATTGGCCAAAAGCTCTTTTTGTTGGTGTATCTGATAATGAATTGTAAGCTATTGGTTTGTCTTCCTTTTTAAATGTGGCATCTCTTTTTTTAAACAACCTGTTTGAAGCCAGCAATCCATGCCTAAAACAAAATTACTCAATATGTTTTTTTTTCTTTTTTGGCTTTCTTACAAAAAATAAATCAAATACAAGATTTTTTTTATTAGTTATTCCTTGTCTTTTTTTCTTTTTCTTTCTTTTTTTTTGTTAAAAATTAGTTATTTTTACTTAAAAATTCACAATTAAAAAATTCCAAATGAGGTGTCTTGGGGTAGTAACGCCATTTTAAAGTTCTATTAGTTTTCACGGCTTAATTTTAGATATTTAAAAAATATATATATGATATTTTAAACAGCAATTCATTAACTATACTTCTATATACTTCTAAGCAACTCATTACTAAGCAAAAAATCATTAAGCATAAACATATTAATAGGCGGAGCTCCAAAGAACAAAACTGTTCTCCTTTTTGTTCGGCAAGAAGAGTTAACAGCACTGGCGGGCCTTTTCTCTTTCGATTCACGTTGTGCATTTGATTCAGAGTACTATTTCATATAGCTGGTTCTAAATCGAAATTTAAAAAAAAACATTAAATATAGAAACATAAAATAAAGTAATTCAAACCAAAAATATTATACAGAAAATAGATAAATGTGTAATGCAAATGCACTTATATATTTTTTTGAAGTGTATTATTGTATTTTTCAATCTAGTCATAGACATTTATTATTGATACACACACACAAATTTTTTTTTTTAAATCCTATATACTTTATATCTAATTCCTATATAAAAAAATTTCTATATACTTCTGAAAGTATTTCACTTGCAATATGTTAATTTCTTTTATGTTTTATTTATTTTCCTGGATCGCCGCGGAGCCCTGGGAAAGTTCAGGCGGAGCCCCAAGGGCTCCGCGGAGCACACTTTGGGAACCTCTGATCTAGACCATTTGAGAAGACAGGTGTAGATCTAGCTGGTCCTATTATAACAAAACCTAACTTGAAGCGATCAAAGATTAAAATAAAATCACACATTGCTATATTCATATGTTTTTCTACTAAAGCAGTACACCTAGAAATTGTTTCAGAATTGACCACAGAAGCATTTTTAGCCTGTTTAAGAAGATTTGTTTCTCGACGATCGTAACCCTCTGTTATATGGAGTGATAATGCCACCAATTTTAAGGGTACTTATGCTCTTTTAAAATCCTTCTACCAAATTTGTGCTTCAGAAGAAATTCAGAGATTTAGTGCAGATGAGGGAATAAAATGGAACTTCATACCACCTGCATCTCCACATTTCGGTGGACTATGGGAATCGAATATTAAAGCTATGAAAAGAATACTCTTGAAAATAACTAAATCCTCTATCTTAAATTTTGAAGAGTTGACAACACTTGTAACCCAAATTGAAGCCGTCATGAAATCAAGACCATTAACTCCATTATCTACAGATATTAACGATTTAGAGCCATTGACACCTGGTCACTTCCTTACTGGAGGTCCTCTTCAAAATATTCCTGATAATAATGAAGTTTTAGATTCTTTGCCTTTTTCTTCTAGATGGACCTTAGTTCAACTTATAAAAGAGCAGTTCTGGCGACGCTGGAACCGAGAATACTTAAATGAGTTGCAAGTTCGAAGTAAATGGAAAAAGACCTCTCAAAATCTTCAAAATGGTCAACTCGTGTTACTGAAGGATAGAAACGAAGAGTTCAACAACTGGAGGTTAGCAAGAGTTTTGAAGACCTAGAAGGGAGACGATGGACATGTCCGCGTCGTCGATCTCAAGACCTCCACAGGTATACTACGTAGGAACATCACAGGAGTTGTTCCATTACCTATTTATGATGATGTTGACAGTCGTCCAACGCCGGGCGGGATGTTCCGGCTAATTAGCGAGCATCGTATTTAGCCAGCTTGGACGTTTTTTAAAGTATAGACTTTTTTATAAACTGAAATGAAATAATCTGTTTAGTTGATATTAGATTCTTAGATGTAATAGAACGTCGAATATTTCTCAAACTTTTATTTTATGTTTTTTTGTAAGTAAATGTTTTGTTTCGTCCAAAGATTTGTGATTGATCTAGATTTAAATTACACTGAACCACAATATTAGAACTGTTGATCGAGAATAATTAATAGAATAGAATAATATCGTAACAGTAGTATTCGTATTTGCTTTATGTCATCATTTTGTATTAACAATAGTTGTGTTCATTTACAAAAATTAATTACAATAGTTTAATTAAACTTGTTTATTTAAATTTGTTTTTGTTTTTTTACAGGCATATTTGAAACATAGCTATCATGTTTTAATCATTGGCATCGCAGTTTTTGTTTAAAAATTCCTATTATTACGAAGCCTTGTGGCTAATGTGACACATCCGTTCACTACGTTAGACAATAAGAAGTAAATAGCAAAAGGCCAATGTCTGATGTAGAATAACCTAGCATCTTATTTCTAGAGTAAGATGCCTTAAATTTTTTTAGATTTTACTCAAGGCACATATATTCCTAAAATATATCTTAAGTATTTTAAATTATCCACATAAAGTTTTGTCATTAAATTTGATAGCCGGAATTAAAGTTAAGGTCATGTTTCTGCAGACGGGTAGACTCTAAATTGCTACTTCACTCCTGACAATGTTGGTAATATTTTTAAGATTGGCATTATACATAATATATTTGTTTTACCTCATATATCATGCACACCGAAAATTTTTATGTCTTATTTAAAATATATTTTTAATAGAAAATATGAGAAAAGATTTCAAAAAGATTTTTATCTATTAAAATTTTACGATTATAATTAATTCTTCTGTACGTTTGCACAAATTTATCGACAAAAGCAGCATTTCTTAAAAAGTTCTTAAATATGACACATAAAAATTTTGAAAGTCAGTAGGTGCATGTTTTTCATGCGTTGAACTTTCCTATTAAGATTAAAAAGCGTTTTTGATCGTATTTAAATACCATTTCATGAGTGTCTGAGAAATTCGGTTCCAGTTGTTTTTGCATCAGCTAGATATATTACTTTTTCACGTTTTAAAGATTTATTTCTGCAATAATGTATGTTTTATGAAAAATTCCCTTGATTTTATATTTAAGAGTGAAAAATATTTAACGGAACTTTTGTTAAAACTCGAAAAATGAGACAATATGGAATTTCTGTTCAGATCATGACGATTCAGAAAAATCATCTGAAGATGGAAATTTTTGTATTTTTAAGTACAAAATAAAGTGAAACAAAACAAACTATAATAGATGTCAAAGAAACGTTGTAACGTTGTAAGTTCTTACAGGTATAAAAATTTGTAAAAAAGTAAACGATATATCTAGATTATTTTTTGAAAATAATTTTTGTATATCTTTATCTTTGTTTAATCATATTCGATGCATACTTTTATGAAATAATCATAGTGCTTCAGGCTTGATAATTGGTGTTTACGTTCTTTAAACAGATATTTTTGGACATTTTTTTTATAATTTGCAGAGTTCTTTTCTGAAAATGTTCTTTTCAGAAAATATGAGAAACAAAATTTTACATAATACCCTGCAATCAAAATTGAAAATAACAAAAATTGGAGAAAAAAAAAGAGCAGATGTACATAGTAATGTTTCACTGTACATACGTGAATGGAATCAAAATATAATGTGTATAATGTATTAGCTAAATGTATAGAGTAACTTTTGTGAAAGTCTAAAATACATTACTTGAAAATCCTAAAAATTATCGTCTATAGAATAAGCTCAAAATCCGTTGTTTACAAAAGGAAGCAAAAGAACGAGGGGCTGTATCCATATATCCACTAAATAATGCCAACATTGCATACACGATACATTACATTCTCCTATACTTGTATATAGCTTCCTTTTGGGAACAACTGATTTTGAGCTTATTCTATCGACGATAATTTTCAGAATTTTTGAGCTATGTGTTTGAGATTTTCACAAAAGTTGCTCTCCACATTTAGCTAGCATATTATACGCATGATATTTTGTTTGCATTCGCGCATACGCAGTGAAACGTTACTTAATAAACCTGCTCATTTTTCATAAAATTATTATTATTATTATTTTAAAATTCTGACTGCAGAGTGTTTTGTACAATTTTGTTTGTCATATTTTCTGACGAGAAAATTGTTTTATATTAAGAACTCTGCAAATTATATGCAAAACACTTGGCAAAATTTTGAACTCTTTTTATAAAAACCTTAATTTCTCTACGAGTATACATGCTATTCTCATAAAAACGAACGTATTTTATAATAATAAGCTTCTAATCATAATTTATAGTTTGAATACTTTTGTTACGCTAGTTTTTACGGAGTTATCCAAAATATTTTCTTTCTTTTTGATTTTGTTGATTCCCCCCCCATAGGGCTTCATGAAAAAAATCTTCCCGGAAATGTATAACATAAAATGTTCTGTTATTAAATCTGGAGCTTCTGGATAAACTTCATGTATTTTTCTAGATATTTAACGAAACATATGAAATGAAAGTAACCGGTCATCATTGGCTATAGTATATATAAATCGTTGGGCTTAAATTGACAACCAAAATGTGAAACTACTTACCGGTCAATTATATTTATACGACCGGAGAGAAAAGATGCTGTAATAAGGTGGGAAACTTCACAAATAAATCTGAAGTTAAATATTTTTAACAATTAGAAAAATATATAAACAAAAAATGCAAATAATATTTCTAAAATGAGGGTTAAGTTTAGAATAAATGAATTTTCACCGTCGTTATTGTCACTATCAAATATTCAATTCTGCTGTATCATGCTCGTTCCTTTTACTTACCCATCATACGTAGTATAGGGTAAGTCTTGCAATCGTTTTGAAAATCGAAAAAAAATTTTTGACGGATTTACACGTTTTAGATAGTGGAGATTCCGAAAAACATATTTTTAGAAAAAAAATTTTGCCTTCCGTCTGTCTGTCTGTCTGTCCGTCTGTCTGTCTGTCTGTCTGTAAACGCTCTATCTCCCGAACAAATTGAGATAGAGACTTGAAATTTTGTATGTAGTTAGTATGTAAGAATGCGACAAACCCTATTTAATATCAGCAACCTCGATTATCCGAAACTATTTTTTTCGGACTCTCGAAAAATGCGTTCTGATGAAAGGTATATAAAAATTTTCGAAATTTTTTGTTCTAAGGAATGGACGTAAAAGGCAATAAAATAACACACATTTTGCATATAGAACGAAGTCCATCGGATTATTAGTTGCCGAGATATTTGTAATCTTGTTTTCCACATTCTTCGATTTTTCATGACCCTGTATTTCATTCAAATTTCAATTCAAAAGAATATTTTAATTGGAAATGAGACTCTTAATTCGACGCAGTTAATTGTTAGTTGATAGAACTATTATTTTTGGAGTTATAAGGATGTTTCTTTTACGCAGTTCGGTACTACTTGAGTAGTTTGGCGTTTTATATAATTTGTTGAAATTGGTACATCAGCCGTTCTTTAATATAGCATTACTATGTATATTAACAATATTTAAATTTTGTTTATGAATTGCAATGCATTGTATAAATAGTTTCACATGTTTTATTTTCATTTACATATCCATGATGGGTAAGTATTACGGTGGCCCCCAACGACTAGTTTTACTTACCCATCATACGTAGTATAGGGTAAGTCTTGCAATCGTTTTGAAAATCGAAAATTTTTTTTTGACGGATTTACACGTTTCAGAAACTGGAGATTCCGAAAAACATATTTTTAGAAAAAAATTTTTGCCGTCCGTCCGTCTGTGTGTCTGTCTGTCTGTCTGTCTGTCTGTCTGTAACCGCTCTATCTCCCGAACAAATTGAGATAGAGACTTGAAATTTTGTATGTACTTAGTATGTAAGAATGGGACGAAGCCTATTTAATATCAGTAACCTCGATTATCCGGAACTATTTTTTTCGGACTCTCAAAAAATTCGTTCAGATGAAAGGTATACAAAAATTTTCGAATTTTTTTATTTTAAGGAGTGGACACAAAAGGCAATAAAATAACACAAATTTTGTATAAAGAACGAAGTCGATCGGATTATTAGTTGCCGAGATATCTCTAATCCTGTTTTTCACATTCTTCGATTTTTCATGACCCTGTATTTCATTCAAATTTCAATACAAAGATATATTTTAATTGGAAATGAGACGCTTAATACGACGCAGTAAATTTTTAGTTATTATGATTATTATTTTTGGAGTTATAAGGATGTTTCTTTTACGCAATCTGGTACTTACTTGAGTATTTTGGCATTTTGTATAATTTGTCGAAATGGGTTCCTCAGCAATTCATTATAGAGCATATATATAGAGCTATGTGTATTAAAAGTATTAAAATGCATGTTTAAGTTTTGTTTTGGAATTGCAATGCATTTTATAAATAGTTTACACATGTTTTATTTTCATATTTTATATTAAGCATATCTATGATGGGTAAGTGTTACGGTGGCCCCCAACGACTAGTCTTAAATAGATTTAGATGTATAAACTCCTCGCGTCACATACGAATAAATACTGTATTATATTGAGTGAGAAAAACAATAATTATATACTTCTTAGTCTACATAATAAAAGCAAAAATCATGTGAATGTCATCAATTCCGGTTTGATCTCTTCATTTTTTATGCAACAGGTGATCATTTTGGTATTTGAACGTTAGCCAGGTGCATGTGATAATTCGCCAAATATTATTTTATTGAAAAATTTTATCTATTTTATAATAGTGCAAGTCATGTGACTGTCATAAACAACTTAGAAATGATTCCATCGCTTTTCATATACAGAATTTGCATTTTGATTAAAATAATCAAAATTATTTTTTCGAATAGTACTGCATAAAAGTTGCAATGATCGTAAAGAATTATTTATACTT